>CP136057.1:362079351-363329351 GCA_032464435.1 Aegilops umbellulata
CCTAAATATAAGTCTTTGTAGAGATTTCACCATGAACCACATGCGGATGTATATAGATGCATTTTAAGTATAGATTCATTCATTTTGTTCCGTATGTAGTGGAATCTCTACAAAGACTTACTATCTACTAGTAATAGATAGCCCCCACTACTAGGAATTCTCTATCCTCTCCTTGAGCCACGCCATCAAAATTGATGTAGCCGTTAGATGAAGTAAATCAGTCCATAATAGCCATCTGATCTAGACGTTGAGAGGCTCCGCACTAAGCCACATGCAAGCATGCAGAAATACCGTGCCACAAGCATGTGAGTGGGTTTTAAATCACATCAACATGTCTGTATGCAAGCATGCACCGGTAGCATGCATGTAAGTGAGCTTTTAAGTCCCATTAAAATGTCAAAAAGAAAAATATAATCCCATTATGCAGTAGGAGTTGGCTGATCTTTTTTCCTTACGTGGGATGATCTAAATGATGATGGGAGTTTATTTAGTTTGGCTAGCACATTTGTCATACGGTAATAGAGTTTTTTTGTTCTATGAAATCGATAATTTTGCGCAGAGAGGTATACTGATGTTCCGCGCCAACGCGCGGGGACTCATCTAGTAGTAATATTTAGGTACGGAGGGAGTACTATGTAAAGAGTTAGGTGTCGCACGGTGATAGTGTGAGGTGGGCCATGTAATCACTGAGCCTGCGTGTTTTCACTGCTCTTGCACGCCTCCGCTGTAAGAATGGAGAAAATTGTAATCTAGTAGTAGTATACCTCCTTTCGCCGAAAGCGTGGGACATCCAGCAGTCCTACCACCTTAGTAATAAAGACCAATGAGCCGTCAAATCACATAGACCCAACAGTAAGTTGGACGGACGAAGCAACCATCACTCTTGCGCCAGTGAGAGGTCGCGTCCGCTCTGCCCGGGCATGAATGCGGCACCGATTCTTTGGAGCGACGCTGACCGTTTCGGGCGGGAAGCGCGCGCGTGATGGAGGGGCTTTGGGTGGGCCAGGATGGTCAGGAGGGGGCGTGGCAGCTGTCCGCATGTCCCTTCCGGACACGCCCGGAAACGATTGGATGCACCGACTCTCGCGGCTAAAATCGTACACTACACAACATCTCTCTGTATGATTAGGTCGATCTGTCGCTCTCTCTAACACACACACACACATACACACACACACACACGCACGCACACACGCACACGCACGCACCTTGGTCCAGTTGCACCTTCTAACGTGACTTATTACACCTAGACGGAGGGAGTAGTAAGTATACGAGATACGGTGGCACACTGACTTAAGTCGAATACAAGTGCCCAAAATTTGTGTGCATGTTATAATAAGGATTCACTTAAAATAGTACGTGAGCGAACAGAGGGATCAACTGGACAGTGTTCCCGACTAGTAGCGAGATGTGTGAGGTAAGATACACCACTGGCGCTTTTAATTTTTCTTATTAATTTGTTTGTTTCACCCTAATTGACATGCCAAATCTTACATTGAAGGCGAAGCTGTCGGATTTCGGGTTCAGGCAAACCCTTAAGGTTCGAACTCTGGGGTGCGCGCGAAGATCTCTCCCCTACCGATCTACGTCCGATCTCCTCGTGTGATCTAAACTGGAAACGACGAACAACACAAGGGACACAAGATTTATACTGGTTCGGGCCACCGTTGTGGTGTAATACCCTACTCCAGTGTGTGGTGTGGTGGATTGCCTCAGGGGCTGATGATGAACAGTACAGGGGAAGAACAGCCTCGCGAGAGGTGTTCTTGAGCTGGTGCGACGAACTGCTTGGGTGAGTTCAATCGCCTCTCTCTCTCTAGGGCTCTACCCGATCTGATTCTCTCCTCTACTCTGTGGTGGCTAGCTCTATTTATAGAGGCCCTGGGCCTCTTCCCAAATAATGAGCGGGAAGAGCGCCAACAATTGGCCATTTTGAAGGGGAACATCTACTACAAGTTATCCTGACCATAGGCGGTCTTCGGCTGCAAAAAACACTGGTGATGACGCTGGTCTTGGTCTCGTTGCACCGGAATGGTAACATTTGCCCGATGCCTTGGCCTGTGCTGGCCCCCTTTGCACCAAAGGGGAAACAAGGACACTGCACAGGCCGGCGCCCGCCTGGTCTCGATCGTCATGGCTTGCGTCACGGGTTCCTCGCGAGGTACCCCTGCCTTGATCTCTCTGCCTCCTTGCGAGCCTGCCTGATGAGGCTGCCTCTGAGAAAGCTTCCTGTCGTCCGCCCCGTGAGGCTTGGCCCCTCGCGAGGGTCTTGAGCTTGAGCTGATGAAGGTGGGCCGCGCTGGGCCGCCACTCGAGCCATGCCGCAGGCCGCAGGCACGCAAGTCTGGGGACCCCCGTTCCCAGAACGCCGACAGTAGCCCCCGAGCCCATGGCGTGCCCAGGCTTGGCCTAGCAGAGAAGCGAAGGGGCAAGCGCGAAGCGCCGCAGGCCCCAATAGCCTGCGGGCTCGGGCGCCGCGTGGCGATTGATTGGACGTGAGCATCTGCGCTTCCCACGATGTCTCGACAACCGCATGACTTGACAAGTCCCTGCATGCAAAGAAACTGGTCATGATTACATGCGATCATGGTGGCCGGTAGTTGGCCTTCTCCGGCTATAAGTACGGGACTGCGTGAGCCGCTTCAGTCCATTCCTTCCTGCTTCTCCCTTCCTTCTTCTTGGCTACTCGCCGTTCCCATGGCTCTGAAGAGATTCTCAGCCGCGGAGAAAGGAAAAGCCCGTCAGGCAGTGCCTGACTCCCCCCCCCCCCCCCGACCAAGCACGGCCGGGGCTGCCCTCGCAAGCATCCCACGGTCCCCGTAGTGGCTTCCCGCGGCCATGGAGGCGGTTCCCTGCACGGTGGTGAGCGCCCGGTTGCCAGTGGGAGGCACACCGCGGCCGTGCGGCCCCCTAGGCCGCGCTTTCGCTTTGCGGAGGTGCTGCTGGAATTTGTCATGTGGTCGGCGGACCCAGCCAGCACCCGGCACCAGCTCCCCCGTTTCTTCGTAGGTGAACTGTCGGCCAGCGCCCGGTGCGGCCTCTGGCTTCAGGCAGATGGCTGCTGCAGCAGGGCCTCCTGGGCTTCGCTGGAGGTCTCGTTTCTGGGAATGGGGCCCTGACCCGTGGCTGGCAAACGTTTGCCCGCGTGCGCGACCTGAACCGGCGGTGCATCCTGCACTTCAAGTTCGATGGCGACGCCACCCTCTACGTGAGGGTGTTCAGGGAAGACGGTCGCCGTGCTGGGTGCTGCCCCGAAGATGATGACCGCGGCCGCCTGCCCAGCCCCGGTACTGACCAAGATGAAGACGGCGGCAGGCGTGCAGGTGGCGATGCTCGGGGTTCGCTGAGCTACGGCGACTCTCTCTCAGGCAGCAGCTCCTCTAGTGGTGGCCGCGACCAGCCCCCGCGCCGTCGCGCCTGCCTGGGTGAAGGTAGCGGGTTAGCCCGCCATTGCGCCACGGTAAAGCGAGAGGAGGGATCCGCCTGAGCTCCAGGAGCAGCTCGAACTTTTGCTGTAGGTTGGTGCCGGACAAGTCGCGCCCATTTTGCTTTTCTTCCTTTTCCTGTGCAGAAAAAGGAGGTAGTGTAGGGACCCGCGGGGGCGTGTTAGAACTGTTGTTGTTAACCATCGTGCTGCTTCCGTTATTTCTGCGCTATGTTTCCATGCCGTGTGCCCATATGCGGGAATTATTTTAGCTCGGTGGAGCTTGACACGGTCCTCGCCTCCCGAGGCCGAGGCCTCGCCGTGCGCTTCGTGCCCTGCAAAGATTAACAGGAGGGTAACTTTCGATCTCGGTTGTGGGGGCGATCGGCCTAGGCCCTGCGCTCGTGTCGCAATGCCCGTGAGGCACGGACTAGGAGGGGTGCTCCCGCAGAGGACTCGGATAGGAAAGCTCCAAACGACCGGGGCAGAAAACACTCGCGAGGGCGCCCGCGAACCTCCCTCGCGAGACTTGTGCGAGAGAAAACGAGGCAAGCGAGTGAAGGAGATAAAGAGTCACAAGCCAGGAACATCGAAAGCTCCAATAAAACTTCAAACGAGAATAAACAAGCCAACTGCGGAAAGCAAATGAAAAAGCCGCGTCCGGCACCTATTCTAGTCTTCGACGTCTTCTCACCAGCGCGGAGCTAAGTGCTACCACAGGGCGTGGGCGGGAGCCCCCGAGGCCCGAGGGCGGCACTCCGGAGACTCCGGGGCGTGTACAGCCCCACTCATTATTACGTGAGAGTGTCACGGGCGGCGAGCTTCACAGGCATTGGCCTTCTTCACAAGCACCAGGCCTTTCCCAAAATGCGGCAGCTTCACAGGCATTTGCCTTCTTCACAGGCACCGGGCCTTTCCCAAAATGCAGTAGCTTCACATGCATTTGCCTTCTTCACAGGCACCGGGCCTTTCCCAAAATGCAGCAGCTTCACAGGCATTTGCCTTCTTCACAGGCACCGGGCCTTTCCCAAAATGCAGCAGCTTCACAGGCATTTGCCTTCTTCACAGGCACCGGGCCTTTCCCAAAATGCAGCAGCTTCACAGGCATTTCCCTTCTTCACAGGCACCGGGCCTTTCTTAGGCGCTAGGCCTCGCTCATGGATAGAACCTCTGGAGATGTTGAATGTTCCATGCGTTCTGGATGGGTACCCCCTCCGTGGTCTCCAAGCATGGGGAGCCAGGCCTGGAAACATGAACAACCTTGAATGGGCCCTCCCACGTGGGAGAGAGCTTGTGCAGCCCCTCCCTGGAGAGAACCCATCTGAGCACGAGATCCCCTACCTCAAGAGTTTTGGGGCGGATGTTGCGGCAGTGGTATCGTCGCAGCGCCTGTTGATACCTTGCCGCTTGCAGTGCGGCTTCTCGACGGCGTTCCTCCCGCAGCACGAGATCCGTCCCCCGCATGGTGTCCTGCTGCGTCTCGTTGAATGCCAAGACCCGTGCGGAGCGACGCCTGACCTCGTGAGGGTGAACAACCTCTGCTCCGTAGACGAGGAAGAACGGGGTCTCGCCAGTCGGCTTGGTCGCAGTTGTGCGGATTGACCACAACACGAGCTGGAGCTCATCATACCAGCCCCTGCCGCAGGCCTCCAGCTTCTTCTTGAAGGTCCTGGCTTTGAGGCCCCTCAGGACCTCCGCGTTGGCTCGCTCGGCCTGACCGTTGCTCCGAGGGTGTGCTACTGAAGCGTAGCATATCTGCGTTCCAAGGTTAGCGCAGTACGTTTTGAAGAGATTACTGGTGAATTGTGAACCGTTGTCGGTGATGATGCGGTTAGGCACCCCAAATCGGCGAGGCCCTTGATGAACTTGACTGCGGAGCCTGTCGCGGACAGCTTCCACCTCAACCCACTTGGTGAATTTTTCCACAACGACGTAGAGGTAGCGATAGCCCCCTGGCGCCCGAGGAAACGGGCCCAGAATGTCCAGCCCCCAAACTGCGAACGGCCATGAGAGGGGTATAGTCTGTAGACCCCCCGCAGGCTGATGGATCTGCTTAGCGTGAAACTAGCAGGCCTCGCAAGCCTTCACTAGCTCAACGGTGTCGCTGAGCGCTGTGGGCCAGTAGAATCCACTACGGAACGCCTTGCCGATGAGGGTTCGTGATGACGAGTGGGGCCCACAATCTCCGCCATGTATGTCCGCCTGCAGCTCCTTCCCTTGCTCTCTGGAGATGCAACGTAGGGACACGTCATTCGGTCGCTTCCGGTCGAGCTCTCCATCCCTGATGCAGTAAGCAGTGGCCTGCCGCGCCACACGCTCCGCCTCCTCCTCGTTCTCCGGCAGGGTCCCTTGCATCAAGTAGTTCTTGAGCTCCGGGATCCAACACCCTTCCTGAGGCTCCAACGCCAGGAGCAGGCGTGCCCCTGAGGCCGGGCCGTAGACCGGAGCTCCTGAGGCAGGCGGCTGAGGGAGCTCCTCCCTTGGTTGCGCCGTGCTCGACAGTGACGGCACCGCCGAGGGTTTGAAGAGCCGCTCCTCAAAGACGCCAGGCTCCTGAGGCAGCCGCCTAGATGCCCTCTTGGCAATATCATCACCCTCCTGATTGGTGCCGCGAGGCACATGCTGCAACTCCAGCCCCCAGAACTGTTTCTCCATCTTGCGAACCTCAGCGAGGTAGGCTTCCATGTGCTCATCCTTTGGCTCGTATATCTTGTTGGAGAAGTTGACGAGGAGTTGCGAATCGCCCTTGATGATGAGGCGCTTCACCCCTAAGGCAATTGCGGCTTTCAAGCCTGCTATCAGGCCTTCGTACTCTGCTATGTTGTTGGAGACCTTTTCTCCATGCTGGAAGTAGAGTTGTACGGCGTAATAGAGTTTGTCCTGGGTAGGGGATACGAGCACTACACCAGCTCCCGCGCCGTGTCGGGAGAACGCCCCATCGAAATACATGACCCAGCCGTCCGGTGCTTCACTTCCTGGGGAAAGTGATCGATCCTCGCCTGCCTCGAGACCAGGTGCTTCTGTCCATTCTGCCATGAAATCTGCCAGTGCGGCTCCCTTGATGACCCTGGTCGTACTGAATTCTAGCTAAAATGCTTGTAGTTCGATGTTCCATTCAGTGACTCTTCCAGCTGAGTTCGGGCTCCTGAGTACTCTTTCCAAGGGATACGCTGAGACGACTTTGATGGGATGGCCTTGGAAGTAGTGTCGCAGCTTGCGGGAGGCCACTAATAGCGCGAGGAGGAGTTTTTGGGGCATGGGGTACCGTGCCCTTGCATCCCATAGCACCGTGCTGACGAAGTACATGGGATGCTCGATGAGGTTGAGGGTGCCGGCGCAGCTTGCGTCCTCTAGAGGTCGACGCGTCTCCTGAGACGACGGAGCCCCCAGTGCTTGGTCGCTCGGAGCGGCCTCTCCTGCTCCGGGTGCGTTCTCCTGCTGCGGCTGTTCCTTTTCGGCTGAGGCCGTGGTCTTCGCGAGGCCCTCCTGGTTTTGCTTTGCTTCAGTCTGGACGGTAGATACAGCCTTGGCACAGCGCTCCTCCCTGACCGCCACCAGGGCTGCGCTAGCGGAGTAGGGAGTGGCCGCAAGGTAGAGCACCAGGGGCTCCCGAGGACGTTGAGCTACCATCACTAGTGGGTTGGTAAGGTACCTCTTGAGATCTTGGAATGCCCTTTCGGCCTCTTCTGTCCATTCGAAGGGGCCCTTCTTCTTCATCAGCTTGAAGAAGGGTAGTGCTCATTCCCCCAGTTTGGAGATGAAGCGCCCTAGCGCGGCTACACGCTCGGTGAGCTTCTGCATTTCTCTGAGGGTCCTTGGCGGGCTCATGTCTTCGACTGACTTGACCTTCTCCGGGTTGGCCTCGATGCCCCCGTGGGACACGAGGAAACCCAGGAGCTTGCCCGAGGGGACTCCAAATACGCACTTCTCTGGGTTGAGCCGTAGGTCCACTTCGTTGAGGCTCGCAAAGGTTTCTTCCAGGTCCTGTATCAGGGTTCTTGCCTCCTGAGACTTCACCACAATGTCATCGACGTAGGCCTCAGCGTTCCTCCTGAGCTGCCGGCCTAAGGCGATGTCCATCAGTCGCTGAAAGGTTGCGCCTGCGTTGCGCAACCCGAATGGCATGCACGTATAGCAGTACACTCCACATGGGGTCAGGAAAGCCGTCTTCTCCACATCTTCTACCGCCATCTTGATCTGGTGATAGCCCGAGAAGGCATCTAGGAAGCACAATAGGTCACACTCTACGGTGGAGTCGACTATCTGGTCAATGCGGGGGAGCGGAAATGGATCCTGCGGGCAGGCCTTGTTGAGGTTGGTGAAGTCGACACACATGCGCTCCTTTCCTCCCTTTTTTTGGCACAACGACCGGATTAGCCAGCCAATCAGGGTAACGAACCTCGTGGATAACTCCTGCCGCCTCTAGCTGCCAGGTCTCTTGAACGATGAAAGCCTGTTTCTCAGTGGACTGTTGCCTCGCCTTTTGCTTCACGGGGCGCATGTTGGGGCACACGTTGATGTGATGCTCAATCACATTCCTCGGGACCCCTGCCAACTGATCAGGTTCCATGCGAACACCTTCTTGTTCGCACGCAGGAACTCACCAGGGCCTTCTCCTGCTCGAGCTCGAGGTTGGACCCTATGGTGAAGGTGGCGTCAGTGGACCGGTCCTCGTCGACGGGTACCTGCTTGGTTTCCGCCTTGTCTTGGGTGAATAGCTGCTTATTTTTAGCTGGCGCGGCCCCCTTGGGCTCAGGGGCGTCGGTGCTAGTGGGCCGCACCACCGCGGCCGCCCTAAAAACAAGCTGGAGCACCTGCAGCGCATCCCTTGTGTCTGACACGGTAAGGACGCCGCTGCTCCCGGGCATCTTCATGAGGTTGTACGCCGGGTAAGTTGCTGCCATGAACCGAGCCAGGGCCGGATAGCCGAGGATGGTGTTGTAGGGGAGGCCGATGGGGGCAATGTCGAAGTCGATCAGCTCCGTGCGGAAGTTGTCGTAGGTGCCGAAGGTCACTGGGAGGCGGATCTGCCCCAAGGAGGCGGTGGAACCGACTCCGATGCCTGAGAAAGGCCTGCTGGGCTGGAGCCGCTCCAGTGGCACGTGGAGGAGGCTGAAGGCCTCCACGAGAGCACATTGAGGCCGGCACCACCGTCGATGAGGGTCCTGGTGATGGCCACTTGGCAGATGGTGGGGGTGCACAGCATCGGGAGCACACCCGAACCGATGGGGTTGAAGGGGTGATCCTCTGAGTCGAAGGTTAGATTGGCCTCGGAGGCCTCACCGCCCACCGCTGGCCGGGCCATCCCTCCACTCACCCACACCCCCTGTTATCCTGCGGCGATGGCAGCGCAGCCGAACCAGTGAACCCTCGTACTCCTCTGCGCGTGTGCATCCACTGTCGCGTCTTCCCCGGCTCCGTGTTGTCCCCTTCCTAGGCCTCGTCGTCGTCCACCGCCCTGGTGCTCTCTGCGCGGCGTGGTCAACGTGGTCAAGGAACGACTTCCATCGGACGTGGGTTGTACGTGGAGAGGCTGACAGCTGGGTCCACGGCAGCCGCAAGGAAGTGCCTCCTTATTACCCGCAAAATAATTATTCCTCCACCTGACAGCGGGGACCCACCAGACGGGCCACCGAATTTCACGAAAAAATGATTCGCCCCCTGACTGATGGGACCCACGAGCTACATCTTCGCATGCAAGGAAGTGCGTCCAAAAAAAACGGTTCGCCCCCCTGACTGCTGGGACCCACCAGCTACATCTTCGCACGCAAGGAAGTGCGTTCGAAAAAAAAACCATTCACCCACCGACTGCTGGGACCCACCAGCTACACCTTCGCACGCAAGGAAGTGCGTCCGGGCAAAAAAAACGATTCGCCCCCCTGACTGCTGGGACCCAGCAGCTACACCTTCGCACGCAAGGAAGTGCGTCCGGGCAAAAAAACGATTCGCCCCCTGACTGCTGGGACCCAGCAGCTACATCTTCGCAGGCAAGGAAGTGCCTGACAGTCGGGACCCACCTGGTCGAAGCGTAAGTAGCATTGTCATTCTGGTCGCGAACATGTACGTACATACTGGCCGATGTAGAGGCGCGCACGTGTCGTAGTAGAGGCGCGCACGTAGCATGTACACGTACGTACAGCGGCCAGGCTGCAAGAAAGAAAATACGGCCACGTATGTGTACATACGGGCAGGGTCTTGAATGCCTACTCGCGCATACGTACGGCCAGGGCTCGTGTACATGGCTGGGTCGGAACGGAGAAACAACATCGTCGTCGTGTTCATGGGGAGGCAACGGAATGCGTCGTGTTCATGGGGAGGTAACGGAATGCGTCGTGTTCATGGGGAGGCAACGGAATGTGTCGTGTTCATCGGGAGGCAACGGAACGCGTGGGAGCCAACCGGCTGGGTCGGAACAAAATGCGTGGTCGTGTTCATCGGGAGGGCTTGTGCGGAACAGGCGATGGAAACAAGGCCTAGCGTATCGCAAAACGGAGCAAGCGGCCTTGTGTTCGACCGGCCACGTTCGAAACGGGATCCTGTTCATCGGGAGGGGTCTGGCGTACCGCAAAACGGAGGAAACGGACCTCCTACGATCGAAACGGGGGTCCTGTTGATCGGGAGGGGTGTGGCGTACCGCAAAACGGAGGAAACGGACTTGTGTTGGAGCGCTACGGTCGAAACAGGGGTCCGGGAGGGGTGTGGCGTACCGTAAAACAGGACTCCACGGGATACTGTTCATCTCCACTGTCGACCTCCTCCAGCCTCCACGGGGTCCTGTTCATCCACCCCTCCATCGTCTACTGTTCATCCAGCCCGCCACACCACGGGGTCCTGTTCAACCACCCCTCCACGGGCACCCTCCATCGTCTACTGTTCATCCAGCCCTCCACACCACAGGGTCCAGATCAACCACCCCTCCACGGGCACCCCTCCACCGTCTACTGTTCATCCAGCCCTCCACCACACCACGGGGTCCTGTTCATCCAGAGGCAAACGCCACCGCTCACTGTTCATCCACCACCCCCCCCCCCCCCGCAACGCTCACTGTTCATCCCAGAGGCAGCATCGATTGGCTTCAGTAGCAGCAGTAGTCGAAGGAATCGCTCGTTCGGGTTCAGTTAACAGCCGTCGAACGATCGCTCGGGTTCAGTAACGCGTAGCCTACAGTGCAATCGCTCGGGTTCAGTTAGAGCCCAACGCCTCACTCGGGTTCAGTTAGGGCTAACGCCTCGCACACACGCGCGTACGTGTATGAGAGGAACGCGCATCGCTCGGCCCCCGACCTCCCACCGTAACCGGGAACTCCCCGAAAGTTTTCTCGCCCTCGCTTCTACCACGGTTTTTTCCGTCATGGACGGCCCAAAGAATGTCATGCAGCTGCAGCTCCGCCCCGCCCAGGACGAAAAGCCCATTTTCTGTCATGATTTTTTTCATAGAAGTAGGAGCCCACCACATCTATGATGATACCGGTTTTGTCACAATTATCGTCATAGAAGTGTCATA
This sequence comes from Aegilops umbellulata, assembly GCA_032464435.1. NCBI lineage: Eukaryota > Viridiplantae > Streptophyta > Magnoliopsida > Poales > Poaceae > Aegilops > Aegilops umbellulata. The sequence goes on from CP136057.1 coordinate 362,090,279, forward strand.
TGTATGACAGAAAAAAAATTCGTTCGGCCCAAAATGTCACGGATGTGGTTTTTTTTTGTAGTGATGCTTGCACCAGTCCATAGTTGGATCACTGGAGCTTGCACATTTTGTCAGCACCTTTAGGATCGACAAAACCTTCTGGTTGCATCATATACAACTCTTCTTTAATAAATCCATTAAGGAATGCAGACATTTGCCAGATTTCATAAAATGCGGCAATTGCTAACATGATTCGGACAGACTTAAGCATAGATACGAGTGAGAAACTCTCATCGTAGTCAACACCTTGAACTTGTCGAAAACCTTTTGCGACAATTCTAGCTTTGTAGATAGTAACACTACTATCAACGTCTGTCTTCCTCTTGAAGATCCATTTATTTTCTATGGCTTGCCGATCATCGGGCAAGTCAACCAAAGTCCACACTTTGTTCTCATACATGGATCCCATCTCAGATTTCATGGCCTCAAGCCATTTCGCGGAATCTGGGCTCATCATCGCTTCCTCATAGTTCGTAGGTTCGTCATGGTTAAGTAGCTTGACCTCCAGAATAGGATTACCGTACCACTTTGGTGCGGATCTCACTCTGGTTGACCTACGAGGTTCGGTAGTAACTTGATCTAAAGTTACATGATCATCATCATTAGCTTCCTTACTAATTTGTGTAGGAGTCACAGGAACAGATTTCTGTGATGAACTACTTTCCAATAAGGGAGCAGGTATAGTCACCTCATCAAGTTCTACTTTCCTCCCACTCACTTCTTTCAAGAGAAACTCCTTCTCCAGAAAGGATCCATTCTTAGCAACAAAGATCTTGCCTTCGGATCTGTGATAGAAGGTGTACCCAAAAGTCTCCTTTGGGTATCCTATGAGGACACAATTCTCCGATTTGGGTTTGAGCTTATCAGGATGAAACTTTTTCATATAAGCATCACAACCCCAAACTTTAAGAAACGACAACTTTGGTTTATTGCCAAACCACAGTTCATACGGTGTTGTCTCAACGGATTTAGATGGTGCCCTATTTAATGTGAATGTAGTTGTCTCTAATGCATAACCCCAAAACAATAGTGGTAAATCGGTAAGAGACATCATAGATCGCACCATAAATAAAGTACGGTTATGATGTTCGGACACACCAATACACTTTGGTGTTCCAGGTGGCGTGAGTTGCAAAACTATTCCACATTGTTTCAAATGAAGACCAAACTCGTAACTCAAATATTTTCCTCCACGATCAGACCATAGAAACTTTATTTTCTTGTTACGATGATTTTCCACTTCACTCTGAAATTATATGAACTTTTCAAATGTTTCAGACTTATGTTTCATCAAGTAGATATACCCATATCTGCTCAAATCATCTGTGAAGGTCAGAAAATAATGATACCCGTCGCGAGCCTCAACACTCATCGGATCGCATACATCAGTATGTATTATTTCCAATAAGTCAGTTGCTCGCTCCATTGTTCCGTAGAACGGAGTCTTAGTTATCTTGCCCATAAGGCATGGTTCACAAGCATCAAGTGTCATTTTCGTGTGTGCTCTATTTTACAGCTTCTGCTGGAGCGCTGTTTTTGGGCGCACACGCACACTAAAAGTCTTGTTTTTCACACGTGTGCTTTATTTAGCGCGTCTGTTGGAGATGCTCTAAGAGAATCTTGCCACACTTTTTGAGTGTATGGGGCTGTTTGGTTTGAGACTAAGATTGCCAAAGCTTGCCACACCTAAGGTTAGGCAAGTTTGACCAACTTAGGTGTGTGTTTGGTTCAAGCCACAACTTAGGCAAGCCACATTATGGTCCCACATCACATACACACAAAAAGTGTGGCAAAATTTCCTTAGGCTTGCCAATTTGTGGCTCTCATTTTTAAGAACTAACCTTAGGCAGGTTTGACAATAATGTATGGCATAGTGTGGCACCCCTAGGCCTAGAACCAAATAGCCCCTATATATGTGATGTGGGACCATAGTGTGGCTTGCCTAAGATGTGGCTTGAACCAAACACACACCTAACCTTAGGTGTGGCAACGCTTGGCAAACATAGTCTCAAACTAAGAGTGTTACCTTAATGTTCTGATGATGTCTAGATATACATAGAAGAGCAGCAAGAACACCAACAACACAATAGCAGTTAACTGCAGTTAATCGGCTGATATTTGTAAAAATGTAATAAACTCCCCCCGTCCCATAATATAAGATGTTTATTCACCCAGGTCATGAGTATATTGGATGCTATAAGATCGTATATAATGGGACGGAGGGAGTGTTGTACTACATCACTGTGCAATTACTGTTTAGCTTCTAATTTAAATTGGTGCTTTTAGGTACATGTCATTAGTCAAGACCCTTGCTTTGACCCTTTCTGCGTATAGGGCAATGAGATATTGATGAACCAGCATCAATTGGGGAACCTGATAAAGATTTTTAGTAAAATGGGTCAAAAGATGGCAATTAAACTACATGTTTACACTTTATCCACAACAACAATGAACTGCAACATGGTAAGTAAGAATTCTGCAGCCTTCTTTTTACTGCCCATAATGTGTCGTGTTATATGACAATGTCTGAATCTTTTTCCTTTGCAGTGGTTCTTGAAGAAGTTTACTCAAGATTACCTCTCAAACTACATGATTGGTGAGCATGCAAAGGTTAAAGTATTTCTACCAGAACATAATGACTATCTAGATGCCCTCATGAGTCATGAAGGCAGTGAAGGATGGGCGGTCGGCCATCACAAGGGGTTGGACTGAGTCGTGCATGCCTTCTGCATGGAGGAGAGCACAATACGGGCATTCCACTTCACCTTGTTCAACAACCAGAATGTCTTTTGTGTCTTTCTTTAGCGTGTTTAATAGTACAAGTATACAACCCTGGTTCATTATTCTTTATTTGGTGCTTATCTAATTCTTGAACATGTGTATCTGTGAAATGAATAATGCATTGGTTGTTTAACCTGATGGATATGAATAAAGTTATAGCCAACTTTCAAATTCAAATTCAGTACAATTTTAAATAGTAACGATTTAATTAGGGTCGAAATATGCTCTCCAAGTTGTTACGGCGCACACGGTCTGTAAAAGCACAAACGTGTGTGATATACATGTACTTCCGACATGGTTTGCGGAGAGGAAACGTGTGCGACCATGCACACAGTTGCTGTTTGTGAAGCATGTGTGATGTCAGACAATATCACAAACGGTGCGAGCAAACTAAATGTTTGTGTGATAGTCGCCTTATGTACATGGTTTACAATCATGAAGTATTTCGGATGCCGTAGGCATCGTAAATGTTGCACCACATAATAGCGTGTGCGATAGTTATCATGTACGACACTTGTACGACGGTCCGGTGTTTCATAATCCTATCCAACAGTCATACGATGATTAGGTAATCTTCTGAATTACATATCACATACGGTACGGGAGAAGTGAATGTGTGTGATAGTCTCCTGATCGCACACGCTTGGAAATCATGAACTATTTGTGATTGAGTGCACATCGTAAACATTGCACCACATAATAGTGTGTGCAATGGTAATGCCAGCACACACGAGTAGTAAAGATGGAGTGTTTGGGATATTCGATATATCATAAATAGTTGTGTGAAGAATCGCGTTTGGGATAGATGCGGGCATCGCATACGCTTTGTTCTGAAAAACGTATGCATTCCTACTCCATATTCCCGACGTTTGTTGGTCGTGTGGGAAGGAGAACCCTATCGCCCACACTCACTAGGAGACGGTTTAAAATGTCATCAAGGAAAGGGGTTAAAAACCGTTTGTATAGCAGCTCGTTGTACGAGTATGTGATCGTCTATGTTAACGATGCCCTCTCTTTCTCAGCAGAGCTTCTGGGAAAGTTAACCCCCCTTGATCATTTAGATATCGCCCATTCCATTCTCTCTATTGCTTGCATTAGATTTTTCTACTGTAATTGATTGCTCCTATTCTGATGCATAGCCTGCTTTTGTAACCTGCTTTTGTACCTTCTCTGCTTATCTTATATGCTTAGTATACGTTGGTTAGTGATTCATCAGTGACCCCTCATCTTGTCCCTGTTGCCCCCGCTAGATTACTAGGTGACTCGATCAATGTGATAGACGTCCAAGGCATGACACATCACCTCACCCCTTTAGTTGTATGACTCCGCAGAGCTACTATCGAGTACCGAGGGTGATACCTCGTAACGCACTCCTAATGATAACTCTGTAGTTGTAACACCCCGGATGTAACTTGCCATAATTGTAACTCCAACTCTTGCCATTTTCGGCATTGTGATATAATATTCCCTCCGTGGTTGGGTTTCTCGTCAGTTTGCATTTTGTTCATGTCATGCATTTCATATCATGTCATCATGTTCATCGCATTCGCATACGTGTTTGTCTCATGAATCCGAGCATTTTCCCCGTTGTCCGTTTTGCAATCCGGCGCTCCTATGTTCCCCGGCGTCCCCTTTTATTTTTCTTCGTGAGCGGGTATTAAACCTTCTCGGAATGGACCGAGGTTTGTCAAGCGGCCTTGGTATAGCACCGGTAGACCGCCTGTCAAGTTTCGGGTCAATCGGAGATAGTTTGATACTCCAACGGTTAACTGGGTAACCGTGTAGGCCTCGTGTGTGTTGCAGCCCAAAACCCCTCCAAAACAGCCCAATAACCCATCTAAGACACTCCCATGTCCATCGCCGTTCGATCACGATCGCGTGGCCGAAAACCGCACTCCATTTGGAGCTTCCTAGCCCCCTCTACCTATAAATATAGCCCCTCTCCCGAGAATTGCGGATGAATCCACCCCTAAACCCTAGCCCCGCTCCTTCCGCCGCCGCCGGACGAAATATCGCCGGGCCGGACACGTCCGCCCGCGCCACCGGGCGAATCCGGGCGTGCCACGTGGCACCGCGCCCACTTTGCCGCTCCCACCGCGCCGGCCCGCCGGGGCCCAGGCGGGGCCCCCCGAGCCCGTAGCCGCCGCCCGCCGCGGCCCGGCCAACCCCGAGCCGGTCGCCGGCGCTCGCCGCCGCCTGCCGCACCCGCCTCGCCGCGCCGCCGCACCCGCCTCGCCGCGCCGCCGCGCCCGCTCGCCACCGCGCCGCCGCCTGCCGCCGCCCCGCCGCCCGCGCGCCGCCTCGCCGGCCCCCGCGACCTTCGTTGCTGGCCTCCGCTTCCCGAGCTCCGGCGAGCCGCCCAGATCCGATCTGGATCCCGCTAGGGTTGACTTTTCCCCTCCCCGAATTCCTCTAAGTCCCATGAATTTTGCATTATTGTTGCATCTTCGTCGCATCATAACTTGCTGTATATTGCTCCATTTCGTGCGTGTAATATGTCAAATTGTTCGCCTCGATGAGTAAATCACTCCATATCATTGCATCATTTTCATTTGAGTTCATATTGATGCCCGAAATGCTGTTGGAAGAGGGCTATGTGATGTTAGTTTCAGATCTGTTGCAGAACATGCACTTTTGTCATTTTTGCCATGATTGATGTGTGCATCCTATGAAGTTGAGTCCTACATGAGTTTTGTAATATGCCATGTTATCTTTCCAGAGATTTATGCCATGTATTTTTGTGATCTTTGTGGTGACTAGCACAAGCATGCAAACTAGGGTACTTAATGTTGCTGATTTCAGAGACTTAGTGATTTCACCAAGTCCCTGCCTGCTGTTATTTTGATGCCATGTGTTCGTGTTGTTTCCGAGAGATCTATGCTTCTTTTGAGCATGATTAGTAAGAGTGTTTTGAGCATATGGATTTGCTCTATCCATCCGTGCCTTTGTTTGTATTTATGGAGTGCCATAGATTGAGTCAATCGAGCTCTACGTTTGCTATAAAATGTTGCTGGCAGATTGTTTACATGTTATTCAATTTTGCCAAGCTTGGTGTAGTTGTCCCTTGCATGCTATGATGTTATTCTTGACATTTCTAGATTCTATGCCATGTCTTATTGATGTATATATGCTTATTTTATCATGCAATGCTCTGTAGTTAGTGCATCGAGCTCGTAAACATGCCTACTTGTTATCTGTTTTTGACATGTCCAGTTTTTCTGCTAAGTCTGAGATCTGTAACGAAACTTGCTTAATTGACATGGGTGTTATTGTATTTTCTGATCCTTTTTGGCTTATGGTCAGTAAGAGACTTTTGTTAAGTGCTTTGAGTATATTCATGCCATGACTTACTTTGCTATGTTCTGATCGTGTAGAATGCTGTTTCATTGCTTTAAACATGTCATCCTGATGTTAGTTTCTGGCATGTTGTTATTTTCACCAAGTCTGTGAACCTGTTATCTTTTGCACTTTTGCCATGCTTGTTTGAACCTGTTATGGTGTGATTTAGCCGTAGCTCAGTGTTCATCTTTTGTCAAGCATCTTGAGTAGATTGCTGTAATACGCTTTGTTGATATGTTTGGGTGCAGTAGCTTAATTTCTTGTTGCTTGCTAAGTAGCATCATGCTGTTAATGGCAGATTATTGTCATTCTTGTATTGCTTGTCATTTGCAAACCGTGCATCCGATTCCGGTGATCCTTATATCGATTTCAACCGAAATCACCTCACCTATCCAGTGGCATACTTGGTTTGCCAATATTATGCCTTGTTCATCTTTTCCTTTCGAAGCACACATATGCATTGCATATCACATCTCGCATATCATGTCATGTTTTGCATCATGTTGCTTGCGCATTGCATCGTGATTGATGTTTGTCCCCTTTTCTTGTGTTCTTGTTGTGGGTAGAGCCGGAAGACGAGTACGTGAACGAGGAACCTGTTGAGAACGCTTACGAGGACCAAGCTCTCGACAACTCTGAGAACCTTGCAGGCAAGATGACCATACCCTTGAAATCACTTCTATCTTTGCTTGCTAGATGCTCGCTCTTTTGCTATGCCTATGCTGCGATACCTACCACTTGCTATATCATGCCACCCATATTGCCATGTCAGCCTCTGACCATCCATGTCCTAGCAAACCGTTGATTGGCTATGTTACCGCTTTGCTCAGCCCCTCTTATAGCGTTGCTAGTTGCAGGTGAAGATGAAGTTTGTTCCTTGTTGGAACATGGACTTGTTTTATTACTGCCGAGATGTCTTGTAGTCCGGGATTCCGAGACTGATTGAGTCTTCCCGGTAGAAGGAATATCCTTCGTTGACCGTGAGAGCTTATAATGGGCTAAGTTGGGACACCCCTGCAGGGTATTATCTTTCGAAAGCCGTGCTCGCGGTTATGAGGCAGATGGGAATTTGTTGATGTCCGGTTGTAGAAAACCCGAAGTTGACCTTAACTAAAACACATCAACCGCGTGTGTAACCGTGATGGTCTCTTCTTGGCGGGGTCCGGGAAGTGAACACGGTGTTGGTGTAATGTTTGACGTAGGTTGTTCTAGGATCACTTCTTGATCACTTCTAGCTTCTCGACCGTGCTTTGCCTTCTCTTCTCGCTCTCTTTTGCGTTGTAGCCACTATATATGCTAGTCGCTTGCTGCAGCTCCACCTCACAATCCTTTCCTACCTATAAGCTTAAATAGTCTTGATCTCGCGGGTGTGAGATTGCTGAGTCCCCGTGACTCACAGATTCTACCACAACAGTTGCAGGTACCAACGATGCCAGTGCAGATGACGCGACCGAGCTCACGTGGGAGTTCGACGAGGAATGTGGCCGTTACTATGTGTCTTTCCCATATGATCAGTAGTGGAGCCCAGTTGGGGTGATCCAGGGATCTGTGTAGCATTTGGGGTAGTCTTCTTTCATTTTGGTACCGTAGTCGGACCTTGAGTGTAATTTGGATGATGAATGTTTATTTATGTATTGTGTGAAGTGGCGACTGTAAGCCAACTATGTATCTTTTTCCCTTATTTATTACATGGGTTGTGTGAAGATTACCTCACTTGCGACATTGCTTTCAATGCGGTTATGCCTCTAAGTCGTGCCTCGACACGTGGGAGATATAGCCGCATCGAGGGCGTTACAGTAGTGTAGCTAATCGGTCATGGTCTATCAAGGGTGATTCCTCCTTCACCACTCCCGATATGACTCTGTCGTGCAACACCTCAAGTGTGAACCTCGAGGGTGATTCCTCCTAAGTTCACCTTGCTGATTACATCATGTGGATTCTGTTCGGAAACATAGCATGCAATTTCAATAAAAATCCTACGCTCACGCAAGATCTATCTAGGAGATGCATAACAACGAGGGGGAGAATGTGTCTATGTACCCTCGTAGACCATAAGTGAAAGAGTTTGACAGTGTGGTTGATGTAGCCGAACTTCTTCTAGCTCCAACCAATCAAGTACTGCACGCACGACACCTCCGAGTTCTGCACACATTCAGCTCGGTTGCGTCCCTCGCCTTCTTGATCCAGAAAGATGTCGAGGTAGTAGATGAGTTCCGTCAGCACGACGGCATGGTGACGGTGATGGTGAAGTGATCCTCGCGGGGCGTCGCCTAAGCACCGCGAGAATATGACCGAGGGTGTAAACTGTGGAGGGGGGGCGCCGCACACGGCTAGGCCATTGTCTGGTGTGTGCTAGGCGCCCCCTCATCATATATATAGGTGGGAGTGAGGGAGGAGAAGCCATAGTAGGCGCCCAAGTAGGAGGAATCCTACTTGGAGTCCCTCCCAAGCCGCGCCCCCCTGCCATATATAACCGAGGTGGAAGGAAAGAGGGGGGAGGGAAGGAAGTAGGAATCCTAATCCACACTTTCCTTACCCTCCCCTCTTTCCTTCTCCTCCTCATATGGCTGGCCTCTATAGGGGCGCACCAGGGCTGGTGTGTTCCCTCACTTGTTCCATAAGGCCCATATGTTTGCCGGGGGTGCCCGAAACTCCTTTTCGGTGACCCGATAAGTACCCGGTACCCTCCGGAACACTTTCGGTGTTCGAATATCATCGTCCTATATATCAATCTTTACCTCTCGACCATCTTGAGACTCCTTGTAATGTCTGTGATCTCATCCGGGACTCCCAACAACATTCGGTCACCAAATCACATAACTCATATAATACTATATCGTCATCAAACATTAAGCGTGCGGACCCTACGGGTTCGAGAACTATGTAGACATGACCGAGACACCTCTCCAGTTAATAACCAATAGCAGAACCTGGATGCTCATATTGGCTCCTACATATTCTAGGAAGATATTTATCTGCCGAGCTGTTATGACAACATACGTAATCCCCTTTGTCCATCGGTATGTTACTTGCCTGAGATTTGATCGTCGGTATCTTCATACCTAGTTCAATCTCGTTACCGGCAAGTCTCTTTACTCGTTCTGCAAAACATCACCTCATGAGTAACTCCTTAGTCATTTGCTTGCAAGCTTATGATGTGTATTACCGAGAGGGCCCAGAGATACCTCTCCGATACTCGGAGTGACAAATCCTAATCTCGATCTATGCCAACTCAACAAACACCTTCGGAGATACCTGTAGAGCATCTTTATAATCACCCAGTTATGTTGTGATGTTTGATATCACACAAGGCATTCCTCCGGTATCCGGGAGTTGCATAATCCCATAGTCGAAGGAATATGTATTTGACATGAAGAAAGCAGTAGCAATAAAACTGAACGATCATTATGCTAAGCTCACTGATGGGTCTTGTCCATCACATTATTCTCCTAATGATGAGATCCTGTTATCAAATGACAACTCATTTTCATGGTTAGGAAACCTTAACAATCTTTGATCAATGAGCTAGTATAGTAGAGGCTCACTAGGGACACCTTTTTTGGTTTATGTATTCACACATGTATTAAGGTTTCCAATCAATACAATTCTAGCATGAATAATAAACCTTTATAATGAATAAGGAAATATAAAATAACAACTTTATTATCGCCTCTAGGGCATATATCCTTTAGATTCCATCAAGGGTGATTCCTTGGATTCCCCCTTGGTGTTTTGGACACACGGATGCTTTGACTTTACCACAGGACCATGTTGAAGGTGGGTCAGCCCTGAGGGGTACTGATACGTCTCCAACGTATCTATAATTTTTTCTTGTTCCATGCTATTATATTATCTGTTTTGGATGTTTTATATGCATTAATATGCTATTTTATACGATTTTTGGGCCTAACCTATTAACCTAGAGCCCAGTGCCAGTTCCTGTTTTTTCCTTGTTTTAGAGTTTTTCAGAAAAGGAATACCAAACGGAGTCCAAATAGAATAAAACTTTCATGATGATTTTTCTTGGACCAGAAGACACCTAGGAGACTTGGAGTGCAAGTAAGAAAAGCCACGAGGCGACCACAAAGGTGGAGGGCGCGCCCCCCGACCTTGTGGGCCCCTTGGTGACCCCTTGACCTAGATCTTCCTCCTATATATTCTCAAATATCCCAAAAACTTCCAGGGGAGCTACGAAACCACTTTTCCACCGCCACAACCTTCTGTACCAGTGAGATCCCATCTAGGGGCCTTTTCTGGCATCCTACCGCAGGGGGATTCGATCACAGAGGGCTTCTACATCAACACCATTGCCTCTCCGATGAAGCGTGAGTAGTTTACCACAGACCTGCGGGTCCATAGCTAGTACCTAGATGGCTTCTTCTCTCTCTTTGATTCTCAATACAAAGTTCTCCTCGATGTTCTTGGAGATCTATTCGATGTAATACTCTTTTGCGGTGTGTTTGCCGAGATCTGATGAATTGTGGATTTATGATCAGCTTATCTATGAATATTATTTGAATCTTCTCTGAATTCTTATATGCATGATTTGATATCTTTGCAAGTCTCTTCGAACTATTGATTTGGTTTGGCCAACTAGATTGGTTTTTCTTGCAATGGGAGAAGTGCTTAGCTTTAGGTTCAATCTTGCGGTGCTCGATCCCAGTGACAGAAGGGGAAACGACACGTATTGTATTATTGCCATCAAGGATAAAAAGATGGGGTGTTTATCATAATGCGTGGGTTAATTCCTCTACATCATGTCATCTTGCTTAAGGCGTTACTCCGTTCTTTATGAACTTAATACTCTAGATGCATGCTAGATAGCGGTCGATGTGTGGAGTAATAGTAGTAGATGTAGAATCATTTCGGTCTACTTGACACGGACGTGATGCCTATATTCATGATCATTGCCTTAGATATCGTCATAAATTTGCGCTTTTCTATCAATTGCTTGGCAGTAATTTGTTCACCCACCGTAATAATTTCTGTCTTGAGAGAAGCCTCTAGTGAAACCTATGGCCCCCGGGTCTATTTTACATCTTTTTAGTTTCCCATCAACTTGCCAATTTATGTCGCCGTTCCATTATTTTTCAATCTTTTACTTTCTGTTTCATAAATCAAAAATACCAAAATATTACTTTACCATTTACCCATCTCTATCAGATCTCACTTTGCAAGTAATCGTGAAGGGATTGACAACCCCTTTATCAGGTTGGGTGCAAGTTGGTGTTTGTTTGTGTAGGTATTCGGTGACTTGTGCGTTATCTCCTACTGGATTGATACATTGGTTCTCAAAATTGAGGGAAATACTTACTCTACTTTGCTTCAATACCCTTTCCTCTTCAAGGGAAAAACCAACGCAAGCTCAAGAGGTAGCAGGAAGAATTTCTGGCGCCGTTGCCAGGGAGATCCACGCCAAGTCAAGACATACCAAGTACCAATCATAAAATCTCATCCCTCGTATTACATTATTCGGCATTCTCCTCTCGCTTTCCTCTTCCCCACTTCTAAAATGATTTTCGAAAAGATTTGCCTTTTCTTTGCCCCTCTTCTGTTCGTTTTCTTCGTTTGCTGTTGGTTGCTTGTTTGCTGCCACCATGTCTGAAACGGGGGAGGTTATCGTTAAAAAGGATAGTAGTAACAATGGGGGGAACTTTGATGCTTTTGCTAATTCTAATCCTCATGAAGGATCTACTATCTTACACGCATTTTTTTGCATTGGTAGTGGAAATATTATTGGGAAAGGGGTTATTCAAGATTTCTTTACTTATGCCGGTGCACTCCCCACTTTGGGTGGTTCTATCCTCCATAAAACTAGTAGTCTTGCGGATGCTATATCTTTGCTCATGGTTGAACTTGAAAGACAATTTGTTCATATGCATCCTTCCATTCAAAGAATTTTTCTAGAATTTTCTAATATTGAGCATTCTTCGGTTAAGCGTGCCGCTACTATATTCCTAGCACATGACTTTAGATTTATTGTGAAAGAAGCTAGTGAAATTTTCGCGCATTATAAAGTGGATGGTGGTCGCCCTCCCATAGAAGCAATTCTCTTTAATCAAGAGGACAGATCATGTTGCTTATAATGAAAATTTAAGAAAGAAGGTTCCTACCGATGTTTTAGTTAATAAGATTTCTGAGCTTAATGATGATTTTGCTATACAAAACAAAGGATTGGGTTTCTCTCTTGGACACAAGCTCATGACTTTTTGCCAAAAGAATGCTTATAATGATGAGTTGGTCATACAATATGAAGGGCCGAAGGAGGAACCAATTCCTCCCGAAATCGATCTTGGGGATTCTTATCCCATTAAATTTAGCCCTTTTGATTACTTTTGCTTACCTCAAAGAAAACGTGCGGCTGAACGAAGGGAGTATGAGATGAATTTTTGGGATTTACCTTATCATTATTACGATTTTACTTAGATCTATTCGTGTTTTATGCCTAGCTAAGGGCGTTAAACGATAGCGCTTGTTGGGAGGCAACCCAATTTTATTTTATGTTTTTGCTTTTTAGGTTATGTTTTGCTTTGAAATAAATCATCTAGCCTCTGGTTAGATGCGGTTTTGTGTTTCAATTAGTTTTTGTGCCAAGTAAGACCTTTGGGAGAGCTTACGGTGATAGTTGATTTGATCTTACTGAAAAAACAGAAACTTTTGCGCTCAGTCCTAGAATTGTTTAAAATCACAGAAGCGTGATAAATTCCTGAATTTTTTACAGTAGATTTATATAAAAAAAATCCCCTGCTTTCCTAAATTTTCAGAATTTTTGGAGTTAAATAAGTATGCAAACTATCCAGATTACTACAAACTGTTCTGTTTTTGACAGATTCTGTTTTTTCGCGGGTTGTTTGCTTATTTTGATGCATTTATGGCTAGTATCGGGCTGAAATACAGTAGATATTACACTAATATAAATAAAAAATGAGTTCACAGCAGTACCAAAAGTGGTGATTTATTTTCTTATACTAACGGAGCTTATGAGATTTTCTATTGTGTTTTGTGTTGTGAAGTTTTCAAGTTTTGCGTAAGGATTTCATGGACTATGGAATAAGGAGTGACATGAGCCTAAGCTTGGGGATGCCCCGGGAAGGCATCCCTTCTTTTGTCTTCGTCTATCAGTAACTTTACTTGAGGCTATATTTTTATTCACCACATGATATGTGTTTTGCTTGGAGCGTCTTGTATGATTTGAGTCTTTGCTTTTTAGTTTGCCACAATCATCCTTGCTGTACACACTTTTTGGGAGAGACACGCATGAATCGTGATTTATTAAAATACTCTATGTGCTTCACTTATATCTTTTGAGCTAGGCAAATTTGCTCTAGTGCTTCACTTATATCTTTTAGAGCACGGCGGTGGTTTTATTTCATAGAAATTGATGAACTCTCGCACTTCACTTATATTATTTTGAGAGTCTCTAAACAACATGCTAATTTGCTTGGGACATTTACATCTATGCCCTTAACTCGAACCCACTACTTAGTTTTGCCCCTAATTTTTAGGTATGCTCAGTTTTGCCCCTCCACCGTTAGTTTCACTTATAGAAATGCCCTTGTGTGCCGTTACCTCCGGTCAAAGGCTTTGACCATTCTGAAAAAATAGCAAAAAAATCAAAAAAAAAAAATTGAAACTTTGTGGGATCGAAGATACTCATGTCTGCAAGGGGTGTACAAATTTTCATGCCGTTCGGACACCCTGGGAGCTCATGGCAAAGGAAAACATAAATTTTGTACGCATGTGAACAGTAAATTCGAAAAAATTGGAAAAAATCAAAAAAAATATGAAATTTTGTCGTATTGAAGAATACTCACGTGTGCAATATGTGTGCACATGTTTGTTGTGTTTGGACATCGTAGGAGCTCGTGGATAAAAAACAAAATTTAGCTCAAAAAAACTTTGAAAAAATGCACTATTTTGTTTTTTTCTCTAGAGCGCCTTGTACGTCATCTGATCGCCAAAACTTGCAAGCACCTTGTGCACTCAAGCCTCTTTGAAGCCAAAATAATTCATTTTTTTAACTTTGTTGCTATATTTTTTGAATTTACTGTTCATAGGCATAAATTATTTTTGTTTTCCTTTGCCACGAGCTCCCGGAGTGTCCAACCAACACAAAAATTTGCGCGCGCCTTGCGGACCTGACTATCTTCGATCCCACAAATTTCAGATTTTTTTGATTTTTTTGCTATTTTTTCTGGATGGTCAAAGTCCTGTGACCGGATGGTAATGGCGCAAACGGGCATTTCTATAAGTGACACTAACGGCGGAGGGGCAAAACTGAGCATACCTGAAAATTAGGGGCAAAACTGAGTAGTAGTTTCGAGTTAGGGGCAGAACTGGAATTGGTCTAATTTGCTTTGGTTATAAAATTAGTCCTAATATGATAGGCATCCAAGAGGGATATAATAGAAACTTTCATATAAAGTGCATTGAATACTATGTGAAGTTTGATTCCTTATGATTGTTTTGAGACATGAGGATAGTGATATTAGAGTCATGCTAGTAAGTAGTTGTGAATTTGAGAAATACTTGTGTTAAGGTTTCTGAGTCCCGTAGCATGCACGTATGGTGAACCGTTACGTAACACAGTTGGAGCATAAGATGTTTTCTTATTGTCTTCCTTATGAGTGGCGGTCGGGAACGAGCGATGGTTTTTTCCTACCAATCTACCCCCTAGGAGCATGTGTGTAGTACTTTGTTTTGATGACTAATAGATTTTTGCAATAAGTATGTGAGTTCTTTATGACTAATGTTGAGTCCATGGGTTATACGCACTCTCACCTCTCCTCCACTGCTAGCCTCTCTTGTACCGCGCAACTTTCGCCTGTACCATAAACCCACCACATATCCTTCCTAAAAAAAACCACCATACCTACCTATTATGGCATTTCCATAGCCATTCCGAGATATATTGCCATGCAACCTTTCCTCCGTTCCGTTTATTATGAGACACTTCATCATTGTCATATTGCTTTGCATGATCATGTAGTTGACATCGTATTTGTGGCAAAGCCACCGTTTCATCATTCTTTATACATGTCGCTCTTGATTCAATGCACATCCCGGTACACCGCCGGAGGCATTCATATAGAGTCATATCTTGTTCTAGTATCGAGTTGTAATTTTTGAGTTGTAAGTAAATAGAAGTATGATGATCTTAGAGCATTGTCCCATGTGAGGAAATAAAGAAAGAAAGAAAAAAAAAGAAAAAAAGGAAGAAAGAAAAAAAGAGAAAAAGAGAGAAGGGGCGATGTTACTATCCTTTTTCCATACTTGTGCTTCAAAATAGCACCATAATTTTCATGATAGAGAGTCTCCTATGTTGTCACTTTCATATACTAGTGGGAATTTTTCATTATAGAACTTGGCTTGTATATTCCAACGATGGGCTTCCTCAAATTGCCATATGTCTTCATGAGCAAGCAAGTTGGATGCACACCCACTTAGTTTTCTTTTTGAGCTTTCATAAACTAATAGCTCTAGTGCATCCGTTGCATGGCAATCCCTACTCACTTGCATTGATATCTATTAATGGACATCTCCATAGCCCATTGATACGCCTAGTTGATGTGAGACTATCTTCCTCTTTTTGTCTTCTCCACAACCACCTTCTATTCCACCCATAGTTCTATGTCCATGGCTCACGCTCATGTATTGCGTGAAAGTTGAAAAGGTTTGAGGACATCAAAAGTATGAAACAATTGCTTGGTTTGTCATCGGGGTTGTGCATGATTTGAATGTTTTTTGTGATGAAGATGGACCATAGCCAGACTATATGAATTTGTAGGGATAAGCTTTCTTTGGCCATGTTATTTTGAGAAGACATAATTATTTTGTTAGTGCGCTTGAAGTATTATTGTTTTTATGTCAATATTAAACTTTTGTTTTGAATCTTACAGATCTGAACATTCACGCCACAATAAAGAGAATTACATGGATAAATATGTTAGGTAGCATTCCACATCAAAAAAATTCTGTTTTTATCATTTACCTACTCGAGGACGAGCAGGAATTAAGCTTGGAGATGCTTGATACGTCACCAACGTATCTATAGTTTTTTATTGTTCCATGCTATTATATTATCTGTTAACCTAGAGCCAAGTGTCAGATCCTATTTTTTCCTTGCTTTAGAGTTTCGTAGAAAAGAAATACCAAACGGATTCCAAAAGGAATAAAACTTTCGCGATGATTTTTGTTGGACCAGAAGACACCTAGGAGACTTAGAGTGCAAGTCAGAAGAGCCACGAGGCGGCCACAAGGGTGGAGGGCGCGCCCAGGGGGTAGGGCGCGCCCCCGGACCTTGTGGGCCCCTCGGTGACCCCCTGACCTAGATCTTCCTCCTATATATTCTCAAATATCCCAAAAACTTTCAGGGGAGCCACGAAACCACTTTTCCACCGCCGCAACCTTCTGTACCCATGAGATCCCATCTAGGGGCCTTTTTCGGCGTCCTGCCGGAGGGGGTTCGATCATGGAGGGC
This sequence comes from Aegilops umbellulata, assembly GCA_032464435.1. NCBI lineage: Eukaryota > Viridiplantae > Streptophyta > Magnoliopsida > Poales > Poaceae > Aegilops > Aegilops umbellulata. Next base: position 362,106,918 of record CP136057.1, read on the forward strand.
TTCTACATCAACACCATTGCCCCTCCGATGAAGCATGAGTAGTTTACCACAGACCTACGGGTCCATAGCTAGTAGCTAGATGGCTTCTTCTCTCTCTTTGATTCTCAATACAAAGTTCTCCTCGATGTTCTTGGAGATCTATTCGATGTAATACTCTTTTGCGATTTGTTTGCCGAGATCCGTTGAATTGTGGATTTATGATCAGCTTATCTATGAATATTATTTGAATCTTCTCTGAATTCTTATATGCATGATTTGATATCTTTGCAAGCCTCTTAGAACTATCGATTTGGTTTTGCCAACTAGATTGGTTTTTCTTGCAATGGGAGACGTGCTTAGCTTTGGGTTCAATCTTGCGGTGCTCGATCCGAGTGACAGAAGGGGAAACGACACGTATTGTATTGTTGCCATCGAGGATAAAAAGATGGGTTTTTATCATAATGCTTGAGTTAATTCCTCTACATCATGTCATCTTGCTTAAGGCGTTACTCCGTTCTTTATGAACATAATACTCTAGATGCATGCTGGATAGCGGTCGATGTGTGGAGTAATAGTAGTAGATGCAGAATCTTTTCGGTCTACTTGACACGGACGTGATGCCTATATTCATGATCATTGCCTTAGATATTGTCATAACTTTGTTGTTTTTTCTATCAATTGGTCGGAAGTAATTTGTTCACCCACCGTAATAATTTCTATCATGAGAGAAGCCTCTAGTGAATCCAATGACCCCCGGGTCTATTTTACATCATATTAGTTTCCCGTCAACTTGCCAATTTCTGTCGTCGTTCCATTATTTTGCAATCTTTTACTCTCCGTTCTATAAATAAAAAATACCAAAAATATTACTTTACCATTTATCCATCTCTATCAGATCTCACTTTGCAAATAATCATGATGGGATTGACAACCCCTTTATCGCGTTGGATGCAAGTTGGTATTTGTTTGTGCAGGTATTCGGTGACTTGTGCGTTGTCTCCTACTGGATTGATACCTTGGTTCTCAAAACTGAGGGGAATGCTTACTCTACTTTGTTGCATCACCCTTTCCTCTTCAAGGGAAAAACCAACGCAAGCTCAAGAGGTAGCAGGTACCCGCGAGTTGATGTGTAGTCAGGTTAACCTGGAGGGTAACCACGAGATTTCTACATGGAACGGCCAGGCATTCTGGGCCCTTGTCGTAAGTCCATGAGACAGGGCGACGGGGTCACATGACCATGAGTCTCTGCTCGTCACCTCGCGCTCCCAAGACACAAACGGTTTGGGTATTTGATCTGAGTTAGCCACTGGCCTATTCGACATCATATGTATCAGCCGAAACTCCCGAGACGTCAGCGACTGAGCGGCGCGCGCCCAGGTGGCCCGCGTAAGCACCTGCCTTGTATAAGGAGGTTGCCAGGACTGACACCAGCCGCCCTCGCAACATGCGGGAGTGCAAAGCGCGATGGGCCCAAGACCCCTACGCGCTTAGGATGTAGACCGGCGTGCTGGCCTCTCTGCTAAGACTAGGTAGAGCTACGACGTATTGATTTTTCAAGGTCGGGCATGACCAAGGACAATGTGTCCGGCCAGAGTGATCGAGCGTGTTGGGAAATGTGGTGCACTCCTGTAGGGAAGTTAATCTATTCGAATAGTCATGTCCACGGTAATAGGACGACTTGGAGTTGTATCCCGATCGATACAACTAGAACTGGATACTGGAGTTGTGAGATGGATATGATGGCTTCAGGATTGCTTTCTCACAGGGAGTCAAGAAATGATCTCTGGGTAAATTTGTTTAACTTATGTCTGTACTCAGATATTGTTGCTTCCGCTGACTCGATTGTATTTGAGTTGATGTATTCGAGCCCTCGAGGCCCCTGGCTTATAATATAAAGCTTGTATGACTTTAATTTGTGTCTACAGTTGTGTTGTGATATCTCTCCCCGAGTCCCTGATCTTGACCGTACACATTTGCATGTATCACTAGTGTATGATTGAATCGAGGGCGTCACACTATGCATGCAACTACAAGTGTCTCCCCCCACTGCAACTGCATGTCGTCAACGCGACTGCAACCTAGTGGTTTTTTTTCTAGTGGGGGAGTAGGGTGAATGTCTGCCACTAGGCACGCAACTGCAACCTAGTGGTGTTTTGCAAGGGAAGGGGTGGTTGCATGTCTACCACATAGAACGCTATAGCAAGTGTTGCCCCCGACAACAACTCCATGTCTACAACCCGTCCGCAACTTAGTGGCGTTTTATCAGGGGAGAGGCAGTTCCAAGTCTGCCACTAGGCACGCAACTAGGAGTATCCTCCCCCCCACCCGACTGCAACTGCATGTGTTCAATGCGATTGCAACTTGGTATCTTGTCGGGGGTGGTAGAATGTTTGCCACTAGGCACACAACTGCGAGTGTCACCCCTTACTGCAACTGCATGTTTTCAACGTGATTGGAACTTCGTATTTTTTATCAGGTGGGAGTGTGCAGTTGCATGTCTGCCACTACACACACAACTGCAAGTGTTGCCCCGACTGCAACTACATGTCTTTATTTTTTTTTAACACATGGCAATTTTACAAGAGTTTGCACTGGTCACATGGCATATTTAGAATGTTTTTGTTTTCACACATGATGGAAAAATCAAGAAAAAGGTGTGATGTTTTCTCTGACGTCACATGCGGCTCTAATGAACCCCCCTCCCCTCCCGCCGTCGACGCCTACACAGAGGGCTACAGTCGCTCTGGCCGCAAGGGCAAAGGACCGGTGAGGAAGTGGTGAATTCCTTGGCCCTCTCCATCTCCATTTGCGTATCTATTCCCTCTATTTCAGTTTACAAGTCATGCGCGTACCCCTAGATTGTAATATATGACTTCTATTAGGTTGGTCAAATTGATGACCCAGGGGTACGCACACACCTTATAAACTGAGAGAGAGGGAGTAGTAAATTTAGCTTAAATCTTTTTATGTTTGCCCGTTGAAATGTGATGTTCAAACTATGTATTTTGGTCCGGATTAACTGCCGGTTTGTTTATGTTCGTTTGTTCTACTATATGTTTCAAAATTTCATGAATGATCTATGTACTGGGATATCCAATATGGCTCCCGAGCTCAGCTGCTCTCTATATCAGGACCACTCAGCTGCTCCAAGATTGATGAAGGCAAGGGTATTTCAGTCTGTATACCTCATCATAAATCATGTATATGCTTGTCTCCTTTTCCAACCTGTCAAATCCTGACGATAGGCCCGATGTGTAAACAGTGCATGTCAGTCCATGTTTCCCCTCTCCCATCAATTTTATATTCGGAGTAACATCTCTCCATTTTGCATTGATTGCCTTGACTCTAGTACGAGCATCTTCTAATTTGAAGATTTTTATGCATCACAACACACTGGCTGCTAACTAGAGTGGCGAGACACACCTGAGAAATTGTTAGTGAATTTTAGAGAGTTCACATTAAACAGATGACCGAAAAACTACAAACAAAATATCACACTGCATATGTCTTGCCGAATATGATGGTTTACTATGCGCAAAAAAAGAATATAATGGTTTACATACAAAGAGATACTGCACATCCCAACACAGCTGAAAATTTAGTATCAGTTTACACTGCAAGAATGGTACAAGTAAGTATTTGTACACTCTAAAAAAAGAACTAATCCTCTTCAAATATAGTATTCCATAGGGCACATAATGAACAAAATGTCACTGTTCCATCACTAAATTGGACAATGAACAAAGACCCTTTTCTTTTTCTGATTTCTGTTCATAGACAAACAAATGACAAATACAGATTTGCTTCATATCACAATTAGATCCTAATTAGCACTAGATTAACAGACTATTGTACCATCACCATAAAAAATATTTCACACAATCAAACTTGAAGACCGTCTTGCCACCCAGTCTTTTAATCAATTGTAGAAGACATTGGCATCAACAGAATGCACATCGGATGGATCATGCAGTAAAACACTTTGCACTAAATGACTTGACATAGTTTGTGAACAAAACAAAATGGTTTGGACATCAGAATTTGTTCATACAGCATCTACACGAACCAATTGTCAATATTAAACAAAAAGCTCCACCGTCCACTCCAGCATCACTACTGTTGGCTGTTGCTAATAATAAATTAGCCGATTCAAAACTACAGTATGTGCTAAAAATTGCACGTACACTGCACCAAATCAACTGCTTTGACACGAATTGAAAGGAGATCAGAAACAGAGGAGCATTATCAAGCAAATGAGGAATTGCACGCACGAGTGATGCATGCGCTGGATACGAAGGGCACGCTGGATCCGCGCTCCCTATCCAGCAGAGTAGAGGGGTACCTGATCCATGCGCTCTGTCCGCAGGAGCCGAGGAGGGAGACTACAAATCAGGCACCTCAGCAGCTGCGTCCATGAAAAGCAAGCTTCTCCTCCCTCTTCGGCCGCAACGCTCCATCACCGCTGGCCACGAGCCTCCTCCTCGGCAGCTAGAACGAATGTCAGCTCGATCCCCATCTGAGCAGGAGTCTATGGAGATGCCAGATCCATGCTCTCTGGCCGCCGGAGAGTATGAACAACCAGAGCATGGTTGGCCGGGCGCCGAGTCCGAGCTGCATGGCCAAAGCCCCAACCGCCCGTCGGCCTGGTCGTCGGTACGAAAAGAGATAGACCGCCGACGGTCGTCGGCACGAACTAGAGAGAGAGAGAGGAGAGCTCAGTTGGGGGCAGAAATCAGGAAGAGAGACGAAAAGATAAGAGTGGACTCTGTACCGCTGGCCCCGCCAAGCTTGTATTTCCATTGTATCCTGATTCGTATATCTCATGAAATTGGAAAGTGGCACAGATCCCAGATAACTAGGCGGTCCAGATAACGAGCTCAGCTGAGCTCAGGAGCCAAATCGCCACTCCCTTATTTCAGCGTTGTATGGATAGTACGGATTTGGAGGACCGCTGTGGGCGTGAGAGTTGAGGATTGATGACCGGGTTTGAGGTGCACCGCCGTGGGCGTACAGGAGCCGGAATAGCTATGTCTCGCTGTAGATGTAGATGCTCTGAGGCGGTGAGGCCTGTGCCGGGCCCCTGCATCGACCGCGCGGCGCGCGCGTCCGCTAGTGACTCGTGATGCCTTGATAGACGAGCCTATGCTTCACTCACTCAACAGTGTTTCGGGTGGCATCTACCTCCTCCCGAATTATAAAATTAGCCGTTGCAGGCGAGCGGCACACCCCCAAGTACCAACACACCTGCGTAGGGCAGGGGCTAGAGATCATAACAACCACACGGCCTTTTATCCCTCTCGTAAAGCGACCAGTCACCCTGACCTGTTCCTCCGATAACCGTATACCGAGACCGAGGCCTGCATAAATCCAAAAGCAAGCGAATGTTTTCGAGCATAAAAGAAATCGCCACATGAACGAACGAACGAACCTCTTCTTCGTCGTCCGCCATCTTTGCACAAGACAGCAGTTTAAAAAGAGCGGGACTGTGGAAGCCCCGGCTAAAAGGCCTACTTTTTGTAATGCGGGAAAGGCTTTTGCCCTTGGGTCCATCTTGTCCGTCCCCCCACCCGTTCTCTCTCGTGTCACGTGGCCGTTGCATTATTGGTTTCCGTTTATGTTCCCGAGGTTAATTTTGAGCTACAGCATTCTTATCAGTTTGATGTTGTATTGTGTATAGTAGATACGGCCAACTCCACTGCGCGATCCTATCTTGTCCGTCCTCGTTTGTTTGGGGTAAAATGGATAAACCGGACGACCCAGCGCGCGGGAGCAAACGAACTTTTGTCCGTCTTGTGTCCGCTTTTGACCCATCCCCGGCCTAAGTTTGTGCCGCTTTGGAGTGAAACGGACACCACACGGACACGCGGGCCGTCTGCGCGTGCCCTTCCCTGGCCTGCCCGTCGGTGGCACAGGGCGGACCTTTTTCTATCCGCCCCCTCCCTCCCTCCGGCCGCACCCCCTCCACTCTTCCCCACTCTTTCCCTCGCTGCCGCCGCCGCCGCCATTGCAGCCGTGCAGTCCGGACACGCGCTCGCTCAGGCCCTTCTCACCGGCGCCGCCGAGCTACCCAACCACGAACACCTGGTTTGCGCACCCGCCGACTGGATTTGGGACGGATCCGGTCGGTCTTGAGCTCGCCCGACTGTGGGAGGCCGGGCCGCGCCATGGACTGGCCGGGCACCTCGCGGAAGGCCCTGGCAGGGCCGCAAGGCCACATGTAGGCAGTGGCTCCTCCTTTAGCCGCTGGGATCTGCACCGTCGGTGGTCCGCCGGCAGATACACGAATAGCGGTCGCCCGGGCTCGGTGCTTGCCCAAAAGCTCATTGGCGCACCCTTGCCACTTATTAAGTGCGACCACTGGTCAAGGATGTTCGTGCGCCGCGTGTCTACAACGGCGAAATATCCCGGACGGGTGTTCGTCAAGTGCTTACACGATGGGGTATGTGGTATTTTTAGCTTCGGTTTGTGCTCTAGATTTGACTAGTTGTGCTAACTTCAAATTTTATTGTGTAACATGGATGCAAGTTTTGGTATTGGGAAGAAAAGTATGTCGATATATTGATATAGCAAAATTTAATACATGTTCGTGCACTTTTAGCTACCATAGAGGCTGTAGATGAGACAAATGCACTTGTTGCTAGATTAGAGGCTAGCCACGAGACTAGGTGTGAGAAAGCAACATCGACTTCTGGCTTGAAGAAAAAAGGAGGATGCCAGATCGAACCTCCTCCACAGATCAACAATGAGTGCATCGAGAAGGCCCTAACCCAACTCAAGGAAGCAGTTATGGAAGTTGGGTATATTCTAAAATATATTTTTGTTGTTCTTGTTTTTTTATCTTGCTTTCTAGTCAAAATATGATGATGTATTTTTCATGTATCGAAAATGAATGATGAAAAAAAGTTAAGTACTTGCAAAGAAAAATGCACGCGGACAGGATGCAGCCGGGATGCGGCCGCGCGCTGGGCACACTGCAACCGTATCCCAGGACACGCCCAAACACGAGCCCATCGGCCTACCTAAACGGACAGAATCCGGACAGAACTGGTGGAGTTGGCCTAATGCGACGAGTGTCTCAGTGTGCAAACGGGTTATCATATATGCTTTGTTGCTGGTGTAATACTAGTATCTAGCAATATATACTTTTCTAAGCATTTTTAATGAGAGAAGGAGACATACATACATAGTACAATTATTATAGCGTGTGCCTAGTGGCTACCTGGCCACGCGCTGTCTTGTCAGCGTGTTGTTTGTCCGACAATGCACATGCAGCAGTCCTTTTAGACGAATATAGTAAGCACCTATGTGCAGCAGATTTCTTTTGCGTCGATCACCCGCTAACAGTGGAGACAAGATCCTAAGGAGCTTATCTTTCTTACAAAGTAGTCCGAAATGCTAATGCTAATGCTACTAATGCTAATCTCATAGTGCAATCTTAGGTCAAGTACGACTGGAAAACATGCATAATTAATGAAGTACTAGCAGTGTACTACTACCTTTTACGTATATTCTAGCGCGAGCGCGTGCTCCAAGCAGACAGAGGTCTCGCTGCTGCATCTGCCAGTTCCACTCTCTCCCCCCTGCTCCTCCCACTGAATCATTCGTCTTTTGATTATTTTTCATCTCCTCCATCGCTCTCCTCTCGAGGCAAAAAGACCAGACTTGACTCTCCTGCCTCCTCCTCCTCACTCCCTCCCTCGCCGTCCAATCCCCTCTTACTCCAGCCAGCTCCTCCCTCTCCTTTCTCCAGCCAAGCCCTCTCTCACTACCTTGAAGACAATGCCGGCTCTACTGTGCTGCTGCTGCAGGCCATTGGCCATGGCGGTGCTGCTACTCATTGCTTCACTTTGTCATCTCGGTTCTTGCAATGGAGGAGCAGGAGGAGGAGGCAGGATCACAAGGCTCCCTGGGCAGCCCGAGGTGAACTTTGGTCAGTACTCGGGCTACGTCGAGGTGGACGGCAAGGGGAGCAGGGCTCTCTTCTACTACTTCGTGGAGGCGGAGCTTGATCCCGCCACCAAGCCCCTCGTGCTCTGGCTCAACGGAGGTGAGTGTTCCTGGTGTATCTTGTCACTTGTGCGACGGCCCCCTCAGCCTTCTACATAGCTCCGCCATTGTTTCCTGGTGTATCTTGTTCCCTGCTTGCTTGCAATGCTCTAATGGAATAGATTTTTTTTCCCTTTCATATTTTCTTCTTTGGTTAAGCTCTGTCAAACCAGAATGTGATCCGAACTCTGGTCCTGCATTCATTTCTGGAGATATCATTGGCTCGATGGTTTTCTTGTTTAGGACCTGGGTGTTCTTCACTTGGTGTAGGGGCCTTCTCAGAGAACGGCCCTTTCAGGCCCAGCGGGCAGGCGCTAGTGAGGAATGAGTACAGCTGGAACAAAGGTGCGTGTGAGGCCAATGAGTGCTCCCTATCGACCTTTTCCTGCAACCCTGCGTGCTAATTCCAATTCACGAGCCTTTTGTTGGCCCAATAAAGTTGCCACATGCCTCACTGTTTTGGTGGTCTTGTGTTGTGCAGAAGCTAATGTGATTTACCTGGAGACACCAGCTGGTGTTGGCTTCTCCTACTCTGCTGATGCTGCCTACTACCAGGGTGTGAATGACAACATGACAGGTAGGAGTGCTGACTACTGAGGTTTATGATTGAAAGCTTTCTTGCATCTGTGTGAGTGTTGCTGTTTTCTTACTGGATATATAGATGACTGCCTCTTTGTAGATAGTACACCATTTGTAGGAAATAAGTTCTTGCCACTTTAATAGCAGTTGGACTTATGTTTTGTCTGGAAGTCAGAAGCCTTTGAGAGTAGTAATACTAATATGTTTGGGAGTTATGATGTGCTCTGACATTTCTTTACTGAATGAATAAAGCAATGGACAATATGGTGTTCATGCAAAGGTGGCTTGAAAAGTTCCCACAGTACAAGGGCAGAGAGCTATACATTGCTGGAGAGAGTTATGCAGGTACATACATATATGTACACCTTCGTTTACAGACTTATTAATAAAAAATGAACAGCTCTTGGCACACTCTAAATCTTCAGACATTCTTTGCATGTGCCAGGGCATTACATTCCACAACTTGCCGAGGTCATGGTTGAGTTCAATAAGAAGGACAACATCTTCAACCTCAAAGGACTTGCTGTAAGGAAAACCTCAATCAGAATAAACCGATTAACTGTTGATGCATTTTTCTGTTTCTGACTGAAACAGTTTTGTTGCTGGTATAGTTGGGCAATCCTGTTCTTCATTTCACCACCGACTTCAACTCGAGGGCAGAGTACTTCTGGTCTCATGGCCTCATTTCAGACTCAACATACAGGATTTTCACGTCTGTTTGCAACTACTCCCGCTACGTCAGCGAGTACTACGGCGGATCGCTTAGCCCGCTTTGCGCGAGGGTGATGAACCAAGTAACCAGAGAGACCAGCCGGTTCGTCGACAAGTACGATGTTACCCTCGACGTCTGCTTGTCTTCGGTGCTCTCTCAGTCAATGATCCTCTCCCCTCATGTATGCTCGTCGTCACAAACTGATCAGAATCCGTATCATAGGGTAGCTATCTCTTATCTTGTTTCTGAGAAAGAAGGCAGCTATCTCTTATCTTGTTTCTGAGAAAGAAGGCAGCTATCTCTTATCTGATGTGGCAACAATGTGGCTGTGCTGTGCAGAAGCGTGTTGGGCACCGCATCGACGTCTGTGTGGAGGACGAGACGGTAAACTATTTGAACAGGAAGGATGTCCAGGAAGCGCTCCATGCGAAGCTCATCGGCGTAAAAAAATGGGCAGTTTGTAGCAGGTATTTAATCTACAGACTAATTTAACATATTTTAGATAAAATGCGACCTTTCGAGAAAGAAACAGATTAATAAGTACGTATATGCATACAGGTACTTTGTGTATATGTATCCGTTATATCTGACCATAGTTTGTTATGTTTTTCTGTTTTGTTTACAGTGTTCTTGAGTATGAGCTCCTCGACCTGCAGATTCCAACAATCAACATAGTAGGATCGCTGGTCAACTCCGGCATCAGAGTACTAGTTTACAGGTAAAGAAGGATAAATGATTAAAATAGTAGGCTTTTTTTCCTCATATGCATCATAAAGGTCAGGAATATCTTGATATAAGAAACAAAAAGGATTACAAAGCCTTGTGTTTCACTGCCTTTAGCCATGGTATTAAAATACTGGAACTTTCTTTGTGGGGCGCTAATTAAGAAATCAATGAAAGTGAAGAATCAGGTGTGTAGCATTACTGTAAAAATAAAATAAAAGGATGGAAAAGCATATAGAATTGGGACTTGACATAAGGTTTTGGAACATTGTACTTTGCCAGCTTTATATCATGGTACAAATTTGCACCAGAACCTTTTCCTTCGGACGGTTCTCTCAAGTCTCAATTTTGGAAGCATGAAGCTCAGGCTTAAATGATGTAACATGTAGCATTTGTTTGCTTGTAAATTCAGTGGCGATCAAGACTCGGTGATCCCTCTAACGGGAAGCAGGACACTGGTGCAGAATCTAGCGCGCGATCTAGGCCTCAAGACGAGCATTCCGTATCGAGTTTGGTTTGAAGGGAAGCAGGTGACAACACAAACATACCGTGCAAACTGAAGAGCAAGTTATGTAGTAGCATTTTCTTCCAGTGCTGAACGATCTTCCTATGCAGGTTGGTGGGTGGACTCAGGTATACGGTGAAAAGCTCTCCTTCGCCACCATCAGAGGGGCCTCACATGAGGCGCCATTCTCGCAGCCTGAGCGCTCTCTTGTGCTCATCAGGGCATTCCTACAAGGCAGGCCTCTGCCGGAAACCTTCTCATGATACTGGATGTTGCCTCTGCAGCTATGAAAAGAGTTGCTAGTCCTGATTAGTTCTGCAAGGGGTTTAGTTATGTAAGAATGTGTCTGCTTTGTTCCTCATGTTCCTAGCTGTCTGAAGCTGCGGTAGCAGCATTGCTCTAAAGGTTTTTGGTTTCTCTTTCTCCTGTATTCGAGGCTTGGTAATTGTTCAAAGAAGTTCCAGCCAGTTCTTTTTGTGCTCTTGTATGTAAATTACCTTTATCACCTTGTCTCAAGCGTGGCTTTGCTGTCTGACTCGCCTTTGTGGGAAGGTTTGAAGCAGGTAAAATCACGAGCGTGGATTTTTGAAGCATGGCTCCATTGGAGCACCTTATTTTAAATAGTTTAAAATTCACAGTTAAAGTTCCAAAAGAATCCGAAAATAATTCTACTTGATCATATGCATGTATATTACATATGTGTAAAGTTTGGTGATTAAATAAGTAAACATGTTAGCTATAAAAAATGACAAAATGGTGATTTCTAAATATTGAATAATACATGCATTGTTCGTATAGCCATCTGCATATGTGACACTTGTGAGGCATTGTACCCACTACTTATCACACTTCAAAAAAGAGAACCACAATAACCAAAAATAACATTCTAATGCTTGTGCCCATTTACATTTTTTTTCTTCTACATCAGTTCGCGGCTGGGCCATCCCATTGTTGAACCGGTCCTTTTATCACTATTACTTTTTCTTTTTATTTATTTGTTTCTTTTCCTTTTTAAAAAATGGTCACACTTATAAAATTTTGTTCAAATTTTCAAAAAAGTTCACTTTTTAAATTTTATTCATAAAGTAAAATATTCTCTTTTTAAAAAAGCTGTACAAATATGTCAAAAAATTGTTTGTTTAAATAGAAAAATGCTCACATCAATATAATTAAATTTCTGAGCATCTATTAAATAGAAAAATTGTTCGTTTAAATAGAAACATGGTCACATAAAAAAAGAACACTCTTAAAATTTCTGAACATCTATTAAATAGAAAAATAAAAATGAAATATATCAACCAGTGACCGGTTTTTGTTTCCTTTTCATTCTTTTTTTGTTTTTTGTTCCTTTTCTTTTTCAAAAAATGCTCACACAATATAATGGACCCAAGTTTTCCACACACTAGCATCACCATGCCTAGTATCCATGATAAATTCCATTGAATTCTGACAATTTATGCATTTTCTAGGGTTTTCCTGGTCAAACCCTAAAACACTAACCGAACGTGACACAACGTGCGTTCGGTGTTCGAATTTCTTTAAATTTTGCATGGAGGCCATCCATGAATATGCCCACATGCATGCAAAATTTGGTTTCATATCATACATGCCAAGAAGCACACCATGTTCAAAGGTTGTGGTTTGGGTAGGCCGGTAGGGTAAGTCTGGGTGCACTTTTTTCCACAACAATAAATGACCCAAAATTTTCCCACACACTAGCATCACCATGCCAAGCATCCATGATAAAATTCCACTGAGTTTTGAAATTTTATGCATTTTCTAGGGTTTTTTCGGTGAAAAACACTAAAGCACTAGCCAAACGCAACGCAACGTGCGTTCGGTGTCCAAATTCCTTCAAATTTTGCACGGAGGCCTACCATGAACATGCCCGATGCTGGAAAAGTTTATTGTCAATTCATGCATGGCCTGAAGCACACCATGTTCAAAGGCCCTTTATTTCACATTAATAAAATGGACCCAATTTTTCCACACACTAGCATCACCATGCCAAGCATCCATAATAAATTTCATCGAATTCTGACATTTTATGCATTTTCTAGGGTTTCCCCGGTGAAAAAACCCTAAACCACTAGCCAAACGTGAGGCAACGTGTGTTTGATGTCTGAATTCCATCAAATTTTGCGTGGAGCCCTGCCATGAGCATGCCCACATGCTTACAAAATTTTGTGTCATTTTATACATGGCAAGAAGCACACCATGTCCAAAGGTGGTGGTTCGGGTAGGCCGGTTGGGCAAGTCTGGATTCACTTTTTTTTTCTAAATCAATAAAATTGACCCAATTTTTCCCACACACTAGCATCACCATGTCAAGCATTTATGATAAATTTCATTGAGTTCTGACATCTTATGCATTTTCTAGGGTTTTCTCGATGAAAAAACTCAAAAACACTAGCCGAAGGTGACGCAACGTGAGCTAGGTGTCTGAATTCCTTAATTTTGCATGGAGGCCAGCCATAGCATGCCCACATGCTGGCAAAATTTGGTGTCATTTCATGCATGGCAAGAAGCACGTCATGTTCCAAGGTGGTGGTTCGGGTAGGCCGATAGGGCAAGTTTGGATGCACTTTTTCATATCAATTTAATGGACCCAAATTTTTCCACACACTAGCATCACCATGCCAATCATCCATGATAAATTTCATTGAGTTATGACATTTTATACATTTTCTAGGTTTTTCCCGGCAAAAAAAAAACCAAAAACACTAGCCAAACGTGACACAACGTGCATTCGGTGTTTGAATTGTTTCAAATTTTGCATGGAGGCCTGCCATGAGCATGCCCACATGATGGCAAAATTTGGTATCATTTCATGCATGTCAAGAAGCACATCATGTTTAAAGGAGGTGGTTTGGGTAGGTTGGTAGGGCAATGCTTTTGTTATTTGCAATTTCTATCATTATCAATCAACTTGAAAATTTTCCCATATCCATTATTTCTTGCAAATTTTCAAAAAATTTGGAATTTAAAATTGTGTATGAAAATTTTATAAACATGAACATTTTTTTTCAAAACTGTTAATAAATTCCCAAGTATTGATGTTGTACACAAATTGCAAACCACATACTTTAAAAATTAATAAACATTTTTAAAACACAAACACACATTAAATTTATGAACAAAGAATTCAAAATGGGATTTTTTGAATTTCTAGAATTTATAATTGTAAAAAATATTTGAAGACAATAACATTTTTCGGTATTCAAAAAATATTTCACATTTTAAAACAGGTTTTAATATGAATAATAAAGTTCTAAAAGGAAAAAAAATAGAAATTAACAAAAAAGAAATAATAGAATAGAAAATAATACGCTCAGGCCTTGCCCAACCGGGCGACAGCATAGCTTTCGTCGGGTGCTTGTTGGGTCGGCCAAAATATTTGCCTATTTGAGAAAATTTCATTAATTTTGCAAACAAATGTTTATGCATAAAAATGAGCTTTTATAAACATTTGTAAAAGTTGAAAAGTGTTCCTGGATATGGAAAAGAGTTCATGAATTTGAAGATAAAGTTTGCGTATTCAGGAAAATGTTCACGAACTTAAATAGAAAAAAGTTCGGGTTGGGCACAAGGTTCCGTCTTATAGTACATTTGTTTCCAACATCGTTCAAATGGACCAAATATTTTCTAGGGCCTTGTATCACCATTCCAATGCACCTGCTAAGTTTTTGTGATTTCGACAATTTTGCATTTTCAAATAATGTTCGTGCTTTCAAAATTTATTTGGAATTTAGAAAATAATCCTCTACTTATTTTCTGTACATAAATACAAAAGGCCTGAGGATATTCAAAATAAATTGGTTTCAATTTTTTTCTTCATATTTTCTGATTTCTTCTTGAAATTTAATTTTTTTGTGTGTTTTTTTAAAATGTTCGTGTTCAAAATTTTGTTTGCTCTTTTTAAAATATTTTCATGTTATGACATTTTGAGCAATTTTTAAAGACAAGAACAATTTTTGACATATCCTTACAAATTGTTTAAAAATGCAACTATTTATAGTTTATGATTTTTTTAAGTGTTGAACAAAATATTATGAGCATGAGCATTTCCTGAAAAAGGAAAAATAAACGAAAAAAGGTAAAAAGAAAAAAGAATAGATAAAACGAAAAAGAAATAGTGATAAAAGGACCGATTCAGCAATGGGCCGTAACCGCGAGCTGAAGTAGAAGAAACAAAAAAGAAGTAAATACACACAAGCATTAGAATGTCCTTGTTGGTTAGTGTGGTCCTTCTTAGAGCAGGAGGTCTTGAATTCAATGCATGTGACTATCCTATCCTTTATTATGAAGGGGTATAGAGAAATCTTAGTAGTCAATGTGTTTTTTTTGTTTGGGGGGGGGGGGGGGGTTACCGAAACAAAAGTGTATAATTTTTGTGTATGGTTACTTATTTTCATCAGTACATGTGTAATACATCGATAGGAACATGTTGAATTTTCTTCAGAGTTTTATAAAACTTCAAATATCATTTTGACACAGGTCAACATATAGGGCTCACTAGTGCTCATGCACCAAAGTGACTTTTTTGGTAAGATCACAATTATTTCTCTCGGACTCTTTCTCGGTAGGCAATTGGCATACCATAATTTTTTGGGAGGATGCATAACTTGGTGATGCACCTTCGGTACCCTCCCCTCTAACTTGGGAGAATGAGAGCCGCCTCATCAATCTGTGGGAGGGTGCGGTAGACCAATCAGAACGCGGTATTTCGACCATGCAGGATTGATCCAAGTACCTGTGGCGGACACTAGAGTAAACCTGTCACTAGTAATACAGTTTACCACTGGCGGTTTTTTTTGTACAACCCACCACTGCTATGTTTTTCCATTTTTAGTAATGTTTATTAAAAAAAGTTATAGCGGGGGGCTACGCCGCCCTCACACCATATTTACCACTTAGTGCATAACACAAGAGATTACTAACTCTATGACTTTACCACTATTACCACTTAGTGCATAAATGGTAATAGTGGTAAAGCCTCATGTAAGGAACAATATGAGTCCTGGACAACAGGTGTGTAAGACTCGGGAACCAACTTGATAGTTATTGGCATTTTAATTCTAAAAAAGTCAACCAAAGCCCGAAAATTATGAAATGTGGCATGGTGTCAAGATATGACCCCTAGAGGTTGCGGTAAAAAATTAGAATGTTTCGCAAAAGTTCTCATGTAGACTACTTACAAATCGGACCATCTCCGAGGAAGGAACTAGGTTTCGAGAGGGAATGGACTAGGTTTGCACGTGACTCGACCACTGCTTTACCGTTTGGGCTTGAAAAAAAATTCACACTCAATACACACCATTATATGTAGCATTCCAAAAATTGGCATTTTCGGGGTCTGTTTGCTACTTTTAAGCCATTAAATGCATTTCTAAGCATTTAATGGATAGAATCGAATTTGAACGTACACTAAAAGAATCAAATTTAGTATATGTTTAGTCCTCGTGTAAGGAAAATAAGGAGTCTCATACACCAGGTGGCTGAGACCGGGGAACTAACATGGTGATTGTTGGCATTTTAATTCAAAAATGAAATAAACTATGCCCGGAAATTACAAAACTTGGCATGGTGTCATGATTTCACCCATAGAGGTTGTGGTAAAAAAATTGAGAATGTTCCACGAAAGTTGTCATGTAGACTGCTTACAAACCGGACCATCTCCGAGGAAGAAACTAGGTTTCTAGATGGAATGTGTCAAGTTTGCATGTGAATCTAATGCTGCTTTGGTGGTTGAAATTGGAACTTTTTCGATACTCAATACACACCATTACATGTATCATGTCAAAATATTGCATTCCTCGGGATCCGTTTGCTATATTTAAGCAATTAAATGCATTTCTAGGCATTTGAAACAAACCAGTTTGCATGCGAAGCGACTCCTCCTTGCTCAGCTAGTGTTCAAACTTTTTGCACACTCAACATACACTATTACATGTGACATGCCAAAATTTGTCATTCTTTCGAGTCTGTCTACTATATTTAAGTCTTTAGATAGATTTACCTACATTAAATACCTAAAAACCTATTTAATGTCTTAAAAATAGCTAATTAACACTAAAAAGGGCCAAACTTTTAAATGAAACTTCAAATGATGTAACTTTAATGTAGAAAAAAATGGCCCGTGAGACTAAACTAAAACACAAAAGCCTTGCACTACAAAAATGGCAACAAAAATACGAGTGGCACACACAAGATATGCACCTGCTACTGGTAGGAAAAAGTTAGCAGTGACAAGCAGAAAAAGATACTTGTGGCGGACACAAAAAAGCGCCCGCCATTGCTAACTGAGTTACTAATGGCGGAGACGTATTGACGCCTGCCCCTAGTATTTTTTGACAGATTTACCACGGGACTAAATAATCAGTGGTGCGTATGTATTCCTGCTGGTACTGGTAACCCAAGTAGCAGTGGTGGGCATTATTTTGCGCCCGCCAGTAGTAACATTTGTCCCACGACAAATCTAGACAACTGTTACCCTGGTAACATTTGTCCCATGACAAATATGGACAACTGTTACTAGTGACAAATGCAAACTAGTGACCGCTACTAGTAAGCCTATAGTAGTGGCGGGTGGGTTTTTGCGCCCATCACTGATACTTTTTCAGATTACCAGTGCAAGGGCTAGACTACACCCGCCACTAATGTGAGTTCACCTATAACATTTTTCCTAGGTGTGACAATGGGTCAACGATTGGGAGTAATCTATTTCTTTCTTGGCTTGGGCTGATCAGGGCTTCTTCGTGCATTTTACCCTTTTCCACTTAACTGGATAGGCAGTGCCACAACTACTTTTCTCAAAAAAAAAGTGACACAAAATATACCAAAGAAGAGTTAAAGGTTTACTGTAAAAAAAGAAGAGTTAAAGGTTTCAGTGGCACAACTATTTTTCTTAAAGAAAAGTGACACAAAATATACCAAAGAAATGACATGGACTATTGGTGCCTGGCTACGGTGAAATGCCTCAAGACCCCTCTGGGAGACCCAGGCTGATCGGCCTCAATTTTTTTTGGAACGTAGACGCACGAAGCGTCCGACTTTAAATTAATAAAGCCACTAGGCAGCATTCAACCAAGTCATACTCCACAACCACATAACATTAAAGTTCAGCGGGCTCGCAGTCCCGGCAAATAGAGATACTAAAGATCTAGAGAACTCTAAAAGCACATAACCATAAAGAAACTAGACGCAAAACCTCAATCTGGCGGATCTTGAAGTCTTGCTCTTGCCATGCATGCTTTGATCTGCTCTATGATCTCGTTCATACGCCCCTCGTCACGCTGCTTCCCCAATGGCGCCCAAGCCTGTAGGAAAATATGGCATTTGAAGAGAATCTCAGCTGGGTGAGCAGGGAATTTATGTTCGATGCTAATTTTGTTCCTAATAGTCCAAATAGACCAAAACAGCGCCCCAACGCAGCGCCACACCACTCGCGCGTTCGCACCCCTCTGTGCGGATAGTAAAGAAAGAAGGTCCTAGCTATTTTGCGGGTTCCAATTCTGCTTAAATGTGTCCCTAACAGCGCTCCACGCAAATCTAGCCAGGCAGCACTTGAAGAAGACATGATTAGCGTCCTCCCCAAGCCCGCAGATGGCGCATGTCCCGTTCGCCGGCCCGTTGCGTTTGGCCACATTGTCCGAGGTTGGAAGACGGTTGCGGAACATTTGCCACAAAAAGATCTTGATTTTGAGTGGAAGGCCAGCCTTCCATAGCCCCCTGGCCATATCCATCCCATTCCCCTCCGTAAGCTTCTCGTATAAGGATTTTACCGAGAATTTATGAGAAGCCGAAAGTTTCCATTCAATCTGATCTTGATCGTGGCTGAGACTCCATCCCTCGAGCTCAGCCACCAATGCCTCCCAGGCCGTCGCCTCTCCCATTTCCAGAGGTCTGAAGAAGGAGATCGTCGGGGGGGTGCACTCGGAGAGCGTCAGCGACCATTATGTGTGTGTCCGTGGCATGCTGGTACAGCTGCGGGTAGGACTGCCACAGCGGCATTTGGCCCTTCTAGCAATCTAACCAAAACCGCGTGGACTTGCCATTGTTGACTGCAAACTGGGCCCCAACCGCAAACGCCGGCCTTACCGCTTGATTGCCATTCCAAAAGGGCGATCCTTTGGGTTTGGCCTTAAAGAGGTTGCCATCCGGGAGATACTTGGCCCGGAGAATATCAGCCCAGAGACCCTTCTCGTTCTGGGCAAGGCACCACCACCATTTGGTAAGGAGAGCAACGTTCATCAGCTTTGAATTCGTGATCCCCAGACCACCGAACTTCTTAGGGTGACAGACCGCAGCCCATTTAACTAGATGGTATTTGCGCTTTGTCCCAGTTCCTTCCCAAAAGAACCGGGCGCGGGGCGTGTCAAGCTTGGCATGTACTCCATCTGCTAGGAGGAACATACCCATCGTAAAGATAGGTAAGGAGGATAGGCTAGAGTTGGTCAAAATCAACCTAGCAGCAGAGGACATGAACCTACCTCTCCACGGACTAACCCGGTTCACCACTTTGCCGTAAAGTGGCACCTAGTTGGCAATCGTCAAGTTTTTGTGGTTTATCGGTAGTCCCAAGTATTTGATCGGAAACTTCCCAATCTTACAATTGAGCAAGTTTGTGATTCTCCGACCTTCGTGATCATCCATCCCTCTGGTGATCACTTCGCTTTTGAGAAAATTAATCTTTAGACCCGAAAGAATCTCAAAAGCAATCAAAAGAAACTTAATTGTTGCAATGTTATGGTCATCTGGGTCGAAAAGCAGCATCGTGTCATCCGCGTATTGCAGATGGGTCACGCCGCCGGGGATGAGATGGGGGATCAATGTTGGAAATATGCCCTAGAGGCAATAATAAAAGCATTATTATTATATTTCCTTGTTCATTATAATTGTCTTTATTCATGCTATAATTGTGTTATCCGGAAATCGTAATACATGTGTGAATAATAGACACCAACATGTCCCTAGTAAGCCTCTAGTTGACTAGCTCGTTGATCAACAGATAGTCATGGTTTCCTGACTATGGACATTGGATGTCATTGATAACGAGATCACATCATTAGGAGAATGATGTGATGGACAAGACCCAATCCTAAACATAGCACAAGATCGTATGGTTCGTATGCTAGAGTTTTCCAATGTCAAGTATCCTTTCCTTAGACCATGAGATCGTGTAACTCCCGGATACCGTAGGAGTGCTTTGGGTATACCAAACGTCACAACGTAACTGGGTGACTATAAAGGTATACTACGGGTATCTCCGAAAGTGTCTGTTGGGTTGACACGGATCGAGACTGGGATTTGTCACTCCACTTGACGGAGAGGTATCACCGGGCCCACTCGGTAATGCATCATCATAATGAGCTCAATGTGATCAAAGTGTTTGATCACGGGATCATGCATTACGGTACGAGTAAAGTGACTTGCCGGTAACGAGATTGAACGAGGTATTGGGATACCGACGATCGAATCACGGGCAAGTAAAATACCGATTGACAAAGGGAATCGTATACGGGATTAATTGAATCCTCGACATAGTGGTTCATCCGATGAGATCATCGTGGAGCATGTGGGAGCCAACATGGGTATCCAGATCCCGCTGCTGGTTATTGCCCGAGAGCCGTCTCGGTCATGTCTGCATGTCTCCCGAACCCGTAGGGTCTACACACTTAAGGTTCGGTGACGCTAGGGTTGTGAAGATATGTATATGCAGTAACCCGAATGTTGTTCGGAGTCCCGGATGAGATCCCGGACGTCACGAGGAGTTCCGGATTAGTCCGGAGGTGAAGAATTATATATAGGAAGTGCAGTTTCGGCCATCGGGAGTGATCTGGGGGTCACCGGTATTGTACCGGGACCACCAGATGGGTCCTAGGGGTCCACCGGGTGGGGCCACCCATCCCGGAGGGCCCCATGGGCTGAAGTGGGAGGGGGGACCAGCCCTTAGTGGGCTGGTGCGCCCCCCAAGGCCCACCCCCTGCGCCTAGGGTTGGAACCCTAGGGTGGGGGGCCCACTTGCCTTGGGGGGCACTCCACCCCCCCTTGGCCGCCGCCCCCTCTGGAGATGGGATCTCCAGGGGCCGGCGCCCCCCAAGGGGGCCTATATAAAGAAGGGGGAGGGAGGGGCAGCCGCACCCGTTGCCCCTGGCACCTCCCTCTCTCCCTGCTACACCTCTCCCTCTCGTAGTGCATGGCGAAGCCCTGCTGTTGTGACGCCCTGCATCCACCACCACGCCGTCGTGCTGCTGGATCTTCATCAACCTCTCCTTTCCCCTTGATGGATCAAGAAGGAGGAGACGTTACGCTGATCGTACGTGTGTTGAACGCGGAGGTGCCGTCCGTTCGGTGCTAGGATCTCCGGTGATTTGGATCACGTCGTGTACGACTACTTCATCCCCGTTCTTTTGAACGCTTCCGCTCGCGATCTGCAAAGGTATGTAGATGCATCCGATCACTCGTTGCTAGATGAACTCATAGATGGGTCGGTGAAACCGTAGGAAAATTTTGTTTTCTGCAACGTTCCCCAACAGTGGCATCATGAGCTAGGTCTATGCAAGTTCTTGCGCGAGTAGAACACAATTTGTTGTGGGTGTAGATTTGTCAACTTTCTTGCCGCTACTAGTCTTATCTTGCTTCAGCGGTATTGTGGGATGAAGCGGTCCGGACCAACCTTACACGTACGCTTACGTGAGACCGGTTCCACCGACTAACATGCACTAGTTGCATAAGGTGGCTGGCGGGTGTCTGTCTCTCCCACTTTAGTTGGAGCGGATTCGATGAAAAGGGTCCTTATGAAGGGTAAATAGAAGTTGACAAATCACGTTGTGGCTTTCACGTAGGTAAGAAAACTTTCTTGCTAGAACCCTAATTCAGCCACGTAAAACTTGCAACAACAATTAGAGGACGTCTAACTTGTTTTTGCAGCAAGTGCTTTGTGATATGATATGGCCAAAGTTGTGATGAATGATGAATGATCTATATGTGATGTATGAGATGTTCATGCTATTGTAATAGGAATCACGACTTGCATGTCGATGAGTATGACAACCGGCAGGAGCCATAGGAGTTGTCATTATTCTTTTATGACCTGCGTGTCAATTGAAACGCCATGTAAATTACTTTACTTTATTGCTAAACGCGTTAGCCATAGTAGTAGAAGTAATAGTTGGCGAGCAACTTCATGGAGACACGATGATGGAGATCATGATGATGGAGATCATGGTGTCAAGCCGGTGACAAAGATGATCATGGAGCCCCAAG
Organism: Aegilops umbellulata; assembly: GCA_032464435.1. Lineage (NCBI taxonomy): Eukaryota > Viridiplantae > Streptophyta > Magnoliopsida > Poales > Poaceae > Aegilops > Aegilops umbellulata. The sequence continues at coordinate 362,128,730 of CP136057.1, forward strand.
ATGGAGATCAAAGGAGCTATGTGATATTGGCCATATCATGTCACGTTTATTATTTGATTGCATGTGATGTTTATCATGTTTTGCATCTTGTTTACTTAGAACGACGGTAGTAAATAAGATGATCCCTCATAATAATTTCAAGAAGTGTTCCCCCGAACCGTGCACCGTTGCGACAGTTCGTTGTTTCGAAGCACCACGTGATGATCGGGTGTGATAGATTCTAACGTTCACATACAACGGGTGTAAGACAGATTTACACATGCAAACACTTAGGTTGACTTGACGAGCCTAGCATGTACAGACATGGCCTCGGAACACAGAAGACCGAAAGGTCGAGCATGAGTCGTATAGAAGATACGATCAACATGAAGATGTTCACCGATGTTGACTAGTCCGTCTCACGTGATGATCGGACACGGCCTAGTTGACTCGGATCATGTTATACTTAGATGACTAGAAGAGGGATGTCTATCTAAGTGGGAGTTCATTAAATAATTTGATTAGATGAACTTTATTATCATGAACTTAGTCTAAAATATTTACAATATGTCTTGTAGATCAAATGGCCAACGTAGTCCTCAACTTCAACGCGTTCCTAGAGAAAACCAAGCTGAAAGACGATGGCAGCAACTATACGGACTGGGTCCGGAACCTGAGGATCATCCTCATAGCTGCCAAGAAAGATTATGTCCTACAAGCACGGCTGGGTGACGCACCTGTTCTCCCTGCAGAACAAGACGTTACGAACGCTTGGCAGTCACGTTCCGATGACTACTCCCTCGTTCAGTGCGGCATGCTTTACAGCTTAGAGCCGGGGCTCCAAAAGCGTTTTGAGAGACATGGAGCATATGAGATGTTCGAAGAGCTGAAAATGGTTTTCCAAGCTCATGCCCGGGTCGAGAGATATGAAGTCTCCGACAAATTCTTCAGCTGTAAGGTGGAGGAAAATAGCTCTATTAGTGAACACATACTCAAGATGTCTGGGTTGCACAACCGCTTGACTCAACTGGAAGTTAATCTCCCGGATGAAGCGGTCATTGATAGAATCCTCCAGTCGCTTCCACCAAGCTACAAGAGCTTTGTGATGAACTTCAATATGCAGGGGATGGAAAAGACCATTCCTGAAGTATTTGCTATGCTGAAATCAGCAGAGGTAGAAATCAAGAAGGAACATCAAGTGTTGATGGTGAATAAAACCACTAAGTTCAAGAAGGGCAAGGGTAAAAAGAACTTCAAGAAGGACGACAAGGAAGTTGCCGCGCCCGGTAAGCAACCTGCCGGGAAGAAGCCAAAGAATGGACCCAAGCCCGAGACTGAGTGCTTTTATTGCAAGGGAAGTGGTCACTGGAAGCGGAACTGCCCCAAATACTTAGCGGACAAGAAGGCCGGCAAAACAAAAGGTATATGTGATATACATGTAATTGATGTGTACCTTACCAGTACTCGTAGTAGCTCTTGGATATTTGATACCGGTGCAGTTGCTCACATTTGTAGGAGCTACAGAATAAGCGGAGACTGGCGAAGGACAAGGTGACGATGCGCGTCGGGAATGGTTCCAAGGTCGATGTGATCGCCGTCGGCACGCTACCTCTACATTTACCTACGGGATTAGTTTTAAACCTCAATAATTGTTATTTAGTGCCAAGTTTGAGCATGAACATTGTGTCTGGATCTCGTTTAATTCGAGATGGCTACTCATTTAAATCCGAGAATAATGGTTGTTCTATTTATATGAGTGATATGTTTTATGGTCATGCTCCGATGGTTAATGGTTTATTCTTAATGAATCTCGTACGTGATGATACACATATTCATAGTGTGAATACCAAAAGAGTTAAAGTTGATAACAATAGTCCCACATACTTGTGGCACTGCCGCCTTGGTCACATAGGTGTCAAACGCATGAAGAAGCTCCATGCAGATGGACTTTTAGAGTCTCTTGATTATGAATCATTTGACACGTGCGAACCATGCCTCATGGGTAAAATGACCAAGACTCCGTTCTCAGGAACAATGGAGCGAGCAACCAACTTATTGGAAATCATACATACTGATGTGTGCGGTCCAATGAGTGTTGAGGCTTGCGGTGGCTATCGTTATGTTCTCACCCTCACTGATGACTTGAGTAGATATGGGTATATCTACTTAATGAAACACAAGTCTGAGACCTTTGAAAAGTTCAAGGAATTTCAGAGTGAGGTTGAAAATCAACGTGATAGAAAGATCAAGTTTCTATGATCAGATCGTGGAGGAGAATACTTGAGTCATGAATTTGGCACACACTTAAGAAAATGTGGAATAGTTTCACAACTCACGCCGCCTGGAACACCTCAGCGTAATGGTGTGTCCGAACGTTGTAATCACACTCTATTAGATATGGTGCGATCTATGATGTCTCTTACCGATTTACCGCTATCTTTTTGGGGCTATGCTTTAGAGACTGCCACATTCACTTTAAATAGGGCTCCGTCGAAATCCGTTGAGACGACACCGTATGAATTATGGTTTGGGAAGAAACCTAAGCTGTCGTTTCTAAAAGTTTGGGGATGCGATGCTTATGTCAAGAAACTTCAACCTGAAAAGCTCGAACCCAAGTCGGAAAAATGCGTCTTCATAGGATACCCTAAAGAAACTATTGGGTATACCTTCTACCTCAGATCCGAAGGCAAGATCTTTGTTGCCAAGAATGGATCCTTTCTAGAGAAGGAGTTTCTCTCGAAAGAAGTAAGTGGGAGGAAAGTAGAACTTGATGAAGTGTTACCTCTTGAACCGAAAAATGGCGCAACTCAAGAAAACGTTTCTGAGGTGCCTGCACCGACTAGAGAGAAAATTAATGATGATGATCAAGATGCTTCTGATCAAGCTCCTACTGAGATTCGTAGGTCCACAAGGACACGTTCCGCACCAGAGTGGTACGGCAACCCTGTCTTGGAAATCATGTTGTTAGACAACGGTGAACCTTCGAACTATGAAGAAGCGATGGCGGGCCCGGATTCCGACAAATGGCTGGAAGCCATGAAATCCGAGATAGGATCCATGTATGAAAACGAAGTATGGACTTTGACTGACTTGCCCCTTGAACGGCGAGCCATAGAAAATAGGATCTTCAAGAAGAAGACAGACGCGGATGGTAATGTGACCATCTATAAAGCTCGGCTTGTCGCTAAGGGTTATCGACAAGTTCAAGGGGTTGACTACGATGAGACTTTCTCACCGGTAGCGAAGCTGAAGTCCGTCTGAATCATGTTAGCAATTGCCGCATTCTACGATTATGAAATATGGCAAATGGACGTCAAAACGGCATTCCTTAATGGTTTCCTTAAGGAAGAATTGTATATGATGCAGCCGGAAGGTTTTGTCGATCCTAAGAATGCCGACAAGGTGTGCAAGCTCCAACGCTCGATTTATGGGCTGGTGCAAGCATCTCGGAGTTGGAACATTTGCTTTGATGAGATGATCAAAGCGTTTGGATTTACGCAGACTTATGGAGAAGCCTGCGTTTACAAGAAAGTGAGTGGGAGCTCTGTAGCATTTCTCATACTATATGTAGATGACATACTTTTGATGGGAAATGATATAGAACTCTTGGACAACATTAAGGCCTACTTGAATAAAAGTTTTTCAATGAAGGACCTTGGAGAAGCTGCTTATATATTAGGCATCAAGATCTATAGAGATAGATCAAGACGCCTCATAGGTCTTTCACAAAGCACATACCTTGATAAGATATTGAAGAAGTTCAATATGGATCAATCTAAGAAGGGGTTCTTACCTGTGTTACAAGGTGTGAAATTGAGCTCAGCTCAATGTCCGACCACGGCAGAAGATATAGAAGAGATGAGTGTCATCCCCTATGCCTCAGCCATAGGTTCTATTATGTATGCCATGCTGTGTACCAGACCTGATGTAAACCTTGCCGTAAGTTTGGTAGGAAGGTACCAAAGTAATCTCGGCAAGGAACACTGGACAACGGTCAAGAATATCCTGAAGTACCTGAAAAGGACTAAGGAAATGTTTCTCGTTTATGGAGGTGACGAAGAGCTCGTCGTAAAGGGTTACGTCGACGCTAGCTTCGACACAGATCTGGACGACTCTAAGTCACAAACCGGATACGTGTATATTTTGAATGGTGGGGCAGTAAGCTGGTGCAGTTGCAAGCAGAGCGTCGTGGCGGGATCTACATGTGAAGCGGAGTACATGGCAGCCTCGGAGGCAGCACATGAAGCAATTTGGGTGAAGGAGTTCATCACCGACCTCGGAGTCATACCCAATGCGTCGGGGCCAATCAAACTCTTCTATGACAACACTTGAGCTATTGCACTTGCCAAGGAGCCCAGGTTTCACAAGAAGACCAGGCACATCAAGCGGCGCTTCAACTCCATTCGTGAAAATGTTCAAGATGGATACATAGATATTTGTAAAGTACATACATACCTGAATGTAGCAGATCCGTTGACTAAACCTCTCCCTAGAGCAAAACATGATCAACACCAGAATTCCATGGGTGTTCGATTCATCACAATGTAACTAGATTATTGACTCTAGTGCAAGTGGGAGACTGTTGGAAATATGCCCTAGAGGCAATAACAAAAGCATTATTATTATATTTTCTTGTTCATGATAATTGTCTTTATTCATGCTATAATTGTGTTATCCGGAAATCGTAATACATGTGTGAATAATAGACACCAACATGTCCCTAGTAAGCCTCTAGTTTACTAGCTCGTTGATCAACAGATAGTCATGGTTTCTTGACTATGGACATTGGATGTCATTGATAACGAGATCACATCATTAGGAGAATGATGTGATGGACAAGACCCAATCCTAAACATAGCACAAGATCGTATGGTTCGTATGCTAGAGTTTTCCAATGTCAAGTATCCTTTCCTTAGACCATGAGATTGTGTAACTCCCGGATACCGTAGGAGTGCTTTGGGTATACCAAACGTCACAAAGTAACTGGGTGACTATAAAGGTATACTACGGGTATCTCCGAAAGTGTCTGTTGGGTTGACACGGATCGAGACTGGGATTTGTCACTCCGCTTGACGGAGAGGTATCACCGGGCCCACTCGGTAATGCATCATCATAATGAGCTCAATGTGATCAAAGTGTTTGATCACGGGATCATGCATTACGGTACGAGTAAAGTGACTTGCCGGTAACGAGATTGAACGAGGTATTGGGATACCGACGATCGAATCTCGGGCAAGTAAAATACCGATTGACAAAGGGAATCGTATACGGGATTAATTGAATCCTCGACATCATGGTTCATCCGATGAGATCATCGTGGAGCATGTGGGAGCCAACATGGGTATCCAGATCCCGCTGTTGGTTATTGCCCGAGAGCCGTCTCGGTCATGTCTGCATGTCTCCCGAACCCGTAGGGTCTACACACTTAAGGTTCGGTGACGCTAGGGTTGTGAAGATATGTATATGCAGTAACCCGAATGTTGTTCGGAGTCCTGGATGATATCCCCGACGTCACGAGGAGTTCCGGATTAGTCCGGAGGTGAAGAATTATATATAGGAAGTGCAGTTTCGGCCATCGGGAGTGATCTGGGGGTCACCGGTATTGTACCGGGACCACCAGATGGGTCCCAGGGGTCCACCGGGTGGGGCCACCCATCCCGGAGGGCCCCATGGGCTGAAGTGGGAGGGGGGACCAGCCCTTAGTGGGCTGGTGCGCCCCCCAAGGCCCACCCCCTGCGCCTAGGGTTGGAACCCTAGGGTGGGGGCGCCCACTTGCCTTGGGGGGCACTCCACCCCCCCTTGGACGCCGCCCCCTCTGGAGATGGGATCTCCAGGGGCCGGCGCCCCCCAGGGGGCCTATATAAAGAAGTGGGAGGGAGGGGCAGCCGCGCCCCTTGCCCCTGGCGCCTCCCTCTCTCCCTGCTACACCTCTCCCTCTCGCAGTGCACGGCGAAGCCCTGCTGTTGTGACGCCCTGCATCCACCACCACGCCGTCGTGCTGCTGGATCTTCATAAACCTCTCCTTTCCCTTTGCTGGATCAAGAAGGAGGAGACGTTACGCTGACCGTATGTGTGTTGAACGCGGAGGTACCGTCCGTTCGGTGCTAGGATCTCCGGTGATTTGGATCACGTCGTGTACGACTACTTCATCCCCGTTCTTTTGAACGCTTCCGCTCGCGATCTGCAAAGGTATGTAGATGCATCCGATCACTCGTTGCTAGATGAACTCATAGGTGGATCTTGGTGAAACCGTAGGAAATTTTTTGTTTTCTGCAACGTTCCCCAACAATCAACCCTTTGATGTGCCCCGCAGCTCTGGCTTTGCTGATCAAAGCCGCCAAAGCGTCCACAACGAAATTGAAGATCAAATGAGAACTAGGGTCTCCCTGCCTAAGGCCGCGTTTGTTGCGAAAGAATTTGCCCATTACACTATTGATGGTCACCGCCGTGTGACCACTACTCACAAGGTGCATGATACGGTGGACAAAGCCCACATCAAAACCCTTTTTGATGAGGACCTCTCACACGAACTCCCAGTTCACGCGATCGTACGCTTTTTCGAAATCTAACTTAAGGAGAACACCTCTAGACTTGGTACGTTTGAGCTCGTGAACGATTTCGAGAAGCGCTAACGGCCCTTCAAGAATATTACGTTGCTTGAGGAAACCCGATTGGCTGGGGCTAATCACTCGTTGAGCGACAGGCGCCAAGCGGGAGGCGTAAGCTTTTGCACAAATTTTGAAAGGGCCATTAATCAGGGTGATAGGCTGAAACTGTTTAATGTCATCGGCCCCTTTGACCTTAGGTATCAGACTAATAGCCCCGTAGTTGGGGCGAGATAGGTCAACGGTACATAGCGCAAAGCCATTCACTAAATCGTAGAAAAGATATTTGAGCTTATTCCAGAATTTCTTGAAGAATTCCACCGGCCACCCATCCGGTCCGGGTGCCGTGCCCGATTTCATATCATGCGCAACATGATCTATTTCCTCCGGAAGGAAAGAGAGGACGAGCCCATCGTTCTCCTCCTGTGAGACCCGATCAGCAGGGTCCCAAAGGTCGTCCCAAAGGCAAAGAGTTTTCTCCTCGGCCGTTCCCAACAACCCGATGAAGAACTCATAGATGTGAGCTACGATGAGGTCGTTGGAGAGTAAGAGCCCTTGTTCGGATTGTAATCTAAGGATCGTACTTATACATTTCCTACCGTTAGCGTAAGCATGGAAATAGCCGGTATTAGCGTCTCCTTTGGTGACCCACTTGATCCCGCCCCTGCGGCGCCAGTACTCCTCTTCGGCCCGGAGTATGGCAAGAACTTGGCGTTCCGAGTCGTAACGAAGGGCCCATTCACTCTCCGAGAAGGAGCGCCTGTCAGCCTCCAAGTCTAACGCGGCAATTGTCTCAACAATTTGGGCCCGCTCGCACTTGGATTCACTGCCGTGGTTAGCCCCCCAACCACGCAGGAAAGCCCTGAGTTTGCTTGCCGCCAAGTTCCAGTGCTCTGCCGGTCCCCGTTGCGGCCCAAGCTGGTGGTAGATCGTATCCCAACATTCCGACACCATCTGAGCAAACCCCTCGGCCTCAAACCAAGCCGTTTCGAAGTAGAATCGGGGCTTCGCCTAATATATTCCTCCCCCGAAGAAAATATCAACGGAACATGGTCCGAGCCGATTCTAGTTTCAGCCACCAGGTTGCATAGGGGAAATAGAACCTCCCATTTGGGGGTAAAAAAATACCCTATCCAACACGCTCCGGACCGGGCACAACTGCTTGTTTGTCCAAGTATATCTCGCACCGGTCCGAGCGGCCTCACGCAACACCGATGCCGCTATGGCCGCATTGAACATGGACACCCTAGTCCAGTCAATGTTAGCATTGTTTTTGTCCGCACCCGAACGAATAAGATTGAAATCCCCACCAACAACGAGGGGCAAATTGATAGCTCGCTTGGTCCCTACCAAATTAGTTAGTTCCTGTAGGAAAATAGCCGAGCGCGAGTGATCTGCCGGCCCATACACGCACACCACTACCCACGAAAGGCACGAGACGCGGTGTCTAATGGTAGCAGAAAGAAAAAATACACCAACATCCCGTTGCAGTACATCACATATATCATTATTACAGCCCATTAAGATACCACCCGAGTGGCCCGCAGAGGGCAACCAGTGCTAAGATAAACGCTGTAAGGGATCGAAAGCCAGCAGATCACGGAACGAGAAGTCAGCTTTGATCGTTTCCTGAAGGGCTACCACGTCAATCCTCTCTCTGGCAATGTACTCCTTGAGTTGTGTACGCCGCCCCCCGTGGCCACAACCCCTAATGTTCCAAAAAAGATAACGCATTTAAATGATACGATTGCGCAGGAGCAGCCCCCTGGATGTCACTGCTCTCACCACGCGCTTCCTAGCCGGCATCCGACTGGAGGAAGGAAAAATAGCGGCCTCCCTAGCCTCTGTCTCCTCCTCGGGCACTACCTCGCTGCCATCCGCCCCCTGAACGATGGCGCGTTGGGACTGTTCATCCCCACGAGCAGCCGCAGCCGCCAACATGGCCTGCGCATCTTCCCGAGCACGAACCATAGAAATAATCTCGCTACAAGGGTCACTAATCGCCACGCCACTATCATCCAGAATGCTAGCAAGCTGATCATCCGTAAAAGCGTTCAAGATACGGTAGGATGGTAGGGGGTTACCTATAGCCTCTAGGTTCTTGTCAGCGAGCCGCAGTTTAGCGCTTTCCAACGACGTCAATTCTCCCAGCTTGGCCTTGGCGCGGGCGCTGGGGGCCCGCGGAGTCACCGGAGTAGCCTTGGAGCGTCGTGCCTTGCTGCCCACGTCGGCCCTGCCCAACGCCTCCCCCAGCTTGCCACCCAGCGTCGCCACCGCCACCGTCGCCACTGTCTTGGGGTCCGATTTCCGTCCAGCCTTCTTCTTAGCCTGTCGTCCCGCACTGCTGGAACCACGCTTGTTGGCAGGGGCCAGGTCGTTGTCGGTCCCCGGAGCCACAGGAAGAGAAGACAACGGGTCCGCAACCACAATGGCCCCAACCACTTCTTGGGTTTTCGTCTGAGCCCTTGCCAGGGCCGGGATGTTGGATCCGTACTCGTCAAAGGAAAGCGTCAAGGATCTGGCCAGGGGAGGCACACTCACCGCCGTGTCCTGGGTCGCCACACCCAAGGCTCCCGAATCAGTGGACGCCGCTTCCAGCTTGTCCCAAGTCTCCGTGTCAATAGAGTAGTCCTGTTGGCTGTCATCCCCTTCTTCGCCCGTATCCGGCATCTTGGTGTCGCCGTCAGGGGCCTTGGCGAGCGCCCGATCCTCGCCCTGAGGTTCATTACCCGGGGCGGCCCCTTTAGGCGGAGCGCTACCTGATCGCCGAGCTCCACCGTGACCAGCAGAATCTTTTGGCGGGGGGTTGGGAGGTTCAGAACCATTCATCACACGTTCTCCCCCACGCTTGGGCAGAACCTCGCGCTCCACCTTGATCTGGTAACCTTCATGATTGAACCACACTTCCACAAATCCATTCAGTTTCTCCGGAGCCTTGCATGCTAACTTCATCTTCACAGGCCCCAACCTGATAAGGGACAATTCATCCACCACAATCGGGCGGCCCAGCATCCGGAACCCTTCCCTTATGCGGTCCTCACGCCTGTGTTTCTTTGGAATGCCGTGCAACCGAACCCAAGTCTCTGGCATGGCCATTGGCTGCACCTCCTCGTGGAGCATATCCCGAACCGATGCCGTGATGTCATTGATTGACAGAAAAAGTTTCCCGCTCATTTTTGCCATGTGAAGCAGATCCGCGGAAGGGAAAACCACCAAGAAATCATTGTCGCCCACCTGCGTCACTTGCCAATCCCAAGATCCGGTCACCATGTGTTGTAGTTCCTGCTTGAGGATGCGGAGATTGAGCCGCCCTGGCTCAGCCGATAAGATGGCCGCATTCTCAATCCATGCATCCACTAGCAGCTCGCCCTCGGCCTCCTCGTCGAACTCCAAGAAGAAGAAGCCCTCACCGGCGATAGCGCTCCCCATGATCTGCAGTTGCAGCTGCCGACCCCTCGTCGGGCAGTGCGCAGACGCATGTCCCTCCTCCTTACACAGCACACAGAGGGGAGGGAACTTGCACTTGGACTAATAGTGCCCGAGGCGGCCGCACTTGAAGCACTCCACATCGGGCACTTCTTCCACCGGAATGGGTTCCTCCGCCGTGCCCTTGGAGGAGGAGGGGAAGGTAACTGCCAATGGATCTGCAGCCGCCCGCTGCTTCTGAGCCAGCGGATCACCATGGCCCCCACCACAGAAAGGATGCGCCTCCGGCTTCTTCTCGAGCTCGCGCCGTCGTTGGTTAACCTTCTTCTTCTTCCTTTTTTCCTGTTGCTGAATCCACCACGGGGGAGGAGGACCCCAATCCCCCTCGCGTCTGCCCTGGTCGCGGGATCCGCCGCGCTCGGCTCTGGCTTCCCGACCATCCGACCGCTCCTGCATCTCCCTCTTAGCCTTGTCACGCAGCTCGCGCTCACGACGCCGCTCCGCCTCCGGATCTGAGACCTCCATGGGGCGCTTGTCCACGAGCCGATCTCCCATCACCACCGCCGCAAAGGATCTGTGGAGAGGAGGAGGGGGGAGTGAGATCTGGAGTGTGCGGGCGGAGTGAGCGAGGCGCCGCACCTCACTTGCAGTGGCTGGAAACCCTAAATTAGGGTCCAGGCAGCCGCGTCTCAGCCATATATAGCCAGAGACCGGGCGCGAGGCAGGCCGCGGCAAACTGGGCCTTGGGGCCCATGCGGGGACAGAATTAGGGCCGACTCCTGTCCCGACCCGGCATACACACCCGACCCAATGTCAGACGCGCCCACCGGCCCAGGCCCAACAGCGCACGGCCCGCCCGCACCAACCCTAGGCACTAGCGGGGACCGTGGACTCGCCCAACCCGCCGACGCCGCCGCCAGCGGCGCCGGGGATGAGGGGGCAGGCAGGCACGGCCAATCCTCCCTGGACGGCACCGCCTTGTCCACCACCAAGCTCTCCGCCGCCATGGATCTGATGAGACGAGCCGCGTCGATCGCATCGCCCTCTCAGTCGGCCACACACCGAGCCGGCGAGGGTTGCCAAATGCGCAGCGCCGTGGACCTGGGGCCGCGCCCTCCAGGCGCAAATCTCCGCATGCGTTCGGTACCCAGGCCTCGCGCATCCGCCGCGAAGGCCACGAAGTCCCCAATCGACGGGCCCGCCGGCACCACACGCATCTGCTTCGCGAGCTCGTCCCCATCTTCGTCATCTTCAGAAGCCTCCGCCGACAGCGCCCAAAAGTGGTTGTGGCAGATCTCAGCCCCCGCCGGCGACGCCCCAGCACGCGCCACTGGCGAGCGCCCCTGGGGAGACCCCGCCCCGCGGCGCACCAAGGTCCACCCCACCGGTGCAGCCCCGCTCGCAGCCCTCACCGGCGAAAGCACGCGGTCGCCCGCGCCCTCGCCAGCGCATTCACCAGTCCGTACACCTAACGGTTCACTCATTTCGAATCGTTCCATTAGCTTCTACTTTCACCGATCGGCCTCAATTGATCAGGGTGCCGCCTTTGTTCACCTTCTCACTGCTAATATATTGAAAGCCAACAGTTGCTGAATCTCTCTCTAAAAAAAACCTTTGTTTGCATATGCAACTTGATAATGATAATTTTATCTGTTCAGATGTTCATGGAACTGCGACGACAACCTTTGAGAATGGCTCATTTACCACCCAAGAAAGCCACACATAAGAAGTCAAGGTTGAATGGGTATCTTGCTAGTTTCAGCAAATCCTTCTCTAGCCCTGTTTGTTCGATTTTTGAATTTCACTCAGAATCAAAGTTCTACTTAATCTGGTTGAAAACTCAACCGAATGTCTCGGCTATTTCCCATCGAATGAGTTTCCGCTGACTTGATCAACTCATGGCCATCAAACGCACGGCCTGGTTCTCATCGCGGCAACAACATGGAAATTGAAAAATGAATGGTGGTACAGAGGCATTGTTTGCCTCGACACGGTGCCAGCGTGAAGACCCGGCGAAGCTGGGTTTCTCTTCGATGAAAAACTGAGTTTGACCCAGGATTGACAAAACATAGCTTGCTTTTCCTGCGGACAAAACCTGCTACGCCAGCCATGTATATTCCGGACGCTTGACCAGGTCAGGTTATAGCTCCGCTCAAACAAATAGAAATGGGGTAGGTTATTCCCTGCATCTGGGTCGAGCGAACGGCTGCCGTCCCGGCCGGCCAGATCAAGAGCCGGCACCGCCGAAGCGACACGCAAAAAGGCAAGCCCCGATCAAACGAGGCGGCTACCGTCTGAAGTCTACCTGGCGTCGCCTCGCGCTCCCAGCTCCCTCCGCGCGTATATATATCTCTGCGCGCGCGCACACCATGGCATCAACCCATCTCTAGCTGCCGAACCTGTCACCTAGAAGTAGAATACTGTCGCTAGTGTGAGCTCTCTCCCAAGCTAGCTCTAGGATCGGCTTTCTGTCGTCCGGCTCGGTGCATTGTTCGATCGGGATGGCGGCGGGCTCGGCGGCGACCGGCGCGGACGAGAAGGCTCTGGCGCAGGGGTGGCGGAGGGTCGTTGACCGGGAGGCCGTCGACCGGGGCGTCGCCTACGCGCTCATGGTCGTCGCTCTCGTCGCCACGTATGCGCTTCACTAGCCTGCTACATCGGCTCCCAAACATACATACCATGGGCGGCCGGAGACGGAGAGGAAGGATTTTGTTCCGATCGAGTGCGTTTCAAGTGGCCGAACTTCTATGTGTGATGTTCTTTCTTTTTAAACTTCGACGTGTAGTGAGAGTTGAGAGAGGAGGGAAGAAAATATAGATGATCATGTATATTTTATTTTACTAGCAAAAGAGCCCGTGCGTTGCAACGGGACAGAAAACACACACGCTCTTAACCCAATAATCACGACTCGAGACCCTAATAGGTAGACGTTCTTTATTTTAAAATGGCATCACATTCGTGTTTCCGACGGTGGTCTCAATGCTCACACAACGAAAACACATTTGAATGTGGTCAGTCCTAAGGCGTCTCTCTCTCACACACGCGCGCGCTCGCACGCACACAATCGCTCAGAATAAGATAAGAAAAGTGTTGTTTTTTCCCGCGAGGTTTTTCAGAGTTGTGCATGCGTGGTTATCAATGTTTTTTTCCCACTCAATCTGGTTTTAATGTGTGTTTATTTGCAATTTGTATCGCCGCCGATGCGAAAGAAAAATAGATCGTGCACTATAGATTAAGTTTGCACCCAAATTAATAGTTTAGAAATATTTAACAGCTAAAAGTAACAGCATATTTAGATTCTACATATTTTTCTAATCAAATTTCATATGTAATATGTTAAAATCGGAGTTACGGTTTAAAAGATATGAATAATTTTGTTTTAGATAAACTGCGGATTGATTAACCGAAAGGTTAGGGGGTTTTCTGTTAAAACACAAAAAAACGATTCGTATGACTTAAATATGGACGGCGGGTTGATTACCTGAAACTTCAGGGGGTTTTCTGAGAAAGTTAAAAAAATGGTTCGGTATGACTTATAGATGACTGCGGGTTGATTTCAATAAACTGCAGGGACTTTTTTGCAAATAGGATGACGGACGGTCGAAACCCACCGTGCTTTATTATTAGGTAGGGATTTGCAATAAAACCCCTGACCTTAGTATCAGATGGGACCAGTGGTGGAGCAAAAAAAAATTATCACGAGTGGGAAGGGACAAAACCTAGAAAAATGAGTTTTTAGCAGCAAATGACCAGTAATTATGTACTATTCATAAACAAATTAACATGAAATCCTTGTTGTTAAGGGGGCCAGGTCCTGGTGAGGCCACGGCGAAAGCTAGACTCAAAAGCCATTAACATAAACACACAAAAAATGAACAAAATATTTTGAATTGCCAGCTAAATAAAATACACTATTTTTTCTCTATATATTATATTCTTTACAAATATGTTTCGGAGCACAGAAGCAAAGTGTGTTAGTATTTAGTTTTTTGTTGTGCAAAGCATTGTTGTAAAAACAAATACCTCATCAAGACTAACAAATGATTTAAATACTCATAGTCACACTCATGTTGTTATCATCCATGTTGATATCAACACGTGTATAGCCCTCGTCTTATCGACTGAGATAAGAAACCATCGGTAGGTCGCCAAACTAAAAATTCATAACCCAAACAATGTATCTCTTCCTAATAATAAAGCAGCGACTGCTTCAGGTTGTCCGATGTGTCTTTTTGCAGAAAACCCCCTGCATTTTCCAATAATTAACCCGCAGTCAGTTGTAAAGTTAGAATGAATCATTCTTTTGCTGTTTACATAAAACCCCCTAGGTTTTATACTAATTAACCCGCAATCCAGATTTAAGGCACAACAAATCTTTTTTGCATTTTTACATGAATGCCCCTGATATCTACGGTAATCACCCTGCAGTCTATTGAAAATAAATATAAGTAAATATTTTCAAATAATCGTATCTTTAAAGTGTAGCTCCCATTTTAACATGTCATATATGGAATTTGATTTAAAAAATATGTAGAATCTGAACATGATGTTATCTTACATGTTAAATATTTTTAAAAATATATTTAGGATATAATGTTAATCAATGGGGTATGATCCGTCTTTATTTCATACCGACGCGGATCCGTATTGCAACATGTAAAATTGAACGTTAATAATTGGGAAAGATTATAATCCTTGGGCATGTTGTACTTGCACATGTTCTCTCTTTGTACATGTTTCATGAGATAAGACCTTACGTACATATCTTTTCTTTGCAAAATCCACGCGCGTACTTACCATCGGACTACATTCTTTTTAGTAAATACACAAATTTTTTTTATAGGATGTACATACACTTATCAAATACATGAACATCAGAAGTACATGAATGTTTACTTCAAAAATATCCAAACTATTCGTGTGATAGTCATGCACGTACATAGTGAAACCGATAAATACAATCTTAATTTGTGTTCCATCTGTTGCATGTGATGGTGATACATGTAGGCTTTTTTGTATAAACTTAATCTATAGACGCGGCCTCCTTAGTGTCAAACGACACCACAAAGGTGTTGATTGAGTGTGGTTGTAGGTGCTTGCCATCAATATGACGAGTCAGAATCAAAATTGAGCCGAAATGATAACGGCTTAGATAAAACTTTTTACTCCCCGTTGCAATGCACGGGCACATTTGCTATTACCAATAAACAGTATCTATCTGCGACCGGTTGCAACAATGGGGAGGTAATAGTGATGATTATTTATCAATTTTATAATCAATCAATAATCAACATGGTAAAACCTCAAAGGGCATATAGGCTACCTATATAAATAGAGATTAGAGACATACTTTCACTTCTTTGTAACTGTGATCGCGTCTTCAGGGTCCGATCTCGCCTCACCACAAGTCGGTGTGGTTGCGTGGGATGCAGCGGCAAGGCTATCTCCGGCAGCCCGTCCGGCCTCCACCGACTCCAGAGGGCACCACGCACGCACATGAAACAAGCATCGTGTTGTTTCCGCAAGGGATGATCTAGATCATGTTTGGTTCTTCCATTTCTCTCGCACCTCAGCGTATGTTTTTCCCAAAAAATTGGGCGCACAATTGGCTCGTGGATTAGGGAAGGAACTCAGGAGCGATTTTCCCCCATAATGACCCCCTAATTAATCACATGCAATAACTGCTCTATCCGTCAAAAATAGCGGCTAGCAGGAAGGAAATCAACAAAAATGACGTTCGCTCATTTGCAAACAATGCAGTAGATAATACATGGGCGCTAGGCTCATTTATTGAAAAAGGAATATATCAATATCAAGAAGATATCAATTACACCCAGCCTCTGCACCTACGAGAAGTCACAAGACCTCCAGGATGCACACAGCCAAAGGAGAAAACAAAAAGAAAGGAAAAACAAAGATCCCACCATAGCTAGGCTCATAAGAGCATGGTTAATAATATAGACAACAACCGGCTATATAAAGTTGCCATGTTACTTGTAGCCAATCTAATGGCCCATTCATACAATACTTAGACATACTAGTATGATATATACCATTAATATATGGTCTATATCTTTCTCTCACAAAGGATGTTGGAGCCGATGCTACAGCCGGATGTAAGATTGTAGCCCGCTTCTCTTCTCTCTCCTCTCCTCTTTCCTCCACCTAGACATAAATCTGATGTGGCATCTCTTATAGCCCGCCTACGTCACTCTATTATGCTTGCTCTAAAAGAGCAGAGCACATACCTCGGGGCCCCTCCAAACTGGGGCCCGAGGCGGTCGTCCCTTCGCCGCCCCTCATGGCCGAGCCTGGGCCCTGCTAGTCCCCCTGTCTCTGCCACTGGATGGGACAAGAAGCCACCTTAATCATTTCTAAAAAAGAAACCATCTTAATTCTTACATTGTGAATTAGATCAGGGACCTTGAAAAGAGAATAAATTGCAACCAGATCCTTAAGGGGCATAAGTGGAATGACTTCGGCATGAGTAAACAAGACTCCAGCCCAAGTTGCGGCCTCATGTTTACTCATGCACACGCCCCTTCCACTATCATCATCTCATCTCATCCCATCCGTTCTCCTTTCCCCCACACTACCATCTCACGCCAACACAGGGTGAAGCCTAGGGCAGGGCGCTCCTCCCTCGTTTATCTCCTCACGGCGAGATTGACGACTCATGGTGGACGATGTCATTTCCATGACCGAAGCAAATAATGTCACATCCCTAGCTAGGCCATGCATTAGAGTGTGCATCATGTTTAAATTCTATTAATCCTGAAATGGGAAATGCCAGAACCCCCAACACACACTTCCCCCCCTGGAAATAACTAGGGTTTACTAAAATTATTTTCAATGAACCTGAAATGCCCTTCTGAAATGTTCACCCCCTTTTGTTTTGGGTTTAAACCTTTGACAAAAGTGGTGCACAATTTTCTAGGTCATCCTAAGGTTTCTGACTTAATTCATAAGTATTTGAGTTTGAGCATATAAAATTATATAAAATATTACAAATGCTCAAAAACTCCCAAACCAAAATGTTTCATGTTGGAAATATTCCAACTAGGGGCCAGGTGCAGTTTGGTGATTTTTGGAGTGGTCTAGGTAATTTAAATAACTCCACAAAGTTGCAGAAGAAATAGAAAAGGAAAAACAAAAACAAAAAAAATACAAACTACCTTACCTGGCGGCCCACCTGGCCGGCCCAGCCCACCAGCCGCGCCAGCGAGCTGCTTCGCCTCGCCAGCCAGGCAGGCAGGTGCTCGACGCCGGAGCAGGAGCTCGCCACGCAGCGCCCTGCCTCCCTGCTTCACCTCCCTCGCCGCCCGGCCACCTGGGTGAGCTCCACGTCGTGCCCCCGATGCCCTGGACACGTCCATTCTCCCCCTGGCTCTCTCTCTCGCTCTTCAGCGCCATGGCCGCAGCACCCGTCGCCGCTCCGCCGTCGTAGCCATAGCCACCGCCCTCCTCGCGCCACGAGACCTTGCCCAAGAGCTTCGCCGCCGTCGACTCCGTCGAGCAGGCCGAGCCCCGAGCGCTCGCTTGCCCTGAAGCCGCTGCACCGACCTCGCCCGACTCCGCCACCGCCGGAGATCCCTTTCGCCGTCGCCGCCGCACCAGCTCGTCTCCGACCGCGCTGCTTGGCTCTACGAGATCTCTGTGAGCTTGGCCACCTCCCCATCCTCTCCTTTCTCTTCCTAGTGCACCGCAGCGAGCGCATGAAGCTCACCCGCACGCACCGCCGCGGAGCTCGTCGCCGACGTGCTCCCGGCCTAACTCCGGCCACGCCACTGTGTCCACCCACTTCGCTGCATCACCAGGAGGCCAACGCCTCACTCCACGCACCTCGCCGTGCCCCGTAGTCTCGGGCGCACTTTCACCCGACTCCGGCGACCGCCAAAGTCGTCGTCGGCGATGATTCCGGTCACCCCGAGCCCAGCTGTTGCCACCGAACGCCGCGGAAGGATCTCAGCTACCCGTAGATGGCCTCCGCGCCTTGTTTGGTGGCCAAAACGAGCAAAAACACTTTGCTCCGCCGCGTCTGACCTCGCCGGCGGCTAGACGCCGGCGAGTTGACCCTAACCGTTGACTTGTGGACCCAGTTTGACTCCTCTGAGTCTATGACATGTGGGCCCCGCCTGCTAATTAATCCAGGATTAGAAATAATCTAATCTGTTTAAGTTAATGACCCTGACACGCGGGACCCACGCGTCAGGTTTGACTTGGACCGGTCTGTTGACCTGCTGAGGTCAGCATGACCTCATGCTGACGCCACAATTAATTTTCTGGATTTATTTTTTATACAGGAAAATCCAGAAAATAGTTCAAACTTCAAAAATTCATAGAAAATTATCTGTAACTCCAAATGCAAAGTTCTATACATGAAAATCTATCAGAAAAATCCAATCTATCCAATGGAACTGGTTTCATGCATGTTAAAACAAGTTAAACCCACTGTTTAGGCATTATAAGATATTGCACTAATATGATCTTATAAATGCACTACCATTTGAATCTTTGGTTCAAATGGGGTCATTTCCTTCTGGTTTAACTTGCACAAGACCAGGACACATTCATATTGCCATGTCATTGCATGCACCATATTGTTGCATATCGTCATGTATTGATTGTGTTGCAATGTGTCATTCGTGGTAGGTTCTGCCTCCGAGGATATCTCCGAGTATCCAACTGAAGGGCAGTATCCCACGACCACCCCATCAGGCAAGCAAACCTTTGATCATTCCGATACAACCCGTGTTCTCGCTTCTGCCCTTGTTTACTGCATTAAGACAACGCGTTTCAAACTGCTGTGTGTTGCGGTAGTTGAACCCACTTCCTTTGCATGACCTGTCATTGCCACAGTAACTAGATGAAACCCACTAGCATGTGTAGGAGTTGATTGAGCCAATACATGTGTGTGTGTTCCTACCATGCTATGCTTGCTATGCTTAGAGTTGTGTCAGGTCTGGCTCATCGGGATGATGAACTGGAGTGAAAGGTTGTGTCGGTGACAAGAGTGAAGTGTTGAACACGATTTGGTAAAGGAATCGATGAGAGGCCATGTAGGAGTACATGGTGGGTTGTTTCATTGAGGCCGTCCTTAAGAACTGAGATCTTGCGTTTGTGATCCATGATTCAGCTACTACCACACATTGGGCCCTGAAATATGACCCCGCTCGACTTCTTAATCACCCTTGTCCTCTGTCCAGGAGTTGCAAGTAGTTTCTGGTGTTTGTAGTATGCTGGGGGCCGCACGCGGCGCTGACCATCGGGGTGGGCTGTGTTGCGGTAGGCACGTGGCACGGTGTACCGACTCGCCCGTTTGGTGTCTCGGGAACCCTGTTCACATCGTTCGGGGCCGTTAGTGGAAACCTCGGCCGGACTCCCTGCAGATGGAACCCGAATAGGCGATAAACCTGGACTAGAGACTTGAGTGTTTAGGTAGGTCGTGGTCTACACCCACGTCGGCTTTCGCTTGAAGTCTGCCGAGCACATGTCGTGTGCAGACGCTAAGTGGTGGAAACATGTGTGAAGAAGTACACCCCTGCAGGGTTATAAATAATCTATTCGAATAGCCGTGTCCGCGGTAATGGACTTCTGGGTTGCCTATATCAGTTCATAGACAATGAAATGGATACTACTAAAACCCTCAAGATAAGTGTGAGTACCGCGGATGGCCCTCTCGTAGGATGGCGAGAGAGGATCCACGGTGGAGTATTGTGTTGGTGTTAGTGGACTCGTGTGCGACAAATGATTTACAAGTGGTGTCTATCGTAGGATAGCTTAGCCAAGAGTCAAAGCTGGCTTGCTGCAATAACCCCACTACCTTCTTGAGAATGTGCATGTATGATAGGTTCCTGTTGTAAGACTTGCTGAGTACTTCTGTACTCATGATGCTTTAATCATGTTTTTCAGACGACTGCACCAACCCCTCTGATGGGTTCTATGTAGACCTCGACGTTGACGAGTGACTTATCACCCAGGTGGTGATCCAAGACTTGTGAAGGGTCTTTGTAGATAGACAGGCTTCGTCAAGCCTTCTTTCTTTCTAGTGTCTGTACTCAGACTACTTTGCTTCCGCATGTGCTTGTATGTTGTATGACTTGAGTGTTGGGTCATGTGACCCCTATCTGTATGGATGATATGTATGGCTCCTCGGAGCCTTCTAAATAAAGTACTTGAGTCGTAGAGTACTGTTGTGTTGCCATGTTGTATTTACTCATATCGGGCATATTGTGTGTATGATTGAAATGCTTGGTATGAGTGGGATCCGACTATCTAGTTGTTTATCCTTGGCAGCCTTTCATATGGGGAAATGTAAGTCTTGTGCTTCTGAGCGATAGTAGTCCGCTACAGCCCGGTTCACCGGAGTCCTGCTAGCCCAGCACTACTGCTTGGACACTTGACTGGCCGGCATGTGTTTCACGTCGTTCCTATGTCTGTCCCTTCGGGGAAATGTCACGCGCTGATATTCGGAGTCCTGCCTAGCCTGCTACAGCCCGGGTTACCGGAGTCCTGTTAGCCCAGTGCTACAGCCCGAATAGATACGTTGATGACCGACATGCTCGATGTGATTCATGTATGCCTGTCCTCATAGGCTAGCGCCGCTTTGGGTTCACGACTAGCCATGTCGGCCCGGGTTCTCTGTCATATGGATGCTAGCGACACTATCATATACGTGAGCCAAAAGGCGCAAACGGTCCCGGGCCAGGTAAGGTGGCACCCGTGGGAGTACCGTGCGTGAGGCCGCAAAGTGATATGATGTGTTACACGCTGGATCGATGTGGCTTAGGATCGGGGTCCTGACAGCGTTGGCATCAGAGCCGGACTGCCTGTAGGTTCGCTAAGCCAAACTGGTCGATGTCGAGTCTAGAAATGCTTTAGTTATATGTAGGGGAATTGATTGTGGGAGGGAACGTAAGGCTCTTTTACTCCTTTACCTTATGCCCTCTATTCTGAGTCATTCTCTTCTCATTCTACGTGGGTTAAGGAACTAGGCTCTCTTCTCTCTATCAGGTTCACGTGTTACTAAATCCGTAGTAACTTATAGGATTGTTGGATACAACCCAGTTCAGTTCTACTAAAGTTTAGTATGATGCCAATTGAACCAGAACCTTGATATGTTGTTGTTGAGTGGTTTCGCAAACTGTTGTGGATGTCTCAATTCTTTTTCTGAGCATTTACAGCCGTTATGCTGTCCAATTTCATCCAGAAATTCTAATGCCTTTGCACTATTTTGTGCTTCCAGATGGCTAACCGTCCCCAAAACCAAGTGGTTCGTCTGACCCGTTGCATCGGTGTATGTGGTCATACCGCCATGTTGGTTCGAGTGATGGTTGAGGCAGGTTACCGATGGTACCCTGAATACACCGTCGAAGAGCAGTTTAGAGATTTCAACCAGAGCCAATATCTGTGTACGGTCAGGATATATCCGTCTTATCCCGGAGCCACGGAACCACTCCACCGTTCTTATGGACTCGGGATCACCATTGGGATGTCCGTTCAAGATGCAGCCTACTCGATGATGACCATTATGCGAGCTAGAACTGCCTTGTTGAGCAACACTGAATTTCCTTATATGCCAGCATCCCTCCCTGGGGCGCATGGTTACCTTCAGGGCATGTACAGTGATGCATCCCATGAGGACTCACTCCTTTGCACCACTACTGAGATGTTGGAAGATAAGGACCGTGAAAACCGGGCCTTGCGTATGGAGCTCTTTAATGCTCGTGCTGATCATTGGGCCACCTTGACGAGGTTTGCACCTGCTGTGCAAGCCGGATACATGGACACGAGAGACTTGTACCCTGTGCGGGCTAGTCTGCCAGACTTCATGGAATGGCGTGAGGTGGGAGGCATCACCCCTCCTCGTGGGCCTCTTCTACCGCCATCTGTTGGACCGAGGCCGCACCCAAGTCCCTATGGTCCACAAGCACCGCAGCACCGTCTATTCCCAGATGACCATGTTCCGCTTCCAGGTCTGGGTGGTGACTTCTATGAGGACTTCTACGAAGCCGTCTGAGCTAGTAGTAGTCTCGCTAGTATTGTAATAGTTGTATGTCCACCGTCCTGCGTGATTGTGGAATATAACTTAGTGTGTATCAATTCCGGAGGTGTAGATAAATAATGTATAGGAGCTTGGAATGCCTCCGATGAGATGTAACGTCTGTCGTCTTAGTTGTACTTCAGCTTGAGCTTGTACTAAACTATGTATGACGTGTATGACCGTTGGTATATATATGGCAGTTTCTATATTACCATGTCATACGGATGATCATCTCTGCATTCCTTGTTATCCATTACATTCCGCACTTCCTTGACCAGATTTTGCCATCCTGGTTTAAATCGTTGTTTTGTTTTCCCAGGATGGTCAACACCCGCAGCAACCCTGCTGTTCCGGAGCAGGGAGAAGCTAGTGCACCTAGAGAGGAAAGTCTGCCTCAACCACCTTCTCTGGCCGAAGTGATGCTGGAGGCAGAGCGCAACAGGCGCGACACCAACCGCTTGTTAGAGCGGATTGAGCAAAACACTGCACGCCAGCAGAGGATCAATTCGGTGTCCATCAATGACTTTGTCAAGCTGTACCCGCCAAATTTCAATCATTCCATTGAACCTCTCGATGCGGATGACTGGCTCCGCAGCATCGCCCACAAGCTACGTTCTGCCAACGTGGCTGAAGATGATAAAGTCACCTTTGCTGCCTATCACCTCGAAGGCCCTGCCAGCCTTTGGTGGGAGAATTATGAAGCTATGCGTCCGGTCGGCCAACTCACTACTTGGGCTGATTTCAGTGCCGCTTTCCGTGAGCATCATATCCCGGAAGGTCTTATGGACCGCAAGAGGGAGGAGTTCTGTAACTTCACCCAGGGGAAGCTGACTGTGGATGCATACAGTCGCGAGTTTGGGAAGCTTGCACGCTATGCTCCCGAAGAGGTATCCACCGATGCCAAGAAGCAGGCAAGGTTCCGCAAGGGACTTAGCCCTGAGCTCCGACGTGACCTTCGTCTGCATGAATGCATTTCTTTTCCGAAGCTAGTCAATAAGGCCATCAGTGCCGAGACAGGGCAGAATGATTTTGAAGCTTCACGCAAACACTCCCGTGACTATGGATCTTCATCCGGCTCTGGATCTCAGAAGCGCCGGGTCTGGATTCCAAATTCTGCTATGCCACCCAGGTATACTCCGAGGCCATCCTTTGAGGCGCCTCGCCCCAATCAGCAGTATGTGCCGCCCAAGACTTTTGGTGGCCCCACTGCCAATACTGCTCCACGCCCCAATATGATAACTTGCTTCAAGTGTGGTGAGCCGGGCCACTACATCCGTGAGTGTCCCCAGAATAACCCCAGCCAGTTCGGAAAGTCTGTTGGCCGTGGTAAGTCAACAACAAAAGTGCTTGTCGCCAAGCCAGCCACCACTGCTCGTGGCCATGTCAACTACGTCTCAGCTGAAGAGACTCAAGAGGACCCCAACGTCGTTCTCGGTACGCTCCTTGTTAACTGCCATCCGGCAACTGTTCTCTTTGATACTGGAGCATCTCATTCATTTATTTCTGAGAGCTATGCTCATTTGCACAACACTACTTTTTGTGACATGCCTACCTCCATGGTAATTCAAACCCCTGGTTCTAAGTGGCAAACCTCTAGAATCAGCCATGGAAATGAAATTCTGGTTGACAGAATGGTCTTCCTTGCGTCACTAATAGCTCTCAAGTCTTCAGACATAAACATCATCTTGGGCATGGACTGGATGTCAGCTCATTACGCCAAGATAGACTGCTCAACTAGAACTGTTCAACTTACCCATCCATCGGGCAAGACAGTCAATGTTCTGACCCGAGTATCGGAGCGTCAGCTCTACTCTCTAAATGCCAATCCCCTTCCAGACCTCGAAGATATTCCGGTAGTCCGTGACTTCCCGGATGTCTTTCCAGAGGAACTGCCAGGTGTTCCACCTGACAGAGATGTCGAGTTCGTAATAGACCTTGTTCCAGGAACCGTCCCAATCTCTAGGAGACCTTATAAGATGGCACCCCTAGAACTAGCTGAGCTTAAGAAACAACTCGATGAGTCCTTGCAAAAGGGTTTCATCCGTCCTAGTTCATCTCCATGGGCTTGCCCCGTCCTCTTCGTCAAGAAGAAGGATGGAACGGATCGGATGGTTGTAGATTACCGACCTGTCAATTTGGTCACTATCAAGAACAAGTATCCGCTCCCCAGGATCAACGACTTGTATGACCAGCTCGCTGGATCCTCAGTCTTTTCCAAGATGGATTTGAGGTTGGGCTACCATCAAATCAAAATCAAGAACGGGGACATTCCCAAAACGGCCTTTGTCACTCGTTACGGCCAATACGAGTACACCGTCATGTCCTTCGGTTTAACCAATGCTCCAGCCACCTTCTCTC
Source organism: Aegilops umbellulata (assembly GCA_032464435.1). Classification (NCBI taxonomy): domain Eukaryota; kingdom Viridiplantae; phylum Streptophyta; class Magnoliopsida; order Poales; family Poaceae; genus Aegilops; species Aegilops umbellulata. The sequence continues at coordinate 362,153,141 of CP136057.1, forward strand.
GGTTAATGAATTCGATCTTCATGGAGTATTTGGATAAATTCGTTGTGGTTTACCTCGATGATATACTCATCTACTCCAAGAATGAGGAAGAACATGCCGAACATCTAAGGCTAGTATTGATGAAACTTCGAGAGCATCGCCTTTATGCCAAATTCTCCAAGTGTGAATTCTGGTTGCCAGAAGTGACCTATCTGGGCCATGTAATCTCTGGTAAGGGCATTGCTGTCAATCCCGAGCGAGTTCAAGCCGTCCTTGACTGGACTCCACTTGAAACGGTCAAGCAAGTTCGGAGTTTTCTTGGTTTAGCGAGCTATTGCCGCCGCTTCGTCGAGAATTTCTCCAAGGTTGCTAAGCCTCTAACTGAACTCCTCAAGAAAGATAAAAAGTTCGAGTGGACCCCACAGTGCGAGTTCAGCTTTCAGGAACTAAAAAGACGCCTGACATCTGCTCCCGTACTGGTACCACCAGATTTCTCTAAGGACTTTGTTATCTATTGCGACGCCTCGCGACAAGGACTAGGTTGCATACTCATGCAAGATCGTCATGTGATTGCCTACGCTTCTCGACAGTTGCGTCCACATGAGGATAATTATCCCACACATGATCTAGAGCTTGCAGCAGTAGTCCATGCACTCAAAACCTGGCGACATTACCTTCTGGGTAATCGCTGCGAAATCTACACTGATCACCAAAGTTTGAAATATATCTTCACCCAACCGGATTTGAATCTCAGGCAAAGACGTTGGGTCGAGTTGATCTCGGATTACGACTTAGGAATAACCTACACCCCAGGCAAAGCCAATGTCATGGCTGATGCGCTAAGTCGTAAATCTTATTGTAACAATCTGATGTTACAACAAGGTCAACCATTTCTCCACGAGGAATTTCATAAGCTTAACCTTCACATTGTTCCTCGGGGATTCCTTTCCACCCTGGTGGCGAAACCTAACCTTACGAATCAAATTATAGCTGCCCAGAAGCGCGATAAAGGCATATCTCGGATTAAGGAAAACATCGCTAGCGGAGTTGCTAAATGTTTTTCCATGGATGAACGAGGGGTTGTCTTCTTCGAGAACCGCTTGGTGGTCCCCAAGAAACAACATTTGCGTCAATTGATCCTTAAGGAAGCTCATGAATCCCCTCTCACCATTCATCCCGGTAGTACCAAGATGTATCAAGACCTACGCCAGAGGTTTTGGTGGACTAGGATGAAGAGAGAAATCGCTCAATACATTGCTAGTTGCGACGTCTGTCGTCGTGTCAAAGCAGAGCATCAACGGCCCGCTGGCACCCTTCAACCATTGGAGATTCCTGAATGGAAATGGGATAAAATCGGTATGGATTTCATCACCGGGTTTCCCAGAACCAAAAGAGGGAATAATGCTATCTTCGTTGTTGTCGATCGTCTCTCCAAAGTAGCCCACTTCTTACCTGTTCGCGAGAGCATAACCGCTAGCCAGCTAGCTGATTTGTACATCTCTCGAATAGTGTCTCTCCATGGTGTCCCATTGGAAATTAATTCGGACCGTGGAAGTCTTTTCACCTCTCGATTTTGGGAAAGTTTCCAAAATGCTTTGGGAACTCGACTCTCCTTTAGCACCGCCTTCCATCCTCAATCAAGTGGTCAGGTAGAACGAGTCAATCAAATTCTGGAGGATATGCTCCGAGCTTCTGTCATCTCTTTCGGTATGAATTGGGAGAAGTGCCTTCCATTCGCCGAGTTCGCTTATAACAACAGTTATCAAGCTAGCTTGGGTAAAGCTCCTTTCGAAGTTCTTTATGGACGAAAATGTCGGACGCCTCTTAACTGGTCAGAAACCGGCGAGAGACAACTCTTTGGCCCGGACATGATCCAGGATGCAGAAGAGCAGGTTCGCATTATTCGTGAGAAGTTGAAGACCGCCCAGTCTCGACAAAAGAGTCAGTATGATCGCAAGCATAAGCCCATGGCTTATCAAGTCGGCGAGATGGCTTACCTTCGGGTTACACCTTTAAAGGGAACCCATCGATTCGGTATCAAAGGAAAATTGGCTCCTCGTTACATTGGACCTTTTCGCATTCTTGTCAAACGAGGGGAAGTTGCCTACCAATTGGAACTACCTCCGCATCTCTCCAGAGTTCATGACGTCTTCCACGTTTCTCAACTCAGGCGTTGCTTCTCGGATCCTATCCGCGGAGTGGACCACGAAACGCTTGATCTCCAAGATAACCTCACTTATCGGGAATACCCCGTTCGTATCCTTGATCAAGCCGAGCGTACTACTCGACGCCACAATATCAAGTTTCTCAAGGTTCAATGGTCACACCATTCCGAGCAAGAGGCTACCTGGGAAAGGGAGGATCGTCTTCGACTTGAGTACCCCGCCTTCTTTCCGGAGGAACCTAAATCTCGGGACGAGATTCTTTTGAGTGGGGGTGAGTTGTCACATCCCTAGCTAGGCCATGCATTAGAGTGTGCATCATGTTTAAATTCTATTAATCCTGAAATGGGAAATGCCAGAACCCCCAACACACACTTCCCCCCTGGAAATAACTAGGGTTTACTAAAATTATTTTCAATGAACCTGAAATGCCCTTCTGAAATGTTCACCCCCTTTTGTTTTGGGTTTAAACCTTTGACAAAAGTGGTGCACAATTTTCTAGGTCATCCTAAGGTTTCTGACTTAATTCATAAGTATTTGAGTTTGAGCATATAAAATTATATAAAATATTACAAATGCTCAAAAACTCCCAAACCAAAATGTTTCATGTTGGAAATATTCCAACTAGGGGCCAGGTGCAGTTTGGTGATTTTTGGAGTGGTCTAGGTAATTTAAATAACTCCACAAAGTTGCAGAAGAAATAGAAAAGGAAAAACAAAAACAAAAACAATACAAACTACCTTACCTGGCGGCCCACCTGGCCGGCCCAGCCCACCAGCCGCGCCAGCGAGCTGCTTCGCCTCGCCAGCCAGGCAGGCAGGTGCTCGACGCCGGAGCAGGAGCTCGCCACGCAGCGCCCTGCCTCCCTGCTTCACCTCCCTCGCCGCCCGGCCACCTGGGTGAGCTCCACGTCGTGCCCCCGACGCCCTGGACACGTCCATTCTCCCCCTGGCTCTCTCTCTCGCTCTTCAGCACCATGGCCGCAGCACCCGTCGCCGCTCCGCCGTCGTAGCCATAGCCACCGCCCTCCTCGCGCCACGAGACCTTGCCCAAGAGCTTCGCCGCCGTCGACTCCGTCGAGCAGGCCGAGCCCCGAGCGCTCGCTTGCCCTGAAGCCGCTGCACCGACCTCGCCCGACTCCGCCACCGCCGGAGATCCCTTTCGCCGTCGCCGCCGCACCAGCTCGTCTCCGACCGTGCTGCTTGGCTCTACGAGATCTCTGTGAGCTTGGCCACCTCCCCATCCTCTCCTTTCTCTTCCTAGTGCACCGCAGCGAGCGCATGAAGCTCACCCGCACGCACCACCGCGGAGCTCGTCGCCGACGTGCTCCCGGCCTAACTCCGGCCACGCCACTGTGTCCACCCACTTCGCTGCATCACCAGGAGGCCAACGCCTCACTCCACGCACCTCGCCGTGCCCCGTAGTCTCGGGCGCACTTTCACCCGACTCCGGCGACCGCCAAAGTCGTCGTCGGCGATGATTCCGGTCACCCCGAGCCCAGCTGTTGCCACCGAACGCCGCGGAAGGATCTCAGCTACCCGTAGATGGCCTCCGCGCCTTGTTTGGTGGCCAAAACGAGCAAAAACACTTTGCTCCGCCGCGTCTGACCTCGCCGGCGGCTAGACGCCGGCGAGTTGACCCTAACCGTTGACTTGTGGACCCAGTTTGACTCCTCTGAGTCTATGACATGTGGGCCCCGCCTGCTAATTAATCCAGGATTAGAAATAATCTAATCTGTTTAAGTTAATGACCCTGACACGCGGGACCCACGCGTCAGGTTTGACTTGGACCGGTCTGTTGACCTGCTGAGGTCAGCATGACCTCATGCTGACGCCACAATTAATTTTCTGGATTTATTTTTTATACAGGAAAATCCAGAAAATAGTTCAAACTTCAAAAATTCATAGAAAATTATCTGTAACTCCAAATGCAAAGTTCTATACATGAAAATCTATCAGAAAAATCCAATCTATCCAATGGAACTGGTTTCATGCATGTTAAAACAAGTTAAACCCACTGTTTAGGCATTATAAGATATTGCACTAATATGATCTTATAAATGCACTACCATTTGAATCTTTGGTTCAAATGGGGTCATTTCCTTCTGGTTTAACTTGCACAAGACCAGGACACATTCATATTGCCATGTCATTGCATGCATCATATTGTTGCATATCGTCATGTATTGATTGTGTTGCAATGTGTCATTCGTGGTAGGTTCTGCCTCCGAGGATATCTCCGAGTATCCAACTGAAGGGCAGTATCCCACGACCACCCCATCAGGCAAGCAAACCTTTGATCATTCCGATACAACCCGTGTTCTCGCTTCTGCCCTTGTTTACTGCATTAAGACAACGCGTTTCAAACTGCTGTGTGTTGCGGTAGTTGAACCCACTTCCTTTGCATGACCTGTCATTGCCACAGTAACTAGATGAAACCCACTAGCATGTGTAGGAGTTGATTGAGCCAATACATGTGTGTGTGTTCCTACCATGCTATGCTTGCTATGCTTAGAGTTGTGTCAGGTCTGGCTCATCGGGATGATGAACTGGAGTGAAAGGTTGTGTCGGTGACAAGAGTGAAGTGTTGAACACGATTTGGTAAAGGAATCGATGAGAGGCCATGTAGGAGTACATGGTGGGTTGTTTCATTGAGGCCGTCCTTAAGAACTGAGATCTGTGTTTGTGATCCATGATTCAGCTACTACCACACATTGGGCCCTGAAATATGACCCCGCTCGACTTCTTAATCACCCTTGTCCTCTGTCCAGGAGTTGCAAGTAGTTTCTGGTGTTTGTAGTATGCTGGGGGCCGCACGCGGCGCTGACCATCGGGGTGGGCTGTGTTGCGGTAGGCACGTGGCACGGTGTACCGACTCGCCCGTTTGGTGTCTCGGGAACCCTGTTCACATCGTTCGGGGCCGTTAGTGGAAACCTCGGCCGGACTCCCTGCGGATGGAACCCGAATAGGCGATAAACCTGGACTAGAGACTTGAGTGTTTAGGTAGGTCGTGGTCTACACCCACGCCGGCTTTCGCTTGAAGTCTGCCGAGCACATGTCGTGTGCAGACGCTAAGTGGTGGAAACATGTGTGAAGAAGTACACCCCTGCAGGGTTATAAATAATCTATTCGAATAGCCGTGTCCGCGGTAATGGACTTCTGGGTTGCCTATATCAGTTCATAGACAATGAAATGGATACTACTAAAACCCTCAAGATAAGTGTGAGTACCGCGGATGGCCCTCTCGTAGGATGGCGAGAGAGGATCCACGGTGGAGTATTGTGTTGGTGTTAGTGGACTCGTGTGCGACAAATGATTTACAAGTGGTGTCTATCGTAGGATAGCTTAGCCAAGAGTCAAAGCTGGCTTGCTGCAATAACCCCACTACCTTCTTGAGAATGTGCATGTATGATAGGTTCCTGTTGTAAGACTTGCTGAGTACTTCTGTACTCATGATGCTTTAATCATGTTTTTCAGACGACTGCACCAACCCCTCTGATGGGTTCTATGTAGACCTCGACGTTGACGAGTGACTTATCACCCAGGTGGTGATCCAAGACTTGTGAAGGGTCTTTGTAGATAGACAGGCTTCGTCAAGCCTTCTTTCTTTCTAGTGTCTGTACTCAGACTACTTTGCTTCCGCATGTGCTTGTATGTTGTATGACTTGAGTGTTGGGTCATGTGACCCCTATCTGTATGGATGATATGTATGGCTCCTCGGAGCCTTCTAAATAAAGTACTTGAGTCGTAGAGTACTGTTGTGTTGCCATGTTGTATTTACTCATATCGGGCATATTGTGTGTATGATTGAAATGCTTGGTATGAGTGGGATCCGACTATCTAGTTGTTTATCCTTGGCAGCCTTTCATATGGGGAAATGTAAGTCTTGTGCTTCTGAGCGATAGTAGTCCGCTACAGCCCGGTTCACCGGAGTCCTGCTAGCCCAGCACTACTGCTTGGACACTTGACTGGCCGGCATGTGTTTCACGTCGTTCCTATGTCTGTCCCTTCGGGGAAATGTCACGCGCTGATATTCGGAGTCCTGCCTAGCCTGCTACAGCCCGGGTTACCGGAGTCCTGTTAGCCCAGTGCTACAGCCCGAATAGATACGTTGATGACCGACATGCTCGATGTGATTCATGTATGCCTGTCCTCATAGGCTAGCGCCGCTTTGGGTTCACGACTAGCCATGTCGGCCCGGGTTCTCTGTCATATGGATGCTAGCGACACTATCATATACGTGAGCCAAAAGGCGCAAACGGTCCCGGGCCAGGTAAGGTGGCACCCGTGGGAGTACCGTGCGTGAGGCCGCAAAGTGATATGATGTGTTACACGCTGGATCGATGTGGCTTAGGATCGGGGTCCTGACAAATAATGCATGTATTAGACATAATTTTGTATGGTTAAACACCAAACAGATCTTGGTCTCATATTTAAAACACCTTATTGGATGATATAAGTGGGCCATGAGAAAAACATGTGATGTGCGCAACATCAAAGGTGAGATCGAGGCATGATTCCAACGATCCTAAGAACGTCAAAAAAGGAGTTCACATGAAAAAGTTACGACCATTTTGCCGAAGAGGTCATATCCAACAACGGCCCATAGTACGGCCACGCGAAGTCGTATGGCATCGAGACAGGGTCGAAATCGCGTACATCAAGCACGATTCTTCCCGAGTGTCATCCTTGTTTGTTCCTACTACTTCCTTGGCCATCAAGGGACGTATTGGGAATGGATTTGGCTCACCTAGATCCCTTGGATCAAAGTGGAGGCGCTACATCAACGGAGGAGACCCGAAGAGGCCTCCTATATATACACCTCCAACACTAGCCACCGCGAAGGATGCTCACACCCATCTTGTTGCTCCAAGACCACCTCCATAGAAGAAGAAGGGCCGATGGAATAAAAAGGAAGGTGATGCTCTACCACCGAGTCGCACTAGCCTTAGGTCGGTGCCATCTCTGATGAGTCCCTTTAGTAACCCTAAGTTATCAGACCCACGAGTGGATGTGCACCTTGAAGGCAAGGGTTTCTACCAAGCTTTTGCAAGAGCATTAAATTTCATTTTTAGACCGGGTCGAAATCAAGTTGCAACGTAGATAATAAAAATAGGCATGGTTATGAGGACTTAATTCTTATAACCATATACTTGCAACAGGATCACTGTGGTATTAGTTTGTGCCCTAGAAGACACTCGTCAAGATGTTCTTGCAATGTATCAAAGTGGGTGATGTGTCCAAAATATGTCTTGACCAGAGCGCGTCCTACATCAAGAGTCATTTGTCCCACCGAAGGCCCTATACACCCCATGGGGTTGCCATGATAATTAAGATTAGAATTAGGCAAAAGCATTGGGCATTTAATGACTACACCTCTTGTATCCCCGAAGATAGGATTCACGCTACCGTACTAAACCTTTTTGTCACTGGTGTTCAGAATAGCGCTTCACGGTCTCTCTTTCCTTAGCCTCCTTGTGGCTCAAACTCCATGAACTTGGGTGTCAGTGTTAAATCCAGCAGATCTCTGGTAGGGGGTCTATAATAGCCTCAGAGGTTAGCTACAGTGACCACTTGCTAGTGATGCCATGTCACTGTGGTTGCTAAGCTAAATTGCCACTTGATAAAAATCAAAGCCAAATTCCAATTTGCAATGCAAGTCAAATATTTACATCTTCAAACATGCAAGAAAAATAGTTCATAATATTGCAAATATTCCCTAAGTATTTATGCTAAGGAAAACAACATCACCTAAATTCCCAAAATGCCCCTGGAAATTAATTAAGTGGATCAACAGCAAAATACTTGACCGTTTTAATTTCTAAAAGTGTTTAGACATTTCCAAGTGCCCTGAAACTTTTTGTGCAGCTTCTCAATGTTGCCATCTATTTGTGTGCAAACTTTCACAATTAACAAAAATCTTATAGTGTCTGATTTAAATAGAAAACAACGTGGAAAACGTGAAACAAAAAAGAAAAAGGAAAGGAGGAAAGGTGCACTGTGCACATGGGCTCTATGTGCACACTAGCCGGCCCAGCCCACCAGGACATTTTCCCCTACCTCCAGTTCACACGAGGCTCGGTGGCCGACGTCCGCACATCCACGCCGCTGATCGGCCACGTGTCTGCCATCCCCCACATCCCCGGGCCTACTTCGGCCGCTCTAGACCCCGTAACAAACCCTAGCCACCCTTGTTCCCCTCTTTCTCGCTCTCCTCATCGTTTTCGTCTTTGCCAAACACAACCGTTGTCGCGCCTCCATGATTGCCATGGCCACCGAGCATCCCGTGCCACTCATTGATGTCCACGAGCTCCACCGCATCCTTCTTATTCAACTCCTCCACCGTATCGAAGTCGGGGAGCAGCACTGATGACGTCCGTGCCTTCTTCCTCCGATTGTGGCCGCCGTTCGTCTTCACCGATTCGTCGGCTCCCGACCACCCCGAGCACGCCTACGGCTCCATTGTGAGCCACTCCTCCGGATCCCCCCTTTTCCTGCCCGTTCCATCGCCGTTTGGCCGCCGCCCCTGCAGTTCGGCCGCCATGGCCGGACCGCCAGAGCTACACTCCCGCCGTGCCATTATGCGCCCCGCGCGCGTGCTGCCGCCCAGCCCTCACCCTGGCTCATGCTCGCATGCGCCTTGTGTGCCCCACCATGCCCGGAGCCCGTGTGCTCGCGCATCCATCCAGCACTGCAGCCGCCTCGCGCCCGCGCAGCCCACTCGTCGGCCGCCCTGGCCACGCCCCACCTGCGCCGCCGCCCGTCGCCACCCTCACCCGGCCGGTCCGGTGTGAGCTGCTGGCCCTTGACGCCGTCGCCGCGCTATGTGCACCTATGCGTGAGCACGACCACACTATGGTGTCCACCTATGCCACTGCCATGTGGGCCCGCATTGCTAATTAGTTTAATTAGCTAATAACTGAAATAAGTTAAGTTTATAGTCATTGACACTGGGCCCACCTCTTGATTAGCCTGGTTAGTTTAATTAAAAACTCTGTTTAATTATCCCGAGCCTATGACATGTGGGTCCCTGGACCTAGTTGACCAGTCAACTGTTGATTGGTCAACTGTTGACTCACTGCCGAATAAGCTCCCTGGACCCCACCTGTCAGCCTCTATGGACACTGCTGGGTACACTTCTCTGTGTACCCATAGCAATCAGCTATTTAAAATAGTTTCAAATTAATAATAATCCACTAAATAAAGAAAGTCATCTAAACTTCAAAAAATCATATAAAATAACCCGTAACTCGGATGAAAATAATTTATATATGAAAAATGATTAGAAAAATAAGACGAATATGGTTAGGCCATTCACATACCTGCCACATGTCCCCAACACTACAAACATGGAACCCTCCCCTCTGGTTCGTCTGTCCTATAATTGTCTAAAGTCGGGAAAATATTCCCAGATATTTTCCCGCTCTGTCTGTAAGCGTAGCAGGTCACCCCTAACATAGCATATTGCCATGTCATGCTCTGTGATGCATTTGATAGCTTTATATTTATTATTTATTTCCCCTTTTCTTCTCCGGTAGACCTCGAGACCGACGTTGATGCTGCCCCCGAGTACGACTACGCTCCTGACCACCAGCCCCTTTCAACAGAGCTTCCAGGCAAGCAAAACCCCCTTCATCATTCCTATATCGCCCATTCTTTCTCTCTCATGTTTGCATTAGACTTTGCTACTGTTGTTCGATAGATCCTATTCTGATGCATAGCCTGCTTTTGTAACATGTTGTTGTTACTTTACCTGTCATCCTATATGCTTAGTATAGATTGGATGCTTATCCATCAGTGGCCCCGCACCCTTGTCCGTGTTGCCATGCTTTGCTTCCGGATGTCTCGATCAATGAGATCGATGTGCAGAGACTGACGCATCACCAATAGCCCCTCCCCCTTAGTTGTACGACTCTGCAGAGCCACTATCGAGTGACGAGGGTGATACCTCGCATCTTACTCCTGATGATTTCTTTGTAGTGTAGACAGTCGGTCATGGATAACATAGGGTGCTTCCTCATTCACCACTCCTGATGATGACTTTATCGTGTAACACATCAAGTGTGAACTCTTCGAGGGTGATACCTCCAAGGTCACCTTGACGGTTACATCGAGTAGGAATCCATCGAGGGTGATTCCCCAGGTTCCCCCTTGATGTTACGGACACACGGGTACCTTGACCTTCACCTTAGTCCTTTGTTGAAGTCGGGCCGACCCAAGGGGTACACGCGAGAGTTATTAAAGTCGGCTTGACCATGAGGGTACCCACGAGATAATGACGAGGCACGACCGGGGAGGCAGACCGCCCTAGAGAGGGATGGGCATGGCCCTTGTCGCAAGTCCGCAAGACGAGGAGACAGGATCACTGATCATATCCGCGAGCTCCCAATACACTAACGGTTTGGACATATGATCCGAGTAGGCCTCTAGACTTTTTGCACTAACCACCACGCGGGATAAGTTATGGGCACTCGGCATCATACGATTCTCCCAAAATCTCTTCACATATCACAGCTCAAAGATGTGGGCAGATTGTTGGGGTGGACAGTAACCCCATGCGCTTGTATAAGGAGGTGGGTCTGGTCCCTAACCAGTCGCGCAATGCTCGCGAGCACTTAGGAGGATTGGCCCATGACCCCTTCGCACTTAGGATGTAGACCAGCGTGTTGACCTCTCTGTTGAGCCTAGGTAGGACTACGGCGTGTCAATCAGCCAACGCTGAGCATGACCTGCGAAAGTGTGTCCGGCCGAAGTTAATCGAGCGTGATGGGTAAGTTGGTGTACCCCTGGAGGGAAGTAATCTATCCGATTAGCCATGTCCACGGTAACGGACGCTTGGAGTTGTATCCCGGTCTATTACAACTAGAACTGGATACTTGTGACACTAAATGGATATGATAGCTCCGGGATCGCTTTCTCGCATGGAGTCAAGGAAGGATCTCTAGGCATGGCTAATATATACTCCCTCTGTCCCAAAATAAGTGACTCGACTTTGTACTAACTTTAGAGTTTGTAAAAAGTCGAGTCACTTATTTTGGGATGGAGGGAGTACTTGTTACTATATGTTATGTTATTCTACTCTCTTCTGTTGCTGCAAGACGTTGCAAGATGCTAGTCTTCGATAGGCTAGGCCTTACCCCTCTACTTTGGCATTCTGTAGTATAGTCCACAGATACAACCCCTTCCCATAGATACCGATGATACTTAGCTTAGATCTGATGTAAGTCTTGTGAGTACTTTGGATAAGTACTCATGGTTGCTTTGCTACCTTTTTCCCCTTTACCCGATTGTTGTGATCAGATGAGCAGCCCAGGAGCCAGCTGATCCCGCCAATGACTACTACTACCCTGATGGAGCCTACTACTACGTGGAGACCACCGATGTAGTGACCTGACCTCAAACGGTCAAGCCTCTGTGTATCTGTGCCATCCCTGGATTAGTATGCTGGCACACACAATACATCAATGTATATATCAAAGTGCAATCACATGTTTAAATAACGTAAAACTGATATATACCTCATAAGTCTCAGCGGAGACAAACAAACGGGTGTGGTGTCCCATCAACGCCATCGACAAGTTGAGTGTAGACCGTAGCTCTGTATCGTAACTCTTACTCATCGAAGAAATATCTGCAACATGAGACGTTGCAGCCATGTAGGTCAGTACATTGAATGTACCGACAAGATCACAATAAGAGAAAATAGATGATAAACTATTCTATATGCAATATGGATTTGTGGCTTGTCTCTAAGTTTTGTTTGCGTAAAAGCTGCCCTTATTTTCCCTACAACAAAGAATAGTTCAGGAACCTTCACTACGGAGTTTTCTACTATGAGATGGTTCCGCCAACCGATGTCTCATAGCCCAAATCATCATAAGTTGCCCACAATTAAGTTATCAGTCCAGTGTTAAGAGTTCCGAGATAGATCCAAGTCCACATGCTCAAATTGTCCGTAATCGGGGACACGACTAATTTTAACTCTATAGGGTGTTGTGCACTTTACCCGCAAGATTCAATCCCTCTTTTTACGTTCTCGCACTCCAGGGTGTTTGAGAACAAGACAACCGAAACAGGGTCTTCCAAAGAGTTCCTCTGACAACTATCCAGTGCTCATCCAATCCTACCTAGTTCTACATCTACTAGCACCGTCCCAACCAGAGTCAAAACTAAGGTCAACCAAGCCAGAGCCCATAGTGACTTGCGGTTGCACAGGTAAGCTTCCGGGCATGAAGTATTCTTCCGTCTCTTTGAGTCTAGGTGGAACTTTCCTCATGAGTACTGGGCAAATCCAGCTCACTAGGCATCCACTGGTTACTGCAGGATGCCTCGCAACCAGTCCACCCAGTAGTGTGTATTGAAATCTTGTCTCGAGTCTTGAAGTTTTGAGGTCTTGAAGAAGCAGTACTTGCAGATGCCGTCATGAAATTGTCATCATTGATGTAGAATCCTCCTTCTCACACCACTTCCGAGCACTCATACCAAACCCATCTAATATAGCGTAGCATTAAAAACTATATAACATCCTGGCTTGATAACAGGGAGATGGGTTCCTACCTCATGCATTCTACTCAACTACAAGAAGTCAATATCACTACTAGAGGGATTATGACTGGTGACACTAAATGCAACAAAACATAGGTATGAATAACATGGTCAAAGTGAACTTGCATGTACTATTGACACTACAAAAAAAATACACTTTCGTGATGATACGTGTTTGTCACAGTAGGTCGCGTTTTTTGTCATGCATGTACATCCATGACGATTTTATGACAGAATCAAGATAGTCATACATGTGCTATCGTAGAAGTGTTCCATGACATTAACAAAATTATCATCACGAAAGTGTCCACTTCCATGATGATAAATCGCGCGTCACAGAAGTGCTTTCGTCAAGGGTGACCGACACGTGGCATCCACCATAACAGAACGCCGTTAAGCTATCGGGTCGGGTTTTGGATCCGATAATCCGTTAACAGCCCCGACCAATGCGAAATTTCCATGTGTAAAATTCTTATTGGCCGGACGAAACACGTGTCAGCTCGTCAGTGGGTTAGATAGGCGCCTATGATATGTCGACACGTGCCACGGCCCACCACTGGCCTATTTAGCTTACAAAGCCAGCCCGTTTGACTTGGTCAAAAGTTAACGGGCTGGCCCATGAAAAGCCTGTTAACGGTCTCTTTGCAAATAGCCCATTTTACGGCCCGTTAACTCACGGCCTGTTAGGCCCTAAAGGAAATCGGCCCAACAATGTCATGTGGGCCATCCAATATAACAGCAGCCCATTTCACTTTTGGCCCATGTATGGCCCACGACATCTTTCGGCCCATATGAGGCCTTTGTATCTTTCGGCCCTTTACAGGCCCACGGTGACTCTAGCCCATAATGAACAGTAATTTTCTTTATACCCATTAACGGCCCGTGATTTACATGGGCCGTTTCCAGCCCGTGTTAGCTTTCGGCCTATTGACGACCCATACGTTCTTGGGCTCCTTTTCGGCCCTCGATTACTTCCGACCCGTTACTGGCCTGTTCCCCTAATGGGCCAAATTCGGCCCATGGCAAGAGTCGGCCCGTTACTGGCCTGTTTCCCTAATGGGCCAAATTCGGCCCATGGCAAGAGTTGGCCCGTTACTGGCCTGTTACCCTAATGGGCCAAATTCGGCCCATGGCAAGAGTCGGCCCATTTCTGGCCTGTTAACCCGTTGCGCCGTTTCCAGCCCATCCTATATTCTGGCCCATTAATGACTCGTTATGCCTGTGACAGAATTAAACCTTTGCTGTCCTACGGCCTGTTACCGTGCTGGGCCGATACCAATTACGCCCAATTACGGCCCATGTAGACCAATTTATCCGACGGCCCGAGGCCCACCGATTACAGGCCCATTTATCGACGGCCCGTAGGAGACCCATGGATCCTACGGCCCGCATATGGCCGATGGTAGTTGAGGCCACTAGCAAACCAGGGAAAAAGAAGACTTGGAAATAAATAAGGCCGAAACTAATGCTAGGCTATTAAGGCGATTGCACAGATTACATCCACTCCGCATCAAAGATCGTCACCAGTGCAAATATAGGGAACACCCTACACTATACAAAAATGGCTTGCTATTTTCTTCAGCCGGTGGCTGCACGTTAAGAATAAATTTTGTATGGCACCAAAACAAATTACAACTATATAACAAAAGGAAGGTTGGCATAAAACTTAACAGTCTAGCAGATAAATGCACCACCAGAAGTTTAGAAGCTCAGTTCATTTGACCTGACTATTACGTTTTCATGCTGTATTGTCCGATGGAGCACCATAACCCTCGCCTTCATTTTCCCTAGGCTCCTGAACAACATAGTAAATGTCTGATAGTCTGGTTTCAAAACCATGCATATCTTGACGACATTGAGCAATGTTTCTCCTTGTTTCACAAAGGGTCTCTGTTAGGGAATGGACTTGTGTCTGGAGCACAGATACAACATTGCTTTGAGCTTGCATATCTTGATCATGAGGCAGTTTGGACGATATTGCCTTAACAACCAACCCAGTATTACGCAGGAACGTGCTTTTGGCACTGTTAGTGGACAGGTACTGACCCACTGCAGCAAGAGCTGACATTGCGGTTATAGTTGCCTCGCCACCTTCAGAAGGTGGCGGTTCCACCATTTTTTCCATAGCTCGCTAAAAAGTTGAGGTGTTACATTAGTAGTACCAGAACAGAAGATATTAAGGAGGCAGCAAAACCAAACAAAATAGCTTTGGTCTATATACAGAACTTATTCGGGTGAACCCATGTAAAATATTAGTTGTATTTTATTGCAAAGTACATAATAAAACCAGGTTCCAAACATATGACCATGTACCATCGCTAATGTATTGTCTATTTCTTCACATTGTATTGAGGGCTAAGGATAAAGAGACGAAGTTTATAATACGGTAAGCATAGTATGACATCATTCATATCACAAAACAACTGAGAACAGACAAACATGCGATTGTAACGTTGTGTGGGCAAGTCCAGCACGGAACTAGATTACGGGTCAAGATCAAAGGAACATCACTCCTCTCTTTTAAACCTTGTAAGGTGCAATGATACACTAAGAAAATTGTGTATAAAATTGAAAAGGGTAATAGACATTGGCTGCAAACCATGCAGTTCAAGGCACAAGTCAGAGTAAGTAGTAGTTAAAAGGCATGAGGATTAAGGAGTTACAACAACGGCTTTGACTGGTGTAGTCATGCCCTTCTTCTTGCTGGTGTGACAGTCCTTGAATATTTCCACAACATTTGGTTCAGGTACTTTTTGGTCCTTGCGGGCTTTCCTCTGCATTTCGAACAAGTCAATATAGATTTGATAATATGGTACAACGAAAAGAGTGAAACGACACCTAATTACAAGAGCCTCACAGTGTGCAATATAGCTACGAGATCCTGTCATTTGTTGGAATTTCACTTTCGTACGGTTGGCCTTGTTCTTTGAACAGTTCACCTACAAGAAGATAGATTTGTGTGGCACATGCGTAAATAGGACTTCAATATGTGATCTGATCACATATATATAATGTACCTGATACTTCGGATCAGACTAGTGTTTAACAAGGCCCTTCCAGTCTTCATTCGATATATTTTCCACTGGAGATGTTTGGGAAAGTTCACTGTTAGCCTTGCCTTCAAAGTGAGTTTTCCTCAAGTTATACCGATACTGTCGCAGAGCAGACTTGAAAACATGGGTGCAACCTTGTCTGGTTGAATCATCTTGGCTATCCAACTTGAACCTCATCTGTTGAAAATTATGGGAGTCTCATTATCAGCAACCTAGAAAGTATGGGACAGAGCAAGACGATATTACTAGTTTCCATACATAACCATACTTACAGATAAATGGTCGAGGAAGGTGTTGAACTGGGTTTCGTCTTTGTCATTCCTGTACTGAATCCATGTTGGGAGGATACATACATGACACATAACGGCAACCGCTGCCTCTGATACTAACTTGGCTGACTCTGTAGCATCACGTGGCCTTTTTAAACCTGCCTCAAAACGGATCTCCATTCTTCCTCCTCTAGATTTAGTTAACCTATCGAGCATTATCCCTGATGTTTGTTTCCTCTTGCGCCTAGGTGCTAGTCCAACATTGAACATAGGAAGTGTTAGTGTACATCAAACTGTGAGACTACATATAAAGAAGCATGCAACTGTAACTTGACTCCAGCAACTACCTTCTTGCTATTGAAGCTCACAAGGTTTATCTGATATTGCCAACTCGTCTTGTTTCAAGAGTGCTTGGGAAGTAGTGTCAGGTGGCAAGGGAGCTTGGGAACGTGCTACTAGCTCAGTTGACGCACGAGTAAGTCGTGCAGCTGGTAGTACTATGGTAGGTGTTGCAAGAACTAGGGCTATCTCTTCTTGTTTGGTGGCAGCTATTTGTTTCTGTTTGGCTTTTTTTGCAACTCGTGTAGCATGGGATGTTGTGTTTGTAGAATTTTTCGCTGGACTTTGACCTTCTATTGCACCATCAGTACCAGCAGAATCTGCAGGATTCATCCGCTTCTCATTCCCTGCCATTCTGTGTTTCTTCCTCTTTCTCTGTGCCATGTTAAGTCAAGCCGACAAGAAAAACGAATAACAATTTAGTTCTTCAGAACAAATTGATGCGTGATGCAGACGAACTGAACTTTGATGTTAGACAATCACATGATAGGAGGATGTAATATGTATGAAAAATAGGACGGAAGAGATAATCAGAACTATGATGTGTAAACTAAGAAGAAGACATTTCACCAAATTAGAAGCAATGCAATGGAAGGTAGACACCATATGAAAGATGCTACAAATATCGCTCTACCAAGTTAAAAGTGCCTCATCATAAATGGCGTTTAAACAAATGTGAAGCAGTACAAGAAATAAATCATATGCAAGATGCAAACAACATCACACTACCATGTTAAAGGTCTCTCGTCATTAGTGCCATTGCATATTCAGAGCATTGCATATTTACAGCTTATGATGTGTAAACTAAGGAGAAGGCATTTCAACAAATTAGAAGCAATGAAAGCTAGACACCATATGAAAGATGCAACGAATATCACTCTACCAAGTTAAAACTGTCTCGTCATAAGTGCCATTTCAACAAATTAGTAGTACAAGCTAGAAAAGAATGTGAGATGTAACCTATGTCACACTCCGAAGTCAAACGTGTCTTATGATAAGTGATTGTTGCAGGTTACACAACAGTAGTAATTTGATGTAAGAACATGGTGTGATAGACAGATATTGTATGTTCTAGAAACAGGAACACGTGTCTTATTCAAGTATAATGTGTAAAGTAAGAAGATGGAATTCAACAAAATTAGAAGCAATACAAGCTAGACATCACACATAACATGCAACCACATATAACAGTGCCAAGTTAGAGGGAGCACCGGTGATGCTGCACTAGGGGAGACATGCTCATCATAAACACAACTTTGTTGAGTGTCTATGCATGTGTTGTCTTGGAAATCATCTTGGGGGCTTGGAGGAATAGAAACTGTAGAGGCCCTCCATTCGGAAGGAGCACCTTTATCCGCTGCCTTGCTAACTTCCTTCCGCTTTATTGATTTTGAATTGTCAAGTAAAACTGACAAGAAAAAGCAATAAAATTCTCTCTTCAGAACTCATTCATGCATGATACTGACAATCACTACTTTAATGTAAGGCAAACACATGATACCAGGATGGAATATGTACGAAAAACAGGATGGCATGGCATGTTCACAACTGTTTGTGTAAACTAAGCAGAAACCATTCCAGCAAATAAGAAGCAATGCAAGCTAGACACCACATGAAAGATGCAACCAATATGACTCTGCCAAGTTAAAAGCATCCCATCATAAATGGAATTTCAACAAATTAGAAGCAGCGCATGCTATAAATCATATGAAAGATGCAACTAATATCGCACTGCATATACTAAAGGTGTCTCGTCATGTTGATTGATGCGGATACAAAAAAACAATAGTTTTATGTAAGGACATGCTTAATAGACAGATGTACTATGTACTAAATACAGGAAGGCATGTCACATTAATAGGTATAATGTATAAGCTAAGCATACTAGCACATGCAGTTTAACCAGATTGGAAGAATTACAATCTAGACACCATATGCAACATGCAACCACATATCACGCTACCAAGTTAGAGCAAGCACCTGCGATGCTAGTGTAGGGGAAATGCTGTAATCAACTACATAGCTACGTTCACTATCTTCATCTAGCATTTCTATTTCTTGAGAATCATGTCGAGAGGCTAATGTTGCATTCTTTAAATGAGGAGTAGTCCCCTTGCCTGCCTGCCTCGTCCTAAGTGATTGATGAGGGATACACAAGAACATTAGTTTGACGTAAGAACATGGTTAATACACAGATGTACTAGTATGTACCAAAAATAGAAAGGCATGTCATATTCAAAGGTATAATGTGTAAGCTAAGCAGATGCAATTTAACCAAATTGGAAGCAATACAAGCTAGACATCCGGCTGGAGTGGTGAGCATGATCATCTAGGACCTGAGAGCCTGGTGGGAGGCGGGTTGCTTCGCCACCATCGCAACATTTTAGTTGGCTTCCAGGTGATGCCTATCTTTGTTGGGCTTGTCACTGGCTCGGCCAGTGCCCTGACTAGCTATTTGTCTTCTGGTGCTCACAGGATGGTGGTTCATGTAAAAAAAATATCTTTCCTTATCTTACCGACTTCGGCCTTTCGAATACAAGCTAGACACCATATGGAACATGCAACCACATATGACACCGCGAAGTTAAAGCAAGCACCTGGGATGGAGGTTCATTGCGAGCGAGGTCATCAACTCTAGAGCTACGTTTACCGTCTCCATCTGCTGACACTGCACCCTTTATAGCGCTGTAACGTGTCTTGCCTACCCGCATACGAAGCTGGAGCGACTTCTCTCTTTTCTTTTTGGCTTCTCTCATGGCAGCAGAGTCTGAAATACCCTTGCATAAAAACACAATAGTGAGAGTAAGGGTGAAGTGTGTGCAGAACTAGTGCACTGTAAAAGTAGCAGATAGCAGGTGGCTGAAAAATAAATGACATGAGACATATGATAGCTCTACAACATTGCATGGCAAACAAAATTAGATTCTACTCCGTATGATTTTGTAATATATGAGCATAGGAAATGCAGGTACTCCTCCAGCACACCACCACATGTGGTCATATATAAGATAACAGTCGATTGAAAATAAATAGGTCAGTCGATTTTTTTAATGAACCGTCCGATCTATAAGGAACGGGAAGATGGCCTTCGTCTACCTCCCGCCAGTCACTGTTGACGATCTTTCTCGAACCGCCAGCGACCATCGGCCCAGACCCCTGCCTCCACCGCCCCGCCCTCCCATCGACCTCACACCACCGCCGTGCTTGGCAGCGCCCCCAGGCCATCCCTTTAATCCCAGCCGACCTCCAGACCGGGCGCCAGTAGCTCTAGGCCACACACGCCCCTAAGATAAACACCAAGGCACTGCTTCCCCAGCGTAATAGGCATACTAGACCTTTTACGCCGGGGAATGCTTCCGTTAATTGGGAATCAACTGGCCAGAAATTGAAATTCATTGGGGCGACGGACCTCTAGCTAAGGTGAAATAGTATATGAGGAGAAACCTTGTGCATCGCGAGTTACTAGGAACATCTAGTATCAAGAAGAAGCGGTCAACTAGTGTCTTTTGTGGGATGAATACCGTGCAAGCAGAGACGTAAGATTTGCACGAATAGGGGAAGATGAGTACCTTTTTCGGTTGCCGATCTTCTTCTTTTTACCGGGGAAACCGATGTTCTGGAGGGTGCAGGCTTGGACGAACCCATGGCCAAATTGTTGACTGTGTTGCCGTGGCCGTATGTCGGCGAAGGGGAAGCAGATCCGAGGCGGCGAAGGACGACGTAGCAGGAACAACTCCGGTGCAGTGGAGGGTGGCGAAGTTGGAGCGGCAGCAGTGAGGCGCATGACGGCGTGGTTGAACTGGCTCGGGTACGGACGGCTCGGACTTGGCTTCAACTACTAGCCATGGAGGGCGTTGCGATTGAGGTTGCGGTGGACGACGACGTCGGCGTATCGGCTCCGGCATGATGGAGGAGGGCGGCGGTTGATGGGTGGGATGGGGTGGCGGACGGAGGACGCCGGGGTTTCGCGGCTGGCGGAGAGGTAGTTTTGGCGACCACGGAGTACGAATGGGAATCAGACGGGTGGGAGGGAACCATGTTTCGGTCTGGGACGCGCTTGTTTGTGGCTTTTTTGAACAGAAGATGGGACGCGCTTGTTTGAAATTGGGGGAAAGTACAAACTTTGCCCCCTCTTAAATTTCGGACCTACTGTGGGTCGGGGGTAGGATGGTATCCCAGGTGTCCCAAATAGTGGGCGGGAGCGATTTCGTCCGCGCGCATGTGTGCTTAGGCGGCCATTGTGTATGAATGTTTTTCGGATGCGGTTGCGTGGCGTCTAGATGAAGCTACAAACCTACCCCGGTTTACACCTTTGGACGCCGGGCCGGTAGGTTTCACGGGTCGGAGTTATTAGAAAAGTAATTTCCTTGTACTACCAAACATTGGTCTCACGCGGTTTCAGGCGAGTAGAGGCTCTTTTGGCGCTTCGTTCGAAATTTTGAAACACAAGCATTCACGTTTAGAGTACTCTTGAACTATGAGGATTGACCTAAATAGACAACGTTATATTTGACTTTGTATGTTTGAAAACCTCATTAAATTATCCGCTTCCTTTTGAAAATTTTACACTTGAAAATCCTATAACTATGATTATTTTGGAATGGAGGAGCTAAATTTGAATCTATTTTGTACACGACTACATATGCTATTATGTACAAAATAAGAGCAAAGCTTGGTGCCCCCATAATTTAGGTATGGTTTACAAATGCCATGATATCAAATTCAAATAATTGAATGGACTTCATGTTGAATTCGATTTTTTTAAACCACCTTAAGTTGAATTCAAATGTATGCTAGTTCATAGGTAGCTATTTATAATGTCCATCGTGTAACTTTCGTATGTATAATGTGCTTTACACACACAACATGAACTATACTCACGTTTATATTCGGTTGCTAAAGCGATGCATTGTGTGGAGTTCAAAATACTAACTATGTGGATCAATCGTGTCAAATAATAACATAGACATGCTCAAATTCGATAGAATCTAGATGTCTGATGGATCAATGACCGCTCCTTACACGAATTGCAAATATCATGATCCCATCCTAATATTTGGATATGATTTATATCTTTAATCAATGTGTAGAGCAGTCTTTTATGTGTAGTTTCACTCTCCATCGGCGGTCTCTCACACATGCTCACACACTCTCTCCCGAGGTGTCTTTCTCGCACACATGCTCTAGATATAACCCTCCCTCCCTCTCGTAACCATTTACAACTGTTTTCACTAATTTTTATCACTAGCACTCTTCCTCTCGCAAACATACACACGCACAATCCTCATCAACCCTTTCTATATACATGGACCTGCCCACGTGTCTCATGTACGCACATTATCTTTACACATGTCTCTCACGCATTGTCTCACACCTCTCTTCCTAATCAAGGAGTATGATTCTAGCAGAGCATTCTGTAGGATGCCCCTTAAAGTTAGGTTCGATGAATAGTAATATCAGAGATAAAGGGGTTACCTTAGTCTAAGAACCTAGGGTTACAAATCCTAGCCGGCTTTGTCAGTGGACACAGAGTCCTTCGCAATTCTGCTAAGTTTGTCTTGTACGACTAGTCATCCATGGGTCTTCCTAAATGCGTCACGGGCTGACCAATGTGGCGCAGGACGGAACCGAACGAAGGGCCTCACCTCGACCCACCGGACCTCTCGCGGTGACACACCCTCTACCCCCACGTCTCATTATCTTCTCACGCCCACACATACCAACACAAACACCACCCACACAGAAAATTGCTCCTGGTGCCTCTATTCCCTCTCCCCTTGCATATACACACTCAAGGGAATGGAATCTCTTATCGTGACGTCATATTCGTCTCTCTCTAGACCACTCTCATTTCTCGTGCTATCTCCCCCACGCCCCCCCTGTCGGCCCCTCTATCCATGCCTCTCTCGAATACGTAATACACACACATACCTCTCTAGGCCCCGCCAAATGCATCAACTACACATTCACACATGTTACATCACGTACCCCATTGATCTAAAAAGCCCTCTCTTCACGTTTATTTCGCATACAACATTCCTTTTGAATAAAGTGTGGCCAAAAATATATTTTAGAGTTTCTACATATATAGAACATTACAAAGTTATATGGAGGAGTACGAACGCTAATTTGCATTGCATGGTGCCCACAATGATATTTATTCCGCACTGTGAATTTGTATATTTTTATACTATATACAAAGTTAGTTATAATAAAGAGAAACAAAGAGCATCTCTCTCTCCATCGCTTACCCCCCTGTACGCCCCTTTCACGTATGCACACAAAACTATCTCCATGTCCTCTAAAAGTAAGCCCCCAGAAAATTCACGCATGTTTCATCTTTCTCTCGCGATATATGCAATGACGATCATTATATTTGAAGCGAAAGCACGATACGTACATTGGACTTCAGAATCCACTCATTAGGTCACCATTTACGTTTAGTGGTTATTATACAGTCACGGGCTCACCATACAACTCTGTATTTGCTCATGACATGACTAGTTGATCAGTTAAACGCTCCACGTGGCACCTCTAGTGTTGCATCACATTATCTTACTACCATCGTGCCCACCTATCGACTTATATCTACTCTACATCTACACTCTTATAAAATACATAAAATACACTCTTATAAAAAACAGATTTGGTGATGATGGTGTGCCTGCCATCCTGCAATATAGGCCGTCCGATTTATATCTGACGGATAGGAAAGAAACTATAGCAATTTTGCAAAAAGGTACCCACACACCTCTCTACATTTGCAAATAAGGCCTTCCCTCATTCATCCTTTTCTCTCACAAGATAAACAAGTCATACAAATGCATCTTGATGTTACGTGGAACGCACGGGCATCTTGCTAGTAAGAATGAAAACAAACGACAAAAAAATATTTGGACGGTGGTTCGAAGTCATGACCGCGGGCACAGCGGACAAGGTGGCCTTGTATTGGTATGCTGAGCCATCTGTTTTAACACACATGAGCTGGTGTGGTGATTATACACACACGCACGCATGCACACAAACTGCATCCACGCAACACTCACACAAACACATGCACCCACGCACGCACGCAACACTCACACGTACACATGCAGCCACGCACGCACGCAACACTCACACGCACGCATGCAACACTCACACGCACACACGCACGCATGCATGCACACACCAGTACACCACACGACCAACACACACTCTCCGCTCAAGTGCTCAACCTACACGTGCATGCGCACACATCAGGCCCTGATAGACACATACACAACCAGGTGATTCCCGCGCACGGGTTGGAGCCTTGTCGCGCCTGCGTAAATTTGTGTTGGTCTGACCTTTTGCCTATGCGAACTGACAGGTGGGACCCACAAGGAACATGGTCAATTTAACTAGTCAACATGGCGCCACGCAGACTATTTGGCCGGTCAACAGAGTGCAATCCGATGCTGAACTGTGAGCAAGTGACCGTATAATCACCGCAAAACGTATATAGTGACCGTATAATCACCGCAAAACGTATATAGTGACCGTAATCAGCTTATTCTGAAGTTCGGTGACCGTATTACGCTTTTCTCTCTATAGGCCCTCCAAAACTACATCTCTACATGTTCTCGCATGTTACATCTAACAACTATGCAATACAGCACTACTACTACACTCTAACACAATAAATCATATGTGTTTTTAGTTTTACTAGATATCATATTGTTACTTATAATTATTCAGTTTGCATACATTAAAATTGCCTTTGAAATGTATGGCCAGTATCATCTACCGCGCGGGAAAAATCCCGCCCTTTCCTGTTTAATCGGGTTTGTATCGATGGATCGTGCGAAACAACAAAACTATAGTACTATACAGTACAAGTGACAGTTCACTAGGCCGTCGTGTCATCTACTCCTCCATCGTAAGAGTGGAGCGCTCGCTTTCATAAATCTTCTACTCCCTTTCGCTGACATGTGGGACATCAACCTACCGGGTCCACATGCCATACCGGAATACATTGCAGAGCAGCCAGGGTGAAGCACCCCAGTCATGGCGCCGGCGTAGTAATGAGCAATGAGGCGTCAAATCACAAAGCTGCAACTTTCCCGCAGTTAAGTTGGAGGGACGAAGCAACCATCATTTCACTCGTTGCTGAATCCGCTTCTCCATCATCGTCTTCAACTTAACCACGTGTTGCTCCTGTCGTTGTTCTGCCTCATGTGGGATGCGGATCGGCTTGGTAAAGCACTGACACATGGGACCGCATGTTAGCAAACCGCCAGGACAACGTCCTCCGAAAATAAGAAGCCTAATCCTAGACTTACAAAGGGCTATGTAGCTGCTATGTATACTTTCCATCTAATCTATATATGCCCCCCCCCTGATTTTCAGGTGGGGTGGGCCTAATCCTCTCCTTTAATCCAATCAAATAGTCCCACATCACACCAGTTCATAACTTTACGTAAACCATTACGTGGATGTACCATTGCTCAAATAAGAAACCTCCCCCACCATCCGCGCGGCAAAATCACCTCCTTTTTACTAATCTTGATTGTATAATTTTTTAGATCAATATAATTGAGATTTGTATAGATAGCACACAGGAGCAAAACCAAGTGGTACGGTGAAAGGATTGAGAAGAGGTGTCTAGAGGGGGGGGGGATTAGACACTAAGTGCCAAAAGTTGCAGTTTTTAATATTCTTAAGTTTAGGTGGATTTTAGGCACAAGTTTAACAAACACAACACATATCAAGCAAGCATGCAATGAGTATATGAGGAACGAAAAGTAATGCATGCAACTTGGAAGAATGTAAAGGGAAGGGTTTGGAGTATTCAAACGCAATTGGAGACACGGATGTTTTTGGCGTGGTTCCGATAGGTGGTGCTAGCGTACATCCACGTTGATGGAGACTTCAACCCACGGAGGGTAACGGTTGCGCGAGTCCACGGAGGGCTCCACCCACGAAGGGTCCACGAAGAAGCAACCTTGTCTATTCCATCACGGCCGTCGCCCACGAAGGACTTGCCTCACTAGCGGTAGATCTTCACGAAGTAGGCGATCTCCTTGCCCTTACAAACTCGTTGGTTCAACTCCACAATCTTGTTAGAGGCTCCCAAGTGACACCTAGCCAATCTAGGAGACACCACTCTCCAAGAAGTAACAAATGGTGTGTTGATGATGAACTCCTTGCTCTTGTGCTTCAAATGATAGTCGCCCCAACACTCAACTCTCTCTCACAGGATTTGGATTTGGTGGAAAGAAGATTTGAGTGGAAAGCAACTTGGGGAAGGCTAGAGATCAAGATTCATATGGTTGGAATGGAATATCTTGAGCTCAACACATGAGTAGGTAGTTCTCTCTCAGAAAATGTGTATTGGAAGTGAAGGTATGTTCTGATGGCTTTCTCCACGAATGAAGAGTGGGTGGAGGGGTATATATAGCCTCCACACAAAATCTAACCGTTACACACAATCTGCCAAACTCGGTGGGACCGAATCGTTAAACTCGGTCGGACCGATTCAGCAAACCTAGTGACTGTTAGGATTTTCGGTGGGACTGAGATGCAACTCGGTAGGACCGATATGGTTAGGGTTAGGGCATAACGTAATCTCGGTGTGACCGATTACACAAACTCGGTGGGACCGATTTTGGTAATAAGCAAACCAGAGAGTTGGTCAGGCAAACTCGGTGAGACCGATTATAGAAACTCGGTGGGACCGATTTTGGTAATGAGCTAACCAGAGGCTTTGCATAGTAATCTCGGTAGTACCGATTGCTCAAACTCGGTTAGACCGATTTTGGTAATGGACATACACAGAGAGATTACAATCCCATCTCGGTGAGGCCGAGATCCCTATCAGTGAAACCGATTTGCTAGGGTTTGTGGCAGTGGCTATGACATGTGAAACTCGGTGGCGTCGGATAGAAAGAATCGGTGGGGCCGAGTTTGACTTTTGGTTTAGGCCATATGTGGATGTGGGAAGGTAGTTGAGGATTTTGGAGCATATCACTAAGCACATGAAGCAAGTGGCTCATCAAGCAACACCTCATCCCTCCTTGATAGTATTGGCTTTTCCTATAGACTCAATGTGATCTTGGATCACTAAAATAGAAAATGTAGAGTCTTGATCTTGAAGCTTGAGCCAATCCTTTGTCCTTAGCATCTTGAAGGGGTTCCACATCCTCTAGTCCATGCCACTCCATTGTTGAACTTATCTGAAACATGCTAGGTAAAAGTATTAGTCCAACAAGAGATATGTTGACATTAATTACCAAAACCACCCAGGGAGCACTTGTGCTTTCAATCTCCCCCTTTTTCGTAATTGATGACAACATACATCAAAGCTTTAGATAAAGATATAGAGAATAGCAAGTAAAGCTTTGGAAGGACATGTGACATGCATAGGATCCCCCTACATGTATGCAAACATGTGAAAATGGAATATAGGAGCATGTGAATGCATAAGCATGACAGAGTAAGCAATGTGTTACATGTATCTTGGCTATATGCATCAGAGCAAATGATGTGAATATGGGAAATGTACCTTCATGCTCATGAGTCCTTCTTGCAAACAGTATTTACATCAGCAAGAACTTCTCATTCACATGACTGTGATGCATATACTTACCTTGTGGTCTTGGGTTGGCTTAGGATGGGATGAACCTGCGCAAACAAGGTTAAATAACACAGATACACCTACTGACCAGAGAAAACAAGAGAAACCACAAGAGAACCAA
Source organism: Aegilops umbellulata (assembly GCA_032464435.1). Classification (NCBI taxonomy): domain Eukaryota; kingdom Viridiplantae; phylum Streptophyta; class Magnoliopsida; order Poales; family Poaceae; genus Aegilops; species Aegilops umbellulata. The sequence continues at coordinate 362,180,205 of CP136057.1, forward strand.
GACTGGGATGACATGTAGAGTGAGTACTAAGTACCACATTGGGTATAGACATGTCCCCAAAGGTAAAGATATGCAATAAAATCAGAGATTTCCTTCCCTTAGATGTCTTGCTCCCCCTGAATCTGATCATGAGATAGTGGGAGAAGATAGGGAACAGAAAATCAGAGCAATAGGGAACAGAAAATCAGAGCAACAGAAAAGAAACAACAGAGCTTGAGCTAAAGCAAGCAAGCAAACATGTCTTTCCCCTCTTAAAGACATGTGACATCTCTCCTCTTGAACACCAAGCATCTGGGGTCATTGATATTACTTTCTCCCCCTGAGTATTCTCTCTTTCTCCCCCTATAGGAAAGATTAAGCTTTGATGTGATCTCTCTCTCCCCCTTCGACATCAATTTCCAAGAAGGGCTCTTCTGGTCATGTGATACAAATGGGTTGGTCCTTGAGTCACAAAGCAAAGCAACAAGTCTAATATGATGCTGGTAGAGGACAAGAATCAGTGAGTGGAGCTGGAGCAAGCAAAAATCAGGAATAAGTGGGAAGTTGGTTTTCTTGTGATGGAATCGGTGACTCCGAGTTGTGTGCTTCGGTTGCACCGAAAGATTTCGGTTGGACCAAAGAGAACAAACCGGTGTGACCGAGTTCATCAAAGTGAAACCACTTGTCACCTCAGCTCACTAGACAAGTAAGATCTCACAAGAATTTGCAAGGAATTAACTGAAAGATTTGGAATGAATTGGATGCAGAAAATGTAGAATAAAAGCAAAGAAAAGAAACTAAAAGATCTAGATGACAAATGCAATAACACAGAAAAGGACACAAGAGAACTTCATCCAGAGTTGGGCAGCAACAAAGTCACCTATGTTAGAGTATATTGACTTAGGAGTCAAGTGAGAGCACTTGATCATAGGTCATACTCATCGTTTAAGCTCAAAATGGGGTTACCATTTTTCATTTAAGAATCTTGATGTATTCACATCTTGTGGAGTTGCTTTGACTCATGACTTGGAGTAAAGCTTCTCTAAGATGGAATAACATACCTTGGGTGGTGGTGTTGATCTTGCACATGTAGTCGAACTTGTGTGGGTTGCTCAAGGTTGATGCAGTTGATCAAGTGTTGGGAGCACCACTTGGAGTTTGAGTTCATCTACCTACATGGGTTAGTCTTGCAAGGAAGAGCACTTGTGTATCCAAAATGACAATCATAGGATTTAACATAGAATTTGTCAAAGGATATGTTTGAATGGTTTCGTGCTTCCTTGTCTTAGACCACCATTGTGTGGAGACTTGGTGATGTAGAAATTGCTCAAGATGTGAGTGAGTTGCAATCTCATAGATTTAGATTCAACCAAGTACCTACACGGGTTAGATAACATGCAAGGTACAAATATATCCGAGACATATGAATAGCATCATAAGAGAAATGTCGAGGATTAGTCATAGGCTCATGCCCCGCATGTATCAAATGGAGTTCCTACTCCAAGTTTGAAGCATCAATGATGTTCAATTCGCCTCTTAACCTGCAAAGCACTTTCTCATCAAGTGGTTTAGTGAATATATCCGCTAATTGCTTATCGGTGCAAACATGCTTAAGGTTAATGTCCCCTTTGGCAACATGATCTCGAATGAAATGATAACGAACTTCAATATGCTTAGTTCGAGAGTGTTGCACGGGATTGTGAGCAATCTTAATAGCACTTTCATTGTCACATAGCAATGGAACATGTTTCACATGTATCCCATAATCTTTAAGACTTTGGGTCATCCAAAGTAATTGAGCATAACATGAACCAGCGGCAATATATTCCGCTTCGGCGGTGGATAAGGATACCGAGTTTTGTTTCTTGGAAGACCAAGACACAAGAGATTTACCAAGGAATTGACAAGTACCCGAAGTGGACTTTCTATCGAACTTGTCTCCGGCATAGTCCGAATCGGCATAGCCAACAAGATCAAAAGAGGACCTTTAGGATACCAAATGCCAAAATTTGGTGTATGGATTAAGTATCTCACTATCCTTTTCACAGCCTTAAGATGACATTCTTTTGGAGCAGCTTGATATCGTGCACACATGCACACACTTAGCATAATATCGGGACGTGAGGCACATAGATATAACAATGAACCAATCATAGAGCGATAAACCTTTTTATCAACCGGTTCACCATCTTTGGTCAAATCAAGATGTCCACTAGTAGGCATGGGTGTAGTCATACCTTTGTATTCTTGCATATTGAACTTCTTGAATAAGTCCTTAGTATACTTCGTTTGAGAGACAAAGGTACCTTCCTTAGTTTGCTTGATTTGCAAACCGAGAAATAATTTGAGTTCACTCATCATAGACATCTCAAACTTCTCTGACATTAGCTTTCCAAACTTCTCACTAAAATGAGGGTTAGTTGAACCAAATATGATATCATCAACATAAATTTGGCACACAAATAGTTCTCCATTAACCCTTTTTGTAAAAAGAGTGGAATCAATTTTACCAATTTCAAAGCCTTTTTAGTAAGGAACTTAGTCAAGCATTTATACCATGCTCTAGGAGCTTGTTTAAGACCATAAAGAGCTTTGTGAAGTTTGTAAACATGATTGGGTTTCTTAGGATTGACAAAGCCGGGAGGTTGCTTAACATAAACTTCCTCCTCAATTTTGCCATTTAGAAAAGCACTTTTAATATCCATTTGGTAGAAGGTGATATCATGGTGATTAGCATAAGCAAGTAAGATGCAATGGACTCAAGTCTAGCAACGGGAGCATATGTCTCACCATAGTCCATACCTTCAACTTGTGTGTAGCCTTGGCCGATGAGACGTTCTTTGTTGCGAACCACTTGTCCATCTTCATCTTGCTTGTTGCGAAACACCCATTTGGTACCAATGATGTTGTGGTTGTTGTCGGGCTTCTCGACCAATGTTCACACTTGATTTCTATCAAAGTTGTGTAGCTCTTCATGCATAGCGTTTATCCAATCCGGATCCTCCAATGCTTCTTCAACCTTCATAGGTTCAATGCTAGAGATGAATGAGTAATGTTCACAAAAGTTAGCTAAACGAGTTTTAGAGCGAGTGATTCTCCCGGTTTGGATATCATTGTAGATTTGCTCGACGGGATGATCTTTGGCAATTCTTGCTCGAACTCGTGAAAGCTTTTGCTTAGGTCGGGGTGGAACATCCTCTTCATCTTGTTCTTCTTCTTCTTCTTCTTCTTCTTCTTCTTGGCCTTCTTCATTGTTGACGTTGTTGTTTTCTCGTCGTGGTGGAGAAGGAGGTTGTTGATGTTCATCTCATTTTCTTCATCTTGGCTTGTCCCACTTGTGGATGCTTCTGTATCCACTTTTGGTTCACCTTATTGTGAGGTAGAAGCTTCCACTTGGATGGACGAGGTACTCTCCTTCATTTCCGTTGGATGAATCTTGCCGATGGACAAGTCTTGAATTGCTTCCGAAGGGTCTTTGTCTCCTACATCAATTGGCAATTGCTCTACTTGCGAGCCGTTAGATTCATCAAACTTCACATCTACCGTCTCTTCAACCTTTCGGGTCAAATTGTTGTAGACACGGTAAGTGTGGGAGTTTGAGCCATAACCAAGTAGGAAACCTTCATGAGACTTAGGAGCAAATTTAGAACGACGATGCTTATCAAGACTGTAGCACTTTGAGCCGAATACTCGAAAGTATCCAACTTGGGGTTTGTTACCGGTGAGGAGCTCGTATGCCGTCTTGCCGAGTAGCTTGTGAAGATACAGGTGATTTGTTGCATGACAAGTTGTCTCAACTGCTTTCGCCCAAAGGTGCTTTGGCGTTTTGTACTCATCAAGCATCGTTCTTGCCATCTCGATAAGAGTCCGGTTCTTCCTCTCAACAACTCCATTTTGTTGAGGTGTGCATGTAGCCGAGAACTCGTGTGAAATCCCTTCTTCGTCAAGAAAGGTGTCCACATTTGCGTTCTTGAACTCCGTTCTGTTGTCGCTTCGAACCTTCTTGATCTTCACGTCAAACTGATTTTGGGTCTTCCTAGCGAAGTTTTTGAAGATCTTTTGGACCTGCGATTTGTCATCAAGAAAGAACACCCACGTAAATCTTGAAAAATCATCAACTATGACTAGACCAAATGAGTTACCACTGAGACTCTTGTAGGCATTTGGACCAAAGAGATCCATGTGAAGTAGCTCGAGTGGTCTTCTTGTGGTCATGATGTTCTTCACGCGGTGACTTCCTCCAACTTGTTTCCCTACTTGACAAGCACTACAAAGTCTATCCTTGTCAAATATGACATCTTTTATTCCAAGGATGTGATCACCTTTAATAAGCTTATCAAGATTTCGCATACCAACATGACCTAGTCTTCTATGCCACAACCAGCCTTTAGAAGATTTAGCAATTAAGCAAGTTTTAGGTTGAGCCTTTTTAGTGAAATCAACAATGTAAAGATCTCCTCTACGTATACCAGTAAAGACCATTTTATGATTATCTCTACAAAACACTTGGCAATCTACTTCAGTGAATAAGACGTTGAAACCGAAATTCGCAAGTCTAGAAACTGAAAGAAAATTGTATCCAAGAGATTCAACGAGCATGACATTTTGTATGGAGCTATCATGTGAGATGGCCACCTTACCAAGGCCAACCACCTTACCCTTTGCATTATCACCAAAAGTGACATATTTTCGAGGGTCGTCATTTTCAGCAAGATCATTGAACATATCTTCATCTCCGGTCATATGATCAGTACATCCACTATCAAGGACCCATTCCTTTCCTCCAGCCATGTAGCCGCGAAGATTTGCCATAAGACCAAAATGCCTCATTGCATCATCAAGATCATAGTCACTATCATCATCTTCATCATAGTATCCATGTTCAACATCATCTTGTGATTGATCAATTCCTAGAGAGGGTAATTCGTTAGATAAATGATCATCACAATGGTTACCTTTATGAATTCTAATAGCTTCGGATATGATATTGCTAATGATTCCAATGTTACCTTAAGCGCGCATGAGATTGGTAAGCTCAAATAGACAATCACCAAAATTAGGATCAATAGAATTCATCTTACTCAAGGCAATTAACTTATGGAGAATTTCGTCTAAGAGTTTCAAGGAATAACTTGGAAATCGTTCCTCAAGAAATTTCCATATAGTATAGGCACAATCAAGAGTAGGCAAACTAGCAATCAAATTTTTGGGCAATCCTCTTATGATAAGATTGATGGTTCTAAGATTGCCAATCATGTCAAGATCTTTATCTAGGGTAGGGTGCAAAGGATCAACATGAGGTGCACAAGGGCTAGCAATGTACTTGTTCAAATGATATTCATTGAAAATCTCAAGCATTTCATTTTTCCATTCATGAAAATATTCTCCATCAAGAATAGGCACTCTATGTCTAAGACTTCCCAAAGTAGACACATCCACCTTCCTCCAATGGTGTTTAAACCAAGGCAATGGAGACCAAAGCTCTGATACCAATTGAAAGGATTGAGAAGAGGTGTCTAGAGGGGGGGGGGATTAGACACTAAGTGCCAAAAGTTGCAGTTTTTAATATTCTTAAGTTTAGGTGGATTTTAGGCACAAGTTTAACAAACACAATACATATCAAGCAAGCATGCAATGAGTATATGAGCAGCGGAAAGTAAAGCATGCAACTTGCAAGAATGTAAAGGGAAGGGTTTGGAGTATTCAAACGCAATTGGAGACACGGATGTTTTTGACGTGGTTCCGATAGGTGGTGCTAGCGTACATCCACGTTGATGGAGACTTCAACCCACGGAGGGTAACGGTTGCGCGAGTCCACGGAGGGCTCCACCCACGAAGGGTCCACGAAGAAGCAACCTTGTCTATTCCATCACGGCCGTCACCCACGAAGGACTTGCCTCACTAGCGGTAGATCTTCACGAAGTAGGCGATCTCCTTGCCCTTACAAACTCGTTGGTTCAACTCCACAATCTTGTTAGAGGCTCCCAAGTGACACCTAGCCAATCTAGGAGACACCACTCTCCAAGAAGTAACAAATGGTGTGTTGATGATGAACTCCTTGCTCTTGTGCTTCAAATGATAGTCTCCCCAACACTCAACTCTCTCTCACAGGATTTGGATTTGGTGGAAAGAAGATTTGAGTGGAAAGCAACTTGGGGAAGGCTAGAGATCAAGATTCATATGGTTGGAATGGAATATCTTGAGCTCAACACATGAGTAGGTAGTTCTCTCTCAGAAAATGTGTATTGGAAGTGAAGGTATGTTCTGATGGCTTTCTCCACGAATGAAGAGTGGGTGGAGGGGTATATATAGCCTCCACACAAAATCTAATCGTTACACACAATCTGCCAAACTCGGTGGGACCGAATCGTTAAACTCGGTCGGACCGATTCAGCAAACCTAGTGACCGTTAGGATTTTCGGTGGGACTGAGATGCAACTCAGTAGGACCGATATGGTTAGGGTTAGGGAATAATGTAACCTCCGTGTGACCGATTACACAAACTCGGTGGGACCGATTTTGGTAATAAGCAAACCAGAGAGTTGGTCAGGCAAACTCGGTGAGACCGATTACACAAACTCGGTGGGACCGATTTTGGTAATGAGCTAACCAGAGGCTTTGCATTGTAATCTCGGTAGTACCGATTGCTCAAACTCGGTGAGACCGATTTTGGTAATGGACATACACAGAGAGATTACAATCCCATCTCGGTGAGACCGAGATCCCTATCGGTGAAATCGATTTGCTAGGGTTTGTGGCAGTGGCTATGACATGTGAAACTCGGTGGCGCCGGATAGATAGAATCGGTGGTGCCGAGTTTGACTTTTGGTTTAGGCCATATGTGGATGTGGGAAGGTAGTTGAGGATTTTGGAGCATATCAGTAAGCACACGAAGCAAGAGGCTCATCAAGCAACACCTCATCCCTCCTTGATAGTATTGGCTTTTCGTATAGACTCAATGTGATCTTGGATCACTAAAATAGAAAATGTAGAGTCTTGATCTTGAAGCTTGAGCCAATCCTTTGTCCTTAGCATCTTGAAGGGGTTCCACATCCTCTAGTCCATGCCACTCCATTGTTGAACTTATCTGAAACATGCTAGGTAAAAGTATTAGTCCAATAAGAGATATGTTGACATTAATTACCAAAACCACCCAGGGAGCACTTGTGCTTTCATACGGTTAAGGGTATCCACAATGTGTAGCCAAATGTGAAAATAGCTTTTGGCATCATGGGAACCATTGTGCACGGTTTTGCCAAAGCCAAAAAGATGGAACCGAAGCTCCCTGATTGATTGATTGAAGGAATAGAAAAATGCAACGTATCTCCTCTTTCTCCCATGCTTGGACGCATGTAGTACAGTATAGAGCATAGAGTCTACTCCCCTGTCCCTTATATCACAAATCACAAAGCAGTGAGTCATCAAATCACAAAAGCACGAATGAAGCAACCATCATTTCACTCTTCACTGACTCCGCTTCTCCATCGTCTTCTTCGAGAAACCATCTCACCGCACTAGTACTCCTAGTAGTACTAGTAAAGGACTTCCTGGATGCAAATAAGGCGGTTGTCTCGGCTTGTAGGCGGCACTTGCGAACGACTTACCGTGGTCTCCCTCAATGGTGTTCTCCGTCGAACACACTTCGCCAAACCACCAAAAAAAAAGATATCGTCGACGTCACCGCAATGGGGAAGGAAGTCAAATATAGTTACTACCTCCATTTTTTTGTACACAAGGCCAGTATATCAAAATTACAATTTGCAAAGGGCCACTAACACTAATCGAGGCAAAATTGATGGGGTTAGCAACCAAGGACATTAATATCCCCTGCATGCATGCGGAAGTGAGAAGGTTGATTTGCATGGCGCTGCATTAATCAAGCGATGAGGAGTGAGATGGTTAGCTCTTTGGTCTTTGGAGAAAAAAATACGCATTAATTGACACATGAAACGAGGATTTGTATCAATTAAATCCCGCGAAGGAAAACCCCGCCTTTCTTTTTTAACTCTAGTACTCCTAGTACGTACGTACTTATCCTGTTTGGGTCTAGGCCTTGCATTGCCAAACTCTGCCACACATTTTTGCCAAGCTTGCCTAAAGTTTTCAAAATGAGAAGGAGGTACACTTGCGCACGGCTGTCGCGGTCGCACCGCACCCTCACACGGTCGCTCCTGCACGCCGCGGTCGCACCGCACCCTCACACAGTCGCTCCTGCACGCCGCAAACCCAACCAAGGGAACGCACCCTCACTGACACGTGTTATCGCATGTGAACAAACCAAACTCAGCCATCCTATCGCTGACACATAATTTTCGTTCATAGAGTATGTTTGTCCAACCGCATGTTGGGGAGTATCCGTACGGCCCGTGCGGTGGTTTGTTGGGAAAGAAGAAGAGGTGAGGAAGAAGGAAAGAAGGGTTAGGAGAGGTAGGATATTCATACAACCGCCTGAAATGGTAGACTGACCCAAGTCAGGCGACTTGCATGACAAATATATGTTTTTACATAGTAAATGATCCATAAAAACAACAACATAAAGAAAAACTATCACTGCTCGCGAAAAGAGACGGCCTCGTCGTCTTTGGCTGCCGGGGCGAACCAGCCGTCGCTGCCGACATGTGTCTCCGCACCGTGGTTGTCCTTGGCCTCCAGCTACTCGTTCAAGCGGAGCGTGCGGGCGCTCTGCACGGATGAGAGCATAGCCCGGTTCAAGTCGAGGACGTCCGGCTCCGCCTGCAGGAGGGCCTCGATGGTAGTGGCATCCGTGCGCTCCGTGTTGAATCGAGCCTCCGCCGCCCGGTTCAAGTCCAGGACGTCTGGTTCCGCCTGCAGGAGGGCATCGATGAGAGCGGCATCCGCGCGCTCTGCGTCGAGTCGAGCCTCTCCCGCCCGGTTCAAGTCCAGGACGTCCGGTTCCGCCTGTAGGAGGGCCTCGATGGCAGCGGCATCCGCGCGCTCCGCCTCAAGTTGAGCCTCCGCCGCCCAGTTCACATCCACGACATCCGATTCCGCCTGCAGGAGAGCCTCGACAGCAGCGGCATGCACGCGCTCCGTGTCGAGTTGAGCCTCTACCTCCCGGTCCTCCTTTAGTATCGCCATGTTGAACCGCTGGTCCGCCTGCACCATGGGGGACTCGGACGCCGGCACAAAGTCGAGGTCCATCGTCTCATACCCATCGGGGGCCTTCTGCATCGTGACCTCCGCCATGAACATTGGATCGGCTTCCTCCTCCTTGTAGCTTGGCTCCAGAGAACTCGGGGATTGGCCCGCCGCAAAGCGAGCTTGGGAACGGAGGTCTGTGGCACCAACTGCCACTATGATTTCTGCGCGGCGCTCCGGCATCAGCATCTTGTAGTAAGTGATCTTGCGGCGCACCATGGCTTTCCGGCGAACTAGGGGACACTTGATGCGGGCTAGGGGACCGAAAGGTGGAGGAATGGGCTGGAGATTTGGTGTGGTTTTAGGGCAGTGGCTAGCGTAGGCCGAGCAGCGAAGGTTCTGGTGTGAATAGTGGTTCCGGTGACGACCGAACAATCAGTTTTGACTGTACATCACTCTTGTCGCGTTCGTGTTGCAGCCCAGCACGCTGGACCCTCCATGTCGCTCACCGAATGGAACGCGCTTCGTCTTGTGTTTTTGCTCGCTTGTGGGACCGCAGTTGAGAGCAAACCAACGTCCCTCCCCCCCGCCCGTGTCATTTATTATACCACCACTCCCTCCGTTTTATGCGGAGTAAATAAAACAGAGGGAGTATACTACGGATGAGGATCCCCTGACGTGGCCGAACCCATTGAGTAACTGACATGCGGGGCCTAGCAAGTATGGGGTCCGCCAGTAAGTGACCGAAAGGGAGGGTAAGGCAGGGATACCTACGTCAGAGGATCCACTTCCACTATACTACTTTGACCAAATGTTAGAGTAATAATATATGACATGCAACTTACACAAATGTTAGAGTAATAATATTGACATGCAACTTACACAAAGCATACAGGGTCTAATGCATTTTTCGAGGCTAACTTTGACCAAATGTTAGAGTAATAATATATGACATGCAACTTACACAAAGCATACGGTCAAATTCATATGTGAAAGGAGTTTCCAATGATATAATTTTCACATTATACATCTCATGTACTATTAATCTTGTCAATAGTCAAATTGGAAACCATCTCGAGTACAAATCTAGGAGTACGTACGAATCTAACAATATTGATTGGGCGTTGTTGAATGTTGATACCTTTTTGATCAAAGTAGAGATACTTTGACTACACATAAAACTTATATGTAAACTAGAAAGGATAGGAGGGAGTATATTGTACGTTCAAAAACGAAACAAACATTGAATACCCTTTATATATGATTTGCGGATGCTATGATCACCGGTTCAAAATTTTGAATCCACCTTAGGTATCACGTGCCCCCACTCGTTCCCTCTAGATTTCATCTCGGGGTCCGGAGATCTATTGAAAGAGGACTAGGGTGGGTACATGCGAATGATACTCGGCGGAATGTTCAAATGAGGCATGCGGGAGGATGGACTCGACTGGAGGGCGACATGATCGATGGAGAAGAGGGTTGGAGAGGAATGAGAAATAAGCAAATGCCACATGATTATACTTGAACGGCTTAAATAAACAATAAGTTGTCTTGCTTGACCTACATAGTGAAAGGCCTAATGCGCAACGCGGAGCACTGACGCTCGAATATGGCCGGGAAAACAGGGAAACCGACATGTGGGGCACACCCGTCGGGATGACGTAGCGCACACTAGTCCAATGGAGGAGCTGGCCCACGGCCTCCTCGCCACCGACATGTGGGTTGTTGGGGCCAACAACGGGGCGCAGCTCCAGCACCGCCTCTGGACACGGCGACCACGGTGAGCGACATGGTCATATCGTCGCTAGACACGGTTGGTTTCAGTGTGCCGAGGGTGGCATTAGTGTTGTGGCATGACCAACGGTATGTTTGGTTTGTGCCCAAGGTTGCCCCATCAAAGCATTGGGTAGCCAAAATTTTGGTTGAGGTATTGGTTGCCCATGATTTGGCCGACATTGGCAAGAAAAATGAACTAGAGTTGGCTAGAGTTCATTGGCATGCCAAAGAAATGGCAACCGTCCAAACAAAGACCAATCTTTGGGTCATGACCAAAATTTTGGTTGAGGTATTGGTTGCCCATGATTTGGCCGACATTGGCAAGAAAAATGAACTAGAGTTGGCTAGAGTTCATTGGCATGCCAAAAAAATGGCAACCATCCAAACAAAGACCAATCTTTGGGTCGTGACCAAAATTTTGGTAAGGTGCACTTTGGCCACAATCCAAACACACCCCAACACCCGGCTCGTCGAGGATGCACGGGGCGCCGAGACGCGTCCGCGGAGTGGTGTAGCGCGGCCAACTGCATCCTCTCGACCTGAGACCATGCCGGGTCGTCTTGCTTTTTCAATGACATGCGGGGATCGCATGTGAGCAAAGGGCATCTCCTACGTTGCCACGACCACAACTGACTATCCTGGCACACCAAAACCCTCGTCTCTCGCGCCGTCACGCGGTGCATTCCCAGCCGGCGCCAGCTGCCCGCATTCATGCCGTACGTTCGTATGTCGTCGTTAAGAGGCTCGGTGCCCGAGGAACCAACTCCGGCGACTTAATGACGCACCCGGACGCTTGGCCTCACCGGAATGCGCTACTTAAAGCAGCAACGCCCAGCTAACCTCCACACCATAGCGCATCGTCCTCCTACCTGTCACCACATCCGCCATGACCGCAAGTGCGAACGCTCTGCGGGAGATCTTGTCTTCGGGGGTGAAGCTCAAGGTCGCCGCCCTCGCTCAAGTCGCCACTCGTGACGCAATAGCGGCGTAGCCGGACGCGGACGCGACCGCACAAGCGGTGGCCACGCTGGCGGCCGACGACGGGAGCACTGTCAGCCACGCGTCCTACTTGCCGTCGTCCAACGTCCGGCACCGCCGAGGTCGGGGACTCCTCTGAGGATGAGTAGGGCATGGGAGGCGGCAGGGCATGGTGTGCCAACTGGCCGGTCCGTATCCCGTGTTCAACTCTTCCTCGCCGGAGACCGCACCTTCACTTCACGGGTCTTGAACCCTGCCCCCGTACATAGAGATCATAGATGGAGGACATCGGTCGCCGCCGTAGAATAGGTTTAGGGTCAGGTTTGTTTTATTTTTCTGTCCTATAAAAGTTCGAAATGTAATGAAAATCTGCCGTGTTTGCATTAATCTCGGCCGGTGTATATGAACTTTCACAATAATATACATATAGTAGGAGTACTAGCAAGATGCCCGTGCGTTGCACGGAAGATCAAGATCTTGTGGGAGAAAAGGATGAACGAGGGAAAGCCTTATCTGCAAATGTGGAGAGGAGTGCAGGTAAATTGTCATAGTTTCCTTCCTATCCATTAGATATAGATCGGACGGCCTATATTGCAGGATGACAGGCACACCATCATCACCAACTCTGCTTTTTATTGAACCGAGACAAATCTAACATGCGAAGTAAAATAAACACATAGGGTCTATACATACACAAATTATCTTAGGCACTCCAATAGTACGTCCACTACACATTCACGCATTTCACATCTTTCTACATCTACGGGAACCTACGAAAGGGTTATCGTAAATTGCCTCTCTCTCTCTCTCTCTCTCTCTCCTCCCCTGATTTTCATGGTGGTGGGCCCCTCCCCCCCCCCCAATCTACAATCAACAACTCACATGTTTCACATTACGTTAATTATGTAACTGGGATTACGTACGTGTAGCATTACTCGTCCTAAAAAACCCAACTAAGCCAACCTCCTAGCATATCACGCGGGAAAAGTCCCGGCCGTGCCGTTTTAGTCGGGATTACTGGATTACTAGTAGTAGTATCGACGGATCGCGCGAAGCAACAAATTTTTTTTTGAGGGGGCGAAGCACCTAGTTTAAAAGGAAAAAAGGCGGTACACTCACAACACTCCTATCGCGGTCGCATTGCACCCCACACACGTTCGGTCCTGCACACGGCTCACGCTAACGGAACGCGCTTCGGCTTGCCTCTTCACTGACACGTGTGACTGCGCTTGGAGAAACTGACCATGCGCCAAACTCCCCCCCCCCCCACCGCGCGATAATCCTCCCCCCCACACCCAAAAATTCCCCCCAAATCCGATTCATTCGCCCTTCGGCCAACTAGCCAATAATATTCCCCAAACCCCACCCCCCCTGTCCCCTCCACTCCATTCGCTCCGCCAAAGCCGCCCTCCCCGCCCCGCCGATACGTCGGCGCTGCGGTTTGGCGATCCTCTCGCTCCCACAGTACGCTCTCTTAGACTGCCGTCCTCTAGCCACACCGCCACCTCTGGCTACGTTCTTGTGGAGGCGCACGGCGGTCAGCGCCGCCACCGCTAGCGACGTTCGTGTGGAGACGCACGGTGGTCAGCTTCTCCCACGGTACGCGCATTCTAGACTGAGGCCCCGTTCATGTCGGTGCAGCTCACTGTTTGCTGAAGTAGTTTACTGTCAATATGCTCTGCTTAAGAAGCTCCCTTGCCCTGTTCTGCACTCAATCTGCTTAGTTGAGATGGCATGCCAAGGCCGATTAGTTGCTAAAATATCCTACCATATATTTATTGTGACGTAGATTGCCATGGTCTAGCAGCCAATCTGTTAGGTGAAATAGCTCTACACCGTTTTATACTCGATCTTTGTTGCTGCGATGGCCTTCGATAGTTCAATGGCTGTGTGCTCGGCCTCATTGACTGCTGAAACAGCCTGCCATAATTTGGCACTCAAATCTGTTTGCTGAATTAGCTTTACATATATTTTGTTACTTAGATCTGCTCGTCCAAATATCTTGCCATAGCTTTAGACATCGACCTAGGTATTTTTTTTTCTGGACTTCATAAAAAAGCATATATGTTTTTCCTGTAATATCTAGTAGAAGAACTAATTTGTATGTCTAACAGATGGACATGACTTGGATAACTTCTTCTCGAAGATTCTCCCCTGCATATGTCGAGGGGGTTGAAAACTTCATGAACTTTATCAGAGCTGAGTACGGTGGTCCGAAATCAGATGTGCTCTGCCCATGTAGCAGTTGTATGAATTCAGTTACAAGACCCCAGTCAACTGTGCAAAATCATCTACACTTGTATGGGATGTCGGTCACATATACTAGGTGGGTTCATCATGGTGAAGCTGTGAACGTCAATGTTATTGACTACGTGGAAGCAGCGGATCACCATCTTGATCTGCCTGATGCTCAGGTGGAAGAGGAGGAGGAGGTGGTGGTGGCGGAGCCAGTGAGTTTGACCAACATTGAAACAATGCTACGAAATGCTCGTGCATTCCGTGAACTTTCACCTGTAGAAGAAAAACGGTGGGCCCGCATGTTGGAACAATGCAAGGTTGCTGTCACCCCAGGAAATAAGCTGTCATTATTCTCAGCTATGGTCACCTTTCTTCAGTGAAGACATCTGAGCAGATGACCAACAAATCATTCGATGCGATGTTGGCTGCTTTCCGCGAATCTTTCCCAGATGCATCTGAGCTGCCACACACCTACAGTAAAATGAAGAATTTCCTTCATGCAGTTGGAATTGGATATGATATGATCCATGTTTGTAAGAATAATTGTGTTCTGTTTCGGAAGGATTATGCCAACTTAAGTTAATGCCCGAAATGCAAATCATCAAGATGGAAAGATGGCGATGCTGTGAAGAGGATTCCTCATAATGTTCTGTGAGATTTTCCAATTACACCAAGATTGCAGAGGTTGTTTCATGATGCTGAAACAAGAGAGGATGTACTGTGGCATTCTAGGAACCAGGAGTACAGAGATCAGAATGTAATGAGCCATCCATCTCATGGTACTGAGTGGAAAAGCTTCAATGATAAACACAAAGAGTTTGCTGCTGACCCAAGAAACATTAGACTTGGCTTAGCTTCAGATGGATTTAACCCATTTGGCCACCAGAGCGCCACATATAGCAGGTGGCCAGTGCTTGTTATCCCTTACAACATGCCTCCAAATGTCTGCACCAAAGAATCAAACTACATGATGGCCTTGCTCATCCCAGGTCCAAAAAGTCCTGGAAAGGATTTTGATTTGTTCATAGAGCCTCTTGTGGAGGAACTTCAACAGCTATGGAAGGGTGTTCTCACTCAAGACCTATATAGCAGCCCACCGGCTGATTTCTTTCTGCATGCTGTTATAATTTGGTGCATCCATGATTATCCGGCTTTGGGCACTATGTCAGGGCGAACGACACATGGTTACAATGCATGTGTTCGCTGTGATAGGAATCCGCTGTCATATGCAATACTTAGCAAGATCTGTTACATTGGACACCTCCGTTTCCTTCCCAAGGACAAGCCGCATCCTAGAAAATACCGAAGACATGTGTTCAATGCAAAGCATGAAAACCGTGATGCGCCAAAGAGGCTCACCGCCGATGAGTTGCAAGTGGAATTAGAGAAGGTCAGGCATATTACACCAGGAAACCATCCTGGTAATGGTAGCGGGAAAAGGAAGCGTGGCAGGGTAGAAGAGAGATTATTGTTTACCCGCAGGTCCACTTTGTGGGACTTGGAGTATTGGAAAGATTTGGATCTGCGGCATAATCTTGATGTGATGCACATCGAGAAAAATATATGTGACAGCATTATCGGCACTCTTCTTAATATTTAAGGCAAGACGAAAGATACCTTAAAATCTAGGATTGATTTGACACACCTGGGTATCAGAAAGGATTTGCAGGTGCAAGATGAAGGTAAACCAGCTGTGTACGTCTTGGACAAGGCAGAAAGAAAAGAATTCTGCGAGGTCCTGTCACGTGTGAGATTCCCACATGGATTTGCTTCCAACCCTGAAAGGAGAGTCAGTGCAGATGGAAACAAGGTGCAAGGGTTGAAAACTCATGACTGCCACGTCCTACTTCAAAGGGTTTTACCTGTTATCCTTAGAGGATTGGGCCGCCCTGACTTATACAGAGCAGTTGCAGAGTTGGGACAATTCTTCAGGGAACTCCGCAGTAGGAATATCTGTTGGGGAACGTAGCAATTTCAAAAGTACGCACATGCAAGATCATGGTGATGCATAGCAACGAGAGGGGAGAGTGTGTCCACGTACCCTCGTAGACCGAAAGCGGAAGCGTTAGCACAACGCGGTTGATGTAGTCATATGTCTTCATGATCCGACCGATCAAGTACCGAACATACGACACCTCCGAGTTCAGCACACGTTCAGCTCAATGACGTCCCTCGAACTCTGATCCAGCCGAGCATTGAGGGAGAGTTCCGTCAGCACGACGGCGTGGTGACGATGATGATGTTCTACCGACCCAGGGCTTCGCCTAAGCATCGCTACGATATTATCGAGGTGGACTATGGTGGAGGGGGGCACCGCACACGGCTAAGAGATCCAAGGGATCAATTGTTGTGTCTCAAAGGGGTGCCCCCCTCCCTGTATATAAAGGAGTGGAGGAGGGGAAGGGCCGGCCCTCTCTATCGCGCGCCCTAGGAGGAGTCCTACTCCCACCGGGAGTAGGATTCCCCCCTTCCAAGTAGTAGGAGTAGGAGTCAAGGAAAGGGGAAAGAGAAGAGAAGGAAGGAGGGGGCGCAGCCCCTCCCCTAGTCCAATTCGGACTAGGCCTTGGGGGGGTGGCGCAACCTCTCCTCTCTCTTTCCCTAAAGCCCAATAAGGCCCATATACTCCCCAGCGAATTCCCGTAACTCCCCGGTACTCCGAAAAATACCCGAACCACTCGGAACCTTTCCGATGTCCGAATATAGTCGTCCAATATATCGATCTTTACGTCTCGACCATTTCGAGACTCCTCTTCATGTCTCCAATCTCATCCGGGACTCCAAACTACCTTAGATACATCAAAACACATAAACTCATAATATAATCGTCATCGAACTTTAAGCGTGCGGACCCTACGGGTTCGAGAACAATGTAGACATGACCGAGACACGTCTCCGGTCAATAACCAATAGTGGAACCTGGATGCTCATATTGGCTCCCACATATTCTACGAAGATCTTTATCGGTCAAACCGCATAACAACATACATTGTTCCCTTTGTCATCGGTATGTTACTTGCCCGAGATTCGATCGTCGGTATCTCAATACCTAGTTCAATCTCGTTACCGACAAGTCTCTTTACTCGTTCCGTAATACATCATCCCACAATTAACTCATTAGTTACAATGCTTGCAAGGCTTATAGTAATGTGCATTACCGAGTGGGCCCAGAGATACCTCTCCGACAATCGGAGTGACAAATCTTAATCTCGAAATACGCCAACCCAACAAGTACCTTTGGAGACACCCGTAGAGCACCTTTATAATCACCCAGTTACGTTGTGACGTTTGGTAGCACACAAAGTGTTCCTCCGGTAAACGGGAGTTGCATAATCTCATAGTCATAGGAACATGTATAAGTCATGAAGAAAGCAATAGCAGAATACTAAACAATCGTGTGCTAAGCTAATGGTATGGGTCAAGTCAATCACATCATTCTCCTAATGATGTGATCCTGTTAATCAAATGACAACTCATGTCTATGGCTAGGAAATTGAACCATCTTTGATTAACGAGCTAGTCAAGTAGAGGCATACTAGTGACACTATGTTTGTCTATGTATTCACACATGTATTGTGTTTCCGGTTAATACAATTCTAGCATGAATAATAAACATTTATCATGAAATAAGGAAATAAATAATAACTTTATTATTGCCTCTAGGGCATATTTCCTTCAGTCTCCCACTTGCACTAGAGTCAACAATTTAGTTCACATCACCATGTGATTTAACACCAATAGTTCACATCACCATGTGATTAACACCCATAGTTCACATCGTCATGTGACCAACACCCAAAGGGTTAACTAGAGTCAATAATCTAGTTCACATCGCTATGTGATTAACAGCTAAAGAGTACTAAGGTGTGATCATGTTTTGCCTGTGAGAGAAGTTTAGTCAACGGGTCTGCTACATTCAGATCTGTATGTATTTTGCAAATTTCTATGTCAACAATGCTCTGCACAGAGCTAGTCTAGCTAATTGCTCCCACTTTCAATATGTATCCAGATTGAGACTTAGAGCCATCTTTATCAGTGTCAAAACTTGAATCGACGTAACCCTTTACGACAAACAGTTTTGTCACCTCCATAATTGAGAAACATATCCTTATTCCACTAAGGATAATTTTGACCGCTGTCCAGTGATCTACTCCTAGATCACTATTGTACTCCCTTGCGAAAATTAGTGTAGGGTATACAATAGATCTGATACATAGCATGTCATACTTTATAGAACCTATGGCTGAGGCATAGGGAATGACTTTCATTCTCTTTCTATCTTCTGACGTGGTCAGGTTTTGAGTCTTACTCAATTTCACACCTTGTAACACAGGCAAGAACTCTTTCTTTGACTGTTCCATTTTGAACTACTTCAAAATCTTGTCAAGGTATGTACTCATTGAAAAAACTTATCAAGCGTCTTGATCTATCTCTATAGATCTTGATGCTCAATATGTAAGCAGCTTCACCGAGGTCTTTCTTTTGAAAAACTCCTTTCAAACACTCTTTTATGCTTTGCAGAATAATTTTACATTATTTTCGATCAACAATATGTCATTCACATATACTTATAGAAATGTTGTAGTGCTCCCACTCACTTTCTTGTAAATATAGGCTTCACCGCAAGTCTGTATAAAACTATATGCTTTGATCAACTTATCAAAGCGTATATTCCAACTCCGAGATGCTTGCACCAGTCCATAGATGGATCACTGGAGCTTGCATATTTCGTTAGCACCTTTAGGATTGACAAAACCTTCTGGTTGCATCATATACAACTCTTCTTTAATAAATCCATTAAGGATTGCAGTTTTGTTATCCATTTGCCAGATTTCTTAAAATGCAGCAATTGCTAACATGATTCAGACAGACTTAGGCATAGATACGGGTGAGAAACTCTCATCTTAGTCAACACCTTGAACTTGTCGAAAACCTTTTTGCGATAATTCTAGCTATGTAGATAGTAACACTACTATCAACGTCCGTCTTCCTCTTGAAGATCCATCTATTTTCTATGGCTTGCCGATCATCGGGCAAGTCAACCAAAGTCCACACTTTGTTCTCATACATGGATCCCATCTCAGATTTCATGGCCTCAAGCCATTTTACGGAATCTGGGCTCATCATCGCTTCCTCATAGTTCTTAGGTTCGTCATGGTCAAGTAACATGACCTCCAGAATAGGATTATCGTACCACACTGGTGCGGATCTTATTCTGGTTGACCTACGAGGTTCGGTAGTAACTTGATCCAAAGTTTCATGATCATCATCATCAACTTCCTCACTAATCGGTGTAGGCATCACTGGAACTGATTTCTGTGATGAACTACTTTCCAATTCGGGAGAAGGTACAATTACCTTATCAAGTTCTACTTTCCTCCCACTCACTTCTTTCGAGAGAAACGCCTTCTCTAGAAAGTATCCATTCTCAGCAACGAATGTCTTGCCTTTGGATTTGTGATAGAAGGTGTACCCAACTGTCTCCTTTGGGTATCCTATGAAGACACATTTCTCCGTTTTTGGGTTTGAGCTTATCAGGATGAAACTTTTTCACATAAGCATCACAACCCCAAATTTTAAGAAACGACAACTTTGGTTTCTTGCCAAACCACAGTTCATATTGTGTCGTCCCAACGGACTTAGATGGTGCCCCTTTTTTTAACGTGAATCCAGCTGTCTCTAATGCATAACCCAAAACGATAGTGGTAGATCGGTAAAAGACATCATAGATCACAACATATCTAATAAAGTACGGTTACGACGTTCAGACACACCATTACATTGTGGTGTTCCAGGTGGCGTGAGTGGTGAAACTATTTCACATTGTTTTAACTGAAGGCCAAACTCGCAACTCAAATATTCTCCTCCACGATCAGATCGTAGAAACTTTATTTTCTTGTTACGATGATTTTCCACTCCCGTCTGAAATTCTTTGAACTTTTCAAATGTTTCAGACTTATGTTTCATCAAGTAGATATACCCATATCTGCTCAAATCATCTGTGAAGTTCAGAAAATAACGATACTTGCCGCGAGCCTTAACACCCATCGGACCGCATACATCAGTATGTATTATTTCCAACAAGTCACTTGCTCGCTCCATTGTTTCGGAGAACGGAGTCTTAGTCATCTTTCCCATGAGGCATGGTTTGCAAGCATCAAGTGATTCATAATCAAGAGATTCCAAAATCCCATCAGCATGGAGTTTCTTCATGCGCTTTACACCAATATGACCTAAACGGCAGTGCCACAAATAAGTTGCACTATCATTATTAACTTTGCATCTTTTGGCTTCAATATTATGAATATGTGTATCATTGCGATCAAGATCTAACAAACCATTTTATTGGGTGTATGACCATAGAAGGTTTTTTCATGTAAACAGAACAACAATTATTCTCTAATTTAAATGAATAACCGTATTGCAATAAACATGATCAAATCATATTCATGCTCAACGCAAACACAAAATAACACTTATTTAGTTTCAACACTAATCCCGAAAGTATAGGGAGTGTGCGATGATGATCATATCAATCTTGGAACTACTTCCAACACACATCATCACCTCGCTGTTTACTAGTTTCTGTTTATTCTGCAACTCCCATTTCTAGTTACTACTCTTAGCAACTGAACCAGTATCAAATGCCGAGGGGTTGCTATAAACACTAGTAAATTACACATCAATAACATGTATATACAATATACCTTTGTTCACTTTGCCATCCTTCTTATCCGCCAAATACTTGGGGCAGTTCCGCTTCAAGTGACCAGTCCCTTTGCAGTATAAGCACTTAGTCTCAGGCTTAGGACCAGACTTGGGCTTCTTCAGTTGAGCAGCTACTTGCTTGCCGTTCTTCTTGAAGTTCCCGTTCTTCCCTTTGCCCTTTTCTTGAAACCAGTGGTCTTGTCTACCATTAATACTTGATATTTTTCTTGATTTCTACCTTCGTCAATTTCAGCATCATGAAGAGCTTGGGAATCATTTCCGTTATCCCTTGCATATCATAGTTCATCACGAAGTTCTATTAACTTGGTGATGGTGACTAGAGAATTCTGTCAGTCACTATCTTATCTGGAAGATTAACTCCCACTTGATTCAAGCGATTGTAGTACCCAGACAATCTGAGCACATGCTCACTGCTTGAGCTATTCTCCTCCATCTTTTTAGGTATAGAACTTGTTGGAGACTTCATATCTCTCAACTAGGGTATTTTCTTGAAATATTAACTTCAACTCCTGGAACATCTCATATGGTCCATGACGTTCAAAACGTCTTTGAAGTCCCGATTCTAAGCCGTTAAGCATGGCGCACTAAACTATCAAGTAGTCATCATATTGAGCTAGTCAAACGTTCATAACGTCTGCATCGGCTCCCGCAATAGGTCTGTCACCTAGCGGTGCATCAAGGACATAATTCTTCTGTGCAGCAATGAGAATAAACCTCAGATCACGGACCCAGTCCGCATCGTTGCTACTATCATCTTTCAACTTAGTTTTCTCTAGGAACACATATAAAAACATAGGGAAGCAACAACGCGAGCTATTGATCTACAACATTATTTGCAAAATACTATCAGGACTAAGTTCATGATAAATTAAAGTTCAATTAATCATATTACTTAAGAACTCCCACTTAGATAGACATCCCTCTAGTCATCTAAATGATCACGTGATCCAAATCAACTAAACCATGTCCGATCATCACGTGAGATGGAGTAGTTTTCAATGGTGAACATCACTATGTTGATCATATCTACTATATGATTCACGCTCGACCTTTCAGTCTCAGTGTTCCGAGGCTATATCTGTTATATGCTAGGCTCGCCAAGTTTAACCTGAGTATTCCGCATGTGCAACTATTTTGCACCCGTTGTATTTGAACGTAGAGCCTATCACACCCGATCATCACGTGGTGTCTCAGCACGAAGAACTTTTGCAATGGTGCATACTCAGGGAGAACACTTATACCTTGATAATTTAGTGAGGGATCATCTTATAAAGCTACCGTCGAACTAAGCAAAATAAGATGTATAAAAGATAAACATCACATGCAATCAAAATATGTGACATGGTATGACCATCATCATCTTGTGCCTTTAATCTCCATCTCCAAAGCATCGTCATGATTTCCATCGTCATCGGCATGACACTATGATCTCCATCATCTTGATCTATATCAATGTGTCGTCACATGGTCGTCTCGCCAACTATTGCTCTTGCAACTATTGCTATCGCATAGCGATAAAGTAAAGCAATTATTTGGCGCTTGCATCTTATGCAATAAAGAGACAACCACAAGGCTTCTGTCAGTTGCCGATAACTTTAGCAAAACATGATCATCTTATACAACAACTTATATCTCATCACATCTTGACCATATCACATCACAACATGCCCTACAAAAACAAGTTAGACGTCCTCTACTTTGTTGTTGCAAGTTTTACGTGGCTGCTACGGGCTGTGCAAGAACTGTTCTTACCTACGCATCAAAACCACAACGATAGTTTGTCAAGTTGGTGCTATTTTAACCTTCGCAAGGACCGGGCGCAGCCACACTCGGTTCAACTAAAGTTGGAGAAACTGACACCCGCTAGCCACCTGTGTGCAAAGCACGTCGGTGGAACCAGTCTCGCGTAAGCGTGCGCACAATGTCGGTCCGGGCCGCTTCATCCAAAAATACCGCTGAACCAAAGTATGACATGCTGGTAGGCAGTATGACTTATATCGCCCACAACTCACTTGTGTTCTACTCGTGCATATGACATCTACGCATAAAACTAGGCTCGGATACCATTGTTGGGGAACGTAGTAATTTAAAAAATTTCCTACGCACACGCAAGATCATGGTGATGCATAGCAACGAGAGGGGAGAGTGTGTCCACGTACCCTCGTAGACCGAAAGCGGAAGCGTTAGCACAATGCGGTTGATGTAGTCGTACGTCTTCACGATCTGACCGATTAAGTACCGAACGTACGACACCTCCGAGTTCAGCACACGTTCGACTCGATGACGTCCCTCGAACTCCGATCCAGCCGAGCTTTGTGGGAGAGTTCCATCAGCATGACGGCATGGTGACGATGATGATGTTCTACCGACGCAAGGCTTTGCCTAAGCACCACTACGATATTATCGAGGTGGACTATGGTGGAGGGGGGCACCGCACACGGCTAAGAGATCCAAGGGATCAATTGTTGTGTCACTACTAGGGAAAGGGCTATAGATAGAATTGATACTAATGGCGCACCATGGAAGCAGTGTGCCACTAGTATATACTAATGGCGCACCTGTTGGTGATACGCCATTAGTGTGGAAGACACTAATGGCGCACCAGAAACAGGGTGCGCCACTAGTGTCAATTTTTTTCCATTTTTCCATACATACTAATGGCGCATCAGGTAGAAGTGCGCCATTACTTGTTCTAACTAGTAATGGCGCACCAAACAGACAGTGCGCCATTACTGTAAAAAAAATTTTATTCTTTTTTTTGCAAAACTACTAATGGCGCATCGTTTCACAGTGCGCCATTACTATCGTGCCCTTTACATGAGGATTCCCCCCTCCATCTCGATTCCCCCTCCATCTCGATCTCGATTCCCCCCTCCATCTCGATCTCGATCCCCCTCCATCTCGATCGCTATCCCCCTTCATCTCGATCTCGATCCCACCCGCACCCTCTCCCGCTAGCTCCACTGCCGCCGACGACCCACCGCACCCTCCCCCGCTCCACCGCCGCTGACGAGCACCCCCCGCACCCTCCCCCGCTCCACCGCCACCGACGAGCACCCCCCGCACCCTCTCCCGCTAGCCCCACCGCCGCCGACGACCCACCGCACCCTCCCCCACTGCCGACGAGCACCGGCCCCCCGCACCCTCCCCCGCTCCACCACCGTCGACGAGCACCCCCCGCACCCTCCCCCGCTCCAGCGCCGACGACGACCCACCGCACCCTCCCCGGCTCCACCGCCGCCGCCGATGATATTTTCAAATAAAATTTTTGATGATATTTTTTAAAAAATTATTTACTGTTTTTATAAAAATTATTACTGTTTCATATTCATATTCATTTTCTAAAATAAATAAATAATAATGTGTAGACTACAATTGTTGTTAAACAACACTTATTACTGTTTTTATAAAAAAGTGATTTGTAATGGCGCACCGCTAGACGGGTGCGCCATCGCTGTCGTCATACTTATGGCGCACTAGGGGGAGGTGCGCCATTGCTAACCCTCCCCCACTCCACCTATTCCTCTCTGGCCTCTCTCCCTCACTCGCCAGATCCCCCGGCCACTCGACCTAACTTTGCCTTGCTCTGCCCCAACCGTATGCCGCCGCCCCGCCTTACTCCGCCCCCTCCGTCCGCCGGGCCTGCACGCCATCGGCGATGCCGCCGCCTCTCCTTCCCTGTCTTCTTCTCCCCTCTCCTTTCCTACGACTGCGACTGCGACCAGCCGCGAAGAAGCCGCCCGTCCAGGCCTAGATCGAGCCCCCCGCCTCCCCACCGAGTCCACCGTGCACCGCTGCGGGAGTCAGGGAGCGCCGCCCCTCGTCGCTGCGCGCGGACGAGCGCGACCGGCCGTCCCCGCCCGCGGACGAGCGCCACCGGCCGTCCCCGCCAGAGACCCGCAAACCTTAAGGTATCGATCTCAGATCCTCCATTGGATTGGCTCAGTGAGATCCCCCTCTGTGTTGTTAGATGAGAGGCCTACTCATCTCCATCTCCCCAGCTTCCTACTGGTCGATGCATTTTTGTTTTAATGGAGTGCTATTTAGCTTGTGTACTAAAATTGTTAGTCCCAAAAACAGTTTACTGAAACTGCTGCCACTCTGCTACTCTGCTTCAGTTAAGACTTGGGAGTTTGTCTGAACTGTTGTGTTTGATATAAGTGCAAGTATTAGTTGTTGGGAGAAAAAAAATTATAAACACGTATTCACACTCAGTTTAATCTGTATGCTGTTAGCAGAAAACCCAAATCTGGTTTTGAACTGTCCATGATTTAGATGAATCCAACTCTTCAATTTAATATGTATGCTGTTAGCAGAAAACCCAACTCTAGTTCAGTTGAGTAAACAGCAAGAAACACATATTTTTGGTCTTGAACTTGTTTTGCATGTTAAATGGAAATAATGTTCAGATTTCTTCAGAGAAACACTGAATAAGACAGTTAACAACGAGTAGGTGTGTACAAAACATGGTCTGAAGCTTGTTGGGAGTAAATGTAAATGTTCTGAGTAACTTTTTGAACCAAATTCAGGTTGTATACTAGTATAGTATTCCATAAAAGCTAGTTTCTGCACATTATATTGTTGTTTGTCAGGTTTTTTGCATATGCAGTCTTCTTCGTTAGCTCTGCAAAATAGTGATACTTAAGTTATTAATCTTTTCCAGTGGTTGCCTGACTTCCTCACTTTCTGTTCTAATTCAGCCAACGTCGAGCTGCGTACCTGGATGTCGGTGCAGAGTAGAAAAGGATAAGAGTAGGAATTCTGTGTTGTTTCTAAAAGCTCTACAATATCCAGATTTTATAATATTTGTACATCCACAAGACTTAGCCTGAAATCTGTGTTGTTTCTGAATATTCGTAGTGAATAGTTTTAGTATTGCTTTTTTTAAACATGTCAGTATTGCTTTGCATAATGCATAATGTTTTGTTCAAGCTTATGTACAGCAGTACAGTCTCAAATTAACACGATTTGAATTGATGCCTTTCAGCAAGTACTAACAAAGGTGTTGGAAGAAGCTGGGTACACACGGGATTCCTCTCTATCATTAGAACATTTTGTGACGGTACAAAGCTAAACATTGCTTACCTTTCTTATCATAGCTGTAATGATGTGACAGATTCATCTGAACTGAAAAAAGCATAGTTTTTGTTTTTAGATTCATCTGAATTTAAGAAAAACATAGCTTCTGTGGTTAGATATCTGAATTGAGAAAAAACATAGCTTTTGTGGTTGTAGTATTATCAAGTGTGCCTACTATGACAAGCCGCGACCCTTCTTCCATCGGCTCCTCCTCCGATACCCCGGCCCATGCATCAAATCCTTTTGGATGTTTTGTAACTAGAATACCAAAGTGTTAGGAATTCTGTCCAAACTGTAGTTTTCAGTATTCTGTCCAAACTGAAAACTGTTAAAATGACCATGTGTTTTTTGGTCCAAATCTGCATGCAAAACTGAAATAGTCTCCTAGTACTTAACCCACCCAAGCTATGAGGCAAAAATTTTAGTGAACTGTTATGGACAATTGTCAATTTTCTGTAATGATGATGGAACATTATAAAGCATTGTACTCTAGTGTATATGAAGGATACAAAAAAGTTGCTACATAAAAAGAATAGCAGGGATATTTTACAACTCCTGTGTGTGTAGTTGCTTGTTTTTACTGTAGTTGTGGCTGCTTTCTTCTTGTATCATAAAAATATCTCTTCTGCTGCTTATTAGAGATGGCGGGAAGCAGCCACCGCCGCTCTGCGACACCGCAGTACGAGTTGGATGCTTTCGAGTTCTTCACTATCATACTTGGGACTTCAATATCATCCATGACGCAGGTATATAAAATGAGAGATCTCCCCTAGCTTCACCCATCTCATTATGATATCTGTTGTTTGCCTACATCACTCATTGTCCCAAACTGCAGAGGCTGCCTGACAGTTTTAAGAACATGCTGATGGGTGAAGATCCGCCAAATAATGTGAAGGTGCGACAGGCCGGCAGCGAGTTTCGTAGGCTGTGGGATGTGGAGTTGGTGATCAAGGAGGGCCACATGTACTTGTCTCGTGGGTGGGAGAAGTTCTACCGTGCCTATGACCTGCGGCTGGGGTACTTCCTTCTCTTCAGGTACGACGACGACGCCACCACGCTCATCGTGAAGGTGTTCAACGCGACTATGTGTCGCATGCGCTACGCTGAAGATTATGATGCCGGTACGTTCTGCCTCTTCTTATTCCTCTACATTTGGCTTTGTCTCACATTGATTGTTAACGGTCATTGTTGCATTTGGACAGGTAATGGGAGCAGCAGCAGCGACAATGGCTATAGCCAAAGCAGCAGCGACCATGGCTGTAGCGAAAGCAGCAGCGATTTTGGCAGCAGCATAGACAACAAGAAGGATGATCCGGACTGGAGTGCGGGAGAAGAGGAGTAGAGTGGGGATGAGGAGCTGCAGTATGACGATGGGCATCAGGCTGAGGATGACCTAGCGCTGGTGGTGGCTGACCAAGGGCAATAGATGGTGGAGGCTGACCAAGGGCAAGAGATGGAGGTGGCTGAGGATGACCTAGCGATGGTCGTGCCTGAAGGTAGCCTCGCGATGGTGGTGGTGCCTGACAATGACCACGCACCGGTGGTGGCGCCGGCGATCCCACAGCTGGGCGACATGACCACGCCAATTGAGGTAGAAGACTACATCCCACTGCCTCCACCGCCTCCACCGCCTTGCCGCTCTTGCCGCATCAGGCTGAGGAAGGAGAAGGAGAAGAACAATGCATGAGAACCGAACGGTGTTGGATGAACAATGTGAAACTTTTGTAATATGTAACGATGGAACTATGTGTTAGCTATGTATGTATATATGATGGAACTTGTGTGTTGGCTATGTATGTATATATGATGGAACTTGTGTGTTGGCTATGATTGTTATATGGATGCTTGTTGTATATCTCATAGGTGAAATAGTGACCTGAGATTAAGAAGAAAAAATTAAAAAAATTGTTACTAATGGCGCATTACAGTGTGGTGCGCCATTAGTATAGCAAACACTAGTGGCGCACCGTGGGAAAAACTAATGGCGCACTGCCTGGTGCGCCATTAGTATACCAGATACTGATGGCGCACCTGTGGTGCGCCATTAGTAAGATATACTAGTGGCGTGCTACTAATGGCGCACTGTTAATGCGCCATTAGTAGGCAAAACCAATGCGCCATTAGTAGGCCTTTTCCTAGTAGTGTGTCTCCAAGGGGTGCCCCCCTCCCGTATATAAAGGAGTGGAGGAGGGGAAGGGCCGTCCCTCTCTATGGCGCACCCTAGGAGGAGTCCTACTCCCACCGGGAGTAGGATTCCCCCTTCCAAGTAGTAGGAGTAGGAGTCAAGGAAAGGGGAAAGAGAAGAGAAGGAAGGAGGGGGCGCAGCCCCTCCCCTAGTCCAATTCGGACTAGGCCTTGGGGGGGGGGGGCGCAGCCTCTCCTCTCTCTTTCCCTAAAGCCCAATAATGCCCATATACTCCCCGGCGAATTCCCGTAACTCTCTGGTACTCCGAAAAATACCTGAACCACTCGGAACCTTTCCAATGTCCAAATATAGTCGTCCAATATATCGATCTTTACGTCTCGACCATTTCAAGACTCCTCGTCATGTACCCGATCTCATCCGGGACTCCAAAATACCTTCGGTACATCAAAACACATAAACTCATAATATAACCGTCATCAAACTTTAAGCTTGCGGACCCTACGGGTTCAAGAACAATGTAGACATGACCGAGACACGTCTCCGGTCAATAACCAATAGCGGAGCCTGGATGCTCATATTGGCTCCCACATATTCTACGAAGATCTTTATCGGTCAAACCGCATAACAACATACGTTGTTCCCTTTGTCATCGGTATGTTACTTGCCCGAGATTCGATCGATGGTATCTCAATACCTAGTTCAATCTCGTTACCGACAAGTCTCTTTACTCGTTCCGTAATACATCATCCCACAACTAACTCATTAGTTACAATGCTTGCAAGGCTTATAGTGATGTGCATTAGCGAGTGGGCCTAGAGATACCTCTCCGACAATCGGAGTGACAAATCCTAATCTCGAAATACGCCAACCCAACAAGTACCTTTGGAGACACCTGTAGAGCACCTTTATAATCACCCAGTTACGTTGTGACGTTTGGTAGCACACAAAGTGTTCCTCCGGTAAACGGGAGTTGCATAATCTCATAGTCATAGGAACATGTATAAGTCATGAAGAAAGCAATAGCAGAATACTAAACAATCGTGTGCTAAGCTAATGGAACGGGTCAAGTCAATCACATCATTCTCCTAATGATGTGATCCCGTTAATCAAATGACAACTCATGTCTATGGCTAGGAAACCTAACCATCTTTGATTAACGAGCTTGTCAAGTAGAGGCATACTAGTGACACTATGTTTGTCTATGTATTCACACATGTATTGTGTTTCCGGTTAATACAATTCTAGCATGACTAATAAACATTTATCATGAAATAAGGAAATAAATAATAACTTTATTATTGCCTCTAGGGCATATTTCCTTCAATATCAGGATAGATGCTTTGGAGCGTCTTAGAGACAAGATACCAACTATCCTATGCGACTTTGAGAAGATATATCCTCCAGCCTTCTTTGATGTGATGGTGCATTTGGCTGTTCATCTACTCTATGAGGCACTACTTAGAGGTCCAGTACAGTATGGCTGGATGTACCCTATTGAAAGGCGGCTAGGCACTTTCAAGGGCTATGCTAGGAACTGAGCTAGACCCGAGGGTTCCATTGCAGAGGCCTACATTGCCACAGAAGCGTTGACATTCTGCTCAAAATACATTGAAACAACTGATCAGCTTAGCAAAGAGGTGGGTGAAGACAATCCCGGGATCAATGTTTTCGATTATTCTGTTTGAGTTATAGGGAAGAGTCGACAAGAGGACAAACCTAAAGATTTGGACAAAATGGTTTGGTATGTGTTCAATAACTGCCCTGAGATACTACCTTATATCAAGTAAGTGCAGTACTGCAGCTTATACATCGTAATCTACTAAACTTGCAGCACATTCTTATATATTTAGATGTTTGACGTGATCACTATGTTGTGCGGCATCTACAAAGAGGAGTTACTGCTGCAAAATTTAAGAAACATTGACAAACTGGTTATGGCAGGATTTGCGAAATGGTTCAAGAACCATGTAAGCTTTTGAAGTGCACTGTCAGTTTTTTTAATATATTGAGTACATAAGATGATCAGCTTGTCTATTTTCTAACCATAGGTTAAGAAGATGCGGGAGGATGGGCAGGCAGTTGATGATGACCTTTACTCACTAGCAATGGGTCCTGATACTCGGGCAAGACATTATGAATCTTGCGTTGTTGGAGATGTGCGCTACAAAACCCTTGCACAAGACGAAGGCAGGAAGACACAAAACAGTGCCATCATGAGCACGGATACGTATGACAAAGAGACAACTGAAATGGATGCTAACATAACAGACATCTCCAGTTTCGAGGATCATCGGTGTGTGGTTCTGTTCTGCTGTTGTTGGTATAACCTGTTTTCCAGGATCGCAAAACCCAGAGCTGATGATTATTTCAAATCCATCAATGTCAAGGCGGCGTACCAGACCAACGAGCCTTTTATTTTGGCAAATCAAGCAACATAGATATTTTTCTTGGAGGACACATTTGCACGTAGCGATGACTAGAGAGTATTGCAAAGGTTTGAGCAGAGGAATCCGTTTAATGAAGTTGCACAACAAGATGATGCTTACACTGCTCCTGATGTACAAGATAACACAGATGTTCCTAATATCTTTGAGAACCATCACGTCAATGACGTCGGCGAAAAGATTGCCTGTCGTGCTGTGGACATACAAGAGTTGATCAAGAAGAAGCCAACGTTCGAGGACGTTGAGGACGAAGAACAAGATGACACCGTGGGGAATTACGATTCAGGCTGATACACATGGCGAAGATGTTGACGCTGCTGCTGCGGATGATGATTACATCGCTTTTGTCGTATTTGCCTGTCAGAAGACGTTTTTTATCTACTATGTGAAATTGTGTTTGCTATGACAACTGAAACCTGATGAACATGTTGTTTAGTATTTTGCTGTGAGAACATCACTTGTTATGTATGCTGATTTGTGTTTGGTGATTGTATGACAACTAAAACATGATGACATTATTGTTTAGTTGTACTCATATTTGGCTGTGAAACTTGAATTTGATGACATAGTTTGCTGTCGGGCTACAATTTGCTCGACGTCTTAGAACGAGAACAAAGCTAACCCGATAGGGCCTCTGCTATTTATTTATTTATATGAGCAAAAGGGGATACCCCCTGATTTCCGTTAAAAGAAATCATTAGATGTTCACAACACTACGCCCAGCCTGCTACACAGGTTTCCTTCCTTACTAGTTTCAGCAAAGTGCTCATGTCATAGCCACTGAATACATCACGAGTGCTACATACACTGCAAATAAAGAGACAATCACCCTACAGAGCACATCGATTTTTCCCATTATCTTCACAAGCTCTTTCATCTCCTCATTGCTGTCAAGGCCGTTCAACAGCTGTTGCTTGGCCATGATCAGAGGAATTGCATCCTTAACCTTCTGCTCTGCATCTTCCTCTTCTGCCGTTCCTTCGATTACTTGTCCAACATCCCAACCTGCTGGTATTGGGATTCCTCGGCTAACCAAATAATCAGCATAGTTGCATTCCCCCACATCAGCAACTTCCCAGAAATACAAATCACACGAATCTTCCCTTTTCTGCACGAATCAAATTGGAAGATCATCAACCAAACTATTAAAAAATCAGCAACTGAAAGCAGCAGAACAACACTTAAACATATTATTACCCCATGATTCGGGCATTTGTAGAAGACTCGGCCCGGGTTGCGGATTGCGGTTGAGACGCGATGGATGACTCTGCGCGATTTGCAGCAGTGGCACCACACCAACGGCAGCGGGTTGCAATGAGCAATCGGCTGCGGTGTGTGTGCCGGCGGGGGTGTGATGAGACCCACAGGCGATGGTACGGGTGGCGACTTGGCGCATATCTGGTTGTTGCCTGCTAAAGAGCAGGTGGACGAGCAGCCAGCGGGCATGGTTGCTGCGGCCATAGCTTCTGATGCTAGGCAGAGTAAGTAGAGAAGAGGAGAAGCGAACGTTGGATATGTTGGTTTCATTACTTGCAGAGTAGCATAGCACCATATATAGTCATAGTCTAGGTTTGGATTCGAACCAGCTACAGGAGCACGTCTTTCTTTTTTCTAAAACTCGGCAACGTCTCCTTACTGGTACACTAGCTTGTTCTGTACGCCTTCCCAAGTCTTTGATTTTCTTTCCCTTTTTTTGTGAGGAAGGAAGGAGGACAAAATTGAGAGTTCCTAGGACTCGAACCCAAGACCTCTCGGTTGAAAACCAAGGGTGCTAGTCACTTATGTGGCGAACGTTCCTTGTGAGGAGGACGCCACACGAACGCATTTTCCTCGCAGTTTTCTTCCTATATATATATAAAAAAGCATGCTACTTGGTGTCCGCTTAGTCAACAAACGATTGTGCCAACCTTGACCGTTGGATTGACATTCAACGTCTGTCACTTTTCTTCAGTCTCTTCTTCCTCGAGCCGCCAAAGCCAAACCAACGCCGGCGGGACCGCCTGCTCCCGCCTCCCACGGTTGGCTGTGATCTTCCCCGGCTCCTGTTCGTTCCTGTCCGAGGCCTCACCATCGTCCTCCGCCTTGGTTCGCTCGCCGCGGCGCCACCCTCCGGTGTTCTCAACATGGTCAACAATCGAGAGGAATAAGGAGATGACTGTACCTGGTTAGGATGACAGTAGGGACCCAACAGCGCGTGTAGTAATTTTGTTTTTTCGGGACGGAGAAGGGTATCAACTGGGTTGTGCGGGACCCGTGGCCCGTCTATCCCATGCTTTTATTTCATATGTTTAGCACATGACTAGCCCAGTTTGTTTTTTTCCTTTCTGAAAATGGCTAGCCAGCTATTTTGTTTTTTGTACAATAACCAACGTAGGCCTACTTGCTTTTCTACGCCCTGCTGGGCCGGAAATCTTTCAAGACGAGGAGGGATGCATTTTTCCTAGAAAATGGGCTATAAGTAATAAGAAATGGGCTATAAGTAATAA
Source organism: Aegilops umbellulata (assembly GCA_032464435.1). NCBI lineage: Eukaryota > Viridiplantae > Streptophyta > Magnoliopsida > Poales > Poaceae > Aegilops > Aegilops umbellulata. The sequence goes on from CP136057.1 coordinate 362,213,156, forward strand.
TAAATGGGTTGTAAAATGAAAAATACAGCAAACAGACAATTAGTTCCAAAATACTGTTTTCTTTCAGATTTTGATATTTTAAATTTAATTATTTTTGTGCGGGTAAAATTTCATTAAATCAAATTAAGGTATATTTAGATTTAAAATTAATTTGAATCTGGCTAGAAATTTCGGGTTGTATGCTGTTTGGGACAGATTTAGAGGCTGACTTGTGGGTCTACTAGGTTGACGTGTACTTTGGCTTTGTCAACTTAGTCCACAAACGATTCTAGCAGCAGTGACCGTTGGATGTTAATCCAACGGCCGTGCTACTTCTTCAGTATCTGATCTTCTTGCTCCAGCCGCTCAAACCAGCTCCGGTGGGACTGCCTGCTCCCGCCTCCTGTGGCCGGCTGTTGGGGATATACCCCGCGGTATGACCCGGCCAGAGTCGTAACCCGGCCGGGAGTTGGTAAACCGGCGGATGGTAAACCGGCGGAGAGTCAAGACAGATGGCTAAGACATAAGGTAAACCGACAGACAATGTTAAACCTGCAAAAAATGTTAAACCTGTAGACAATGTTAAACCGGCAGACAATGTTAAACGGGCAGACAATGTTAAACTGGCAGACGTTAAGAAGCCCAGGAAGGGAAGTCAAAATAGTTTAAGTTAAAGTCCGAGTTGGACTCCACATGTAACCTGCCCCTTCAACATATATAAGGAGGGGCAGGGCACCCCAAGAGGGGACAAGCAACAAGAAACAATATCTAGGGCTAGACACAAAAGGGGAGCCAGCTTATGCAGCGACTCTCTAATGATCATAATGAGACCTAGCCACAAACATCATGTAGGGTTATTACCGGATGATGCTTCCCGGGGCCCGAAGCTGTCTAAACCCTTGTCTTATGTTGTGTCTCTCGATTCCGCTCAACCCCTCTCAAGCTACCACATAGATGCGTTGGCCTCGCGACTAAGTCCTCACACTAAGGACATCTGACGTGTTAATTCCACGACAGTTGGCGCCCACCGTGGGGCCTGCGCACGGTGGTGTTGAGTTCTTGAAGGGATCTCTTGCAGGGATCAGGGAAGTTCGTAAATTTTCGGACGAAGAAAAGTCGGTTTTGAAAGGATATACATCAGTTTGTTCCAATAGGTGCAAACCATCAAACATGCACAAGGCCAGTTTGTTCCAAGCCGCCACCGACACCAGCCTCGCGGGCGCACTCATCGCGCTTCACCTTAAACCGCCAAGCCTTGAGCAAGCTGCCTCCTCCTCGCCAGGTTAACTCCATGGACTCCGCGCCTCGTTGTTTGCCGCCTCGACCAAGGACTCGAGCGCTGCACCTATTCCGAGTCGCCCCAAGGAATCTGCTTCCGCCATGGATTCTAGGCTGTCGTCGCTGTCATCCTCCTGCTCCCGTCTTTGTCCTTGGGCCGTAAGGTTGACTGTTGCACCTAGCTGGCTCGTTCATGTACCGTCAGTCATATCAATACCCGACGAAAACATCAGGTGATGTCCATCCAAATTTATTTTATTGGAACATATTATTTTTATCAAAGAACAAATTACTTGGTCTATGATATTTTTTACAGGACCATTATTACAAAAAGTGTTGCGAAAGGGGCGTGAGCAAATATTATTTTTGCACTAGCGCCCATCCTGCGCAGGTTGCCACCCCCGCTACATCAACACAAGCGATTGACTTATTGTCCGCCCCTGCGGCCGATTCTCCCGCCCGCGCCGGTTTTCAATGCCGCGGCTGACTCATCTGTCTGAGCCGTCTCTGATGCTGCGATTATTTTTCCATCTGTCTCTTGCGGTCTGGTCTACATCAACATACCGGACCGCACCTGTCTTCATGAGCTGTTTATTGTATGAGCAAGTCACTGCTTGGGTAGCCCGGTTTTCTTCCAATAAATTGGAGGCAAATTATCATTCAGCTGCCGTCCGCACTGGATGGATCAATGGACATGAGCACAAACTGCTGCCACTATAGTTTGGTCAACTTCAAACAACCAGTTGGAAGGAACCATTGGCCGAGTTGCTGACACGGTTCATACGGGATCATTTATAACCTGCCGCAGTCACCTCAGCCTTCTATGGATTTACATTGCGTTATCAACACCAATGATATATACCTTCTGCTATGGTTAAAGTACGGCGAATCTTAAGACAACTCCTTGAGTCATCTTAAGACTCGGGGGCTACAATGATATGATTCAGCAAGTCTTGCCAGTTTCAGCAAATTCAAGTGCTCCAAGACGATGGAGGGAAAGATAACGCGGTCCCGGAGGCTACTGCTATATTGATGAAAATTTAAAGGCCATCAGAGAATTTCCAGCTCAAAAAGTATATGACAAAATCCCGGCTCAGTGAAGAAGTTCTGGGTCATCAGAAAGGGAAATCTATCTCCTACAAAGCTCTGAAGCGCTCAAATCCGGTTTCAAGATGTCCGGTTTTAAAAAAGGAATTAATTTGTCGCAAGTTCGAGTTGAAAGGCCGTCAGAAAATTTCCGGCTGAAAATGAAGATTCCGGTTTGCAATCCGGTTTAAGGGAAGTTTGTTCTCCCATAAAGCTTTGAAGCTCTCAATATCCGGTTCAAAATCCCGGTTCAAGAAGAATTTATCTCTTGTAAAAAGTTAAAGGTTGTCGAAGAGGACCTGTTGCCATGATGCATGGTTCAAACATGGGTATCCCGCCTTATTGGCTTGTCATATTATTGGTTACATGGGGGCTTCAGCTTACAAAGCGGAGTTTTGTCCATTAATCCGGCTATCATGCCACAACAAAGCTTGGGAGCTTCACACCCAAGGGGCCAAAGAGAGTCTTGTTGCTACGCACAACTCAAACATATGCACCCATTGAGCACAGCTCACAAAGTTACTTGGGGGCTCTTTGTGTCAAATACCAAAGAGTTTGAAAGGACCCTTGTAACCGGGTATCGACCCACAGCTTGGAAGCCTGGTGTATTCACCTAAAACCCCGGGTTAACCTGCCTTCATCAAGTAAGCCACTCCTAGCCAGGTAATCCTGGCATGACCCGCCGAACGTTTGACAGTTACTCTCACTGAGACCCTGAACTTGTCAATGTTAAAACGACGATTGGTTTGTTGGAGGCCCATCTTAAAAGGCTTTGTCAAATGGTTTAACTCAGCGGCCTGGCAGCCCATGAAAAGCCTCGAATTTGGGCCAGGCAGCCCTTGAAAAGCCTCGACTGCACGATTTTATTTGCCTTTGTTTTGATAAATTTTATTTTGAACCGGCGTCTCTCGACCCGGCATGACTATCAGTCATCAAATTAACCCGGTGTTCATTAACCCGGCTCGACTTTCAACTACAAGTTGTCAGTACATAATCCCTTATAATCCGGTGTTTATTGACCCGGCCTGGCTTTCGACTATAAGTCGCCAGTATATATTTGGCTCATAAATCATTGGATTATATTATTCAAATATTCAAATAGCCAACATGGCTAGATTTTTATTATGGCTATCAATAACCAATATTATGATTGAGGTTTTCAAAGTCTCTTTAGCGCAATGGCTATCATATTGTCAATGGATATGACTTATTCTACAATTGAAGGAATAGTCCCGAGTCGCTGCAGGCTTACGACCCGGCACTTGGGGGCTACATTATTCAAGTTGAGATTACATCAAATATGCAAGTCTCATGCCGCTGCAAGCATGCACCATGACACTTGGGGGCTAATGCAAAGTCATTGTTTGCTCACCTTATTGAAGACCCGACTCATCACATTATAATGAGCCGGCCCTTGGGGTCTACCAATTGCTCCTGTCAACTATTCAAGGTACAAAGCTTTTTATCCATTATATTGAAGGGTCCACTGCTCAGTTGGTAAAGCACAAGGCTCTTAATCTTGTGGACGTGGATTCAAGCCCCATGATGGGGGTTACATCATATGATGCTATTTTCATTTGAAGTATATATCAAAGTCCCAGCCCAATATTATATTACTGAGCCGGCCCTTGGGGGCTACACGTTGCTGTTCAAAGTTTACAAGATTATGTTTACAAAATCCCTGCTCATTATTGCATAATGACCTGGCCCTTGGGGGCTACATTGGTTGAAGTTTTTATGAGCATGAATTACAAGTCCTAGGTTGCTGCAAGCATGACAACCCGACACTTGGGGGCTACATATGTGGAATACTCAATTCTGACGTAGTGATTGAGAAGAACAACCTGGATTTCTTCAAGATTGTGATATTTATATTGAAGCAAGTCTTAAGTTATTGCTATGCTACCTTCTTAAGGCTTGGGGGCTACAAGTGATAGACATATAAGAGGTATATTTTCAAGCTGGATGTTAACAACAAATATGACCCGGTGCTGTCAATATTTATAAATCGGTGATCTTGGCAATGATAAACCGGCAAGTTTTACATTCTTAAACTGGCTGAAGATCAGATGAGGATTTCAAGGACCAATATTTTTGTTAAGTCATTGGGAGATGAGTCAAAGACGTTACTCTTCACAATATTTCTCTATGACAAACCAATGTCAGCAAGGTGATTATGAAGCTGGCCTGTTAAACCGGATTTTCTAGAAGAAGGAAGTGACAAGTACTTAAGGATGATCAGGATAAGTTTAACATGGATAAATTCAAATTAAACTGGGGCTAATGTCGGGGATATACCCGCGGTATGACCCGGCCGGAGTCGTAACCCGGCCGGGACTTGGTAAACCGGCGGATGGTAAACCGGCGGAGAGTCAAGACAGATGGCTAAGACAGAAGGTAAACCGGCAGACAATGTTAAACCGGCAGACAATGTTAAACTGGCAGACAATGTTAAACCGGCAGACAATGTTAAACCAGCAGACAATGTTAAACCGGCAGACAATGTTAAACCGGCAGACGTTAAGAAGCCCAGGAAGGGAAGTCAAAATAGTTTAAGTTAAAGTCTGAGTTGGACTCCACATGTAACCCGCCCCTTCAACATATATAAGGAGGGGCAGGGCACCCCAAGAGGGGACAAGCAACAAGAAACAATATCTAGGGCTAGACACAAAAGGGGAGCCGGATTATGCAGCGACTCTCTCATGATCATAATGAGACCTAGCCAGAAACAGCATGTAGGGTTATTACCGGATGATGTTTCCCGGGGCCCGAAGCTGTCTAAACCCTTGTCTTATGTTGCGTCTCTCGATTCCGCTCAACCCCTCTCAAGCTACCACATAGATGCGTTGGCCTCGCGACTAAGTCCTCACACTAAGGACATCTGATGTGTTAATTCCACGACACCGGCTGTGCTGCCGCACGGGCCGCACCGCCCCACCCTACTTCATTGCTGGCCAGGCCATTCCTCTACTCACCCACACCTCTTGTTATTTTCCGGCGACGGCAGCCGGACCAGTAAACACTCGTACTCCCCACCGTGTGGGCAACAATTGCCGAGTCTTCCCCGACTCCGTGTCGTTCCCTTCCTAGGCCTCGCCGTCATCCACCGCCATGGTGCTCTCGGCGCGGCCTGGTCAACATGGTCAACGAATGACATCCATCGGCCATGGACTGTACGTGCAAAATAATGATTCCTCCACCTGACAGCTGGGACCCAACGGAAGGGCCTCTCTATTTCGCAAAAAAATGGTCCCCCCGCTGACATGTCGGACCCACCAGCTATATCTTCGCACGCAAGGAAGTGCCTTTTTATTACGCACAAATAAATGAATACCACCTGCTAGCTGGGACCCACCATAGTGGGAGGATGACTTGTGGGCCAACTAAGTTGACGGGGACGCAGGGCTTTGTCAACTTAGTCAATATGAATGATTCTAGCTCTAGTGACCGTACAATGTCCATCCAACGGCCGTAGTGCTTCTTCAACCTCTGGTCTACTTGCTCCAGCCGCCCAAAGCAGCGCCGGTCGTGCCGCATGCTCTTGCCTCCCGTGGCCGGCTGTGATGTGATGTCTACTACGCAACCTTCTTCTTGTAGACGTTGTTGGGCCTCCAAGTGCAGAGGTTTGTAGGACAACAACAAATTTCCCTCAAGTGGATGACCTAAGGTTTATCAATCCGTGGGAGGCGTAGGATGAAGATGGTCTCTCTCAAGCAACCCTGCAACAAAATAACAAAGATTCTCTTGTGTCCCCAACACACCCAACACAATGGTAGAATGTATAGGTGCACTAGTTCGGCGAAGAGATGGTGATACAAGTGCAATATGGATGGTAGATATACGTTTTTGTAAACTGAAAAATATAAAAACAGCAAGGTAACAAGTGATAAAAGTGAGCATAAACGGTGTCGATTTGATAGGAAACAAGGCCTAGGGTTCATACTTTCACTAGTGCAAGTTCTCTCAACAATAATAACATAATTGGATCATATAACTATCCCTCAACATGCAACAAAGAGTCACTTCAAAGCCACTAATAGCGGAGAACAAACGAATAGATTATGGTAGGGTACGAAACCACCTCAAAGTTATTCTTTCCAATCAATCCGTTGGGCTATTCCGATAAGTGTCACAAACAACCCTAGAGTTCGTACTAGAATAACACCTTAAGACACAAATCAACCAAAACTCTAATGTCACCTAGATATGTCAATGCCACCTCAAGTATCTATGGTTATGATTATACGATATGCATCACACAATCTCAGATTCATCTATTCAATCCAACACAAAGTACTTCAAAGAGTGCCCAAAGTTTCTACCGGAGAATCACGACGAAAACATGTGCCAACCCCTATGCATAGGTTCATGGGCGGAACCCGCAAGTTGATCACCAAAACATACATCAAGTGAGTCACGTGATATCCCATTGTCACCACAGATACGCACGGTAAGACATACATCAAGTGTTCTCAAATCTTTAAAGACTCAATCCGATAAGATTACTTCAAGGGGAAAACTCAATCCATTACAAGAGAGAAGAGGGGGAGAAGCAACATAAGATCCAACTATAATAGCAAAGCTCACGATACATCAAGATCGTGGCAAATCAAGAACACGAGAGAGAGAGAGAGAGAGAGAGATCAAACACATAGCTACTGGTACATACCCTCAGCCCCGAGGGTGAACTACTCCCTCCTTGTCATGGAGAGCGCCGGGATGATGAAGATGGCCACCGTGAGGTTTCCCCCTCCGGCAGGGTGGCTGGAACAGGGTCCTGATTGACTTTTGGTGGCTACAAAGGCTTGTGGCGTCGGAACTCCCGATCTAATCTCTATTCTGGAAGTTTTAGGGTACGTAGGTATATATGGGTGCAGGAAGTAGGTCGGTGGAGCTTCAGGGGCCCCATGAGGCAGGGGGCGCGCCCTAGGGGGGTGGGCGCGCCCCCACCCTCGTGAGCACCTCCCTTGGCTCCTGACGTGGGGTCCAAGTCCATCCGGTAGCTTTCCTTCCAAAAATAACTTCTCCAGTTGATTTCATTCCGTTTCGACTTCGTTTGATATTCCTTTTCTTCGAAATACTGAAATAGGCAAAAAAATAGCTAATCTGGGCTGGGCCTCTGGTTAATAGGTTAGTCCCAAAAATAATATAAAAGTGAATAATAAAGCCCAATATTGCCCAAAACAGTAGATAATATAGCATGGAGCAATCAAAAATTATAGATACGTTGGAGACGTATCATAGTGCAACAGATCAACAACAATTTTTTTAATATATAAAACAAGTTTTTATGGCGCTGTAAGGTGAAAGGTGAAAGAATCAACTCAAAAGAGTTAAAGGATGATGAACTATCACTATATAAGCTTAGGTTGAAGACACTATGGAAGATGATCAAAGTATAAGGAGAACAACTTGAATGTTGCTTGACAGATAGCATATAGGCATAAGAATCTATTTACAAAAGAATCAATTGAAACAAAACACTACAACGCAAGTTATAGCGAATTGAAGCATGAATTGAATCGGAATTCGGAACTCAAAAGTATTTGAATTGGAGCATGGTGGATATGAACAAAAATTATATGGCACAAGTGTTTAGGTGTAAAAGGGGTCAACTGAAAGGTGTTACGGTTTGCAAGATACAATCAAATGAATGTTCAAATCATCATAAGTTGCCCACAATTAAGTTATCAGTCCGGTGTTGAGAGTTCCGAGATAGATCCAAGTCTAGAGGATCAAATTGTCCGTAACAGGGGACACGACTAATCAATTAGGTTTTAACTCTGTAGAGTGTTGTGCACTTTACTCACAAGATTCAATCCCTCTTTTTACGTTCTCGCACTTCAGGGTGTTTGATAACAATACAACCGAAACATGGTCTTCTTAAGAGTTCCTTTGACCATTGTCCAGTGCTCATCCAATCATACCGTTGTTCTACATCTGCTAGTACCGTCCCAACCAGAGTCAGAACTAGGGTCAACCAAGCCAGAGCCCATAGTGACTTGTGGTTGCACAGGTAAGCTTCTAGGAGTTAAGTATTCTTCCATCTCTTTGAGTCTGGGTGGAACTGTCCTCATGAGTACTGTCCAAATCCATCTCACTAGGCATCCACTGGGTACTCCAGGGTGCCTCACAACCAGTCCACCCAGTAGTGTGTGATGTCTACTACACAACCTTCTTCTTGTAGACGTTGTTGGGCCTCCAGGTGCAGAGGTTTGTAGGACAGTAGCAAATTTCTCTCAAGTGGATGACCTAAGGTTTAACAATCCGTGGGAGGCGTAGGATGAAGATGGTCTCTCTCAAACAACCCTGGAACAAAATAACAAAGAGTCTCTTCTGTCCCCAACACACCCAATACAATGGTAAATTGTATAGGTGCACTAGTTCGGCGAAGAGATGGTGATACAAGTGCAATATGGATGGTAGATATAGGTTTTTGTAATCTGAAAATATAAAATAGCAAGGTAGCAAGCGATAAAAGTGACAGTAAGCGGTATTGCAATGCTAGGAAACAAGGCCTAGGGTTCATACTTTCACTAGTGCAAGTTCTCTCAACAATAATAACATAATTGGATCATATAGCTATCCCTCAACATGCAACAAAGAGTCACTCCAAAGTCACTAATAGCGGAGAACAAACGAAGAGATTATGGTAGGGTACGAAACCACCTCAAAGTTATCCTTTCTGATCGATCTATTCAAGAGTCCGTAGTAAAATAACACAAAGCTATTCTTTCCGTTCGATCTATCCTAGAGTTCGTACTAGAATAACACCTTAAGACACAAATCAACCAACACCCTAATGTCACCTAGATACTCCAATGTCACCTCAAGTATCCGTGGGTATGATTATACGATATGCATCACACAATCTCAGATTCATCTATTCAACCAACACAAAGAACTTCAAAGAGTGCCCCAAAGTTTCTACCGGAGAGTCAAGACGAAAACGTGTGCCAACCCCTATGCATAAGTTCAACTGAACCCGCAAGTTGATCACAAAAACGTACATCAAGTGAATCACGTGATATCCCATTGTCACCAAAGACACGCACGGCAAGACATACATCAAGTGTTCTCAAATCATTAAAGACTCAATCCGATAAGATTACTTCAAAGGGAAAACTCAATCCATTACAAGAAAGTAGAGGGGGAGAAGCAACATAAGATCCAACTATAATAGCAAAGCTCGCGATACATCAAGATCGCATCACCTAAAAAACACGAGAGAGAGAGAGAGATCAAACACATAGCTACTGGTACATACCCTTAGCCCCGAGGGTGAACTAATCCCTCCACTACAAAAAAAAGACACATCCGTGACATTTTGGGCCGATCATTTTTTTTCTGTCATACATATGACACTTCTATGACGATAATTGTGACAAAACCTGGTATCATCATAGATGTGGTGGGCTCCTACTTCTATGAGAAAAAATCATGACAGAAAATGGGCCTTTCGTCCTGGGCGAACCGGAGACGCAGCTGAATGACATTCTTTGGGCCGTCCATGACGGAAAAAACCGTTGTAGAAGCGAGGGGGAGGAAAATTTCGGGGAGTTCCCGGTTACGGTGGGAGGTCGAGGGCCGAGCGATGCGCGTTTCTCTCGTACACGTACGCGCATGTGTGCGAGGCGTTGGCTCTAACTGAACCCGAGCGAGGCGTTGGGCTCTAACTGAACCCGAGCGATTGCACTGCAGGCTACGCGTTACTGAACCCGAGCGATCGATCGATGGCTGTTAACTGAACCCGACCGAACGATTTCTTCGCTACTGCTGCTAACTGAAGCCGATCGATGCTGCCTCTGGGATGAACAGTGAGTGTTGCGGGGGGGGGGGGGTTGGATGAACACTGAGCGGGCATTGCCTCTAGATGAACAGGACCCCGTGGTGTGGTGGAGGGCTGGATGAACAGTAGACGGTGGAGGGGTGCCCGTGGAGGGGTGGTTGAACAAGACCCCGTGGTGTGGAGGGCTGGATGAACAGTAGACGGTGGAGGGGTGCCCGTGGAGGGGTGGTTGAACAGGACCCCGTGGTGTGGAGGGCTGGATGAACAATAGACGGTGGAGGGGTGGTTGAACAGTAGCCGGTGGAGTAGCGCGCGGTGGAGGCTGGATGAACAGGAGCCCGTCGAGGTTGGAGGAGGTCAACGGTAGCCCGTGGAGGCTGGTGGAGGTCGACGGTGGAGATGAACAGTATCTCGTGGAGTCCCGTTTTGCGGTACGCCACACCCCTCCCGATGAACAGGACCCCCGTTTCGACCGTAGCGCTCCAACACAGGTCCGCTTCGTCCATTTTGCGGTACGCCACACCCCTCCCGATCAACAGGACCCCCATTTCGACCGTAGGAGGTCCGTTTCATCCGTTTTGCGGTACGCCACACCCCTCCCGATCAACAGGACCCCCGTTTCGACCGTAGGAGGTCCGTTTCGTCCGTTTTGCGGTACACCACACCCGTCCCGATCAACAGGACCCCGTTCCGACCATAGGAGGTCCGTTTCCTCCGTTGTGCGGTACGCCAGGCCTCGTTTCCATCGCCTGTTCCGTCCAAGCCCTCCCGATGAACACAACCACGCATTCTGTTCCGAACCAGCCGGTTGGCTCCCACGCGTTCTGTTGCCTCCCGATGAACACGACGCATTCCGTTGCCTCCCCATGAACACGACGCATTCCATTGCCTCCCCATGAACACGATGACGACGTTGTTTCTCCGTTCCGACCCAGCCATGTACACGAGCCCTCGTCGTACGTATGCGCAAGTAGGCATTCGAGACCCCGCCTGTATGTACACATACGTGGCCGTATTTTCTTTCTTGCACCCTGGCCGATGTACGTACGTGTACATGCTACGTGCGCGCCTCTACTACGACACGTGCGCGCCTCTACATCCACCGGTATATATGTACGTACACATTCGCGACCAGAATGACAATGCTACGTATGCTTCGACCAGGTGGGTCCCGACTGTCAGGCACTTCCTTGCCTGCGAAGATGTAGCTGGTGGGTCCCAGCAGTCAGGGGGGCGAATCGTTTTTTTTGCCCGGACGCACTTCCTTGCGTGCGAAGATGTAGCCGGTGGGTCCCAGCAGTCAGTGGGGCAAATCGTTTTTTGCTCGGACGCACTTCCTTGCGTGCCAAGGTGTAGCTGGTGGGTCCCAGCAGTCAGGGGGGCAAATCGTTTTTTTGCCCGGACACACTTCCTTTCGTGCGAAGGTGTAGCTGGTGGGTCCCAGCAGTCAGGGGGGAAACGTTTTTTTCATGAAATACGGTGGCCCGTCCGGTGGGTCCCTGCTCTCAGGTGGAGGAATCATTATTTCCGCGTAATAAGGAGGCACTTCCTTGCTGCCGCCGTGGACCCAGCTGTCAGCCTCTCCACGTACAGTCCACGTCCGATGGAAGTCGTTCCTTGACCATGTTGACCACGCCGCGCCGAGAGCACTAGGGCGGTGGACGACGGCGAGGCCTAAGAAGGGGACGACGCGGAGCCGGTGAAGACGGGGCAGTGGATGCCCACGCGGAGAGGAGTATGAGGGTTCACTCGTTCGGCTGCGGTGTGAGGTTGCCGTCGCCGCAGGGCCTGGCCAGCGGTGGGAATAGTAGGGGGCGGTGAGGCCTCCGCGGCAGCACAGCCGGCCACGGGAGGCAGGAGCAGGCGGCACGACCGGCGCTGCTTTGGGCGGCTGGAGCAAGAAGACGAGAGGTTGAAGAAGCACTACGGCCGTTGGATGGACATCGTACGGTCACTAGAGCTAGAATTGTTCATATTGACTAAGTTGACAAAGCCCTCCATCCTCGCCAACTTAGTAGGCCCACAAGTCAGCCTCCCACCAAGGTGGGTCCCAGCTAGCAGGGGGAGTATTCATTTTTTTGTGCGTAATAAGGAGGCACTTCTGGTGGGTCCAAGCTGACAGCGGGGGGGGGGGGACGTTTTCTTTGTGAAATATGGTGGCCCGTCCGATGGGTTCCAGTAGTCAGGGGGAAACGGTTTTTTTCACGAAATAAGGTGGTCCGTCCGGTGGGTCCCCGCTGTCAGGTGGAGGAATAATTATTTTGCACGTAATAAGGAGGCACTTCCTTGCGGCCGTCGTGGACCCAGCTGTCAGCCTCTCCACGTACAGTACTCTTTCGATGGAAGTCGGTCATTGACCACGTTGACCACGCCGCGCCGAGAGCACCATGGCGGTGGACGACGGCGAGGCCTAGGAAGGGGACGACGTGGAGCCGGGGAAGACGTAGCAGTGGAAGCCCGCGCGGAGAGGAGTATGAGGGTTCACTGGTTTGGCTGCGGTGTGAGGCTGCCGTCGCCGCAGAATAACAGGGGGTGTGGGTGAGTGTAGGGATGGCCTGGCCAGCGGTGGGAGTAGTATGGGTGTGGTGAGGCCTCCGCGGCAGCACAGCCGGCCACGGGAGGCAGGAGCAGGCGGCACGATCGGCGCTGCTTTGGGCGGCTGGACTAAGAAGACCAGAGGTTGAAGAAGCACTACGGCCGTTGGATGGACATCGTACGGTCACTGAAGCTAGAATCGTTTATATTGACTAAGTTGACAAAGCCCTTGGTACGCTCCAACTTAGTAGGCCCACAGGTCAGCCTCCGAAAAGGTGCGCCCCAGATGTCAGGGGGAGGAATCATTTTTTGGGCGGCGGAAGCTAAGAATATCCGAGATTGAAGAAGAAGCATGACATCCGTTCGATGGACATCCAACGGCCACTGCTGCTAGAACGTGTGTTGACTATAATAAGTTGACAAAGCCTTGCATACGCGTCAACTTATTTTTTTAGGGGACGCGTCACTTAGTAGGCCCACAAGTGTGTGGCAGAGAACTTATAGCCCATTTGCGTTTTGTAAGAATGTACAACCCTTTTTGAATTCCAATGGAATTTACAACAACCCATTTACAGTTTGTTAAAAGTACAACCCATTTTCTAGCTAGGACAACGATTGATAATTTCAACCAACCGTTGAAGACAGAATTCAATAAAATTTCCCACATTTTGATGGGATCCGAAATATTTTTATCCCGAAATTTCTAGTCAGATTAAATATAAATTTGTATTACGTAAAAATCCAACGAAACATTGCGCGCGCAGCAATGAAAATTTAAGATTTTCAAAATCCATAAATAATATTTTATATACTAATTTCATGTTTGGTGCATTTTTTATAGTTACTGCCCAGTTTCTATAATTACATCCCATTTATTATTTTTAAAGCCCATTTTCCTGTTAAGCCTAATGCATACCTCCTAGGAAAGATTTGCAGCCGAGAGGGGCGAAGAATAACAAGTTGACCTTTCCTGGGTATTCCTCAAAAAGACGTATAGCTGGGCTAGCCATTTTCATCTTGAAAAAATTAGTATCTGGGCTGGATATCTGGCCTGGGCTAGACGGGCCACAGCCCGCCCAGTTAATACCCTGCTCTCCTCTGAATAACAACGAATCATCGCCAAGAAAAACTCTGTAGTGCTCATGCCTCAAAAACCCAAATACTGCTCGAGCTGCTTGGTCCCAGCTGTCGGCCGCACCTTGTGCAATTCTCTTGTTTATATTTACTACATAGGTTGACAATGGTGTGGGACCGTGATGTCGGGAAACTAGGAGAAAGCAAAAAAAAAATAGTTGTACATAATAAGGACGCACTTGCGTACGTACGGCTATGGCCCTAGTCGGTCCCTAGTGTCATCCAGTCAAAATAAAGTCATCTCCTGAATCCTCATGTTCGTTGACGATGTTAACAATGCTCAACGCCATGGCGAGCGCAACAACTCGAAGGACAACAAAGAGGGCCTCGTGGGCCCTACGGATGGTCTGATACAACACCCGCTGCTCATTCAGGAAGCCAGGATCATCGGACACCTATGAGCACCTTCGAGAAACTGAGACGACATGAAACGGTAAGGCCACGCTTGGGAGCTCTGGTTTATTTCAAACCTGTATTAACATACAAGTGTAATTTACTCGTCATCGAAAACTACGCGTAAAATACACGCGTAATTAAACCGAGGGCCCGAGGTCTGTAAGTAAAACCGGCGGGTTACGCGTGTAATTTGAGAGACCAGTGTATATTTTACGAGCACTGCTATATGGACGACATTACCAGACGATACATGCACGACGTGCGTATCATGCCATCCATGGGCAAGGCTGAAATAGCAGCTAACGGCTGGATTAGCAATTGTCCGAGTGTCGTTCAACGTTTTTATCGTGTGTGAAGTACTTCCGATATTTTACTAGTCGAAATCGACCAACCAAGCGCCTTCGCCCGAGACCATCTGCTCTAATTTACAATTGTCAGTTTTACAAGCGGTTTTGGTTGGAAAACGACGATCCAATCACGGCCTAATATCATGAGTTGGTCGGAAGATCATATGGTTTCACGTCTAACCTACCCGACTTGTCGTATAGGCTATGAATGAAACATCAGACGATGAACTTCTTAAGCACGAAAACATTAGAAGAGGATGATCTTCTTAACAAGCAAATCACTGGCATTAGATCGACATGCAAAACAATACGAAGCATTATTCTAAGGCACGGTGAACAGCTCGTGATGCCGCATGCCACAACATTCCAAGCTCAACTTTGCAATCAAACACAAGGCCTGGCATTACATAAACAATATTCAGAACAAACTCTTAACATAGTAAATATCTCAGCAGAGTAACTATTTACTTCTAAACTGAACACATGAATAGGAAAAAACACTCGATGCTGCTCACAGCAAGGGCGTCCCACTCAAAAATATCAAATGCATGTCTTCTGGCTAACATCAATGAGCAAATTTTGACAAGGTTTTCCAATTCCAATATATTAGACTAACGTCTTCTTGCTAACATCAATGATTAAACTTTGACAAGGTTTTCCCATTCAAAATATGTAATGCCTATGATCATGGAGTCCTGTCGTAGCTTCTTGTACTTGTTTGGACACTTTTTTCCCAGGTCACTCCACGTGTTGTTAAATTGCAATGGTCTCTGCAGACTAGTCATGTCACTGGTGTCTAATAATACTCTGTAAAGCTTCTCGGTCATTCCTTCTGTAATGTAGCACAAACAGTGACTGCTTCTTTCTGCAAAGTGGAAGGACCAACTGGACCCAGTAATATAGCAGTTTGCCTTGGACACATTGGCTCCTTTTGTGCAGTTCAACTAAAATCGAAGTCGGAATAAAACCGAGCTTTAATTTTCATATCCCTGTAAGCAACAATAGGTATAAGGGAAACAATTACTGAGAAATAACCGTTGATGACTTGTACTCCCAGAAGAAAAGCATCTACTGATCTACTTTATCTTAATGGGAAACAAAGCACGAGAGTAGCAATTCTCCATTAGTGTGATTCATTCATATTGACTGAGACATTATCTTAACAATGCCTTGTATCAACATGTATAAAGAACGACAAAGCAGAAAAGTACCATTCCTAAAACAATGCAACTGATTCATTTTAACAGAGACATTATCTTAACAATACCTTGGTTAAACATGTAGAAAGAACTACAAAGCAGGATAGTACCATTTCTAACAAGTGTTGCAGTTTTGAACTAAGATTCAGTAGTTAATTAATTCTGAGAGTGGAATTGCTTAATTTTAATAGCGGCATTAGAGTAACGAAAAGCATAAACAGTTCCAAGGGAGAGTGGGCGCAACAACACTATGTGCTTCCATCTATTTATAAAGGGGGTGATGCAGAGTTTGTTGTAACAAAGCAACAAGCATCATGTCTGGGTTGGTCCCATTTTTGGTCACTACTTAATGAGAAAAGACAGCAATACAATAGCTTAAATTAAACATTTATTTAAAACAGTACCAATACAAGTAGCACAACATCTCAAAGCACACTGCACAATAATGTGGATGAAGGCCTGTACTGACCTTTCATGAGACGGACAAGATAAAATACGAATCTACCACCATAAATAGGAAATCCAATCACGTTTTGTGCAGTTGCACTGAAATCAAGCAAAGTGTTTCGGGTAGCGAAGCAAAATGTCGCAATAGCAACAAGTTGAATAGATATCCCTATTGTCGGTGTACTAGAGTAGGGGTACCCTAGTATCCCGAACTTGTGCACGGGCAGTCGCAGCACCCCGCCGCAAGGCTTGCCGAGTGACCGCTAAGGTCCTGTGTGGTTCCTTTGGAGCCATTCAAGAACAAAGTATTCAAGCCAAGGAGACAAGGCCCCGGCAAGAGGAGCTTGCCGGCAAGGACACTCAAGGCACAAGACCCCAGCAAGAGGAGCTTGCCGGGAAGGCCAACCAAGGCATCCCAAGGAACTTGCCGCGACACGCCACGTGTCCCGGCGAGGCCCGGTGAGCGGCAAGCCTCCGGACGCGACAAGACAACGACCGCGGCAAAGCGTTTGCCGCAGCGAGCTACCACTCCGTACTCACGCTCCAGCACATCCACCAACGTGTCGCTCTGGGACCCTTCCAGGCGTACGTGGCGGGAGGCTGTGCAGCCAGCGGTACGCGCTGGCAAGTGGCGCTGACAAGATTGCCATCGTGGCGAACGGTGGCATCCCTGACGGTCCCTTTTTGCACTGTTTGGGCAATGCATATGGGCATTTAATGCCCTTGTCCCCTGCCGTCAGGGTTAGGTATGATACACTGTACAGGTAGCTGTACCAACCGCAACACCTTTCCATTTTTACCCCTGTCTACGTTGCCACATGTCGGTGACCCCTTGAGCATATAAAAGGAGGCCCATGCGCAACGTAGAGGGGGGGAGGAGAAGAACACTCACACTCGGTCTCGTTAGCTGCTGGTGTGTACTGTAGCACTCAGCGCTCCCGAGCAAGAACTCAATACAAACCACAAAGCAGGAGTAGGGTTTTACGCATCCGTGCGGCCCTAACCTGGGTAAACTGCTCGGGTGCTCCGCCTCAATCTGCTTTTCGTGCGATCTCCGCGCCCGCCGAACCGAAAGGGGCTTGGTCCGCCGGTCCCCATAGGTGCTCGTGGATCAGTTTCCCCGACATCTTTGGCGCGCCAGGTAGGGGGCGTCGAGGTTGTGTGAACCTGATCTGGCGTTCACGCGAGCTAGATCTTCATCATCTTCATCGACATGCCGCCGAAGAAGAAGGCTTCGGAGGCGGCTGCTCCGTCCGCGACAAACCCACCACTGCCGGAACAAACGGCTGGTGGGGTAGACCCCGGCGGAAGAACGGGCGTCGGCGAGGGAGCTCACGGTGCCGCCAGGTCCAAGGACAAGGCTGCGCTGCCCATCGGCGGCATAGCCGGCTCCCACAACGACCGGGCGCACTCCAAGACCTCGGCGTCCGTACATGCACCGCTCTCATCTCAGGAGGCGCGGGACCGGCAGCGTCATGGTACTCACGGTACCATACGCTTGCTGGACCCAGATCGAGCTGGTGGATCTCAGAATGCTCAAGACCAGCATGCACGCCAACAGGCTGCCACGAGCGAGGCACGGTCGCCTGGACGGGATACTGCTCCTTCTAACATAGTTAGAAGTCCGAGCATATCCCGCTCCTCACACTGTTCGCCACCACTACCCGCCACTCCAGCAGAAGCTTTGGCGCGAGCTCAACTGCTCCTAGATTACCCTCCAACGGCGGACAAGATCGACGACTGGAGGGCCACCATTCAGAGTCTCATCGGCTTTGCCAACGGCGACGCTCCACGGCAGCCGAGTACATCGCAGTCGCGGCAAGTCATCCAGGCACAAGCCGGTGGCGACATGACCGGTGGGGGTGCAACCACCATGCACTCCCCGCCGCGAAGGCCAAGATCGCCGCCTCACCGGATCCACCTCGACAGCGACTCCACCGCGTCATCGGATCCACGAGCTCGTCGCGACCAATGCCAAGTTCTTCACGAACGACAGCAAGAAGACGCTCGAACTCGCATCGAGCGCCGAAGAGAAGCGCGGCGTCAATCTGACCAGCGCGCTGGGCCCTCTGTCGACATGCATGCGCCAGGGGAACCAGGCGACTTGCCGTACGCGGTAGGTTGCCCTGCGTTTACCCGTGAGCTGCGGCAAGTCCAGTGGCCCAGCACCAAGAATTTCAAGCCAGACGTACCAGAGAAGTACGACGGCAAGTCGCATCCGTCGGAGTTCCTCAGCATCTACACCATCGCGGTGCAAGCTGCTGGGGGGCGGGACGACAAGATCCTTGCCAACTACTTCCCGCTGGTGCTCAAGCCCAACGTCAGGTCCTGGCTCATGCACTTGCCGGACAACTCCATATCCTCCTGGGCAGACCTATGCCATCAGTTTGTCGGCGCCTTTACAGGCGGCCACAAACCTCATGGCCAAGAGAGTGACCTTCATCTGCTCGCCCAGAAGGAAGGAGAGCCCCTGCGCAAGTACATTCAGAGATTCAGCCGTGTACAGCGCACCATCCCAGATGTCCACCCTGCCGCGGTTATCAGCGCGTTCCATCAGAACATGCGTAACCGCAGGATGCGGGAGGAGATGGCGATGTGCAAGATCAGAGGCGTCAGTGAGCTGTACGCCCTGGCCGACAAGTGTGCACGTGCTGAGGAAGGGAGGAAGCTCCCCGGAGAGAATACAGGAGCAGGAGGATCTGACAGCGAGGATGCTGCCCCGGCAAAGAAAAACCGGAGGCGGAACAACAGGAAGAGGAAAGGCAAAGATGTGCTAGTTGTTGAGCAGTCCGGCAACGAAGGTGGCACCAAGAAAGCCAAAGCTGGTAGCTCCGGCAAGGAGGTTGCCGCATGCGCCAACTGCCAGGCTATGGCGGTCGCCGACAAGCAGGACGGCACCAACAAACAGTACTGCAAGATCCACCGCACCAAGGGCCATGACCTCCAGAGCTGCAAGAAGGTCGAGCAGCTTGTCGAGCTGCAAAAGGCCGAATACGAGCGACGCGACAAGGAGAAAGCCCAAGGAGGTGCTGGAGGATCCGGCATGAAGCGGCCGGGCCGGGGAGGACGCCGCGGCAAGGAGACAGACCTCCCCGCGGTCGCGACAAGGATGAAGATGACGACGACGACGAAGACATGGATGATGTCGAGACCAGTGAGCAGGAGTTCCAGAAAGCCACAGAGGTCTTGTGCGTTGACGGCGGTGCTTCTATGCATACTTCACACCGCCAACTCAAGCAGTGGGTGCGGGAAGTCAATGCGGCAGAACCACCCATCGAGTCACGCAAGCTTCTGAAATGGTCCATCACGCCTATCATCTTTGATATTGAGGACCACCCTGCTCGCACAACTACGGTCGGGTGCCTGCCGATGTTGGTTTCACCAACTATCCGCAACCTCAAGCTCACTAAGATGCTAGTTGATGGCGGGCCGGCTTGAACCTGATCTCCTCCGCTGTGCTCCAGAAACTCCAGGTCCCTGACAGCGAGCTCGAAGAGACCGGCACATTCCAA
Organism: Aegilops umbellulata; assembly: GCA_032464435.1. Classification (NCBI taxonomy): domain Eukaryota; kingdom Viridiplantae; phylum Streptophyta; class Magnoliopsida; order Poales; family Poaceae; genus Aegilops; species Aegilops umbellulata. The sequence continues at coordinate 362,232,858 of CP136057.1, forward strand.
GGAATCAACCCGGGAAGGAGCAAGCCGAAGGGGAAGATCACGTTGCCGGTGACATTTGGTAGCGAGTTGAACTCCAGAACAGAGAGGGTCACTTTTGACGTCGCCGATTTTCCATTGCCTTACAATGGGATTCTCGGCCGTCCAGTGCTCGCCAAGTTCATGGCGGCCTCTCACTATGCGTATAACATGCTGAAGATGCCAGGCCCGATAAGTGTCATCTCTGTCCCTGGCGACAAGAAGGATGCTCTTATCTGTGCCGACAAGATTTACCGGGAAGCGGCAGCCGCAACGGATCGCAAGTCACTTGCCGCTGAAGCTCCCAGGGGGAAGAAGAAGACCAAGTCCGGCAAGAGTTCTGATACCCACTCCGGCAAGCGCACCTCTTCGGAGTGCTGCGCTACCGTCGAGGACGCACCATCGAGCTCCACCGACAAATGTAAGAAGACAATGGCAGCTCCGCCAGAGACCAAGAAGGTGTCCGCCAAGGAGGACGGCACTGGTGGTACCTTCACCATCAGTGCCACTCTCGACCCTAAATAGGAAAGCGCGCTCATTGCTTTCCTGCGGGCGAACGTCGATGTGTTTGCGTGGCAACCGTCTGACACCCCCGGTGTTCCCAGGAAAGTAATTGAGCACCACCTTGCCGTCTGTCCTCACACGCGGCCCGTCAAGCAGAAAGTCAGGAAGCAAGCAGTGGAGCGCCAAGAATTCATCGCAGAAGAGATCAAGAAGTTGGAAGCGGCAGGCCTCGTCAGGGGAGCGCTCCATCCTACGTGGTTGGCCAATCCTGTAGTCGTGCGCAAGGCAAACGGGAAATGGAGGCTTTGTATCGACTTTACCGATGTTAACAAAGCTTGTCCCAAAGACCCATTTCCCTTGCCGCGCATTGACCAGATTGTTGACTCCACGGCCGGATGTGACTTGCTTTCATTTCTTGACGCATACTCAGGATACCATCAGATCTTCATGGCAGAAGAGGATGAGGAGAAGACCGCATTCATCACTCCATGTGGCACGTACTGTTTCATACGAATGCCTTTCGGTTTAAAGAATGTTGGTTCAACATTCGCAAGAGTAGTCCATGCTGCTTTTAAGCCACAAATACACAGAACTGTGGAAGCCTACATGGATGACATAGTGGTCAAGAGCAAGGACAAGGCAACCCTGATTCAAGATTTAGACGAGACTTTTGCAAATCTGCGCAAGATCAGCCTTAAGCTCAACCCCGAGAAGTGTGTGTTTGGAGTCCCTTCCGGCAAGCTTCTCGGGTTCTTCGTGTCTCAGCGGGGAATTGAAGCCAATCCCGACAAGATCAAGGCCATTGAGCAGATTGAAACACCAAAGCGCGTCAAGGATGTACGAAGACTTGCCGGTTGCGTGGCAGCTCTCAGCAGGTTTATCTCTAAGTCTGCTGAGCGCGCCCTGCCATTTTTCAAAATATTGAAAAAGGCAGGTCCAATGAAATGGACTCCGGAAGCGGAGGCTGCGCTGCAAGACTTGAAGAGATACCTGTCCTCCACTCCAATACTTGTCGCACCTAAGCCACAAGAGAAGTTGCTGCTGTATCTGGCGGCAACCAATCAAGTGGTTAGTGCTGCGTTAGTAGCGGAGAGGGAGGCAGATGATGAGCCAGCAACCACGGCAGGCGCATCCAGCGACAAGCAGGGGGCTTCCCCGACAAGCTCTGGTCCCGACAAAGATGGATCTGCGCAGGCGCGTGAGGAGATACAAAAGAGAATGGTGCAGCGCCCAGTTTACTTTGTCAGTTCCGTTCTGCAGGGGGCTAGGTCAAGGTACTCTGCTGTGCAGAAATTGCTTTTCGGCCTTCTCATGGCCTCGAGAAAGCTGTGCCATTACTTCCAAGCACATGAGATCACAATTGTCACTCGTTTTCCGCTGAAGAGGATACTGCAGAATCCAGAAGCAACAGGCAGGATTGTTGAGTGGGCACTGGAACTGTCAAGCTTTGGCCTCAAGTTTGAGAGCACTTCAACTATCCAAAGCAGAGCATTGGCAAAATTCATAGCAGAGTGGACGCCAACACCAAATGAAGAAATTCCAGAAACGAGCATCCCCGTCAAGGAAGCAAGCAAAGAGTGGCTGATGTACTTTGATGGTGCCTTCTCGCTGCAAGGCGCCGGTGCTGGCGTGCTGCTTGTCGCACCCACCGGAGAGCACCTCAAGTACATAGTCCAGATGCACTTTCCCAAGGAGAAAGCAACAAACAATACTGCAGAGTATGAAGGTTTGCTTGCCGGTCTCAGGATCGCGGCAGACCTTGGGATCAAGAAGCTCATTGTAAGGGGTGACTCGCAGCTTGTCGTCCGCCAAGTGAATAAGAGTTATCAGAGTCCGTTGATGGAAGCCTACGTTGATGAAGTGAGAAAGCTAGAAGAGCACTTTGACGGCCTACAGATGGAACATGTTCCAAGAGATCAGAACGACATTGCCGATGGCCTGTCAAAGTGCGCAGCACTTAAGTTACCTGTGGAACCAGGGATCTTTGTGCTCAAGCTGACTTGACCGTCTGTAACGCCATCAACTGGACAGAGCAAGAAGAGGAAGTTGATTTCTGGTGACTATTTTCCGGCAGAGCTTCCCGAAGCCGCCGCCAAGAAGGTCCCCAAGATCAACACCAAGAGTGCTGGAGAGCAGTCTGCTCCGGCAAGCCCCAGGATTTGTTCCGTTGAAGCAGACGCTCCCAACAAGTTTTGCTCCGGTAAGCTTGCCGGGGAACGTCAAGCTCCGGCTGAGCCGCAGGTTCTCGCCGTAGAAGCGGATGTTCCCGCAGCAGCAGATGCGCCTTTAGTCCTTGTTGTCGAGGCGCAAGCTCCAGCATGGGCACAGCAAATTGTCCGTTTCCTTCAGACAGGAGAACATCCCGAAGAGCAAGAAGAAGCGGAAAGAGTAGCCCGGCAGTCAAGTATGTACTAGTTTGTCGACAACACACTGTACAGAAGAAGACTCAACGGTGTGAAATTGAAGTGTATTCACCGGGAAGACGGACAGAAGCTGTTGACAGAGATACATGGAGGCATATGTGGTCACCACATTGACGCAAGAGCACTTGCCGTCAAGGCATTCCGGCAAGGTTTCTTTTGGCCGACAGCCCTCCAGGATGCAACTGCACAAGTAACCAAGTGTGAAGCGTGTCAGTTCCATTCCAAGCAGATACACCAGCCAGCTCAAGCTCTCCAGACGATCCCTTTATCCCGGCCATTTTCGGTCTGGGGGATCGACATCCTCGGCCCCTTCCCCCGAGCAGTCGGGGGCTTTGAGTACTTGTACGTAGCAATCGACAAGTTCACAAAGTGGCCGGAAGTGGAAGCAGTAAGGAAGGTGACAACACAATCAGCAGTCAAGTTCTTCAGGGGGATTGTTTGCCGCTTAGGGATCCCTAACAGGATCATCACCGACAACGGTATGCAATTCATGAGCCGCACCTTCATGCAGTACGTCCAAGATCTTGGCGCCAAGGTCTGCTTCGCTTCTGTTGCTCACCCCAGAAGCAACGGTCAAGCGGAGAGGGCAAATGCTGAAGTGTTGCATGGGCTCAAGACCAGGACTTTCGACAGGCTGCACGAGTGCGTAAGAAACTGGATTGAGGAGCTGCCGGTGGTTCTTTGGTCGACCAGGACGACGCCAAATCGAGCCACTGGCCAGACACCTTTCGCTCTAGTCTATGGAGCAGAGGCAGTTCTCCCCACGGAACTCGTATACGGGTCACCTCGAGTGCTCGCTTATGATGAGCTTGAGCAAGAGCAGCTGCGACAAGATGACGCGCTGCTCCTTGAGGAAGACCGTCTTCAGGCTGCTGTACCAGCTGCTCGCTACCAGCAAGCTTTGCGCCGCTACCATAGCTGCAAAGTTAATGCCAGAAGTCTCGAGGAAGGCGACCTTGTTCTTCGAAGTGTTCAGTCCGCCAAGAATTCCAACAAGTTGACGCCGAAGTGGGAAGGCCCTTACCGGGTGAAACGAGTCACTAGGCCTCGCGCTGTCTGCCTTGAGACCGAAGATGGCATTCCGGTGAGCAACTCCTGGAACATTGAGCATCTTCGTAAGTTTTACCCGTAAGGCGCAGTTGCCGGACCCTGTTCCAGCAACCACCTTTTGTACAAGTCTTGCCGCTGTTGCATGTAATCCTTTGTACAAAGCCAGGCGCAGACCCTGTGCATAAATAAAGCTCATGTGCTCCGCACATCTTGTCAATTTCATGTTTTTTATTTTTTGCATGAGTTATCTGACACTTTGTGCAGCGCCAACCCCCGGTAAGCGATAACGAGCCATAAGGCTCCATATCTTTATTTTCTCTTCTTTCTTTTTTCTCAAGGAAAGGAAGGTTCCCTCGCCCACAAGTTTGCCGGGGGGGAAGGAGAAGATAATGGTATGGACCAGGCGTCGTTCAAGAAAGTTTTGTCTTGCCAGAAAGCAAACAACAGAAAAGCTAAGTTGCCAAAGTTTGAGCAATCAGATTTTTAAAATTTTTAAGTTATCTTCCTTGAACGACCATGCTTTGTATGGAAAACCTGTGCGCGGAGGAACCAACTCGTGGCTAGTTGCGCCCTTACTTTGTTTCGAGTCCGCTCAACAACTTAAGTGAGCTGCTACTAGTTGCGACAAGGTTTCTTGTCGGTAACGGCACCGCCAACAGGCTGCTGACGTCCCGCACTCAGCGCTCGCGGCTAAGGTGCCTGCGTCGGCAAGTTCCCTAAAAGCATAGGGCAAAAACATACAAAGGAAGGAATCAAGTAAAGGAAATAACATGGCAATCACTACCCAAAATAGAGTTATATTACAAGATAGCTTGTCGCGGCTCTAATAAATTGTTTTCATAACATGACCAACATCGACAAGAAATGAAGAAAACGGGCGGCCTAGTCTACACGATCGCCCTCAACCCTCTTGATCCCGCTCACCTTGTCCACAATGGGTGCGACAAGGGCCTTGAGCGCCCCCAGATCAGCATCCGGCAACAGGGTCTTGAGGACGTTGGTGAGGTTGAGGCCCGGGTTGTGGAAGGCCACCTTCACCAACACCTTTTGAAGAGCTCCCGCGCTGATCTTGCGTGACTCGTCGGCCAGCTGCTTTGGGATCCTCTCCCGGAGTCGCTGGAGGGCTGTCGCCACGCCTTTGAAGAACAAAGTGAGCTTGGCGCTGGATTGGAGGTTCTCATCGGAGGGATACCCGAGATCCTCCATCCCCAGCTGCGCCAGCTCCCTGTCAATGTCTGCGGCGGCATCCACAAGACCCTCCGTCCAGTGCTCCACAGTCTCCCTAAAAGTGTTCTGGGCGGCAGCAGCACTCTCCAGCAGCGCCTTGTCGGCCTTGATCTCCTCCTTCAGGGCCACCTCCTGCTCCCTGGCGCCGTCCAGCGTCTTGGTCAAAGTGGTCAGCTTCAACTCAAGATCTACGTTGGAGTCCTTGGCGGCGCTGAGCTCCTTGCCCTTCTCGGCGAGACGGGCCTGCAGCTCTGAGTGGCTGTAGGCGTCCTTCTCCCGCTCACGCTTGAGCGCGGCAAGCTCCTCGCCGCTCGCATTGAGATCGGCCTCCAGCTGCGCCACCTTCATCTCCAGCTCCTTCTTGGCGGCCTCGGCAGCTGCGGCAGCGTCCTCTGCTTGCTTGAGAGCTCCGCCGAATGTTCGCTCATGCGCGGCAAGCTCCTCCTCGTGGCTATCGAGGTTGATCTTCCGCTGCGCCAGCTTGCCCTCCTGTGCAGACAGCTTCTCAGTGGCAAGCCGCTGCTGCTCTTCGACGTCAGCCTTCTCGAGGAGGAAGGCCTTCTGCTCCTCAGCGAGCTGCTCCCGCTCCTCCGCTAGGGACCGGAGAGTTGCCTGGTTGTGACCTCGGAGCTCCTCCGCGCGCTTCTCAATGTCTGCTCCCGCCTTTGCGACAAGCGCCTCGCGGGATTCCAGCTTGGCTTGCCGAGCGCGGTAGAGCGACAACAGCTTCTGCAGCAGTCGCTCCTCCTCGGGCTCGCCACTGCTACTGCTTGGCGCGTCAACCAGCATCAGTCCAGCGGAGGCGAGCACCTCTCCGTCGAAGCTTTCTCCTTCGACCGGTGCCCTGGACATTAACGCCCAGGGGAGGTTGATGAAGACGCCATTGCCGGCCTTCAAGTAGACGCCTGGCTGGGGCTCTTCGGAGCCTGACACTGCGGCAGCGGCGGAAGGGTCGGCGGTCGGCGTAGCGCCTGGCGCTCCTGCAGCCTCAGGGCCGTCTGTACGATCGTTAGACCCCTCGCCAGCTGCTGCGGCGGCAGCCTTGGCGGCCTCTTCGCCGGCAGGATCATCAGCGCCGGCCGCTTCTTCGGTGGCAGCGGCGTCGTCGACAGCAACCTCGGTCCCCATCGGCTCCGCAGCAGATGAGTCTGACGGCCGGAAAAGGAAGAAAAGTCAAACAAATATCCAAAAAGAAGATCAAACAAAGGAGAACCCAAGGGAAGTTTCGTAGCAAGAGGTTTACCTGTACCAGGCTCTGCAGTTGTGGTCTCCGCCGCCGGGGGGCCGCTGGTGCTGTCCCTTGCCGGAGAACTCCCCCTTGCCGGAGATCTCTCCCTTGTCGGAGGATTCTCCCTTGCCGGAGAACTCTCCCTTGGCGGTGTAGTCGAAGCAGATGGCATGTCAGGGGCGGTCTCCGGACGCTCCTGGTGGGGCTGCTCTACTCCTACACAAACCAGCAGTCAGATATCAGCAAACAAAGAGTATCCATGCGCGCCTAACAGCGGGAAGCAAACCATATACTTACGCTGGGGGCTGCTCTGAAGAACAGTTGTCGGGTCCGACAAGTTTGTCTCGGACGCACCCCCTGCTGTCGCGGTGGGTTCGTCCTCGATGATAATCAACGGGACCTTGGCTCTCTTTGCCGCTCTCTGGGCTAGAGTCCTAAAAAGGAATAAGATCAGAGTAAAGCAAATGAGATACAAGACGAAGCAGCAAGAATTGAAGAAATACAAGTACAACAAGAATCTTACTCTTCTTCTTCCTCGTCGGAGCTGAGCGCGGAGAAGTCAAAGCCTAGCTCACCTCCGGCGCGAGGAGGCGGAGGAGTAGGTTCCCTTGGCAGCTTGGCGGGAGCAGTGACAGTGGTCTGAGAAGACCCCGCTCCAGTTGCCGCAGCAGCGTGAGGTGCTTCCGCGGCAACAGAACTTGCCGCGGTGGAGCGTGTCACGCGGCGCGGCGGCTGTTGACTCGTGTGCCGCTCCACTACGCCCCCGGCCTTGCGGAGACGCCTTCTTGGTGGAGCCGGGGGCTCTGCTTGCGGCAAGATGCCCAAAGATGAGGAGGAAGAGGAGTCGATCTGCAAAGAGCCGCTCGCATCCTTGGCGGGCTTGCTCGACCCGACGTCATGCCCGGCAGGCTCTTCCTCGCCGGCAAGCCCCTCTCGCTCGGCAAGGCTTGCCGCCTCCGCTGCCTCTACCTCCTCCACAGTGAACCCAATCTCGCCCGCGGCTGCGGCTGCCGCCGCCTCTTCCAGCCTAGTGGCGATGCGCTTCATCTCCTCGTCGGTGGTGTCCCGGGTGAGGCCCTTCTGCTCATCAAAGCGGATCGGCACTTCTACCAAGCCATCGAAGAACGCCTGCACGACGTCGTCTGCAGGCTCTTGCCAAGCTGGGTCAATTCCATGCGAGTCGCACAGTGGCATCATTGCACGGATGCGGCTGAGCGAGGAATTGTTGCACAATGGAACGACACCCTTAGGCAACCTGAACACTTCGGGATGTTGAGGGTCGTATTTGAACAGCTCCTGGAGCATGCGTTAAGCTCCAGAACAGTGAAGTTGAAGTTGAGGCCCGGACGCAGCCTCATGATATCCGCCGCATTCTTGAACTCCCAGGCGGGTGTCCCCCTTTCCTGCAGGGGGGCGATGCGGCGGTGAAGGAAATCTGCGCCAACGGTGCCTATAGTGAGCCCGGCAAGCCTGAGGCGTTGGATCCGGGCGACGGCAATCTTCAGCCTGTCGTCTTCCGGGGCCACATTGCTCCAATCGCTGCCGCGCACTACTGGAGTTTGGCGCCGGGCGGTAAACGACTGCGGGTCCTCCTCGACAATCCAGCACCAGTCCGCTCTCCATTCCTCCCACTTGCTGCGGAGCTCTCCCTCCAGATAAGCTTCCTTCTTGCCGGCTTTTGAGATCCAGGCGATTCCGCCGGATAAAGGCTCTCCTTTCTCAACTCGGGGCATAAAGAAGTGGCGAAAAAGGGCTACATTTGGATGGACTCCGACAAAGTTTCGCAGAGATGTGTGAAAACTGCCATGGTCAGGACGACATTGGGGGTGAAGTCAAGGAGGCGGAGCCCGTAGGTGTTCATAATATCACAGAAGAACTCAGAGAAAGGCGGGCAGAGCCCGCAGTAGAAGAACAAGGCGAAAAAAGGGTATCCAGTTGGAGCCATTTTCCAAGCGACGGCTGGAAGTACCTTCGTGCGCGGGTGCGCCCGCGTCTCCGTCGACCAGAAGAGGTAGTAGTACTCCCTCAGATCCCTCGCGGCAAGCTTGGGGGGGGGGAGATTGCCCGCTCCTTTCACAGCGCCGCGAGCCGCTGCGCCTTGGCCGACTTCATGACCTTCCCCTTCTCGGCTTTCGGAGCCATGGCGGAAGTGGTGAGGGAGGTCGACGGCGTTGGTGGTGCTGGTGGCGATGGGGGGCGGAGCGCTGCTCTCTTTCGGCTTTGGGAAGAAGGGGAGTGGCGGAGATTTTCGAGGTTGGAGTAGCAACTGGCGGATGGGCGAACTGCCCCAGTTTCCCCTGCTTATAAGGAGAGAGGGGGCGGACGTTCCGCCTTTCCGAATAAAGAAACCACCCACAATCTCTCCCACGATGCCGCAATGAACGCGTGTCGTTCGGGGAGGGCGCGGTGGATACGGAATGGGATACGGCGTGACCCAGGCCGCGCGTGCCCGTGCCCTGTTTTGGGCCTGGCCCAACAGTGCTTGGCACCGTGTATGGCCTAGGCCCGGGGGCTCCTGTCGGTGTACTAGAGTAGGGGTACCCTAGTATCCCGAACTTGTGCACGGGCAGTCGCAGCACCCCGCGGCAAGGCATGCCGGGTGACCGCCAAGGTCCTCTGTGGTTCCTTTGGAGCCATTCAAGAACAAAGTATTCAAGCCAAGGAGACAAGGCCCTTGCAAGAGGAGCTTGCCGGGAAGGCCACTCAAGGCACAAGACCCCGGCAAGAGGAGCTTGCCGGGAAGGCCAACCAAGGCATCCCAAGGAACTTGCCGCGACGCGCCACGCGTCCCGGCGAGGCCCGGTGAGTGGCAAGCCTCCGGACGCGACAAGACAACGACCGCGGCAAAGCGTTTGCCACAGCAAGCTACCACTCCGTACTCATGCTCTAGCACATCCACCAACGTGTCGCTCTGGGACCCTTCCAGGCGTACGTGGCGGGAGGCTGTGCAGCCAGCAGTACGCGGTGGCAAGCGGCGCTGACAAGATTGCCATCGTGGCGAACGGTGGCGTCCCTGACGGTCCCTTTATGCACTATTTGGGCGACGCAGATGGGCATTTAATGCCCTTGTCCCCTACCGTCAGGGTTAGGTATGATACACTATACAGGTAGCTGTACCAACCGCAACACCTTTCCATTTTACCCCTATCTACGTTGCCACCTGTCGGTGACCCCTTGAGCATATAAAAGGAGGCACATGCGCAACGTAGAGGGGGGGAGGAGAATAACACTCACACTCGGTCTCGTTAGCTGCTGGTGTGTACTGTAGCACTCAGCGCTCCCGAGCAAGAACTCAATACAAACCACAAAGCAGGAGTAGGGTTTTACGCATCCATGCGGCCCGAACCTGGGTAAACTGCTCGTGTGCTCCGCCTCGATCTGCTCTTCGTGCGATCTCTGCGCCCGCCGAACCGAAAGGGGCTCGGTCCGCCGGTCCCCATAGGTGCTCGTGGATCAGTTTCCCCGACACCTATTTAAGCTGAGGAAAAAAGGAATCAATTACTGGCTAATAAAAGAGGTGTAGCGACCAGACCTCAAACGGTCTGACCTCTGTGCTCAGGTGTCATCCCTGGATCAGTAATGCTGACACCACACAGTACTTTGAAGGATTTATAACAGAGTAGCAATCACACACTTATTACATCGATGTCTCAAAGAGAACTTATTACAATAAATATGGCTTAAGGCCATCTAATAACAATAACAGCGGAAGGCTTGGAAGATAAGCGAGTCCATCAACTCCAACGACATCATTGAGTATATAACCACGACCAAAAAGGCACCTTACTCGTCGTCTGAAAAGTCTACAACATGAAATGTTGCAGCCCGAAACGGGTCAACACTTGGAATATGCTGGCAATGTAACACATAGAGAGTAATGAAAGATCAAAGCTATACTACATGCATATTTGGCTGGTGGAAAGCTCTATGGTTACAGTTTTGCGTAAAGCCAATTTTTCCCTACTGCAAAGGAATAAATTTATTTAACTATCATGGTGGTTGTTAAACATTGAGAATGGTTGACAGCATCCTCAATCCCATTAAAATAATCATCATTAAAACCCAACAATATTAATTCAAAGTAACATGATGAGATTCACATGATATCCAAGTACTAGATACTCAAAACGTCCATAACCGGGGACACGGCTAACCATGATTAGTTTGTACACTCTGCAGAGGTTTGCGCACTTTTCCCCACAAGACTCGATCGCCTCCGTTGGATTTCTCACACTACATGGTGTTTGAGAAACGGATGACCGAGACACAGTCTTTCAGAAGCGCTAGCACCTTACGATGGATAGACCGGTACACCTACTTTCCCCTACATCTGCTAGTCTACCCTGTAAGAGTTCGCACGACTTAATAATCTATGCCAGAGCCCATAATGGCTTGTGGCTGCACACGGAAGTTTCTAGTATGAATAATCTCATGATCCCATTGAGCCTGGGTGGCGGTCCATAAAGAAAAACAACAGGCAATCCTGGAATACCCAGGTACCTCAATCCACCCAGATGTGTGTGTAAGTTGCCACCTTAGATAAACCATTAATTTATCAAACTCACATCTGTCATGGATATCACTCACCCAATCCACGTCTACTAGCATAGCATGGCATAATAAGCAAACGTAGAAGTAACTCCCAAATGTTGATACTAAAACAGGTAATAGGTACTACCTCAGCTACTTCCCAATGCACAATTTAATTAGATCCTAATCATGCAAAGTTTGAGGATTGATCTAATGCAATAAAACTGGGTAGTAAAAGAGGTATGATCAAAGTGTTACTTGCCTTGCTGAAGATCCGTGAAACCTATGGATTCGAAGTAACAGGCGGCGCACTCCGAGTATTCTATCACAGACAAACAAACAAGCATATAATAAGTACTCATCTGATGCACAGGTAAAACTCAAATAAGAGATCTAAACAGAAAGTTCAAGTTAAGAACTCCGGTTTGCAAAAAGAATCAAATCGAACGAAGCAACGAAAGTCAAACGGCAAAAGAAAACAACTTTGTTCTACTAATCTGGATCTAAGTCAAATTTTATAGAAGCAAAAACTTGTTAAAGTTGGTTAAACGGTTAGAGGTTTTCGAGATGAAACTCTAGGCGCCTGAATCGCCTGATTCCGATAAACGAGCGAAAAGTTATACTAAAACGAAAATCGGATCAGAAATCGCGCTCAGAAAATAACCGCGGAAAATTCGAGAAAAAGAAAAACGACGAACGGATTATCGAACGGCGCGGGGCTAGGGCGCGGGCGGCCTAGGGTTTGGGGGCGGCTGGGCCTTCGGGCTGGCTCCACCCGGCTTATAAAGCCACCTCGTGCCGGAGTCCCGGTCGGACACGGACCGTAGGTCGGTTCGTTTTTTTCTAAATATTAACGTGCAGAAGAAAAATAAAAAGAAATACTGAACAGACTCCAAAAATCCCGAAATAAATTTTTCCGGACTTCAAAAATCAAGCCCGACAAAGTGAACATTTATTTGGGCCTAAATGCAATTTTTGAAAAATGCAAATTTTTCCTAAATTCAAATAAAATATCGAAAAACTCCGAAATAAAATCTTATTTGATTTTATTATTAAATCCTCAATATTTCTTTATTCTGGGAATGTCATTTTATTCCCTCTCTCATAGTTTGTAATAGAAATAATTGATGATAAAATAAATAAAATCAAATGATCCTATCCGCCAAATTTGAGAAAACTCAAATATGAAAATAACGAAATCCCCAACTCTCTCTGTGGGTCCTTGAGTTGCGTAGAATTTCTAGGATCAAAACCAAAAGCAAATAAAATATGATATGCATGATGATCTAATGTATAACATTCCAAATTGAAAATTTGGGATGTTACAAACCTACCCCCTTAAGATGAATCTCGCCCTCGAGATTCGGGTTGGCTAGAAAATAGGTGTGGGTGGTCCTTGAGCAAATCTTCCTCTCGCTCCCAGGTGGCTTCATCCTCCGTGTGGTGGCTCCACTGAACCTTGCAAAACTTGATAACCTTGCTGCGAGTGACTCGGCTGGCAAACTCGAGAATCTTGACTGGTTTCTCCTCATAGGTCAGGTTGTTATCCAACTGAATTGCTTCCAATGGCACTGTGTCTCTCAAAGGTGTGTCAGCCATCTCCACGTGGCACTTCTTCAACTGAGAAACGTGGAACACATCATGAACTCCTGACAATCCTTCGGGCAATTCCAACTTGTAGGCCACTTCTCCCATACGCTCCAAAACTCGATATGGTACTACAAATCGTGGCGCTAACTTTCCCTTAACTCCAAAACGCTTAATCCCTCGAAGTGGAGATACTCGAAGATAAACTCGGTCTCCAACTTCGTAAACTGTATCCTTGCATTTAGAATCTGTGTAGCTCTTCTACCTGGTCTGGGCTACCTTGAGCCTATCGCGAATCAACTTCACCTTCTGTTCAGACTCCTTAATCAAATCAGGTCCAAACAACTGGTGGTCTCCAACTTCATCCCATGACAACGGTGTCCTGCACATCCTTCCGTACAAGGCTTTGAAAAGGGACATTTTCAAACTGGTTTTATAACTATTGTTGTAAGAGAACTCTGCATATGGAAAATTGTCGTCCCAACTAGATCCATAATCTAGCGCACAAGCTCTTAGCATATCCTCCAAAATCTGATTAACTCTCTCGGTTTGTCCATCTGTCTGAGGATGAAAAGCTGTACTGAATTCTAGCCTGGTACCCAAAGTCTCATGCAGCTGCTTCCAGAACTTTGAGGTAAACTGGGTTCCTCTATCTGATACGATACTCCTCGAAACTCCATGCAGACATACGATCCTGGTCATATATATCTTTGCCAACTTAGCACTGGTGTAAGTGGTCTTTACTGGGATGAAATGAGCTACCTTCGTCAACCGATCAACTACAACCCAAATCGAGTCATAGCCGGAACGAGTCCTTGGTAATCCTGTGATAAAATCCACGCCTAGCTTATCCCACTTCCATTCGGGTATCGGCAATGGTTGTAACAATCCTGCTGGCTTCTGATGCTCTGCCTTTACTCTCTGACATACATCACAAACTACTACTCCGCAATATCTTTCTTCATTCCGGTCCACCAGAAAGTATCCTTCAAATCCAAATACATCTTGGTATTTCCTGGGTGAATCGAATAGGGTGAATCATGCGCCTCTTGCAGAATCAACTTCCTGATCTCCGGGTCATTGGGCACATAAACAGTGTCTTCAAACCATAGGGTATCATGCTCATCCTCATGAAATCCTTTAGCTTTTCCTTCGCTCATTTTCTCCTTTATAGAGGCAATCTCCTTGTCAGATTTCTGAGCTTCTCTAATTTTATCCATCAAAGTTGACTGAATCTCCAATGCTGCTACATAGCCTCTCGGAACTATTTCCAAACATAGCTCACGAAGATCCTCGGCTAACTCCTTTGGTATTCCTCCCGTCAGTAGTGTATTGACATGGCTCTTACGGCTCAATGCGTCCACTACTACATAGCCTTTCCGGGATGGTAATGCAATCTCATATCATAATCCTTGATGATCTCCAACCATCTCCTTTGTCTGAGGTTTAACTCCTTCTGCGTGAAAATGTAATTCAAACTCTTGTGATCCGTGTACACTTCATAATGATTCCTAATGAGGAAATGTCTCCATGTTTTCAATGCATGCACTACGGCTGCTAACTCCAAATCATGCGTGGCATAGTTCAATTCCTGATGCTTCAGTTGTCGTGAAGCATACGAAACAACTCTTTCCTCCTGCATAAGCACTGCTCCAAGTCCTCGACGTGAAGCGTCGCAATATACCTCATAATCCTTGGTCTGATCTGGCAGAATTAACACTTGTGAGGTAACCAAACGTTTCTTCAACTCCAGGAAACTAGCCTCACACTCCTCAGTCCATTTAAACTTGGTATCCTTCTTCAGCAACTCCGTCATAGGCTTTGCAATCTTAGAAAAGTTCTCAATAAATCTCCGGTAGTACGATTCCAAGAAAACTCCGGATCTCTCCAACTGTTGTTGGTGCGTCCCAGTTGGTTACAGTGATAACCTTTGTGGGGTCAACTGCTATTCCTTCTCCGGATATAACGTGTCCGAGGAATCCTACTTCCTTCAACCAAAACTCACATTTGCTGAACTTGGCATATAACTGATGTTCTCTGAGCTTCTCAAGTACCAATCGCAAATGTTCCTTATGCTCCTCTTCATTCTTCAAGTAAATCAGAATATCATCAATGAACACCATGACGAACTTATTCCAAAACTCCATAAACACTTTGTTCATCATGTTCATAAAATAGGCAGGTGCGTTAGTCAGACCAAATGACATAACGGTATACTCATACAGTCCATATCTTGTGGTGAAAGCTGTCTTAGGTATGTCCTGCTCTCGAATCTTCAATTGATGGTACCCCGACCGCAAATCGATCTTGGAAAACACTTTGGCTCCTTGCAAATGGTCAAACACATCATTGATCATCGGTAGTGGGTACTTGTTCTTGATTGTTAGCTCGTTCAATCCACGATAATCAACAACCATCCTTAACGATCCATCCTTCTTCTCCACTAGAAGTACTGGTGATCCCCAAGGCGAAGAACTTGGGCGAATGTAACCTTTATCCAGTAACTCCTTAATCTGCTTCTTAATCTCCACCAAATCTTTTGCGGGCATCCTGTATGGTCTCTTCGATATTGGCCCTGTGCCTGGCAAAAGCTCAATCAAAAACTCAATATCTCTATCTGGTGGCATGCCTGGCAACTCTTCTGGAAATATGTCAGGGAAATCCTTTACCACTAGTATTTCCTCCTGCACAACTCCTGATAAGGAATTTACTTGTGTCCTGTTTGGCGCATGCCGGGATACATACTTGATCCTTCTTCCTTCTGGCGTTGTAAGCAAAATATTCTTACTGGCGCAATCGATGTTTCCTCCATACATCGACAGCCAATCCATACCGAGAATTACATCCAAACCTTGGGATTCCAGAATAATTAAATCCGTTGGGAAAACATGCCTTCCTATACTTAATGGCACTTGAAAGCATCCTTGACTGGCCATGTACTCTGCTCCTGGTGAGCTTACTAGCATAGGTGTTCTGAGAACCCTAGTGGGTAGGCTATACTTTTCCACAAATCCCCTTGATATGTATGAATGCGAGGCACCAGTATCAAAAAGAACGAGTGCAGTAAATGACTTAACCAAAAACTTACCGATTACTGCATCAGGCTGAGCTTCAACCTCCTCCACATTAACGTGGTTCACCTGTCCCCTATTGAAAGGGTTCGGCTTCTTTCTCGAGCTTCCATTGCCATTCTGGCCTTCAGGACATTCATTGGCATAATGTCCGGTCTTTGAACACTTGAAATAGGTGACTTGGCTCAGATCTGTCTTGGCTGGGGTTGATGGGGTGGTACGGTTCTGTCCGTTGCTTCCTCCATTCCCATTACTATTCTTGGAGCCGTTATGATTGTGCGAGCTACCTCCTCCATGGGTATGCTGAAAATGAACTCCCGGTTTAGGGGTAAGACGGGGCTTCTGCTGAGCTCCAGAATTGTACTTCCCCTGTCCATACTTCCTTTTTTGGTTTTCAATCTGCTGCTGCTTCCCCTCAATCAGAAGAGTACGATCTACCAACTCCTGGTAGTTGTTGAAGCTTGCTATCATCAACTGCATGCTCAGCTCGTCATTTAGTCCTTCCAGTAACTTCTCCTGCTTAGCTGCATCCGTAGTAACGTCATCTGGGGCGTAACGTGCTAGCTTACTAAAGTCATCCACATACTGGCCAACTGTCCGTCCTCCTTGGCGCAAGTTGCGAAACTCACGCTTCTTCATGGCCATAGCTCCCGCTGAAACATGGGCAGTGCGGAAAGCTTGCTGAAACTGATCCCATGTGACAGTTTCTACAGGGTAAGTGACTGTAAAATTCTCCCACCATGCCGCTGCGGGTCCTTCAAGCTGATGTGCGGCAAACTTCACTTTTTCCCCATCTGTACATCCTGCAGTGGTCAACTCCCTCCCTGTCTTGCGGAGCCAATCATCTACTACTATCGTCTCGGTGCTACTGGAAAACACCGGCGGATTCAGCCTAAGGAAACGGGTTAAGTGATCAACTGGTGGTGGTGGCGGTGTGTTGTTGTTGTTGTTGTTGTTGTTGTTGTTGTTGTTGTTGTTGTTGTTGTTGTTGTTGTTGTTGTTGTTGTTGTTGTTGTTGTTGTTGTTGTTGTTGTTGTTGTTGTTGTTGTTGTTGTTGTTGTTGTTGTTGTTGTTGTTGTTGTTGTTGTTGTTGTTGTTGTTGTTGTTGTTGTTGTTGTTGTTGTTGTTGTTGTTGTTGTTGTTGTTGTTGTTGTTGTTGTTGTTGTTGTTGTTGTTGTTGTTGTTGTTGTTGTTGTTGTTGTTGTTGTTGTTGTTGTTGTTGTTGTTGTTGTTGTTGTTGTTGTTGTTGTTGTTGTTGTTGTTGTTGTTGTTGTTGTTGTTGTTGTTGTTGTTGTTGTTGTTGTTGTTGTTGTTGTTGTTGTTGTTGTTGTTGTTGTTGTTGTTGTTGTTGTTGTTGTTGTTGTTGTTGTTGTTGTTGTTGTTGTTGTTGTTGTTGTTGTTGTTGTTGTTGTTGTTGTTGTTGTTGTTGTTGTTGTTGTTGTTGTTGTTGTTGTTGTTGTTGTTGTTGTTGTTGTTGTTGTTGTTGTTGTTGTTGTTGTTGTTGTTGTTGTTGTTCTGGTTCTGGACTAACAACTGCATCAAAGCATTCTGCTGCTGGATCAACTAAGTGAGCTCCTGTGGGAAAGCAAATCCATTGTCACGTCTCGGAGGCATCTGAGGGTTTAGAAAAGATGAGAATTAAGAATAGAATGAGGTCTAAAGAGAAAACACTATCCAAATGCACATGAGACAAATGCACACAAAATCACTTCATTCGATCAAACAAGGGCATACAATCGGTCTAGAACTAACATAAAAGTGCGTGGACTATAGTATGTACATGGTGGAACACTACTACTGTTATGGTAGTCTACTAGAAAAACTGCTCCGATGAAGACTCCATGATATCTGCTCCAGCTTCGTCTTCAAAATCATCATCACTAGGATCGGAATCAGTGTCGTCGATGATGATGTAGTTATCTAGACAGGTGCAATCTTCATCTTCTCCTCCGGGTGCTGAATTCCCCATGAGTTCTTCAATCTTCTCCTTAAGGTCGCCGTTTTGTCTCACTAGAGCTACTATCTCATCCATGTAGTCCTTGCGAGTGGCCTTCAGTTCTCCTTCTAGCTCAATAATCTTGGCTTTTGCTTTCTTCAACTCCATCATGTCTGCGCACATCTGATTCTCCTGGCGTCGAATGTGCTGGTTTTACTCCTGGATGAAAGCTGCAATGGATCTATCCTTCTTGGTGCTAACTATCTCCCATTGTTCGTCTCAGCGTCCGCAAATCTGGTAGATAGTATCCTTGAGGTGATGTGAGCTGCCATGCTCTTTCCCAGACTCCAGGTTGGTGCATTAAAAACACACTCTATGGGCTCCGGGACTGGCACGAACGTCCTTCCTGGAACTTGAGCTTGAATCTTCCAACGCTCCTCTTCGGATAAGGTGGCGTTGTAGGTCCCGGTGAAGCTTGGTATTCTGATGTTCAGGTACTTAGTGACTTCCTTCAGGTGTCATCCAAAAGGTGTATCTTCATCTGGCTGGGTGAACTTGATCCTTGCTTCCGTCATCCTAAAAGAGTAGAAAAGATGAGGAGTCAGAAATGAGAAGAGAGTAGTGATCTAGGGCTTTTGTTTAGTGGCCGTGTCCTACAGTCAGCGTGTGCTCTTATACCATCTCTATAGCGACCAGACCTCAAACGGTCTGGCCTCTGTGCTCAGGTGTCATCCCTGGATCAGTAATGCTGACACCACACAGTACTTTGAATGATTTATAACAGAGTAGCAATCACACACTTATTACATCGATGTCTCAAACAGAACTTATTAAAAAAAATATGGCTTAAGGCCATCTAATAATGATAACAACGGAAGGCTTGGAAGATAAGCGAGTCCATCAACTCCAATGGCATCACTGAGTATAGAACCACGACCTAAAAGCTCTATGGTTACAGTTTTGCGTAAAGCCAATTTTTCCCTACTGCAAAGGAATAAATTTATTTAACTATCATGGTGGTTGTTAAACATTGAGAATGGTTGACAACATCCTCAATCCCATTAAAATAATCATCATTAAAACCCAACAATATTAATTTAAAGTAACATGATGAGATTCACATGATATCCAAGTACTAGATACTCAAAACGTCCATAACCAGGGACACGGCTAACCATGATTAGTTTGTACACTCTGCAGAGGTTTGCGCACTTTTCCCCACAAGACTCGACCGCCTCCGTTGGATTTCTCGCGCAACATGGTGTTTGAGAAAGGGATGACCGAGACACAGTCTTTCAGAAGCGCTAGCACCTTACGATGGATAGACTGGTACACCTACTTTCCCCTACATCTGCTAGTCTACCCTGTAAGAGTTCGCACGACTTAATCAACTATGCTAGAGCCCATAATGCCTTGTGGATGCACATGGAAGTTTCTAGTATGAATAATCTCATGATCCCTTTGAGCCTGGGTGGCGGTCCATAAAGAAAAACAACAGGCAATCCTGGAATACCCAGGTACCTCAATCCACCCAGATGTGTGTTTAAGTTGCCACCTTAGATAAACCATAAATTTATCAAACTCACATCTGTCATGGATATCACTCACCCAATCCACGTCTACTAGCATAGCATGGCATAATAAGCAAACATAGAAGTAACTCCCAAAGGTTGATAATAAAACAGGTAATAGGTACTACCTCAGCTACTTCCCAACCCACAATTTAATTAGATCCTAATCATGCAAAGTTTGAGGATTGATCTAATGCAATAAAAATGGGTAGTAAAAGAGGTATGATCAAAGTGTTACTTGCCTTGCTGATGATCCGCGAAACCTAGAGATTCGAAGTAACAGGCGGCGCACTCCGGGTATTCTATCGCAGACAAACAAACAAGCATACAATAAGTACTCATCTAATGCACAGGTAAAACTCAAATAAGAGATCTAACCAGAAAGTACAAGTTAAGAACTCCAGTTTGCAAAAAGAATCAAATCGAAGGAAGCAACGAAAGTCAAACGGCGAAAGAAAACAACTTCGTTCTACTAATCTGGATCTAAGTCAAATTTTACAGAAGCAAAAACTTGTTAAAGTTGGTTAAACGGTTAGAGGGTTTCGAGACGAAACTCCTGGCGCTTGAATCGCCTGATTCCGATAAACGAGCGAAAAGTTATACTAAAACAAAATCGGATCAGAAATCACGATCAGAAAATAACCGCGGAAAATCCGAGAAAAAGAAAAACGACAAACGGATTATCGAACAAACGTTCGTTATTCAGATCTAAACGATGAACACGTTCGTTAAAACGAACGAACAAGCGAACACTCGCTATTTAACCTAACCCGACAAAAAAAACCGATCTAAAATAAACCGAAACTAAAAAAAATAAACCGACAAAAACCGATCGGTTTTTTTAAAAAAAAACCGACGACACGGATTTCGAGGCGAGGCGAACCTCGGGCGGCGGGATCGACGACGGCGGCGTCCGGCGGGTCGGCGGGCGGCGGCACGGTGGCGGGCGGTGGCGGCGCAGGCGGCGGCGCGGCGCGGGCGGCGAGGCGGCGGCGCGGGGCTGGGGCGCGGGCGGGCTAGGGTTTGGGGGCGGCTGGACCTTCGGGCTGGCTCCCCCCGGCTTATAAAGCCACCTCGGGCCGGAGTCCCGGTCGGACACGGCCCGTAGGTCGGTTCATTTTTTTAAAATATTAACGCGTAGAAGAAAAATAAAAAGAAATACTAAACGGACTCCAAAAATTCAGAAATATATTTTCCCGGACTTCTAAAATCAAGCCCGACAAAGTGAACATTTGTTTGGGCCTAAATGCAATTTTTAAAAAACGCAAATTTTTCCTAAATTCAAATAAAACATCGAAAAACTCCGAAATAAAATCTTATTTGATTTTATTATTAAATCCTCAATATTTCTTTATTTTGGGAAAGTCATTTTATTCCCTCTCTTATAGTTTGTAATAGAAATAATTGATGATAAAATAAATAAAATCAAATGATCCTATCCTCCAAATTTGAGAAACTCAAATATGCAAATAACGAAATCCCCAACTCTCTCCGTGGGTCCTTGAGTTGCATAGAATTTCTAGGATCAAAACCAAATGCAAATAAAATATGATATGCATGATGATCTAATGTATAACAATCCAAATTGAAAATTTGGGATGTTACAGGAGGATGAAACATGCGGCCACAAAAATGGTAATCCCGCCAATCCCTAACAAGTGTTGCAGTTTTGAAATAAGATTCAGTAGTTAATTCTGAGAGTGGCATCAATTACTGGCTTATAAAGGGGGTGATGCTAAATTTCTTGTAACAAAGCAACAAGCATCATGTCTGGGTTGGTCCCATTTTTGTGCACTGCTTAATCGGAAAAGACAGCAATACAATAGCTTCAATTCAACATTTATTTAAAACAATACCAAAACAAGTAGCACAACATCTCAAAGCACACTGCACATCATGTGGTTGAGACCAAGATTTGAAACAACTCGCCACGAAGATTGGAAACAAATCTCGATCTCCTTTTGTGCAGTTCCACCAAAATTAAGCAAAGTCACCGGTGTGACATTCAAGTTGAACTGCACAAAACACTCTTAAAACATCAGTGTTTCGAGTAGCGAAGCAAAATGTCGCAATAGCAACAAATTGAATCGATACCCCTGTTTTAACAGAGGCAAATAAGGAAACAATTACTTGCCGATAAAGGAGGATGAAACAAACGGTGACAGAAAGAAGCATCTAACTTATCTTGGATGGAAAACAAAGTAGGACAGTAGCATTTCTAAAATGGTTGCATTGATTCATATTAACAGAGACATTCTCTTGAAACAACATTCATTAATAATGTAATTTACTTTTAACAGTGGCATTGCTTCAATTTTCCGGCGGCATTCTTAGATTAACAACAGCAAAATAGTTGTATGGGACATGCCAGCACCATTTGCGTCCACACGTATAAATGGGTGATGCGGAGTATGTAGCCAAGCAGCATATATGTGCTGGTCCCATATTTGTTCTCTTTGAACCTTCTTCCTATGTGAGGGCAACAAATCTAGTCCTGCACAAACTACCCGACTCCCCAGTTTCTTTCCCTTTTCAACAAAGAGATCGGTTCCTTACAGATGTGTGTACTGGGTTACCCCCTTTTTCCCTTTTCGACTTAGAAAGCGGCTGGATAGCCAGTCTACACTACTTTCCGCCCCTCCTTTCCTCATTGGACCACGTCCTAGATTCTTGCTCCAGCCCACCGCACCCTTCTTTCCTCTTTGAACCAAGACCTAGATTCGACTACAGTTCGAAAAAGACCCACATGCAGCTAGAGCAACGACGATTTCAAAGAAACTTATACCTTAGGGTCGTCGGGATGTGGAAAGGCATGCGGTGGGAGGCCGGACCTGCCCACATTACGTACGACAGCGAGGAAGAAGGGGTCAATGGACCTCCCGCACAGGCGCTGGGTGAAAGAAAACAGCGCAGCCGGCAGTGGATTGCCTCCCTCGCCGAAGGCGATAGAGTGAACGCTGCACCTCCTCCCCTTCCCGGTGCGACGAGATACAGACACCTCCTTCACCAGCTGTGAGGGGGGAGTGAGAGACAAGAGGCAAACGCAGTCTTGTTTAGATCTGGTGAAGAGAGGGCGGGAGACTATGAATATAGCAAACCCTAGCAAATGAACGATGAGCCTCCAGCGGGTAACATATATGTAGTGCGGCGAGTGTGTGAAGAGTGCAAACCCTAGCGAACAAGCGGTGAGGCTCCCGCTTATATATATACTACTGTAGTACGGACTGAGCTCCGGTGCCTTCACTGCACCTTCTTTTGGCTGTATGATAGGTGAGCCAGCCACATTTTGGGCCCACCTGTCATAAATCCAAAGGCAGGTGCACTAAGTCAATGAAGCTGCGTCCATATAGTACTCTCGTGTATACGACTAATATTTAGTGGAGTGGTTTTCTTATTCTCTCCATAACAATCGTTTTAAATTGTGTAAGTACGAAATGAAACTCTTTATTTAATGTAAAGTGAAGAAAACTAGTACTACTTCCGATGAACTAACGATCCACGCCCACGCGTCCTGGTCGCACTTCCTATCCTTCACGTGTGGTACACTACCCTCCCTTAAGTGAACAACCACACATGCGCCAAATTATCGGAAACGTGTGAGAGTGTGTACAAATAAAGAATTTTAATTTAAATTATCGGAAAGGTTTGAGAGTATTACAAAGTTTGACTTCAGTCAAATATAATATGCGGAGTAAATAAAAATGGACGGCTACTACGTCCATCCGGGGTTTTAGTCCGCACCATTTTTTAAATCAAAGTTAATAGCTGAACAACTAAAATTACAGGGGAGCTGGAGACAAAGTTGTGAGAAGGCTTAGAAATCAATACAAAACTTATGCTCTTAGCACCAACGTCGATCCTTCTTCGAGGAAACATTTGGTTCATAGCCAATTGTGTGGTAAAATTGCACCAACGTGAAAGACGACTGCGTCTCCAACGCAACCAAGGTGAACTGACGAAGGATATCATCTTTGTGCGTAACAAGCAAAGAGCAGTGATGGAAGACAACTTGTTTTTCATTGAAAATTGATTAGCTTCACCAGCCGACGCAACCATGAGGCGCAACCATGAGCATCGATAGGTCATCGTGGTGATGCATCATCCATTTGGCATCAAGTTTGGGTGAGGCACCTATGAAGTTCGACAAATCCTCACGGTGGTCTGTTTCTTCTCAGTAATCAAGCTCGAGGAAGGAAGAACCACGTGGCAGAGGACAGTGAGGCGGAACAATAATGGCCATCCAATTTTGTGCAGTTCCACTAAAATTGAGGAAGACATGCCCGGGTATGGAGACATGCATCGATGTTTCCAAAAATATAAAAAAGGGTTAGCAACGACATCTCAATTGTCAATAAGAATTAATGAAAAGTACACCAACAAACAAAAGCATCATAATTATCTTGATGGGAACTAAACCAGGATACCCGAGAAAAAAAAAGCATTTCTTCATTTAACCAGTGATAGTACTACCACCATATGGACAATGACCGCACAACCACCATGTACTTTTTGTCGAAACAACATGTATACCTCCACCGAGGCATAAATCAGGACAACTTTTTGAGTGGAATTTCCTCTATAATAGTACTAGTAGGTGATGTTGGACCAGTCGACGAACCCTAGCTACTATGCATGGGGAGCTGGGGAGTAGTCGCATAGAAGAAAACCCGCACGCAGCGACTTGGGGAGCTGGACCAGTACCTTAGGTGGGCGAGATGTCGTTTAGGCGGGCGGGCGGGATCTGCCCACACGACGGCAGCGAACAAGGGCGCGGAGGATCTTCGTACGCGCCAGCGCCGGCTCCGGGAGGACGGTGCGCATCGGCTTCCTCTGTCGCCGACGGCGACAACGTCAACGCTGCACCTCCTCACCTCCCGCAGCGGACAAGATTCGGCCGGATCTGTGACCACTGGTGAGAAGAGAGATAGAGTGGACACTGCCATCTTGTTTTGATATGGAGAGGGTGAGAGAGCGTGACGCGAGAAACTCTATCAAACAAGAGGCTATAATGGAGTAAAAAATCTCTCCATAACAGTGGTTTTAAATAGAATATGCGCGTTCCTAGAAAAAAGAAACAAAAACTGGCGGACAGTTTTTTAAGGGTCTGTCTAGGACACATCTAGATGTGACATAGTTATGTCACATCTAAGTTGATGTCCACTCTGTTTGTGGTCTATTTTTTCCCTAGTTTTTTTTGTTTCTTGTTGCTACATATACTTGTGGGAGCTTAGATGTGATATCCTTAAATAACATCTAGATGTGAATTAGACAAACTGATTTTCTAACGTACCAAGAAAGAAAACTTGATCAAAACACGCCCCCGCTTCCAGGTGGCGAGAGTCGTCGCGCACGCACACATAGACATAGACATGCATATTCGTTTCTACGTAAAATTCTATTTCCATATCCATCTCCAATCATATTTGGCCAACTAGCACATTATTTACGTTGTTAATTATATACGCAGCAATATTAACGTACAACATCTCTTGTTTGCGCGCGTCCGGACCGCTGCCACGGCCGGTCCTGACCAACCCGAGCCCTCTTCGTCACCCGCGCGTGCTTCCCGCCCGAAACGGTTAGTGCTGCATTCATGCCCGGCCAGAGCGGACGCGACCTCTCACTAGCGCCGGCATTGAAGCAGTGCGCCGACCGAGAGAGCATCGCCCGCGCCGCTTCCGGGTGCACGTGGCTGCTCCGCGTTCAAAGGTCGCAATAGCCGGCTACAACATGCATGTAAAAAGTTCTTGGGAGTCCGTGCTACAGCTAGCTGTCCTCCCCCAACTCGTCAATCTCTTCCAGTAGTGCTAGTACTCCATGGCGCGATCCATCGACAAGCAGGCAGGGAAGTTATCATATACTCGGTTTGCGGTGAGTGTCATGCCGAGCGATCGTGTGGGGTCGAGCCATGGAGGAGGGTGAGACACGAACACGACAGACGTGATTTAAACGTTGGTTTTGCTCGATGGCGCGATCCAACGAAACGAAACGAAACGTTGGTTTCTCTCCGTTTCCATTTTTTCTCCAGAAAAACGGAAAATTTCCACTCCATTTTCATTCCTATTCCAAGGTTGCCCCGTTACAACTTTCCATCAAATACAAAGGAAAACAAACACGCATGCTGATGCATCTCAATGATTCACAGATCATAGCCAATATTTACTTCACAACTGAAGAAAAAAGTTGTGAGAGCGTGTACGAAAGAAAAACTACCGATGGGGTCACTACGACTTAAACCCTAAACCCTAAACATGATTTAGTTTCCTGGCCAGGTAGAACCTGTCGAAGGAAAGACTGCTGGCACCCTCGAATCATACGATGCTTTTGTGCAGTTCCAATAAAATCGACCTGAGCATCCCTGATGGCAAAGATATTGAAGAAGTGTGATTAGAATAATAGTACTAGCACTAGTTCATGAGACAAACTCATCACAAGTAGAAGCCGGTAGAAGTAGAGAAAGATCGACATGGAGATGGAGCTACGACAGTGGAGCAAGCCGGCTCCAAAAGGAAGATGGACTACCTGGGATGTCGGGCTGTAGCTAGAAGGGCGGTTGGGACGCGGCATCGGCCCATAACGCGGTGACCCCTGATTGGGACGCACCGACTGTGGGTCTTCTCTCTCGCCGATGTCGACCGCGTCTACGCAGAACATTGTTCCCTTCCCCCAGCTGTGGGATCAGGCCCGTCGTTCTATGCTTGTGAAGAGAGCAACCTAAGCAAGAAGGCTTGTAGCTTAGGCTCCTACTAGTGTATATATAGAGGTTTTATTTTTCTCTCCATATCAACCATTTTATATTGCGTACGTGTCATTCAAGAGTGAAATGATGGTTGCTTCTTCCGACTAACTTACTGTGTGATTTGACTGCTCCTTAGTGGCCCCTACACATACTCCCCCTACGGGTATGCAACAGTCACACATACACATGGACGCAAATACGCGCGCGACGCCCTAATGCATGCATGTTCGAGCACACGACGGAACACGCACGGTCACGCTCAAGTGCTCAACCTACACGTGCATGCACACACATACTCAGTCAGGGTGAGCTAGTGACTGTATAAACACCGGAAAATATATATATTGAGTGCAATGAGCGTATTATGAAGTCCACTGACTTTTTGGTGTGTCCCGTCAACTCGCAGAACGAGGAGAAGCTTGCAGGACAAGGTGAAGCTCGCCTACACCTCAGATTGTCAGAGGCATACATTGTAGTAACCAACATGCGGAGTACCATCATTGTTCGACTTCACGAAGAGGCGAAGAGCCAAGCGCAGTAGTACGAGTAGTACTACTACTAGAACCGCATGGTGGAGCGTCTGTACTCTTATTTTTTATCTCTTATAAAGTACACGTTTATTCCGGAGAAGGGCGGAAAACGTCAGCCCAACATGTAATGAATGATATCGATCAACCAACCATGCTCTAATAGATCTTGGCCTCCGTGCCAGCCCGTCTGTGTGTTCTCGCTCCTCGTCTCTCTCAAGGAATGGCGGGTTGGCTCTTTGCCATCAATTGAGATCGGTTTGCTCACACTCCTGTCCCAGATGTCAGTGATATGCCAAGAGGAGGTGCGTTGACCGACTGGCCATACACGTACTTGGTTTTGCACCTTCATACTACTCCTCCCTCCGTCACATTTTACAGGGCGCGCTTCATTATGATGCATTTCTCTCAATGCATTTCCACCACCAGAGAGACTTTAGACGCGTTTGGTTTAATGCTCAATTAATTAGGGCGTGGTAACCGCAATCAAGTCGACAATTTTCTCTCCATGTATTGTACTACGGAGTGGAGTAAGTGCATGCATGCATGTACCCTGGGTGGAAGCACTGCATGCATGTGTGTATGCATTATTCCCTCTAGTAATAGACGCTGTGCTATAAATACCAATGCTATTTTTCAGGTCGATCGCTAGTCGCCTTGGTCCCACAGATTTTGTTTTGTTTTTTCTGAAGCGCGTTGTATAAACAGTGACGGATGGAGTAGTATGAGCGGATTCAAAGAAGAGTGTATTGATGGTTGCTTCTTCAGAGCAACTTACAGTGGGAAAGGTGGGGCTTATGATTTGACTGCTCATTACTCACTATTAATGCGGCGCAACGACCGGGCTGAGTCTCCCATGCGGTTGTGCACTACCCCCTCGGTTCTTAAATATACTCCGGAGTATTTGTCTTTCTAGAGATTTCGACGAGTGACTACTCAAACATTTGTCTTTTTAGAGATTCAAATGGACTGGCACATACAGATGTATATAGACATATTTTAGAGTGTAGATTCACTCATTTTTCTCCGTATGTAGTCACTTGTTGAAATCTCTAGAAAGGAGAATAGAATATTTAGGAACGGAGGGAGTACACATACGAAGCAAAATGAGTGAATCTACACTCTAAAATATGCCCGTTTGAAATTTGTAAAAAGACAAATATTTAGGAACGAAGGAGTATAATTTTGTGCATGGCACATGGACCCGGATGATGAAGAGGCTTCTGGCAATGCTATCAAGCTTCCATCATTTATTTACATAATTGACGTACTATACAAATAATTTTCTAGCGACATCAAATTGTACAATGGTGTGAGCTTTCAGCTTTTGTTTCACGTGTCTTGCCATTGATGCTCTTTCGGAAATAATAAAAAACTAACTTCCTTGCTAATGCATGTCAATTATTAGCAGATCAGAGCTAATAATTACATCACAACTGAAGACAGAGTTGTGAGAAGGTGTTAAATTAAAATTGATCCATGCTTTCATTGGCAGCAACGTCCCCCAGCTCTGTCTAAATCAACAAGGCATGTTGGGAAAAAAAGTAGCTATCTGGAGCATGCAACATTCCGATCATTTTGTGCAGTTCCACTAAAATAGAGCTGAGCGTCCCTGTTCCAAAGATTTTAAGTGTGATTACGATAATAGAGGACTGCTGATGAAACAATAAACACACAAATAGAAGCCGGTCACCTTTGCAGTCTCTTTTAAGACTAACTAGTTGGAGAAGATTAGGCTCGGAGTTGGATGAGGAGGATAGAGCAAAACTAATCTCCCTTTATGCAGTCGCACTGAAATGTAGAGACTGCACAAAACACTCTTAAGAAAAAAAAGTGATTTGGCAGTTCACCAAAAGGTCACAATAGCAACGAGGTGAAATGAATAGCCCTTTTTGCAAAAAAGAGGTAGAAAGGAAACAATTACTGGCCAATAACAGTTGATGACACATGCGACGACAAAAAAGAAGCATATTCCTTGTCCTAAGGGAAGATAACAACATGGTTGTGTTTGTCTAAAATGGTGTGAGGACGAGAATGCAATATGGAAAGTACGCCGGACGAGCTACGTTTTGGGCAAAGAACTATGGAAGATCCACATGCAGCGACGTAGGAAGATGGGCAGTGGAGCAAGGCCGGAGGGGATACCTGGAAGTCGTCGGGATGTAACTAGGTGAGCGGCAGCGGGCGGAATCTGCGAGCAGGTGGCGTTGGCCCTGCCGCACCGGAGCTTGGTCAGAGAGAATGGCGTGTACCACAGATCGGGACATGCTGCCTCAGTGCCGTCGAACGGAGAAACGATGCACTTCCTCCCTTTCCCCCGGCGGACGGGATGCGGCCGGATCAGTGACCAACGGTGAGAGAGAGAGAGGCCACCGCACTCCCTTTCCCCCGGTGGATGGGATGCGGCCGGATCAGTGACCAACGGTGACAGGCCACCGCATCCTTATGTGAGATACTCTGAAGAGCGACAAACCAAGCAGGCAGGCTCCATTGTATATAGTGAGCGGACTGCCTTTTTCTCCATAAAAATCATTTTACATTCTGTGTACATGCCATTGAGCGCTATAACTTTATTTAAAAATAACGGGGCAACGCGTCAAGTCGAACTTTGTTTCGTGCATGTGTGGTACACGACCTCCCTAGGTAAACAACCTCTACAGGCGTTCAAATTAGCACGTGGGCTGCCATTTCGTAAAGAAATGAGCTCCACCGTGTACCCGCGCGGGTGTGGCTGGGCACGAAGCATGAGTACGTGCACGGTACACCTATTCTCTTCTTGTATACGTACACCACCTACGTGGGGTTGTGTGAGAGGGATACAAACCTAGAGAGATATAGTGTGTGGGTTCTTGAGAGTTTCTTTGTGGGGGGTTAGTACAAAAATGTAGCATATGCAATGTGTGTGAAATAGAGTCCTGGATATAACATATATATAGAGGGGGCGATCCACGAGAAGAGAGTGGAGGTATCATCGGCTTCAGGTGTCCATAGAATCAAAGAGAGGGATGATGTGTGTGTGTGTGTGCGCGCGCGATCGATAAAGAGTGCCATCGAATTTGTGTGTGCCCACGTCAAAGATATAGAGTGGCCGGCCTACTGGAACGTGAGATGGGACATGTGAATTTTGTCTCTGTGGCATGGATACCTACCTGCAGCGCTTGACTATCGGTGTGTGGTGGGGGAAGAGGGAGGCCCAATTAACTATAGAGGTACAATGGCTGGTATATGTGTGGAGGAGGAGAGAGGCCTACCTCATGTATTAAGGAGATCGATCTGCCTCATGTATTAAGGGAGATCGATTGACATCCATGCATATGTGCAGGAGAGGAATAAGGATGGGAGAGAGACAGAGCTAGAGTGTTGGAGAGGGTGGTAGTGGAGTTGCTTCTAACAAATGGTGGGATAGGCTTGCTAGACAAATAGAGGGCACGCCCGCAATATCAATAAGAGAGGAGATGGCTGCTTGTTGTCTGTGCACGTGCGTGTGAGAGACGGGTCAGGAGGCATGCACGAATGATGAGGGGGGACGATGTGGCTGTGGTAAGCAGACGTAACTACATAGGAAGATCAATCGCCCTTTGTTAGAGAAAGGAGAGACATAACTTGTGAGGTACGTCGATCGCTGGGGGGGTAGTTAAAGTCGATCTAGGTATATGTTGGGAGATCGATCGGTATACATGCATGTGTGTGTTAGAAGCAAATGAGGACGAGGAGAAGGATAGAGAGAGAGGGATGCATGTAGGAGGTGGTACGAGAGGCATATTATATCGAGGGGGAGGAGTGTGCGAGTACGAGAACGATGAAAAGAGTGGTGGGAGTGAGGCATGGACGGTCACAAGAGAATAGGGGAAGCTTGTGTTTGTGCTAGGCACACCTGGCTAGAGAGGCATATCGATCGATGTGTGCCGTAAAGAAGGAGCTGGGGGCCTACACACACCATGGTTGAACGACCTAAATTGAAAAGACGAATTTGCGCGATGGAGCTAGAGAATGCTGAGGGAGGGTGAGAGGGATGCGGGCGTCTGTATGCACAAGAGAAAGTTAGCGCTAGCTACAAAGATAAGAGGGTTGTGTGGGTGTAAAAGACGAATATAGATCATATATACTTCATTATAAAAATCGAATTCGGATATTTGAAGAATTTATCATAGTGTTTCAAACCGACGCATGTGTGAATATATATAACGGTGATACACATGGTGTGGTTATGAACATGTTATACTACATTTAATATATTTTATCTCTACTCTTATAAAAGATGGAGTTGTTGATGATGGTGTGTCTGCCATCCTGCATTATAGGCCGTCCGATTTATATCTGGCGGATAGCAAGGAAACTATGATGGTTGAAGTTGGCAACAATCATGATTGTAGATTCTTATTGAAATAGAGAAACGAATTCAAATTTAGTTCGAATTGCAGCGGTAGTATATACATTTGGAATGCACTAAAATGTTGGTATGAGTAGGTTACATGCATTATACAGCAAGCGAAAAAATTTAATCGGACATAACATGGATTCATACTCCCTCCTTCCATCTATATAGGGCGTAATGAGATTTTTAAGACCGCCTTTGACTATTGACAAGATTAATAGTACATGACATGCACAATGTGAAAATTATATCATTGAAAGAACCTTTCACAGACAAATTTAATGGTGTGCTTTGTGTAAGTTGCATGTCATATATCATTGCTCTAATATTTGGTCAAAGTTAGCATCGAAAAACGCATTAGGCCCTATATAGATTGAAGGAGGGAGTAGCTTTGAATAGCATTTGTATAGTAAAACGGGGCAAGACTCTCTCTTTGTGTGGTGTGAATAGTTTTATTTTTTTCGTTTTCTTTTTGGTTGAGGGAAGTGTGAATTGATTTGGTACGTACAAGTACAATATTACTACACATTAGGCTTGTCCCCAAAATTCAACCCGCGTCTTGTTATATCCCAAAAATTCAGATATCGTGCTCCCAAAACTGGCGCCTTCACAACTCGCGCCTTGCTATCCCGAAATTACAATGCGCGCGAAAACTCCCTCCAGCTGCCAAATCCCGACACGCGAAATCCCACTTCGAACCCTGAGCCGAAAGGGCCACTAGTTCAAATCGGTGGGGGTACTTTGGTAACACACCCTACATTTGGGACAAGCGCGTCTCTAAGTCATGCTTCACCCCCTCCCATCGCCCCATTTTTGCCATTCGAAATCCTAGGCCGTCATAATCTCTCCGCTCCAGCCGCGAAACCCCACCCTCCTCCGTCCTCCACGTCACCGCTGCCCAGCCGGAGCCTCTTCCCCGACGATGTCATCCACCGCAACAGCTCGACGTCCCTCGTCCACCTCCGCGGATGAGGATCCGTCGTCCATCTTGCCGTCCCGCCGGTTCAGCCGCCCCATCCTCCACCTCCATGGAGCTGGTCCGACGATCGCCTCGTCTATCGCGGCTGCTCCATCCCCACAACGCCACCTTAACCTGCTCCACCGGAACTGCAACATCCTCACCGACTCCTCGGACGAAGCCGAGGCCTACTCGGTGCCACCAAAGAGGTTGTACACTCATCGCATCGCACCTTCTCCTTAACTCGACCTCCCGGCGCCGACGGTGCTCCATCCCGCACCCCATGGAGCGGCTACCTTGAAGCCTCCACCGCGGGCGACATCTCCACGGTGGCTCTCCCCCAGTGCGAGGCCCCTTCGGCGGCGGCGGCCATACCAGCCGGATCTGCTGCTGCTGCTCCGGCTCTCGCTCGCTCACTCGCGCTGCTACTGCTGCTCCGGCTCTCGCTCGATCGCTCGCTCACCCAGTTGTTGTTGCTGCTGCTCTCCCCCTCGCTCGTGCTGCTGCTCCGCTCCGATTAAGCCACACTTCAGTCGACTGAATCGACTTTTGGGTCAGTCAATTTTCAGGGGTTGGGGGGCTCGCCGGAGTTAAGGAAGAACCACCCGCAGCAGGGACGGGGGCTCGCCGGAGAGGTACCCCACTATCTATCTTAGGGTTCAGGGTGGGGGCGGGGGCCTAGAGGGCTGGCCGGGGCGGCGGTGGTGAGTTGTTTCTGGGCGGCGACGCGGCGCTGGGGCCAGTGGTTCGGCCGATGGTGGGTGGTGGCTCAGGGGGTGCAGGATGAAGATGAACTGCAGGCCCTCCCTAAACTACATGTCAAGTGCCTCTCTACTATCATTGCGTTCAGTTTCGACAGTAGCATTCAGAGTCAAGAATTTTTACCTCATCTGTTGTAGTCAGATGGTTTTTGGTGATGTTAATTTTACATCCATTTTACATCATCTATTGGAGATGCTATTAGAATCCCACTTGAGATTGACGATGTTTGTCTTGTGCTGCTTCAACCTTGACGTCTTACGGCTCATCGGAGCTGCTCCAACGACAGAACGATCCACCACAACAGAGCAGTGCCCTGGACGCCGTCTACAGATTCCTCAGATCTTCCTCCACACCTCCGACATCCACCTCTGCCTCAACTGTTTCAGCGACCAACCCAGTGATGCTGAGGTCGACACAGCTACGGCAAAGAGGTTGTACACTTGTTGCATCACTTATTACTATACATTCACGTCGATCCATTAGGGCTATTCTGGTTCAACGGAAAAACGTCGATCCACTGGTTGTTACCATCACTCTAAATTTCTGCATGCTCTCCTTACATAATCTCACCATATTTTTTCGTATGCATGTCAGATATTATACACAGTCATGCTGAACATGTAGAGAAAAAGAGAAGAGTTTTGCGCGGCAATAGATTGTCATGCAGACATCGCTCCATGGTGGGTTCAATGGCAAACCCTCCCCATCCCTCTCCAGATTGTAATCCAGAGGAAGATATCTGTTCTGAGGCAGATTCAGACGCCGCTGACCACTCCTATTTACCCCCAAGGTGTTTGCTCTAACTTGGCATGATGATGTTAGTCATATCATGCATATGTTGCCTTGCAGTGCCTACTTTTGACATCATATATGTCATCTGCTTAGTTTAGACATGTTCTGTAATGCCACCTGTTTAGTTTCTATATCATATATGGGAATTATGCAGTCTCATGTCTTTTAGCCAGCCATAATATATGTGAAATGTGCAATGCCATCCTGTTTAACCGGGCATCATATATTTGAATGATATCTTGCCCATCCTTTTCTTCATTACATTTCCATTTGTCAATAATGTTTGTACATTAAACTACTCTTCCTGTGAATCAGCCATTTGGGTGGGAGATGGAAAAATCTGGAGTGAGAACAAGGCCTTCAGAGCAGACAGTGCTACCTGTCGAAGCAGATATCTTGTTGGGTCTCGATAGCTCCTCAAAGATGGATTCAGAGACAGATGACCAGTCCTATTCCCCCACTGAGGTGTATGCTCTAACTTGGCACGGTTATACTGCTCATATCATGCATACGGTGTCTTGCATTGCATAGTTTAGACATCATATCCACAATATTCAACACCATGTTCTTAGTTCAGACATCATATTGAATGCCCTCTGTTTAGCATATAAATCACATATGTGAATTAAATGATGCGATCATGATTACATAGATAACATGTAGGTGAATTATGTCATGCGATCATGTTTAGTTATTCATCATATCTTTGAATTATGTTATGCTATGCTATCCAGTTTAGATAGACATCATATATGTGAAATTATGTCATGCTATCCGTTTAGTTAAACAATATACATGTCAACTATTTCATGCCCTCTTTTTTCCACACTATCTATTGCATCTGTCTCTCATACAATGTTTGTACATTCAACTATGTTTCCTGTTTATCGGCCATTTGAATTGGAGCGGGTGATGCCAGTATCTAGCAGACTAAAAACACGGTGTTCAAATAAAACAGTGCTACCTCTTGGTGGAGATAGCACCCTGGTTGTACATGCACAAGAACCAGCCCTACCACACATAGCCCAAACTCTCTCAGATTGTACCCCTACTGCGATGGACAGAAAACCAGCTTCACCCAATCTAACCCCAACCCCAGCCGATAGTAACCCAGTTCCTGTTGACACAGCACCATCTCCACCACAAAGCTCCCAAACAAGAGCAGTTAGTAAGGCAGCTCCAGTGCCCAAAGGGCCAGCACTATCACGGCGAACCCCAACTCCACCAGTTAGTATGCCTATTCCTGTGGAGGAAGCACAACCAGCTAGTCGTAGTTTAGCATCTATCGCATTTGATGTTGTTAAATCGTATGTGCGTGTCTTCCCATCTTGGAAATATTACACTGAAGATGAAGGAAAATGCCAGTTGAAGGTGATTGTCCAGGAGTTATGTGTAAGTAATGTTATTCATGGCAATTACTTTGCTTCGTCCCATACATCCTACCTCCATGATAGTTATAATACAACAAATTTTCCCATTTTTCTCTATAGAGAAGGACCGATTTGGAAACTCAGGATGAGGTAACCTGTGCTAATACCTCTGCTATCTTCAAGAATGCTTGGTGGCAGTATCGGAATCACCTGAAGAAAATGTACTTCGCCGGCAAAGAAACTCATCAAATTCCCTTACGTTCTCCTGAGACACATTTACTGGACGATGACTGGGAACGCATTGTTCTGTACTGGTCCCGAACCAAGAATGTAGTAAGGTCTATGAGCTCATTTTCTATTTTTAAGTATTATATTCTTGCGTCTTACTGTACTCTGTTCATGTAGAACAAGTGCCTAAACCTGAAGAACAACTGTTCTAATTTAAGATTCCATTGCTATCATAGTTCAAAAAAGCGCTAGGCGTTAATTGTGCGTTTTGCCACCGCCTTGCGCTTTACTGACCAAAGCGCATGCTTATGCGCAATTATGCACAGATTGTGCGTAGTTATGCGCAATGCGTTTTGCCAACGCCTAGAGCCTAGGCGCGCTTAAGCGCTCACTTAGGCGTGCCTTTTTCAACTATGATTGCCTTGCTCTTGTGTCACTGTATTTACTCATACAAACTTATTTTTAAACTGAAGGATCCAATCGAATCTCCAATGGCACAACAGGTATGTTCACGCATGTTTCTTTAACAGTTTTGCTCTTATCAATAGCTCTGTTGATTTCAATTTCAATTGTGTATACAGTTGACTTTCATATCATGCACATTACTAGCATCACAGCAGAGCCAATAGTGTTGTTGTACATGTAGACCCGTGGTACCCATCTGAAATCTTGTTGTGCCGTTGTCGGTGGGAAACGACACCTATGGGATCACAAGAATCCCTACTGCGGTTGCGGGGCGCGGGGTTGAGAGAAGAGCGGGTCTACCAGAGAACACGCGGTTCGTTTATCCAGGTTCGGGCCGCGAGGATGCGTAAAACCCTAGTTCTGCTTTGGTGGATGTATTCTGAGTTCTTGAACTAGCTACAGAGTGTAACGAGCTACAAAAAGCCGAATCCTTCTCCTGGTCACCTCGGGCCTCCTTTTATAGGAAAAAGGGGCTGCCACAGTGGCACGCAGGAGGTGGAAAGGTCCACAGTGGCACGAGGTTATCCCTCGTATTACAGGACAAAGCGCATTAAATGCGAGTCTTAGGTGTCCCCTTGCTTTATTGGGAACGGGGGCAAGGCCCATCCCGTCCATCGCCGCTCCTGCAAGCTTCGACACGTGCCCTGGCCAGCGATGCATGTAGTGCCATGTAGGCAGGCAGGCAGCTGAGGTGGCGCGGTGGTGGAGCTTCCGCGAAGGGCTGCATGTTACCACGCAGGTGCCTGCCTAGCTGGTTGGGTCGGCAGCTACATGCGAATGGCGGCAGAGGCTTGGCTGGTGCGGGCCTGACGGTGGCCCCGCTGGTGCGCTTGGCGAGGGCCTTGCTGGGTGGCCCAGCGAGGGTCTTGCCGCGGCGCGCAGGCGTCCCCGGCAAGGATCTTGCCGGTGGTCTTGAGGGTTTCTTCGGTGAGGATGGTTGCCTCCCTATCTCATTTGATCTTGACTATTCTTTGTCTTCACAAAGATCTGCATGCCACCACAGATGTGCCTCCCGAGCCCTGTCCCAACGCATTTGTCGAGCGTTGCTGGGCTCGAGGGTTGCTCGCTCGGTTGGCGTGAGTGAGCTGCCCCGTCAAGGGTCTTGCCAGGGCCGCTGGGGCTGCCCCCGGCAAGGGTCCTCGCCGGGGCCGCTGGGGCTGCCCCCGGCAAGGGTCCTTGCCGGGGAAACCCGCTTTGTCCATCGGATCTTTGTGGCCTTGGTCCTTGTCGTTGCTTTGCTTCGTCTTGGGCTTCGGTCTCGCCTTGGATCACCTCCCTCGCTTTGCTTGGTGTGGTCGCGGGCGCGGCTCTGACTGCCCGTGCACAGGTAAAGGGGTACAAAAATGTGCCCCTAGTTTTGTACACCGACAGTCGTGTAGTTTCCCACGCTTTGTATTCTTTCACTTCTTCTTTGTCTTGAACTGATATGATTTGAACCGTGTCTCTATTTTGATTTGGCAAGACAATGCCGTGACCATAGGACATAGATATATGTTTGTTTGATGCTTTTATTATGTACTAGTACTTGGCAATAGAATACTTGGTAGTTTAATCTTGTCCACCTTACTAATGAACTGGTTCACCGAAATGAGTTTCATATACTAGTACATGCTAAACTTGTTATGTGTCTGCTTGTTTCTTCTTTTAGAATGCTGACATAATATTGTGGAAGAGTGCCTTATTAAGCAATGGTAAAGGAAGTAATGCAGATAAGGTTCAGGATAGTGACACATCCTTGTTGGTCTCCAACAAAGCTTATAAAACAGCTAAGGAAGACTATCTTGAAGACAGCGAGACATCCCCAAAGTCCTGTCTTGGTTTAGCGTTCGAGTTACTGGCCACTACCGCTTGCAGAAGCTATTCAAACTCACTGTCTGAATTAGTTCGGTTTCTTGAGTCTCAACTACAAGCTAAAAGACATCGATCAGCTGTGCTGCGACAAGAAGCGGAAGGACTGCGGAAGTCCCTGGAGCATTCAGATGCATACTTTCTGGTGCAACAGCAAGCGTTGGAGGATTTTAGCGCCAAACAGGACAAAGCTAATCAGCTTGCTAAGCTTATTGCCAGCATGGTGGATACCCAGGATAACGTTTCTTGAGCTCTTCTGAAGTTGTTTCAGTTATTCTCTTGTTTTGCTGCCGCATTTATTTGCACTGGTGGCCAATTTTGACGGCCAGTGTATGTAATAGCGGTAACAGGCTAGCGTTAATTGCTTGCTTATTTATTTCCTTATTATCTTGTTTAGTTGTTTGCTTGTAGTCACTGCAGTTATTTTTCTGTTTTTTTCTAGTGGCCACAATAGCCTATTTTTGGTAACTAGGCCAAAATAATCATGGCAACACACAGGCTGTTGTAACCATGGGCCTCCTGCAGGCCGTATGATCCATGGCCCTTCGTTCGGCCGTAGGATCCATCGGCCTTTTATACGGGCCTTAGGGTCCATGGGCCTTCTATGGGCCGTAGGCTGCATGGGCCTTCTATGGGTCATACGATCCATGGGCCTTCTACGGGCCGTACTATCCATGGGCCTCATACGGGCCGTAGGATCCATGGGCCTTCTACAGGGTGTATCATCATTTCGCCAATCATGGGTCGTACTATTCGTGGACCATAACGGGTCGTTAATAGGCCGTATTTGATATCTCTATGAAAACAGCCCAACGGGTTTTTTTTACATGAAAACGGCCCAACGTATTAACGGTCTGCAAACGGGCCGACTGTAACGACGGGATGAATTTGGCCCACAAGCAGAAAATGACAGTAACGGGACGTATATAACCTAATGCTGCAAATGAGCCCAAGAATCAATGGGCCCTGAGAAGGTCAAAAAATAACTTGGGCTGGAAACGGCCCAATGCAATAATGAGCCGTTAATGGGTATAAAGTGATACACTGTTCATTACGGGCCAGTTTCACCACGGGCCATTAATGGGCCAAGAGTTAAAAAGGTCCTCATATGGGCCGAAAGAAGTCATGGGCCACACATGGGCCGGAAGTTAAAACGGGTTGAATCATATTGGACAGCCCAGATGACGCTACTGGGCCTAATTAGGATAGGGCGTGACGGGACCTAGGTTAGCGGACTGTAAATGGGCTATATGCGAACAGGCCGTTAACAGGCTTTCCATGGGCCGGCCCGCCACCTTTTGACCAAGTCAAACGGGCCGACCTGTTCACAGGAATGGGCCTCTGTTGGACCGTGCCACGTGTCGCCGTATCATAGGCGCCTTCGGTCCAGTGAGCGGATGACATATGTCCCAACGGTGAGCTGACACGTGTTTCCTCCAGCCAATGATGATTTTACACGTGGAAAATCCCCATTGGTCGGGGCTGTTAACGGGTTATCAGATCCAAAACCCGACCCGATAGCTTAACGGCGTTCTGTTACGGTGGATGCCATGTGTCGGTCACCCTTGACGAAAGCACTTCTGTGACGCGTGATTTCTCGTCATGGAAGTGGACACTTCCATGATGATACTTTTGGTAATGTCATGGAACACTTTTGTAGCGACCCGACCTCAGATGGTCAAGTCTCTGTGCTTAGGTGTCATCCCTGGATCTGTAATGCTGGCACCACACAGTACTTCGAAGGATTTATAACAGAGTAGCAATCACACACTTATTACATCGAAAAGTCTCAAAGAGAACTTATTACAATAAATATGGCTTAAGGCCATCTAATATCGATAACAACGGAAGGCTTGGAAGATAAGTGAGTCCATCAACTCCAACGGCATCACTGAGTATAGAACCACGACCTAAAGGCACCTTACTCGTCGTCTGAAAAGTCTGCAACATGAAAGTTGCAGCCCGAAAACGGGTCAGCACATGGAATATGCTGGCAATGTAACACATAGAGAGTAATGAACAGTAATGAGCTATACTATATGCATGTATGGCTGGTGGAAAGCTCTATGGTTACAGTTTTGTGTAAAGCCAGTTTTTTCCTACTGCAAAGGAATAAATTTATTTAACTATCATGGTGGTTGTTAAACATTGAGAATGGTTGACAGCATCCTCAATCCCAATTAAAAATAGTCATCACATAACCCAACAATATTAATTAGAAGTAACATGATGAGATTCACATGATATCTAAGTACTAGATACTCAAGTTGTCCATAACCGGGGACATGGCTAATCATGATTAGTTTGTACACTCTGCAGAGGTTTGCGCACTTTTCTCCACAAGACTCGATCGCCTCTGTTTGGTTTCTCGCACTACAGGGTGTTTGAGAAACGGATGACCGAGACATAGTCTTTCAAAAGCGCTAGCACCTTACGTTGTGATAGACCGTACCAACCTACAACCCCTACATCAGCTAGTCTACCACTGTAAGAGTTCGCACGACTTAGTCAACTACGCCAGAGCCCATAATGGCTTGCGGCTGCACACGGAAGTTTCTAGCATGAATAATCTCATGATCCCTTTGAGCCTGGGTGGCGGTCCAAAGAAAAACAGGCAAGTCCTGATAGAAACCAGGAGCCTCAATCCACCCAGATGTGTGTTTAAGTTGCCACCTTAGATAAACCATTAATTAACAATACTCACATCTGTCATGGATATCACTCACCCAATCCACGTCTACTACCATAGCATGGCATAATAAGCAAACGTAGAAGTAACTCCCAAGGTTTCATAAGTAAAACAGGTAATAGGTACTACCTTAACTACTTCCCATCCCACAGTTTAATTAGATCCTAATCATGCAGTGTTTGAGGATTGGTCTAATGCAATAAAAACTTGGCAATGAGAAGAGATATGATCAAAGTGTTACTTGCCTTGCTGATGATCCGCGAAACCTAGAGATTCGAAGTAACAGGCGGCGCACTCCGGGTATTCTATCGCAGACAAACAAACAAGCATACAATAAGTACTCGTCTAATGCACAGGTAAAACTCAAATAGAGATCTCACCAGAAAGTTCAACTTAAGAACCCTGGTTTGCAAAAAGAATTGAATCGAACAAAGCAAAGAAAATCAAACGGCGAAAGAATTCAACTTCGTTCTACTAATCTGGATCTAAGTCAAATTTTACAGTAGCAAAAACTTGTTTAAGTTGATTATTCGGAAAGAGGGTTTCGAGACGAAACTCCAGGCGCTTGAATCGCCTGATTCCGATAAACGAGCGAAAAGTTATACTAAAACGAAAATCGGATCAGAAATCGCGATCAGAAAATAACCGCGGAAAATCCGACGAAAAAGAAAAACGACGAACACATTAATCGTTAATTAACTTAATCTAAAAATATTTTTTTTAAAAAAATAAAAAAATAATAAAAAATAAAAAATCATAAATATTTTTTTAAGAAAAATAGTTAAAATAATAAAATAATAATAAAAAGTAAAACAATCGAAAATAATTTCGACGAAAAATATATTTTTTTAAAAAAAAATAATTTTTTCGGCATGGAATTCGAGGCGGCGGCGAACCTCGGCGGCGGCGGCGGCGGGCTCGGGTGGGCTGGGGTGCTCTGGGGGCTCGGGCGCTCGGTATATAAAGGCGCCCCCCGGGCGAAGTCCCGCTCGGGTACGGCCCAAGGTCGGTTCCGTTTTTTTTAAATACGCTCGGAAAAAATAAAAAAGAGTACCAAACGGACTCCAAAAATCGTGAAATAAATTTTCCCGGGTTTCTAAAATCGAGCCCGATAAAGTGGACATTTATTTGGGCCCAAAATACAATTTTGAAAAACGCGTATTTTTCCTAAATTCAATTAAAAATACCGAAAAACTCCGAAATAAATCTTATTTGATTTTCTTATTAAATCCTCAATATTTCTATATTTTGGGAAAGTCATTTTATTCCCTCTCTCATATTTTTGTAATAGAAATAATTGACGATAAAATAAATAAAATCACGTGATCCTATTTTCAAAATTTGAGAAAACTCAAATATGAAAATAACGAAATCCCCAACTCTCTCCGTGGGTCCTTGAGTTGCTTAGGATTTTCTAGGATCAAAACCAAAAGCAAAATAAAATATGATATGCATGAGTATCTAATGTATAACATTCCAAATAGAAAAATTTGGGATGTTACAAACCTACCCCCCTTAAGATGAATCTCGCCCTCGAGATTCGGGTTGGCCAGAAAATAGGTGAGGGTGGTCTTTGAGCAAATCTTCCTCTCGCTCCCAGGTGGCTTCATCCTCCATGTGGTGGCTTCACTGAACCTTGCAAAACTTAATAACCTTGC
Source organism: Aegilops umbellulata (assembly GCA_032464435.1). Lineage (NCBI taxonomy): Eukaryota > Viridiplantae > Streptophyta > Magnoliopsida > Poales > Poaceae > Aegilops > Aegilops umbellulata. The sequence continues at coordinate 362,274,411 of CP136057.1, forward strand.
TGCGAGTGACTCGGCTGGCAACTCGAGAATCTTAACTGGTTTCTCCTCATAGGTCAAATTGTTGTCCAACTGAATTGCGTCCAATGGCACTGTGTCTCTCAAAGGTATGTCAGCCATTTCCGCGTGACACTTCTTCAACTGAGAAACGTGGAATACATCATGAACTCCTGACAATCGTTCTGGCAATTCCAACTTGTACGCCACTTCTCCCATACGCTCCAAAACTCGATATGGTCCTACAAATCGTGGTGCTAACTTTCCCTTAACTCCAAAGCGCTTAATCCCTCAAAGTGGGGATACTCGAAGATAAACTCTGTCTCCGACTTCGTAAACTGTCTCCTTGCGTTTAGAATCTACGTAACTCTTCTGCCTGGATTGGGCTACCTTGAGCCTATCGCGAATCAACTTCACCTTCTGTTCAGACTCTTTAATCAAATCAGGTCCAAACAACTGACGGTCTCCAACTTCGTCCCGTGACAACGGTGTCCTGCACCTCCTTCCGTACAAAGCTTCGAAAGGGGCCATCTTCAAACTGGTTTGATAGCTGTTATTGTAAGAGAACTCTTCATATGGCAAATTGTCGTCCCAACTAGATCCGTAATCTAGTGCACAAGCTCTCAGCATATCCTCCAAAATCTGATTGACTCTCTCGGTCTGTCCATCTGTCTGTGGATGAAAAGTTGTACTAAATTCTAGCCTCGTACCCAAAGTCTCATGCAACTGCTTCCAGAACTCTGAGGTAAACTGGGTTCCTCTATCTAATACGATACTCCTTGGAACTCCATGCAGACATACGATCCTGGTCATGTATATCTTTGCCAACTTAGCACTGGTGTAAGTGGTCTTTACTGGGATGAAATAAGCTACCTTCGTCAATCGATCAACTACAACCCAAATCAAGTCATAGCCTGAATGAGTCCTTGGTAATCCCGTGATAAAATCCATGCCTAGCTTTTCCCACTTCCATTCGGGCATCGGCAATGGTTGCAACAATCCTGCTGGCTTCTGATGCTCTGCCTTTACTCTCTGACATACATCACAAACTGCTACATACTCCGCAATATCCTTCTTCATTCCGGTCCACCAGAAAATATTCTTCAGATCCAAGTACATCTTGGTATTTCCTGGGTGAATCGAATAGGGTGAATCATGTGCCTCTTGAAGAATCAACTTCCTGGTCTCCGGGTCATTGGGTACATAGACACGGTCTTCAAACCATAGGGTGTCGTGCTCATCCTCATGAAATCCCTTAGCTTTTCCTTGGCTCATTTTCTCCTTTATAGAAGCAATCTCTTTGTCAGATTTCTAAGCCTCTCTGATTTTATCCATCAATGTTGACTGAACCTCCAATGCTGCTACACAGCCTCTCGGAACTATCTCCAAACATAGCTCACGAAGATCTTCTGGTAACTCCTTTGGTATTTCTCCCGTCATCAGTGTATTGACATGGCTCTTACGGCTCAATGCGTCAGCTACTACATTAGCTTTTCCGGGATGGTAATGCAATCTCATATCATAATCCTTGATGAGATCCAACCATCTCCTTTGTCTGAGGTTCAACTCCTTCTGCGTGAAAATGTACTTCAAGCTCTTGTGATCCGTGTACACCTCACAATGATTCCCAATGAGGAAATGTATCCATGTCTTCAATGCATGCACTACGGCTGCTAACTCCAAATCATGCGTGGCATAATTCAATTCGTGAGGCTTCAGTTGTCGTGAAGCATACGAAACAACTCTTCCCTCCTGCATAAGCACTGCTCCAAGTCCTCGACGTGAAGCGTCGCAATACACCTCATAATCCTTGGTTTGATCTGGCAAAACTAACACTGGTGAGGTAACCAAACGTTTCTTCAATTCCTGGAAACTAGCCTCACACTCCTCAGTCCATTTGAACTTAATATCCTTCTTCAGCAACTCCGTCATAGGCTTTGCAATCCTTGAGAAATTCTCAATGAATCTCCGGTAGTATCCTGCGAGTCCAAGAAAACTCCGGATCTCTCCAACTATCGTTGGTGCTTCCCATTCGGTTACGGTCTCAACCTTTGTGGGGTCAACTGCTATCCCTTCTCCGGATATAACATGTCCAAGAAATCCAACTTCCTTTAACCAAAACCCACATTTGCTGAATTTGGCATATAACTGATGTTCCCTTAGTTCCTCCAAAACCAAACGCAAATGTTCCTTATGCTCCTCTTCATTCTTTGAGAAAATCAGAATGTCATCAATGAACACTACGACGAACTTATCCAAAAACTCCATAAATACCTTGTTCATCAGGTTCATAAAATAGGCAGGTGCGTTAGTCAAACCAAATGACATAACGGTATACTCGTACAATCCGTATCTCGTGGTAAAAGTTGTCTTGGGTATGTCCTGCTCCCGAATCTTCAACTGATGGTACCCTGATCGTAAAACGATCTTGGAAAACGCATTTGCTCCTTGCAAATGATCAAACAGATCATTAATCATTGGCAGTGGGTACTTGTTCTTGATGGTTACTTCATTCAATCCACGGTAATCAACAACCATCCTTAATGATCCATCCTTCTTCTCCACTAGAAGTACGGGTGATCCCCAAGGTGAAGAACTTGGGCGTATGTAACCTTTATCCAATAACTTCTTAATCTGCTTCTTGATTTCTACCAAATCCTTTGTTGGCATCCGGTATGGTCGCTTCGATATTGGGCCTGTACCTGGCAAAAGCTCAATTAAGAACTCGATATCTCTATCAGGTGGCATTCCTGGCAATTCCTCAGGGAATACATCAGGGTAATCCTTCACCACTGGTACTTCTTCCTGCACAACTCATGATAAAGAATTCACTTGATTCCTATTTGATCCATGTCGTGATACATACTTGATCCTTCTTCCTTCTGGCGTCGTGAGTAAGATTGTCTTACTAGCGCATTCAATGTTCCCTTCATACTTTGATAACCAATCCAAGCCTAATATCACATCCAATCCTTGAGATTCCAATACTATTAGGTATGAGGGAAACACATAGTTACCAATCCTTAATGGTAACCGATCACACCATCGTCTAGTCATATACTCCGCTCCTGGTGAGCTTACTAACATGGGTGACCTAAGGGATTGGGTTGGCAGGTTATATTTATCCACAAATCCCCTTGATATGTATGAATGCGATGCACCAGTATCAAAAAGAACGAGTGTAGTAAATGACTTAACCAAAAATTTACCGATTACTGCATCGGGCTGAGCTTCAACCTCCTCCACATTAACGTGGTTCACTTGTACCCTATTGAAAGGGTTCGGATTCTTCCTAGAGCTTCCATTACCATTTCCATTCTGGCCTTCAGGACATTCATTGGCATAATGTCCGGTCTTCGAACACTTGAAACAGGTGACTTGACTCAGATCCCTCTTGGCTGGGGTTGATGGGGTGGTACGGTTCTGGCCGTTGCTTCCTCCATTTCCATTACCATTCTTGTGGCCATTATGGTTGTGCGAACTACCTCCTCCATGGGTATGCTGAAACTGAACTCCCGGTTTAGGGGTAAAACGGGGCTTCTGTTGGGCTCCAGAGTTATACTTCCCCTGTCCATACTTCCTCTTGCTGTTCTCAATCTGCTGTTGCTTCCCTTCAATCATGATGGCACGATCTAACAACTCCTGGTAGTTGTTGAAACTTGCTACCATCAACTGCATGCTTAGCTCATCATTCAGTCCTTCCAGAAACTTCTCCTGCTTAGCTGCATCCGTAGCAACGTCATCTGGGGCATAACGTGCTAACTTGCTGAAGTCGTCAACGTACTGGCCAACTGTCCTTCCTCCTTGGCGTAAGTTGCGAAACTCACGCTTCTTCATGGCCATAGCTCCTGCTGAAACATGGGCAGTGCGGAAAGCTTGCTAAAACTGATCCCATGTGACAGTGTCAACTGGGTAAGTGGCTGTGAAATTCTCCCACCATGCTGTCGCGGGTCCGTCAAGCTGATGTGCAGCAAACTTCACTTTTTCACCATCTGTGCATCCTCCAGTGGTCAACTCCCTTCCTGTCTTGCGGAGCCAATTGTGTGCTACTATTGGCTCGGTGCTACTGGAAAACACCGGCGGATTCAGCCTAAGGAAACGGGTTAGGTGACCAACAGGTGGCGGCGGCGGAGGGTTGTTGTTGTTGTTGTTCTGCTGGTTATGGATTAACAACTGCATCAATTGATTCTGCTGCTGGATCAACTGAGTGAGCTCCGGTGGAAATCCATTGTCACGTCTCGGAGGCATCTGAGGGTTTAGAAAAGACGAGAATTAAGAATAGAGTGAGGTCTAAAGAGAAAACACTACCCCAATGCACATGAGCAAATGCACACAAAATCACTTCATTCAATTCAAACAAGGGCATACAAACGGTCTAGAACTATCGCAAAAGTGCTCGAACTATAATATATACATGGGGGAAATACTACTAATATTTGGTGGTCATCTAGAAATTTGAATCGGTGGAAGACTCCATGATGTCTGCTCCAGCTTCGTCTTCAAAGTTGGGTTCACTTGGATCCGAATCGGTGTCGTCGATGATGATGTAGTTGTCCGGACATGCGACGCACTTGTCTTCCTTCTTGGATGCTAATTTCCCCTTGAGTTCTTCAATCTTCTGCTTAAGATCGCCATTGTGCCTTGCTTGAGCTACGATCTTGTCCATGTAGTCCTTGCGTGTAGTCCTCAGTTCCCCTTCTAGCTTGATGATTCTTGCCTTCGCATTCTTCAACTCTATCATATCATTGCACATCTGGTTCTCGTGGCGTCGAATGTGCTGGTTTAACTCCTGGATGAAAGCTACAATGGATCTATCCTTCTTGGTGCTGACTATCTCCCATTGTTCATCTCGGCGTCCGCAAATCTGGTAGATAGTTTCCTTGAGGTCTTCTTGATAAACTTCTCCAATGCGTCCCATGGTGATATGAGCTGCCATGATCTTTCCCAAACTCCACGTTGGTGCACTGAAAACACTATCTATGGGCTTCGTGATTGGCGCGAATGTCCTTCTCGAAACATGAGCTTGAATCTTCCAGCGCTCCTCTTCAGGCAGAGTGGCGTTGAAGGTCCCGGTGAAGCTTGGTAGTCCAATGTTCAGGTACTTGGTGACTTCCTTCAAGTGAAATCCAAAAGGTGTGCCTTCATCCGGTTGAGTGTACTTGATCTTCACGTCCGTCATCCTAAAAGAGTAGAAAAGATGAGGAGTTAGAAAATGAGAAGAGAATAGTGATCTATGGCTTTAACTTAGTGGTCGTGTCCTACAGTCAGCGTGTGCTCTGATACCATCTCTGTAGCGACCCGACCTCAGATGGTCAAGTCTCTGTGCTCGGGTGTCATCCCTGGATCAGTAATGCTGACACCACACAGTACTTCGAAGGATTTATAACAGAGTAGCAATCACACACTTATTACATCGAAAAGTCTCAAAGAGAACTTATTACAATAAATATGGCTTAAGGCCATCTAATATCGATAACAGCGGAAGGCTTGGAAGATAAGTGAGTCCATCAACTCCAACGGCATCACTGAGTATAGAACCACGACCTAAAGGCACCTTACTCGTCGTCTGAAAAGTCTGCAACATGAAAGTTGCAGCCCGAAAACGGGTCAGCACATGGAATATTCTGGCAATGTAACACATAGAGAGTAATGAACAGTAATGAGCTATACTATATGCATGTATGGCTGGTGGAAAGCTCTATGGTTACAGTTTTGCGTAAAGCCAGTTTTTCCTACTGCAAAGGAATAAATTTATTTAACTATCATGGTGGTTGTTAAACATTGAAAATGGTTGACAGCATCCTCAATCCCAATTAAAAATAGTCATCAAATAACCCAACAATATTAATTAGAAGTAACATGATGAGATTCACATGATATCCAAGTACTAGATACTCAAGTTGTCCATAACCGGGGACACGGCTAATGATGATTAGTTTGTACACTCTGCACAGGTTTGCGCACTTTTCCCCACAAGACTCGATCGCCTCCGTTTGGTTTCTCGCACTATAGGGTGTTTGAGAAACGGATGACCGAGACATAGTCTTTCAGAAGCGCTAGCACCTTACGTTGTGATAGACCGTACCAACCTACAACCCTACATCAGCTAGTCTACCACTGTAAGAGTTCGCACGACTTAGTCAACTATGCCAGAGCCCATAATGGCTTGCGGCTGCACACGGAAGTTTCTAGCATGAATAATCTTATGATCCCTTTGAGCCTGGGTGGCGGTCCAAAGAAAAACACGCAAGTCCTGATAGAAACCAGGTGCCTCAGTCCACCCAGATGTGTGTTTAAATTGCCACCTTAGATAAACCATTAATTAACAATACTTACATCTGTCATGGATATCACTCACCCAATCCACGTCTACTAGCATAGCATGGCATAATAAGCAAACATAGAAGTAACTCCCAAGGTTTCATAAGTAAAACAGGTAATAGGTACTACCTTAACTACTTCCCATCCCACAGTTTAATTAGATCCTAATCATGCAGTGTTTGAGGATTGGTCTGATGCAATAAAAACTACGCAATGAGAAGGGATATGATCAAAGTGTTACTTGCCTTGCTGATGTTCCGCGAAACCTAGAGATTCGAAGTAACAGGCGGTGCACTCCGTGTATTCTATCGCAGACAAACAAACAAGCATACAATAAGTACTCGTCTAATGCACAGGTAAAACTCAAATAGAGATCTAACCAGAAAGTCCAACTTAAGAACCCTGGTTTGCAAAAAGAATTGAATCGAACAAAGCAAAGAAAATCAAACGGTGAAAGAATTCAACTTTGTTCTACTAATCTGGATCTAAGTCAAATTTTACAGTAGCAAAAACTTGTTTAAGTTGATTATTCGGAAAGAGGGTTTCGAGACGAAACTCCAGGCGCTTGAATCGCCTGATTCCGATAAACGAGCGAAAAGTTATACTAAAACGATAATCCGATCAGAAATATTGATTAGAAAATAACCACGGAAAATCCGACGAAAAAGAAAAACGACGAACAGATTAATCGTTAATTAACTTAATCCGAAAATAATTTTTTTTAAAAAATAAAATAATAATAATAAAAATAAAAAAATCATAAATAATTTTTTTTAAAAAAATAATTAAAATAACAAAATAATAATAAAAAGTAAAAAAATCAAAAATAATTTCGACGAAAAATATTTTTTTTTAATTTTTTTGGCACGGAATTCGAGGCGGCGGCGAACCTCGGCGGCGGAGGCGGCTCCGGCGGCGGCGGCGGGCGGCGGCGGCGGCGGGCTCGGGTGGGCTGGGATGCTCTGGGGGCTCGGGCGCTCGGTATATAAAGGCGCCCCCCGGGCGGAGTCCCGCTCGGGTACGGCCCAAGGTCGGTTCCGTTTTTTTTAAATACGCTCGGAAAGAAAATGAAAAAGAGTACCAAACAGACTCCAAAAATCGTGAAATAAATTTTCCTGGGTTTCTAAAATCGAGCCCGATAAAGTGGACATTTATTTGGGCCCAAAATACAATTTTGAAAAACACGTATTTTTCCTAAATTCAATTAAAAATACCGAAAAACTCCGAAATAAATCTTATTTGATTTTCTTATTAAATCCTCAATATTTCTATATTTTGGGAAAGTCATTTTATTTCCTCTCTCATATTTTTGTAATAGAAGTAATTGACGATAAAATAAATAAAATCACGTGATCCTATTTTCAAAATTTGAGAAAACTCAAATATGAAAATAACGAAATCCCCAACTCTCTCCGTGGGTCCTTGAGTTGCTTAGGATTTTCTAGGATCTAAACCAAAAGCAAAATAAAATATGATATGCATGATGATCTAATGTATAAAATTCCAAATTGAAAATTTGGGATGTTACAACTTCTACGACAGCACATGTATGACTATCTTGATTCTGTCATAAATTTGTCATGGATTTACATGCATGACAAAAAATGCGACCTACTGTGACAAACACGTATCATCACTAAAGTGTATTTTTTTGTAGTGCTCATCGTCATGGAGAGCGCCGGGATGATAAAGATGGCCACCGGTGAGGGATCCCCCCTCCGGCAGGGTGCCGGAACAAGGTCCCGATTGGGTTTTGGTGGCTACAGAGGCTTGCGGTGGCGGAACTCCTGATCTATTCTGTTCCCCGAAGTTTTTAGGGTATATGGGTATATATAGGAGGAAGAAGTACGTCAGGGGAGCCACGAGGGGCCCATGAGGGTGGAGGGTGTGCCCGGGGGGTGGGCGCGCCCCCTGCCTCGTGCCTTCCTCGTTGCTTCCTTGACGTGGACTCCAAGTCTCCCGGGTTGCTTTCCTTCTAAAAATAACTTCTCTAGAAGGTTTCATTCCGTTTCGACTCCGTTTGATATTCTTTTTCTTCGAAACACTGAAACAAGGGAAAAACAGGAACTGGCACTGGGCTCTGGGTCAATAGGTTAGTCCCAAAAATAATATAAAAGTGTTCAATAAAGCCCCAAAACATCCAAAACAGATAATATAATAGCATGGAACAATAAAAAATTATAGATACGTTGGAGACGTATCAACATCCCCAAGCTTAATTCCTGCTCATGCTGGAGTAGGTAAATGATAAAAACAGAATTTTGATGTGGAATGCTACTTGGAAAAACTTCAATGTAATTCTTTTTAATTGTGGTATGAATATTCAGATCTATGGCTAATCAATGAGCTATGGAGATGCCCATCAATTGATGTTAATGCAAAGAGTAGGGATTGCCATGCAATGGATGCACTAGAGCTATAAATGTATGAAAGCTCAACAAAAGAAACTAAGTGGGTGTGCATCCGACTTGCTTGCTCACGAAGATCTAGGGCACTTGAGGAGGCCCATTGTTGGAATATACAAGCCAAGTTCTATAATGAAAAATTCCCACTAGTATATGAAAGTGACAAAACAAGAGACTCTCTATCATGAAGACTATGGTGCTACTTTGAAGCACAAGTGTGGTAAAAGGATAGTAACATTGTCCCTTCTCTCTTTTTCTCTCTCTTTTTTTGCCTTCTCTTTTTTTATGGCCCTTTTTTTTATTCCTGACTCGGGACAATGTTCTAGAAAATGATGATCATCACACTTCTATTTATTTACAACTCAACGATTACAACTCGATACTAGAACAAAGTATGACTCTATATGAATGCCTCTGGTGGTGTACTGGGATATGCAATGAACCAAGAGTGACATGTATGAAAGAATTATGAATGGTGGCTTTGCCACAAATACTATGTCAACTACATGATCATGCTAGGCAATATGACAATGATGAATGTGTCATGATAAACAGAACGGTGGAAGGTTGCATGGAAATATATCTCGGAATGGCTATGGAAATGCCATAATAGGTAGGTATGGTGGCTGTTTTGAGGAAGATATAAGGAGGTTTATGTGTGAAAGAGCGTATCACATCACGGGGTTTGGATGCAACAGCGAAGTTTGCACGAACTCTCAAGGTGAGAAAGGGCAATGAACGTTATTGAAGAGGCTAGCAATGATGGAAGGGTGAGAGTGCATATAATCCATGGACTCAACATTAATCATAAAGAACTCACATACTTATTGCAAAAATCTACAAGTCATCGAAAACCAAGCATTACGCTCATGCTCCTAGGGGGATAGATTGGTAGGAAAACACCATCGCTCGTCCCCGACCGCCACTCATAAGGAAGACAATCAAAGAACACCTCATGTTTCAAATTTGTTACATAAAGTTTACCACACGTGCATGCTATGGGACTTGCAAACTTCAATACAAGTATTTCTCAATTTCACAACTACTCAACTAGCACAACTTTAATATCACTACCTCCATATCTCAAAACAATCATCAAGCATGAAACTTCTCTTAGTATTCAACACACTCATAAGAGAGTTTTTACTAATCTTGAATACCTAGCATATTAGGATTATTTAAGAAAATTATCATGCTATTTAAGAATCTCAAATTATCTAAGTGAAGCATGAGATATCAATAGTTTCTATAAAACAAATCCACCACCATGCTCTAAAATATATAAGTGAAGCACTAGAGCAAACAACAAACTTCTCCGAAAGATATAAGTGAAGATCAATGAGTAGTCGAATAATTATGCAACTATGTGAAGACTCTCCCATTTTAAGAATTTCAGATTTTGATACTTTATTCAAACAGCAAGAAAAACAAAATAAAATGACATGATGCTCCAAGCAAAACACATATCATGTGGTGAATAAAAATATAGCTCCAAGTAAAGTTACCGATGAACGAAGACGAAAGAGGCGATGCCTTCCGGGGCATCCCCAAGCTTAGGATTTTGGTTGTCCTTGAATATTACCTTCGGGTGCCTTGGGAATCCCCAAGCTTAAGCTCTTGCCACTCCTTATTCCATAGTCCATCGAATCTTTACCCAAAACTTGAAAACTTCACAACACAAAACTTAACGGAAAACTCGTAAGCTCTGTTAGTATAAGAAAATAAATCACCACTTAGGTACTGTAATGAACTCATTCTTTATTTATATTGGTATTAAACCAACTGTATTCCAACTTCTCTATGGTTTATAAACTATTTTACTAGCCATAGATTCATTAAAATAAGCAAACAACTCATAGAATACAGAATATGTCAAAAACAGAACAGTCTGTAGTAATCTATGTCAAACGTATACTTATGGAATTCCAAAAATTCTAAAATAAATTGGTGGACCTGAGTAATGTTTCTAGTAATCATCTTCAAAAAGAATCAACTAAATAGCACTCTCCAGTAAAAAGTTTTAGCTAATCACATGAGCGCTAAAGTTTCTGTTTTTTACAGCATGATCATAAAGACTTCACCCAAGTCTTCCCAAAGGTTCTACTTGGCACAAACACTAAATAAACATAAAACCACATCTAACCAGAGGCTATATAGATTATTTATTCCTAAAAAGAACCAAAAATAAAGAAACTAAAATAAAATTGGGTTGCCTCCCAACAAGCGCTAACGTTTAACGCCCCTAGCTAGGCATAATGATTTCAATGATGCTCACATAAAAGATAGGAATTGAAACATAAAGAGCATCATGAAGAATATTACTAGCACATTTAAGTCTAACCCACTTCCTATGCATAGGGATTTTTTGAGCAAACAACTTATGGGAACAATAATCAACTAGCGTAGGAAGGCAAAACAAGCATAGCTTCAAAACTTTGAGCACATAGAGAGGAAACTTGATATTATTGCAATTCCTACAAGCATATATTCCTCCCTCATAATAATTTTCAGTAGTATCATGAATGAATTCAACAATATAACCAGCACCTAAAGCATTCTTTTCATGATCTATAAGTATAGAATTTTTACTACTCTCCACATAAGCAAAATTCTTGCCATGAATAATAGTGGGAGCAAACTCAACAAAATAACTATCATGTGATTGAAAATTAAGATCAAGATGACCAGTTTCATGGTTATCATTATTCTTTATAGCATACGTGTCATCACAATAATCATCATAGATAGGAGGCATGCTTTCATCATAATAAATTTGCTCATCAAAACTTAGGGGACAAAAAATATCATCTTCATCAAACATAGCTTCCCCAAGCTTGTGGCTTTGCATATCATTAGCATCATGGATATTCAAGGAGTTCATACTAACTACATTGCAATCATGCTCATCATTCAAAGATTTAGTGCCAAACATTTTAATGCATTCTTCTTCTAACACTTAGGCACAATTTTCTTTTCCATCATACTCACGAAAGATATTAAAAAGGTGAAGCGTATGAGGCACTCTCAATTCCATTTTTTTGTATTTTCTTTTATAAACTAAACTAGTGCTAAAACAAGAAACAAAATGATTCGATTGCAAGATCTAAACATATACCTTCAAGCACTCACCTCCCCGGCAACGGCGCCAGAAAAGAGCTTAGTTGACGGGGTGTGAGGGCCGCTTACCTAGCCTCCCCGGCAACGGCGCTAGAAAAGAGCTTGATGTCTACTACACAACCTTCTTCTTGTAGACGTTGTTGGGCCTCCAAGTGCAGAGGTTTGTAGGACAGTAGCAAATTTCCCTCAAGTGGATGACCTAAGGTTTATCAATCCGTGGGAGGCGTAGGATGAAGATGGTCTCTCTCAAACAACCCTACAACCAAATAACAAAGAGTCTCTTGTGTCCCCAACACACCCAATACAATGGTAAATTGTATAGGTGCACTAGTTCGGTGAAGAGATGGTGATACAAGTGCAATATGGATGGTAGATATAGGTTTTTGTAATATGAAAATATAAAAACAGCAAGGTAGCAAGTGATAAAAGTGAGAGTAAACAGTATTGCAATGCTAGCAAACAAGGCCTAGGGTTCATACTTTAACTAGTGCAAGTTCTCTCAACAATATTAACATAATTGGATCATATAACTATCCCTCAACATGCAACAAAGAGTCACTCCAAAGTCACTAATAGCAGAGAACAAACGAAGAGATTATGGTAGGGTACGAAACCACCTCAAAGTTATCCTTTCTGATCGATCTATTCAAGAGTCCGTAGTAAAAGAACACGAAGCTATTCTTTCCGTTCGATCTATCCTAGAGTTCGTACTAGAATAACACCTTAAGACACAAATCAACCAAAACCCTAATGTCACCTAGATACTCCAATGTGACCTCAAGTATCCGTGGGTATGATTATACGATATGCATCACACAGTCTCAGATTCATTTATTCAACCAACACAAAGAACTTCAAAGAGTGCCCCAAAGTTTCTAATGGAGAGTCAAGATGAAAACGTGTGCCAACCCCTATGCATAAGTTCAACTGAACCCGCAAGTTGATCACCAAAACATACATCAAGTGAATCACATGATATCCCATTGTCACCACAGATACGCACGGCAAGACATACATCAAGTGTTCTCAAATCATTAAAGTCTCAATCCGATAAGATTACTTCAAAGGGAAAATCAATACATTACAAGAGAGTAGAGGGGGAGAAGCAACATAGGATCCAACTATAATAGCAAAGCTCGCGATACATCAAGATCGTATCACCTCAAGAACAAGAGAGAGAGAGAGAGAGAGAGAGAGAGAGAGATCAAACACATAGCTACTGGTACATACCCTCAGCCCCGAGTGTGAACTACTCCCTCCTCGTCATGGAGAGCGCCAGGATGATGAAGATGGCCACCGGTGAGGGATCCCCTCTCTGGCAGGGTGCGGGAATAGGGTTCCGATTAGGTTTTGGTGGCTACAGTGGCTTGCGGCGGCGGAACTCCCGATCTATTCTGTTCCCCGAAGTTTTTAGGGTATATGGGTATATATAGGAGGAAGAAGTACATCAGGGGAGCCACGAGGGGCCCACGAGGGGCCCACGAGGGTGGAGGGCGCGCCCAGGGGGTGGGCGCACCCCTGCCTCGTTCCTTCCTTGTTGCTTCCTTGACGTGGACTCCAAGTCTCCCGGGTCGCTTTCCTTCTAAAAATAACTTCTCTAGAAGGTTTCATTCTGTTTCGACTCCGTTTGATATTCCTTTTCTTCGAAACACTGAAACAGGGAAAAAATAGGAACCGACACTAGGCTCTCGGTCAATAGGTTAGTCCCAAAAATAATATAGAAGTGTTTAATAAATCCCAAAAACATCCAAAACTAATAATATAATAGCATGGAACAATCAAAAATTATAGATACGTTGGAGATGTATCAGTGTGTATTGAAATTTTGTCTTGAGTCTTGAAGTCTTGAGGTCTTGAAGAAGCAGTCCTTGCAGATGCCACCATGAAGTTGTCGTCATTGACGTAGATTCCTCCTTCTCACACCACTTTTGAGCACTCATACCAAATCCCGTCTACTCTAGCATAGCATTAAAAACTATATAATGTCCCCAGGTTGATAACAGGGAGATGGGTTCCTACCTCATGCATTCTACTCAACTACAAGAAGTCAATATCACTACTGGAGGGATTCTGACTGGTGACACTAAATGGAATAGGTATGAATAACATGGTCAAAGTGAACTTTCCTGTACTATTGATGAAGTTTATCGCTCTCACAATTCCTAATAATTCTACTCGTCACACTCTGAGCAATCTATCGGGAGCAATTATCATTCAATAAATAAACATGGCATATAGGAGAATCCAAATAAACACAAGAACAAAATATGGTGTAGTGCAACAGTGTTGGGGAACGTAGTAATTTCAAAAAAATTCCTACGCACACGCAAGATCATGGTGATGCATAGCAACGAGAGGGGAGAGTGTTGTCTACGTACCCTTGTAGACCGATAGCGGAAGCGTTATGACAACGCGGTTGATGTAGTCGTACGTCTTCATGGCCCGACCGATCAAGCACCGAAACTACGACACCTCCGAGTTCTAGCACATGTTCAGCTCAATGACGATCCCCGGACTCCGATCCAGCAAAGTGTCGAGGATGAGTTCCGTCAGCACGATGGCGTGGTGACGATCTTGATGTTCTACCGTCCCAGGGCTTCGCCTAAGCACCGCTAGAATATTATCGAGGATTATGGTGGAGGGGGGCACCGCACACGGCTAAGAGAACGATCACGAAGATCAACTTGTGTGTCTAGAGGTGCCCCCTGCCCCCGTATATAAAGGAGCAAGGGGGGAGGCCGGCCGACCCTAGCAGGGCGCGCCAGGAGGAGGAGCCCTCCTCCTAGTAGGAGTACGACTCCCCTCTTTCCTACTCCTACTAGGAGGGGGAAAGGAAGGGGGAGAGGGAGAAGGAAAGGGGGCGCCACCCCCCTCTCCTAGTCCAATTCGGACCAGAGGGGGAGGGGGCGCGCGGCCCACCCTGGCTGCCCCTCTCTCTCCACTAAGGCCCATTAGGCCCATACTTCTCCCGGGGGGGTTCCGGTAACCCTCCGGCACTCCGGTTTTCTCCGAAATCACTCAGAACACCTCCGGTGTCCGAATATAGTCGTCCAATATATCAATCTTTATGTCTCGACCATTTCGAGACTCCTCGTCATGTCCGTGATCACATACGGGACTCCGAACAACCTTGGTACATCAAAACATATAAACTCATAATGAAACTGTCATCGTAACGTTAAGCGTGCGGACCCTACGGGTTCGAGAACAATGTAGACATGACCGAGACACGTCTCCGGTCAATAACCAATAGCGGAACCTGGATGCTCATATTGGCTCCCACATATTCTACGAAGATCTTTATCGATCAGACCGCATAACAACATACGTTGTTCCCTTTGTCATCGGTATGTTACTTGCCCGAGATTCGATCGTCGGTATCTTAATACCTAGTTCAATCTCGTTACCGGCAAGTCTCTTTACTCGTTTCGTAATACATCATCTCACAACTAACTCATTAGTTGCAATGCTTGCAAGGCTTATGTGATGTGCATTACCGAGAGGGCCCAGAGATACCTCTCCGACATTCGGAGTGACAAATCCTAATCTCGAAATACGCCAACCCAACAAGTACCTTCGGAGACACCTGTAGAGCACCTTTATAATCACCCAGTTACGTTGTGACCTTTGGTAGCACACAAAGTGTTCCTCCGGCAAACGGGAGTTGCATAATCTCATATATAGTCATAGGAACATGTATAAGTCATGAAGAAAGCAATAGCAACATACTAAACGATTAGGTGCTAAGCTAATGGAATGGGTCATGTCAATCACATCATTCTCCTAATGATGTGATCCCGTTAATCAAATGACAGAACATGTCTATGGTTAGGAAACATAACCATCTTCGATTAACGAGCTAGTTAAGTAGAGGCATACTAGTGACGTTTAGTTTGTCTATGTATTCACACAAGTATTATGTTTACGGTTAATACAATTCTAGCATGAATAATAAACATTTATCATGATATAAGGAAATAAATAATAACTTTATTATTGCCTCTAGGGCATATTTCCTTCAAACAGATCAACAACAAAAAAAAGTTTAATATATAAAACAAGTTTTTATGGGGCTGTAAGGTGAAAGGTGGAAGAATCTACTCAAAAGAGTTAAAGGATGATGAACTATCACTATATAAGCTTAGGTTGAAGACACTATGGAAGATGATCCAAAGTATAAGGAGAACAACTTGAATGTTGCTTAGCAGATAGCATATAGGCATAAGAATCTATTTACAGAAGAATCAATTGAAACGAAGCAGTACAACACAAGTTATAGCGAATTGAAGCATGAATTGAATCGAAATTCGGAAACTCAAAAGTATTTGAATTGGAGCATGGTGGATATGAACATAAAGTATATAGCACATGTGTTTATGTGTAAAAGGGATCAATTGAAAAGTTGTTGCGGTTTGCAATATAGGATCAAATGAATGTTCAAATACAAATTTGAATCGCTCAAATTTCAAAGGTTCGAAGGTTCAAACTAACAATGCTATTGGATATAGGAAGTCAGTACGAACATGTAGGAAAAAAATCAATAGATTCGGAATAACGGATAAAACATACAAGTGATTCAATATGGCATTGAATCAGCTTAAAATAGTGTGTGAACATTTCTTTGTGACTAATAAGTAATCTGATATGATCAAAATTATATGTTGAAAAGATAACACTAATGGTACGAACGAAAAGATTACTTCGATATGAATCTGACGTAATTGGATTCGTCGAAAACAGAGTTACGAACAAGAAGATATGATCCAAAAAAGTTTGAATATGAATCAGGAAAAGTATTGAAATATGAAAATTTCAAAAAATTGATGGGCTAGATAGGTGGAATCAAGACGAAACTCTAGGCGTTGGTTTACTCTAATTTGGATAAACTAGTAAAAAGTTATGCTATTTGAAAATTTAGGGTCAAGCTGTTTTACGGAAGAAAAAGAGCTACGACTAGAAGAATTCTAGGACTAATGTGTAAATACAGAGACTAATTGATAATCTAACTATTCTACGGTATACTGGTCTAGAAATAATACACTACATGATATAAAGGAAAGTACGAAGAGAGTATCTTCAGAACACAGAGAAGAGACAACTTCATAGAGGAGACGACTTCCAGAATTCCCGTCGGAGAGAAAATTAATATTTATTTTTGTGAAGCTAGTCAAATCAAAATATTGATTTAACCCAAGTTTGATGATTTTGGACGTACATTGAGTCTATATTTATAGGTGGAGAGGAGGCTTTGAGATCAAAGGCTAGGCAATGCGGGACTGAACGTAGACGAAAAAATAAAAGGGAGGGAACCGCATGAGCCTAAAAAGGCATCGTCGGCTGCCCCGCGCGTGCACAGTGTGTGCAGCGCGTCTTTAATTTTTTCTGAAATATATTTTTGCTGAAAATAAATAATATACATAAATATATATATTTCTGCAAATCCTAACGAAAATAAATAAAAAAAGAAAAAATACGGGCTGTCCTGGTGATACTATGCTGCGCATGAGGGCGACAGTTAGTTATGTGCTGCACATCTAGTTTTTTTGTTTAAATGAAAATAGAAAAGATAAACGGAATAAGGAAAAATAAAATAAAACATTTCCATAAGCATACTATATATCAAAATTTTCAGAATAAAATTTCCTAACTCATGAACATATTTTCAAGACCAAATAAAGAAATTTAAATAATCATTTTTTTGCAATAACTCCAAAATGAAAAGGAATTTGGAATTCAAATAAATTGCAAATAGTTTCTATCTTCAAATTTGATATTCAAACAAAACATTGTCTCTAATTTTGGAGTGTCATTTTCCTCCTCTCATTTTATTTGTTTATCAGTGGGTTTTGAAAGGATTTGAACTCAAAACTGAATGGCGATTCAAATGGAAAATTTTGGGAAGTCCTTTTATGTCCTCTCAGAATTTTTTTAAGTTTCGAATTCCAGTCAATTCCACACAACCAATCACACAACATCCAAGCAAACAACCCTAATTATTTTTAATATAACATTCCAAAATTTGGAATTTTGAGATGTTACAACCGACGACCAGGAGTAGATACGAGGCCCCAGGCAGGAGGCTTGCGCATTTTCGATCTAGTTGTTGTTGTTTTGCTAGCCTTCTTAAGGCAAACTTGTTTAATTATGTCTGTACTCAGACACTACTAGGGAAAACCTTATACACAGAATCTTATTAGTAGCGCTGGATAAAAACAGGCACTGCTGCTACTTAGGAGTAGCGCATGCTCACAAAGGGCGCTACTGCTATCTACATAGCAGTAGCGCGTCAAGAAAAAAACTCTACTTCTATAATTGTCACACAGTTGCCGCGAGGCTAAGTATAGTAGTAATGCTCTTGCTGAAACCGCGCTACTGCTCTGGCGTTTAGCAGTAGCGCTTTCCCCTAACACGCGCTACTGCTGAACCCGTCCTATCTTCTTCACTGGTCGCCCCTCACTCTCCCCTCTCCACTCCAATCTCACTCTCCCCCGCACCCCGTCATCCTCCGCCACCGACGTTCGACCCTCCCCGACCATAGTCATCGCCCGCCACCGCCGATGCTCCTGCTCCCTTCCACCGAGGTAGTTCCTCCGTCCCTCCTCCTTCCACCTCCCTCCTCTCCTCATCCCTCTCCCAATCCCCTACCTCCCTCTTTCCACCTCCCTCTCCCTGCCTCATCTGGCCTCCTCCCTCCCTACCTCGTCCGTCCTCCTCCTCCCTGCCTCATCTAGCCTCCTCCCTCCCACCTCCCTTCCTTCCTCGTCCGTCCTCCTCCTCCCTGCCTCATCTGGCCTCCTCCCTCCCACCTCCCTCCCTGCCTCGTCCGTCCTCCTCCTCCCTGCCTCATCCGTCCGCCTCCTCCCTACCTCATTGATACGTCAATTTTGCATCATGTTTACCTACTGTTATTTATAATGTTTTTATGCACAATAATGCTTTTTGAGTAATTCTAAAGCTTTTTCTCTCATAATATGCAAGGATCACACTAAGAGAGAAATTTCGGGAAGCTAGAAATCTGGACCTGAAAAAGCTACGTCAGGCTACCTATTCTGCACAACTTCAAATGAGCTGAAACTTCAGGAGGAATTTTTATGGAATAAATAAGAAGTACTGGAGCAAATATCTACCGGAGGGGGGCCACCTGGTGAGCACAAGACACCAGAGCACGCCAGGCCCCCCAGGCGCGCCCTGGTGGGTTGTGCTCAGCCCAGCCCACCTCCGTTGCCCATCTTCTGGTATATAAGTCATTTTGACCTAGAAAAAATAGAGAGAGGACTTTCGGGACGAAGCGCCACTATCCCGATGAGGAACTTGGGCAGGAGCACTTTTGCCCTCCGGTGGAGCGATTCCGCCGGGGGAACTTCCCTCCCGGAGGAGGAAATCATCGTCATCATCATCACCAACAACTCTCCCATCTTGGGGAGCGCAATCTCCATCATTATCTTCAACATCACCATCTCCTCTCAAACCCGAGTTCATCTCTTGTGTTCAATCTTTGTACTAGAACTATAGATTGGTACTTGTGGGTGACTAGTAGTGTTGATTACATCTTGTAGTTGATTACTATATGGTTTATTTGGTGGAAGATTATATGTTTAGATCCTTTATGCTAGTTAATACCCCTATGATGATGAACATGTTTATCACTTGTGAGTAGTTACTTTTGTTCTTGAGGTCACGGGAGAAATCTTGTTGCAAGTAATCATGTGAATTTTATATGTGTTCTATATTTTGATAGTACGTATGTTGTGATTTGATACGTCTCCAACGTATGTATAATTTTTTATTGTTCCATGCTATTATATTATCTGTTTTGGATGTTTTATATGCATTAATATGCTATTTTATATGATTTTTGGGACTAACCTATTAACCTAGAGCCTAGTGCCAGTTTCTGTTTTTCCTTGCTTTAGAGTTTCACAGAAAAGGAATACCAAACGGAGTCCAAACGGAATAAGACTTTCCCGATGATTTTTCATGGACCAGAAGACACCCAGGAGACTTGGAGTGCAAGTCAGAGGAGCCTCGAGGCGGCCACAAGGGTGGAGGGTGCGCCCCCGACCTTGTGGGCCCCTAGGTCTCCTGACCTAATTCTTCCTCCTATATATACTCTTATAGCCCAAAAACATCCGGGGGAGCCACGAAACCACTTTTCCACCGTGCAACCTTCTGTACCCATGAGATCCCATCTTGGGGCCTTTTCCGGGATCCTACCGGAGGGGGAATCGATCACGGAGGGCATCTACATCAACACCATTGCCTCTCCGATGAAGCGTGAGTAGTTTACTTCAGACCTACGAGTCCATACCTAGTAGCTAGATGGCTTCTTCTCTCTCTTTGATTCTCAATACAAAGTTCTCCTCGATGTTGTTGGAGATCTATTCAATGTAATACTCTTTTGCGGTGTGTTTGCTGAGATCCGATGAATTGTGGATTTATGATCAGCTTATCTATGAATATTCTTTGAATCTCCTCTGAATTCTTATATGCATGATTTGATATCTTTGCAAGTCTCTTCGAACTATCGATTTGGTTTGGCCAACTAGATTGGTTTTTCTTGCAATGGGAGAAGTGCTTAGCTTCGGGTTCAATCTTGCGGTGCTCGATCCTAGTGACAGAAGGGCAACCGACACGTATTGTATTGTTGCCATCGAGGATAAAAATATGGGGTTTTCACCATATTGTTTGAATTAATCCCGCTACATCATGTGAAAGGATCGATACGGTCGACTAGAGGGGGGGGGGGTGAATAGGAGACTACAAATTTTAATATTTCTTGTCAATTTTAAGGCTTAGCGGATAAATATGGTTCACTAGATATGCAACTAGGTGAATGCAACCTATATGACAAGCAAGCTCCAAGTTAAATATGCTAGGCAACAAACTAAGTAGCAAGCCGACAAGCATACAAAGCAAAGTAAGGTGCGCGAAAGGATTAACCACAAGTGAGACGAGGACGTAGATTTTATCCCGAAGTTCACTCTTCCTTGGGGAAGAGCTACTCTCCGTTTGGAGCGGTGCTGGAGCCAAAGCTTGCGGAACGCCACCGAAGGCTCACCGTAATCTCCTTCGAGTCACCCCCAATGGATAAGCCCCGAATAACTAGGGGTTGGTCTTGAAGGCGACCACCACACCTTTACAAACTTCTCCGGAGCACACCACAAGCAAGGAATCTTCCAGAGGAACCTCTAACTATTGGGGAACGCAGTATTTCGAAAACTTTACCCTACGATCACGCAAGATCTATCTAGGAGATGCATAGCAACAAGTGGGGAGAGTGTGTCCATGTACCCTCGTAGATCGAAAGCGGAAGCATTTAGTAACGCGGTTGATGTAGTCGAATGTCTTCGCGATCCAACCGATCCAAGCACCGAACGTATGGCACCTCCGTGATCAGCACACGTTCAGCTGGATGACGTCCCTCGAACTCTTGATCCAGTTGAGGCCGAGGGAGAGTTTCGTCAGCACGACGGCGTGGCGACGGTGATGATGAAGTTACCGGTGCAGGGCTTCGCCTAAGCACAACGACGATATGACCGAGGTGTGTAACTATGGAGGAGGGCACCACACACGGCTAAGAGAAGACTTGGTGTGTCTTTGGGGTGCCCCCTCCCACGTATATAAAGGGCGGAGGAGGAGGAGGCTGACCCTAGAAGGGGTGCGCCATAGGGGGGAGTCCTACTTGGACTCCCGGTCCAATTAGGATTTGACCCCCCCCTTTCCTTGTCCAAGTAGGAGAAGAAGGGGAGGAGGAAAAGAAGAGAAGGAAGGAGGGGGACGGTGTCGGTGTCAAAACCGGCGGATCTCGGGTAGGGGGTCCCGAACTATGCGTCTAAGGCGGATGGTAACAGGAGGTGGGGGGCACAATGTTTACCGAGGTTCGGGCCCTCTCGATGGAGGTAATACCCTACTTCCTGCTTGATTGATCTTGATGATATGAGTATTACAAGAGTTGATCTACCACGAGATCATAGAGGCTAAACCATAGGAGCTAGCCTATGATTATGATTGTTGTTGTCCTACGGACTAAACCCTCCGGTTTATATAGACACCGGAGGGGGCTAGGGTTACACAGAGTCGGTTACAAGGGAGGAGATATACATATCCGAATTGCCAAGCTTGCCTTCCACACAAAGGAGGGTCCCATCCGGACATGGGACAAAGTCTTCAATCTTGTATCTTCATAGGCCAATAGTCCGGCCAAAGTATATAGTCCGGCAGTCCGAGGACCCCCTAATCCAGGACTCACTCAGTAGCCCCTTAACCAGGCTTCAATGACGATGAGTCCGGCGCGCAGATTGTCTTCGGCATTGCAAGGCGGGTTCCTCCTCCGAATACTCCATAGAAGATTTTGAACAAAAGGACCGTGTCCGGCTCTGTAAAACAAATTCCACATACCACCGTAGAGTGTACAATATCCCACAAATCTAATTTGCTGACAAATTTCATTGCTTGACATCACGCCATGGCCCGGTCATTATTCGAACCATTTTTCTCAACCGCGAGGCGGTTTTCCTGGCACGTCTTGTCGAAGCGGAGATCGTGTCCCCTTATCACGGGATTCTCATCAATACGGTCGTGGGTAACCCAACCGCGCCATCAATCACGACGCTTGGGGAATAAGTGAGTTTACCAGGCAAGTGGGGAGGCGCACAGTTTCTACCGCCCTTATAAAGGGACAAGGACTCCTCCTTTTCACCCACGCCTTCTTCTTCCCTGCCCATCCATTCTCGCGCACTCGAGCTCCAGCGCCCAAGTTCGCATTTTCTCCGCAAAACCACTCCAAACATGTCTGGAGCGGGAGGCAAGTGGATGGTCTCCTCCATTATGGAGGAGAACATTATGAAGCTCCAGGAAGCCGTATACCTGGCCGCAGACATCGCGCACCGGCTCCCAGATGCGGGGCAGATCGTCCCTACCCCAAAACTCCACGAAAGGGTTGTATTCCTTACCCACTTCGCCCGTGGGCTGGGATTTCCCCTCCACCCATTTGTCTGTGGGCTCATGTTCTACTACGGGCTGGACTTCCATGATCTAGCCCCCAATTTCATCCTGAACATCTCGGTGTTTATCATCGTGTGCGAGGCCTTCCTCCACATCAAGCCCCACTTTGGCATGTGGCTGAAGACCTTCGACGTGAAACCGAAGGTGGTTGTCGGCCAGCAAGCGGAGTGTGGAGGCGCCATGGAGGGAAAAATGCCTAACGTCACCTGGCTTGAATGCTCCTACATGGAGACCGTGAAGGGGTGGCAATCGGGGTGGTTCTACATCACCGAGATGCGTGACACCAACTGGGTGGCGGCCCCCGAATTTCGATCCGGCATCCCCATGCGGCTCACCTCCTAGAAAGAGAAGGGCCTATCCTCGAGCTCATCGGTGGAGCTGACCGGACTCCGGAATTGTGTTAAAAACATGATAAGGAAGAAAATCAAGCTTGTCAATGTTGTCCAGGTCATGCTCTTCCGCCGGATCCTCCTGTGTCAAAGACGGGCATTCAATATGTGGGAGTTCGATTCGGCTAAGCACCAGACGCTGCGAGAGCTTTTCGACACGATGCACCAAGACATCTGGAAGGTGCTGTTCAAGTCTGCCGAGGTACCTCCTCCCCTTACCGAGGATCGTGGACTCAGTGCTAAGCGCCCTGCCAATCCCGTAAGCTCCTTATATCTCATAAGATGTTTCTTTACCCAGTATAATCATGTGAGGGATCTGAGCCTCCACACCATTTAACAGGACTAGGTCGCGACAGCGGAGCGGATCGATTGTCCGACCCCACTGCCCGAAGATCCTGCAAGGGCTCTCCTAACGGAGATGCTGGTTCCGGCGCCCTATGAGGCGCCGGAGAAGAAGGCCAAGAAGAAGGCCATGGCGACCAGGAAATGTCTCCGGCGCAAGGTTGTATCGGACTCATCGTCCGATAACACCGAGGCGCCCTCCTCCCACGAAAACGAGGAGGAGGAAGAGGAAAGCTCTCCCCCCACCAACTGGGGGAGACAAGAAAAGGAAGGCCGCCCCATCTGGGGAGGCCAAAGGGTCCAAGAAGGGGAGGACCCTCCTTCCGTACTGCTCCACAACGGACGCTTTCAGCGATGAGGAGTGGTTACCCAGGGACAAGCCCCTGGCGAAGTCGTAAGTATCCGGATACCATAATAGTTCTGGTATGTTTCGTTTTATTGCTTCTTATCATGCCAAACATGATCATGCAGTCCATCCAAAGCCCATATCGATGTATCCTCTTCGGTGAGTCTTTGGGCCAGTCGTAGATGAACAGCGATAAACTCCCGACCACCTCCTCCCCCGCCCTACGGACGACGTCGAGGTGTTGTCTCAAAGGGCACTGAACCAAGGGGAGATAGCTCTGGAGGCGCCCCAAGGCGACATTCGAGGCGCTGGGCGCATGGGAGGCAAGACTCCCAAGGGCTCTAATGCCGGGGGCAGTAAATTTGGCCCCCAGCCGAATATTGCGCAAGAACCTCCAGTGGTTCCGGATTCTGTCAGGCGACCCCTTGCTAAGGGGGGCAAGCCGTCTGTGCCGACGGCCTTTGTCCATCCAGAGGCATCGGACAATTTGCTGGAAGCGCTTCGCGGTGCTTCCATTGACGAAGAGCACCGCACTATCATGAGTGCGGTGGTCAAGAAGGTTCGATCCGCCAAAAGCGGACTGACCGAAGCCTGTGCCAGCCTCCTAACCGGCTTTGAGGTAAGTAATCGAATTATGAGAAAACGTTACAGAATAGACAGTAGCCCCTGATGTTCTATTTTGTGTTCGCAAAGAAAGGCTGAACAGAGGATCAAATAATAATCACATGAGTCTAATCAGAATATGTCTATGTGAATAAGCAGGCTTTGCTGCTGGCCGCTGCCGCTCGCACGGCGGAGGTCTCCGCACTGAAGCGGGATCTTGAGCGGTCTGAGGAAGAGCTCGGCCTTACCAAGAGGCAGCTCGAAGAGAACAAAGGTAAGTGATACCCCGTTTGTTTATTTATAAAGAAAAAAGAAGGTGGTTGTTAGATCACAGGATCCTCACAAATTTTGCTAGGGGCCACGACCGAAGTGGCGGCCCTGAAGAAGGCGCTGTCCGAGGCCGAAGACAAAGCGGCCAAGGAGCGCATCGAGCGCGAGAAGCAAGAGGCCCGAATCGGCGAGGTTCAGCAAGAGCTCCAGGATTTTGTCAAGAAATATGAGTCCTTGGAGCGTGACTCAGGGACGCAAGGGTCCGAGCTTGCGAAGGCCCTCAAGAACGCACAAAATGCCAAGGTCGAGGCCCAAAAGGCCCTCTAGGAAATTCAAGCAGTCAAGAAGATAGAGGCGGGTAAGGCATTCATTATGCAAAGAAAGCATGTGAAGGAAACTTTCCTTTTACTTACCCGAATTCGGGGCTCTCCAGGAGCGTTCGCAGATCTACCCAGTAGCGTATCAGATGCCAAGGAGTTCTACCGGGCCGAGGAAGGGAGCTCGATGGAGAAGTTGTTCTGGTCTCAGTATACTGGGACCGAACATCCGATGCCCTTGAGCGACCAGTTGAAGCAGCTGGTCGAGCTTCATAAGGTAGCCGAACTGGCCATGAGGGGTCTAATAGTATGGATGTGGCCTGGTGAGCCCCTGCTTGGAAGCTATTTCGGCCTGGTAAGGCTGCTTGTGAATGCCTGTCCACGGTTGGAAGTCATAAAGCGGTCCGTCTGCATTGAAGGCGCGCACAGGGCCTTAGTCCGGGCAAAAGTGCACTGGGCGAAGATGGATGCCGAAAAGCTGGTGAAGGAGGGGCCACCAGAGGGCAAGGAGAATCACTACCCCGAAAAGTATTATGACAGTGTCCTGAAGGGTGCTCGCCTTGTGGCGGAAGAATGTGCTAAGGATGTAATATTTGAATGAATGTACTCGTGTGATCCTGTAATATGAAAACAAGTTCCTGTGCGCGATATAACGCTTGTTGATTTAAAATATTACCTGTTGTGCGGCCATTTATAAAATCTGAGAGTTGGCTAGTCGTCAGCTTTGGCCCCCATGTAACTAGTACTGAGGTGTTCGGGATAAACTTGATCACTCGTTATCCCAATTTTGGGTCCTTCTAAGGAGGTGTTCAGCACAACGAACCAGGCAATCAAACTATAAAGCTTTATGACTCTCACTTAGCCATAGAAGTCGACAATTTTAAATTTTGGCGAACCCCTAGTATTCGGAAGGCCGAACTTGGGGCGCTATGTACGCCTAAATCGGACAAGGAAGACTCCTCGCCTGAAGCAGAAAAAGTCTTTAAGGATTTGAGACCTCTTGAACAAAGACCAGCTCGTCCGGAAGTACTGAGACACAATCGCAGTAGTTCTCCCAGTGCTACCTTAGCCGATGTAGCGGAACGTATGGTACCAAAACATGGGAGCCGAGCAAACCCAAATATTGACCCAAGACATGATTCAGAGCTGATGCATATAATGCTATAAGTTCGGGGTGCCGCACTGTCGAAAGTGTTCGAACTTTTCATGCCGTGTTATGGGGTTCACTGAAGCCCCTAGCGCACTGGCCGTATCAGAATGTACGGGTGCAATTTGTTGTAAATAAGCAGACAAGGAAAAAAGATGAAGGGATGCAATAATGGGCTAATGTTGTACATTGTTATTTAAGTGATACATCGAAACGTATGTATGCAAGTAGTGCAACAAGTAAAAATAGGATTATTTGACATGTCCTATCCAAGGGCAAGCTGCGTGCGGGTATGTAAAACAGGTATAGCGATCATTATCAGAGACCACCTGGGGATTCCCTTGTACGTCAAAGCTTCTTGCTTCCTTGGTGTTTCCTTCCCGTGACGGGTCCGATAATCAGGCGATCGGAGAGGGCCTTCAGAGAATAGGGGCCTGGAAGGAAGAAAATGTTAAAGATATACGGGTCCTGAAGCGGTTGAGCCGCATTGTGGGTCGTGCCTCCGCCTGTGCCCATGGTATCTTGAGTGCTTAATTATGTACGCGCGGCGCAAATTTTGCCGCTTGACTGGGACTGCGACGGAGGCCGAATTGCTAGGCGAGCTCTTAACGTGCCTGGCGATCCTCTTGTAGGGTACTCTGGACTCACTTGAAGGTGTCCGGGGTCTTTTTCGCCGAATTGGCGGTTTGCCTCATAAGGCTGCTTTGCGCTTCTGCTGCGAGGGCCGCAGTGTGCTCCTCCGTGCGGAGCGAGCATTCTGTGTTTCCATTTAACTGTTATAACCCCATGAGGTCCTGGCATTTTGAGCTTGAGGTATGCATAATGCGGTACCGCATTGAACCTAGCAAATGCGGTTTGCCCGAGCAGTGCGTGATAGCCACTACAGAAGGGGACAGTATCGAAGATGAACTCCTCGCTTCGGAAGTTTTCCGGAGATCCGAAGACCACTTCCAGTGTGATTGAGCCCGTGCAACAGGCCTCTACACCTGGTATGACACCTTTAAAGGTGGTTTTGGTGGGTTTGATCCTTGAGGGGTCTATACCCATTTTGCGCACTGTATCCTGATAGAGCAGGTTCAGGCTGCTGCCACCGTCCATAAGGACTCGAGTGAGGTGAAATCCGTCAATGATGGGCTCAAGGACCAATGCGGCAGAACCGCCATGACGGATACTGGTGGGGTGGTCCCTGCGATCGAAGGTGATCGGACAAGAAGACAATGGGTTGAATTTTGGGGTGACTGGCTCCATCGCATAGACGTCCCTCAGTGCACGCTTCCGTTCCCGCTTGGGAATATGGGTTGCGTATATCATGTTCACCATTTTCACTTAGGGAGGAAATTTCTTCTGTCCTCCTATGTTCGGCGGCCGGGGCTCCTCCTCGTCATCACTATGCAGCCCCTTTTTCTTGTTTTCGGCATTCAACTTGCCGGTCTGTTTGAACACCCAACATTCTCTGTTGGTGTGGTTGGCTGGTTAATCGGGGGTGTCGTGAATTTGACACGAGCGATCGAGTATGCGGTCCAAGCTGGATGGGCCCGGATTGCTTCTTTTGAACGGCTTTCTCCACTAACCGGATTTAGAGCAACTGAATCCGGCATTAACTACACTGTCTTTGGTGCTGTCACCGTTGTTGCGGCGCTTGTGTCTGTTGCGACGTGGCCTGCTGTTGCTATCTTTGGCATGTGAATTGCCAGGGTTTCTTGATGTGTTGTTGCTGCAAGCCAGCTAGCTGTCCTCGCCCGCGCAAAAGCGGGTCATGAGTGTCGTGAGGGCTGCCATGGACTTCGGCTTCTCTTGTCCGAGGTGTCGGGCGAGCCACTCGTCGCGGATCTTATGCTTAAATGCCACTAAGGCCTCGGCATCCGGACAGTCGACAATTTGGTTCTTTTTTGTTAGGAACCGAGTCCAGAATTTCCTGGCTGATTCACCAGTGCTATTGGGTTATGTGACTCAAGTCATCGGCATCCGGTGGTCGCACATAAGTGCCCTGGAAGTTGTCAAGGAATGCGTCTTCCAAATTCTCCCAACTGCCAATGGAGTTTGCCGGTAGGCCAGCCAATGCTGAGCCGGCCCTTTGAGTTTTAGTGGGCGGTACTTGATGGCATGTAGATCGTTACCGCGGGCCATGTGGATGTGGAGGAGGAAATCTTCAATCCATACCGCGAGTTCTGTTGTACCGTCATATGATTCAATGTTCACGGGTTTAAAACCTTCTGGGAATTCGTGATCCATTACTTCATCAGTGAAGTATAGGGGGTGTGCGGCGCCTCTGTGACGGGCTATGTCATGGCGCAGTTCATATGAGTCTTGTCTGCTGTATTCGGCCCGGTCAGATTTGCTTTTAGTATATCCGGCGTGACGGTCATCATCACGCGTTGGGGCGCGCCCCCGTGATCTGTAGATTGATCTTGTATGTCCTGCTTTGTTTTCGAATATGTCTCGCAGGTCCTGCATGTTACCTCGGGCCTTGGTATTTTTGTTTGACTGGCGGCGGGGTGCGGGCTAGGCTTCGGGCTGATATGCCGCTTTGTCTCGGCCACGAGGTGGCCTGTCAGCCGCATCATACGCTGGAAGTGTGGGTTTTAATGCTTCATCCTCGAGTTGGGGTAGCAACTTGTGCTTTGGGTAACTTTTGGTTGGGCGCTCGAGTTCGTATTCCCCGGCCACGAGGACCTCAGTCCATCTGCCTACTAGCAGATCTTGGTCAGCTTGAAGGTGTTGTTGCTTTTTCTTCAGGCTTTTTGCTGGTTCTATAAGCCGGCGCTGGAAGCGCTCCTGCTCGACGGGATCCTCATGCACGACAAATTCTTCGTCGCCGAGGCTCTCCTCATCTTCGGAGAGGGGCATGTAATTGTCATCCTCTGATTCTCCGTCTGTTGCCTGTTTCTTAGGGCTAGCTTGCCCATCCTCCCGCTCGAATCCTGGCTAGAGGGGATTGTCTTTGTCTTCGGCACTATCCTCAGCGTTATTGTCTCTTGTGCCGGTATCGCTGCTTTTGCTATGGCGGGGCTCAGAGCGGCGCCGTTGACGCCGATGCTTAGATTGCTTCTCGAGGGGATTATCCTCCGTTGCCTTATCGCCATCACTTTCTTTGTGGGTGTCCACCATGTATATATCATATGATGAGGTGGCAGTCCAACGCCCTGTGGGCGGTGGTTCCTGTTCTTCTCCTGCATCGTTGTCCATACCGTCGATGTCTTCGAAGCCGAAATCAAGCATGTCGGTTAAGTCGTCGACAGTGGCTATTAAGTGGGTGGTGGGTGGGGAACGAATTTCTTCGTCGTCCGCTTCCGACTCAAGCCGGACATAGTTCGGCCAAGGGCCTCCTGATAAGGAGAGAGACCTCAATGAGTTTAGCACGTCGCCCAAGGACGAGTGCTGAAAGATGTCCGCGGAGGTAAACTCCATGATCGGTGCCCAATCAGGTTTGATAGGCACAAACGCAGGTGGTTCGGAGCCCGTGGCCGGGGACGGATCCAAGGGTTCGGCAACACAGGTCTCATAGGAGGTGAAGTCAGTATTCGGCTGTATCGCCGCTGAGTGTGTGGCCTCCATGGCGGGGTCCATCAACCCGTCCTCGGACGGCGCGATCTGCTCCGGATCAAGGGCCGGGGTTGCCACACATGTCATCTCCCAAACACTGTCCGGCGGCAGAGCTAAGTCATGCTCGTCGTGACTGTGCGGCGCACCTGACACGGGCTCGAATCCGTCGAAGAACAAGTCTCCGCGGATGTCGGCAGTATAGTTCAAGTTTCCAAACCTGACCTGATGGCCAGGGGCGTAGCTCTCGATCTGCTCCAGATGGCCAAGCGAGTTGGCCTGCAGTATGAAGCCGCCGAATACGAAGATCTGTCCGGGGAGAAAAACCTCACCCTAGATCCCATCGTTGCCGATGATCGAAGGAACCATCGAGCCTTTATCGTGACGGCACAGTGGAACTCTCAATGAAAGCACCAATGTTGGTGTCAAAACCGACGGATCTCGGGTAGGGGGTCCTGAACTATGAGTCTAAGGCGGATGGTAACAGGAGGCGGGGGACATAATGTTTACCCAAGTTCGGGCCCTATCGATGGAGGTAATACCCTACTTCCTGCTTGATTGATCTTGATGATATGAGTATTACAAGAGTTGATCTACCACGAGATCGTAGAGGCTAAACCCTAGGAGCTATCCTATGATTATGATTGTTGTTGTCCTACGGACTAAACCCTCCGGTTTATATAGACACCAGAGGGGGCTAGGGTTACACATAGTGGGTTACAAGGGAGGAGATATACATATCTGAATTGCCAAGCTTGCCTCCCACGCAAAGGAGAGTCCCATCAAGACACGGGACGAAGTCTTCATTCTTGTATCTTCATAGTCCAACAGCCCGGCCAAAGTATATAGTCCGGCAGTCCAAGGACCCCCTAATCCAGGACTCCCTCAGACGGTGCCCCCTCCCCTTGTCCAATTCGGACTGGGAGGGTGGGGCGCCACCTCTGGCCAGCCCTCTCTCTTCTCCACTAAGGCCAATGATGGCCCATTAACTTCTGGGGGGGGGGTCCGGTAACCCCCGGTACTCCGAAACTTATCCAAAACGACCTGAACCATTCAGGTGTCTGAATGTAGCCTTCCAATATATGAATCTTTATGTCTCGACCATTTAGAGACTCTTCATCATGTCCGTTATCTCATCTGGGACTCCGAACAAACTTCGGTTCATCAAAACACGAAACTCATAATACAAATCGTCATCAAACGTTAAGCTAATGGATGGGTCTTGTCCATCACATCATTCTCTAATGATGTGATCCAGTTCATCAAATGACAACACATGTCTATGGTCAGGAAACTTAACCATCTGTGGTTAACAAGCTAGTTAAGTAGAGGCATACTAGGGACATTCTGTTTTGTCTATGTATCCATACATGTATCAAGTTTCTGGTTAATACAATTCTAGCATGAATAATAGACATTTATCATGATATAAGGAAATAAAATAATAACTTTATTATTGCCTCTAGGGCATATTTCCTTCAGTCTCCCACTCGCACTAGAGTAAATAATCTAGTTCACATCACCATGTGATTTAACACCAATAATTCAAATCACCATGTGGTTAACACCCATAGTTCACATTGCCATGTGACCAACACTTAAAGGGTTTACTAGAGTCAATAATCTAGTTCACATCTCCATGTGATTGAGACCCAAAGAGCACTATGGTGTGCTCTTGTTTTGCTTGCGAGAGAAGTTTAGTCAACAAGTCTGCCACATTCAGAGCCATATGTATTTTGCAAATTTTCTATGTCTACAATGCTCTGCACGGAGCTACTATGGCTAATCGTTCCCACTTTCAATATGTATCCATATTGAGACTTAGAGTCATCCGGATCAGTGTCAAAGCTTGCGTCAATGTAATCCTTTACGATGAACTTTTTGTCACCTCCATAACTGAGAAACATGTCCTTATTCCACCAAGGATAATTTTGACTGCTGTCCAGTGATCCACTCTTAGATTAGTATTGTACCCTCTTGCCAAACTCATGGTGAGGTACACAATAGGTCTGGTACACATCATATCATACTTTATAGAACCTATGCCCGAGGCATAGGGAATGACTTTTCATTCTCTTTCTATTTTCTGCCGTGGTCGAGTTTTGAGTCTTTACTCAACTTCACAACTTACAACTCAGGCAAGAACTCCTTCTTTAACTGATCCATTCTGAACTCCTTCAAAATCTTATCAAGGTATGTACTCATTGAAAGTCTTATCAAGCATCTTGATCCATCTTTATAGATATTGATGCCCAATATGTAAGTAGCTTCACTGAGGTCTTCCATTGAAAAATTCTTATTCAAGTATCCTTTTATGCTATCCAGAAATTCTGTATTATTTCTAATCAACAATACATCATCCACATATGCTGCAGAGCTCCCACTCACTTTCTTGTAAACATAGGTTTCTCCAAAAGTCTGTATAAACCCATATGCTTTGATCACACTATCAAAGTGTACATTCCAACTCCGAGATGCTTGCACCAGTCCATAAATGGATCACTGGAGCTTACACACTTTGTTAGCACCTTTCAGATTGACAAAACCTTCTGGTTGCATCAGATACAACTCTTCTTTAAGAAATCCATTAAGGACTGCAATTTTGACATCCATTTGCCAAATTCCAAAAAATGCGGCAATTGCTAACATGATTCGGACAGACTTTAAGCGTAGATACGAGTGAGAAACACTCATCGTAGTCAACACCTTGAACTTGTCAAAAACCTTTTGTGACAATTCGAGCTTCATAGATAGTAACACTACTATCACTGCCTGTCTTCCTCTTGAAGATCCATTTATTCTCAATGGCTCGCCAATCATTGGGAAAGTCAATCAAAGTCCATACTTTGTTATCGTACATGAATCCCATCTAAGATTTCATGGCCTCAAGCCATTTCGTGGAATCTAGGCTCATCATTGCTTCCTCATAGTTCGTAGGTTCGTCATGGTATAGTAACATGACTTCCAGAACAAGATTACCGTACCACTCTGGTGCGGACCATACTCTGGTTGACCTACGAGGTTCGGTAGTTACTTGATCTGAAGTTTCATGATCATCATCATTAGCTTCCTCACTGATTGGTGTAGGAATCACTGGAGCTGATTTCTGTGATGAATTACATTCCAATTCGGGAGATGGTACAATTACCTCATCAAGTTCTACTTTCCTCCCAGTCACTTCTTTCGAGAGAAACTCCTTCTCTAGAAATGATCCATTCTTAGCAACGAATATCTTGCCTTCGGGTCTGTGATAGAAGGTGTACCCAACAGTCTCTTTTGGGTATCCTATGAAGACGCACTTCTCCGATTTGGGTTTAAGCTTATCAGGCTGAAACTTTTTCACATAAGCATCGCAACCCCAAACTTTAAGAAACGACATCTTAGGTTTCTTGCTAAACCAAGTTCATACGGTGTCGTCTCAACGGATTTTTAGACGGTGCCCTATTTAACGTGAATGCAGTTGTCTCTAATGCATAACCCCAAAACGATAGTGGTAAATCGGTACGAGACATCATAGATCGCACCATATCTAATAAAGTACGGTTACGACGTTCGGACACACCATTACGCTGTGGTGTTCCAGGTGGCGTGAGTTGCGAAACTATTCCACATTGTTTCAAATGAAGGCCAAACTCGTAACTCAAATATACGCCTCCGCGATCAGATCGTAGAAACTTTATTTTCTTGTTATGATGATTCTCAACTTCACTCTCAATTTTTTTGAACTTTTCAAAAGTTTTAGACTTGTGTTTCATTATGTAGATATACCCATATCTTGTGAAATCATCTGTGAAGGTCAGAAAATAACGATACCCTTCACGAGCCTCAACACTCAGCGGACTGCATACATCAGTATGTATTATTTCCAATAAGTCAGTGGCTCGCTCCATTGTTCCGAAGAACGGAGTCTTAGTCATCTTGCCCATGAGGTATGGTTCGCAAGCATCAAGTGATTTATAATCAAGTGATTCCAAAAGCCCACCGGCATGGAGTTTCTTCATGCGCTTTACACCAATATGACCTAAACGGCAGTGCCACAAATAAGTTGCACTATCATTATCAACTTTGCATCTTTTGGAATCAATATTATGAATATGTGTATCACTATGATCGAGATTCAATAAACCATTTATATTAAGTGTACGACCATAGAAGGTTTTATTCATGTAAACAGAACAACAATTATTCTTTGACTTAAATGAATAATCGTATGCAATAAACATTATCCAATCATATTCATGCTCAACGCAAACACCAAGTAACATTTACTTTAGGTTCAACACTAATCCCGAAGGTAAAAGGAGTGTGCGATGGTGATATTATCAATCTTGGAATCACTTCCAACACACATCGTCACCTCGTCCTCAACTAGTCTCTGTTCAATTTGTAACTCCTGTTTCAAGTTACTAATCATAGCAACTGAACCAGTATAAAATACCCAGGGGCTACTATGAACACTAGTAAAGTACACATCAATAACATGTAGATCATATATATACTTTCGTTCACTTTGCCATCCTTCTTATCCGCCAAGTATTTGGGGCAGTTCTGCTTCCAGTGACGATTTCCTTTGCAGTAGAAGCACTCAGTTTCAGGATTGGGTCTAGCTTTGGGCTTCTTCATGGGAGTGGCAACTTGCTTGCCATTCTTCTTGAATTTCCCTTTCTTTCCCTTGCCCTTTTACTTGAAACTAGTGGTCTTGTCAACCATCAACACTTGATGCTTTTCTTGATTTCTACCTTCGCCGATTTCAGCATCGCAAAGAGCTTGGGAATCGTTTTCATCATCCCTTGCATATTATAGTTCATCACAAAGTTTTAGTAACTTGGTGATAGTGACTAGAGAACTCTATCAGTCACTATCTTATCTGGAAGATTAACTCCCTCTTGATTCAAGTGATTGTAGTACCCAGACATTCTAAGCACATGCTCACTAGCTCAGCTATTCTCCTCCATCTTGTAGGCAAAGTACTTGTCAGAGGTCTCATACCCCTTAACACGGGCATGAGTCTGAAATATCATTTTCAGCTCTTGGAACATCTCACATGCTCCATGGCATTCAAAACATTTTTGAAGTCCCGGTTCTAAGCCGTAAAGCATGGTGCACCAAACTATCAAGTAGTCATACCGAGCTTTGTCAAATGTTCATAACATCTACATTTGCTCCTGCATTGGGTCTGTCACCTAGCGATGCATCAAGGACATAATTCTTCTGTGCAGCAATGAGGATAATCCTCAGATCATGGATCCAGTCTGCATCATTGCTACTATCATCTTTCAACTTATTTTCTCTAGGAACATATCAAAAAACAAACGGGGAGCTACATCGCAAGCTATTGATCTACAATAGAGATATGCAAATACTATCAGGAGTAAGTTCATGATAAATTAAAGTTCAATTAATCATATTACTTAAGAACTCCCACTTAGATAGACATCCCTCTAGTCATCTAAATGATCATGTGATCCATATCAACTAAACCATGTCCGATCATCACGTGAGATGGAGTAGTTTTCAATGGTGAACATCACTATGTTGATCATATCTACTATATGATTCACGTTCGACCTTTGAGTCTTAGTGTTCTGAGACCATATCTGCATATACTAGGCTTGTCAAGTTTAACCCGAGTATTATGTGTGTGCAAAACTGGCTTGCACCCGTTGTATGTGCACGTAGAGCTTATCACACCTGATCATCACGTTGTGTCTCGGCACGATGAATTGTAGCAACGGTGCATACTCAGGGAGAACATTTCTACCTTGAAATTTAGTGAGAGATCATCTTATAATGCTACCGCCTTACTAAGCAAAATAATATGCATGAAGGATAAACACCACATGCAATCAAAATAAGTGATATGATATGGCCATCATCATCCTGTGCCTTTGATCTCCATATCCAAAGCACCGTCATGATCAGCATCGTCACCGGCTTGACACCTTGATCTCCATCGTAGCATCATTGTCGTCTTGCCAACTATTGTTTCTATCGCTTCCGCTTAGTGATGAAGTAAATAAATTACATGGTGATTGCATTTCATACAATAAAGCGACAACCATATGGCTCCTGCCAGTTACCGATAACTGTTACAAAACATGATCATCTCGTACAACAATTTATATATCATCACGTCTTGACCATATCACATCACAACATGCCCGGCAAAAACAAGTTAGACGTCCTCTACTTTGTTGTTGCAAGTTTTACGTGGCTGCTTTGGGCTTCTAGCAAGAACCGTTCTTACCTACACATCAAAACCACAATGATTTTTCGTCAAGTGTGCTGTTTTAACCTTCAACAAGGACCGGGCGTAGTCAAACTCGATTCAACTAAAGTTGGAGAAACAGACACCCGCTAGCCACCTGTGTGTGAAGCACGTCGGTAGAACCAGTCTCATGAATGCGGTCATCTAATGTCGGTCCGGGCCGCTTCATCCAACAATACCGCAGAATCAAAGTAAGACGTTGCTGGTAAGCAGTATGACTATTATCGCCCACAACTCATTGTGTTCTACTCGTGCATATAACATCTACGCATAGACCTGGTTCGGATGCCACTGTTGGGGAATGCAGTATTTCAAAAAATTTACCTACGATCACGCAAGATCTATCTAGGAGATGCAGAGCAACGAGTGGGTAGAGTGTGTCCACGTACCCTCGTAGACCGAAAGCGGAAGCGTTTAGTAACGCGGTTGATGTAGTCGATCGTCTTCGCGATCCAACCGATCCAAGCACCGAATGTATGACACCTCCGCGATGAACACACGTTCAGCTCGATGACATCCCTCGAACTCTTGAACTAGTTGAGGCTGAGGGAGAGTTCTGTCAGCACGATGGCATGGCAACTATGATGATGAAGTTATGGCGCAGGGCTTCGCCTAAGAACGACGATGATATGACCGAGGTGTGTAACTGTGGAGGGGGGCACCGCACACGGCTAAGAGAAGAATGGGTGTGTCTTTGGGGTGCCCCCTCCCATGTATATAAAGGGGGAGGAGGAGGAGGCCGGCCCTAAAGGGGGTGCGCCATTGGGGGGAGTCCTACTTGGACTCCCGGTCCAAGTAGGATTCGGTCCCCCCCCCCTTTCCTAGTCCAAGTAGGAGAAGAAGGGAAGGAGGAAAAGAAGAGAAGGAACAAGGGGGCGCCGCCCCCTCCCCTTTTCCAATTCGGACTGGGCAGGGGGGAGCGCGCCACATCTGGCCGGCCCTCTGTCTTCCCCAGTAAGGCCCATGATGGCCCATTATCTTCCGGGGGGGGGGGGTTCCGGTAAACCCTGGTACTCCGAAACTTATCCCAAACAACCCGAACCATTCCGGTGTCCAAATGTAGCCTTACGATATATGAATCTCTATGTATCGAACATTTCGATACTCCTCATCATGTCCGTGATCTCATCCGGGACTCCAAACAAACTTCGGTTCAGTAAAACACGAAACTCATAATAAAAATCGTCATCGAACATTAAGCGTGCAGACCCTACGGGTTCGAGAACTATGTAGACATGACCAAGACACCTCTTTGCTCAGTAACCAATAGCGGAACCTGGATGCTCATATTGGCTCCCACATATTCTACGAAGATCTTTATCGGTTAAACCGCATAACAACATACAATGTTCCCTTTGTTATTGGTATGTTACTTTCCCGAGATTCGATCATCGGTATCATCATATCTAGTTCAATCTCGTTACCGGCAAGTCTCTTTACTGGTTCCATAATGCATTGTGGCACCCTGTCTTAGAGCAACCAGTTTACCTTGCATTGCCAGCCTAGAGATCATGTCTTCTGGCAACACACAACATCTTGTTACAGAAAATAACCGCTTTATTGATACTAGCGGAACATAGTTCGATATTACATCAAGTTGTGAGGCCAAGCGGCACACACGGTGCGGTTGAAAAATATGCACATTATTTAGTGGACATAAAGAGGCCTCGATCACGACAACTACGCAGCAGCGGAACGACGACGAACCGGGACTCCATTGCACAGGGACACCAATGTGGACACGGTCTACACTCGGACAACACTCTGATCCAACGAAACTTTCCTGAAATCTGGCATGACACACCAGGTCAGTACATTGAATGTACTTGCAAGCTCACAACAATCATAAACATAATGACAGACAATATCATGATGTTTATTAAAATTACCAGTAATGCAAAACCATACTAGGAATGCAGTGAGCATAATCTCGTGCACTCAAGTCCCTCGGAGTTTCTTACCAAACGGGTTACCTCGTAACCAAACTGTGATCTTTCTCGGATCACAAAAGATCACAACACTTTGTTCTCCATCGTCAACAAATGGAACTAACACTTAAGTTCCCATCATCAACATAATTTCTCAACCATCATCTTTCCAACAGTACCATGTGGTTAACATTAGTGTGCATGATTATTTAAAATGTTGATCCATGGTGTGACCTACTTCCGAGTTGTGTCCGTAACCGAGGACGCGACTATCGATAGATTAAATACACTCCATTCGGGGACAAGGTACTATAACAACAAACGGGCACACAAGGTTATGTCTGCTTACCGGGCCAGGGTAACGCACGCCCATAACCTTCCCTCGTTGGAGGTACTGACCAGAGGCATGAAAACAGACCGAATAAAGGCCTTCCCATAAAGGCAAATGTGGTTGCACTAGGAAAAACTCGATTCAGTGGCACCATGACCCAATCAACGATATGTTCAGGTTGAGTTATTATCAGGTTTAACTCAAAGTAAAAATAACCGGTGTCATGATGTGCCATGAAAATGCAACCTTACATTATGCATCACATATTATCGGAAATAAATGGATCAACCTCATCAAGTATTTCACTAACCATAATCATCAGCAAACTCATACCACTTCTCTGGTTATTAACATGCAGCAAGCTTAACCATGATATTAACTTAAAATAATCTATTTTCTTACTAAAGAAAATATTAACCAAACTAGTCTTTTTCATAGTCATCTTATTTTTACATAACCAAATATTAATTCTAGTAACTTAAACTAACTTAGTTAGTCTCAAACTACTGTAAACTAAGCATACCAAACAAAACAAGCATTCCACATAAATAAATATTTATTTAAGTGATTTAAATGCATGAACTAAATAATTATTCAAGTTGGAAAATCACAAATATTGAGATCACACCATGAAAATGTTGCTGTGGCTTGCCTTAGTGCAGATGAGGTTCACACTCCTCCTGGTGATCCTCAAGACAAGCTTCACCTTCTGAAAATAATTAAAAACAGAGAAAGAAAATATCAAGAAACACTCTGAAAATCACCAGAAAATCTAGACAACAGAGAAAAATCTCATTTTTTGTGAGCTGCTAGATCTTTTCAATAAGAACACAATGCAAAAAGAATCAATCCATTTGGACTTATGGTTTAAAAGTTGTGGCTGTTTGAAGTTCTTTGGATAATTCGAATTAAATTTGAATAAAACAGAAACTAGGGGGTGATGTCGATGGCGTATTCTCTGAATACGCCTCCACTTGTGCCGCTTCGGGCGCGAGTGGAGAGGCTGGGTGGCGATGCGCCGGCGTTTCTCCGGCGAGGAGAGGTCGGCGGCCAGATCTAGAAGGATGGGAAGCAAGAGGGCGTCGAGGCGCACCTGCCCATACCCGTAGAATAGCTACAGGTGGTCGGACGGGGTCGGAACGAGCTTCTCCAGCGGCGGCAGGAAGTAGAGGTCGCCGGAGTTGGAGACGACGGTGATGTGGGGCTACACCAGGGGCTCCAACGGGGTTGGACAGCACTAGTGAAGCACAATGGAGGCTCTGGAAGAGTGGCTTGAGCTCGGGAGGGGCTGGAATGGTGGGGACGAACCGCAAGGATCGCCGGCGAGCTCGAGCTCGGGGACGGCGACCCGAGGCGTGCCCGGCCGGGCTGCAGCTTTCTACTGCGTTGTGGTGTGTGTAGGAGGAGTTGGTGATGCTCGAGGAGGCTGGGGTGGCCGTATTTATAGGCGAGCGAGGAGAGGGGACCGGGTTCCACCGGAGGGCTTCTGGACACGGCGCCCGACGACAAACGACATCAGTGAGAGGGCGGAAGGCGACACAGTTCACGCGGGCACTGTGGGATGGCGGAGACGAACAAATGAGTGGGGGTGGCGACAAGTAAAGTGGCACGGCGCACTGTTGGGTTGGCTGGGTCGTGCCCATGCTTGCTGCGGCGAGCTCCGGCGTCGGCGAGCGCCAACGAGGAGTTAAGGGCATCGGTACGGTGATTTTGGCGTGGTTTGGCAAGGTGCGGCAGTCAGGGAAGCGAGCATGCGTTGAACAGAGCACGCGAGGGCATCCAGAGCGCGTCTACTAGCACATTGGCATCATGCACACGCGTGGTCATCGCGTGAACTCTGGCATAGAGCCACGGCTTGCCATAAATTCATGTCTGGCGTGTAGTCCTTAGTGGTTTGGGTCGTTCCAACACTTTGAGTTGAATCCAGAGGCTGTAGGTGCATGTTTACTTCATGGTAAGTTTCTGGTCAATAACTTGTGGAGTTAACTGTGAGTGATCTAGTAAGAGATGAGGGCTGAGCTTTGGGGTTTAGCAATCACTTAGGAAGGTAATGATGCTCAAGAAAAATCAGCCTCAATGGATCAAGGAAAATGATACTTGCTGTAGAAACTTGCTTTTTCTGACTAGAACAGAAAAGATTTTTTGTAGAAAAAATATTCCAAAAAGTGATGCAATATTTTTGCTCAAGAAGGTGCCCTAGGGTTCAAAGAATATTTGGGGATTTTCTCAGATTTTTGTGGGCAAAGAAAATGGGGGTTGCTTTGGAGCATATGTTGCTGATTAGGGTTTTTGAAGAGAAAATGAATATTTTTCATTTAAGAAAAATATTCCTATGATTATTTTGGGAGTAATCAGAGAGGAAATGATGGCTAGGGGGAGAGGTGATCCACTTGGGTGAAAATCAAGGGTATGCCCAAGTGTTTAAGTCCAACTGAAATGATTCAAAAACCCAAATTCAAATAAAAAGGCAATCGAAATCAGAAAAAGAAGAGGGGGCAAAAACTAGGTTGTCACAAACCTCCCCCACTTAGGATGAATCTCGTCCTCGAGATTCGGTTGCTCGGGAAAACAATTCTGGATAGGTTTCTTGTAGAAATTCCTCTCGTTCCCAAGTTGCCTCTTCCTCGGCGTGATGCTCCCACTGAACCTTATAAAACTTTATCGCTTTACTACGAGTGACCCTTTCCATTTCATCCAATATTCTAAATGGTTTCTCCTCATATGTTAAATCCTTAGCCAACTCTAATTCAGACATATCAGTCTTTTTCTCTTGAGGCAATATACACCGTCTTAGCTGTGAGACATGGAACACATTGTGCACTTCTGTCAATTTCGGGGAAATTCCAACTGATATGCAACCGTACCCACTATGGACATAACTGGGAACGAACCAATATACCAGGGTGCCAATTTTCCGTGGGTCTAAATCTTTTGACTACTTTCATAGGGGTGGCTCGGAGATATACATGCTCTCCGAGTTCAAAATTGATCTGTCAGTGCTTTGCATCATAATAACTCTTCTGTTGGGATTTAGCCAATTGCAATCTGTCTCGGATTTCCTTCACTTGCTTTCCAGCTTCCATCATGAGATCAATTCCAAAAATGCGGCTATCTCCAGTTTGAGACCAATTTAGCGGAGTGCGGCACTTACGGCCATACAAAGCTTCATAGGGTGACATCTTTAGGCTGGTCTGGAAGCTGTTGTTGTAGGATAACTAGGCATACGGCAGACAATCTTTCCATTTGAGTCCTTGGGCCAAAGCACATGCTCAAAGCATATCTTCGAGTATTTGGTTTACACGTTCAGTGTGCCCATCTGTCTAAGGATGATAAGCTGTGTTGTACTTTAGCACGGACCCAAAGCTTGATGGAGATGTGACCAGAAAGCTGAGGTAAAAAGTGACCCTCTGTTGGAAGTGATCGTTCTTAGTACTCCATGCAGAATGACTATTCTGGACACATACAACTGTGCTAGCTGATGCTCGGTAAGTGGTCCTGATGGGAATAAAACAAGCTACTTTGGTCAGTGTGTCCACCACGACCCATACTACATCATTGCCTCGATGAGTCCTTGGTAGCCCTATACTAAAACCCACACAAACATCATCCCACTTCCATTGCGGAATGGGCAAAGGTTGGAGGAGTCTGGCAGGTTTCTGGTGTTCTGCCTTCACGTTGTTACATATGTCGCAACAAGCCACAAAATAGGCAATGTCTTTCTTCATCCAATCCCACCAAAATATCCGCCGAAGGTCTTTGTACATTTTGGTACCTCCGGGGTAAATGCAATACGAAGATTCGTGTGCTTCTGCCAATACCTTCTGTCTTAAGTCTGCCTGATTCGGTGCACAAATCCTTCCGCGGAACCTTAGTGTACCTTGCTGGTTGATAACACACAAGTATAGGGGATCGCAACAGTTTTCGATGGTGAGTATTTAACCCAAATTTATAGGTTCGACACAAGGGGAACCAAAGAATATTTGAAGCTATTCGCAGCTGAGTTGTCAATTCAACCACACCTGGAGACTAATTATCTGCAGTAAATTGATCAGTAGCAAAGTAGTTCGATAGTTTTGATAGTAGTGATAGCAGCAATAGTAATAGTAACAGTGATAGAAGTAATTTGTAGCAAGTGTAACAGTGATGATAGCAGTAGTAACTTAGCAGAAACAATATAAGATAAATTCGTAGGCATTGGATCGGTGACTTGTTGGATGATATTCATCATGTAACAGTTATAAACTAGGGTGATACGGCACTAGCTCCAGTTCATCGATATAATGTAGGCATGTATTCCGTAAATAGTCATACGTGCTTTATTAAAAGAACTTGCATGACATCTTTTGTCCTACCCTCCGGTGGCAGCGGGGTCCATATTGGAAACTAAGGGATATTAAGGCCTCCTTTTAATAGAGAACCGGAACAAAACATTAACACATAGTGAATACATGAACTCCTCAAACTACGGTCATCACCGGGAGTGGGCCCGATTGTTATCACTCCGGGGTTGCCGGATCATAACATGTAGTAGGTGACTATAACTTGCAAGATTGGATCTAAAACATGGATATAATGATTAATTCATAAACGGTTCAGATCTGAGTTCATGGCACTGGGCCCAAAGTGACAAGCATTAAGCATAGCAAAGTCATGCCAACATCAACATAAGAACATATTGGATACTAGGGATTGGGCCATAACAAAATTAACTCGATTACATGATGAATCTCATCCAACTCCTCACCGACCAGTGAGCCTATGAAGGAATTACTCACTCCCGGTGGGGAGCATCATGGAATTGGCGATGGAGAAGGGTTGGTTATGACGAAGAACGAAGATCCCCCTCTCCGGAGCCCCAAACGGACTCCAGATCTGTCCTCCCGAGGAAGAACATGGCTTGGCGGAGGCTCCGTCTCGTGAATCATGATAATTCTTTCTCCTTGATTTTTTTCTAGAAATATGTGATTTTATAGTATCAGGGGGTCATCAGCGGGGCCACTAGGTGGGTACAACTCACCTGGGCGCGCCAGGAGAGGGGGGCTCGCCCTGGTGGGTTGTGCCCAACCAGGGGACCCTCTCTGGTAGGTCTTGGCTCCAAAAATTCTTATTATTGATATAAAAGTTCCTCAAAAAGTTTCGTTCCATTCGAGAACTTTTATTTCTGCACAAAAACAACACCATGGCAGTTCTGTTGAAAACAGCGTCTGTCCGGGGTTAGTTTCATTCAAATCATGCAAATTAGAGTCCAAAACAAGAGGAAAAGCGTGAGAAAAAGTAGATACATTGGCGACGTATCAACTCCCCCAAGCTTAAACCTTTGCTTGTCCTCAAGCAATTCAGTTGATAAACTGAAAGTGAGAAAGAAAAACTTTCACGAACTCTTTTGCTCTTGTTTGCATAAACAAGCTTAAACAACAGCCAGGTTTATAGCCAACATTATAACTAACCATGTCAACAATAACATCTAAAGATTATGATGACT
This sequence comes from Aegilops umbellulata, assembly GCA_032464435.1. NCBI lineage: Eukaryota > Viridiplantae > Streptophyta > Magnoliopsida > Poales > Poaceae > Aegilops > Aegilops umbellulata. The sequence continues at coordinate 362,318,215 of CP136057.1, forward strand.
CATATCAATAACACAATCAGCTAGCGAGCAATAATAAGATATCTCAAACAGCAATACGTTGTCAAAACAACCATGATATAATATGACAATAATGGTATCTCGCTAGCCCTTTCTGAGACCGCAAAACATAAATGTAGAGCACCTCCAAAGTTCAAGCAACGACTAAACATTGTAATTCATGGTAGAAAACATCCAGTCATGATGCACCCAACATTAGCTATATACAATGCATAAATCATGACCGTTGTGCTCTACTCAGTTTCTGGCGCTTGTTTATTAGAAGCTGATGACACAACATAAAAGTAAATAGAAAGTCCCTTCGTAGAGGGAAGCAGAGATTTGCAGAGGTGCCAGAGCTCAATTTTTAAAGCAGAGATAAATGATATTTTGAGACATGCCCCCTTCTCATTCACTCCACGACCATCAGTTATAACCACCTTCCATTCTAAGCACGCTAGTGGAGGTTCCCAAGCGATAAAAGTAAATGTTTACTCCCCCTACACCATCAATCACACTCCACAACTTGTCCGAAACAACAGGTGCCGTCCATACCAACATCAGTCGCGGGGGAGTTTTGTTTAATTATTTGCATTTTTTAGTTCGGGACTGGGAATCCCTATTACCGCCCATTTCCTCATGCGACGACGAGTGAATAAACACTTGACCTGAGGATAACATGCTTAGAATGGAAGATATTGACCACCTCCTGTCGTTCCATGAACGATCCAGGCACACAAAATGGATAATTTTTAAGAAGTTTTTAGACGTGGCACATGCAAATTTACTTAGGACAGCAGGGTAATACCGTATATAGGTAGGTATGGTGGACTCATCTGGAATAACTTTGGGTTCAAGGTTTATGATGTATAAGTAGAATTCCCACTAAGTACAGGCAAAGGCTAGCAATTTAAGATTGGGAAGCGGCCAGCTAGAGAGCAACAACGATCATAACAAGGCATTATGCATAAGTAACATTGGACACTAGCATGAGTAGGATATGAACACCATGAACATAAACATTATAGAGGCTATGTTGGTTTTGATTCAACTACATGCATGAACATGTACCAAGTTAAGCCACTCGAACATTCGGAGGAGGATTCCATATCATCATACTACATCACAATCATTTTAACGCTATGTTGATATCCAAGATAAATCATTATTGACTCCCAGCTACTTATGCATGGCATGAGAAACTATAATCTCTAATTGTCATTGCAAACATGTTTAATCATAATGGGCTGAATCATGGGCACTAGGTTAAACATATTTACACAACGAGAACAAGTGGAGTTCATACCAGTTTCTCTTTGCCACGGCCAGCTCATCGAATATCGTCATTATTGCCTTTCACTTGCACGACCGAACGATATGAAAATAATAATAATAATGCAAGAGTGCCATGGACTAAGCTGGAATCTGCAAAACATTTTATTCAACAGGAGAAGACAAGGTAAAATGGGCACTTTATTAGTTCTACAGTTATTCATATGAGAGCCACTCAACATTTTCATCGTTGTCTTTGAGGGAGTCCTGGACTAAGGGGTCCTCGGGCGTCCGGCCTGTTATGTATGGGCCGGACTGATGGGCTATGAAGACATGAAGGCCGAAGACTGTACCCGTGTCCGGATTGGACTCTACTTGACGTGGAAGGAAAGCTTGACGACCGAAGATTCCTTCTTATGTAACCGACTCCATGTAAACCCTAGATCCCCCCGGTGTCTATATAAACCAGAGGGGGTAGTCCGGAAAGGACACACATTACCATTGTCATGCAGGCTAGACTTCTAGGGTTTAGCCATTACGATCTCGTGGTAGATCAACTCATGTAATACTCATATTCATCAAGATCAATCAAGCACGAAGTAGGGTATTACCTCCATAGAGAGGGCCCGAACCTGGGTAAACATCGTGTCCCCCGTCTCCTGTTACCATTGACCCTAGACGCACAGTTCGGGACCCCCAACCCGAGATCCGCCGATTTTTGACAACGACATTGGTGCTTTCATTGAGAGTTCCATTGTGCCATCGACAAAAGGTTTGATGGCCCCTTCAATCGTCGATAATGACACTGTCCAAGGAGGAACCTTCCTCCCCAGACAGATTTTTGTGTTCGGCGGCTTCGTACTGCGGGCCAACTCGCTTGGCCATCCGGAGCAGGTCGACAGGTACACTCCTGTCCATCAGGTCAGATTTGGAAGCTCGAACTACGTCGCGGATATCCGTGGAGACTTGATCTTGAATGTATTCGAGACCGTGGCGATCGCTCCCCCTCGCTCCGATGAACATGACTTAAATCTGTCACCGAAGCACATCCAGGAGATGGTTCCTGTTGCTGCAATGGCCTTAGATCCGGAACAGAAACCGTGGCATTGGAGCCGCATGTGGATTCAACATCTTACAATATCTGCATCAACAGAATTCCGGACTCGTTTTCGGCTATAAATTCCGAACCACGTACGCCTGCGGACATCGAGTTGGATCGGTTATCCATCTTCGAGTTCAGTGCCGCAGACATCTTTCAACACTCGCCCTTGGGCGATATGCTAAATTCATTAAAGAATTTGTCCTTGGTAGGGGATTCACAGCCGAACTATGTTCGGTTTGAACTAGGGGCTAATGGAGAATTTTACTTCCCACCCGCCACCCACTTCATAGCTACTGTGGAAAACTCAACCGACGTGCTTAATTGGGGCTCCGAAGACATCGACAACTTGGATGGCGATGCCGACAAGGAGGAAGAAAATGGGCAAGCCAGCCCTAACGAATAGGCCCTTCCCAGCGACAATTCGGAGGACAACAACTACCTTCCGCTCTCCGAAGACGAGGTAAGCCTCGGCGACGAAGACTTCATCGTACCCGAAGGACCCCTCGAGCAGGAGCGTTTCAAGCAAAGGTAATAGCTACAGCAAGGAGCCCGAAAAAGAAGCGGCAGCAGCTTCAAGCTGACCAAGACCTGCTCAATGATAGATTGACCAAAGCGTGGCCGCCGAAGAATATGGCCTTAGTGGCCCATCCAAAAGCTACCCGAAGCATAGATCACTACCTCAGTTTGATAATGAGGCATTGGAGCCCATACCATTATCCCACCATGCGGCAGGTCGACGACAATCCGGTCCGGATAAAGAGGCAACTCAAGACAAACTCCAGATTGCCCTACCTCGCCATAAAGGCAAGAATAACATAGCTCGTGGTTGTACAGACGACCTTCAATAGGACTTGGACAGTAGAGCAGGACACGCAAGATCGATCTACGGATCACGATGGCCTGTCCCGACGCATGATGACGGCTACCTATTCGGACATGACAAACTTAGCCACGCCCAAGCCGAAAACCACAAATGGACTCCTTCGTAGTCACGTCGCATTGTGGCACAACATAGAGGCGCCGCACACCCTCTTTTCTTCAACGATGAAGTAATGAATCATGAATTCCCCGAGGGATATAAACCCGTCAGTATTGAACCATACGACGGAACAACCGATCCCTCGGTATGGATAGAGGATTTTATTCTCCACATCCATATGGCCCGTGGAGATGACCTCCATGCCATTAAATGCCTCCCACTAAAGCTAAAAGGGCCAGCTCGGCACTGGTTGAACCGCCTGCCTGAAAATTCCATAGGCAACTGGGAGTACTTGTAAGAAGCCTTCCTTGGCAACTTCCAAGGAACATATGTCCGGCTACCAGATGCCGATGACCTAAGACACATTGTCCAGCAGCCCAGAGAGTCAACCAGGGAGCTCTGGACTCGGTTCTTAGTCAAAAAGAACCAAATCGTCGACATTCCGGACGCGGAAGCCCTTGCGTCCTTCACACACAGCGTCCGAGACGAATGGCTGACACGCCACCTTGGCCAAGAAGGACCTAAATCCATGACATCCCTCACTGCTCTGATGACCCGCTTTTGCACGGGAGAAGACAACTGGCTCGCTCGTAGAAGCAACAGCGCCAGCGATCCGGGCACTTCCGAAATCCGAGACGACAACGGCAAGCCACGACGAAGCAAATACAAAAGTCGCAATGATAATGAAAGATCACGCGACACAACGGTCAACGCTGGAGTCAGCAATCCCAAGCCCGGTCAGCGGAAGAAGCCATTCAAGGCGAATCGCGACGAACCATCCAACCTGGACAAGATACTGGACCGACCCTGCCAGATTCATGGCCACCCCGATAAACCAGCCAATCATACTAACAGAAACTGCTGGGTCCTTAAGCAAGCCAGCAAGCTTAACGCCGAACACAGGGGAAGGAGGCCGCCAGGCAACAAGGATGACAAAAAGGTTCACGAACGAAACACCGGGGGTAAGAAGCAATCTCCACCGGAGGATCAACTACTCCCAGAACGAAAATAGCAACCCAGCTTCCGCCGCCCACTCCACACACCTACAAAGTTTGTACCGCGCATACATCATTACGCACTCAAGATACCGTGGGCATAGGCCGAAGCACAATACAGACAAGCTTGCATGCACTCCAGTAACTTTTTTATTGTTATTTATTTTCCTTTTTATTTTTTCTTCCTTTGTTATCCTTTAAAACATGTGACGTATAGGATATACGTCGGAAACTGGCTCTATCGGAGTCCGGATCCGCATACTCACCTAAGGGCTATTTCCATCAAGGATTCCCCCACCGAGGACAGGCGGCACAGACATGCGACAGGAGGTCCCAAATAATTTTTTTGTAGACCACACTCTATATTTCTCGAGCCTGTACTATGCCAGTTCCTCCGCCTCCAACCCCGAGCATGTCAAATAGCCGGGAGGATGGCTTATATATATATATATATATATATATATATATATATATATATATATATATATATATATATATATATATCTTAAGTAATCATTGGCACACCACTCAGTTCCCAGTAAAACATATCCGAACTAATCATCCGTGCTGCCTCGCCATGGAATACGGCTGCCACGTTTGCTTCACAAATATACCCTAGCATAACCCGCCAGGGGCTCGATATGGGAACAAATGAGTTGCCAGCAAAAGCCTGAACAGCTCTACAGCGCACTTCAGCGTCGCAAGTTTGGCCTTATATGCATCAGCTCCAAATCATTGTCTTGGGTCAATAGTTCGGTTGCCCGGCTCCTGTGTTTGCTACCCTATGTTCCGCTCTATGGGCTAGGGTAGTAAAGGGAGAACTACTGCGATTGTGCCCTGGTCTAAACTAGATGAGCACCTCAGTAGAGAAAGCCGAAAACTGACTATCATGATGCGGCGAGAGCTGGTCAACCACTTGATGACTTCTTGGAATCTTTAGTGATTCTCCTTGTCACACGAAGGATCTTTTCCAGATCAAATATGTAAGGCACCATAAGCCGCATACTTACCAGGGGCTATGTCGTAGTCCCACCATAAAACTCCTATGGCTAAGTGAAAGTGTTAACGCCCTATAGTCCGATTGCCTGGTTCGCCGCATTATCACCTCCTTCATGGAACAAGACGTTGGATAAAGAGTGATTAAATGCTTTTCCGAACACCCCCGTACTTCCTACGAGGGGGATGAAGCCGATGACTAGAAACATTTCAGATTATATTAAAACGGACGCACAGGAGGAATTCAAGCTTTCAAGCAAAACATAAAAATAGATTAACTATAAAATTGTCTTTTACAATTCCCATAGATCTCAGTCAAACATTATGTCTTTCAAGCACTGACCCTCTACCAAGCGGGCGGCCTCTAGGACGTCTTCAAAATAATGCTCCGGTTCCGGATGGTCCTTGCCTTTGGGTGGACTCTTCGTCGCAACATCGATGGCCTTCATCTTGCCCAGAACGTCTTGACTCGGGCGAAGGCCATCCGTGCACCCTCAATGCACGTTGACCCTCAATGCATGTCGATGCGCGGCACCGCGTCAACAAGCCTCTGCACCAAACCGAAATAGCTATTTGGAGCACGCTCGGTTGGCCACAACCGGATTACAACATCCTTCATGGCAGAGCCGGACATCCTATGAAGTTTAGCCCATTGGGACATCTATTCATTGAGCAGCAGAGGGTGCTTTGACGTGCCAAACTGCGACCACAAAAGCTTCTCCGTTGCATATCCATCTTGCGCTTGGTGATACCGCGCCGCGTCCGAAGAACTCTTCGGCAAGTCCAAATACTCGTTCGAAGAACTCCACACTTGGTTAAGCTGAGCATAGTCCGGGTCACTGAACTTAGTTTGAAGCACAAAAGGCTTTCCAGCCAAAATCTCCTTCGCCTACCGAACCTCCTCACGGATCGCTCTAGATTCTGATCGCGCTTCCCTTGCCTCCTGTCGGGCCTGGTCCAGTTCACCCGTCAAGGCTTTATTCTCCTTCTCCAGAAATCCATAGCGGCCAGTAGCATTCTCCAGCTCGAGTGTCATCGTGGATATCTTCTCTTCACCTTGGCACCGTGCAGCTTGTTCAACCTTTAATTCAGCCGATGCCTTTTCGGCAGCAGCATTGCTACGACGGGCCTGCTCCTTGGCCCGGGCCAGCTCCGCTCGAAGAACTTCAACGATGGCAGCACCATCTGCAGCCATGTATATTCCAGCATCTAAATGTCAGCATTTGCTTATACCACAAACAATGTATGAGGATTGCCCCGAATACATACCTTGCGACTCATCAAGACGTGTATTGATTAATGCAAGATCATCCCCTGCCACGTCAAGCTTCCGCTGTAGCTCGGCAATTTCCACAGTCCGGGAAGTGGCCAAGGGGGAAGCATCCTATGTTCAAGCTCATCGGGTTAGTCCTCAAAGCAGTCATTTTAGATCCTCTATTTGCTTCCTAATGGAAGATAACCTGAGTCTCAGGGCTACTACCTATACACAGGCGCATCTTTGCAAATGAAACATAGCTGAAAAACATTATGTCACAAACCTCGAAGCCTTTAAGAAGGCTCATGAAGGCTTCATTTAATCCGCTCTTCGCGGACCAAACCTTTTCAATCACTGTACCCATCAAGGTACGTTGTTCCCCCGAGACGGATGCTTTCCGCAATATGTCTTGCAACATATCCGGAGTCCTCGGGTCTCCGGAAGCTTCTCCAAAAGCACAATCATCCTTTGAAGGAATCTGCTCACCAGCCTCCAAAAATACTGTCGGCTGTGAACTAGACAGTCCGGGGCCTCTGTTACCATCCGCCCTGGAGTCTCGGATGGTCGGAGGTCCGCCTTCGGGTACTGCCTCTTTTGTCCCCTGATCTGAAGGGACCCTCCGCGAGGACACTTCAGAGTCATCTGGCTTAGTGGGCGAGGAGGTTCGAGGAGGTGTCTCGCTCTCCATCATCTCTGGGAGGAGACTCCACGAAGAAGAGGATTGCCCAGAAAAATTTTGTGCCGACTTGTAAAAATGCATAAATGCATTACGTATATCTTCGGCAAACAACATCGGACCGGGACCCTACCAAAGTACTTTGGATTCTCTTACGGTTTGGCAAGGGATTGCCCCCTTGTTGGAGCTGTTCAAAGATGTCGCTCTCCAAACCCAAGCCGCTCGACGACGACATCTTGCCCTTTTTGGAAGACCGCCCCTCCCAATCTTCGGAGGCAGCCCTCTTTCTCCTGCTTGGAGAAGGGATACTGGGTCCTTTTCCGCCTCCGTCTTTGGGAGAGGAAAGGTCGATTTCCCCGGACTCAGTGTCCGACTTACCTCTGGAACGGAGGTCCTCTGGGGTCTCCTCACCCTCCCCTGCTGGTGCCTGGTATGGCGCCGAGGTCAGCATTCTTGTTAACATGGGAGTTGTTGAGTCTTCGGGAAGGGGATCCGGACACGTAATCCACTCCACCTTATTTATCCAGCCCTGAAAAAGGATGATACTATTGGTATCTAGCCACTGAGTATCTGACTATAAGGTATTCAGTATAAGGGGACTTACCGGGGTATCTGGATGGTTACAGTCTAGGCCGACATCTTCGGTGGTGTCCGGCCATTGCCTTCTTTTCTCGAAGAATAATCTCCACATTCCTTCGTGTGTAGTGCCGAAGAAGTGCTGAAGAGTTCGCGGCCCTTCTAGATTGAACTCCCACAGGCGGAGAGGCCGTCGCTGGCATGGCAGGGTCCTACGAACTAACATTACTTGAACAATGTTGGCTATGTCGATGTCCTTCTCAATAAGGCTTCGGATGTGGCTCTGTAGAGTTCGCACATCATTCGTTGATCCCCAATCCAGCCCCTTGTTAACCCATGATGCGAGTTCAATTGGAGCGCTGGATTGGAATTCGGGCACCGTTGCCCACTTGGAACCACGGGGCTCGGTAATATAGAACCACCCCTGCTGCCACAGATCGGAAGATTTGTCGAAGGATCCTTTCAGCCAGACGGCGCCGACAAGCTTGCTCATTGAAGCACCACCACACTCGGCCTGCTCCCCCTCTATCACCAGCGGCATCACATCGAAGGTCTTGAGCCACAAGCCGTAGTGGCGGGGAGTCTGGAGGAAGGCTTCGCATGTGACGATAAATGCCGAGATAAGAAGAATAGAGTCCGGGGCCAGATCATGAAAATCTAGCCCGTAATAGAATGTGAGCCCCTGGACAAAGGGGTTAAGTGCAAACCCTAACCCGCGAACGAAGTGGGACACGAACACGACCCTCTCGCCAGATTTGGGGATGGGAATAACCTGCCCCTCGGCAGGAAGCCGATGATGGATTTCCGCAGTCAAATACCTCGCCGCCCGAAGCTTTGCAGTATCTTCCTCCGTGACAGAAGAAGCTACCCACTGGCCTTGACGGCTGGATCCGTACATAATTGGGGCTTGGGGCGACTGAAACTCGGGATAGCAGGGTCTGAGGAAGAAGCAAGCATGGAGGAAAAAGACGGGTCTGTACCCCTATATAAAGGCTGCGAATACCAAACGTCTCCTCCTGGGCCTCAAAACTTGCTTATCTCCAAGGAGTTATACCCAAGCGACGGTTGGGTTACCCACGTCCAGGCTTAAAAGAATTCCCTAAAAAACGGGGAGACACGATCTCCGCTTGGATAAGACATGCCAATAAAACCACGTCTCGATACGTGGGGCGACAGGCCAGCTAACGGTTTGAATATAATAGCCGAGCAGGCACGGTGTTGTATTACCAAAAGGTTGCCAGCGGATCGAACTCATGAAATATTATATCCTCTACAATTATGTATACAGGTCCGGATACTATCATCGCGTCCGAAGACTATATTGGAGTTCGGAGAAAGGGGAACCCGCCTAGCAATGCCGAAGACAACCTGTGCGCCGGACTCCTCGTCATTGAAGCCAGGTTCAGGAGCTATCGAGGGAGTCCTGGACTAAGGGGTCCTCGGGCGTCCGGCCTGTTATCTATGGCCGGACTGATGGGCTGTGAAGACATGAAGGCCGAAGACTGTACCCGTGTCCGTATTGGACTCTACTTTACGTGGAAGGCAAGCTTGACGACCGAAGATTCCTTCTTATGTAACCGACTCCATGTAAACCCTAGATCCCCCCGGGGTCTATATAAACCAGAGGGGGTAGTCCGGAAAGGACACACATTACCATAGTCATACAGGCTAGACTTCTAGGGTTTAGCCATTACGATCTCGTGGTAGATCAACTCACGTAATACTCATATTCATCAAGATCAATCAAGCAGGAAGTAGGGTATTACCTCCATAGAGAGGGCCCAAACCTGGGTAAACATCGTGTCCCCCGCCTCCTATTACCATCGATCCTAGACGCACAGTTCGGGACCCCCTACCCGAGATCCGCCGGTTTTGACACCGACAGTCTTCTCCTCGATACAAATCGAATAAAAATAAAAGAAATTTAGAGAAACACACTGAAATATTTTTGGAGTTTTTGGTTTTCTTCAACAAGAAAATAAAAAGCAAAAACGAGGAAAACTATTTACACGGGAAAGCTCCAAACAAGAAAAAGAAGAACAAGGAAATCTTTTTGGATTTTCTTTTTAATACTACTACTAAGCATGCATAGAATGTAAATTATTACAACTATTTTTTTGGTTTTTCTAAAGTTTTTCAAACACACAAGAAGAAAGCAAGAAAAAAAATCTAAGTATGGATGATACAATGGAAAAGTGTGAACACCGACAGATAGAATGATATGTGAACATGAACATAATGTCAGTGAGAAATACGTACTCCCCCAAGCTTAGGCTTTCGGCCTAAGTTGGTGATCGATCAGTGTCCTGGAGGGTAGTAGTCGTCCTGAGGAGCAGGCATCCACTCATCCCACTGCTGAGGAGCGGGCATCCACTGATCCCACTGTGGAAGTGCCTGTGCAGCCTCTACAGCAGCGTGAGCATTCCAGAAGGTGAGGATGTCTGCAGGCATAATCCGGTATCCGCCCCTGGCAACAGAATCAAACAAAGCAGGTGCAGGCAAGGGGATAACATCACGGGTGTCAATGTTATAGACCAAGTTATAAGGAATGGCAAGATCAGGGCGATCATGTGCAAGAAAGTGATGGTGATTCATGGCTGCACGGTCTAGGTAAACTGTGGTAAGAGGGACATCATGAGGGCGTATCGCAACCTCGAAGTGATCCGCCAAACGAGTGGCAAAAATCCCACCATGTATTTTACCTTGTGATTTATTAAGAAGGAGGCGACGAGCCACGATTGCTCCCAGGCTATAGGTGTAGTCGCCCTCTATTGCGCGACGTAATACAGCAAGGTCTGGTGAACTAAGTGCACCCACCTTCTCCCTAGCAAGCAAGCATTTGGTAATAAATAGTGCAAAGTAACGATCAACAGGAAAATATAAGCCACCGATAGTGACGGCTGACACTCTCCTCTTATCACCCACTGTCAAAGTGCGACATAAATTCTCAAACTCAGCCAGCCTAGGCTCAGCCAAGTTCCCATCAGACGGGATCATGCATATGTCAAAAAATTCAGTAAGTGGTGTCTGGTCGTTTTCAGCATATAAATCAAAGATCACTTCAGGAGGATTATTTCTAGGCAAGAATGTAAAGCTTTGAACAAAGACATTTGTGAGGATTTGGTGTTGTTCACACTAATCTGCGATGAAGCCGTGAGACCGGCATTGGCAATGAATTGCATGAGCTCCTCATGAATTCCAGCTTCTTGCAGGAACGGGACGTGCGGCCATTCGCACGGCCGTACCTCTGCCAACCTCTGAAGATGGAGATCATTGTCAGAAGACTCCCCAATAACACCCTTGGAGTTCTTCCTAGAGCCAAATTTCCTGAAGATATTCATGTCCGCATACTATTTTTCCTATGAACAAAAATCTGAATTTTTACTTCACAAAATTTTTCCAATAAAACTTCACAAAACTAATTGCAACTACTCATAGGGATACATAGAGGCCATAGCAAGCATTCAAGCTACTTAGAACACTAAGAATTGAGCATGCAAGCACATCTACAACAGCACCAGGAGTAGCTATTTATTCAAAGTATAAACCACTAAAACAAAAACTAATTGGACAAAAAAGGGAGTGACATACGAAGCAACAAACCCTCAAAACAGTTTCGGAAATGGAGATTCGAGCAAAGAGATCGAAAATGGCAGCAAAATGAGCAAGAACACGGGAGAGAGAGAGAGCAGGAGTGATTTTTTTTCTGGAGGTAGGTGACACTGTGGGATGAAGGGATAAGTGAGGGGGACCCACGTGGGGACCGCAACCCCCAGGGCGCGCCAGGGGGTGCTGGCAAGCCCAGGTGGGTTGTGCCCACATAGTGCACCTCCCTCTGGTTATTTTTGCACCAAAAATCCTAAAATATTCAGGAAAAAATCATATAAAAATTTTAGGGCATTCTGAGAGCTTTTATTTTTGGGTCATTTTTTTATTGCACGTGAATTTCAGAAAACAGACAAAACATGGCATTTTATTTTATTTAACTAATAAAAACTAAGAATAAAAAGTAGGGACACAAAGTAGTTCTTACTAAATTCATCAACTTCATACCGTTAAAAAATGATTCATTAATAAGGTTGATCAGGTCTTATTAACAACCACTTTCGATTAGCATGAAACTGAAGAACTTTCATAAATCACTAAGCTACCTCAATGGGGATATGCATTTCCCCAACAATAAGCATTTCATATTTCTTTTTGATAGTAGGTAGAGGTATTTGAAAACTTCCCATTGTGATTGTCGGAGATTTTTCAATAACATTAATACCATTCACTTGGAATTGTTTCTTCGGAAAGTGCACCGTATGCTCATTACCATTGATATGAAAAGTGACCTTGCTTTTATTGCAATCAATAACAACCCCTACAGTATTCAGGAAGGGTCTACCAAGGATAATCGACATGTTGTCGTCCTCGGGCATCTCAAGTATAACAAAGTCAGTCAAAATAGTAACATTAGCAACAACAACGGGCACATCGTCACAGATACCGATAGGTATGGCAGTTGATTTGTCAACCATTTGCAAGGATATTTCAGTAGGTGTGAGTTTATTCAAGTCAAATCTTTTATATAAAGAGAAAGGCATAACACTAACACCAGCTCCTAAATCACACAAAGCAGTTTTCACATAATTCTTTTTGATGGAGAAAGGTATAGTTGGTATTCCTGGATCTCCAAGTTTTTTAGGTACTCCATATTTGAAAGTGTAATTATCAAGCATAGTGGAGATTATAGCTTCCGGTATTTTTCTCTTATTTGTGATGATGTCTTTCATATACTTTGCATAAGGAGGCATTTTCAAGATATCAGTCAAGCGAGTACGCAAAAAGGCTGGCCTCAGCATTTCAGCAAAGCGTTCAAATTCTTCATCATCATTCTTATTAGTTGACTTGGGTGGAAAAGGCATAGGTTTTTTAGCCCACGTCTCTCTTTCTTTACCGTGTTTCCTAGCCACAAAGTCTCTTTTATCATACCTTTTATTCTTAGGTTTTGGGTTATCAATATCAACAGGTGGTTCTATCTCCAAATCATTATCTGGTTCTTTATCATTTGGTTGAGTGTCTTCATGAACCTCATCATTATCTTTTTCATTATCACTAGGTGAGTGTTCATTACCAAATTGAGTTTCAGCATCAGAGATAGAAGTTTCATTATCTTTATCGGGAGGTTTTTCTATTTCAGGTTCACTAGAAGTGTGCAAAGTCCTATCATTTTTCTTTTTCTTTTTCTTTTTAGAAGGACTAGGTGCACTAGTGTTAGCTCTTTATGAATCTTGTTCAATTCTTTTTGGGTGTCCCTTAGGATAAAGTGGTTCATGAGTCACTTTACCTCCTCTGGTTGCAACTCTAACAGAAAAGTCATGCATATTATGATTCATTTCATCAAGTAATTCTCTCTGTGATTTAGCTACTTGTTCTAATTGAGTTTGAACCATAGAAACATGTTTTCGAAAACCTCTAGCATCATTTGAAATTCTAAATAACAAGTCACTCAAGCGATCAATCATATCAGAATTGTATTTCAATTGTTTCATAACATTGGCATTGAAGTGATCTTGTTTTCTAATGTAGTTTTCAAACTCATAAAGGCATTGACTAGGATGCATATTGTGAGGATTATCATTTTCATTGAACTTCATAAGAGAATTTACCTCTACCACCTTAGGCATTGGTGATGTATTGAGCCCATGTATTTCTTCAATAGGTGGTAAACTTTTAATATCCTCAGCTTTAATACCGTTTCCTTCATAGATTTCTTTGCCTCTTGGATATCTTCAGGACTGAGATATAATATAGCCCTCTTCTTCAGAGTGGGTTTAGGCGGTGGTTCAGGAAGAGACCAATCATCATAATTTTTCAATATATTATCAATAATTCTTCAGCTTGTCCAACAGTTTGTTCCCTGAAAACATAACCAGCACAACTATCTAGGAAGTCCCTAGAAGCATTGGTTAGTCCATTATAGAAGATATAAAGTATTTCATTTTTCTTAAGAGGATGATTAGGCAAAGCATTAAGTAACTGGCAAAGCCTCCCCCAAGCTTGTGGGAGACTCTCTTCTCTAGTCTGCACAAAGTTAAATATTTCCTGTAAGGCAGCTTGTTTCATATGAGCAGGAAAATATTTTTGAGAGAAATAATAAATCATATCCTGGGGACTACGCACACAACCAGGAGAAAGAGTATTGTACCAAGCTTTAGCATCACCCTTTAATGAGAAAGGAAATAATTTGAGAATAAAGTAATTGCGAGTTTTCTCATCATGGGTAAAAAGGGTGGCTATATCATTTAACTCCACAAACACTGCCACTATTCTATGTCGTAAACTCAAAACCCTACGACGGGATCTTAAACACCGGAGCAAAGGCATATCTAAACTATCAGTGGCCATTGAGAACTCAAACAAAGCACTCCGTGAGATAGATGAGCTTGAAAACAAACGGACTTTATCTATACCTGAAGCCAATTTTCGCCGAATCGTCAAAACTCACATTCTAAGATTACTAAGATACCAACAAGCTTACTGGAAAAAGCATTGCACCATTAGATGGGTTCAGTTTGGGGATGAGCCATCAAAATTCTTCCAGGCCTTGGCTTCTGAAAGGTACAGGAGGAATAATATTGCTTCCCTAACAACATCGGATGGCACAATGGTTGAGGATCATGCTGGCAAAGAATCTATAATTTTTCAAACGTTTAAAGAATGGATGGGTTCGTCAGGCCTTGCAATATGAAATTTGATATAGCCAGAATAATCAAGAAATGTGAGGGCCTTGATGACCTGACCATTCCTTTTACTCATGAGGAAATAGACAAAGTGGTCAGAGAAATGCCCGCGGATAGAGCCCCTGGTCCGGACTGATTCAATGGAATGTTCTTAAAACGATGCCGACCACTTATCAAGGAGGATTTTTACAACTTGTGCAATCAATTCCACAACGAGGAGCTCAATTTGGAAAGTATTAATGATGGCTCATCACACTAATCCCTAAAGTCGGCTCTCTAGAATCTATCAATGACTATAGACCGATCACACTTCTTAACTGCTGCCTCAAAGTCGTTACTAAACTCCTGGCTAATAGACTGCAAAAAATCATCCTCAAAATCGTGCATAGAAACCAATATGGCTTTCTCAAAGGACGGACTATACAAGATTGTATTGCATGGGCTTACGAATATATATATATATATATATATATATATATATATATATATATATATATATATATATATATATATATATCAGTGCCAATCATCCAAAAAAGAAATCATGCTTCTCAAATTAGATTTTGCCAAAGCGTTTGATACGATCGAGCATGAGGCAATGATCAAAATCATGGAAAGCATGGGATTTAATGATAAATGGCTGGGTTGGATTATGTGCATTTTTTCATCGGGCAAGTCATGTGTCCTTCTTAATGGCACTCCTGGACGTCAATTTCATTGTAAATGCGGTGTCAGACAGGGGGACCCTCTCTCCCCCCTCATCTTTGTTCTGGCGGCCGGCCTTTCCAAGCAGCCATCGATGATGCCTTTACTCGCAACCTGATCCAACTACCATTTCCATTCACAAATCAGTAGAACTATATCGTGATTCAGTACACCAATGACACCATTTTGGTGCTGCCTGCATGCACTCAACAAGCTGCGGTGATCAGGGATATTTTAAATGACTATGCAACATCCAGTGGGTTGAAAATAAACTTTCATAAATCAACTCTAATCCCGATGAACTGTGACCCAGCAAAGACTCAGGACATAGCCAACATCTTCGGATGCATCATTGGAAAGTTGTCTTTCACCTATTTGGGTCTTCCCCTTGGAACTACCCGCCCAACCATTCTTGAGCTCATGCCGCTGGTTTGCTCTGTCCAAAGAAGATTAACGACTACTCTTAATATGATATCTTATGGTGGGAAACTCTCCCTGCTCAACTCAGTAATCACTTCTTTGATCATATTTGCTCTGTGTACACTCCGATTGCCAACCAAGATCATTGAGCTCCTGGACAAAATTAGAAGGAAATGCTTGTAAACCAAAAAAACTGAACAAGGAGATAAATGTAACTCTCTAGCCTCCTGGAACATGGTATGCCGACCTAAGGAATGTGGAGGTCTAGGTGTGATCAATCTCAGAATTCAAGGAGATGCCCTACTGCTCAAATACTTGCACAAATTTTATAATGCCTGGGATGTACCCTGGGTTCAGCTCATTTGGGAAACATATTACGCACACCAAATACCACATGCTTCGGATACATGTGGTTCATTTTGGTGGCGTGATGTTGCAAAGTTAATTCCCATATACAGGGGAATCTCCAATATCCAAGTGGAAAACGGCAGGAATGTACTTTTCTGGAAAGATTTATGGGCCGATAACATTATTGCTGACAAATATCCAAGAGCGTTCTCTTACACCATCAATGACGACACTTCAGTCAGGGATTTCTTGTCCGTCACGTCACTCCGAGAGGCGTTCGACCTCCCACTCTCCGAACAAGCACACGCTGAGGTTCGCCAACTTCAGTCTGACATGGCCACAATAACTTTATCCCATGAGCAAAACATTTGGTCATATGCACGGGGATCAGCGCAATTCACTGCACACAAATACTGCATGTTCTACTTCCGAGATATTCGGGCACATGAAGCTTTTCTATGGATATGGAAATCAAGATCCACAATGAAAATTAAAGTCTTTGGTTGGTTGCTGCTCTATGACCGCCTCAACACCAGGAATATGCTTAAATGTAGACATTACAATATTGGAGAGGATCACAACTGTATTCTATGTGGGCTACAAATTGAGGAAACCTTGGAGCACTTGTTCTTTGAATGCCACTTCAGTGCTGAATGCTGGACTAGTCTTGGTCTTACTTGGACGCAAGGAGCTTCAAGGCTACAAATGGTCACTATGGCCAAAAACAGTTGGGACCAACCTCTCTTTATGGAGATGTTCTTACTTGCGGCGTGGAGCATATGGAAGGAACGCAATAATAAACACTTCAGGGGGATTGCACCAACAAAAACATCTTGGTTGGACAGACTTAAGAAGGATTTCTCTCTCCTTACCTATAGGGTCAAGGAAAAGCATAAACATCTCATCCCTCTCATACTTTCCTCAATAGCTTAGTACTCTCTCCACCCCCCAAAATATGGGGGGTTGACACATGTAAAGATACCATGTAAATTGTACAAAGTTTTATTAATACAAATTATAACAGTGGGAGGTTCTCCTACTGTTCAAGGTTAAAAAAACAGTTTCAGTTTCATAACCATGGAAAGGATCAGATTCAACCAGTGTAATTAACTCTGGGTCGACAGAGAATTCATAATCCTTATCAGCAATACAGATAGGTGAAGTAGCAAACCTAGGATCACATTTCATTCTAGCATTCAATGATTTTTCTTTATACTTGCATAATAATTTCTCTAGATCATCTCTATCATTGCAAGCAAGAATATCTCTAGTTGCTTCTTCACTCATAACATAACCTTCCGGTACCTTAGGCAATTCATATCTAGGAAGGCAAGTTCTAGCAGGTGTTTCAGGAGATTCAGTTTCAATCTCATCATCAGATTCAATAACATCATGTTGTATAACTCTAGCAATTTGTTTATCAAGAAAATCACCAGGTGGCACATCATCATTATCAAGCAAGGTACTAGCATCATCATAAGCATCATTCATAGTATAAATATCATTAACAATAACTTGTGACATATCAGGATTCATAGCATGTGGTGGTGTTGCAAGTTTACTCATAATAGAAGGTGAATCTAAAGCAGAACTGGATGGCAGTTTCTTACCTCCCCTCGTACTTGAGGGAAATATCTTCAGTTCAGGATCCTTTAGATTCTTCATAGTGATAATATGATAATAATCCCAAGTGACTCAACAAATATAGCTATGCTCCCCGGCAACGACGCCAAAAAAGGTCTTGATAACCCACAAGTATAGGGGGTCGCAACAGTTTTCGAGGGTGAGTATTTAACCCAAACTTATAGATTCGACACAAGGGGAGCCAAAGAATATTTGAAGCTATTAGCAGCTGAGTTGTCAATTCAACAACACCTGGAGATTAATTATCTACAGCAAAGTGATTGGTAGTAAAGTAGTTTGATAGTTTTGATAGTAGTGACAATAGCAACACTACAACAAGAACCCCCCTTTAGCAACGCATCGATGTGTTGTCATTGTCCATATAAGTGTTGCTAAGGTCAACACCAATGGATTATTATGCGTTGGTGGCGTTGCAAGAGCCTACAACAACATATATAGATCCGTTGGTAATATGAAGAATAATGTGTTGCAAGGCAACAACAGATTCATCCAACGCTTCTATTTGTTGGTGTTTGCACACTATAATAACCTCGATATATAATTATTAATAACAGTGTGTATAGTCAGAATAGTTGTACATGGTACAACTTTGTTTCGAACTCGTAGTAGACAACTTTAGTAAAATTGATGGAGTGGAAATGAAACTGGTATAATGATTCAATTGTACAATCTTTACATTGCAATGCAAGTACCATCAATTAGGAGTACATCACTTGCTTAGGAGATAAAACATTTTACATGATATAAAATTCTAAACATTCATAGAACTTCCTCCATTCTCTTGCAAGTACCAAGCATCAGCATATAGTCTCCAAGGACAAACATCCAATTAATCATCTAGTACTGAACTTCTCAACCTACAAAAAAAACATAATACTATTTAGTCATAAATTCGAGATTTTAAGTTTAAAAATATACATGCTATGCATTGTACTGAAAAGGATCCACCGAAAAATTATCAAGTTTCCAAGAAAAGATCGGTGGGAGAAAAGACATATGCTCATGTATGTCTTATAGATAACTTAGTACGAGTACATTAATACACCGATCATCTTTGATCAATCAGATGTGCGTGTTCATTATGAGCAACCATCAGCATGTATTTACTACTAAAAATTATCCAAAGATTATATTAACACTGAGATGAATTCAGCAACCAACTAAATGGTAAGTAGGTAACAATAACATCGACTATACATATTTCGACATTTCCAATTTCCAAAGGTCTCTGCATTAAAAAAAGTCCTGTCACCATTACTCGTGAACTACTCACCATTGGTATGGTGTATTAGGAGAAAGGTTATCAATGCCAACAGCTTGAAAATCTAAATAATCTACATCATGAGAACTACAATGTCACACATTAGAGTTTTCCAATCCATGATTAACTATCTCAGAACCTGCAGAAGAAACATGCGAAAGAAACGCATCATCAAATTTGGGACAACTGGAGTTATCAACCCATAGAAAAAAAAGCATGCATATTGAACTAAGAAATAGAAAAGGGGAGTTGTGGGACAACTTTCTAATCCATGTTTTCCTGTCATCACGCCTGGCTTGAGTCCCTGACTCGGCCTTGTAGGAATGCAACATCTAATTAGTACAGACAAGACCATGCTCTAAATTAGAAGTTGAGAAAGATAAATTAGAGGTACCGTACCATACTGAGCAGCTATGGGAAGTCAGGTTTCTGTCGGATCACAGCATCACCCAGATCTGAGATGAGGACATGAGCCACCAGCGGAGATTTAGAAGGGATGAGCCTCGGCCCTAGACACAGACGCCAAAGGTGTGGGTGTGAATTGTTCCGAGCTTCTGTAGGAAAAGTAGGGGAGTTTTGTTTCTAGAGAAAGTAGGATCCAGATGTTTACAGAAAAATAAAAATAAATTAATGTGCCACTATTTAATTCTTCAAGACTAACCTAGTACAAAAGTTGAATAAAATGCATCAGAGGTAACCTATGTAATGTCTGAACAGTTCGAATAAAAGCATACATATGTAAGGGATGAACAATTTTTGGTCAGTATGTTCCCAGTTTTTAGAAACACTACCCATGCGCCATTCCTGCAAGTGCGGCATATCATATATCAAGATAATTTGATCTATGTCACCACGGAGCTTCCTAATCATGTATCATTTTTCATGTAAATGAATAACTGATAAACGATACCTATATGAATGCACGAAATATGGGACTGGACAAAACTTAAGACTGTATAAACAGACAGATATTTGCAGACTGAGCTAACAAAGACTAGATACCAGTTAGTGTAAAAATTAAGGATACAAAATAAAATGAATGCTACATCATGAGCACAGTATTACGAAACTGAAACCTTAGTGGACTTCTGAATTGGACATGGTGGCGGCAACATCATGGCCAGTTGGGTGAGAGAGATGAATCGGGGGGAGATATGGCAGATAGAAGATTTTCGTTTCCCCGTCGTATTTGATGGACGAGGTCACGAGGTATAGGTGGGAAGGTGGGTACATGTAGGTTATAGCTCTTTTTCCAAGGAACAGGGAGGAGTGCGCGAGGTGGGAAGTTCAACAAACAACACATGCTGTTATTCCATTGGCAGATATGCGTTGGTATAGGGGGGTTTCTATTGTAGTGCAATAATAACAGTAACATTGATAGCAGTAATTTGTAGCAAGTGTAACAGTGATGATAGCAGTAGTAACTTAGCAGAAACAATATAAGATAAATTTGTAGGAATTGGATTGGTGACTTGTTGGATGATATTCATCATGTAAAAGTTATAACCTAGGGCGATACGACACTAGCTCTAGTTCATCAATATAATGTAGGCATGTATTCTGTAAATAGTCATACGTGCTTTGTTAAAAGAACTTGCATGTCATCTTTTGTCCTACCCTCCCATGGCAGCGGGTCCATATTGGAAACTAAGGGATATTAAGGCCTCCTTTTAATAGAGAACCGGAACAAAGTATTAACACATAGTGAATACATGAACTCCTCAAACTACGGTCATCACCGGGAGTGGGCCCGGTTGTTGTCACTCAGGGGTTGCCGGAGCATAACACATAGTAGGTGACTATAACTTGCAAGATCGGATCTAAAACATGGATATAATGATTAATTCATAAACGGTTCAGATCTGAGTTGATGGCACCCATGCCCAAAGTGACAAGCATTAAGCATAGCAAAGTCATAGCAACATCAATCAAAGAACATAGTGGATACTAGGGATCGGGCCCTAACAAAACTAACTCGATTACATGATGAATTTCATCCAAGTCCTCACCGACCAGCGAGCCTATGAAGGAATTACTCACTCTCGATGGGGAACATCATGGAATTGGCGATGGAGAAGGGTTGGTGATAATGAAGAACGAAGACCCCCTTCTCCGGAGCCCCAAACGGACTCCAGAACTACCCTCCCGAGGAAGAACAGGGCTTGGTGGCGGCTCCGTCTCGTGGATCATGATAATTCTTTCTCCCTGATTTTTTTCTGGACATATGTGATTTTATAGTATCAGGGGGTCATCAGCGGGGCCACCAGGTGGGTATAACCCACCTGGGCGCGCCAAGAGAGGGGGGCACGCCCTGGTGGGTTGTGCCCAACCAGGGCCCCCCTCTCTGGTAGGTCTTGGCTCCAGAAATTCTTATTATTGATATAAAAATCTTCAAAAAGTTTCTTTCCATTCCAAGAACTTTTATTTCTGCACAAAAACAACACCATGGGAGTTCTGCTGAAAACAACATCAGTCCAGGGTTAGCTTCATTCAAATCATGCAAATTAGAGTCCAAAACAAGAGGAAAAGCGTGAGAAAAAGTAGATACGTTGGAGACGTATCACTGATCCTTAGAGAAATCTTGTGTGTGGCCTTCTAACATATGCTTGATATGTTTTTGTAGCACTGGGTTGTCTGACTGGGCCTTGCGGATCTCATCCTCGAGGGTAGGAGTAACTTCCATCATATTAGCAAGACTAGTATTAATAATGACCAGATTGAGCTGAGTGATCTCTTCTTGAAGTTCGGGAGGCAAGGAATCCATCATGGTATTCAGACTAGCAGGCTTGCGGCTGAGTGCATCGGCGACCACGTTGGCCTTACCTGGATGATAATTAATTCCAAGGTAATAATCCTTGACTAATTCTAGCCATCTTCGTTAGCGGAGGTTTAAGTCTAGCTAAGTAAATATATACTTGAGCCTTTTGTGGTCAGTAAATATTTGACACCTTTTTCCAATGAGGTAGTGTCTCCAAATTTTTAGAGCATGAATGATGACCCACAAGTATAGGGGATCTATCGTAGTCCTTTCGATAAGTAAGAGTGTCGAACCCAAGGAGGAGCAAAAGGAAATGACAAGTGGTTTTCAGTAAGGTATTCTCTGCAAGCACTGAAATTAGCGGTAACCGATAGTTTTGTGATAAGGTAATTTGTAACGGGTAACAAGTAACAAAAGTAAACAAGGTGCAGGAAGGTGGCCCAATCCTTTTTGTAGCAAAGGACAAGCCTGGACAAACTCTTCTATAAAGGAAAATGCTCCCGAGGACACATGGGAATTATCGTCAAGCTAGTTTTCATCATGCTCATATGATTTGCATTCGTTACTTTGATAGTTTGATATGTGGGTGGACCGGTGCTTGGGTACTGCCCTTCCTTGGACAAGCATCCCACTTATGATTAACCCCTTTTGCAAGCATCCGCAACTACAAAAGAAGTATTAAGGTAAACCTAACCATAGCATGAAACATATGGATCCAAATTAGCCCCTTATGAAGCAACACATAAACTAGGGTTTAAGCTTCTATCACTGGGGGAGTCCTGGACTAAGGGGTCCTTGGGCGTCCGGCCTATTATCCATTGGGCCGGATTGACGGGCTGTGAAGACATGAAGATCGAAGACTATACCCGTGTCCGGATTGGACTCTACTTGGCGTGGAAGGCAAGCTTGGCAACTGACTATGCAGATTCCTTCTTATGTAACCGACTCCATGTAAACCCTAGATCCTCCCAGTGTCTATATAAACCGGAGGGGTTAGTCTGGAAAGGATATACACATTACCATAGTCATATAGGATAGACTTCTAGGGTTTAGCCATTACAATCTCGTGGTAGATCAAGTCTTGTAATACTCATATTCATCAATGAAAGTGCATTATATCGACTAGAGGGGGGGTGAATAGGCGTTTTTTATGAAATTCTTCACTGAGGAATTTGCTAGTGAGGAAATTCCTTAGCGAATAACTACTAGCAGCGGAATAAGTACTCAGATGAAAACATAATAGAATTCAAGCATAGTCATCGTGATGAAATGAAGACAAACACAGAGTACAGAAAGCGTAAACACAGGATAACACAAGATGAAGACAAACAGACTGAAGAAATTGAACTGAGGAAATTGAGAAAGTCTTCAGTCAAAGTCTTCAAACACAGATATGATAAACAAATAGCACACTACTGAGGAAATGAAAGAGTTGAGGAAATAGAACCAGTAAGCTTGGTGAAGACAATGATTTGGTAGACCAGTTCCAACTGCTGTCTCAGTTGTACATCTGGTTGGAGCGGCTGAGTATTTAAACTCGAGGACACCCAGTCCCGGACACACAGTCCTCACCGTATTCTCCTTGAGCTAAGAACACACAGTCCTCACCCAATCACTCGTGGTAAGTCTTCAGGTGACTTCCAAACCTTCACAGACTTGGTCACTCGGTGATCCACAATTCCTCTTGGATGCTCTAGACCTTGACGCCTAACCGTCTGGAAGAAGCACAGTCTTCAAAGGTAACAAGCGTCGGATCCGCGCAGGATCAATCTCTTCAGTGATGCTCAATCACTTTGGGTTTGTAGGTGTTTTGGGTTTGGGGTTTGGATTTTCCTCACTTGATGATTTTCGCTAAAAGTCCTCGGAGGATGGGTTGCTCTCAAATGACAAGTGTCAAGTTCTCGCGGAGCAGGCAACCAGCTAGTGGTTGTAGGGGGCGGCTATTTATAGCCTAGGGAGCAGCCCGACATGATAAGACATAAATGCCCTTCAATGATATGACCGTTAGGTGGACAAGATATTTTCGGACAGCTGGCGCGCAGCACAGCAACGGTCAGAAATTTGAAGTACAAATTCCTTAGGGCTATCATGTTCCTCACTGTCTAGGCAATTCGCACTGGCAAATTCCTAACTCCTCAGTCAGAGAAAAGTCCTTAGTGACCAGAAGAACTGCGTCTCTGTCACTGAAGAAATTGACTGAACTGTATGAGATTTCCAATGGCTTCACTCGAAGGGATTGGTAGGTGTAGGATTTGAGTTGAGCATCACATGGAAATTTTCTCCTTAGTATTTCCTCGACCCCCTTTAACAGTACGGTGTTTCCTATGACTCAAGAAAGAGAAAATGAAACTACGAAAACAAAAGTCTTCACGCTTCATGTTCCTCGAATGAATACCAAGTCTTCAAGGTCACACCAATTTCTTCACTTTCAAAGTCTTCAGAAAGTCTGCAGTATATCAAAGTCTTCAGTCAAAGAACTTCATTTTTAGGGGTCGACTTTCTCTGTAAATATCAAACTCCTCATAGACTTATAGATCTATGTACACTCATAAACGCATTAGATACTTAACCTATAAGTCTTCAATACACCAAAATCACTAAGGGGTACTAGATGCACTTACAATCTCCCCCTTTTTGGTGATTGATGACAACATAGGTTAAGTTTTCAACGGGGATAAATATATGAAGTGTAAATACTGATATTGTGGAATTTGATTGCAAGATATAGAAGAACTCCCCCTGAAGATGTGCATAGTGAGGAATTTGCTTCTGTAGCAATGCACATTTGAAGAGTTGAATCATGGAGATCTCCCCCTATATCTTGTAATTCATACACGCATTTGATGTATAATATGAAGAATTTGAAATGCATGATGAAATATGGTGCCTGATGTAATTCAGCATGCGTGCAATAATATTAACGAGGAATAAGCATGCAGAATAGCGCATCAAGGTATCAAAGCAAAGTGCAACAAAAGTATCAGCGCACCATCGGACTTAAGATTACAACTCGATCCAATAAAAGTTTCGGAAGAATGAGAGTTGTAACTTAAAAAAACGAATAAACCCTTATTATAGACCCGCTTGAAGACTAACTCAGATTTCTCCCCCTTTGTCATCAAATGACCAAAAGGATCGAAACTGAGGACTAACGCCCCTGAAGATTTTCAAGTTGATGAAGGAGCGCCAGCATTGTTGGGGTCGGTCGTTGAAGTAGGGCCTGCTGCAGTGTCGTCCAAGTCTTCATCTTCATCAGTCACACGCGATGATGAATATGAACTGGCCACCAAAGAAGGAACCTTGACCTTCTTGTATTTCTTCGGAGGAGGTGCAAACCAGTCAAAATCTTCTTTGAGACCCATTTTCTCCAAGTCTTCAGCACTGTACACTTGAGATAGAACAACCCAGGTGCGGTTGAGGGTTTCATGAAGGTAGTAGCGGTTTTTCTTCACTGCATTGTGTGTGGAAGTCATGTTGTGAAGAATTGAACCAAACTGACGCTGGACCCATTTGTGATTGCGATCAACCTTTTGATGAAGACTGAGGAGTAACTGACGATCAGTCATCACCCTGGGTGATGTGGCTTGAGGATTTGGCTTGGCAGTGTTAGCAGCAGAGTCATGTGTGGCAGAGTCATCATTGGTGGAGTAAGATGCAGCTTTGCGAAATTGGCCATCCAATGGACGAATGCCTTCATCTATCACAGCAGTGGCCTTGCCTTTTTCTTCAGCTGAGGAAAATGTCCGTTTGAGGACTTCAATGGGAGGCAAGTAGCTGCAGTGGTTGAGCGTTTCAGCTTTGTAGTTGAGTGAAGACCTTATCCTGATGAATTTCATTATCCAAGGTGTATAAGGCATCAGCTCAAATGGTGACATAGCAATGTTGGCCAGAGTCCTCATGAAGAAATCATGGAAGTTGACGGGAACGCCATGGATGATGTTGAAAAGCAGATTCTTCATGATGCCAACGACTTCTTCATCAGACGAGTCGTGGCCTTTGATGGGACTCATTGTCTTCGTCAGAATGCGATAGACAGTCCTTGGCACATACAGCAATTCCTTGACGAGGAAATTGGTTCTAGGAGCCTGCCCTGGCTTCAAAGGCTTCATCAGCACTTGCATATAATTATTTGAAAGCTCAGGTTCATTGTACACACAGCGAGCATCTTCAGTGGGTGGACTCAGAGGAAGGACCCGAAGCAAGTCAGATGCAGGGGCCTTATGGTGGGTGTTGTCAGTCATCCAGTCCAAAACCCATGAACTGATATCTTCAGAGTTGCCGGTGATGTGCAACGTTGCATAGAATTGAAGAATAAGCTCTTCATTCCAATCGCATATATCTGTGCAGAAGTTGAGCAGCCCAGCGTCGTGAAGAACATTGAGCACTGGCGTGAAGCACGACAAAGACTCCTTATCCACGTGAGGAATATGAGCATGGCCGAAGACTTTGTCTTTGTTGTAAAGCACTGAGGAATAGAAATTTGCTTGGCTGGCAGTCCAGAAACGCCTCTTCCTTATGCGAGCAGAGTCATATGGATTGTATTCAGTGAAGAACACGTGCTCGCCATAGAAGTCTTCAACCTTGAATTTCTGTTTTCGTGAGAATGGATCCTTTGGACTTGGCAGAGGAGTGTCAGTGAGTTGCATCACGACCTCAGGAATCACGATCTCAGGATCTTCAGGCTGAGGAATTTCAGGATTTTCCTCAGGTGCAGTCACCTTGTCTGTATCAGCAGCAGTTTCTTCAGCGCTAGTGGCTGGAATTTCTTCATTCACAGATGCAGTGGGATGAATTTCTTTAGAGCCCAACTGTACTGTTGGTGAAGGGGAGTGAGGAATTTGCTGCAGGGGAGTGAAGAGTGGGGAATTTGGATGCTGACTTTCCCAAAAGTCATCATTCATCACTGGAGTGGTGCTTCCAATATCCACATCTTCATCAATTTCTTCAACACCAGCCTCTTCAGCATCAAACTGAGGCATTGGTGATGAGACCATTGGGGTTGAAGGGATTGCATCCGCTTCAATTTCTTCATCAATCTGCTCTGACGAAGCTGCAGATTGAGTTTCTTCATCTGATCCACTAGGGATCTCATAATCTTCACCAAAAGGAACAAGGTCCTTTGATGGCACGGAGGAGATAGGAACGGCATCAATGGGATTTGCAAACGATCTTGTCATTGGCTTCATCTTCTTGGGAGCTGAAGATTCTGAAGCATTTGATGCCTTCCTTTTCTTCACAACATCTCGTTCTGCAGCCTTTGTTTTCCTCACATCCAATACAGATGGAAGAATTGGAGTTGGCGTAGGCGCAGGTGGAGCTGAGGAATCTGGTTGATTTTCCTCAGGCGCAACTGATGCAGTTGCCCTGGTTTCTTCAATTTCTTCAGGCACACCACTAGTGGATGCCCTGGCAATTTCACCAACGGCTGGAGCAGAGTCATCAGCCTTGGAACTAGCATTTTCTTCAGCAGCCTGAACTTCATCAGCGGTGCTGGCATGTTCTTCAGTTTGTTGAACAGATGCTTCAGCTTGAGGAAATTGTGGCGTTGAGGCTGCACCCTTGGTGAAGGTATCAGTCAGCCTTACAAATCTGACCTTGGCTCCTTGCCAATCATCATAGTAGGAGTCAAATTTGTCGCTGAGGGCTTTGATCTCAGCCTGCATCTTGTCAATTTCCTCAGGCTTCATTTTGAGAACATTTTTCTTCAGTAGCTTCTCTTTGCGGTACTGTGATTTCTTGATCTCTCTGGCCTTATCATATTTCCACTTCTCCTCTTGGATGAAGTGAGTCAACATGTGACTTTGACTAGGTGTCAGCTTGAAATCAGGCATAGGTGTGTGAGGATCCTTATGCCAGAGTTCAATATAATCTAGGATCGCCTTTGGATCCAATACCAGGGGCACAGGTGTGCCTTTGGCTTTAGCAGCCCGTTCTTGTCGGTCCCTGATGATTTCAGTAAGTTCTTCTTCATCAGCTTCATCATCATCAGATGGCACAGTGAAGACTACCTGCTTCTTCTGAGGACTTGTGCGAGTGACGCGTCCAGCAGTAGCCTTTTTCTTCAGCAGTGAGGGTCTTGCTGAGGAATTTGGTGCAGCTGAAGAACTAGTTGAGACACCGGAGGCAATAGAGATGCTAGTCGTCCTTTGGCATGAGGCCAGATGCACAGATGCTGAGGACTTTGGTGGAGCAGGAGTAGCATGAGGAATTTGCTTTGAAGATTTTGAAGATTCTGGCCGTGAGGGCGCAGCTGAGGAACTTGGCCGTGAGGGCATTGAAGATGAAGCACTTGGCTTTTGAGCGGGCTTCTTTAGCATTGCTTTCTTCGGCTTGACCGAGGCCTCAGTGGCAGTAGCAGCAGTAGTAGAGTCTTCATTGAATTTCCTCACTGCTTCTCTGGCTTGCCTTGCCAGTTTAGCTTGGCGCTTGGCCCATCATTTAGGAAATTCCTCACCACGCTTGATGCTGGTGGGATCAGCCACTTGGCAAGGTGCCAACGGAGGTCTTTGGCATGGAGGGTTTGCAGCGAATTTCTTCATGTATTTTGGAGTAACATATCTGTACTCCCTCCATTCACGTGCCCATCTCCTTTCAATCCTCTGGATTCGCACCTTGCGCTGATTTTTATCTTCTTTGCCAAACTTAGCTTCATCAGGCGTGCAGTACTCATCATAGATATCCTCAGGTATATCAAAAGCTGTCATCAACTCAGGCTTCTTTCCTCCTTTCTGTGGCCTTTTACCTTCAGCCATTTTCTTCAGATGAGGAATTTGAACAATTGAACTCTCTGAAGAAGTATGCAACTTTTCTTCGAGGAACGCTGCAAATGAGTTAAGTTGATGAGAACCTAATGATTCAGCAGCAGACATGTGTACCTGTGAACAGAGTATAGTTGCGAGGAATTTGAAGAGGTCATATGCGTTCTCAGAGGTTTTTGCATAAAGAACAAGGTTGAGGAATTTGACCAGATTCGTCTTGAGGAATTTCACTAAGCGCTTTATATATGCTTAGGGAAATGAATCAAGAACAGATAGCATGTGAGGTGTTTTGTCTGTGAGGATTTGAAGAATAAAACACCTTTGAAGATTTTGTAGAAAAATTTCGAATCAACGAGGGCAGTAAAATTAGCTTTTAATTACCCTGAACGAAGAACACGACAAACTGGGAGTTGGAACAGTGAAGTTCGTCGATGCAGATCTTCCATGCCCTAACTTGGCGGAGGAAGACGTCTACGGCGGCGGCGGAGGTGAAGATTTCTGCGGTCGACGCGAGTACGACGGCGATGAGGTCGAAGCAGTGAAGCTTTTCCTCACCGGCGATGATGGAGTAGCGACAGCGCTAGGGTTTGGAGAGCTCGAGCGAGGGAGTGAGATCGAGCGGGGTAAAAGAAGTGAGGATGGCGAAGGTGGGTATTTATAGCCGCAGTGAAAAACTGTTTGTCCGAAGATTTGGGACGAACGTGCCCCTGGCCGTTCTCCTTCTTGCGACATGTGTCACCCACGTACTGTGTGGTGGAGATCGTGTAAGATCGCGGGTGGATAAAATAATTCATCGTGGGATGCGGAACGGTTTGAGCGGCAAAACCGAAAGTTTGGATAAGATTTGTTTTAACTTTCCGTTCGCAATTTCTTCAGCTGACAAGGACACAGTGAAGAAGTTGAACGAGTTTCAAATAGAACGCACATGAAGAATTTGTGAATAGATTGGATTGAGTGTAGCATAGAGGGGAAGGGTCCGATCACATTCACTTAGCAGAAAAGTTCCAACTTGAAGAAATAGCTATAAGTGAATGCTGTAGAGGACATAAAACCATATATATATATATATAGCCAATGAAGAAAAACGACGGCACAAGTGAAGACTTTGTAAAGTTTGAAGAATTTGAAAAACTGAAGAATTTCAAAAGTTGAGGAAAAACTCAAATTGAAGATTTTCAACTTTTGTGGTGGCGCGACCCACCGTGTAAGAATGATGATTTCAGACACCGCGTACAATTGTCGTAGGGTTCTGAAAATCAAATTCTTCATTAATTTCTTCACACTTAGAGTGTTTTTCTTCATTGATTGAAGAAAAACGTTTCTTCATGTGTTGCACATCTAAGTCATCAATTTTGCATAAGTGTTAGGATGAGTGCCTTTTCAAAGTACATTCGAAGATTCTAAGATATTTAGCTCACACCGCACCTTGCAAAATCTCTTCTCATCCAAGGCCTTAGTGAAGATATCGGCTAGCTATTCTTCAGTCTTCACATGCTCAATAGAAATGTCGCCCTTCAACACATGATCACGAAGAAAATGATGACGAATTTGAATGTGCTTTGTCTTCGAGTGCTGAACTGGGTTGTGAGCAATCTTGATGGCACTCTCATTGTCACAGAGGAGAGGCACATTCTTCACGTTGATGCCATAGTCCTTGAGCGTTTGCTTCATCCATAGTAGTTGAGCACAGCAAGAACCAGCAACAATGTACTCAGCTTCAGCAGTAGATAGTGATACGCAGTTCTGTTTCTTCGAGGACCAACAGACCAAGGATTGTCCGAGGAAATGACAAGTACCGGAAGTTGACTTGCGATCCACACGGTCACCATCATAGTCAGAATATGAATATCCAATGAGATCAAAATCCGAGCCCTTGGGATACCATAATCCTAGTGTTGGTGTGTGATCTAGATATCGAAGAATATGCTTCACAGCCTTATGGTGTGATTCCTTCGGTGCAGCTTGAAATCGTGCACACATGCAAACACTAAGCATTATATCTGGCCTAGATGCACATAAGTACAATAAAGAACCAATCATGGAGCGGTATTCCTTATGGTCGAAGTCAGTACCATTTTCATCAGTGCATAGTTGACCATTTGTGGGCATAGGAATTTTGATGCCTTTGCAATCTTGCATGCCGAATTTCTTTAGGACATCCTTGAGGTATTTCTCCTGAGATATGAATATGCCATTGCGCTATTGACGAATTTGAAGACCTAAGTAGAATTTCAACTCTCCCATCATAGACATTTGATATTCTTCTCTCATCATATAGGAAAATTCATCACTATAATGTTGGTCAGTACATCCAAAGATAATATCATCAACATATATTTGGCACACAAACAGTTCACCATCATAAGATTTAGTAAAGAGAGTAGGATCGAGTGAACCGGGTGTGAAGCCTTTCTTCATGAAGAATTTCTTTAGTGTATCATACCACGCACGTGGGGCCTGCTTGAGGCCATAGAGGGCCTTGTTAAGTCTGAAGACTTTGTCAGGATGCTTTGGATCTTCAAAACCTGGTGGTTGAGCAACATATACTTCTTCCTCAAGCTTACCATTGAGGAATGCACTTTTCACATCCATTTGGTGTAAGATGATATCATGATGGTTAGCATAAGCAAGCAATATGCGAATAGCCTCAAGTCTAGCAACAGGTGCAAAAGTTTCATCGAAATCAATTCCTTCAACCTGTGTGTAGCCTTGAGCTACTAGTCGTGCCTTATTCCTCACCACAACACCATTTTCATCTTGCTTGTTGCGGTAGATCCACTTTGTGCCAATGATGTTATGCTTGCGAGGATCGGGACGATCGACTAGTTCCCATACGTTGTTGAGCTTGAACTGATGTAATTCTTCTTGCATGGCCTGAATCCACTCAGGCTCCAGAAATGCTTCATCTACCTTAGTGGGCTCTGTGATAGAGACAAAAGCAAAGTGCCCACAAAAGTTAGATAGATGTGAAGCTTTTGAGCGTGTGAGAGGACCTGGTGCTCTAATGTCATCGATGATCTTCTCCACTTGCACTTCTTTTGCAACGCGAGGGTGAGCTGGTTGTCGTTGAGGAATTTGATCAGCATTTTCTTCACCATCAATTTCCTCAGCATTTTCTTCAGGTGCATCAGCTCGACGTTCTTCATGTTCTGGAATGAATTCTTCAGCAGATTCTTTAGTAGGAATGACATCTTCAGTAGCCTTGTGCTTGATTGAATCCTCAGGTGAAGGTTCATCTAACACAGAAGGTAGGTGCTCTCTTTGCGAGCCATTAGTTTCATCGAACCGCACATGTACAGTTTCAACAATCTTGTGAAGAACATTGTTGAAGACTTTGTAGGTGTGCGAGTCCTTTCCGTAACCAAGCATAAAACCTTCATGTGCTTTCGGTGCAAATTTAGAGTTGTGATGAGGATCTCTAATCCAGCATTTAGCACCGAAGACTTTGAAATAACTTACATTAGGTTTCTTGTCAGTGAGGAGTTCATATGCAGTCTTCTTGAAGAATTTGTGAAGATATACTCTGTTGATGATATGGCACGCAGTATCAATTGGATCAACCCAGAAACGACGAGGGGTTTTGTACTCATCGAGCATAGTGCGAGCCATCTCAGCAAGAGTCCTGTTCTTGCGCTCCACGACGCCATTCTGTTGAGGAGTATAAGGAGCAGATAACTCATGAATAATACCAAGTTCATCAAGGTAGTCATCGAGACCCGACTTCTTGCTCAGTGCCGGTGTCACTTCTGATGTGCTTAATCTTAACACCAAAGTTGGTTGAAGCCCTCGAGGAAAATCGTTTGAAGACTTCCTGCACTTCAGTTTTGTAAGAGACAAGGTGTACCCATGTGTAACGAGAGTAATCATCAACAATAACAAAGCCATATTGAGATGCTTCATTCGAAACAGAGGAATAATGGTTAGGACCGAAGAGATCCATGTGAAGCAATTCAAATGGACGAGTAGTGGTCATGATAGTCTTCGCTGGATGCTTGGCCTTTGTCATCTTTCCAGCTTCACAGGCACCGCACAAGTGATCCTTGAGGAATTTGACATTCTCAATGCCAATGACATGTTTCTTCTTCGCAAGCGTGTTCAAATTCCTCATGCCTGCATGACCAAGTCGTCGATGCCATAGCCATCCTTCTGAAGCTTTTGCAAGTAGGCACACAGCTGGTTGTGAATCTGCAGAGAAATCAACAATATACAAGTCTCCTCTCCTAAAGCCTTCGAAGACTTTGGAATTGTCAGCTTCCATAATCACAACACAACGATACTTGCCAAAGACAACAACCATATCAAGATCACAAAGCATTGAGACAGACATAAGATTATATCCTAAGGACTCAACAAGCATGACTTTGTCCATGTGTCGATCCTTTGTGATAGCACCCTTACCAATACCCAATACCTGACTTTTGCTTTTATCAGCGAAGATGATATGCTTCATGTGTGACACTGATAAGGGAGCATCCATTAACAGATTCTTGTCACCAGTCATGTGATTTGTACATCCACTATCAAGTACCCATTCAGTGGCTTTGGGTTGATCATCCTGCAGATGAATTAGTGCAACTTACGACCTCATATACTTCAGCAGTGATGAATATGATATCACAATTCATCAGATCAATTTCATCAAGTAGTAGACAGATAAAACAGAGGGAGGACGTGTGAAATGAAAGTTCATTTCATCATGGTTAGCCTGCGTCCTTTCAGGCACTTTTTTGTTAGGTCCCTAGCAAATTCTTCAGACGTTATTTCATGTCTGGAGACCTGACCCTGCAGAAGGGATTAGTTCCTTTTCTTCACCACGCACATCTGAAGGGGTGGCAAAGAGTTCATCACTCTGCGAGCTCCATATGAGAATGGTGGCAAAGCAGCCAAACCATTTCGTTTCACATAAGAGGGGTTAGGGTAAGCATATGCATAAGCAGAGAAATTCTTCGAGGACTTATAAACATAATAATTTGAAGAATAATGCTCATATTCATAGCCCTTGGCTCTTCCCTGCGAAACAGAGTTGGTAGCACGATGATGTTCATATGAGGACTTTGATCCATATGAGGAATTTGATCCCCTTGAGGAATTTGGTCCGTATGAAGAATTTGATCTGAGGTTCCTTTTCCTCACAGGTGGTGTCATGAGGACATTCACCTGAAGACTTTCAAGGCGCCTTTTGGGAACCCAGATTTTCTTCACAGGAGAACCGTTCCTGCAGTTAGTGCCAACATATCTAGCAAATACTTCACCATTCTGATTTTTGAACAGTTTATAGTTGGAGTCAAAAGACTCATCAGAAGAATGAGAAGATTCACATGTATAGCCAGATAAATTAGATGGATCAACTGGAGGTCCATTTGCAGCAACCCATGAGGTTTTGGGGTACTGCTCAGGCTTCCAATATGTACCATCAGCATTGAGTTTCCTCTCAAAGGCAATACCCTCTTTCCTAGGGTTCCTATTGAGGATCTGCTTTTTAAGCACATCACAAAGAGTCTGATGCCCTTTGAGGCTTTTGTACATGCCTGTTATGTACAATTTCTTCAGTCCTGCATCGTCAGTAATACTAGCAATGTCCTCAGATGAGGAATTAGTGATAGCAGAGGCAGGTGAAGAATTTGTAACATTTGAAGCATTTGAACATTCAGGTGAGGAATTAGCAGATTCTCGTTCAATGCATTTTAGGCAAGGAGGAATGAATTCTTCCTGAGCAGCGCTGATTTGTTGAGCAAGTAATGAATCGCGCTCCTTCTGAAGATCTTCGTAACTCACTCTCATCTTCTCAAAATCAGACAGGAGAGAGTTATGCTGATCTTGAAGAGAGTCATGCTTGGAATGAAGTCTTTGAAGACTTTCAGCCAAGGCTTGTGACTGATCCATTTCTTCACCCAACATATCATTGCTCTTACTAAGCATATCATTAGCTTTTTGCAAAGCTCTTTGTTGTTTAGTGGCAAGGGAAGCAAGTTTGACATAACTGGGTCCAAATTCATCACCTGATTCTTCATCACTAGACTCAGATAGGTAGCATTCAGTTACCTCAGCACTTTTTGCCATAAGGCATGAAGTAGAGGATGCTGATTCTGGTTCGAATGTCATCGATTTGAGCGATTCCTTGAAATCCTCAAACCAAGGATCATGACGGGTTTGATGGCCTTCATAGACATCAGAGAGACGGTCCCAGACAAGCTTCGCCTGATCGAGATGCATGATGTTTCTGAACTGGTTTCGAGACAGACTGGAGCAGATGACGGCCTTCGCTGTGAGGTTGAGTTGAGTGTACTTGCGAATGTCATCAGCTTCCCTGTCCATCACCATGAGACGCTTCTTCATCATAGCCTTCCATTTGGGATACTCGTGACCGTCAAAGATGGGGCACGGCACTTTCTTCATATTTGCGGTCGACATAACTAAAACTCCAGGCGGTTAAACCAAAATCACACAGAACAAGGGAGTACCTTGCTCTGATACCAATTGAAAGTGCGTTATATCGACTAGAGGGGGGTGAATAGGCGATTTTTATGAAATTCTTCACTGAGTGTGACGCCCCCGATTCAACCGTACACTAATCATGCACGCAAATGTGTACGATCAAGATCAGGGACTCACGGGAAGATATCACAACACAACTCTACAAATAAAATAAGTCATACAAGCATCATAATACAAGCCAGGGGCCTCGAGGGCTCGAATACAAGTGCTCGATCATAGACGAGTCAGCGGAAGCAACAATATCTGAGTACAGACATAAGTTAAACAAGTTTGCCTTAAGAAGGCTAGCACAAACGGGGATACAGATCGAACGAGGCACATGCCTCCTACCTAGGATCCTCCTAACTACTCCTGGTCGTCGTCAGCGGGCTGCACGTAGTAGTAGGCACCTCTAGAGTAGTAGGAGTCGTCGTCGAAGGTGGCGTCTGGATCCTGGGCTCCAGCATCTGGTTGCGGCAACCGGGTAGAAGGGAAAGGGGGAAAAGGGGGAGAAGAGCAACCGTGAGTACTCATCCAAAGTACTCGCAAGCAAGGAGCTACACTACATATGCATGGATATATGTGTAAAGGGCCATATAAGTGGACTGAACTGCAGAATGCCAGAATAAGAGGGGGATAGCTAGTCTTATCGAAGGCTGCGCTTCTGGTCGCCTCCGTCTTGCAGCATGTAGAAGAGAGTAGACTGAAGTCCTCCAAGTAGCATCGCATAGCATAATCCTACCCGGTGATCCCCTCCTCGATGCCCTGTTAGAGAGCGATCACCGGGTTGTATCTGGCACTTGGAAGGGTGTATTTTATTAAGTATCTGATTCTAGTTGTCATAAGGTCAAGGTACAACTCCGGGTCGTCCTTTTACCGAGGGACACGGCTATTCGAATAGATAAACTTCCCTGCAGGGGTGCACCACATAACCCAACACGCTTGATCCCATTTGGCCGAACACACTTTCCTGGGTCATGCCCGGCCTCGGAAGATCAACACGTTGCAGCCCCACCTAGGCACAACAGAGCATTCAGCACGCCGGTCTAAACCTAAGCGCGCAGGGATCTGGGCCCATCGCCCTGAGCACACCTGCACGTTGCGAACGCGGCCGGAAGCAGACCTAGCCTAGTGGCGTTCCAGTCCAATCCAGCGCGCGCCACTCAGTTGCTGACATCAAGAAGTGCTTCGGCTGATACCACGGCGCCGAGTGCCCATATCTTTCCCGCGTAGTTGGTTAGTGCGTATAGGCCAGTAGCCAGACTCAGATCAAATACCCAGATCTCGTTAAGCGTGTTAAGTATCCGCGAACGCCGACAGGGCTAGGCTCACCTCTCACCCAGGTAGCCCCGAACTGCCCTGCCGCTCCGCCACAAAGATCCACACAGAGGGCCGTCGGGACAAAGGTCCTGTCAGCCCCCAATCCGGGAATCACTCGCGGGTACTCCTCGAGCCAACCCGACTTGGTCACCACATGTATCATGTTTAAAGTATAGTATATATCCATGATCACCTCCCGAGGTGACCACAGCCCAGTAGTATAGCAAGGCAGACAGACAAGAGTGTAGGGCCACTGATGGAACACTAGCATCCTATACTAAACAAGTAGGATTGCAGGTAAAGGTATCAACAGCAGTATCAAGAACAGGCTATGCATCAGGATAGGAATAACGAAAGTAGTAACATGCTACACTACTCTAATGCAAGCTGTATAGATCAGAGTAGGCGATATCTGGTGATCAAGGGGGGGGGGCTTGCCTGGTTGCTCTGGCAAGAGAGAGGGATCGTCAACACCATAGTCGAACGGGGCAGCAGCAGCGTCAGTCTCGGTGTCTATCGAGAGAAGAGGGGGAAGAAACAATAAATATTTAAACAAGCAGATGCATAGTGATGCATGACATGACAAGTAACGGCGTTAGAGGTGTCCTAACGCGGTATGAGGTGATACCGGTGAAGGGGGGAAACATCCGGGAAAGCATCCCCGGGGTTTCGCGTTTTTGGGCAGAGGAGCCGGAGGGGGAAGGTTGCGAGTTTGATATGTTAGGGGTGTGTGGCGGATGAACGGGCTGTGTATCCAGGTTCTTCTCGTCGTTCTGAGCAACTTTCATGTACAAAGTTTTTCCATCCGAGCTACCGTTTATTTTATATTAATTTTAAAAGATTTAAATCATTTTTATGATTTATTTAATTAATTTAATCAACATTATCCAGAACAGTGCACGCTGACGTCAGCATGACGTCAGCAGTCAACAGAGGCGTTGACTGGTCAACTGACGTGTGGGTCCCACTGGTCATAGACTGTTAGCCTAATCAGTGTTTAACTAAACTAACTACTGTTTAATTAAACTAATTAGTTAATTAGGTTAATCTAATCAAGATTAATTAATTTAATTAATTCCTTGATTAGTTAATTAATTTAATTATTATTATTTATTTAATTATTTTCATTATTATTATTATTTTCGTTCTCAGGGGGCGTGGGGCCCCCATGTCATTGGCCTTAGGGGCCAAACGGGCGCGGGCGACAGGCGCTGGGCGCCAGCCCGATACGGCACCGGCGAAGCAAGGAAGAGCCCCGGGGTGCGGGCGTAACTCTCCCACGCGACGCGGCACAGCCGGGCGCGGGCGTCGGCGGCCAGGGGCCGCACGATCGCCGGCCGGAACAGGGCGGCAGGGACTGGAGCCGTGGGCGCGCGTGGCGCTGGGCAGTGAGGGTGGCGGTGCAGGGCGAGGCCACATCGAGCGTGGGCCCCGGCGGCCAGAGCAGGGGGTGCGCGGGGCACCGTGGTGCGCGCCGATGCACGCGCGCGAGTGGCGGGTGCGGTGAGCGCGCACCAGCGCGGCGCGGTGTACGGCGAAGCACGACCGGAGCGAGGTGACCGGATGGGGCGACCGCGAGCTCGGGTGCGGGTCCGCGCGAGCGGCCACGGTGAGCGCGCATCGCGCCTGAGCGGGGCAGGCAGAGAGACAAAGAGTAGAGGGCGGCGGCTCACGGCGGGTGCAGGGTCATGGCAACGGGGGTTGATGAGGAGTCGGGGACGACGGCGCCGGCGTCGCGGCATCGGGGAAGCAGGCGCAGTCCAGCGAGGAGGAGGACGGGGACGCGGCGGTGTAGAGGAGGAGGTCCGGCGACGCGGTCCGGGGCGGCGTGGTCTCCAGGCGGCAACGGGCGACGGCGTCGGGGAGGAGGACGGTGGCGCCGTGGTCGGCTTCGGGCGACGGGTGGCGGCGCCAGGGGCGTCGGGGGCGACGGGGACGTGCACCGGGGCGGCGTCGGGCGGCTTCGGGCTTCGCCCGATCTCGATCCAGAATTGGATCGGGGGAAGGGGAGAGAGCGAGTGGGGGGGGGGGAAACGTGGGCGAGTGGGGGAGGCGGCTAGGGTTTCTGCAAGGTGGGGGTTAGGTGTAGTGGGGGGTGTTGGCCGGCAGGGGGGCCTGCGGGCTAGCTGGGCCATTCGGCCCAGGGGGAAGGGGGTTCTTGTTTTTTTTGATGTGTTTGTTTCCTTTCTTTTATTTATTCCTTTTCTGTTTTTATTTATTCTTTTCTCACTTGTAATAGTTTTATAAATTATAGAAGCAGTCACTAATTTAGTGTTAATAATTATGCTACTGCCCCATTAACTTAGGGGCATCTAAATAAACATTAAATTATTTTATAAAATGCAAAAGACATTTATTTCATTGTTTTACCTACTGTTTTAATTTTTTTAAATGCATCTAAACTTTCTATAAGAATGTGGTTTCTTCACCATAATTACCTATGCATCAGTTGGATCACTCCGAACATTTTAGTTTTAATATTCGAAAACTTTTATTGTTTGATTGATTTTGAGTTGGAATCCGAATCGGTTTCGATCTATCGCGAGGTTAGCAATAGTAACCGAGGTGACGTGGCATCGTTAACGTGAGATTACTGTAGCCTAATTATCCGGGCGTCACACTGAGGAATTTTCTAGTGAGGAAATTCCTTAGCGAAGAACTACTAGCAGCGGAATAAGTACTCAGATGAAAACATAATAGAATTCAAGCATAGTCATCATGATGAAATGAAGACAAACACAGAGTACAGAAAGCGTAAACACAGGATAACACAAGATGAAGACAAACAGACTGAAGAAATTGAACTGAGGAAATTGAGAAAGTCTTCAGTCAAAGTCTTCAAACACAGATATGATAAACAAACAGCACACTACTGAGGAAATGAAAGAGTTGAGGAAATAGAACCAGTAAGCTTGGTGAAGACAATGATTTGGTAGACCAGTTCCAACTGCTGTCTCAGTTGTACATCTGGTTGGAGCGGCTGAGTATTTAAACTCGAGGACACCCAGTCCCGGACACACAGTCCTCACCGTATTCTCCTTGAGCTAAGAACACACAGTC
The DNA here is from genome assembly GCA_032464435.1 of Aegilops umbellulata. NCBI lineage: Eukaryota > Viridiplantae > Streptophyta > Magnoliopsida > Poales > Poaceae > Aegilops > Aegilops umbellulata. Next base: position 362,357,539 of record CP136057.1, read on the forward strand.
CTCGCCCAATCACTCGTGGTAAGTCTTCAGGTGACTTCCAAACCTTCACAGACTTGGTCACTCGGCGATCCACAATTCCTCTTGGATGCTCTAGACCTTGACGCCTAACCGTCTGGAAGAAGCACAATCTTCAAAGGTAACAAGCGTCGGATCCACGCAGGATCAATCTCTTCAGTGATGCTCAATCACTTTGGGTTTGTAGGTGTTTTGGGTTTGGGGTTTGGATTTTCCTCACTTGATGATTTTCGCTAAAAGTCCTCGGAGGATGGGTTGCTCTCAAATGACAAGTGTCAAGTTCTCGCGGAGCAGCCAACCAGCTAGTGGTTGCAGGGGGCGGCTATTTATAGCCTAGGGAGCAGCCCGACATGATAAGACATAAATGCCCTTCAATGATATGACCGTTAGGTGGACAAGATATTTTCGGACAGCTGGCGCGCAGCACAGCAACGATCAGAAATTTGAGGTACAAATTCCTCAGGGCTATCATGTTCCTCACTGTGTAGGCAATTCGCACTGGCGAATTCCTAACTCCTCAGTCAGAGCAAAGTCCTCAGTGACCAGAAGAACTGCGTCTCTGTCACTGAAGAAATTGACTGAACTGTATGAGATTTCCAATGGCTTCACTCGAAGGGATTGGTAGGTGTAGGATTTGAGTTGAGCATCACATGGAAATTTTCTCCTTAGTATTTCCTCGACCCCCTTTAACAGTACGGTGTTTCCTATGACTCAAGAAAGAGAAAATGAAACTACGAAAACAAAAGTCTTCACGCTTCATGTTCCTTGAATGAATACCAAGTCTTCAAGGTCACACCAATTTCTTCACTTTCAAAGTCTTCAGAAAGTCTTCAGTATATCAAAGTCTTCAGTCGAAGAACTTCATTTTTAGGGGTCGACTTTCTCTGTAAATATCAAACTCCTCATAGACTTATAGATCTGTGTACCCTCATAAACGCATTAGATACTTAACCTATAAGTCTTCAATACACCAAAATCACTAAGGGGCACTAGATGCACTTACAATCAACATCAATCAAGCAGGAAGTAGGGTATTACCTCCATAGAGAGGGCCCAAACCTGGGTAAACATCATGTCCCCCGTCTCCTATTACCATCGATCCTAGACGCACAGTTCGGGACCCCCTACCCGAGATCTGCCATTTTTGACACCGACATTGGTGCTTTCATTGAGTTCCACTGTGTCGTCGATGAAAGGCTTGATGGCTCGCCTTGTCCTTAAAGACAGCGTCACCGCCGGGGTAGCTCTGGCCACGGGCCAAACCCTCCAGCTGGGCGACTTTACTATGATCACCCGTTCGGCCGTTGAGCCGACGATGACCTCTCGGGCCATCGAAAACCCCCTTCGCATCAATGCCGAGCACTCCAAGCAGATGGATCCGGCTGAGTTTTCGTCCTTAAACGAGCTCCTAGATCGCATCGCCGCTTTGAGAATCGCCACAGATTATGATCGGATCGGGCCTAAAAACGATCAGGGAGAAACCAAAAATCCACCGGTCACCCACAAGATTGCGATAGTCATGGAGCAGGACGGCGAGTCTTCTTCTATATCGAAGACAGACTATGTTTGGATCGCCGTTCATGAAGAGCCGGATACTCACCCGCGAAAGGATGTGACCAGCCCTCCGAACATAGCATTGGATTGTGATGTCTACTACACAACATTCTTCTTGTAGACGTTGTTGGGCCTCCAAGTGCAGAGGTTTGTAGGACAGTAGCAAATTTCCCTCAAGTGGATGACCTAAGGTTTATCAATCCGCGGGAGGCGTAGGATGAAGATGGTCTCTCTCAAGCAACCCTGCAACCAAATAGCAAAGAGTCTCTTGTGTCCCCAACACACCCAATACAATGGTAAATTGTATAGGTGCACTAGTTCAGCGAAGAGATGGTGATACAAGTGCAATATGGATGGTAGATATAGGTTTTTGTAATCTGAAAATATAAAAACAACAAGGTAGCAAGCGGTAAAAGTGAGCACAAACGGTATTGCAATGCTAGGAAACAAGGCCTAGGGTTCATACTTTCACCAGTGCAAGTTCTCTCAACAATAATAACATAATTGGATCATATAACTATCCCTCAACATGCAACAAAGAGTCACTCCAAAGTCACTAATAGCGGAGAACAAACGAAGATATTATGGTAGGGTACGAAACCACCTCAAAGTTATTCTTTCCAATCAATCCGTTGGGCTATTCCGATAAGTGTCACAAACAGCCCTAGAGTTCGTACTAGAATAACACCTTAAGATACAAATCAACCAAAACCCAAATGTCACCTAGATACTCCAATGTCACCTCAAGTATCCATGGGTATGATTATACGATATGCATCACAAAATCTCAATTCATCTATTCAAACCAACACATAGAACCTCAAAGAGTGCCCCAAAGTTTCTACCGAAGAATCATGACGAAAACGTGTGCCAACCCCTATGCAGAGGTTCATGGGCGGAACCCGCGAGTTGATCACCAAAACATACATCAAGTGAATCACGTGATATCCCATTGTCACCACATATACGCACGGCAAGACATACATCAAGTGTTCTCAAATCTTCAAGGACTCAATCCGATAAGATTACTTCAAGGGAAAAACTCAATCCATTACAAGAGAGAATAGGGGGAGAAGAAACATAAGATCCAACTATAATAGCAAAGCTCGCGATACATCAAGATCGTGCCAAATCAAGAACACGAGAGAGAGAGAGAGAGAGATCAAACACATAGCTACTGGTACATACCCTCAGCCCCGAGGGTGAACTACTCCCTCCTCGTCATGGAGAGCGCCGGGATGATGAAGATGGCCACCGGTGAGGGTTCTCCCCCTCTGGCAGGGTGCCGGAACAGGGTCTCGATTGGTTTTTGGTGGCTACAGAGGCTTGCGGCGGCGGAACTCCCGATCTATTCTCCGTTCTGGAAGTTTTAGGGTACGCAGGTATATATGGGTGCAGGAAGTACGTCGGTGGAGCTTCGGGGGCCCCACGAGGTAGGGTGGCGCGCCCTAGGGGGGTGGGCGCGCCCCTCACCCTCGTGAGCACCTCCCTTGGCTCCTGACGTGGGGTCCAAGTCCATCCGGTAGCTTTCCTTCCAAAAATAACTTCTCTAGTTGTTTTCGTTCCGTTTCGACTCCGTTTGATATTCCTTTTCTTCGAAACACTGAAATAGGCATAAAACAGCAAATATGGGTTGGGCCTCCGGTTAATAGGTTAGTCCCAAAAATAATATAAAAGTAGATAATAAAGCCCAATATTGCCCAAAACAGTAGATAATATAGCATGGAGCAAACAAAAATTACAGATATGTTGGAGACGTATCAGACGGCGGTCCCAAACAATCAGAAGATATTCCGGAACCCGGACTGTTAAGCCCGGATGGTCGTCAGGTCGGGGTTTGGATTTAATTCCACCCACCCACCCGGACGTAGACGCTCTCATGAGCATAAAACAGCAGTCTCAGGAAACTGTCCACCACTTCTGGGCCAGGTTCCTCCTTGTCAAGGACAAGGTAAAGGATTGCCATGACGAGGACGCAATATCAGTGTTCTGCAAAAATTGCACGGACGAAGGAATCCTCAGCGCCATCAATCGCTGCCGCATACTGAAATTCGCTGACTTAGCAACCATCGTACAAAAGTACAGAGCGATGGATAGCGCTTGGGAAACTTGGGCAGCTCGCTGGGAACCGTCAGTCCCAACCCAACTCCCCCTACAAGCGAAAAGGGCGCACCCAGCTAGTGGCACGCCCAGTCCAACAGTTAAGAAACACAAAGCCGCTGTACGGCATGGCACCGTTCTGGAGGGGTGGCTCGATGGCCCATGCAAAATAAATACAACACCATATACCGTGGCAACCCACAGCCTTAGAGCATGTTGGATACTACGACAGGTAGCCAAGAGCGGCGAGGACATACTTATCAAGGATGCCCCAGAAAAGCATCCCCCAGAAGATGACGACTCAAGAGTATTGATGGTATGTGAGACATTCGCTTCAAACAACAAGCGCAAAAGGGCACTTCGCGAGCTCGACGAAGTCTGCCAAATTGCTGCAATAAACCCATGGAACGACAAGGCTATAACATTCAATGCCAGTGATGAACCAAAGTACAAAATAGTACGAGCGCTAGCCGCGTTAGTCCTTAGTCCCATCGTGGACGGGTTTCGACTCACCAAGGTCCTCATGGACGGCGGCAGCGGACTAAACCTCATTTATGAGGACACACTCCATAAAATGGAAATAGACAGGAGCCGCATCAAGCAAAGTAACACAACCTTCCGAGGAATTATTCCCAGTCAGGAGGCGCGGTGCGTGGGAAAAATCACACTTGACGTAGTATTCAACACGCGGAGAACTATCGGTCCGAAGAAATAACTTTCCAACTGGCCCCTTTAAGCAGCGGATATCACGCCTTGTTGGGGGTGCAGATGCTTTTACATGCTTCCAAGCTATACCTCATTACGGGTATATGAAGCTCAAAATGCCTGGACCAAACGGTATAATCACTCTCTTTAGTGATCCGGACATAACACTCTGCGCTGAAAACAAAACCACATCCCTGGACCTGGAGGCGCTATCCGAAGCCCTCGCGGCCGAAGAATTAACAACACTACACTCCACGATGGACACGGACGATGTGATCCTCGACAAACGCCCCAAATCCACCTCCTTCAAACCAGCAGAAGAAATAGTCAAATTCCAGGTCCACCCGACGGACCCCAAGAAGACAGCATCTATCGGAGCTCAACTGAACCCAACAGTTGACGCCGCACTACGAGAATTCCTGCGTGAAAACTAGGACATATTTGCCTAGCACCCTTCGGATATGCCAGGGATCCCACGCAAGTTGGCCGAACATAGACTCAATACATTAAAGGGATTTAAACCAGTCAAGCAAACACTACGGCGCTTTTCCGAACCCAAGTGACAAGCCATGGGGGAGGAGCTGGCCAAGCTTATCGAGGCCGGATTCATTAGAGAAATCAAGCATCCAGACTGACTGGCAAACTTGGTGATGGTACCAAAGAAGGATAAATCCTTGCGCCTGTGTGTCGATTTCAAGATCTCAACAAGGCTTGCCCTAAGGATCCCTTTCCCCTTCCCCGCATTGATCAAATCATTGACGCCACCGCAGGACACGACTCACTGTGTTTCCTCGATGCATATTCCAGATACCATCAAATCAAAATGAAGGAATCCGATCAAGCTGCAACAGCATTTATTACCCCATACGGGCCATTCCGTTTCAATACTCTGCCCTTCGGGCTCAGGAACTCCGGCGCGACATACCAACACATGATTCAAACATGCCTGGAGAAACATATTGGCAAAATGGTAGAAGCTTACGTAGATGACGTCGTCATCAAAACTAGGCATGTCGAAACACTAATAGACGACTTATGTCTTACGTTCGACAACCTCCGGGCATATGACATTAAGCTCAACCCGGAAAAGTGTGTCTTCGGCGTCCCCGCTGGAAAACTGCTCGGCTTCATTGTTTCCAATAGAGGAATGGAAGCAAATCCGGCTAAATCAAAGCTCTGTCATAGTTGGCTACACCAACAGACCTCAAGCAGGTCCAAAAACTAGCGGGATGCGTGTCAGCTCTAAGCCGCTTTATCTCCAGATTAGGAGAAAAGGCACTACCACTCTATTGCCTCTTACGGCGCACCGGTAACTTTGAATGGACAAACGCGGCTACTGCCAGACCGGAGGAAATAAAGACCCTCCTAGCAAGCAATCCAATCCTGGCCGCACCAAACGCGGGTGAACCCATGTTGCTATACATATCGGCAACACATCAGGTGGTGAGCGCCGTGCTCGTCGTCGAACGAGAACAGGATGGACACAAATTCCCACTTCAAAAACTAGTATACTACGTATCTACTGTCCTCACACCATGCAAATCCCGGTACCCCCACTACCAAAAGATAGCATACGCGGTCGTCATGGCATCCCACAAGCTACGACACTACTTCCAGGAATGTTCAATCAGGATGGCTTCTGAGGTCCCACTCAATGACATAATAAACAACCGCGATGCCACGGGACGAATCACCAGATGGGCCATAGAGCTACTTCCATTCGACATAACATACAAGCCACTCGAGCCATCAAATCTCAAGTACTGGCCGACTTCATCACCGAATGGACATAGGCCGAACTCCCTAAAGAATATGGCGCATACTCCAATTGGGTCATGTATTTTGACGGCTCCAAAATGTTGGAGGACTAGGAGCGGGAGTCGTATTAACATCCCCCACTAGAGACGTCGTCCAGCATGTACTCTAGATATTATACACAGACTCCAACAACGCAGTCGAATACGAGGCCCTACTGCATGGTCTTTGGATGGCCGTATCCATGGGCATACAAGGCCTTGAGGTCCGCGGGGACTCGAACCACGTGATATCTCATATAAACGGCGACTTTGAAGCCAAAGATCCAAAGATGGTAGCTTATCGCAATGCCGTATTAAAAATGTCGTCTCAGTTCGAGGGGCTTGAATTTCATCACGTTGCCCGAGAAAGCAATCAAGCGGCAGCCGTCCTTGCTTGCATCGGCGCTAAGCGCGACCCCGTCCCACCTAACATCTTCTTGGAAAGGCTTTTCAATCCATCCGTGGAGTGGCAAGGGGAGGGCGGCGACAACAGTTCAGATCCGAACAGAACCTCAAATACCGAACATACAGACAGTGTCGGGGGCTCAGCCACCGAAATAACACCGTCGGCCCATTATGGTAGTCATTGCCCCATGGACCGAACCCTTCTTGGCCTAAATTAATAGGAAAGAGCTTCCCGACGACCAGAATGAGGCTCGCCGCATTGTCAGGCGTTCGAAGGCCTACAAGGTTCACGAAGGAGAGCTTGTTACATCCCTAGTTCTGGTATGACCTAGACTAGCTAGTCATGTGTGCATCATGTTTAAATTTCAATGACTTTGAAATGGGGACATGTGAAAGCCTCAGAAATCATTTCTGAATATGACCAAGATAAAAAATTGCTTCAAATAGGTCCAAGAAAATGTTCATGTTTCTCTATGAAAATATTGGCCAGAGGTAAAATTCAAACCAATATTTTTAGGAGCTCACAAATATTTATTTTGGACATTTGAGTTAATTCAATAATTATTTGCATTGGAGTTATATTTGTTATATATTAAATATAACTCCAATAACTCTGAAAGTTTGTAAGTGGCTTTGAATACTTTTAAAAAGGCCACATAATAATTTTCAGAAGATTATGAAATGATATGGTATTTAAATAAAATAAAAACCAATTGTAGAAAATAGAAAACATAAATAAATAGAAAACCAGAGAGAGAAAACCTACCTGGCACCTACCTGTGCGGCCTGCTACTGAAGCCGGCCCAACCCATCTCCACATCCCCTGTCGTCTTCCTCCTTTTGCCAGGAGGACGAAGGGCGTGTGCCCTGCACACGCACATGCGGGCCCGGCCACCTCCCCCTTCCCGCCGCTTCTGGAGGCCGCTAAGGCCGCCACACAAATCCCCTCGACACTCTGCACCTCCTTCCTCCTTGCAGCCGCGCGCCACCGACGCCGTTCGCTGCGGCCAGAGCCACTGCCCAGTCTCTCCGTCGTGTCCAGAACAACCGGCCCATCGCCCTACTTCTCCTTGTCGAGCCACACGACGTTGGAAGCCCCGTATCGTCGTCCTCGCTGTCGTCTTCATCGTCGGCCGGCCGAGATCGCCGTCGTTGTTTCGGCTGCACCAGACCTCCCCCGAGCTCTTTGACGACGCCCTCGAGATCGCTGTGAGCCCCTGATTTGTTTCCCCAACTCCCGTGCTCTAATTCGATCTCTAGCCGTCGCTTTCATCAAGACCGAGAACCGACGCCGCCCGAGCTTGTCTCCGGCGTAGCTCCGGCGACCTTTTGGTCGTGCGAGTACGTCCAAACGCTTCACCACACCACGTAGAGCCTCAATCGATCTTCCTTTCGTCCGTTGGCACACCGTAGCCTCGACCATGAGCTCGCCCGAGCTCCGGCCGCCGTTGCAGTCGTGGTTGGCGTTGGCTCCGGTCACCCCGCGGCCTCCCATCTGCTCCCCTGGATGTGCGCGAGCACGGGCTATGCCCTGGTAGTCTCAGCGCGCCCAGCCGTTGCCCCTAGCACCACTCCGGCAAGCCGCCGCCGCACTGTGTGGTCGCCATCGTTAAGCCGCCGGCTAACCACGCCATTAGGGCCTAACCACACTTCTAATTACACACCGAAGTCACTAACAGTGGCCCCCCGCGGCTAGTCAAATCCTAGTCAACGCGGGGTTTAAAACCCTCTTAGCTACTGTAATGCTGACATGTGGGACCCAAACGTCAGATTTGACTTTGTTGACTGTTGAAGCACTGCTGACCTAAGGATGATGTCATAATAGCTTTTATGGGATTTTAAATAAATCGGAAATGATTTATTTATTCTAGAAAATAGTATAAACTTCTAAAAATCATAGAAAATAATCTATAACTCAGAATGAAATAAGTTATTTATGAAAAATGATCATAAAAATCCAATCTATCCATCTGTACTGGTTTCATGCATGTTTAAGCAACTTAACCTTGCTGTTTAGTGCAGAACATGATAAGGCACTATTTAAATTCATAAGTTGAGTTTGGGATTGAACCTTTGGTTGAAAATGACTCAAACCCAGCCGGTTGTAGTTGCATTAGCCCAACACACTCATTTTTCCATGTCCTGATCATGCATCATATTGAGCATTGCATTGATTGTGTTCTTCCTTGTTGGCCTGTAATTGTCCCCTCTGAGTAGACGACGTTCCGACGATGAGATCGATGACACTGATGAAGAGCTATTACTATCTTCAGAAGTGCCAGGCAAGCAGAACCCCCTTGTTCATTCCGATACAATCCCACTCTCTCTCTCCTGCTCTCTTTTACTGCATTAGGACAACAATGATTCATCTGTTACATTTTGCGGTAGTTGAACCCCTTTCCTCTGCATGACCTGACATTGCCACAGTAAATAGATGAAACCCACTAGCATGAGTAGGAGTTGTTTGAGCCCTGATGTGCCTACTCATTCATGCTTGTTTTCATGCCTGCTACTGCTTAGAGTTGAGCCAGGTCGGATTCATCAGGGATGAATTGGAATGTGGTGAACATGTCCTACTGTTGAGAGCTAAGTGTGTGAACACGATTTGGTAAAGGTAGCGGTGAGAGGCCATGTAGGAGTACATGGTAGGTTGTCTCATTGCAGCCGTCCTCAGGAACTAAGTTTTGTGTTTGTGATCCATGAATAGATAGTACCACGCATTGGAATGCTTAAGTGCCCCTCTCGGCTTCTTAACCACCCTTGTCCTCTGTCCAGGAGTTGCAAGTAGTTTCTGGTGTTTGTAGTATGCTGGAGGCCATGCGCAGCGCTGACCCAAGGGGTGGGCTGTGATGCGGTAGGCACGTGGCTGGGTATGCCGGGCGCCCGTTTGGTGTCGCGGAACCCCGTATAAATCGTTCGGCGCCGTATGTGGAAACCTCGGCCGGACTCCCTGCGGATGGAACCTGAATAGGCGATAAACCTGGACTAGAGACTTGAGTGTTTAGGTAGGCCGTGGCCGACACCCTTGTTGGGCTTCCGCTTGAAGGTTGCCTAGTACATGTCGTGTAAACGTCGGTAAGTGGTGAGAGCGTGTGTGAAGAAGTACACCCCTGCAGGGTTAACATCACCTATTCAAATAGCCGCGTCCACGGTAAAGGACCTCTGGGTTGCCTATACAGCTCATAGACAAGTGAAAGTGGATAATCTAAAATGCACAAGATAAGCGTGAGTGCTATGGATGGCGTTCTCGTAGGGAGACATGAGCGGATCCATAGTGGTGTATTCATATGGCGACTATGTGGACTCGTGTGCGCCACCTCAAAAGAGTTACTTGTAGTCGTAGTTTAGGATAGCCACCGAGTCAAAGCTGGCTTGCTGCAGTTAAACTCCACCACCCCCCTTTGTTGATACCGATGCATATGTAGTTAATTCTGATGTAAGTCTTGCTGGGTACATTTGTACTCACGTTTTCTTAATTTATGTTTTGGCAAAGAGACTTCAGTCTCGCTAGTAGTTCCGCGCGGACTTCGATGCTTAGCCTTTTACCCCAGCTACGATATTGTGCCCTCGACAGGGTCTTGTAGATAGTCAGGCTTCTTAGCATTTTTCATTTGTAGTTGTCTGTACTCAGACAAGATAAGCTTCTGCATGTGCTATTCTTGTATGACTTGAATGCTGGGTTATGAGACCCATGTTTGTAATATCTGACTCTTCGGAGCCTTATGAATAAGTAGTTTGAGTCATAGAGTTTTGTTGTGATGCTATGTTGTATTTGCACATATCGAGCATATTGTGTGTATGATTTTGAAATGCTTGGTATGCGTGGGATCCGACAACCTAGTTGTCTATCATTGGTAGCCTCTCTCATGGGGAAATGTAGTCTAGCGCTTCCACTGAGCCATGGTAGTCTGCTACAGCCCGGTTTACTGGAGTCATGTTAGCCCAGTTGCTACTGCTCCGGAACACTTAGATTGGCCGGCATGTGTCCTTCTTCGATCCTGTGTCTGTCCCTTAGGGGAAATGTCACCTGGTGTCTTTCGGAGTCCTGTTACACTGCTACAGCCCGGGTTCCCGGAGTCCTGCTAGCCTAGTTGCTACATCCTGAATTCACTCGCTGATGACCGACACGTTTGTTGCTGGGTCATGTATGCTTGTCCCTGTAAGTTAGTGCCACTTTGGGTTCACGACTAGTCATGTCAGCCCAGGTTCTCTGTCATGTGGATGCTAGCGACACTATCATATACGTGAGCCAAAAGGCGCAAACGGTCCCGGACTAGGTAAGGTGGCAACCGTGGGAATACCGTGCATGAGTCCGCAAAGTGATATGATGTGTTACATGCTAGATCGATGTGGCTTAAGATCGGGGTCCTGACAGCTCTGGTATCAGAGCCTGAGTGCTTGTAGGATTACCAAGCCAAACTGGTCAAAGTTGAGTCTAGAAATGCTTTAGTTATATAAGGGAATTGATTGTGGAAGGGAACGTTAGGCTCATTTTATTCCTTTACCTTATGTCTTCTGATCCGAGTCATCCTATCTTTCCTACGGGGTTAAGGAACTAGGCTTTCGCTTCTTTCTGCCAGGATCACATGTTACTAATCCGTAGACTTATAGGAATGATGGATTCAAGGCTCAGTTCAGTTCTTACTACCTCCGTGTGTTGACAGTTGCTCTCGGAACATTGATATTGTGATGTTGAGTGGTTATGCCACCAATTTGCATGATGTCTCAATTATTTTTGAGCATTTACAGTCGTTATGCTGTCCGAGTCATCCCAGGTTTCTAAATAGTCTGATGCATTTGCAAATCCCTTCTTTCCATTCCCGATGTCCCTTTGGGCCAGTTCAGCCACACTAATCGGTGAGTTGCTGTACTCTATTGCCTCGACATATATGTTGGAGCTATTATTATGACCCTAGGTGTTTTAGGGAGTCACCTAGTAATCTAGCCATGTTTTGTGTTCCTAGTGTGATGATTCTGGCCACCATTCTCGAAAGCATCCCGTGATGCCATTTAGTTAGTAGACCTTCTATTGCTGGGTTCTTAAGCCCAAGATTCACTCTACTTACCTCGTGTTGATAGTGTTGCTCGTACCTTTAGTATATTAGTAACCTTTGCGATACTCCTCGTGGTCCATGGTATTTCCTTCTTCCAAATACCATGAACTGCTTATGGCAAAAGCTCTTTTGAACCAAAAGATCACAACCAGAGTGCTCTTGATGAGTTCCCCATTCTATATTGTGACTCTGCCAGTCCTACCTCTCTGCATGGGTTATCCGGAAGAAACCTATTGAACTTGGTTCGACATACTAATCTATGCATCCACAACTCAGAAAGTTATATGTTCCTTGAGTTGACCCTCCTCAGCTGTATTTCGACCCTAGTCTATCAATTGATAGTCAGGAATAGTTGTGCATTCGTGTTCATCGATGCCTATTATTCTTATGGTCTGTCAAGCCATTCTATTCCAGAATGACTAGGAGAAACAAACTCCAGTACCTCGTCCATTTCTAGGATTGGGTCAAAGTAGTTGTATTTCACAGATCAAAATGCCAATCCAGCTTTTGCTGTATTCTACCTTGGAGTGTTACCATCTTTATGTCAAGAATGTCATGAGAATTGCACCACCTCTTATGAATTCTTGACGCAGTGATACTTCTCTCCAATTATTCATTCCTCGGTCCCGTTTTGTTGTAGCCGGAATGCCGACAAGTGAACTGTGATGTGTGAAATCAATACTCCTAGCAACCTCGTTGCTTGTTAGTTAATGGACAATATTCTCACTCTTAGCGTGTTGGCTATTGAATCATCATCCTAAAATTGATCGTGCTACCTAGTCCTTATTTCTGGTGCACTCTTGGATCAATGAGTTAGGATTGTGTCAATCCCTCATTCTTTTGATCATATCGTCATGCCCTGAAAAGCAAGATTGTTCTCGAGCTTAATAACATATCGGTGGTTCATGATTTCCCGAATATCTTCTCGGAAGTTTTACCAGGTTGTTCCCTGACCGCTATGTTGAGTTCGTGATCATGCTGGTTTTTCTCTAAACCAGCCATTCTCCAAGAATCTGTGTTGGATACCCCTGAGCTAGTTGGTTAAGCTAAACAACAACTTGGAGAGTTGGGAGATAAACGCTTGCCTAACTTAATTAGTTTGTTCTATGTGATATCCTTGTGTGTGTGTGTGTGTGTGTGTGTGTGTGTGTGTGTGTTGAAGAAAGATGATATCCTCATCAATTGGTCCTCATGATCAGTGATTGGATCTATTGTCTTGTCCATACCTTGATTTGAGTATGGGATATCCTCAAATCAAATCAGAACCAATGATGCTCATAATGTTTTCTTACGCGTGGTTGATCCCTCGAGCATACACCATTATATCTTTTGGGTCTGACCAATGCTATCGCCTTGTTCACATAATTGTGGAATTTCACTTATATGGAAGCCTGGATGAATTGTTGTTGAGCCCAACGAGAACATAATTTTCATCTCCATGATTCGTGTTGAACATTAAAGCTAGTGTTGGAAACTTTGTAACCAATGCCTTCGTGTTCCATTCATGAAGGAGATGTTCGATGAAAGTAGTGACTTCCTCTAACTCACGTGTATTTGATGTAAGTTGCCGCCGTGAATTCGAGAAAGTTAGTTTTGCTTCCTTTGGAGTTGTCCCAAGTCATTCATGCATGTACAAAGTATTCTATGGTTTGATAGACTGATCATCTCCATCCCATGCGTAATTCCTAGCACACCAAGCCACTGATTGATTTAATCAAGGAGAAGAAGTTCCTTCTTAAGAGCTAATCCGGACTTATGCAAGGACTTTGATATCCTCGATGATGCTTCCTGACCTGAACTTCGATAGTGTTTTATTATAAGACTACTATGTGGTCATGCTTGTCTGGGACAGCGTGTTCACATGTTTGTAGCAGAACCAGCTCATGTTTGGATCTTACTACCGTAGTCCATTTCCCAAGAATCTTGCAACGTCATCTCGTCGATTTGTGTTGCAAACTTTCATTTCTCTTTCTAGACCCGATGAGTCTAGATTTTTCTGACACATACCAGATCTGAATCTCAGGCAGATATGATGGTTGGAACGTTTCCCAAGTACTGTAATATTGGTCTCTCTATAATCGGTAAATTGGATGTCGTGGCCAACACACCCATCCGGAAGACTTATTATTGTAGTATGTTGATTGAGGAAGTTGGCCACCTCCCCATAAGGATTCCATAGAATTTACTTCCATAGTTATTCCTTATGGATTCTTGCACTCCCGAAGTCCGACCTTCTACTTGATGTTCAATAGACCAAACCATATCAAATGGGTTACGCTAGTACATCAAGGAGAACATTAGAAGCGCAGTGCTAAATGTCTCTCGGTCGACCATCCAGATTTTGTTTCCTTGGCCTCGCTAAGGTGAAATCTGAAGATGTTATCTTCCTTTGCATCTGCATCATCCATCACTATTCATCATGGTAGTATGTTGTGTTGCCAGGATCCTTGATACGGATGTTGGTAGAACCTTGATGAATATGGAAATGCTCAAGTTCTTGAGAGCACGTGCAAGCAAAATCATCCCTTCCACACCATCCAGTCTAGTCTGAGTATGCCATCCTTTCGAACCCCTTCAAATGATCGATCGTGATTTGCCTTAGGCTGGTATAAAGAGTTTCAATGATCTTTGTATCAAAAGTAATTCTTTTTGCCACTTAAGGGAATAATTCTACGAGTCACCTCCTCTAAGATGTCTCGTTATGGTATCATGGCAACTCAACTCCTTGCTACGTTGACAACCGTTCACCACCTTCTTAAGTGTGGAATTGTTGCCTACCTAGTCAAACTTCGTCATCTGTTTCACCCCATCCCTCTGGTTGTATGCTTCGTGTCTCAGCTTGAGAGATGTTTTCAATGTCTCGCTCCATGAGTTGATCCCGAGTTGTTCGATCTTAGAGAAGATCGATCCTTCTAGAGTTTTACCTTTCCTCTCGTTTTCATGTTGGTTGGAGTTCTCAGAGCAAAACATCGAGACAAAGATGGTGATCAAATCAACGTTCTTATGAAGTGCAACTTGGATCATGAAGTTTGTGAGATTTAGTGTCCCGTTGTCTTCTTACCTCACGTCTTGAATCTCGGGACGAGATTCTTGTTTAGTGGGTTTGAGTTGTCACATCCCTAGTTCTGGTATGACCTAGACTAGCTAGTAATGTGTGCATCATGTTTAAGTTTCAACGAATTTGAAATGGGGACATGTGAAAGCCTCAGAAATCATTTCTGAAAATGACCAAGATAAAAATTGCTTCAAATAGGTCCAAGAAAATGTTCATGTTTCTCTATGAAAATATTGGCCAGAGGTAAAATCCAAACCAATACTTTTAGGAGCTCACAAATATTTATTTTGGACATTTGAGTTAATTCAATAATTATTTGCATTGGAGTTATATTTGTTATATATTAAATATAACTCCAATAACTCTGAAAGTTTGTAAGTGGCTTTGAATACTTTTAAAAAGGCCACATAATAATTTCAGAAGATTATGAAATGATATGGTATTTAAATAAAATAAAAACCAATTGCAGAAAATAGGAAACATAAATAAATAGAAAACCAGAGAGAGAAAACCTACCTGGCACCTACCTGTGCGGCCTGCTGCTGAAGCCGGCTAAGCCCATCTCCACCTCCCCTGTCGTCTTCCTCCTTTTGCCAGGAGGACGAAGGGCGTGTGCCCCATACGCGCGCACGTGGCCCCGGCCACCTCCTACTTCCCGCCACTTCTGGATGCCGCTAAGGCCACCACGCAAATCCCCTCGACCCTCTGCACCTCCCTCCTTGCAGTTCTCTCCCCTTCACTTTGTGCTTTCTTCCCGAGTGGAGCCGCCCGCCACCGACGTCGTTCGCTGCGGCCAGAGCCACTGCCCCGCCTCTCCGTCATGTCTAGAACAACCGCCCCATCACCCTACTTCTCCTCGTCGAGCCGCGCGACGCTGGAAGACCCGTATCATCGTCCTCGTCATCGTCTTCATCATCGGCCACCCAAGATCGCCGTCGTCGTTGCGGCCGCACCAGACCTCCCCTGAGCTCTCTGACGACGCCCTCGAGATCACTATGAGCCCCTGATTTGTTTCCCCTACTCCCGTTCTCTAATTCGTTCTCTAGCCATCACTTTCATCAAGACCGAGAACCACCTCCGCCCGAGCTTGTCGCCGGCGTAGCTCCGACGACCTTTTGGTCGTGCGAGTGCGTCCAAACCCTTCACCACACCACGTAGAACCTCGCCCGATCTTCCTTTCGTCCGTTGGCACACCATAGCCTCGACCACGAGCTCGCCCGAGCTCAGGCTACCGTTGCGGTCGCCACTGGCGTTGGCTCCGGTCACCCCGCGGCCTCCCATCTGCTCCCCTGGATGCGGGCGAGCATGGGCTACGCGCTGTTAGTCTCAGCGCGCCCAGCCGCTACCCCTAGCGCCACTCCGGCGAGCCGCCGCCGCACTGTGTGGTCGCCATCGTTAAGCCGCCGGCTAACCACGCCATTAGGGCCTAACCACACTACTAATTACACACCGCAGTCATTACAGCCCCCCCCCCGCGGTTGGTCAAATCCTAGTCAACACGGGGTTTCAAACCCGCTTAGCTAATGTAACGCTGACATGTGGGACCCAAACGTCAGATTTGACTTCGTTGACTGCTGACGCAATGCTGACCTAAGGATGATGTCATAATAGCTTTTCTGGGATTTTAAATAAATAAGAAATGATTTATTTATTCTATAAAATAGTATAAACTTCTAAAAATGATAGAAAATAATCTATAACTCAGAATGAAATAAGTTATATATGAAAAATGATCAGAAAAATCCAATCTATCCATATGTAATAGTTTCATGCATATTTAAGCAACTTAACCTTGCTGTTTAGTGCAGAACATGATAAGGCACTTTTTAAAGTCATAAGTTGAGTTTGGGATTGAACCTTTGGTTCAAAATGACTCAAACCCAGCTGGTTGTAGTTGCATTAGCCCAACACACTCATTTTGCCATGTCCTGATCATGCATCATATTTAGCATTGCATTGATTGTGTTCTTCCTTGTTGGCCGGTAATTGTCCCCTCTGAGTATACGACGTTCCGACGATGAGATCGATGACACCGATGAAGGGCTATTACTATCTTCAGAAGTGCCAGGCAAGAAGAACCCCCTTGTTCAATCCGATACAATCCCACTCTCTCGCTCCTGCTCTATTTTACTGCATTAGTACAACAACGATTCATTTGTTACATGTTGCGGTAGTTGAACCCCTTTCCTCTGTATGACCTGTCATTGCCACAATAAATAGATGAAACCCACTAGCATGAGTAGGAGTTGTTTGAGCCCTGATGTGCCTACTCATTCATGCTTGTTGTCATGCCTGCTACTGGTTAAAGTTGAGTCAGGTCTGATTCAGCGGGGATGAATTGGAATGTGGTGAACATGTCCTACTGTTGAGAGCTAAGTGTGTGAACACGATTTGGTAAAGGTAGCGGTGAGAGGCCATGTAGGAGTACATGGTGGGTTGTCTCATTGCAGCCGTCCTCAGGAACTGAGTTCTATGTTTGTGATCCATGAACAACTACTACCACGCTTGGAATGCTTAAGTGCCCCTCTCGGCTTCTTAACCACCCGTGTCCTTTGTCCATGAGTAGTAAATAGTTTCTAGTGTTTGTAGTATGCTGGAGGCCGTGCGCAGCGCTGACTCGAGGGGTAGGCTGTGATGCGGTAGGCACGTGGCCGGGTATGCCGGGCACCCGTTTGGTGTCGCGGAACCCTATACAAATCGTTCGGGGCCGTATGTGGAAACCTCAGCCGGACTCCCTCCGGATGGATCCTGAATAGGCGGTAAACCTTGACTAGAGACTTGAGAGTTTAGGTAGGCTGTGGCCGACACCCTCGTTGGGCTTCCGCTTGAAGGTTGCCGAGTACATGTCGTGTAAACGGCGGTAAGTGGTGAGAGCGTGTGTGAAGAAGTACACCCCTCCAGGGTTAACATCATCTATTCGAATAGCCGCGTCCACAGTAAAGGACCTCTGGGTTGCCTATATAGTTCATAGAAAAGTGAAAGTGGATACTCTAAAATGCGCAAGATAAGCATGAGTGCTATGGATGGCGTTCTCGTAGGAAGACGGGAGTGGATCCATAGTGGTGTATTGATATGGTGACTATGTGGACTCGTGTGCGCCACCTCAAAAGAGTTACTTGTAGTCGTAGTTTAGGATAGCCACCGAGTCAAAGCTGGCTTGCTGCAGTTAAAGTCCACCACCCCCCTTTGTTGATACCGATGCATATGTAGTTAGTTCTGATGTAAGTCTTGCTGGGTACATTTGTACTCACGTTTGCTTAATTTATGTTTTTGCAGAGATACTTCAGTCTCGCTAGTAGTTCCACGTGGACTTCGACGTTTAGCTTGTTACCTCAGTTACGATCTTGTGCCCTCCACACGGTCTTGTAGATAGTCAGGCTTCTTAGCCTTTTTCATTTGTAGTTGTCTGTACTTAGACAATATAAGCTTCCGCATGTGCTATTTCTTGTATGACTTGAATGCTGGGTCATCAGACCCATGTTTGTCATATCTGACTCTTCAGAGCCTTATGAATAAATACTTTGAGTCATAGAGTTTTGTTGTGATGCCATGTTGTACTTGCACATATCGAGCATATTGTGTGTATGATTTTGAAATGCTTGGTGTGTGTGGGATCCGACAACCTAGTTGTCTATCCTTGGTAGCCTCTCTTATGGGGAAATGTAGTCTAGTGCTTCCACTGAGCCATGGTAGTCTGCTACAGCCCGGTTTACAGGAGTCCTGTTGGCCCAGTTGCTACTGCTCTAGATTGGCCGGCATGTGTCCTTCTTCGATCCTGTGTCTGTCCCTTCATGGAAATGTCACGCAGTGTATTTCGGAGTCCTGTTAGCCTGCTACAGCCCGGATTCCCGGAGTCCTGCTAGCCCAGTTGCTACAGCCCGAATTCACTCGCTAATGACCGACACGTTCGTTGTTGGGTCATGTATGCCTGTCCCTATAAGTTAGTGCCACTTTGGGTTCACGACTAGTCATGTCGGCCCGGGTTCTCTATCATGTGGATGCTAGCGACACTATCATATACATGAGCCAAAAGGCGCAAACGGTCCCAGTCTAGGTAAGGTGGCACCCGTGGGAATACCGTGCGTGAGGCCGCAAAGTGATATGATGTGTTACATGCTTGATCGATGTGGCTTAGGGTCAGGGTCCTGACAGATCTCTACAAGAAAAGAACTACTGGAGTACTTCAAAGATGTATCTCCAAAGAAGAGGTGTGGCAGCTTTTAGCAGAAATTCACGCTGGCCTCGGCGGACACCACACCGCAGCTCGGGCCCTCATTAGCAAGGCCTTCTGCACTGGGTTTTATTGGCCGACAGCTCGAGCAGACGCGCAGGACCTTGTCCAACGCTGCGTCGGATGTCGTCTCTTCGCCAACCAAAGCCACATGCCCCCAACTGCCTTGCAAACTATCCCCATTACTTCACCTTTCACGGTCTGGGGCCTGGATATGGTTGGACCCCTTAAAGGGGGGAGCTATAAGAAAAAATATCTGCTGGTTATGGTGGAGAAATCACTAAGTGGATAGAGGCTAAACCGGTCAAAACGGCTGAGTCCGGCCCGATGATTGACTTTATATCCGGTGTTGTGCACCGTTATGGTGTCCCATATACGGTCTTATTATGAGCGGCATCAAGCCCAGACTAGTGCGGTCTTTGAAAGAATCAGACAAGCACTGGGTTAAGGAGCTCGACTCCGTACTCTAGGGGCTGCGGACCACGCCCAACCGTACTACCGGATACACACCTTTCTTCATGGTGTATGGCGCACAGGTCGTATTGCCCTGCGATATTATTCACGACTCACCTCGAGTGCATATGTACGAAGAGAGAGAAGCCGAGCTTGATCGGCAGGACAGCCTAGATGCCCTGGAGGCTCTGTTGGAAAAGGCTGTGCCTAGGAGGCGCTTAGGCATGTCTAGGCGCTAGGCAATGGCCAAACACCCCGCCTATGGCATAAGCAGCAGTCTAGGCAGAGAAAGTAAGAAATTCTCTACCCAAGCGAGAAATCATGCCATATTGCACTGATATGCCAAATGGGCCATATTCCAATCATAGTACTGGTAGTTAACATACTTATATGCCCTAAATTAATAAAATACACATATAATAACCACATATACACCCCGATAGTAAAAATTACATAACCGCCTAGGCTGCGCCTAGGCCGCTTAAGCACCGCCTAGGCACTAGGCGAAGGCCAACTGCCTCGCTTACGCCTACCGCTTTTTCCAACCTTGCCTGGAGGAGGAACGCGATGTCGCAAAATCCCGTTCAGCATTCTACCAACAGCAGGCTCGAAGATACCAAAGCAGAGAACTACGGGCCAAGACTTACAATGTTGGCGAACTCGTTCTACGCCTGCCGGAGAAGAAAAAGGACAAACTCAAGCCCAAATGGGAGGGTCCCTTCATAATTGCCAAAGTTCTCACCGGAGGAGCATACCATCTTCGTGATGCATCAAACAATCGCCTGAGCCGAACCCCTGGAATGCAGCCAGACTCTGAAGATTCTATGCCTAGCGCCGAACTCCTTGTTCGTCTCCTTCTCCCCGGTAGTTTCATTATTTTTCTCTCTTTTCTGATTACTTTTTCATTCTTCACTTTAAAGTTTTGGTACGGCTAGACCGCACACCCCTAACACATACATATTTAAAATATGTATGTCCATTATACTTGGGGGCTTCTGGGACAGAAGCTGTTTGTCATTATTCCTCGAGCATCAAGCTCTTCACATATGAGTTCTTCCATATGTACCTTTTCTTCGCCACTATATGCATCGATATGACTTAAGTTTTGGCCAAGCTGGGTTGCCTGGCTCCTGTGCTTATGCCCTACGTTCCCGTTAGTTTGGCTAAGGCATAAAGGGAGCACCTCTGCGATTGTTACTGCCAGGTCATCCGGATGTGTACCTCAGACTGGGTGAAGCTGAAAGCTAGCGTTCTTAAGGGAATATTCGGTCGGTGAATTAAAGACGTTTTTGCAATTACTCCATTGGTACCCCCCCAGAAGTTACATACACTGTGATTTTTCCATCACAATTCGGACATGTACATTAATACATGCAAACCCAGGGAAAGGAACCCTTAACGAAACTATTCTCTCTGGAAGATGTTTCTTACGATCTCAATGTAATATAACATAACTAGCATAATACAACTTGTCTGTTCAAGCAACTATGACCCCTACGCCTAGTTTTCCAGGCATACCCTGGTCTATTCGGCCGTGAGGGTATTCGGAAACACTCCGCACCCTTGGGTCCGTAGGTTGAAGCAAAAAGGTCTGCCATGACAAATGCAATACAATTCAGCTAGAATTACATAGGGTAAGGAAAGTACATAGTCACTTGGACTCAAACACTCCCCCCCTCTATACCGTCCAACAGGCGGTCCAACTTACAATCCTGTTGGGAATATTTGGCAACCACCTCTACTTGGTCATATACTAAACTAATGGGAATTTCTTCCCCATTTGACCCTAGCGGTCCAAACCAGGCCATGTGATTCGGATCCAGCTTGGTATATCGCGTTTTCACCATGGCCCAGGCCTCTCATGCATCCTCTCGGCAGGTCAATATCTTCCATAGTCGGATACACCGTTGCGCTTCCTTGAACAGCTCTACAAGCTCCTCCATACTTCCAAGAGGGGAGTCGGACGACCATAAGGCCTTCGCCACGCTCCGCATGGCTAGCCGAGCATGCTTGTGCACTTGTGACAACCTTTGCAATAGATCACTTGATGATCCGGACACCTCCTCTTCAGGACGGCCCGTCAATATACCTGCAAACATGACTATATCAATCCCATTTATCTCTGAGCTACTTTAAAAATAGTTCGGACACATACTGAAGATACCGCCCTGCAGCTTTTTGTTCTCCTTCTCGGAATCGGCTAGCTGGGCTTGAACATCTTTCAACTCTTCACCCAATGCAGTGTTGGAATCTTGTAACTTGTTTTTCTCGTCTCTGACGCGGGTCAGCACACGCTCGCCTGCGGCGTGTTGCCTTTTCGCCTCTTTTTCTCCCTCTTGGGCGATCTTCAACTTCTCTTCAAGTTGATCATATGACCCTATTATGCGATCAACAACAGCGTTAGCACAGTTGGTACACAATTATTGTTCCTTGGTGGAGGGGAACATTACCAGAAGACGACTTCTTGACGTTTTCCAGTTCAGCGGTAGCATCTTTTAGCTGCGCCCGACACTGCTCTAGCTCTTGGGCTACCAGGCCATTCTTCTAGGCAAGGACCTGGTTGTTCAACGATCCTCAAATCAGTTGCGCCAACTGCTTTCAGTCTCGGGGGCTACGGGCATATGGTTATCCTTTTTTGGACAAAGAAAACTTACCTGGACATCTGACAGATATTGCCTCGTGGCTTTTCTAAGCCCATCTCGAGCAACCCGGATGTATGCGTCGCCCGAGCTAAAGGCATCGAATGCCTCGTCCGAGAATTTTGGGTCTCGTAAAACAGCCTTGCAGTGCCGATGATTCATGGCGCTCTCTACCTCCGAGTTGGTAAAGGACATGTTGTCCAAACCCTCGGCCGAAGGGCAGTCCGGCGTTGTTCCTACATCGGCCCCCCGTCTCCCCAACTGGATCTAAATCCTGGCTATTGGGAGCGCGGCCAGCCGGGCCCCCGGATATAGTGCGGCGAACCTTTTTCATGTAACCAAACAAACACACAAGTCACAGTCGGGAGCGGTCGCTGAAAAACATATTTTTCCATACCTCCTTAATGAAGACCCGACTGCGTTTTCACGGGCCTTCCTCTTTTTAGGCTTGCCGGCGCAGGAGTCGATCTCTTCGGAATCGCCGAACGCCTCCCCTATGGAGCACGATACAGTGCGGTGGGTGAGGTAGAATAAAAGCACCATTCTAGAGAAGGTGTTTCTGGATCACTTACATGTGAAGCAGGAAGAAGGCCAGGGTAGTCGGCGATGATGGCCACTTCCATGCCATCATAGCTCGCCTGGTAAAATACCCCCTCTGCGAGTATCACGAATATGTCCGGATCCTCTTCAAACCGGGGGTCAAGCTCCCGGTTGTAGTTCTCCGGCTGTGGGGCGGGACTATAAAGTCCTTCGGTGACCTTCTGCCAGTGCTGTCATAACAGACGGATTTGAAATTTATCAAAAATAGTCCGAAGTAAAATGAGTAAAACAGAGGGGTTGAGGCTCACCCAACTGGGAGGATTATACATAGAATACCCATCTCTGCGCTTAATGCGAAGATATTACTCTTCTTCTCCTTTAAACAGCTCGGCCAATATCTTGGCCAGAGCGGCGGAGGTGTCCGGGCCTTTTCGGCCACAGCGGGAGGCGTCATCCTCTATGTTATTGTGCCACATTGGCAGCCCTCTGTATTGAAGCGGCTGAACCCCTCGCACTATGGAAATCACAATAACTTCGACTATTGTAAGTCCGGACAGAGCGAGCGTCTTTATCTTGCTCAGGAGCTGACGAACTTCCACGCTGTCATCCTCTTCAAAACTCCATGGACACCAACTGTGGCGTTTCTTCAGCGGAACACTCGCGAATTCAGGAAGACCCTTTCGAACCAGGTCAGGAAGTGCGACGTCCTCAACATAGAACCATTCGGAAGGCCATTCTTCAGATGCCTTCCTTGGCGTGCCGGACGGATATCTGGTATCGGCGATACACCACACTTTGGCTCCACCCACTTCAAATATTGACCCCGGATGATTGCGTGGGACAAGACAGAACAATTTCCTCCACAACTCAAAATGGGCTTCAATGACCAGGAATAATTTGCATAAAGCGACATAACCCGCAATGTGCAGAATAGAGGCAGGGGTTGCTACCTCTTGAGCACTACGTTGGTTTTCCCTTGAAGAGGAAAGGGTGATGCAGCAAAGTAGCATAAGTATTTCCCTCAGTTTTTGAGAACCAAGGTATCAATCTAGTAGGAGGCCACGCACGAGTCCCTCGCACCTACACAAACAAATAAATCCTTGCAACCAATGCAATAAAGGGTTGTCAATCCCTTCACGGTCACTTACGAGAGTGAGATGTGATAGATATGATAAGATAATATTTTTGGTATTTTTATGATAAAGATGCAAAGTAAAGAAAGCAAAATAAAAACAGTGCTAGAAATAACTTGTTGACGGGAGATTAATATGATGGAAAATAGACCCGGGGGCCATAGATTTCACTAGTGGCTTCTCTCATGAGCATAAGTATTACGATGGGTGAACAAATTACTGTTGAGCAATTGACATAATTGAGCACAGTTATGAGAATATCTAGGTATGATCATGTATATAGGCATCACATCCGAGACAAGTAGACTGACTCCTGCCTGCATCTACTACTATTACTCCACACATCGACCGCTATCCAGCATGCATCTAGAGTATTAAGTTCATAAGAACAAAGTAATGCTTTAAGCAAGATGACATGACGTAGAGGGATAAACTCATGCAATATGATATAAACCCCATCTTGTTATCCTCGATGGCAACAATATAATACGTGCCTTGCTGCCCCTACTGTCACTGGGAAAGGACACCGCAAGATTGAACCCAAAGCTAAGCACTTCTCCCATTGCAAGAAAGATCAACCTAGTAGGCCAAACCAAACTGATAATTCGAAGAGACTTGCAAAGATAACCAATCATACATCAAAGAATTCAGAGAAGATTCAAATATTATTCATAGATAGACTTGATCATAAACCCATAATTCATCGGTCTCAACAAACACACCGCAAAAAGAAGATTACATTGAATAGATCTCAACGAGAGAGGGGGAGAACATTGTATTGAGATCCAAAAAGAGACAAGAAGCCATCTAGCTAATAACTATGGACCCGAAGGTCTAAAGTAAACTACTCACACATCATCGGAGAGGCTATGGTGTTGATGTAGAAGCCCTCCGTGATCGATGCCCCCAAGGTCGAAGCTCCGGAACAGGCCCCAAGATGGGATCTCACGGGTACAGAAGGTTGCGGTGGTGGAATTAGGTTTTTGGCTCCGTATCTGGTAGTTTGGGGGTACGTAGGTATATATAGGAGGAAGGAGTACGTCGGTGGAGCAATGTGGGGCCCACGAGGGTGGAGGGCGCGCCTGGGGGGGTAGGCGCGCCCCCCTACCTCGTGCCCTCTTGGTTGATGTCTTGACGTAGGGTCCAAGTCCTCTGGATCACGCTCGTTCCGAAAATCACATTCCCGAAGGTTTCATTTCGTTTGGACTCCGTTTGATATTCTTTTTCTGCGAAACTATGAAATAGGCAAAAAAACAACAATTTTGGGCTGGGCCTCCGGTTAGTAGGTTAGTCCCAAAAATAATGTAAAAGTGTATAATAAAGCTCAATAATGTCCAAAACAAAATATAATATAGCATGGAACAATAAAAAATTATAGATACGTTGGAGACGTATCAAGCATCCCCAAGCTTAATTCCTGCTCGTCCTCGAGTAGGTAAATGATAAAAACAGTTTTTTTGATGTGGAATGCTACTAGGCATAATTTCAATGTAATTCTTCTTAATTGTGGTATGAATATTCAGATCCGAAAGATTCAAGACAGAAGTTTAATATTGGCATAAGAATGATAATACTTCAAGCATACTAACTAAGAAATTATGTCTTCTCAAAATAAAATGGCCAAAGAAAGTTATCCCTACAAAATCATGTAGTCTGGCTATGCTCGATCTTCACCACACAAAGTATTTAAATCATGCACAACCCCGATGACAAGCCAAAAAATTGTTTCATACTTTTGATGTTCTCAAACTTTTCAATCTTCACGTAATACATGAGCGTGAGCCAGGGACATAGCACTAGATGTGGAATAGAATGGTGGTTGTGGAGAAGACAAAAAAAGAGAAGATAGTCTCACATCAACTAGGCGTATCAACGGGCTATGGAGATGCCCATTAATAGATATCAATGTGAGTGAGTAGGGATTGCCATGCAACGGATGCACCAGAGCTATAAGTATATGAAAGCTCAACAAAAGGAACTAAGTGGGTGTGCATCCAACTCGCTTTCTCACAAAGACCTAGGGCATTTTGAGGAAGCCCATCATTGGAATATACAAGTCAAGTTCTATAATGAAAAATTCCCACTAGTATAAGAAAGTGACAAAATGAGAGACTCTCTATCATGAAGATCATGGTGCTACTTTGAAGCACAAGTGCGGTAAAAGGATAGTAACATTGTCCCTTCTCTCTTTTTCTCTCATTTTTTTATTTGGGCCTTTCCTTCTCTCTTTTTTTATGGCCTCTTTTTTTATTTTATTTTTGTCCGGAGTCTCATCCCGACTTGTGGGGGAATCATAGTCTCCATCATCCTTTCCTCACTTGGGACAATGCTCTAAAAATGATGATCATCACACTTTTATTTACTTACAACTCATGAATTACAACTCAATACTTAGAACAGAATATGACTCTATATGAATGCCTCCGGTGGTGTACCGGGATATGTAATGAATCAAGAGTGACATGTATGAAAGAATTATGAACGGCGGCTTTGCCACAAATACGATGTCAACTACATGATCATGCAAAGAAATATGACAATGATGGAGCGTGTCATAATAAACGAAACTGTGGTAAGTTGCATGGCAATATATCTCGGAATGGCTATGGAAATGCCATGATAGGTAGGTACGCTGGCTCTTTTGAGGAAGGTATATGGTGGGTATCTGATACCGGCGAAAAGTGTGCGGTATTAGAGAGGCTAGCAATGGTGGAAGGAAGAAAAGTGCGTATAGTCCTTGGACTCAACATTATTCATAAAGAACTCATACACTTATTTCCAAAATCTACAAGTTATCAAAGCAAAGTATTACGCTCATGATCCTAGGGGGATAGATTGGTAGGAAAAGACCATAGCTCGTCCCCGACCGCCACTCATAAGGAAGACAATGAATAAATAAATCATGCTCCGACTTCATCACATAATGGTTCACCATATGTGCATGCTACGGGAATCACAAACTTTAACACAAGTATTACTCAAGTTCAAAACTACTCAACTAGCATGAATGTAATATCACCATCTTCATATCTCAAAACAATTATCAAGCATCAAACTTCTCATAGTATTCAACACACTCATAAATTTTTTTCTTGAGTGCCTATTATTGTTAAAGCAAACTACCATGATGTTTTGTAGGAATCTCAAAATAATCTAAGTGAATCATGAGAGAACAATAGTTTCTATAAAACAAAAGTTACCACCGTGCTCTAAAAGATATAAGTGAAGCACTAGAGCAAAAACTATATAACTCAAAAGATATAAGTGAAGCACATAGAGTATTCTAATAATTTCCGAATCATGTGTGTCTCTCTCAAAAGGTGTGTACAGCAAGGATGATTGTGGTAAACTAAAAAGCAAAGACTCAAATAATACAAGAGGCTCCAAGCAAAACATATATCATGTGGTGAATAAAAATATAGCTCCAAGTAAAGTTACCGATGGAAGTAGACGAAAGAGGGGATTCCTTCCGGGGCATCCCCAAGCTTTGGCTTTTTGGTGTCCTTAGATTATCTTGGGGTGCCATGGGAATCCCCAATCTTAGGCTCTTTCCACTCCTTGTTCCATAATCCATCAAATCTTTCACCCAAAACTTGAGAACTTCACAACACAAAACTTAATAGAAATCTCGTGAGCTCCGTTAGCGAAAGAAAACAAAACACCACTTCAAGGTACTGTAATGAACTCATTATTTATTTATATTGGTGTTAAACCTACTGTATTCCAACTTCTCTATGGTTTATGAGCTATTTTATTAGCCATAGATTCATCAAAATAAGCAAACAACATGAAAAACAGAATCTGTCAAAAACAGAACAGTCTGTAGTAATCTGTAACTAACGCAAACTTCTGGCGGCTCCTCGCGGGGCTCCGAGGGCGGGGATGGATCCGCTACTCCGGGGCGGTCCTCCCGGTGGTCGCCTGGCAGGTGGGGGCGGAGGGAGCTGCCGGCGGCGAGCTCCTCGGCGGAGGTGGCCTCGGGAGCAAAGTGCTCTTGGGGCTGCGGTGGCTCCCGATCCAAATCGAGCAGGGGGAAAGGTTCACGGGAGGAAGAGGAGGCTTCTGGTGGAGAGAGTGGAGAGGGGGAGGTCCTGGTGGCGCCGGAACGGCAGGGGCAGTGGCGGTGGCCGGAGTTGCCGGAGACGGGGAAGAAAACCTCCCTGGGTCGAATGCGGGCTAGGGGAAACGCCATAGGGGTGGCCTGAGGTTGCCTGCGTGCGGGAACAGGCTCGGGGTCTCCTTAAGTAGGCGTGGCAAGGCGGTTCTGCGGCGGCCGTGGATAAGAAAGCCGACGACCGCCATTCTGTAGCTAGGGAGACGTGGCGGCGACAAGAGCTAGCAGACACGCTTGCGGATGAGCTCGGGCTGTTCAAAGGGCCAGGTGGCGAGCCGGGGTGGCTTGGGCGACGCTGGACAAAGCAGCGGCTGTCGGCCGACGCCGGCGTGCCGCCAAAAGTGCTTTGGCGGTGGCGCTGTAGGGTGCCAGGGCGGGCTGGCGGGTAGTGGTGAGGCGGTGAGTGTGTGGCGTGGCGCTGCAGAGTGGGCCAAAACCAGGGGGCCACCGTGTCGGCTCGGGCGCGGCATCGTGCAATACGCGCGCTCTGGGCGCGTCCAGTGCACGCACGGGAGATGTTCGACACAATGCCGCGGCATGCTACAAGTCACAGGTGAGGTTGGGGTTTAGCAGATCGAGGTTAGGGGAAACAGGGAGTCTAGTGGACATGCTGGTTGATCAGAGGTGCAAGATCATAGTGAAATGACAAGAATCATGCCAAAACAGATCATGCCCACAAGGTGTTTGACAAAATGCCAACGGCACTTAGGCAAGTCTTGGAGTGGTAAAAAACTCCAGATCAGTGTCTCCTTGGATGTACAATAGGGTAGTGAGGTCATATGGATAAAAAGAGGAACTTACTAGTGCAAATTTTGCAGAATTACAATTCTGGACAGGAAATAAAAGGCATCATTTCATGAACCAAAATTGCCCCAAAGGGTGCATGCTCCTGGACTTAGGGGTTTGGTAGGGAGGACTAGGAGCATGAGAAAACACAAGGTCACTGGAGCAAGAAATAATGGGGTTGCAGTAGAAAACACCAGTCTGGTCCAGAATGAAGATGATGCGGTTCCACTAAAAAATTGCAAATAACCTCACTGGGTTTTTGCATAAAGTTGAATCATATGATATTACTAACATCCCAAAATTTTGGTGGAGGCTAGAAAGGAATATTTAAAAGGGTTGTAGTGCAAAAATGCCCACTGGACCAGAGAAGAAAATTTAGGTGTAGAGCTCAATTTATTTCATGAAATAAAGATGTTTTGCATAAAAGTGATTTAATAACATCACATGACATCTCCAAATTTTGGTGGGAATTTTAAGTGAATTTATCAAATGGTTGTAGTTCAAATATGGCCATTCAACTTGAAAAAACCATTTTCAAGAAAGTAAAGATCAAGCAACTTAATTATGCAAATTAGTTGTACTGATAAAAGTAAAGTTTTTCTAGAGAGGTTAAACAAGTCCAATAACACATTTGAAAAGTTCACACTTAGGGAAAAACTCCATAATGACAAGGTTAAAGATCAAAAGGGAGCTCAGAAAATAAAGGTTTTAAGTCCTGGCAAAAATTTTAATTTATAAAACAAGGCCAAAAAATTTTGGGGTGTCACAATACTACCCCCCTTAAGAAAAATCTCATCCTCGAGATTTGTTAAAGGTTGTATAGGAAAAATTGCATGCAACGATAATGTGGCTACAGTGAGAGGGCAATAAGTGGTGAAAACCACAGTGTGAAATACTGGTGCTGCATGGAAAAAATCTACGGTCTGAGACAAAAATGCGAGATTTCTACGCTGGGTATAAATTTAGAATAAAGTCTAAATTTAAATATATGCTGGTCGTACCCAGGAGCACAGTGCTCTCTCTGGCCGACAGGTGGACCCGGGGCCCACAGTCAGCCTCTTCTTCTCCCTCTAGCTCTTCTTCTTCCTCTCTCCTGCGCGCTTTCCCGAGCTTTCTCCACCGGCGACGCCTAGTGCGTAGGGCATCTAGGCCGTACCGCGGTAGTGCGCGGCGTGCTAGCTGCCGGAGCAGCGTGCACTCACCTGGCGGGCCAGCGCGCTGTCGGCACTGCTCGCGGATTCGACTCCGAACACCGGCGATCGGACGAGCAGCGGTGTTGGTGGACTTCGCCCACCGTGCACCGAGCTCGAGCTATAAAACGACCGAGGTGTTTCTCTCTTCTCCTCACCTCTGGCCTTGCTCCTCCCCCTACTTCCTCCTCCATTACTGCTTACAGAAGCTCGTGCGAGGCTCAAATGGCGGAGGCGATGCCAGACTGGTACGCGATCTTGATAAGCGGAGGGCTGGCGACACTGATGGGGCTCTCCGTGCTCCTGTGTGCGATGATCCTCGATGATCGTTGCGAGGCTGCTGCTCGGGTGTTGGCTCTTCACGGCGGTGGTGATCACGAGGAGTAGGTGGGATGCCGGGTGCTAACCGTGGTTAGGAGAGGGATCAGCCAGCTGCAACACTGTTGCAAAGTTTTGTAAACGGTGTACGTGTGTGTCTGAGTGTTTGCGGTTGTGGGTCAGCTGTTGTCGTTGTGCTTGCGTGAAATAAAATAATCCACGTCGTGAGAAAGTGCCGAAGTATCGACTCAGAAAAAGATGTCTTACTCCAGGATTATTCGCGGAAGAAAACAGTAATGCAACAGAATCACTCATATTAATCGAAATTAACAAAATAACACACTTAAAGCACACACTAAGCTCCACGCACAAGTTACAACACGCAATTAAAGGTTGCAATAAATAACATAGCAGCGACGTCTATAATGCAAACGGTAACTGGATGGGGTCCCGAGAAAATGTTTCTGGTACTGAGACACATTCTTCCTCTATCGGAGAAAGCGGATTGACTAGTCGATGCACGTGTCTCTCTTGGTCGGGCCTCAGTGATCTGCCGATGGCGATCTGAGGATTTAAGTCTACGAGGCTCTGGAGATAACCCATCACGCGCTAGATCAAACTCTCTTGAGCGATGACATACTGGACAAGGTTGGCCAGGACGGGGTCTCTTTCGATTCGCACACTGGGAAACGATGTTACTCCTCCGGGCGTTGCACGGCTCGGGAAGTAATAATACCCACGTTCGCTGGCATAGGGTACCGTGAATCGAAGGCGAGCAAGTGCTTCGCAAGCCGCAGCTTCGACGGCCATCTGTGGGGTTGGCATAGATTTCCCCACGAAGGAAACCTCTGTTGGGTCTTGGGCTGAGTTTACGGGAGGAATGTGCACTTCTGCCCAGTATCTCGAGGTGGAAGAGGTGATCCTTGATTTGAACAGCTCGTACTGGGGTGGCTGGGTAGCGCCCATGGTACTGCAGGTAAAATCCCACAATATCTTAACAAAACTACTCGGGGTTGCATCTGGGGTTCTTAGGTAAATGCTGGGATTCGGCATGGCAAGAAATGGTTGTGAGGGTGATGCACAAGGTGAGAGGTGCTTGGCAAGGTCACGCGGTGGCCTTTTTATAGCACTGGAGCTGGATCATTTTTACCGTGGTGAATGGTAATGAAATTTCCAGCTCTGATCCGGAATTCGAAGTCAATGCCATAGATACACTTATTCCACCGAGGTGACACGTTACTGTGGGGGCTGTCGGGAAGGTTTTTGGTAGTTGCGCCAGGGGTAGCAATCTCACACTGCGTACTGGGTGTTTAGTCAAGGTTATCATTAAAGCAGAGGTATGACAACAAGCAGCGTTTAAATACAAGGCCACACGATTACAAAGCGAGGGTACACTGGGACTCGATACAGCTCGGGTTACTTAGTCTACCTCATTTACATCCATGCGGGCGTGCCTTGTCGAGGCTTCTCCACGGGCTCGCCGTCGGAATTGACTGGAGTGGGTTGAGGGGCTGCAGGCTCGGGGTAGCGATGGTGGCCATTTCGGGGATTGCTCGCCACAACTCCGTTGGCGTGTGTTCCCAAAATGCGACGTAGCACCTCTAGGGTTATCGCAACACCTTGGCCGATGGCTGGGGTAGACCTCAGGGGCTCGATAGGTTGTCCAAACAGCACGACTGGGTTGTCGGCGTTGGGCTCGTCCTCTTCTCTTGCCGGGGCTCGACGAACCAGCTCTCCACGAGCTGCGATAAGATCAATAGTGACCTGATCGCACAGTTCTTCTAGTGCACTTACATAGCGCACCAGGTGCAACAATGCAGGATCTGTCTCGTGATCTCCGTTGGCAACTTGGGGTGGTCTACCATACCCTTCACGCCTGGGGTAGTAGTGGAACGAGCGACAGTCAACTCTTGGCGACAAGTGCCGGAGATGAACTGTAGCTTCTCGAGCAGCTAGTTGGATGGCTTGTGGCTCAAAGGAAGTTGTCCTTCCGGTGAACCTGTAGGGGCGTTCGGGTGCGTGACCCCTACCGTAGATGTGTACAGTGGCCCAGAATTGACGGCTTTCACCGCTTACGGGCCCTTGGTACACAACATATTCTGGGGGTTCTTCTAATGCATAGGCACGACGGGTGAGGTTTGCGAGTATGGTCACAAAACCTCCAAGGTTGGTCGCTGTGGTCTCATAGTGCACAATAGGACCAGGCATTGCGTCTTGGGTTAGGATAGCGGCCGGGCTGTGCTGGGTTGAGACTAGCGTGCCCTTTTTATAGGAAAAAGGGGTCGGAGTCTTCCTTCGCACGCTTGCGAGAAAGGACTATCTAGGGGGCCGGTCACTGGCGCGTGATCGACGGCTAGGCTGGTAGGTTGGGCACCGACTGCCAAAAGGTGCCGGGTCACTGTGGGGCTATCTTGCAGGAGAAGCTTGGTTGTGGGTTTGGTTTGCCTAGGTTTATTGACCTGGCTAAGATAGGATTAGCCAATGGTCAGCCTGGCTCTGATACCAAGTCTGTCACGACCGGTTTTCCAGACATTAAATTCCATAAAATGGCCATTGAGCTCATCAGCCCCAGGATTACTGTTAGCTGATGAGGCACCAACTTGTTACAGAAATTCCAAGCAAAGGTACAAAATATGTAGTACAAGACCATTGTGGCCTATGAGTACAACAAATGGTTTTCTAGTGGTTGAGGGCGGAAGCGGTGTGTGGATCACCACGGCTATGGGACTCCATTTCCCACGGGAACAGCTGACCAGGATAACTCCTATCTTCACGAGGCTGCTATCACCGTTGCTCAGGTCCCGAGGCGGTCGTCGCAACGCTCCTCCCCAAGCAATAAAACTGGCCAAGACAATAGCCAGGGACAAGCCAGTGAGTACTTTGAATGTACTCGCAAACATTATGAACATAGGTATAATATGACCATTGATGCTCATGCTTTGCAATATCCTTATACTCGCTTAGTTAGTCATAAAATTGAATATCTTGATGCATGCAAACAGGTTAGTCATATGCAACCGGAAATTATGCAATGGCCACATAGAGGTAATAAATACTGGGTGCCAAGCGAGGGTCTGAATGACTCCTCGAGCGGAAAATGCGGAATAATAGATACTGGTGCCAAACGAGTGTCTGAAAGACTCCTCGAGCGGAAAATGCGGAATAATAGATACTGGTGCCAAACGAGTGTCTGAAAGACTCCTCGAGCGGAAAATGCGGAATAATAGATACTGGTGCCAAACGAGTGTCTGAAAGACTCCTCGAGCGGAAAATGCGGAATAATAATGCCACAGTCGGGCGTCTGAGCGACGCCACAGAAAGGGCTTTAAAAGAAATGCCACAGTCGGGCGTCTGAGCGACACCACAGAAAGGGCTTTAAAAGAAATGCCACAGTCGGGCGTCTGAGCGACACCACAGAAAGGGCTTTAAAAGAAATGCCACAGTCGGGCGTCTGAGCAACACCACAGAAAGGGCTTTTAAAAGAAAATAATCATAGTGAATATCCCAGAGGTAGAACCATCCCAGAGATATTCGATGATAACCATAATAATCACGGGTTAGTCAACAATAGTAATAATCATAATCATCACAAGTCATAATCAATATTTTTAGTGGTTTTTCCTCCGAAGACCGACGCTAAGACCGACACTTGACCCATCCCAGACTGTAATCCTTAACCGTGGACATGGCTATTCGAATAGGTTTAATATCTCTGCAGAGGGTGTACTCTTTACCCACGAGTAACGGATTCCTTTAGTCCATCGGGACTAATTCCGTCTACGGTCTTTTAATTGAAAACACACCTGACTTGCACACACCAGCTCAACTCACCGGTGTCTGGAATCACCCACGACACCTGTCAAGCAAACTCTAAGTGGGGAGGCTACAACCTCGACGTAGCATGGGATCAAATTTCTATTCGCGCGCTCTAAGGGGTATCCCCCTCTCGGTCCCAACCGGATACACCCATGCCCCCAGACCAGGTGGCATGCCTACCGGATGCAGCCGGTATCTTCCACCATGGCCTCTCTGTACGGTGTGTGCCAAGACAAGGGTTAGCAACTTACTGAACCATACCCCACCTACGGTGGGGACCTGTGGCAGTACGAAAACAAGTATGGGGGTTACCGGAACAAGACTCGATCTACGGCCGACTCAGGAGGCTTATGAGTTTCCTGCATGGTTAGCACAACAAAAATACTTCAACCAACAAATCACCACCCATTATACCTTACCATGCCATACCGAATATAACCGTCCCGACGGAGACCGGCGACAAGTTCATACCTACACAAGGCAAAGGCTTTCCCGGATTTCTTACCGGCATGCATGTAAGGCACATGAGGATGATTTCCGTCACACGAGTATGCTCATTTCGAACAGCAAGGAAATCACAATAATGCATCCATGCAAATGATCATATCACATGAAATAACCATACTCCGAACTAAGGTGGTGTTATAAATGTGTCAACCAACACACCAAAATAATTATCCCGGGGTTCAGAATGCTTGCCTTAATGGTGTGGAAAGGCAAGGTGTACTCCAAATCTTTTGAAAGCTTTCTTCCTTTCTCCAAAATCCTATTTTCAAAAATATGCAAATAACACATATTTCAAAAACAGCACAAAAAGTTGTTTTAGAAAATTTTCAAATAAATCTTAAAATAAACTAGACAATATTTTAGAGATGTAGGAAAAGGAATCAATTCAATTGGATTTATATTTAAAAAGTTATAGTCAGTCAAAGTTCTGGTCAAAACTGATTTAAATAAAACAGAAAAGGAAAAACGTTTCAGAGGGGGATACGCTTTCGGAGCGGGGAGACGTACTGGGGGAATTACGCCTTCACTTAAACACACGGACGGCGCGGTGTGTCACTGACAGTGGTTCCAGGGGGCCCACTAGTCAAGTTTGACTAGTCTTCTCCCTCTCTTTCCTCTGTCCCGAGCGGAGGCGGAGCTCCGACGATCGTCGCCGGCGACTGGCGGCTCCTCGCGGGGCTCCGAGGGCGGGGATGGATCCGCTACTCCGGGGCGGTCCTCCCGATGGTCGCCTGGCAGGTGGGGGCGGAGGGAGCTGCCGGCGGCGAGCTTCTCGGCGGAGGTGGCCTCGGGAGCAAAGTGCTCTTGGGGCTGCGGTGGCTCCCGATCAAAATCGAGCAGGGGGAAAGGTTCACGGGAGGAAGAGGAGGCTTCTGGTGGAGAGAGTGGAGAGGGGGAGGTCCTGGTGACGCCGGAACGGCAGGGGCAGTGGCGATGGCCGGAGTTGCCGGAGACGGGGAAGAAAACCTCCCTGGGTCGAATGCGGGCTAGGGGAAACGCCATAGGGGTGGCCTGAGGTTGCCTGCGTGCGGAAACGGGCTCGGGGTCTCCTTAAGTAGGCGTGGCAAGGCGGTTCCGCGGCGGCCGTGGATAAGAACGCCGGCGACCTCCATTCTGTAGCTAGGGAGACGTGGCGGCGACAAGAGCTCGCAGACACGCTTGCGGATGAGCTCGGGCTGTTCAAAGGGCCAGGTGGCGAGCCGGGGTGGCTTGGGCGACGCTGGACGAAGCAGCGACTGTCGGCCGACGCCGGCGTGCCGCCAAAAGTGCTCTGGCGGTGGCGCTGTAGGGTGCCAGGGCGGGCTGGCGGGTAGTGGTGAGGCGGTGAGTGTGTGGCATGGCGCTGCAGAGTGGGCCAAAACCAGGGGCCAGCGTGTCGGCTCGGGCGCGGCATCATGCAATACGCGCGCTCTGGGAGCGTCCAGTGCACGCACGGGAGATGTTCGACACAATGCCGCGGCATGCTACAGGTCACAGGTGAGGTTGGGGTTTAGCAGATTGAGGTTAGGGGAAACAGGGAGTCTAGTGGACATGCTGGTTGATCAGAGGTGCAAGATCATAGTGAAATGACAAGAATCATGCCAAAACAGATCATGCCCACAAGGTGTTTGACAAAATGCCAAGGGCACTTAGGCAAGTCTTGGAGTTGTCAAAAACTCCAGATCAGTGTCTCCTTGGATGTACAATAGGGTAGTGAGGTCATATGGATAAAAAGAGGAACTTACTAGTGCAAATTCTGCAGAATTACAATTCTGGACAGGAACTTACTAGTGCAAATTCTGCAGAATTACAATTCTGGACAGGAAATAAAAGGCATCATTTCATGAACCAAAATTGCCCCAAAGGGTGCATGCTCCTGGACTTAGGGGTTTGGTAGGGAGGACTAGGAGCATGAGAAAACACAAGATCACTGGAGCAAGAAATAATGGGGTTGCAGTAGAAAACACCAGTCTGGTCCGGAATGAAGATGATGCTGATCCACTCAAAAATTGCAAATAACCTCACTGGGTTTTTGCATAAAGTTGAATCATATGATATTACTAACATCCCAAAATTTTGGTGGAGGCTAGAAAGGAATATTTAAAAGGGTTGTAGTGCAAAAATGCCCACTGGACCAGAGAAGAAAATTTAGGTGTAGAGCTCAATTTATTTCATGAAATAAAGATGTTTTTGCATAAAAGTGATTTAATGACATCACATGACATCTCCAAATTTTGGTGGGAATTTTAAGAGAATTTATCAAATGGTTGTAGTTCAAATATTGCCATTCAACTTGAAAAAACCATTTTCAAGAAAGTAAAGATCAAGCAACTTAATTATGCAAATTAGTTGTACTGATAAAAGTAAAGTTTTTCTAGAGAGGTTAAACAAGTCCAATAACACATTTGAAAAGTTCACACTTAGGGGAAAAACTCCATAATGACAAGGTTAAAGATCAAAAGGGAGCTCAGAAAATAAAGGTTTTAAGTCCTGGCAAAAATTTTAATTTATAAAACAAGGCCAAAAAATTTCGGGGTGTCACACTCTTTCCTCGGAGGTGGTGAAGATGGAGTTGTTGATGACATAGGCTTATCGTCCAACATCGAGTGTATGAGGTGTTCCAACTTACGAATAATGCCCTTGAGTGCGGTGATATGCTCGTGCAATAGAATATTTTCACGAGTTAGATACTTGTTCTACACACGAACTATTTCAATCATCTTGAAAGCTTCAATTTCAGTAGGGGTAAGAAGATTGTAATGAGGTTTAAGGATGTCTTGTTCTTCTGCTGTCGGAGCTTGATCCTCCGTGGCCTTCTTGATCTTATCATCCTTGTTGATCTCCTCGGGTTCTTCTCTCTTCAGCTCTATCTTCATTAGCCAAGCATCATCGCCCTCATTGTTGGAGGAGGGGGACGACATGATGCCTGGCCTTGACAACTCTGGCAGAAAACAGCTCGAAATAAAAATCGAGGATATTTACATGGTACGGTGGTCAAAACCTTCAAGAGATTATATAATGAATTTTTACCAACCAAAAGAAGTATCGTGCAAGAAAACGGAGTCCAAAGGGCACACGAGGTGCCCACGAGGCAGGGGGCGCGCCCAGGGGAGTAGGTCGCGCCCTCCACCCTCGTGGATGCCCCGTGTCCCTTTCGGACTACTTCTTATTTTCCTATTTTCTTAAATATTCCAAAACGGAGAAAAATTGCTATTAGAACTATTTTGGAGTCGGTTTACTTACTGTACCACATACCTATTCCTTTACGGAGTCTGAAACGTTCTGGAAATTGTCCCTTATGTACTCCTCCGGGGTTATGATTTCAATAACATTAGTTTCAACATTTATGGGATTACCTGAGATATAATGTTTGATTCTTTGACCTTTCACCACCTTCGGATTTGTGCCTTCGAAGTTGTTGATTTTTATGGCACCAGAACGATAGACCTCCTCGATAACGTAAGTACCTTCCCATTTAGAGAGGAGTTTTCCTGCAAAAAATCTTAAACAAGAGTTGTATAGCAAAACATAATCACCTACATTATACTCACGCTTTTGTATCCTTTTGTCATGCCATCTTTTAACTTTTTCTTTAAACAGTTTGGCATTCTCATACCTTGGGTTCTCCACTCATCAAGTGAGCTAATATCAAATAGTCTTTTCTCTTCTGCAAGTTTGAAATCATAATTGAGCTCTTTAATGGCCCAATATACCTTATGCTCTAGTTCGAGAGGTAAGTGACATGCTTTTCCATAAACCATTTTATACGGAGACATACCCATAGGATTTTTATATGCAGTTCTATAGGCCCATAATGCATCATCAAGTTTCTTTGACCAATTCTTTCTAGATCTATTAACAGTCTTTTGCAAAATTAATTTAATCTCCCTATTACTTAGTTCTACTTGACCACTAGAATGTGGGTGATATGGAGATGCAATTCTATGATTAACGTCATACTTAGCAAGCATTTTATGAAAAGCACCATGAATAAAATGTGAACCACCATCAGTCATTAAGTATCTAGGGACTCCAAACCTCAGAAAAATAACTTCTTTAAGCATCTTAATAGAGGTGTTATGATCAGCACTACTAGTTGGAATAGCTTCTACCCACTTAGTAATGTAATCAACAACAACTAAAATATGTGTATACCCATTAGAGGAAGGAAACGGTCCCATATAATCAAAGCCCTAAACATCAAATGGTTCATTAATGAGTGGGTAGTTCATAGGCATTTCTTGACGTCTACTGATATTACCAATTCTTTGACATTCATCACAAGACAAGACAGACTTACGAGCATCTTTGAAAAGAGTAGGCCAATAAAAACCCTATTGTAATACCTTATGTGCAGTTCTATCTCCAACGTGGTGTCCTCCATAAGCCTCGGAGTGACACTTGCGTAGGATCTGTTCCTGTTCATGCTCAAGTACACAACATCTATTAACACCATCTATTCCTTCTTTATAAAGGTGTGGGTCATCCTAGAAGTAATGTCTTAAATCATAGAAAAACTTTTTCTTTTGCTGGTATGTGAAACTAGGTGGTATAAATTTAGCAACAATGTAATTAGCATAATCAGCATACCATGGAGCAGTACGAAAAGCATTTATGACAGCTAATTTTTCATCAAGAAAGCTATCATCAATAGGTAGTGGGTCATCAAGAATATTCTCTAACCTAGATAAGTTGTCTGCAATGGGGTTCTCAGCTCCCTTTCTATCAATAATATGCAAATCCAATTCTTGTAGCAAGAGAACCCATCTACTAAGTCTAGGTTTAACATCTTTATTTTGCATAAGATATTTAATAGCAGCATGATCAGTGTGAACAGTTACTTTAGAATCAACAATATAAGGTCTGAACTTATCACAAGCAAATACAACTGCTAAAAATTATTTTTTAGTAGTAGCATAATTTATCTGGGCACTGTCTAGAGTTGTACTAGCATATTGGATAACATTTAATTTCTTATCAACTCTTTGGCCTAGAACAGCACCTACAGCATAATCACTAGCATCAACATAATTTCAAAGGGTAAATTCCAATCAGGTGGCTGAACAATAGGTGCAGAAATCAAGTATTTCAAATGCTTCTACACAATCATCATCAAAGACAAAAGGAACATCTTTTTGTAAGAGATTAGTCAAAGGCCTAGAATTTTTTTAGAAGTCCTTCATGAACCTCCTATAAAAACCGGCATTACCAAGGAAACTTCTTATTCCTTTAATGTCCTTAGGACACGACATCTTTTCAATAACATCGACTTTAGCTTTATCAACTTCAATACCTCTTTCAGAAATTTTATGCCCCAAGACAATATCTTCATTAACCATAAAGTGACACTTCTCCCAATTCAAGACAAGATTGGTTTCTTCACATCTATGCAAAACTCGATCAAGGTTGCTTAACCAATCATCAAAAGAAGTTCCATACACGGAAAAATCATCCATGAAAACCTCAACAATCTTTTCACAAAAGTCAGAGAATATAGCAGTCACACATCTTTGAAAGGTAGCAGGTCCATTACATAAACCAAAAGTCATAACTCTATAAGCAAAGGTACCGAAAGGGCAGGTAAAAGTGGTCTTTTCTTGGTCCTCTTTTGTCACAGGTATTCGAGAGAAACCAGAATAATCATCTAGAAAGCTAAAATGTGTGTGTTTGGATAATCTTTCTAGCATTTGATCAATAAAAGGTAAAGGATAATGATCATTTTTAGTAGCTTTATTTAATTTACGGAAGTCAATTACCATTCTATAATCGGTAACAATTCTTTGTGGGATCAATTCATCGTTTTCATTAGGAACAACAGTAATACCTCCTTTCTTAGGGACACAATGAACAGGACTTACCCACTGACTATCAGCAACGGGATAAATTATACCTGCCTCTAGAAGCTTTAGTATTTCTTTTCTTACTACTTCTTTCATCTTAGGATTTAACCGTCGTTGGTGATCAACAACCGGTTTAGCGTCTTTCTCCAATTTTGTTTTGTGTTCGCATAGAGTGGGACTAATTC
Organism: Aegilops umbellulata; assembly: GCA_032464435.1. Lineage (NCBI taxonomy): Eukaryota > Viridiplantae > Streptophyta > Magnoliopsida > Poales > Poaceae > Aegilops > Aegilops umbellulata. Next base: position 362,397,954 of record CP136057.1, read on the forward strand.
CCTTAAGATCATCAAGAGTATATCCAATAGCAGCACGGTGTTTCTTCAGAGTTTTCAATAATTTCTCTTCTTCCTTCTCTGAAAGGTTAGCACTAATAATAACAGGATATATCTTCTTTTCATCAATATAACCATATTTAAGAGTATCAGGTAATGGTTTAAGATCAAACACGGGATCACCCTTGGGTGGAGGAGGATCCCCTAGAATTTCAACAGGCAAGTTGTGTTTCAAAATAGGTCCCTATTTAAAGAATACTTCATCTATTTCCCTTCTTTCATTCATAAACATATCATTTTCATGGTCTAGCAAATATTGTTCTAAAGGATCATTAGGAGGCACAACAATAGAAGCAAGACCAATAATTTCATCTTTACTAGGCAATTCTTTATTATGGGGTTGTCTACGAAATTTAGCAAAATTAAAATCACGAGACATATCCCCTAAACCAATAGTAACTACATAATTTTTGCAATCTATCTTAACATTAACAGTATTCAAGAAGGGTCTACCAAATATAATGGGACAAAATTCATCTTGTGGGGAACCAAGAACAAGAAAATCAGTAGGATATTTAACTTCCCCACACAAGACTTCAACATCTCTAACAATCCCAATTGGTGAAATAGTATCTCTATTGGCCAGCTTAATAGTAACATCGATATCTTCTATCTCAGCAGGTGCAATATCATGCATAATTTCTTCATATAAAGAATGAGGTATTGCACTCACACTAGCACCCATATCACATAAGCCATGATAACAATGATCTCCTATTTTAACAGAAACAACTGGCATGCCTACAACAGGCCTATGTTTATTTTTAGTGTCGGGTCTAGCAATTCTAGCAGCTTCATCACAGAAGTAAATAACATGCCCATCAATATTATTGACCAAGAGACCTTTAACCATAGCAATACTAGGTTCAACTTTAATTTTCTCAGAAGGTGTAGGTGTTCTAGTATTACTCTTACAAACCACAGTGAAGCTTTAGCATGATCCTTTATTCTAGTAGGGAAAGGTGGTTTCTCAATATAAGTGGTAGGAATAATAGGATCAACATTATAAGTGATAGTCTTTTCTTCAACTTTAATATGTTCAACTACTTTTACTTCAATGGGAGGATGATTTTTAAAACACTTCTCCTTAGGGAGATCAACATGAGTAGCAAATGATTCACAGAAAGAAGCTACTATCTCAGAGTCAAGTCCATATTTAGTGCTAAATTCACGAAAAGCATCGGTATCCATAAAAGATTTAACACAATCAAACTTATGTGTTCTACCTGAATCCTTACCTTCGTCGAGATCCCAATCTTCAGAGTTGTGTTTAATTCCTTCCAATAAATCCCATTTGAATTCAATAGTCTTCATCATAAAAGAACCAGTACAAGAAGTATCGAGCATGGAGCGATTATTGAGAGAAAGCCGAGCATAAATTTTTGAATAATAATTTTTCTTGAGAGCTCATGATTGGGAAATGAATATAACATTGAATTAAGCCTCCCCAAGATTGAGCGAAGCTTTCTCCTTCGCGAGGCCAAAAATTATATATATAATTACGATCATGATGAACCAGATGCATAGGATAAAACTTCTGATGAAGTTCCAATTTCAATCCGTTGTAGTTCCATGATCCAATATCATCGCATAGCCTAAACCATGTCAATACCTTTCCCTTCAAAGATAAATGGAAAACCTTCTTCTTGATAACATCGTCGGGCATACCTGCAAGCTTAAATAATCCACAAACTTCATCCACATAGATTAGGTGTAAATCGGGATGCAATGTTCCATCTCATGTAAAAGGATTAGCTAGCAGTTTCTCTACCATACCCGAAGGAATTTCAAAGTAAACATTTTCAGTAGGTTCAGTAGGTTGAGGATCAACTCTTTTCTCTACTGGTCGGGGTGAAGATACCCCGAACAGGCCCCTCAAAGGATTACTTTCCATAGTAACAAGTGACAGTAAATTTCAGCACAATATATAAATTTTTCCTTACCAAATTCCACTTACCAAAGGAGCTTCACTCCCCGGCAACGGCGCCAGAAAAGAGTCTTGATGACCCACAGGTATAGGGGATCTATCGTAGTCCTTTCGATAAGTAAGAGTGTCAAACCAACGAGGAGCAGAAGGAAATGACAAGCGGTTTCCAGTAAGGTATTCTCTGCTAGCACTGAAATTATCGGTAACAGATAGTTTTGTGATAAGGTAATTTGTAACGGGTAACAAGCAAGTAAACAAGGTGCAGCAAGGTGGCCCAATCCTTTTTGTAGCAAAGGACAAACCTGGACAAACTCTTATATAAAGGAAAACGCTCCCAAGGACACATGGGAATTATCGCCAAGCTAGTTTTCATCATGCTCATATGATTCACGTTCGTTACTTTGATAATTTGATATGTGGCTGGACCAGTGCTTGGGTACTGCCCTTCCTTGGACAAGCATCCCACTTATGATTAACCCCTCTTGCAAGCATCCGCAACTACAAAAGAAGTATTAAGGTAAACCTAACCATAGCATGAAACATATGGATCCAAATCAGCCCCTTACGAAGCGACGCATAAACTAGGGTTTAAGCTTCTATCACTCCAGCAACCCATCTTCTACTTATTACTTCCCAATGCCTTCCTCTAGGCCCAAACAATGGTGAAGTGTCATGTAGTCGACGTTCACATAACACCACTAGAGGAAAGACAACATACATCTCATCAAAATATCGAACAAATACCAAATTCACATGACTACTTATAGCAAGACTGCTCCCATGTCCTCGGGAACAAATGTAACTACTCACAAATCATATTCATGTTACGAATCAGAGGGGTATTAATATGCATAAAGGATCTGAACATATGATCTTACACCAAATAAACCAACTAGCATCAACTACAAGGAGTAATCAACACTACTAGCAACCCACAGGTACCAATCTGAGGTTTTGAGACAAAGATTGGATACAAGAGATGAACTAGGGTTTGATATGAGATGGTGCTGGTGAAGATGTTGATGGAGATTGACCCCCTCCCAATGAGAGGATCGATGGTGATGATGATGGTGATGATTTCCCCCTCCCGGAGGGATGTTTCCCCGGCAGAACAGCTCCGCCGGAGCCCTAGATTGGTTTCGCCAGGTTCCGCCTCGAGACGGTGGTGCTTCGTCCCGAAAGCTTCCTTCTGATTTTTTCTAAGGCAAAAGACTTCATATAGCAAAATATGGGCATCGGAGGCCTCCCAGGGGCCCACGAGGCAGGGGACGCGCCCAGGGGGGTAGGGCGCGCCCCCCACCCTCGTGGATGGTGGGTGGCCCCCCTCTGGTGCTTTCTTCGCCCAATATTTTATATATATTCCAAAACTGACTTTCATGGAGTTTCAGGACTTTTAGAGTTGTGCAGAATAGGTTTCTAATATTTGGTCCTTTTCCAGCCCAGAATTCCAGCCGCCGGCATTCTCCCTCTTCATGTAAACCTTGTAAAATAAGAGAGAAAAGGCATAAGTATTGTGACATAATGTGTAGTAATAGCCCATAATGCAATAAATATCGATATAAAAGCATGATGCAAAATGGACGTATCAATGAACAACCGCGCCCAATTCCAAATCATGAGTAGGATAGTTCCCTTCGTGGGGTCGTAGCTGGCGAGATGCGTATGCTACAACCTTGCCATCTTGCATGAGTACGCAACGTAGACCTTGCTTGGAAGCGTCATAGTACACATCAAAGCTGCGGTAGATGTCTAGAAGAGTCAACACAGGTGCTGTTGTTAGTCTGGTTTTCAGCTCATTGAAACTTTTCTCACAGTCCTTAGTCCATTCAAACTTCTTATCTTTCTTGAGAAGCTCTATCATTGGCTTGTCAATCTTAGAGAAACCTTCAATGAAACGATGGTAGTACCCGGCTAATCCAAGGAAACTCCGGATTTGGGATACTGTCGTGGGTGCCATCCAATCAAGCACGTCCTTCACCTTACTTGGATCCATGGCTATACCTTCTGCTGAGAGCACATGCCATAGGAATCCGACTTGCTTGAGCCAAAATCCGCATTTACTAAATTTGGCGTATAGTTGATGGTCACGAAGTCTTTGTAAGACAGCTCTGAGGTGTCCCTTGTGCTCTTCTTCACCTTTTGAGTATATTAGGATATCATCGAGGAAGACCACCACAAATTTATCCACGCAATCCATGAATACTTTGTTCATCATGTGCATGAAGAAAGCAGGGGCATTGGTGAGGCTGAAGGACAGAACGGTATATTCATAAAGACTGTATCGGGTAGTGAACGTGGTCTTAGGAATATCTTCTTTTTATCTTGAGTTAGTGGTATCCAGTCCTTAAATCAATTTTGGAGAATACTTTTGCCCCACTGAGTTCATCAAATAAAAAGTTGATCCTTGGTAGTGGATATTTGTTTTTAATAGTAACATCATTCAGCTGACGGTAATCCACACACATCCGGAGACTACCATCTTTCTTGTCCACAAATATTGTGGGTGGTCCCCATGGTGAAGAGCTTGGACGGATATAACCTTTCTGAAGCATCTCATCAAGCTATTTATTTAATTCCACTAATTCCGACGAAGCATCTGATAATACTTCTTGTATAACGGTGCGGTCCTGAGCACAAGGTCAATTGCAAACTCAATTTCTCGGTCTGGCGGCATTCTTGGCAATTCTTCAGGGAATACATCGGGAAATTCACTGACCATAGGAATTAATCCCAAGTCTTCAGCTACTGCAGTGAAGACTATTTCTTTCTTGGGTATGCTTCTACGGGCATAGAATTTTGTAGTTTGCCTTTCCTGACTTGTTAAGGTGACTTCTCTGGTCGCGCAGTTAATGCATACTTGGTATTGGGTTAACCAATTCATTCCCAAAATAATGTCCAACTTGGCAGACTCAATGACTATCAAGGAAGTTGGAAGGCGGACTCCTTTGATATCAATTTCCAAGTTACGGCATACCAGATTGCTTCTGAGCAAAGATCTCGGTGATTGTACCAGCATATTCTTTCTCAAAATCGAACAAGCAAATTTGTTTTGGGCAACAAAACTCCACGAAATGAAAGAGGGGAAGCCCCAAAGTCAAATAAAATTATTGCACGTATGTTATCAACAGGAAACATATCAGTCACGACTCCGGGGTCCTTTTGGGCTTCGTCTGTGGAGAGGTGAATTACTTGCCCTTTGATGGTTTGCTGGATAGGGTACGACCCCATGGTTGACTTGTGTCCTGAATGGAGCATTTGTCTTGCCGTTCTTGGGACACTGTCTTGCATAATGTCCGGTTTGTCCACAACTGAAACAGGAATTGATGCGCTGACACTCTTCTTGCACCGGGCTGGTTACGACATTCTTGACTTGGGTAGTGGTCTTGTTAACATTCTGCTGCCAATTGGGCTTGTACTCTACTTGAGTGTGCTAGCAAGTATGAGCCTTCTGCATTGGCTGACCATCCTTTTTACGCTCAAACTTGCGCTTGTGATCATTATTGTCGGTGTACTAAAGTAGGGGTACCTTAGTACCCCAGACTTGTGCACGGGCAGTTGTAGCACCCTGCGGCAAGGCCCGCCCGGGAAGCGCCAAGAGAAGACCAAGCATTCAAGACAAGGCCCCCGGCAAGAGGAGCTTGCCGGGCCAAGAAGACAAGGCCCCCGGCAAGAGGAGCTTGCCGGGCCAAGAAGGCAAGGCCCCGGCAAGAGGAGCTTGCCGGGACGACCGAGCCCATATAGGACCATTCAAGAACAAAGTACGCAAGACAGAAGATCGAGACCCCGGCAAGAGGAGCTTGCCGGGAAGGCCGAACCCAGGCTCCACAAGAGAAGCCCGCCACGGCGCGCCATGCGCCCCGGCAAGGCCTGATAGCCGGCAAGCTATCAGGCACAGGAAGACGACCCCCGCGGCAAGCCACTTGCCGCGGCAAATCGCCACCTCAGGACTGCGCTCCAGCTCGCCCGCCCACGCGTCGCTCCGGGGCTTCCCCCAAGGGCACGTGGCGGGGCACCGCGCAGCCTGGGGCATGCGGTGGCATGCAGCCACCACCGTGGCGAGCGGTGGCGCACCTAACGGTCCGCCTCGGTGCTGTCCAGGCGACCGTGACGGGCATTTAATGCCCTTGTCCCCTACCGCCAGAAGTAGGTATGATAACACTGTGCCGCACTGTAGCGCCACTGTTCCCGCGCTGTTACAACTACCACCCCTTTTACACTTTTACCCCTCTCTCTTACGTTGACACCTGTCGGTGACCCCTTTGCCTATAAAAGGAGGCCCGTGTGCAACGTAGAAGGGGTTCGGAGGTTCGGACATTTGGTCAGGGGGTTCGCACATTTTGTCGGGTTCGGAGATTGGCAACCCAGACAGCCATACGCTCGGTGTAGCTAGCTCTCCAAGCTCCCGAGCTCCCTAGTTCAATACAACCAAGCAGGAGTAGGGTTTTACGCGTCCATCGCGGCCCGAACCTGGGTAAACCGCCCGTGTGCTCGCCTCGATCTGCTCTCCGCGCACCCTCCGCCCTCTCACCGGACAAACGAAGGGGGTCCGGCCCCATAGGTGCTCGCGGGGGACAGTTCCCCCCGACATCTTTGGCGCGCCAGGTAGGGGCGCCGCGGCGAGGTTGCGCGGATCAGATCCGGCGTTCGCGCGAGCGCGCTCTTCGTCAGCTTCTCCGAATTCGCTAGCTTCATCAACAACCAGAACGCCGGGGGACAGCCCGCTCCTGCGGATCCCAGGATCCGTCCAGTCGAAGCAGGTGTCCCCGATAAGCCTTGCTCCGGCAAGCAGATCAGCGGTCTGACTGCTGAGGAACAGTCCGCTCCTGCGGATCCGAGGATCTGTCCAGTTGAAGCGGGGGTTCCCGACAAGCAGACTGCTGAGGAACAGTCCGCTCCTGCGGATCCGAGGATCTGTCCAGTTGAAGCGGGGGTTCCCGACAAGCAGACTGCTGAGGAACGGCCCGCTCCTGCGGATCCGAGGATCTGTCCAGTTGAAGCGGGGGTTCCCGACAAGCAGACTGCTGAGGAACGGCCCGCTCCTGCGGATCCGAGGATCTGTCCAGTTGAAGCGGGGGTTCCCGACAAGCAGACTGCTGAGGAACGGCCCGCTCCTGCGGATCCGAGGATCTGTCCAGTTGAAGCGGGGGTTCCCGACAAGCAGACTGCTGAGGAACGGCCCGCTCCTGCGGATCCGAGGATCTGTCCAGTTGAAGCGGGGGTTCCCGACAAGCAGACTGCTGAGGAACGGCCCGCTCCTGCGGATCTGAGGATCTGTCCAGTTGAAGCGGGGGTTCCCGACAAGCAGACTGCTGAGGAACGGCCCGCTCCTGCGGATCCGAGGATCTGTCCAGTTGAAGCGGGGGTTCCCGACAAGCAGACTGCTGAGGAACAGTCCGCTCCTGCGGATCCGAGGATCTGTCCAGTTGAAGCGGGGGTTCCCGACAAGCTTTGGCATTCTTTCCCACGAGCTCGTGTGCGGCCCTCCTCTAGTATCCACTCGCGCAGAGACTGGGCAAGAAGCAGCTGCTCCTTGAGGAGGACCGCCTTCTGGCCGCTGGGCGAACGATTCAGCGAACTCTGCGCCGCTCCCGTAGCCGCAGAAGTTAGCGCCAGAAGTCACGAGAAAGGCGACCTCGTTCCCCGGCGCGCCTCGTCCGCCGGGGTGCCAAACGAGTTGACGCCGACCGAGGGAGGAATCTTGCCAGCGCGGCTGCCGGAACCCGTTCCGCCAACCATCCTCTCTGCCCAAGTCTTGCCGCAGTTGCATGTGATCCTTGGCGCAGAGAGGGGCGCGGATCCCCAAGCATAGCTACGCCTAGCTCCGGAGGGTCGTGAGGCCCTGCGCCTTTGCCTACCCCCAGGATGGGCTGGATGCTGCCCAAGGAGGTTTTACCCTACCAGGCGGCAAGCAATAAGAAAAGATAAGTTGCCGGAGCTCGAGCAATTGCCCCATCAATTTTTAAGAGTTATCTCCCTCGAACGACCGAGCCTTGGTTGAGAGGCCTGAGCGCGGAAGGACCGGCACGAGACTGGTTGCGCCCTCATTTCGTTTCGAGTCCGCTCAACGACTTGAGTGTGCTACATCCCGAGTAGCGTCCTCACTTTGTTTCGAGCTCGCCCGGCACCCTAAGCGTGCTGCGACCGCAGTCGCACCGCTTACTTTGCCTTGAGCCTGCTCAACAATCTGAGTGAGCGGCAACCAGCCGCGGCGAGGTTTCTTGCCGGTGGAAGCCCCGCCAGCGGGTCGCTGACGTCCCGCACTCGGCGCCCGTGGCAAGGCGGAGGCCTACGCCGGCAAGTCCCCGAAAGCGTAGGGCGGAAACAAACAAGGCGCCGGTCAAGTAGAGGAGATAACAGCGCGATGCATTGCCTAAGATAAAAAGTTATATTACAAAATGCCTTACTGCTGCTCTAACCAGCCGTTTCCATGGCATATTTAACAGCGGCAGGGAAAGGAGATAAAAGAAAGGGGGCAGGCGGCCTAGTCCACGCGGTCGCCATCTTTGCCTCTCCGAATAAAGAGATCGTGCGCGACGTGACGCGCGCCTGCGCGGTTCAGCCCCGCGCACGCCACCCACGCCACGCTCACCCCGCACGCCCCGCCCCCACGACGCCGCGATAAGCGCGCGCCGCCTAGGGAAGGTGCGACGGATGCGGCGTTAAGGAGCAGCGCGACCAAGGCCACGCGTGCCCGTGCACTGTTAGGGCCTGGCCCGACAACGCTCGGCACCGTGTGTGGCCCAGGCCCGGGGGCTCCTGTCGGTGTACTAAAGTAGGGGTACCTTAGTACCCCAGACTTGTGCACGGGCAGTTGTAGCACCCTGCGGCAAGGCCCGCCCGGGAAGCGCCAAGAGAAGACCAAGCATTCAAGACAAGGCCCCCGGCAAGAGGAGCTTGCCGGGCCAAGAAGACAAGGCCCCCGACAAGAGGAGCTTGCCGGGCCAAGAAGGCAAGGCCCCGGCAAGAGGAGCTTGCCGGGACGACCGAGCCCATATAGGACCATTCAAGAACAAAGTACGCAAGACAGAAGATCGAGACCCCGGCAAGAGGAGCTTGCCGGGAAGGCCGAACCCAGGCTCCACAAGAGAAGCCCGCCACGGCGCGCCATGCGCCCCGGCAAGGCCTGATAGCCGGAAGCTATCAGGCACAGGAAGACGACCCCCGCGGCAAGCCACTTGCCGCGGCAAATCGCCACCTCAGGACTGCGCTCCAGCTCGCCCGCCCACGCGTCGCTCCGGGGCTTCCCCCAAGGGCACGTGGCGGGGCACCGCGCAGCCTGGGGCATGCGGTGGCATGCAGCCACCACCGTGGCGAGCGGTGGCGCACCTAACGGTCCGCCTCGGTGCTGTCCAGGCGACCGTGACGGGCATTTAATGCCCTTGTCCCCTACCGCCAGAAGTAGGTATGATAACACTGTGCCGCACTGTAGCGCCACTGTTCCCGCGCTGTTACAACTACCACCCCTTTTACACTTTTACCCCTCTCTCTTATGTTGACACCTGTCGGTGACCCCTTTGCCTATAAAAGGAGGCCCGTGTGCAACGTAGAAGGGGTTCGGAGGTTCGGACATTTGGTCAGGGGGTTCGCACATTTCGTCGGGTTCGGAGATTGGCAACCCAGACAGCCATACGCTCGGTGTAGCTAGCTCTCCAAGCTCCCGAGCTCCCCAGTTCAATACAACCAAGCAGGAGTAGGGTTTTACGCGTCCATCGCGGCCCGAACCTGGGTAAACCGCCCGTGTGCTCGCCTCGATCTGCTCTCCGCGCACCCTCCGCCCTCTCACCGGACAAACGAAGGGGCTCCGGCCCCATAGGTGCTCGCGGGGGACAGTTCCCCCCGACATCTTTGGCGCGCCAGGTAGGGGCGCCGCGGCGAGGTTGCGCGGATCAGATCCGGCGTCCGCGCGAGCGCGCTCTTCGTCAGCTTCTCCGAATTCGCTAGCTTCATCAACAACCAGAACGCCGGGGGACAGCCCGCTCCTGCGGATCCCAGGATCCGTCCAGTCGAAGCAGGTGTCCCCGATAAGCCTTGCTCCGGCAAGCAGATCAGCGGTCTGACTGCTGAGGAACAGTCCGCTCCTGCGGATCCGAGGATCTGTCCAGTTGAAGCGGGGGTTCCCGACAAGCAGACTGCTGAGGAACAGTCCGCTCCTGCGGATCCGAGGATCTGTCCAGTTGAAGCGGGGGTTCCCGACAAGCAGACTGCTGAGGAACGGCCCGCTCCTGCGGATCCGAGGATCTGTCCAGTTGAAGCGGGGGTTCCCGACAAGCAGACTGCTGAGGAACGGCCCGCTCCTGCGGATCCGAGGATCTGTCCAGTTGAAGCGGGGGTTCCCGACAAGCAGACTGCTGAGGAACGGCCCGCTCCTGCGGATTCGAGGATCTGTCCAGTTGAAGCGGGGGTTCCCGACAAGCAGACTGCTGAGGAACGGCCCGCTCCTGCGGATCCGAGGATCTGTCCAGTTGAAGCGGGGGTTCCCGACAAGCAGACTGCTGAGGAACGGCCCGCTCCTGCGGATCCGAGGATCTGTCCAGTTGAAGCGGGGGTTCCCGACAAGCAGACTGCTGAGGAACGGCCCGCTCCTGCGGATCCGAGGATCTGTCCAGTTGAAGCGGGGGTTCCCGACAAGCAGACTGCTGAGGAACAGTCCGCTCCTGCGGATCCGAGGATCTGTCCAGTTGAAGCGGGGGTTCCCGACAAGCTTTGGCATTCTTTCCCACGAGCTCGTGTGCGGCCCTCCTCTAGTATCCACTCGCGCAGAGACTGGGCAAGAAGCAGCTGCTCCTTGAGGAGGACCGCCTTCTGGCCGCTGGGCGAACGATTCAGCGAACTCTGCGCCGCTCCCGTAGCCGCAGAAGTTAGCGCCAGAAGTCACGAGAAAGGCGACCTCGTTCCCCGGCGCGCCTCGTCCGCCGGGGTGCCAAACGAGTTGACGCCGACCGAGGGAGGAATCTTGCCAGCGCGGCTGCCGGAACCCGTTCCGCCAACCATCCTCTCTGCCCAAGTCTTGCCGCAGTTGCATGTGATCCTTGGCGCAGAGAGGGGCGCGGATCCCCAAGCATAGCTACGCCTAGCTCCGGAGGGTCGTGAGGCCCTGCGCCTTTGCCTACCCCCAGGATGGGCTGGATGCTGCCCAAGGAGGTTTTACCCTACCAGGCGGCAAGCAATAAGAAAAGATAAGTTGCCGGAGCTCGAGCAATTGCCCCATCAATTTTTAAGAGTTATCTCCCTCGAACGACCGAGCCTTGGTTGAGAGGCCTGAGCGCGGAAGGACCGGCACGAGACTGGTTGCGCCCTCATTTCGTTTCGAGTCCGCTCAACGACTTGAGTGTGCTACATCCCGAGTAGCGTCCTCACTTTGTTTCGAGCTCGCCCGGCACCCTAAGCGTGCTGCGACCGCAGTCGCACCGCTTACTTTGCCTTGAGCCTGCTCAACAATCTGAGTGAGCGGCAACCAGCCGCGGCGAGGTTTCTTGCCGGTGGAAGCTCCGCCAGCGGGTCGCTGACGTCCCGCACTCGGCGCCCGTGGCAAGGCGGAGGCCTACGCCGGCAAGTCCCCGAAAGCGTAGGGCGGAAACAAACAAGGCGCCGGTCAAGTAGAGGAGATAACAGCGCGATGCATTGCCTAAGATAAAAAGTTATATTACAAAATGCCTTACTGCTGCTCTAACCAGCCGTTTCCATGGCATATTTAACAGCGGCAGGGAAAGGAGATAAAAGAAAGGGGGCAGGCGGCCTAGTCCACGCGGTCGCCATCTTCGCCTCTCCGAATAAAGAGATCGTGCGCGACGTGACGCGCGCCTGCGCGGTTCAGCCCCGCGCACGCCACCCACGCCACGCTCACCCCGCACGCCCCGCCCCCACGACGCCGCGATAAGCGCGCGCCGCCTGGGGAAGGTGCGACGGATGCGGAGTTAAGGAGCAGCGCGACCAAGGCCACGCGTGCCCGTGCACTGTTAGGGCCTGGCCCGACAACGCTCGGCACCGTGTGTCGCCCAGGCCCGGGGGCTCCTGTCGGTGTACTAAAGTAGGGGTACCTTAGTACCCCAGACTTGTGCACGGGCAGTTGTAGCACCCTGCGGCAAGGCCCGCCCGGGAAGCGCCAAGAGAAGACCAAGCATTCAAGACAAGGCCCCCGGCAAGAGGAGCTTGCCGGGCCAAGAAGACAAGGCCCCCGGCAAGAGGAGCTTGCCGGGCCAAGAAGGCAAGGCCCCGGCAAGAGGAGCTTGCCGGGACGACCGAGCCCATATAGGACCATTCAAGAACAAAGTACGCAAGACAGAAGATCGAGACCCCGGCAAGAGGAGCTTGCCGGGAAGGCCGAACCCAGGCTCCACAAGAGAAGCCCGCCACGGCGCGCCATGCGCCCCGGCAAGGCCTGATAGCCGGAAGCTATCAGGCACAGGAAGACGACCCCCGCGGCAAGCCACTTGCCGCGGCAAATCGCCACCTCAGGACTGCGCTCCAGCTCGCCCGCCCACGCGTCGCTCCGGGGCTTCCCCCAAGGGCACGTGGCGGGGCACCGCGCAGCCTGGGGCATGCGGTGGCATGCAGCCACCACCGTGGCGAGCGGTGGCGCACCTAACGGTCCGCCTCGGTGCTGTCCAGGCGACCGTGACGGGCATTTAATGCCCTTGTCCCCTACCGCCAGAAGTAGGTATGATAACACTGTGCCGCACTGTAGCGCCACTGTTCCCGCGCTGTTACAACTACCACCCCTTTTACACTTTTACCCCTCTCTCTTACGTTGACACCTGTCGGTGACCCCTTTGCCTATAAAAGGAGGCCCGTGTGCAACGTAGAAGGGGTTCGGAGGTTCGGACATTTGGTCAGGGGGTTCGCACATTTCGTCGGGTTCGGAGATTGGCAACCCAGACAGCCATACGCTCGGTGTAGCTAGCTCTCCAAGCTCCCGAGCTCCCCAGTTCAATACAACCAAGCAGGAGTAGGGTTTTACGCGTCCATCGCGGCCCGAACCTGGGTAAACCGCCCGTGTGCTCGCCTCGATCTGCTCTCCGCGCACCCTCCGCCCTCTCACCGGACAAACGAAGGGGCTCCGGCCCCATAGGTGCTCGCGGGGGACAGTTCCCCCCGACATCTTTGGCGCGCCAGGTAGGGGCGCCGCGGCGAGGTTGCGCGGATCAGATCCGGCGTCCGCGCGAGCGCGCTCTTCGTCAGCTTCTCCGAATTCGCTAGCTTCATCAACAACCAGAACGCCGGGGGACAGCCCGCTCCTGCGGATCCCAGGATCCGTCCAGTCGAAGCAGGTGTCCCCGATAAGCCTTGCTCCGGCAAGCAGATCAGCGGTCTGACTGCTGAGGAACAGTCCGCTCCTGCGGATCCGAGGATCTGTCCAGTTGAAGCGGGGGTTCCCGACAAGCAGACTGCTGAGGAACAGTCCGCTCCTGCGGATCCGAGGATCTGTCCAGTTGAAGCGGGGGTTCCCGACAAGCAGACTGCTGAGGAACGGCCCGCTCCTACGGATCCGAGGATCTGTCCAGTTGAAGCGGGGGTTCCCGACAAGCAGACTGCTGAGGAACGGCCCGCTCATGCGGATCCGAGGATCTGTCCAGTTGAAGCGGGGGTTCCCGACAAGCAGACTGCTGAGGAACGGCCCGCTCCTGCGGATCCGAGGATCTGTCCAGTTGAAGCGGGGGTTCCCGACAAGCAGACTGCTGAGGAACGGCCCGCTCCTGCGGATCCGAGGATCTGTCCAGTTGAAGCGGGGGTTCCCGACAAGCAGACTGCTGAGGAACGGCCCGCTCCTGCGGATCTGAGGATCTGTCCAGTTGAAGCGGGGGTTCCCGACAAGCAGACTGCTGAGGAACGGCCCGCTCCTGCGGATCCGAGGATCTGTCCAGTTGAAGCGGGGGTTCCCGACAAGCAGACTGCTGAGGAACAGTCCGCTCCTGCGGATCCGAGGATCTGTCCAGTTGAAGCGGGGGTTCCCGACAAGCTTTGGCATTCTTTCCCACGAGCTCGTGTGCGGCCCTCCTCTAGTATCCACTCGCGCAGAGACTGGGCAAGAAGCAGCTGCTCCTTGAGGAGGACCGCCTTCTGGCCGCTGGGCGAACGATTCAGCGAACTCTGCGCCGCTCCCGTAGCCGCAGAAGTTAGCGCCAGAAGTCACGAGAAAGGCGACCTCGTTCCCCGGCGCGCCTCGTCCGCCGGGGTGCCAAACGAGTTGACGCCGACCGAGGGAGGAATCTTGCCAGCGCGGCTGCCGGAACCCGTTCCGCCAACCATCCTCTCTGCCCAAGTCTTGCCGCAGTTGCATGTGATCCTTGGCGCAGAGAGGGGCGCGGATCCCCAAGCATAGCTACGCCTAGCTCCGGAGGGTCGTGAGGCCCTGCGCCTTTGCCTACCCCCAGGATGGGCTGGATGCTGCCCAAGGAGGTTTTACCCTACCAGGCGGCAAGCAATAAGAAAAGATAAGTTGCCGGAGCTCGAGCAATTGCCCCATCAATTTTTAAGAGTTATCTCCCTCGAACGACCGAGCCTTGGTTGAGAGGCCTGAGCGCGGAAGGACCGGCACGAGACTGGTTGCGCCCTCATTTCGTTTCGAGTCCGCTCAACGACTTGAGTGTGCTACATCCCGAGTAGCGTCCTCACTTTGTTTCGAGCTCGCCCGGCACCCTAAGCGTGCTGCGACCGCAGTCGCACCGCTTACTTTGCCTTGAGCCTGCTCAACAATCTGAGTGAGCGGCAACCAGCCGCGGCGAGGTTTCTTGCCGGTGGAAGCCCCGCCAGCGGGTCGCTGACGTCCCGCACTCGGCGCCCGTGGCAAGGCGGAGGCCTACGCCGGCAAGTCCCCGAAAGCGTAGGGCGGAAACAAACAAGGCGCCGGTCAAGTAGAGGAGATAACAGCGCGATGCATTGCCTAAGATAAAAAGTTATATTACAAAATGCCTTACTGCTGCTCTAACCAGCCGTTTCCATGGCATATTTAACAGCGGCAGGGAAAGGAGATAAAAGAAAGGGGGCAGGCGGCCTAGTCCACGCGGTCGCCATCTTCGCCTCTCCGAATAAAGAGATCGTGCGCGACGTGACGCGCACCTGCGCGGTTCAGCCCCGCGCACGCCACCCACGCCACGCTCACCCCGCACGCCCCGCCCCCACGACGCCGCGATAAGCGCGCGCCGCCTGGGGAAGGTGCGACGGATGCGGAGTTAAGGAGCAGCGCGACCAAGGCCACACGTGCCCGTGCACTGTTAGGGCCTGGCCCGACAACGCTCGGCACCGTGTGTCGCCCAGGCCCGGGGGCTCCTGTCGGTGTACTAAAGTAGGGGTACCTTAGTACCCCAGACTTGTGCACGGGCAGTTGTAGCACCCTGCGGCAAGGCCCGCCCGGGAAGCGCCAAGAGAAGACCAAGCATTCAAGACAAGGCCCCCGGCAAGAGGAGCTTGTCGGGCCAAGAAGACAAGGCCCCCGGCAAGAGGAGCTTGCCGGGCCAAGAAGGCAAGGCCCCGGCAAGAGGAGCTTGCCGGGACGACCGAGCCCATATAGGACCATTCAAGAACAAAGTACGCAAGACAGAAGATCGAGACCCCGGCAAGAGGAGCTTGCCGGGAAGGCCGAACCCAGGCTCCACAAGAGAAGCCCGCCACGGCGCGCCATGCGCCCCGGCAAGGCCTGATAGCCGGAAGCTATCAGGCACAGGAAGACGACCCCCGCGGCAAGCCACTTGCCGCGGCAAATCGCCACCTCAGGACTGCGCTCCAGCTCGCCCGCCCACGCGTCGCTCCGGGGCTTCCCCCAAGGGCACGTGGCGGGGCACCGCGCAGCCTGGGGCATGCGGTGGCATGCAGCCACCACCGTGGCGAGCGGTGGCGCACCTAACGGTCCGCCTCGGTGCTGTCCAGGCGACCGTGACGGGCATTTAATGCCCTTGTCCCCTACCGCCAGAAGTAGGTATGATAACACTGTGCCGCACTGTAGCGCCACTGTTCCCGCGCTGTTACAACTACCACCCCTTTTACACTTTTACCCCTCTCTCTTACGTTGACACCTGTCGGTGACCCCTTTGCCTATAAAAGGAGGCCCGTGTGCAACGTAGAAGGGGTTCGGAGGTTCGGACATTTGGTCAGGGGGTTCGCACATTTCGTCGGGTTCGGAGATTGGCAACCCAGACAGCCATACGCTCGGTGTAGCTAGCTCTCCAAGCTCCCGAGCTCCCCAGTTCAATACAACCAAGCAGGAGTAGGGTTTTACGCGTCCATCGCGGCCCGAACCTGGGTAAACCGCCCGTGTGCTCGCCTCGATCTGCTCTCCGCGCACCCTCCGCCCTCTCACCGGACAAACGAAGGGGCTCCGGCCCCATAGGTGCTCGCGGGGGACAGTTCCCCCCGACATCTTTGGCGCGCCAGGTAGGGGCGCCGCGGCGAGGTTGCGCGGATCAGATCCGGCGTCCGCGCGAGCGCGCTCTTCGTCAGCTTCTCCGAATTCGCTAGCTTCATCAACAACCAGAACGCCGGGGGACAGC
The DNA here is from genome assembly GCA_032464435.1 of Aegilops umbellulata. Taxonomy (NCBI): domain Eukaryota; kingdom Viridiplantae; phylum Streptophyta; class Magnoliopsida; order Poales; family Poaceae; genus Aegilops; species Aegilops umbellulata. The sequence goes on from CP136057.1 coordinate 362,414,421, forward strand.
CCGCTCCTGCGGATCCCAGGATCCGTCCAGTCGAAGCAGGTGTCCCCGATAAGCCTTGCTCCGGCAAGCAGATCAGCGGTCTGACTGCTGAGGAACAGTCCGCTCCTGCGGATCCGAGGATCTGTCCAGTTGAAGCGGGGGTTCCCGACAAGCAGACTGCTGAGGAACAGTCCGCTCCTGCGGATCCGAGGATCTGTCCAGTTGAAGCGGGGGTTCCCGACAAGCAGACTGCTGAGGAACGGCCCGCTCCTGCGGATCCGAGGATCTGTCCAGTTGAAGCGGGGGTTCCCGACAAGCAGACTGCTGAGGAACGGCCCGCTCCTGCGGATCCGAGGATCTGTCCAGTTGAAGCGGGGGTTCCCGACAAGCAGACTGCTGAGGAACGGCCCGCTCCTGCGGATCCGAGGATCTGTCCAGTTGAAGCGGGGGTTCCCGACAAGCAGACTGCTGAGGAACGGCCCGCTCCTGCGGATCCGAGGATCTGTCCAGTTGAAGCGGGGGTTCCCGACAAGCAGACTGCTGAGGAACGGCCCGCTCCTGCGGATCCGAGGATCTGTCCAGTTGAAGCGGGGGTTCCCGACAAGCAGACTGCTGAGGAACGGCCCGCTCCTGCGGATCCGAGGATCTGTCCAGTTGAAGCGGGGGTTCCCGACAAGCAGACTGCTGAGGAACAGTCCGCTCCTGCGGATCCGAGGATCTGTCCAGTTGAAGCGGGGGTTCCCGACAAGCTTTGGCATTCTTTCCCACGAGCTCGTGTGCGGCCCTCCTCTAGTATCCACTCGCGCAGAGACTGGGCAAGAAGCAGCTGCTCCTTGAGGAGGACCGCCTTCTGGCCGCTGGGCGAACGATTCAGCGAACTCTGCGCCGCTCCCGTAGCCGCAGAAGTTAGCGCCAGAAGTCACGAGAAAGGCGACCTCGTTCCCCGGCGCGCCTCGTCCGCCGGGGTGCCAAACGAGTTGACGCCGACCGAGGGAGGAATCTTGCCAGCGCGGCTGCCGGAACCCGTTCCGCCAACCATCCTCTCTGCCCAAGTCTTGCCGCAGTTGCATGTGATCCTTGGCGCAGAGAGGGGCGCGGATCCCCAAGCATAGCTACGCCTAGCTCCGGAGGGTCGTGAGGCCCTGCGCCTTTGCCTACCCCCAGGATGGGCTGGATGCTGCCCAAGGAGGTTTTACCCTACCAGGCGGCAAGCAATAAGAAAAGGTAAGTTGCCGGAGCTCGAGCAATTGCCCCATCAATTTTTAAGAGTTATCTCCCTCGAACGACCGAGCCTTGGTTGAGAGGCCTGAGCGCGGAAGGACCGGCACGAGACTGGTTGCGCCTTCATTTCGTTTCGTGTCCGCTCAACGACTTGAGTGTGCTACATCCCGAGTAGCGTCCTCACTTTGTTTCGAGCTCGCCCGGCACCCTAAGCGTGCTGCGACCGCAGTCGCACCGCTTACTTTTCCTTGAGCCTGCTCAACAATCTGAGTGAGCGGCAACCAGCCGCGGCGAGGTTTCTTGCCGGTGGAAGCCCCGCCAGCGGGTCGCTGACGTCCCGCACTCGGCGCCCGTGGCAAGGCGGAGGCCTACGCCGGCAAGTCCCCGAAAGCGTAGGGCGGAAACAAACAAGGCGCCGGTCAAGTAGAGGAGATAACAGCGCGATGCATTGCCTAAGATAAAAAGTTATATTACAAAATGCCTTACTGCTACTCTAACCAGCCGTTTCCATGGCATATTTAACAGCGGCAGGGAAAGGAGATAAAAGAAAGGGGGCAGGCGGCCTAGTCCACGCGGTCGCCATCTTCGCCTCTCCGAATAAAGAGATCGTGCGCGACGTGACGCGCGCCTGCGCGGTTCAGCCCCGCGCACGCCACCCACGCCACGCTCACCCCGCACGCCCCGCCCCCACGACGCCGCGATAAGCGCGCGCCGCCTGGGGAAGGTGCGACGGATGCGGAGTTAAGGAGCAGCGCGACCAAGGCCACGCGTGCCCGTGCACTGTTAGGGCCTGGCCCGATAACGCTCGGCACCGTGTGTGGCCCAGGCCCGGGGGCTCCTGTCGGTGTACTAAAGTAGGGGTACCTTAGTACCCCAGACTTGTGCACGGGCAGTTGTAGCACCCTGCGGCAAGGCCCGCCCGGGAAGCGCCAAGAGAAGACCAAGCATTCAAGACAAGGCCCCCGGCAAGAGGAGCTTGCCGGGCCAAGAAGACAAGGCCCCCGGCAAGAGGAGCTTGCCGGGCCAAGAAGGCAAGGCCCCGGCAAGAGGAGCTTGCCGGGACGACCGAGCCCATATAGGACCATTCAAGAACAAAGTACGCAAGACAGAAGATCGAGACCCCGGCAAGAGGAGCTTGCCGGGAAGGCCGAACCCAGGCTCCACAAGAGAAGCCCGCCATGGCGCGCCATGCACCCCGGCAAGGCCTGATAGCCGGAAGCTATCAGGCACAGGAAGACGACCCCCGCGGCAAGCCACTTGCCGCGGCAAATCGCCACCTCAGGACTGCGCTCCAGCTCGCCCGCCCACGCGTCGCTCCGGGGCTTCCCCCAAGGGCACGTGGCGGGGCACCGCGCAGCCTGGGGCATGCGGTGGCATGCAGCCACCACCGTGGCGAGCGGTGGCGCACCTAACGGTCCGCCTCGGTGCTGTCCAGGCGACCGTGACGGGCATTTAATGCCCTTGTCCCCTACCGCCAGAAGTAGGTATGATAACACTGTGCCGCACTGTAGCGCCACTGTTCCCGCGCTGTTACAACTACCACCCCTTTTACACTTTTACCCCTCTCTCTTATGTTGACACCTGTCGGTGACCCCTTTGCCTATAAAAGGAGGCCCGTGTGCAACGTAGAAGGGGTTCGGAGGTTCGGACATTTGGTCAGGGGGTTCGCACATTTCGTCGGGTTCGGAGATTGGCAACCCAGACAGCCATACGCTCGGTGTAGCTAGCTCTCCAAGCTCCCGAGCTCCCCAGTTCAATACAACCAAGCAGGAGTAGGGTTTTACGCGTCCATCGCGGCCCGAACCTGGGTAAACCGCCCGTGTGCTCGCCTCGATCTGCTCTCCGCGCACCCTCCGCCCTCTCACCGGACAAACGAAGGGGCTCCGGCCCCATAGGTGCTCGCGGGGGACAGTTCCCCCCGACATCTTTGGCGCGCCAGGTAGGGGCGCCGCGGCGAGGTTGCGCGGATCAGATCCGGCGTCCGCGCGAGCGCGCTCTTCGTCAGCTTCTCCGAATTCGCTAGCTTCATCAACAACCAGAACGCCGGGGGACAGCCCGCTCCTGCGGATCCCAGGATCCGTCCAGTCGAAGCAGGTGTCCCCGATAAGCCTTGCTCCGGCAAGCAGATCAGCGGTCTGACTGCTGAGGAACAGTCCGCTCCTGCGGATCCGAGGATCTGTCCAGTTGAAGCGGGGGTTCCCGACAAGCAGACTGCTGAGGAACAGTCCGCTCCTGCGGATCCGAGGATCTGTCCAGTTGAAGCGGGGGTTCCCGACAAGCAGACTGCTGAGGAACGGCCCGCTCCTGCGGATCCGAGGATCTGTCCAGTTGAAGCGGGGGTTCCCGACAAGCAGACTGCTGAGGAACGGCCCGCTCCTGCGGATCCGAGGATCTGTCCAGTTGAAGCGGGGGTTCCCGACAAGCAGACTGCTGAGGAACGGCCCGCTCCTGCGGATCCGAGGATCTGTCCAGTTGAAGCGGGGGTTCCCGACAAGCAGACTGCTGAGGAACGACCCGCTCCTGCGGATCCGAGGATCTGTCCAGTTGAAGCGGGGGTTCCCGACAAGCAGACTGCTGAGGAACGGCCCGCTCCTGCGGATCCGAGGATCTGTCCAGTTGAAGCGGGGGTTCCCGACAAGCAGACTGCTGAGGAACGGCCCGCTCCTGCGGATCCGAGGATCTGTCCAGTTGAAGCGGGGGTTCCCGACAAGCAGACTGCTGAGGAACAGTCCGCTCCTGCGGATCCGAGGATCTGTCCAGTTGAAGCGGGGGTTCCCGACAAGCTTTGGCATTCTTTCCCACGAGCTCGTGTGCGGCCCTCCTCTAGTATCCACTCGCGCAGAGACTGGGCAAGAAGCAGCTGCTCCTTGAGGAGGACCGCCTTCTGGCCGCTGGGCGAACGATTCAGCGAACTCTGCGCCGCTCCCGTAGCCGCAGAAGTTAGCGCCAGAAGTCACGAGAAAGGCGACCTCGTTCCCCGGCGCGCCTCGTCCGCCGGGGTGCCAAACGAGTTGACGCCGACCGAGGGAGGAATCTTGCCAGCGCGGCTGCCGGAACCCGTTCCGCCAACCATCCTCTCTGCCCAAGTCTTGCCGCAGTTGCATGTGATCCTTGGCGCAGAGAGGGGCGCGGATCCCCAAGCATAGCTACGCCTAGCTCCGGAGGGTCGTGAGGCCCTGCGCCTTTGCCTAACCCCAGGATGGGCTGGATGCTGCCCAAGGAGGTTTTACCCTACCAGGCGGCAAGCAATAAGAAAAGATAAGTTGCCGGAGCTCGAGCAATTGCCCCATCAATTTTTAAGAGTTATCTCCCTCGAACGACCGAGCCTTGGTTGAGAGGCCTGAGCGCGGAAGGACCGGCACGAGACTGGTTGCGCCCTCATTTCGTTTCGAGTCCGCTCAACGACTTGAGTGTGCTACATCCCGAGTAGCGTCCTCACTTTGTTTCGAGCTCGCCCGGCACCCTAAGCGTGCTGCGACCGCAGTCGCACCGCTTACTTTTCCTTGAGCCTGCTCAACAATCTGAGTGAGCGGCAACCAGCCGCGGCGAGGTTTCTTGCCGGTGGAAGCCCCGCCAGCGGGTCGCTGACGTCCCGCACTCGGCGCCCGTGGCAAGGCGGAGGCCTACGCCGGCAAGTCCCCGAAAGCGTAGGGCGGAAACAAACAAGGCGCCGGTCAAGTAGAGGAGATAACAGCGCGATGCATTGCCTAAGATAAAAAGTTATATTACAAAATGCCTTACTGCTGCTCTAACCAGCCGTTTCCATGGCATATTTAACAGCGGCAGGGAAAGGAGATAAAAGAAAGGGGGCAGGCGGCCTAGTCCACGCGGTCGCCATCTTCGCCTCTCCGAATAAAGAGATCGTGCGCGACGTGACGCGCGCCTGCGCGGTTCAGCCCCGCGCACGCCACCCACGCCACGCTCACCCCGCACGCCCCGCCCCCACGACGCCGCGATAAGAGCGCGCCGCCTGGGGAAGGTGCGACGGATGCGGAGTTAAGGAGCAGCGCGACCAAGGCCACGCGTGCCCGTGCACTGTTAGGGCCTGGCCCGACAACGCTCGGCACCGTGTGTGGCCCAGGCCCGGGGGCTCCTGTCGGTGTACTAAAGTAGGGGTACCTTAGTACCCCAGACTTGTGCACGGGCAGTTGTAGCACCCTGCGGCAAGGCCCGCCCGGGAAGCGCCAAGAGAAGACCAAGCATTCAAGACAAGGCCCCCGGCAAGAGGAGCTTGCCGGGCCAAGAAGACAAGGCCCCCGGCAAGAGGAGCTTGCCGGGCCAAGAAGGCAAGGCCCCGGCAAGAGGAGCTTGCCGGGACGACCGAGCCCATACAGGACCATTCAAGAACAAAGTACGCAAGACAGAAGATCGAGACCCCGGCAAGAGGAGCTTGCCGGGAAGGCCGAACCCAGGCTCCACAAGAGAAGCCCGCCACGGCGCGCCATGCGCCCCGGCAAGGCCTTATAGCCGGCAAGCTATCAGGCACAGGAAGACGACCCCCGCGGCAAGCCACTTGCCGCGGCAAATCGCCACCTCAGGACTGCGCTCCAGCTCGCCCGCCCACGCGTCGCTCCGGGGCTTCCCCCAAGGGCACGTGGCGGGGCACCGCGCAGCCTGGGGCATGCGGTGGCATGCAGCCACCACCGTGGCGAGCGGTGGCGCACCTAACGGTCCGCCTCGGTGCTGTCCAGGCGACCGTGACGGGCATTTAATGCCCTTGTCCCCTACCGCCAGAAGTAGGTATGATAACACTGTGCCGCACTGTAGCGCCACTGTTCCCGCGCTTTTACAACTACCACCCCTTTTACACTTTTACCCCTGTCTCTTACGTTGACACCTGTCGGTGACCCCTTTGCCTATAAAAGGAGGCCCGTGTGCAACGTAGAAGGGGTTCGGAGGTTCGGACATTTGGTCAGGGGGTTCGCACATTTCGTCGGGTTCGGAGATTGGCAACCCAGACAGCCATACGCTCGGTGTAGCTAGCTCTCCAAGCTCCCGAGCTCCCCAGTTCAATACAACCAAGCAGGAGTAGGGTTTTACGCGTCCATCGCGGCCCGAACCTGGGTAAACCGCCCGTGTGCTCGCCTCGATCTGCTCTCCGCGCACCCTCCGCCCTCTCACCGGACAAACGAAGGGGCTCCGGCCCCATAGGTGCTCGCGGGGGACAGTTCCCCCCGACATCTTTGGCGCGCCAGGTAGGGGCGCCGCGGCGAGGTTGCGCGGATCAGATCCGGCGTCCGCGCGAGCGCGCTCTTCGTCAGCTTCTCCGAATTCGCTAGCTTCATCAACAACCAGAACGCCGGGGGACAGCCCGCTCCTGCGGATCCCAGGATCCGTCCAGTCGAAGCAGGTGTCCCCGATAAGCCTTGCTCCGGCAAGCAGATCAGCGGTCTGACTGCTGAGGAACAGTCCGCTCCTGCGGATCCGAGGATCTGTCCAGTTGAAGCGGGGGTTCCCGACAAGCAGACTGCTGAGGAACAGTCCGCTCCTGCGGATCCGAGGATCTGTCCAGTTGAAGCGGGGGTTCCCGACAAGCAGACTGCTGAGGAACGGCCCGCTCCTGCGGATCCGAGGATCTGTCCAGTTGAAGCGGGGGTTCCCGACAAGCAGACTGCTGAGGAACGGCCCGCTCCTGCGGATCCGAGGATCTGTCCAGTTGAAGCGGGGGTTCCCGACAAGCAGACTGCTGAGGAACGGCCCGCTCCTGCGGATCCGAGGATCTGTCCAGTTGAAGCGGGGGTTCCCGACAAGCAGACTGCTGAGGAACGGCCCGCTCCTGCGGATCCGAGGATCGGTCCAGTTGAAGCGGGGGTTCCCGACAAGCAGACTGCTGAGGAACGGCCCGCTCCTGCGGATCCGAGGATCTGTCCAGTTGAAGCGGGGGTTCCCGACAAGCAGACTGCTGAGGAACGGCCCGCTCCTGCGGATCCGAGGATCTGTCCAGTTGAAGCGGGGGTTCCCGACAAGCAGACTGCTGAGGAACAGTCCGCTCCTGCGGATCCGAGGATCTGTCCAGTTGAAGCGGGGGTTCCCGACAAGCTTTGGCATTCTTTCCCACGAGCTCGTGTGCGGCCCTCCTCTAGTATCCACTCGCGCAGAGACTGGGCAAGAAGCAGCTGCTCCTTGAGGAGGACCGCCTTCTGGCCGCTGGGCGAACGATTCAGCGAACTCTGCGCCGCTCCCGTAGCCGCAGAAGTTAGCGCCAGAAGTCACGAGAAAGGCGACCTCGTTCCCCGGCGCGCCTCGTCCGCCGGGGTGCCAAACGAGTTGACGCCGACCGAGGGAGGAATCTTGCCAGCGCGGCTGCCGGAACCCGTTCCGCCAACCATCCTCTCTGCCCAAGTCTTGCCGCAGTTGCATGTGATCCTTGGCGCAGAGAGGGGCGCGGATCCCCAAGCATAGCTACGCCTAGCTCCGGAGGGTCGTGAGGCCCTGCGCCTTTGCCTACCCCCAGGATGGGCTGGATGCTGCCCAAGGAGGTTTTACCCTACCAGGCGGCAAGCAATAAGAAAAGATAAGTTGCCGGAGCTCGAGCAATTGCCCCATCAATTTTTAAGAGTTATCTCCCTCGAACGACCGAGCCTTGGTTGAGAGGCCTGAGCGCGGAAGGACCGGCACGAGACTGGTTGCGCCCTCATTTCGTTTCGAGTCCGCTCAACGACTTGAGTGTGCTACATCCCGAGTAGCGTCCTCACTTTGTTTCGAGCTCGCCCGGCACCCTAAGCGTGCTGCGACCGCAGTCGCACCGCTTACTTTGCCTTGAGCCTGCTCAACAATCTGAGTGAGCGGCAACCAGCCGCGGCGAGGTTTCTTGCCGGTGGAAGCCCCGCCAGCGGGTCGCTGACGTCCCGCACTCGGCGCCCGTGGCAAGGCGGAGGCCTACGCCGGCAAGTCCCCGAAAGCGTAGGGCGGAAACAAACAAGGCGCCGGTCAAGTAGAGGAGATAACAGCGCGATGCATTGCCTAAGATAAAAAGTTATATTACAAAATGCCTTACTGCTGCTCTAACCAGCCGTTTCCATGGCATATTTAACAGCGGCAGGGAAAGGAGATAAAAGAAAGGGGGCAGGCGGCCTAGTCCACGCGGTCGCCATCTTCGCCTCTCCGAATAAAGAGATCGTGCGCGACGTGACGCGCGCCTGCGCGGTTCAGCCCCGCGCACGCCACCCACGCCACGCTCACCCCGCACGCCCCGCCCCCACGACGCCGCGATAAGCGCGCGCCGCCTGGGGAAGGTGCGACGGATGCGGAGTTAAGGAGCAGCGCGACCAAGGCCACGCGTGCCCGTGCACTGTTAGGGCCTGGCCCGACAATGCTCGGCACCGTGTGTGGCCCAGGCCCGGGGGCTCCTGTCGGTGTACTAAAGTAGGGGTACCTTAGTACCCCAGACTTGTGCACGGGCAGTTGTAGCACCCTGCGGCAAGGCCCGCCCGGGAAGCGCCAAGAGAAGACCAAGCATTCAAGACAAGGCCCCCGGCAAGAGGAGCTTGCCGGGCCAAGAAGACAAGGCCCCCGGCAAGAGGAGCTTGCCGGGCCAAGAAGGCAAGGCCCCGGCAAGAGGAGCTTGCCGGGACGACCGAGCCCATACAGGACCATTCAAGAACAAAGTACGCAAGACAGAAGATCGAGACCCCGGCAAGAGGAGCTTGCCGGGAAGGCCGAACCCAGGCTCCACAAGAGAAGCCCGCCACGGCGCGCCATGCGCCCCGGCAAGGCCTGATAGCCGGCAAGCTATCAGGCACAGGAAGACTACCCCCGCGGCAAGCCACTTGCCGCGGCAAATCGCCACCTCAGGACTGCGCTCCAGCTCGCCCGCCCACGCGTCGCTCCGGGGCTTCCCCCAAGGGCACGTGGCGGGGCACCGCGCAGCCTGGGGCATGCGGTGGCATGCAGCCACCACCGTGGCGAGCGGTGGCGCACCTAACGGTCCGCCTCGGTGCTGTCCAGGCGACCGTGACGGGCATTTAATGCCCTTGCCCCTACCGTCAGAAGTAGGTATGATAACACTGTGCCGCACTGTAGCGCCACTGTTCCCGCGCTGTTACAACTACCACCCCTTTTACACTTTTACCCCTCTCTCTTACGTTGACACCTGTCGGTGACCCCTTTGCCTATAAAAGGAGGCCTGTGTGCAACGTAGAAGGGGTTCGGAGGTTCGGACCTTTGGTCAGGGGGTTCGCACATTCCGTCGGGTTCGGAGATTGGCAACCCAGACAGCCATACGCTCGGTGTAGCTAGCTCTCCAAGCTCCGGAGCTCCCCAGTTCAATACAACCAAGCAGGAGTAGGGTTTTACGCGTCCATCGCGGCCCGAACCTGGGTAAACCGCCCGTGTGCTCGCCTCGATCTGCTCTCCCCGCACCCTCCGCCCTCTCACCGGACAAACGAAGGGGCTCCGGCCCCATAGGTGCTCGCGGGGGACAGTTCCCCCCGACATCTTTGGCGCGCCAGGCTCCTGTCGGTGTACTAAAGTAGGGGTACCTTAGTACCCCAGACTTGTGCACGGGCAGTTGTAGCACCCTGCGGCAAGGCCCGCCCGGGAAGCGCCAAGAGAAGACCAAGCATTCAAGACAAGGCCCCCGGCAAGAGGAGCTTGCCGGGCCAAGAAGACAAGGCCCCCGGCAAGAGGAGCTTGCCGGGCCAAGAAGGCAAGGCCCCGGCAAGAGGAGCTTGCCGGGACGACCGAGCCCATATAGGACCATTCAAGAACAAAGTACGCAAGACAGAAGATCGAGACCCCGGCAAGAGGAGCTTGCCGGGAAGGCCGAACCCAGGCTCCACAAGAGAAGCCCGCCACGGCGCGCCATGCGCCCCGGCAAGGCCTGATAGCCGGCAAGCTATCAGGCACAAGAAGACGACCCCCGCGGCAAGCCACTTGCCGCGGCAAATCGCCACCTCAGGACTGCGCTCCAGCTCGCCCGCCCACGCGTCGCTCCGGGGCTTCCCCCAAGGGCACGTGGCGGGGCACCGCGCAGCCTGGGGCATGCGGTGGCATGCAGCCACCACCGTGGCGAGCGGTGGCGCACCTAACGGTCCGCCTCGGTGCTGTCCAGGCGACCGTGACGGGCATTTAATGCCCTTGTCCCCTACCGTCAGAAGTAGGTATGATAACACTGTGCCGCACTGTAGCGCCACTGTTCCCGCGCTGTTACAACTACCACCCCTTTTACACTTTTACCCCTCTCTCTTACGTTGACACCTGTCGGTGACCCCTTTGCCTATAAAAGGAGGCCCGTGTGCAACGTAGAAGGGGTTCGGAGGTTCGGACCTTTGGTCAGGGGGTTCGCACATTCCGTCGGGTTCGGAGATTGGCAACCCAGACAGCCATACGCTCGGTGTAGCTAGCTCTCCAAGCTCCCGAGCTCCCCAGTTCAATACAACCAAGCAGGAGTAGGGTTTTACGCGTCCATCGCGGCCCGAACCTGGGTAAACCGCCCGTGTGCTCGCCTCGATCTGCTCTCCGCGCACCCTCCGCCCTCTCACCGGACAAACGAAGGGGCTCCGGCCCCATAGGTGCTCGCGGGGGACAGTTCCCCCCGACAATTATTGGCAGACTTGTTGTCATGTACAAGCTTGTGCTCCCTTTCAACAATGAGGGCCTTGTTTACCAGAGTTTGGAAGTCCGGGAAATCAAACATAATGAGAGTGCATCAGAGGTGCTGGTTTAGTCCTCAAGAAATATGTCAATCTTTCTTTCTTCTGTGGCCACATCATAGAGGGAATAGCGGGCCAAATGATTGAACTTATGCAGATACTCACTAACAGACATGCTTCCTTGGGTGAGCGCGAGGAATTCACGCTACTTGACCTTCCTAATACCAACAAGAATATGATATTTGCGGAAATGATCCTTGAATTTTGTCCAAGCAATTTCTTCATCGGCAGGCCACATGGCTTTCGCATTATCCTACCATATAGCGGCAGCTCCTTCGAGATAATGCATAGCAAACGGAAACTTGTCATCTTCTTCAGTAAGAGCAATCTCAAGCTTTTTCTCAATAGTTCGTAACCAATCATCGGCTTCCAAGGGATCAATAACTTGACTGAAACTGGGAGGCTTGGTTCTTTGAAAATCTGACAGTTTGGAGTGATGACCGTTGTGATTTCCATTCTGCCCAACCATAGCTTGCACACTTTTTAATAATTCAATCAGATCATTATTCCTTCTTTCCTCAAAATGCGCAAAATCTGCTCGGTGGAGGGCTGATGTGGCGGTGGAGGCGGTGGTGGATTCTACAGCTCGGGGGAATGTCCTGCCTGTCGTGCTGAGAGGCGAACAGGGACATCCTCACAAGCGTGACTGCTGCTGCCTCCCCACGTCATCCTATTATTTGTTTTTCCCAAGATAATGTAACCGTGATGAGCAACATCCAAAATAGTGGGGAAAAGCCAACGACAAAACCCGAAAGAAACGAAAATGGAATATCGAAGAAAAACACGGCGAATAAAAAGTTCCAACATAATTATACATAGACTCAGACATGAATGATAAACACCATGATAAGTTCGACTACTCTCATACATGAAACAGAACATCATGACTCGTACGAGTACATCCGTACATCAGCATGACAACTGCGGATACTCGAACGCTCTAGCGCTCTGCTGGTCCTGCTGGGTCCGCTCCTGATGCGGACTCGGATCCTGAACTGGCGACGTTAACCGAGACCTCCGGGTTAAAGGTAACACGAAGACACTGCCTCGGGGGCTCTCCCTCCGGGGCAGGTGCATGATGAGGCTAGAGCATCGGGGCTACAGGGGTAGCGAGAAGGGAAACCTACTCAGCGGAGCACTGAGGGGAGTCACGGTCAAGGTGCCCGAGCTACTCGGAGGAGTAACCGGGGAAACAGGCGAGCTAGAACCGGGTGGAATATAAGGATTAAATCCCATAGACGGTGGAGTGGGATAGGACCTAGCGGCTACTAAGCAGTGCGAGCACGAGTCAGCTCTCGAGCTAGCTCGTGAATCAGAAGGTAACTAGCAGTGATATAGCGAGAAAGGTGGCTAGCAGCGCTATCAGACTCCGGATCAATGATAGGGAAACGGAGACGACCATTGTCGTGCAAGGATGGATAGTAGTGGAAACTGGGGTGAGTCTGCATCCGGACCTCGTTATAGCGCAGCTCGACGAGGACCTCAAATGTAGCAAACTGGACAACTTGAGAGGCAGTGGAAGCGAAACCGCTCTTCGAGGTACGAGTGTAAGAGCATGAGGATGAACTGGTGCGTAGAGTAACCACGGCGTGATACTCGTATACTGAGTCTGCTAGACGCTCCCTGTAAACCCGATACATTGGGTCGTCACCGTGAGGGTAGAGGCGACGCCAAACATTCCGAAGAAGGTGTGGTGATGTGTAGGAGAGCAACTCCAACTGGCACGGATACGACACTGGAGCCATCTATACTCACAACCAGTAGTTGGTCAGAAATAAAAATAAAACAAATGCATGCAATGCAAAAATCTGCTAAAACACTACCGGCACTCAACTGCTACTCTGACTAACGTCCAGTTAACACGTTGATAGTTACTACCTCTTGAGCTTGCGTTGGTTTTCCCCGAAGAGGAGAGGATGATGCAGCAGAGTGGCGTAAGTATTTCAATCAATTTTTGAGAACCAAGGTATCAATCCAGTAGGAGGCCACGCTCAAGTCCCCCGTACCTGCACAAAACGATAGCAACTCGCAAGCAACGCGATTAGGGGTTGTCAATCCCTTCACGGTCACTTGCGAGAGTGAGAACTGATAGATAATGTTTTTGGTATTTTTGTTATAGAGATGCAAAGTGAAAAGTAAAAAAGCAAAGTAAAAAAGCAAAGCAAGATTAAAGTGATGGAGATTGATATGATGAGAATAGACCCAGGGGCCATAGGTTTCACTAGTGGCTTCTCTCAAGAGCATAAGTATTCTACGGTGGGTGAACAAATTACTATTGAGCAATTGACAGAACTGAGCATAGTTATGAGAATATCTAGGGTATGATCATGTATATAGGCATCACGTCCGTGACAAGTAGACCGAAACGATTCTGCATCTACTACTATTACTCCACTCATCGACCGCTATCCAGCATGCATCTAGAGTATTAAGTTAAAAACAGAGTAACGCTTTAAGCAAGATGACATGATGTAGAGAGATAAATTCATGCAATATGAAATAAACCCCATCTTGTTATCCTCGATGGCAATGATACAATGCGTGCCTTCCTGCCCCTTCCGTCACTGGGAAAGGACATCGCAAGATCGAACCCAAAGCTAAGCACTTCTCCCATGGCAAGAACTACCAATCTAGTTGTCCAAACCAAACGGATAATTCGAAGAGACATGCAAAGATAACCAATCATACATAAAAGAATTCAGAAAAGATTCAAATATTATTCAAAGATAGACTTGATCATAAACCCACAATTCATCGGTCTCAACAAACACACTGCAAAAAGAAGAAGATTACATCGAATAGATCTCCACAAGAGAGGGGGAGAACTTTGTATTGAGATCCAAAAATAGAGAAGAAGCCATCTAGCTAATAACTATGGACCCGAAGGTCTGAGGTAAACTACTCACACTTGATCGGAGAGGCTATGATGATGTAGAAGCCCTCCATGATGACGGCCCTCTCCGGCGGAGCTCCGGAATAGGCCCCAAGATGGGATCTCGTGGATACAGAAGGTTGTGGCGGTGGAATTAGTTTTTTGGCTCCTGTTCTGATCGTTTGGGGGTACGCAGGTATATATAGGAGGAAGGAGTACGTCGGTGGAGCTTCAAGGGGCCCACGAGGCAGGGGGCACCCCCCACCCTCGTGACCGCCTCTTCGATGCCTTGGCGTAGGGTCCAAGTCCTCTGGATCACGTTCGGTGAGAGAATCACGTTCCCGAAGATTTTATTCCGTTTGGACTCCGTTTGATATTCTGTTTCTCCGAAATACGGAAATAGGCAAAAAACAACAATTCTGGGCTGGGCCTCCGGTTAATAGGTTAGTCCCAAAAATAATATAAAAGTGGAAAATAAAGCCCAATATAGTCCAAAACAGTAGATAATATAGCATGGAGCAATCAAAAATTATAGATACGTATCAGACATCCCCAAGCTTAATTCCTGCTCGTCCTCGAGTAGGTAAATGATAAAAAGAGAATTTTTGATGCGGAGTGCTACTTGGCATAATTTCAATGCAAAATTTCTTAATTGTGGTATGAATATTCAGATTATGAAGATTCAAGACAAAAGTTCATATTGACATAGAGAATAATAATACTTCAAGCAAACCAACAAAGTAATTATGTTTTCTCAAAGTAACATGGCCAAAGAAAGTTCATCCCTACAAAATCATATAGTTTAGTCATGCTCCATTTTCATCACACAAGAATGCTCTCATCATGCACAACCCCGATGACAAGCCAAGCAATTGTTTCATACCTTAATAATTTCAAACTCATAAACTTTCACGCAATACATGAGCATGAGCCATGGATATAGCACTATGGGTGGGATAGAATATAATGATGGGGGTTATGTGGAGAAGACAAAAAAGGAGAAAGTCTCACATCAACGAGGCTAATCAATGGGCTATGGAGATGCCCATCGATTGATGTTAATGCAAGGAGTAGGGATTGCCATGCAACGGATGCACTAGAGCTATAAATATATAAAAGCTCAACAAAAGAAACTAAGTGGGTGTGCATCCAACTTGCTTGCTCACGAAGACCTAGGGCACTTGAGGAGGCCCATTGTTGGAATATACAAGCCAAGTTCTATAATGAAAAATTCCCACTAGTATATGAAAGTGACAACATATGAGACTCTCTATATGAAGAACATGGTGCTACTTTGAAGCACAATATATGAGACTCGCTATATCATGGTGCTACTTTGAAGCACAAGTGTGGAAAAAAGGATAGTAGCATTGTCCCTTTTTATTTATTTTCTTTTTTTGGGCCTTCTTTTTTTCTTTGGCCTTTCTCTCTTTTTTTGGGAAAATGCTCTATTGAATGATGATCATCACACTTCTATTTATTTACAACTCAATGATTACAACTCGATACTAGAGCAAAGTATGACTCTACATGTATGCCTCCGGCGGTGTACCAGGATATGCAATGAATCAAGAGTGACAAGTATGAAAGAATTATGAATGGTGGCTTTGCCACAAATACTATGTCAACTACATGATCATGCTAAGCAATATGACAATGATGAATGTGTCATGATAAACTGGATGGTGGAAAGTTGCATGGCAATATATCTCGGAATGGCTATGGAAATGCCATAATAGGTAGGTATGGTGGCTGTTTTGAGGAAGATATAAGGAGGTTTATGTGTGAAAGAGCGTATCATATCACGGGGTTTGGATGCACCGGCGAAGTTTGCACCAACTCTCAATGTGAGAAAGGGCAATGCACGGTACCGTAGAGGCTAGCAATGATGGAAGGGTGAGAGTGCGTATAATCCATGGACTCAACATTAGTCATAAAGAACTCATATACTTATTGCAAAAATCTACAAGCCATCAAAAACCAAAGTATTACGCGGATGCTCCTAGGGGGATAGATTGGTAGGAAAAGACCATCGCTCGTCCCCGACCGCCATTCATAAGGAGGACAATCAAATAACACCTCATGTTTCAAATTTGTTGCATAACGTTTACCATATGTGCATGTTACGGGACTTGCAAACTTTAAATCAAGCACTTCTCAAATTCACAATTACTCTACTAGCATGACTTTGATATTACTACCTACATATCTCAAAACAATTATCAAGCATCCAACTTTTCTTAGTATTCAACGCACTCAAAAGAAAGTTTCACAAATCTTGAATACCAAGCATGTTATTATTAAGCAAATTACCATGCTATTAAGACTCTCAAAATAATTTAAGCGAAGCATGAGAGATCAATAGTTTCTTTAAAACAAACCACCACCATGCTCTAAAATATCTAAGTGAAGCACATAGAGCAAAATTATAATGCTCAAGAGATCTAAGTGAAGCACATAGAGCAAAACTACATAGCTCAAAAGATATAATTGAAGCACATAGAGTATTCTAACAAATTTTAATTCATGTATGGCTCTATAAAAAGGTGTGTACAGCAAGGATGATTATGGCACACTAACAAACATAGACACAAATAATACAAGACACTCCAAGCAAAACACATATCATGTTGGTGAATAAAAATATAGCTCCAAGTAAATTACCGATGGAAGTGGACGAAAGAGGGGATGCCTTCCGGGGCATCCAAAAGCTTTGAATTTTTGGTGTCCTTGGATTATCTTGGGGGTGCCATGGGCATCCCCAAGCTTAGGCTCTTGCCACTCCTTGTTCCATAATCCATCAAAAGATTTCACCCAAAACTTGAAAACTTCACAACACAAAACTCAATAGAAATCTCGTGAGCTCCGTTAGAGAAAGAAAACAAAAGACCACTTCAAGGTACTGTAATGAACTCATTATTTATTTATATTGGTGTTAAACCTACTGTATTCCAAGTTCTCTATGGATTATAAACTATTTTACTAACCATAGATTCGTCAAAATAAGTAAACAACACACGAAAAACAGAATCTTTCAAAAACAGAACAGTCTGTAGTAATCTATAACTAACGCAAACTTCTGGAACTCCAAAAAATCTACCAAAATTATACGACATAGACAATTTATTTATTGATCAGCAGCAATTGTAATTAGTATTTTATCACGTTCTGATGATTTTTAATAATTCGTGCACTGAACGCAAAGTTTCTGGAAATTACAGCAAGATCAAATAACTATCATCCAAGAAGATCCAATAGGTCTAGCTTGGCACAAATACTAATTAACACACAAAACCACATCCAAACACAGGGTATATGGGTTATTTATTCCTAAACATAAGAAAAAACAAAAACTTAAAATAAAATTGGGTTGCCTCCCAACAAGCGCTATCGTTTAACGCCCCTAGCTAGGCATAAAAGCGAGGATATATCTAAGTATTTCCATCTTTGGAAGGCAATTCATAAGTGACTCTCATGATAGTTTCATATGGCACTTTTATTTTCTTTCTTGGAAATTGTTCCATGCTCTTTTTTAATGGAAATTGTAATCTAATGTTCCCTTCCTTCATATCAATAATCGCACCAACCGTTCTAAGGAAAGGTCTACCAAGAATAATAGGGCAAGAAGGATTGCAATCTATATCGAGAACAATGAAATATACGGGCACATAATTCCTATTTGCAATAATAAGAACATCATTAATCCTTCCCATAGGTTTCTTAATAGTAGAATCCGCAAGATGTAAGTTTATAGAGCAATCATCAAGATTGCGGAAATCTAGCAAATCACACAAACTTTTGGGGATAGTGGAGACTCTAGCACCCAAATCACACAAAGCATAAAACTCATGATCTTTAATTTTAATTTTAATAGTTGGTTCCCACTCATCATAGAGTTTTCTAGGGATAGAAACTTTCAACTCAAGTTTTTCTTCATAAGATTGCATCAAGGCATCAACAATATGTTCGGTAAAGGCTTTCTTTTGACTATAAGCATGTGGAGAATTTAGCACGGATTGCAACAAGGAAATACAATCAATTAAAGAGCAACTTTCATAATTAAATTCCTTGAAATCCAATATAGTGGGTTTAGCAACATCTAGATTTTTATTTCTTTCAATCGCACTTTCATCAATTTCATCATAAAGATCTAAATACTCTGAATTTTTAGAACGCCTTCTAGGTAAAGGAAGATCATATTCAGTTTCATCAAGATTCATATTGCAAAACAAAGATTCGATAGGGGACACATTAATAACTTTTAGATCTTCATGTTGATTTTCATAGGAATTGGCAGAACACGCTTTAATAAAGGCATCTTTGGAAGGACGCATCCTAGCGGTTCTTTCCTTGCACTCATAAATGGAAATTCTCATGGATTTGAGAGACTCATTGATATGATGCTTAGGAGGAATAGATCTAAGCTCTAAAGAATCAACCTCGAGAGAAATTCTATCAACGTTCCTAGCCAAATCATCAACTTTAAGCAATTTTTCTTCAAGCAAAGCATTAAAATTCTTTTGTGAATTCATAAACTCTTTAACACTATTCTAAAATTCAGAGGGCATCTTATTATAATTTCCATAAGAGTTGTTGTAGGAATTTCCATAACTATTTGTCGGTGTAATAAAGTAGGGGTACCTTAGTACCCCAGACTTGTGCACGGGCAGTTGTAGCGCCCTGCGGCGAGGCCCGCCCAGGAAGCGCCAAGAGAAGACCAAGCATTCAAGACAAGGCCCCCGGCAAGAGGAGCTTGCCGGGCCAAGAAGACAAGGCCCCCGGCAAGAGGAGCTTGCCGGGCCAAGAAGACAAGACCCCGGCAAGAGGAGCTTGCCGGGACGTCTAAGCCCATGTAATACCATCCAAGAGCAAAGTATACGAGGCAGAAGATCGAGAACCCGGCAAGAGGAGCTTGCCGGGAAGGCCGAACCCAGGCTCCACAAGAGAAGCCCGCCGCGGCGCCCCACGCGCCCCGGCAAGACCTGATGGCCGGCAAAGCTATCAGGCGCAGGAAGACAACCACCGCGGCAAGCCCCTTGCCGCGGCAAATCGCCACCTCAGGACTGCGCTCCAGCTCACCCGCCCACGCGTCGCTCCGGGGTTTCCCCCAAGGGCACGTGGCGGGGCACCGCGCAGCCTGGGGTATGCGGTGGCATGCAGCCACCATCGTGGCGAGCGGTGGCGCACCTAACGGTCCGCCTCGGTGCTGTCCGGGCGACCATGACGGGCATTTAATGCCCTTGTCCCCTACCGTCAGAAGTAGGTATGATAACACTGTGCCGCACTGTAGCGCCACTGTTCCCGCGCTGTTACAACTACCACCCCTTTTACACTTTTACCCCTTTCTCTTACGTTGACACCTGTCGGTGACCCCTTTGCCTATAAAAGGAGGCCCGTGTGCAACGTAGAGGGGGTTCGGTTGGTTCGGAGGTTCGGAGATTCGCAACCCAGACAGCCATACGCTCGGTGTAGATAGCTCTCCAAGCTCCCGAGCTCCCCAGTTCAATACAACCAAGCAGGAGTAGGGTTTTACGCGTCCATCGCGGCCCGAACCTGGGTAAACCGCCCGTGTGCTCGCCTCGATCTGCTCTCCGTGCTCCCTCCGCCCCCCTCACCGGACAAACGAAAGGGGCTCCGGCCCCATAGGTGCTCGCGGGGGGCAGTTCCCCCCGACATCTTTGGCGCGCCAGGTAGGGGGCGCCGAGGTTGTACGGATCTGATCCGGCGTACGCGCGAGCGCGTTTCTCCATCAGCTTCTCCGAATTCGCTAGCTTCATCAACAACCAGAACGCCGGGGGACAGCCCGCTCCTGCGGATCCCAGGATCCGTCCAGTCGAAGCAGGTGTCCCCGATAAGCCTTGCTCCGGCAAGCAGATCAGCGGTCTGAACGCTGAGGGACGGCCCGCTCCTGCGGATCCGAGGATCTGTCCAGTTGAAGCGGGGGTTCCCGACAAGCAGACTGCTGAGGAACGGCCCGCTCCTGCGGATCCGAGGATCTGTCCAGTTGAAGCGGGGGTTCTCGACAGGCAGACTGCTGAGGAACGGCCCGCTCCTGTGGATCCGAGGATCTGTCCAGTTGAAGAGGGGGTTCCCGACAAGCTTTGGCATTCTTTCCCACGAGCTCGTGTGCGGCCCTCCTCTAGTATCCACTCGCGCAGAGACTGGGCAAGAAGCAGCTGCTCCTTGAGGAGGACCGCCTTCTGGCCGCTGGGCGAACGATTCGCCTCCAGCGAACTCTGCGCCGCTCCCGTAGCCGCAGAAGTTAGCGCCAGAAGTCACGAGAAAGGCGACCTCGTTCCCCGACGCGCCTCGTCCGCCGGGGTGCCGAACGAGTTGACGCCGACCGTGGGAGGAATCTTGCCAGCACGGTTGCCGGAACCCGTTCCACCAACCATCCTCTCTGCCCAAGTCTTGCCGCGGTTGCATGTGATCCTTGGCGCGGAGAGGGGCGCGGATCCCCAAGCATAGCTACGCCTAGCTCCGGAGGGTCGTGAGGCCCTGCGCCTTTTCCTACCCCCAGGATGGGCTGGATGCTGCCCAAGGAGGTTTTACCCTACCGGGCGGCAAGCGATAAGAAAAGATAAGTTGCCGGAGCTCGAGCAATTGCCCCATCAATTTTTAAGAGTTATCTCCCACGAACGACCGAGCCTTGGTTGAGAGGCCTGAGCGCGGAAGGACCGGCACGAGACTGGTTGCGCCCTCATTTCGTTTCGAGTCCGCTCAACGACTTGAGTGTGCTGCATCCCGAGTAGCGTCCTCACTTTGTTTCGAGCTCGCCCGGCACCCTAAGCGTGCTGCGACCGCAGTCGCACCGCTTACTTTGCCTTGAGCCTGCTCAACAATCTGAGTGAGCGGCAACCAGCCGCGGCGAGGTTTCTTGCCGGTGGTAGCCCCGCCAGCGGGTCGCTGACGTCCCGCACTCGGCGCCCGTGGCAAGGCGGAGGCCTACGCCGGCAAGTCCCCGAAAGCGTAGGGCGGAAACAAACAAGGCGCCGGTCAAGTAGAGGAGATAACAGCGCGATGCATTGCCTAAGATAAAAACTTATATTACAAAATGCCTTACTGCTGCTCTAACCAGCCGTTTCCATGGCATATTTAACAGCGGCAGGGAAAGGAGATAAAAGAAAGGGGGCAGGCGGCCTAGTCCACGCGGTCGCCATCTTCGCCTCTCCGAATAAAGAGATCGTGCGCGACGTGACGCGCGCCTGCGCGGTTCAGCCCCGCGCACGCCACCCACGTCACGCTTACCCCGCACGCCTCGCCCCCACAACGCCGCGATAAGCGCGCGCCGCTTGGGGAAGGCGCGACGGGTGCGGAGTTAAGGAGCAAGCGCAACCAAGGCCACGCGTGCCCGTGCACTGTTAGGGCCTGGCCCAACAACGCTCGGCACCGTGTGTGGCCCAGGCCCGGGGGCTCCTGTCGGTGTAATAAAGTAGGGGTACCTTAGTACCCCAGACTTGTGCACGGGCAGTTGTAGCGCCCTGCGGCGAGGCCCGCCCAGGAAGCGCCAAGAGAAGACCAAGCATTCAAGACAAGGCCCCCAGCAAGAGGAGCTTGCCGGGCCAAGAAGACAAGGCCCCCGGCAAGAGGAGCTTGCCGGGCCAAGAAGACAAGACCCCGGCAAGAGGAGCTTGCCGGGACGTCTAAGCCCATGTAATACCATCCAAGAGCAAAGTATACGAGGCAGAAGATCGAGACCCCGGCAAGAGGAGCTTGCCGGGAAGGCCGAACCCAGGCTCCACAAGAGAAGCCCGCCGCGGCGCCCCACGCGCCCCGGCAAGACCTGATGGCCGGCAAAGCTATCAGGCGCAGGAAGACAACCACCGCGGCAAGCCCCTTGCCGCGGCAAATCGCCACCTCAGGACTGCGCTCCAGCTCACCCGCCCACGCGTCGCTCCGGGGTTTCCCCCAAGGGCACGTGGCGGGGCACCGCGCAGCCTGGGGTATGCGGTGGCATGCAGCCACCATCGTGGCGAGCGGTGGCGCACCTAACGGTCCGCCTCGGTGCTGTCCGGGCGACCGTGACGGGCATTTAATGCCCTTGTCCCCTACCGTCAGAAGTAGGTATGATAACACTGTGCCGCACTGTAGCGCCACTGTTCCCGCGCTGTTACAACTACCACCCCTTTTACACTTTTACCCCTTTCTCTTACGTTGACACCTGTCGGTGACCCCTTTGCCTATAAAAGGAGGCCCGTGTGCAACGTAGAGGGGGTTCGGTTGGTTCGGAGGTTCGGAGATTCGCAACCCAGACAGCCATACGCTCGGTGTAGATAGCTCTCCAAGCTCCCGAGCTCCCCAGTTCAATACAACCAAGCAGGAGTAGGGTTTTACGCGTCCATCGCGGCCCGAACCTGGGTAAACCGCCCGTGTGCTCGCCTCGATCTGCTCTCCGTGCTCCCTCCGCCCCCCTCACCGGACAAACGAAAGGGGCTCCGGCCCCATAGGTGCTCGCGGGGGGCAGTTCCCCCCGACACTATTAGAAGGATTACTAGGATATGGCCTAGAATTAAAATTCCCTCTATACGCGTTGTTACCAAAATTATTCCTACCAACAAAATTCACATCCATAGATTCATTGTTATCCTCAATCAAAGTAGACAAAGGCATATCATTAGGATCAGAAGAAACACTCTTAGTAGCAAATAATTTCATAAGTTCATCCATCTTTTCACTCAAAACATTGATTTCTTATATCGCATGCACCTTTTTATTAGAAGATCTTTCAGTATGCCATTGAGAATAATTAACCATAACATTATCTAGGAGTTTAGTAGCATCTCCTAAAGTGATTTCCATAAAAGTGCCTCCCGCGGCCGAATCTAAAAGATTTCTAGAAGCAAAATTCAATCCGGCATAAAATTTTTGTATAATCATTCACAAATTCAAACCATGAGTAGGGCAATTACGTATCATTAATTTCATTCTCTCCCAAGCTTGTGCAACATGTTCATGATCAAGTTGCTTAAAATTCATAATATCGTTTCTAAGATAGATGATCTTAGCGGGAGGAAACTACTTAGAGATAAAAGCATCTTTGCACTTGTTCCAAGAATCAATACTATTTTTAGGCAAAGAATAAAAACCAAGCTTTAACATGATCTCTAAGCGAAAAAGGAAATAACTTCAATTTAACGACATCATTATCGACGTCTTTTTTCTTTTGCATATCACATAAATCAACGAAGCTATTAAGATCAGTAGTGGCATCTTCACTAGGAAGGTCGGTGAATTGATCTTTCATAACAAGATTCAACAAAGCAATATTGATTTCAGAAGATTCAGTATTGGCAAAAGGAGCAATCGGAGTGCTAAGGAAATCATTATTATTGGTATTGGTGAAGTCACACAATTTGGTAGTAACTTGAGCCATCGCGACAAACAAGCAATCCAACACACGAGCAAACAAAAGGCAAGCGAGAAAAAGGCAAACGAAGAAGGAGAAGGAGAAGGAGAAAGAGAGGGCGAATAAAATGGCAAGGGTGAAGTGGGGGAGAGGAAAACGAGAGGCAAATGCCAACTAATGTAATGCAAGAGATAGGGATTGTGATGGGTACTTGGTATGTTGACTTTTTGCGTAGACTCCTCGGCAACGGCGCCAGAAATTCTTCTTGCTACCTCTTGAGCTTGCGTTGGTTTTCCCCGAAGAGCAGAGGATGATGCAGCAGAGTAGCGTAAGTATTTCCCTTAGTTTTTGAGAACCAAGGTATCAATCCAGTAGGAGGCCACGCTCAAGTCCCTCGTACCTGCACAAAACGATAGCAACTTGCAACCAACGCGATTAGGGGTTGTCAATCCCTTCACGGTCACTTGCGAGAGTGAGAACTGATAGATAATGTTTTGGTATTTTTGGTATAGAGATGCAAAGTAAAAAGTAAAAAGGAAAGTAAAAAGCAAAGCAAGATTAAAGTGATGGAGATTGATATGATGAGAATAGACCCGGGGCCATAGGTTTCACTAGTGGCTTCTCTCAAGAGCATAAGTATTCTACGGCGGGTGAACAAATTACTGTTGAGCAATTGACAGAATTGAGCATAGTTATGAGAATAGGGTATAATCATGTATATAGGCATCACGTCCGTGACAAGTAGACCGAAACGATTCTGCATCTACTACTATTACTCCACTCATCCACCGCTATCCAGCATGCATCTAGAGTATTAAGTTAAAAACAGAGTAACGCTTTAAGCAAGATGACATGATGTAGAGAGATAAATTCATGCAATATGAAATAAACCCCATCTTGTTATCCTCGATGGCAATGATACAATGCGTGCCTTCCTGCCCCTTCCGTCACTGGGTAAGGACACCGCAAGATCGAACCCAAAGCTAAGCACTTCTCCCATGGCAAGAACTACCAATCTAGTTAGCCAAATCAAATGGATAATTCGAAGAGACTTGCAAATATAACCAATCATACATAAAAGAGTTCAGAAAAGATTCAAATATTATTCAAAAATAGACTTGATCATAAACACACAATTCATCGGTCTCAACAAACACACCGCAAAAAGAAGAAGATTACATCGAATAGATCTCCACAAGAGAGGGAGGGAACTTTGTATTGAGATCCAAAAAGAGAGAAGAAGCCATCTATCTAATAACTATGGACCCGAAGGTCTGAGGTAAACTACTCACACTTCATCGGAGAGGCTATGATGATGTAGAA
Source organism: Aegilops umbellulata (assembly GCA_032464435.1). Taxonomy (NCBI): domain Eukaryota; kingdom Viridiplantae; phylum Streptophyta; class Magnoliopsida; order Poales; family Poaceae; genus Aegilops; species Aegilops umbellulata. The sequence goes on from CP136057.1 coordinate 362,438,815, forward strand.
GCCCTCTGTTATGACGGCCCTCTCCGGCAAACCTCCGGAATAGGCCCCAAGATGGGATCTCGTGGATACAGAATGTTGCGGCGGTGGAATTAGGTTTTTGGCTCCTGTTCTGATCGTTTGGGGGTACGTAGGTATATATAGGAGGAAGGAGTACGTCGGTGGAGCTTCGAGGGGCCCACGAGGCAGGGGCACGCCCTATAGGGGGGGCGCGCCCCCCACACTCGTGACCGCCTCTTCGATGCCTTGGCGTAGGGTCCAAGTCCTCTGGATCACCTTCGGTGAGAGAATCACGTTCCCGAAGATTTTATTCTGTTTGGACTCTGTTTGATATTCTGTTTCTCCGAAATACTGAAATAGGCAAAAAAATAGCAATTCTGGGCTGGGCCTCCCGTTAATAGGTTAGTCCCAAAAATAATATAAAAGTGGAAAATAAAGCCCAATATAGTCCAAAACAGTAGATAATATAGCATGGAGGAATCAAAAATTATAGATACGTTGGAGACGTATCAATAGTCTAGCGTGTCCTACAGTCAGCGCGGCTCTGATACCAAGCATTGTTGCACCCCGGCTCAGAGCAACCGGTTTACCTTGCATTGCCAGCCCAGAGATCATGTCTTCTGGCAACACACAACATCTTGGTACAGAAAACAACCGCTTTATGGATACTAGAGGAACATAGTTCGATATTACATCAAGTTGCAAGGCCAAGCGGCACACATGGTGCGGCTGAACAATATGTACATTATTTAGTGGACATAAAGAGGCCTCGATCACGACAACTACGCAACAGCGGAACGACGAAGAAGCGGGACTCCATAGCACAGGGACACCGACGTGGACACGATCTAGACTCGGGCAGCACTCCGATCCAACGAAACTTTCTTGAAAACCCGCATGACATGCCAGGTCAGTACATTGAATGTACTTGCAAGCTCACAACAAGCATAAACATAATGACACACAATATCATGATATCTATTCAAATTATCAGTAATGCAAAACCATACTAGGAATGTAGTGAACATAATCTCGTGCACTCAAGTGCCTCGGACATTCTTACCAAACGCGTTACCTCATAACCAAATGGTGATCTTTCTCGGATCACAAACGAAACCAACACTTTAGTCTCCATCATCAACAAACGGATCTAACACTTGGGTTCCCATCATCAACATAATTTCTCAACCATCATCTTTCGAACAGTACCATGTGGTTAACATTAGTGTGCATGATTATTAAAAATGTTGATACATGGTGTGACCTACTTCCGAGTTGTGTCCGTAACCGAGGATGCGGCTATCGATAGATTAAATACGCTCTGCAGAGGTAACACACTTTACCCACACCACGGAATCCATGGCCTCGCACTCCCATTCGAGTGGACCAACGGCATTCCGACGGAACCCTCCCATTGCCATGACACTCCCCCGGCCACTCCGACTTACTCCCCACTGGGCTAAGTCCTGGGTGGCCCCGTGCCTACCAAAGGCATCAACGACCACCGTCATGGCAAAACACAAATGGTCCCAAACGGGAACAAGGTACCATAACAACAAACGGGCACACAAGGTTATGTCTGCTTACCGGGCCAGGGTAACGCACGCCCATAACCTTCCCTCGTTGGAGGTATAGACCACAGGCATGACAACAGACCGAATAAAGGCCTTCCCATAAAGGCAAATGTGGTTGCTCTAGGTAAAACTCGATTTAGTGGCACCATGACCCGATCAACGATATGTTCAAGTTGAGTTATTATCAGGTTTAACTCAAAGTAAAAAATAACAGGTGTCATGATATGCCATGAAAATGCAACCTTACATTATGCATCACATATTATCGAAAATAAATGGATCAACCTCATCAAGTATTTCACTAACCATAATCATCAGCCAACTCATGCCACTTCTCTGGTTATTAAAATGTAGCAAACTTAACCATGATATTAACTTAAAATAATCAATTTTCTTACTAAAGAAAATATTAACCAAACTAGTCTTTTTCTTAGTCATCTTATTTTTACATAACCAAATATTACTTCTACTGACTTAAATTAACTTATTTAGTCTCAAACTACTTTAAACTAAGCATACCAAACAAAACAAGCATTCAATAGAAATAAATATTTATTTAAGTGTTTTAAATGCATGAACTAAATCATTATTCAAGTTGGAAAATCACAAATATTGAGATGGCACCATGAAAATGTTGCTGTGGCTTGCCTTAGTAAAGATGAGGTTCACACTCCTCCTGCTGATCCTCAAGACAAGCTTCACCTTCTGAAAATAATTAAAAACAGAGAAAGATAATATCAAGAAACACTCTAAAAATCACCTGAAAATCTAGATAGCAGAGAAAAATCTCTTTTTTTTGTGAGCTGCTAGATCTTTTCAATAAGAATGCAAAAAGAATCAATCCATTTGGACTTATGTTTTAAAAGTTGTGGCTGTTTGAAGTTCTCTGGATAATTTGAATTAAATTTGAATAAAACAAAAACCAGGGGGTGACATCGATGGCGTATTCTCTGAATACGCCTCCAGTCGTACCGCTTCAGGGTATGAGTGGAGAGGCTGAGGCTGACTGTGGGCCCCACTTGTCAGGTGCGAGGGGAGAGAGAGTGAGTGAGAGAGTGAGAGAAGCAGAGGCGGGGCGGCGATGCGCCGGCATTTCTCCGACGAGGAGAGGTCGGTGGCCAGATCTAGAAGGATAGGAAGCAAGAGGGGATCGAGGCACACCTGCCCATACCCATAGAATAGCTAGAGGTGGTCAGACGGGGTTGGAACGATCTTCTCCAGCGGCGACAGGAAGTAGAGGTCACCGGAGTTGGAGACTACGGCGATGTGGGGCTGCACCAGGTGCTCCAACGGGGTCGGACAGCACCAGTGAAGCACCACGGAGGCTCTAGAAGTGTGGCTTGAGCTCGGGAGGGGCTGGAACGGTGGGGGCGAACCGCAAGGATCGCCGGTGAGCACGAGCTCGGGGACGGTGCGGCTGAACAATATGTACATTATTTAGTGGACATAAAGAGGCCTCGATCACGACAACTACGCAGCAGCGGAACGATGACGAAGCGGGACTCCATAGCACAGGGACACCGATGTGGACACGATCTAGACTCGGGCAGCACTCTGATCCAATGAAACTTTCCTGAAATCTGGCATGACACGCAAGGTCAGTACATTGAATGTACTTGCAAGCTCACAACAAGCATACACATAATGACAAACAATATCATGATGTTTATTCAAATTATCAGTAATGCAAAACCATACTAGGAATGAAGTGAACATAATCTCGTGCACTCAAGTCCCTCGGACTTTCTTACCAAATGGGTTACCTCGTAACCAAACTGTGATCTTTCTTGGATGACAAACAAAACCAACACATTGGTCTCCATCATCAACAAACGGAACCAACACTTGGGTTCCCATCATCAACATAATTTCTCAACCATCATCTTTCCAACAGTACCATGTGGTTAACATTAGTGTGCATGATTATTTAAAATGTTGATCCATGGTGTGACCTACTTCTGAGTTGTGTCTGTAACCGAGGACGCGGCTATCGATAGATTAAATACACTCTGCAGAGGTAGCGCACTTTACCCACACCACGGAATCCATGGCCTCGCACTCCAGTTCGGGAGGAGCAACGACATTCCGACGGAACCCTCCCATTGCCATGACACTCTCCCGGCCACTCCGACTTACTCCCCACTTGGCTAAGTCTTGGGTGGCCCCGTGCCTACCAAAGGCATCAACGACCACCGTCGTGGCAAAACATAAACGGTCCCAAACGGGGACAAGGTACCATAAAAACAAACGGGCACACAAGGTTATGTCTGCTTACCGGGCGAGGGTAACGCACGCCCATAACCTTCACTCGTTGGAGGTACTAATACGTCTCCAACGTATCTATAATTTTTGATTGTTCCATGCTATATTATGTACTGTTTTGGACCATATCGGGTTTATTTTCCACTTTTATATTACTTTTGGGACTAACCTATTAACAGGAGGCCCAACCCAGAATTTCTGTTTTTTTGCCTATTTCAGTGTTTCGAAGAAACGGAATATCAAACGGAGTCCAAACGGAATGAAACCTTCGGGAACGTGATTTTCTCAACAAATATGATCCAGGAGACTTGGACCCTCCGTCAAGAAAGGAGGGAGGGGGTCACGAGGGTGGAGGGCGCGCCCCTAGGGCGCGCCCCCTGCCTCATGGGCCCCCCTCTACTCTACCGATGTACTCCTTCCTCCTATATATACCTACGTACCCCCAAACGATCAAATACGGAGCCAAAAACCTAATTCCACCGCCGCAACCTTCTGTACCCACGAGATCCCATCTTGGGGCCTGTTCCGGAGCTCCGCCGGAAGGGGAATCAACCACGGAGGGCTTCTACATCATCGCCATAGCCCCTCCGATGAAGTGTGAGTAGTTTACCTCAGACCTTCGTGTCCATAGTTAGTAGCTAGATGGCTTCTTTTCTCTCTTTGGATCTCAATACATGTTCTCCCCCTCTCTCGTGGAGATCTATTCGATGTAATCTTCTTTTTGCGGTGTGTTTGTTGAGACCGATGAATTGTGGGTTTATGATCAAGATTATCTATGAACAATATTTGAATCTTTTCTGAATTATTTTATGTATGATTGGTTATCTTTGCAAGTCTCTTTGAATTATCAGCTTGGTTTGGCCTACTAGATTAGTTTGTCTTGCAATGGGAGAAGTGCTTAGCTTTGGGTTCAATCTTGCGGTGTCCTTTCCCAGTGACAGTAGGGGCAACAAGGCACGTATTGTATTGTTGCCATCAAGGATAACAAGATGGGGTGCTTATCATGTTGCATGAATTTATTCCTCTACATCATGTCACTTGCTTAAGGCATTACTCTGTTTTCTTGAACTTAATACTCTAGATGCATGCTGGATAGCGGTCGATGAGTGGAGTAATAGTAGTAGATGTAGGCAGGGGTTGGTCTAATTCTTTCGGACGTGATGCCTATATACATGATCATACCTAGATATTCTCATAACTATGCTCAATTCTGTCAATTGCTCAACAGTAATTTGTTCACCCACCGTAGAATACTTATGCTCTTGAGAGAAGCCACTAGTGAAACCTATGGCCCCCGGGTCTATTCTCATCATATCAATCTCCCAAAACTTTATTATTTGCTTTGCTTTTTTACTTTACCTTTTATTTTTACTTTGCATCTCTATACCAAAAATACCAAAATATTATCTATCATCTCTATCGGATCTCACTCTCGTAAGTGACGGTGAAGGGATTGGCAACCCCTAATCGCGTTGGTTGCGTTGAGCTATTTGTTTTGTGTAGGTACGAGGGACTCGCACGTAGCCTCCTACAGGATTGATACCTTGGTTCTCAAAAACTGAGGGAAATACTTACTCTACTCTGCTACATCACCCTTTCCTCTTCAAGGAAATCCAACGCAGTGCTCAAGAGGTAGCAGGAAGATTTCTGGCGCCGTTGCCGGGGAGGTCTACGCAAAAGTCAACATACCAAGTACCCATCACAATTCCTTATCTCTCGCATTACATTATTTGTCATTTGCCTCTCGTTTTCCTCTCCCCCACTGCACCCTTGCCATTTTATTCGCCCTCTCTTTTCCGTTTGCCTTTTTCTCGCTTGCTTGTCGTTATGTCGGAATTTAGGTAAATTATTGACAATATGGACAATAATAATGTCATGGAAAATTCTGATGCTCCTGCTGAAGAACCCCCTACCTTGCATACAAAAAAAATTCGAGTTGGTAGTTGTAATATTATTGGAAAAGGAGTTATTCAAGATTTCTTTACTTGTGCCGGTGCTTTGCCTTCTATGGGCGGTTCTATTCTTCATAGAACTAGTAGTCTTGTTGGCGCTATTGCGATGCTTATAGTTGAACTTGAAAGGCAATTTATGCACATGCATCCTTGCATACAAAGAATTTTCTTAGAATTCTCTAATATTGAACATTCTTCTGTTAAGCGTGCCGCCACTATATTTTTGGCTCATGAGTTTAGGTTTATAATAAAAGAGGCCAAAGAAATCTTTGCGCATTACAGGGTAGATGCTATTCATCCTCCCATTGAAGCTATCCTTTTTAATCAAGAAGACATGATGCGTTTACAATCTTTAGATCATATTGCTTATAATGAAAATCTTAGGAAAAAGCTTCCTGTCGATGTTCTAGTTGATAAAATTTCCGAGCTTAATGATGATTTTGCTATTCAGAATAATGGACTAGGTTTTCCTCTTGAACGAAGGCTTGTAGCTTTTTGCCAAAAGAATGCTCTTAATGATGAATTGGTAGTGCAATACAAAGGGCCTAGGGAGGACCCCATACCTCCCGAGATTGATCTTGGGGACTTTTGTCCCATTAAATTTAGCCCTTTTGATTATTTTTGTTTGCCTCAAATAAAACTTGCTACTAAACGTAGAGAATATGAGAGAAGTTTTCATGATCTGCCATACCACTATTATGGCAATACCTTGATCTATCCTTGCTTTATGCCTAGCTAAGTGCGTTAAACGATAACGCTTGTTGGGAGGCAACCCAATTTTATTTTAGTTTTTTTGTTTCTATTTAGGAATAAATAATCCATCTACCTTCTGTTTAGATGTGGTTTTATCTTTTAATTAGTGTTTGTGCCAAGTTAAACCTATAGGATCTTCTTGGATGGTAGTTATTTGATCGTGCTGTAATTTCCAGAAACTTTCTGTTCACGAAAACAATTATTAAAAATCACCAGAACGTGATAAAATACTGATTCCAATTTCTGCTGATCAATAAACAAATTTCCTAGGTCTTCCTATTTTGTCTGATTTTTTGGAGTTCCAGAAGTTTGCGTTAGTTACAGATTACTACAGACTGTTCTGTTTTTGACAGATTGTGTTTTTCGTGTGTTGTTTGCTTATTTTGATGAATCTATGGCTAGTAAAATAGTTTATAAACCATAGAGAAGTTGGAATACAGTAGGTTTAACACCAATATAAATAAATAATGAGTTCATTACAGTACCTTGAAGTGGTATTTTTTTTTCTTTTGCTAACGGAGCTCACGAGATTTCTGTTGAGTTTTGTGTTGTGAAGTTTTCAAGTTTTGGGTGAAATCTTTTGATGGATTATGGAACAAGGAGTGGCAAGAGCCTAAGCTTGGGGATGCCCATGGCACCCCATCCCCATGGCACCCCCAAGATAATCCAAGGACACCAAAAAGTCAAAGCTTGGGGATGCCCCGGAAGGCATCCCCTCTTTCGTCTACTTCCATTGGTAACTTTACTTGGAGCTATATTTTTATTCACCACATTATATGTGTTTTGCTTGGAGCGCCTTGTATGATTTGAGTCTTTGTTTTTTAGTTTACCACAATCATACTTGCTGTACACACCTTTTGAGAGAGCCATACATGAATTGTAATTTGTTAGAATACTCTATGTGCTTGACTTATATCTTTTGAGCTATATAGTTTTGCTCTAGTGCTTCACTTATATCTTTTAGAGCACGGTGGTGGATTTGTTTTAAAGAAACTATTGATCTCTCATGCTTCACTATATTATTTTGGGAGTCTTAAATAGCATGGTAATTTCCTTAATAATAATAATAATAATATGCTTGGTATTCAAGATTTGTAAAACTTTCTTTTGAGTGCGTTGAATACTAAGAAAAGTTTGATGCTTGATAATTGTTTTGAGATATGAAAATGGTGATATTAGAGTCATGCTAGTTGAGTAGTTGTGAATTTGAGAAATACTTGTGTTAAATTTTGTGATTCCCGTAGCATGCACGTATGGTGAACCGTTATGTGATGAAGTCGGAGCATGATTTATTTATTGATTGTCGTCCTTATGAGTGCCGGTCGGGGATGAGAGATGGTATTTTCCTACCAATCTATCCCCCTAGGAGCATGCGTGTTATACTTTGCTTTGATAACTTGTAGATTTTTGCAATAAGTATATGAGTTCTTTATGACTAATGTTGAGTCCATGGATTATACGCACTTTTCCCATCCTTCCACTATTGCTAGCCTCTCTAATGCACGCACCTTTCGCCGGTATCATACACCCACCATATACCTTCCTCAAAACAGCCACCACACCTACCTATCATGGCATTTCCATAGCCATTCCGAGATATATTGCCATGCAACCTTCCACTGTTCCGTTTATTATGACACGCTCCATCATTGTCATATTGCTAGCATGATCAGGTAGTTGACATCGTATTTGTGGCAAAGCCACCGTTCATAATTCTTTCATACATGTCACTCTTGATTCATTGCATATCCCGGTACACCGCCGGAGGCATTCACATAGAGTCATATTTTGTTCTAAGTATCGAGTTGTAATTGTTGAGTTGTAAGAAAAATAAAAGTGTGATGATCATCATTTTAGAGCATTGTCCCAAGTGAGGAAAGGATGATGGAGACTATGATTCCCCCACAAGTCGGGATGAGACTCCGGACGAAAAATAAAAAAAATAAAAAAAAGAGGCCATAAAAAAGAGAAAAGGCCCAAATAAAAAAATGAGAGAAAAATAGAGAAGGGACAATATTACTATCCTTTTACCACACTTGTGCTTCAAAGTAGGACCATGATCTTCATGATAGAGAGTCTCTCATTTTGTCATTTTCATATACTAGTGGGAATCTTTCATTATAGAACTTGGCTTGTATATTCCAATGATGGGCTTCCTCAAAATGCCCTAGGTCTTCGTGAGCAAGCGAGTTGGATGCACACCCACTTAGTTTCTTTTGTTGAGCTTTCATATACTTATAGCTCTAGTGCATCCGTTGCATGGCAATCCCTACTCACTCACATTGATATCTATTGATGGGCATCTCCATAGCCCGTTGATACGCCTAGTTGATGTGAGACTATCTTCCCCTCTTTTTGTCTTCTCCACAACCACCATTCTATTCCACATATAGTGCTATATCCATGGCTCACGCTCATGTATTGCGTGAAGATTGAAAAAGTTTGAGAATGTCAAAAGTATGAAACAATTGCTTGGCTTGTCATCGGGGTTGTGCATGATTTAAATATTTTGTGTGGTGAAGATAGAGCATAGCCAGACTATATGATTTTGTAGGGATAACTTTCTTTGTCCATGTTATTTTGAGAAGACATAATTGCTTTGTTAGTATGCTTGAAGTATTATTATTTTTATGTCAATATGAACTTTTGTTTTGAATCTTTCGGATCTGAACATTCATACCACAATTAAGAAGAATTACATTGAAATTATGCCAAGTAGCACTCCACATAAAAAATTCTCCTTTTATCATCTACCTACTCGAGGACGAGCAGGAATTAAGCTTGGGGATGCCTGATACGTCTCCAATGTATCTATAATTTTTGATTGCTCCATGTTATATTATCTACTGTTTTGGACCATATCGGGCTTTATTTTCCACTTTTATATTACTTTTGGGACTAACCTATTAACCGGAGGCCCTGCCCAGAATTGCTGTTTTTTGCCTATTTCAGTGTTTCGAAGAAACGGAATATCAAACGGAGTCCAAACGGAATGAAACCTTCGGGAACGTGATTTTCTCAACAAATATGATCGAGGAGACTTGGACCCTCTGTCAAGAAAGGAGGGAGGCGGTCACGAGGGTGGAGGGCGCGCCCCCTAGGGCGCGCCCCTGCCTTGTGGGCCCCCCTCTACTCCATCGACGTACTCCTACCTCCTATATATACCTACGTACCCCCAAACGATCAGATACGAAGCCAAAAACCTAATTCCACCGCCACAACCTTCTGTACCCACGAGATCCCATCTTGGGGCCTGTTCCGGAGCTCCGCCGGAAGGGGAATCCACCACGGAGGGCTTCTACATCATCACCATAGCCCCTTTGATGAAGTGTGAATAGTTTACCTCAGACCTTCGGGTCCATAGTTAGTAGCTAGATGGCTTCTTCTCTCTTTCTGGATCTCAATACAATGTTCTCCCCCTCTCTCGTGGAGATATATTCGATGTAATCTTCTTTTTGCGGTGTGTTTGTTGAGACCGATGAATTGTCGGTTTATGATCAAGATTATCTATGAACAATATTTGAATCTTTTCTGAATTATTTTATGTATGATTAGTTATCTTTGCAAGTCTCTTCGAATTATCAGTTTGGTTTGGCCTATTAGATTGGTTTTTCTTTCAATGGGAGAAGTGCTTAACTCTGGGTTCAATCTTGTGGTGTCCTTTCCCAGTGACAGTAGGGGCAGCAAGGCACGTATTGTATTGTTGCCATCAAGGATAACAAGATGGGGTATTTATCATATTGCATGCATTTATTCACTACTAGGAAAAGGGCTATAGATGGAATTGACACTAATGGCGCACCACACATGTGGTGCGCCATTACTATATACTAATGGCGCACCATGTGTTGGTACGCCATTAGTGTCCAAATACTAATGGCGCACCACATCCGCGGGTGCGCCTTAGTAAAAAAAATCAATTTTTTTCAAAACTACTAATGGCGCACCATGCCACGGTGCGCCATTAGTAACTTGGCCACAACTTCCACCGAATGCACCCCCCCACACCCCCCATGTGGATCGCCTTTTCAGTTTTAAAAAAAATAAAAGAAAATGATGAAAATGTCAAAAAAATAAAAGAAAATAAGTTTCCCATGTGATATGTGGTCTCGTTGTTGGGAAAATTTGCAAATATGAATTTCGACTTCATTTGCAAAATCTCTTGAGAATTTGTAAAAATGGGCATAACTTTTGCATACTAACTCGGATTAAAAAGTTTTTTATATGAAAAATCATCTACTCGAGAAGTTACAACCGAATTAAACGGGGGGAACCCCGTTAAACATTTTCAAAATCCTCAAAAACCTAACAGAAAAAAAGATACGGGGCTTTTAAGATCTGGAGAGGCAAAAAAATTCAAAAAAATTCAAACTTACTAATGGCGCACCTACCCATGGTGCGCCATTACTATCTTCCCGCCTTCAAAATTCAAAATAAGTCAAAAAAAGTTACTAATGGCGCACCTGCCCATGGTGCGCCATTAGTATCTTCCCGCCTTTAAAATTCAAAATAAATCAAAAAAATAAAAAAGTTAGAAATGGCGCACCTGCCCGCGGTGCGCCATTACTATGCCGTATATATGGCTGGCCGTGGTCCTCTCCTCCTTATCTCTTCATTCCACCTCTCCTACACTCCATCTCCTCCTCTCCTCCACTCCATCTTCCCTTCTCTCCTCCACCATACTACCCTCCTCTCCAGCAACCTCCTCCTCCTCCTCTCCGGCGACCTCCTCTTCCTCTCCGGCGACCTCCTCCTCCTCTCCGGCGACCTCCTCCTCCTCTCCGGCGACCTCCTCCTCCCTCCTCTCCTCCCCTCCCCTCCCCTCCCCTCACGGTTTCTTCTCCGTCCTCTCTAGCGAGCTCCTCCTCCCTCCTCTCCGATGAGCTCCTCCTCCCTCCTCTCCTCCCATCCCCTCATGGTTTCTCCTTCCTCCTCTCCGATGCTCCGGTGAACTCCTCTCCGGCGACCTCCTCCTCCTCCTCTCCGGCGATGAAGGTGAGCGCCTCTACGGTGACCTCCTCCTCCTCCTCTCCGGCGAACTCCTCTCCGGCAAAATAACACGACAAAAGAACGTACAAGATCCAAAAACAGGAACAAAATTTGTAATAATGTCGTGCCAAAAAACGAGCAAAAAAAGAGCAAAAAATGGGCAAAAAATCATGATGCAGATCCAGATTCCAAATTCAAAAAATAGCAATGGCGCACGGTGGGGGTTAGATGGTGCGCCACTACTATTTTCCCGCCTTCAAAATTCAAAAATACTAATGGCGCACCAGTGGCCTATACTAATGGCGCACCGTGGCCTATACTAATGGCGCACTGCCTGGTGCGCCATTAGTATACCAGATACTAATGGCGCACCGTCGGTGCGCCATTAGTAATAAATACTAGTGGCGTGGTACTAATGGCGCACCAGTGGTGCGCCATTAGTAGGCAAAACCGGTGCGCCATTAGTAGGCCTTTTCCTAGTAGTGATTCCTCCACATCATGTCATGTTGCTTAAGGCATTACTCTGTTTTCTTGGACTTAATACTCTAGATGCATGCTGGATAGTGGTCGATGAGTGGAGTAATAGTGGTAGATGCAGGCAGGAGTCGGTCTACTTGTTTCGGACGTGATGCCTATATACATGATCATACCTAGATATTCTCATAACTATGCTCAATTTTATCAATTGCTCAACAGTAATTTGTTCACCCACCGTAGAATACTTATGCTCTTGAGAGAAGCCACTAGTGAAATCTATGGCCCCCGGGTCTATTCTCATCATATCAATCTCCCAACACTTTACTATTTGCTTTGCTTTTTTACTTTACCTTTTATTTTTACTTTGCATCTCTATACCAAAAATACCAAAAATAGTGTCTATCATCTCTATCAGATCTCACTATCGTAAGTGACGGTGAAGGGATTGAGAACCCCTAATCACGTTGGTTGCATTGAGCAATTTGTTTTGTGTAGGTACGAGGGACTCGCGCGTAGCCTCCTACTGGATTGATACCTTGGTTCTCAAAAACTGAGGGAAATACTTACTCTACTCTGCTGCATCACCCTTTCCTCTTCAAGGAAATCCAACGCAGTGCTCAAGAGGTAGCAGGTACCGACCCGAGGCATGACAACAGACCAGATAAAGGCCTTCCCATAAAGGCAAGTGTGGTTGCACTGTGAAAAACTCGATTCAGTGGCACCATGACCCGATCAATGATATGTTCAAGTTGAGTTATTATCAGGTTTAACTCAAAGTAAAAATAACCGGTGACATGATATGCCATGAAAATGCAACCTTACATTATGCATCACATATTATCAAAAATAAATGGATCAAACTCATCAAGTATTTCACTAACCATTATCATCAGCAAACTCATACCACTTCTCTGCTTATTAAAATACAACAAACTTAAGCATGATATTAACTTAAAATAATCCATTTTCTTACTAAAGAAAATATTAACCAAACTAGTCTTTTTCATAGTCATCTTATTTTTACATAACCAAATATTACTTCTACTGACTTAAACTAACTTAGTTAGTCTCAAACTACTGTAAACGAAGCATAACAACAAAACAAGCATTCAACAGAAATAAATATTTATTTCAGTGATTTAAATGCATGAACTAAATCATTATTCAAGTTGGAAAATCACAAATATTGAGATGGCACCATGAAAATGTTGTTTTGGCTTGCCTTAGTGTAGTTGAGGTTCGCACTCCTCCTGGTGATCCTCAAGACAAGCTTCACCTTCTGAAAATAATTAAAAACAGAGAAAGAAAATATCAAGAAACACTTTGAAAATCACCAGAAAATCTAGACAGCAGAGAAAAATCTCATTTTTGTGAGCAGCTAGATCATTTCAATAAGAACACAATGCAAAAAGAATCAATCCATTTGGACTTATAGTTTAAAAGTTGTGGCTGTTTGAAGTTCTCTGGATAATTTGAATTAAATTTGAATAAAACAGAAACTAGGGGGTGACGTCGATGGCGTATTCTCTGAATACGCCTCCACTCGTACCGCTTCGGGCGTGAGTGGAGAGGCTGACTATGGGCCCCACTGGTCAAGTGCGAGGGGAGAGAGAGAGAAGTATAGAGGGTGTCGAGGCGCACCTGCCCATACCCGTAGAATAGCTAGAGGTGGTCGGACAGGGTCAGAATGAGCTTCTCCAGCGGCGGCAGGAAGCAGAGGTCGCCGGAGTTGGAGACGGCCGTGATGTGGGGCTGCACCAGGGGTTCCAATGGGGCCTGATAGCACCAGTGAAGCACCATGGAGGCTCTAGAAGAGTGGCTTGAGCTCGGAGGGGCTAGAATTGTGGGGGCGAACCGCGAGGATCGCCGGCGAGCTCGAGCTCGGGGACGGCGGCCTAAGGCCTGCCCGGCCTGGCTGCAGCTTTCTACTGCGTTGTGGAGTATGTAGAAGGAGTTGGTGAGAGGGGATCGGGCTCCGCTGGATGGCTTCTGGACACGGCGCCCGGCGACGAAAGGCGTTAGTGAGAGGGGGAGAAGGCGACGTAGTTCACGCAGGCACTTTGGGAGGGCGGAGACGATCACAGGAGCGGGGGTGGCGACGAGCACAGTGGCGCGATGCACTGTTGGGTTGGCTGGGCCATGCCCGTGCTCGTTGTGGCGAGCTCCGGCATTGGCGAGCGGTAGCGAGGAGTTACGGGCATCGTGACGGCGATTGTGGCATGGTTTGGTAAGGTGCAGTAGTCGGGGAAGCAATCACGCGTTGAATAGAGCACGCGGCGGCATCCATAGCGCGCCCACTAGCACATTGGCATTGTGCACACGCGTGGTCACCGGGAGAACTCTGGCATAGATCCACGGCTTGCCATAAATTCATGTCTTCCATGTAGTCCTTAGTGGTTTGGGTCGTTCCAACACTTTGAGTTGAGTCCAGAGGCTGTAGGTGCGTGGTTTACTTCATGGTAAGTTTCTGGTCAGTAACTGGTGGACTTAACTATGAGTGATTTAGTAAGAGTTGAGGGCTGAGCTTTGGGGTTTAGCAATCACTTAGAAAGGTAATGATGCTCAAGAAAAATCAGCCTCAATGAATGAAGGAAAATGATACTTGCTATAGAAACTGGCTTTTCTGACCACAAAAGGTTTTCTGTAGCAAAAGTATTCCAAAAAGTGATGCAATATTTTTTCTTAGGAAGGTGACCTAGGGTTCAAAGAATATTTGGGATTTTTCTCAGATTTTTGTGGGCAAATAAAATGGGGGTTGCTTTGGAGCATATGTTGTTGATTAGGGTTTTTGAAGAGAAAATGAATATTTTTCATTTAAGAAAAATATTCCTATGATTATTTTGGGATTAATCAGAGAGGAAATGATGGCTTGGGGGAGAGGTGAGCCACTTGGGTGAAAATCAAGGCTATGCCCAAGTATTTAAGTCCAACTGAAATGATTCAAAAACCCAAATTCAAATAAAAAGGCAATCAAATCAGAAAAAGAAGAGGGGGCAAAAACTAGGCTGTCACATGCATCATCCCGTAACTAACTCATTATACACATTGCTTGCAAGGCTTATAGTGATGTGCATTATCGAGAGGGCCCAGAGATACATCTCCAAAACACGGAGTGACAAATCCTAATCTCGATCTATGCCAACCCAACAAACACCTTCAGAGACACCTGTAGAGCATCTTTATAATCACCAAGTTACGTTGTGACGTTTGATAGCACACAAGGTGTTCCTCCGGTATTCGCGAGTTGCATAATCTCATAGTCAGAGCAACATGTACAAGTCATGAAGAAAGCAATAGCAATAAAACTAAACAATCATTATGCTAAGCTAACGGATGGGTCTTGTCCATCACATAATTCTCTAATGATGTGATCCCGTTTATCAAATGACAACACATGTCTATGGTCAGGAAACTTAACCATCTTTGATTAATGAGCTAGTCAAGTAGAGGCATACTAGGGACAGTCTATTTTGTCTATGTATCAGGGTCGTATCCGAGAAAACGGAGGACCCGTGCGAAATAAGAAATTAAGGCCCTCAATATAACAAATAGCAATTACTCCCTCTGTTCGGAATTACTTGTCGCAGAAATGGATGTATCTAGACGTATTTTAGTTCTAGATACATCCATTTTCGAGACAAGTAATTCCGAACAGAGGGAGTAGAAAACAAGGCTTTCAACACTAGAAATAGGCTGTGTTATATATCATCCAACGACAGGCAACAAGGGATTGAAAGAAGTAGTAGATGAGAGATGAGATATGTGAGAAATTGAGTGAAGAAGACACCTACGATGATGGAGCTGCGATACTACTAAAACTAGAGATTGAACGAGACACCGAATAAATTGCATCAGAAGACTATTTTGGGGAGAATGCGAATGAATTAATCCCCAGGAGTAGAATCACGAGCTGCCATAATATGATTGGGATCATGGGAAGACGCTAGAAGAGAAAGAAAAAAGAGAGGGAGGAGGAGCCTTGCATGAGATATGGTCTTGGGTGTAATTTGTCTAGGATTCCTGGGTACTTAGTGCTTACTCGATGCATTGATTAGTCATGGCTTTTTCACAGGAGATTAGTCACAACACTGGCCATTAGTCAGAAATTTGGGGCCCTGCTAAATTTGGGGCCCTGTTCAGTCGAATAGCCTGCACATGTGTGTGGTACGGGCCTGCTATGTATCCACACATGCATCAAGTTTCTGGTTAATACAATTCTAGCATGAATAATAAACATTTATCATGGTATAAGGAAATAAAATAATAACTTTATTATTTCCTCTAGGGCATATTACCTTCACTAACCGCCTAGGAGCCCAAGCTCCAAGAGTAAGAAGTCAATAGGGAAGAAATGTTGCGGGCAACACAAATTGCTTTGGTTAAGATGTAGATCGGGTTGTCTTGCTCTCCCAATCCCCAAAGTTTCAACTAGTTTGGGTGGAGGGATTGAGAGTATCTAGCAAAATGAGGTGGAGCAATGGTGGATCTCAACAAGTCATTAGGGTTGGAGGTTGGAGGTGGAAGAAGGGACTTTATATAGTGTTCTAGGCCGGGTGGGGAAATCTTCCCGTTGGACCCCGTGCGCACAGGCTAAGTCAGCCCCGTGCACACGGGGTACTCAGAGAGTTTCACACCACCCCATGCCCACGGGAGTCAAAAGACCCCGTGCGCATGGGGTACACAGAGAGTTTACATAGTACCCTGTGCGCACGGGGGTCAAAAGACCCCGTGCGCACGGGGTACTCAGAGAGTTACGCAGTACCCCGTGCACATGAGGGTCCAAAGACCCCTTGCGCACGGGATACCCAGTAACTTTTTGTCACAAACTTTCTAAGTACCACAAGCACACACAATAGGACTTTAGGTGGTAGGAGTGGGTAGGCTAAGTGTATATGGTTCGGCAATGGCATTCCCACACAACTTTCATCCACACAAACCACTCTTAATAGTGCGGGCTTTCCTACAACTCGAAGCAAACCAAAAACTAAACCTTCGATTCGCCGAAAGAACACACCTTTGACCTTTTTTAATTGGGGGGTCGCACATCTCCATCAGAGAGAACTTGGAACCAATATCCTGATATAAACTTTAGTAACCGATATTAGTTCAACAAACCACATTGACATCACACCAAAATATAGTATAAGTGTCACTTGCACTTTCAGTCTCCACCTTTTTGGTGCATTGATGACAACATGGTTAGAGCATGGCATAGAGGATAAAAAGATTGAATAGCCATGGGACAAATAATGATCATGGTAGCTCCCCCTATATGTGTGCCCGGATAAAATGAATGCTTGATAATGCATCAAGTACACGCATAGGAGGCTCCTCCAAGATCATTATTGTCAAGACATGAGATCAACATAATAAACTTATAACGGTGCCTAGATCTCATGAAATGGTGTGGTGAGTGTCGGTGTTAAAACCGGCGGATCTCGGGTAGGGGGTCCCGAACTGTGCGTCTAGGCGGATGGTAACAGGAGATAAGGGACACGATGTTTTTACCCAGGTTCTGGCCCTCTCGATGGAGGTAAAACCCTACTCCTGCTTGATTGATCTTGATGATATGAATATTACAAGAGTTGATCTACCACGAGATCAGAGAGGCTAAACCCTAGAAGCTAGCCTATGGTATGATTGTTCTTCTTGGTCCTACGGACTAAACCCTCCGGTTTATATAGACACCGGAGGGGGCTAGGGTTACACAAGGTCGGTTACAAGGAAGGAGATCTACATATCCGTATTGCCAAGCTTGCCTTCCATGCCAAGGAGAGTCCCATCCGGACACGGGACGAAGTCTTCAATCTTGTATCTTCATAGTCCAATAGTCCGGCCAAAGGATATAGTCCGGCTGTCCGGATACCCCCGAATCCAGGACTCCCTCAGTAGCCCTGAACCAGGCTTCAATGACGATGAGTCTGGTGCGCAAATTGTTTTTGGCATTGCAAGGTGGGTTCCTCCTCCGAATATTTCATAGAAGATTTTGAACACGAGGATCGTGTCCGGCTCTGCAAAACAAGTTCCACATACAACAGTAGAGAGAATAATATTTCCACAAATCCCATCTGCTGATGTACCCCGTAGTGTGACATCACACCACAGCCAGGTCTTTATTCGAATCGTTTTTTTATAACCAATCTCAGCGTGTTTCGCGAGGCGGTTTCCTTGGCACATCTTGTCAAAGCAGAGATCGTGTTCCCTGTATTATGGGATTCCCTTAAATACGGACATGGGTAACCCAACTGCGCCATCAATTACGGCGCTTGGGGGATAGTTTCGTCCGCCCTTATAAAGGGATAAGTGTTCACCTTTTCCTACCCACACCTTCTTCATCCTTGCTCATCCATTCTCGCGCACTCAAGCTCCAGCGCCCAAGTCCGCATTCTTCTCCTCAACCTCCTCCAAAAATGTCCGGAGCGGGAGGAAAGTGGATGGTCTCCTCCGTCACGGAGGGAGACATCAAAAAGCTAAGGGGAGCCGGATACCTGTCCGAGGATATCGCACACCGGCTCCCAGATGAGGGGCAGCTCATCCCCACCCCTAGGCCCCATGAGAGGGTAGTATTCCTTACCCACTTCCTCCGCGGATTGGGATTTC
The DNA here is from genome assembly GCA_032464435.1 of Aegilops umbellulata. Taxonomy (NCBI): domain Eukaryota; kingdom Viridiplantae; phylum Streptophyta; class Magnoliopsida; order Poales; family Poaceae; genus Aegilops; species Aegilops umbellulata. The sequence continues at coordinate 362,457,419 of CP136057.1, forward strand.
CCCTCCACTCATTCGTTTGGGGGCTCATGTTCTACTACGTCCTGGATTTTCATGATCTGGCCCCGAAGTTCATCCTCAACATCTCGGTGTTTATTGTCGTGTGTGAGGCCTTCCTCTGCATCAAGCCCCACTTCGGCCTATGGCTGAAAACCTTCAACGTCAAACCTAAGGTGGCGGGCGGCCATCAGGCGGAGTGCGGAGGCGCCATGGTGGGCAAAATGCCCAACGTCACATGGCTCGAAGGCTCCTACGTGGAGACCACAAAGGGGTGGCAATCGAGGTGGTTCTACATCACCAAGCCGCGCGACACAAAATGGGCGGCGGCCCCCGAATTCCGATCCGGAATCCCCACACTGCTCACCTCTTGGAAAGAGAAGGGCCTGCCCTGAGTAATCCGGTAGAGCTGACCGGACTCCAGACCTGTATCCAAAATATGATAAACAGGAAGCTCAAGCTTGTCAACATAGTCCAGGTCATGCTCATCCGTCGGATCCTCCCGTGTCAACAACGGGTGTTCAATTTGTGGGAGTTCGACCCGGCCCATCACCAGACTCTGAGCAAGCTCTTCGACATGACGCACAAGGACGCCTGGAGGGTGCTGTTCAAGAGCGCAGAGGTCCCCCCTCCACTTACCGAGGATCGCGGACTTAGCGCGAAGCGCCAAGCCGGCGCGGTAAGCTCTTGTATTTCTTATAGGGTATTTATTTTCCATAGTTTAACTATGTGCGGGATCTGAGCTCCCATGCCTTTGATAGGAGTGGGTGGAGACATCGGGGCAGATTGACTGCTCGTCCCCTCTGTCCGAAGACCCTGCAGACGCTCTCCTGACGGAGATGCTGACTCCGGCCCTTATGAGGTGCCGGAGAAGAAGATCCAGAAGAAGGCCACGGGAACCCGAAAGAGTTCCCGGCGCCAGGTGGTATCGGACTCATCGTACGATAACTCCAAGACGCACTCCTCCCATGAAAACGAGGAGGAGGCAGATAAAGGTTCTTCCCCTCCAGTCGGGGAAGACAAGAAAAGGAAGGCCCCCCCAACCGGGGAGGCCGGAGGGTCCAAGAAGGGAAGGACTCTCCTTCCGGACTGCTCCACCACCGCCGCCGATAGCGAAGGCGAGTGGTTGCCCAGGGCCAAGCCCCTGGGGAAGTCGTAAGTATTCGGTTACCGGAGTAGTTCGTGGTACGCTTTTATAGCACTGTTTCTCCTTACGGCGAATATAATTATGCAGCCCACCTCGAGCCCGTATCGACGTATCTTCGTCGGACGGTTCTTTGGATCCGTCGGCTGTGAGCAGCGGAGGATCACTTCCGACCGCCTCCTCCCCTCACCCTACAGACAACGCCGACACTACAAAAAAAGACACATCCGTAATATTTTGGGCCGAACGAATTTTTTTTTCTCTCATACATATGACACTTCTATGACGATAATTGTGACAAAACCCGGTATCATCATAGATGTGGTGGGCTCCTACTTCTATGACAAAAAATCATGACAGAAAATGGGCTTTTCGTCCTGGGCGGGCTGGAGACATAGCTGCATGACATTCTTTGGGCCGTCCCGGTTACGGTGGGAGGTCGGGGGCCGAGCGATGCGCGTTTCTCTCGTACATGTACGCGTGTGTGTGTGAGCTGTTGGCTCTAACTGAACCCGAGCGAGGCGTTGGCTCTAACTGAACCCGAGCGATTGCACTGCAGGCTACACGTCACTGAACCTGAGTGATCGATCGATGGCTGTTAACTGAACCCGATCGAGCGATTCCTTGGCTACTGCTGCTAACTGAAGCCGATCGATGGGATGAACAGTGAGCGTTGCGGGGGGTTTGGATGAACAGTGAGCGGTGGTGTTGCCTCTAGATGAACAGGACCCTCGTGGTGTGGTGGAGGGCTGGATGAATAGTAGATGGTGGAGGGGTGCCCGTGGAGGGGTGGATGAATAGGACCCCGCCGTGTGGAGGGCAGGATGGACAGTAGACGGTGGAGGGGTGCCCGTGGAGGGGTGGTTGAATAGGACCCCGTGGTGTGGAGGGCTGGATGAACAGTAAACGGTAGAGGGGTGGTTGAACAGTAGCCGGTGGAGTAGCGCGCGGTGGAGGCTGGATGAACAGGAGCCCGTGGAGGCTGGAGGAGGTCGACGGTGGATGAACAATAGCTCGTGGAGGCTGGAGGGGTCGACGGTGGAGATGAACAGTATCCCATGGAGTCCCGTATTGCGGTACGCCACACCCCTCCTGATGAACAGGACCCCCATTTCGACCGTAGCGCTCCAACACAAGTCTGTTTCCTCCGTTTTGCGGTACGCCACACCCCTCCCGATCAAAAGGACCCCCGTTTCGACCGTAGGAGGTCTGTTTCCTCCGTTTTGCAGTACGCCACACCCCTCTCGATCAACAGGACCCCCGTTTCGACCGTAGGAGGTCCGTTTCCTCCGTTGTGCGGTACGCCACACCCCTCCCGATCAACAGGACCCCTGTTTCGACCGTAGGAGGTCCGTTTCCTCCATTGTGTGGTACGCCAGGCCTCGTTTCCATCGCCTCTTCCGTTCAAGCCCTCCCGATGAACACGACCACGCATTCCATTCCGACCCAGCCGCGTTGCCTCCCGATGAACACGACCATGCATTCCGTCGCCTCCCCATGAACACGACGACGATGATGTTTCTCCGTTCCGACCTAGCCATGTACACGAGCCCTCGCCGTACGTATGCACGAGACCCCGCCCGTATGTACACATATGTGGCCGTATTTTCTTTCTTGCACCATGGCCGCTGTACGTACGTGTACATGCTACGTGCGCGCCTCTACTAAGACACGTGCGCGCCTCTACATCCACCAGTATATATGTACGTACACGTTCGCGACCAGAATGACAACGCTACGTACGCTTCGACCAGGTGGGTCCCGATTGTCAGGCACTTCCTTGCGTGCGAAGGTGTAGCTGGTGGGTCCCAGCAGTCAGGGGGGAAATGTTTTTTTCACGAAATATGGTGGCCCGTCAGGTGGGTCCCTGCTGTCAGGTGGAGGAATCATTATTTTCTGCGTAATAAGGAGGCACGTCATTGCTGCCGCCGTGGACCCAGCTATCAGCCTCTCCACGTACAGTCCACGTCCGTTGGAAGTCGTTCCTTGACCACGTTGACCACGCCGCACCGAGAGCACCAGGGCGGTGGACGACGGCGAGGCCTAGGAAGGGGACGACACGGAGCCGGTGAAGACGCGGCAGGGGATGCCCACACAGAGAGGAGTATGAGGGTTCACTCGTTCGGCTGCGGTGTGAGGCTGTCGTCGCCGCAGGGCCTGGCCAGCGGTGGGAATAGTAGGGGCGGTGAGGCCTCCGCGGCAGCACAGCCAGCCACGGAAGGCAGGAGCATGCGGCACGACCGGCGCTGCTTTGGGCGGCTGGAGCAAGAAAACCAGAGGTTGAAGAAGCACTACGGCCATTGGATGGACATCGTACGACCACTCGAGCTAGAATCGTTCATATTGACGAAGTTGACAAAGCCCTTCGTCCCCGACAACTTAGTAGGCCCACAAGTCAGCCTCCCACATAGGTGGATCCCAGATAGCCGGGGGAGTATTCATTTTTTTGTGCGTAATAAGGAGGCACTTCCGGTGGGTTCGAGCTGACAGCGGGGGGAACGTTTTTTTCACGAAATACGGTGGCCCGTCCGGTGGGTCCCAGCAGTCAGGGGGAAATGATTTTTTTCGCAAAATACTGGTGGCCCGTCCAGTGGGTCCTCGCTGTCAGGTGGAGGAATAATTATTTTCCGTGTAATAAGGAGGCACTTCCTTGCGGCTGTCGTGGACCCAGCTGTCAGCCTCTCCACATACAGTACTCTTCCGATGGAAGTCGGTCGTTGACCACTTTGACCACGCCTCACCGAGAGCACCACGGCGGTGGACGACGGCGAGGCATAGGAAGGGGATGACGCGGAGCCGGGGAAGACGCGGCAGTGGATGCCCACGCGGAGAGGAGTACGAGCGTTCACCGGTTCGGCTGCGGTGTGAGGCTGCCGTCGCCCCAGAATAACAGGGGGTGTGGGAGAGTAGAGGGATGCCCTGGCCAGCGGTGGGAGTAGTAGGGGCGTTGAGGCCTGCGCGACAGCACAGCCAGCCACGGGAGGTGGGAGTAAGCGGTCCTGTCGGCGCTGCTTTGGCGGCTGGAGCAAGAAAATCAGAGATTGAAGAAACATGACGGCCGTTGGATTGACATCCAACGGTTACGTCTGCTAGAATCGTTTGTTGACGTATATAATAACTAAAAAAATCTTGCATACGCGTCAACTAAACAGGCCCACAAGTCAGACCACTCCCTCTTTTTTTTAATAATTTATATATAGCTCATGGAAACTTCTTATGCAATTTATTGCAGTCATTTTTTTGGTTGGCCAGGGCCAATTTCGCATATTTCTGTGGGTTCCAAACTATTTTTAATACCGAAATGTCCAGCCAGATTTATAGTACTTTGAAGATATATTTAAATTAGGTTAATGCCCAGTTAAATAGGAATCTAAAAATGTGATAAAATTCAGAAATTATAAAGTAATTGCCAATTTGTCATCTGTTTTTATATTTACAACCCATTTCATATTACTTTCAAGATTTGCAGGCGTCTTGAAACAGTTGCAGCCCATCAGGGCGTAGAAAAATAAGTAGGCCTGGATTGGGTATTCTTCAGAAAAAATAAACTGGGCTCATTTTCACAAAGAAAAAATAGTTGGGCTGGTCACATGGTGAACATAAAATATAAGCCTGGGCTAGACGGGCCACAACCTAGTTCAAACCCTGCTCCATCTCAACAATACCAAACAAAAAAAATACTGCTCGAGTAGCTACGTCCCAGGTGTCAGCCGATCTTGTGTTGTTCTCTTGTCTATTGACTATATACGCTCACAATGTCGTGGGTCTCAGATGTCAGGAAAACACTAGGAGGAAGCATTTTATTTTTCCATACGCTGACGTGGTGGGCCCCTACTGTCATCCTCTCCATGTACTTCTGCCGATTCCTGTTGTTTGTTGACCATGTTGACAACGCGAGAGGGCGGCACCGCGGCGAGTGCACCAAAGCACGTGGAGGACGTCGGCGTTAACGATTTAGGAGACGGTGGGGCGGCGATGCGTGCGCTGAGGCGCATCCAGCTGTGGGAGGTGGAAGCAGGCGGCCCCGCTGGCGCTGGATTGGTTTTGGCGGCTGGATGAAGACAGGACTGAAGAAACACGACAGACTATAAAAGAAGCAGGAGTACTTAACAACCTTAACTGAAACCAGCAGGGACACTTAACAACCAAAGCTGAAAGTAGTATGAGTACTTATACAGGTTCAACCGTACAAAGCACGCCTCGAACAGTGCTACTTTGCCTACAGTTAACCAAGGGTGAGGCCGCCAAGCCCCAGGACAAGGCCCAGGCGCCACCCCGCGCATCCACAACCTTCTTAAAGCGGCTTCATCTCGCAACATGGTCAATAAACAGGATATTCGCTTTAGAGCCATGGAAAAGCATGAACATAATCTTCTGTCCTATTCTCCAAGATGGACCGACCTTCATTATTTGAGACCACCCATGAATAAGTATCTTTTCACCTCAAAGGGGAATTGAGTAGGTCGACATAAACATCATGTTGTGACCAAGCGCAAGTGTGACCCGACCATGGTCAGGCATCTGTATAGGAACAATAGAACTCGGCAGTTCCTGTTTCAAGAAGATCACAGCTGTAAAACTGTGTATAAGCAACAGTTTATGAACAACATATATAACAGGAAACAGCTCGTACCATAAGTTTCTCGACACAGTTGGACCTGTTCAACGAGTGCAGCAGTGGCACACATATCCCACGTGGCCTTCCACCATTGAAACGCCCCACAAGGACCTCAAGACGATCAATAAAGTGTAGGAACTTGTGGATGTCGATCCAGTCAACTTTAGTGCCATTAGTAACAGCCGAGTTATTACATAGTAATAAACGAGCAGACTGCTTAACTCTGAAAAAACCTACACATGCCACCAATTATAAGAAAATATTAGTTAGAAGTAGCATCTTCGTGAGAGATTCGTTGCTACTTCTAAAGTTAAATTGTGATTAGTTAGACAGAATAGGTGGATTAAGAAGTAATCGAGGCAACAAGCAAGAACTAGATACAAAATAACATGGATGAACAATTGGAACAACGTCGGGGTGGAAGATCACAGTGATGATGAAACCAGGTTCTGCTATTTCCATCAACATTCATGCGCCAACTTTCAGTCCATAACACTTGAGAAAGTTTATCCAAGTTCGGCCATAAAAAAGCAGCGATCTTCTTGGTTCATGAACCCAACTCGGAACTTATATCCATGGCTTGTCTTCACTGTGACCATTAAACTAGTGTATTCAGTTATGGAAAGGCCGAGCATCTTGAGTACATGTGTTCTGGCAGAGCAAATAATACACTGCAGGAAAAATAATATGAGAACACAACATGTTCAAAAAAACCCCACCCTCCCCGATAGAAAAGAGGATTCTAGGAACATACTGTGCGCGTTTCAAAATGTTGTGTTAGGATGAGAAGGAACAAGTGTGGCGTCTCGCCGAGGGCACAGAAACCTGTAGGGTACTCGCACTTTGGGCACTGCAAATGAAACACACTAGATTCAGTAGGAAGAAAAATGCATCAACGGCGGCGGCTGCCATCCTAGGATTACCTGCGACCAAGGGACTTGGGTTTATCTGGGATGGATGAAGAATTTGTACCTGGTTCTCCATGAGAAAACCCTATGCAATCGCCGAGAGTGGATTTTCTATGAACAAGCAGACGAGGGAGAAGCGGATTCAGGCCCAGTGAAATATTGCCGCTTCGTCCATCCAGCTTACTGCTAAAGCTGAAAGGGGGGGTTGTGATTGATGGCTCATTCGGCATTACTGCGGCGCTACGACCGGGGTGTGTCTACCATGAAGTTGTGCACTCTAATTTGTGCATATGGCACGTGGACCCCGTTGCCGGTTGCCCCACATATCAGCGAAAGGAAGTAGAAAGACGGGAGTAACTAGTTACACATAAATATATTTTTTGACAGAGAGATACTCCCTCTGTAAAGAAATATACAAATCTTTTATATCACAGGCTCACCTTGCCCAGAAATATACTCCCTATGCATTGCACGGGCATTATGGGGGTTCAGCTTTTTTTATGGGGGTTCAGCTAAGAATATAATACTCAGATAGGCTCACGGTTCTGGACTTTGGGCCGCAGGCGGACCCTGCATGTTTGGGGGCCCATGTGTTCTACCTCAGCGCTTTTCATATTGCAAGCGATCGGTACGACGCTGGTTTTAGATGCTGCCGCAAGGTGAATACACAAAATTGAATAAAGCACGGCAGCTGTTGGAATGAAATCCAACGACGGTTCCTAACCAGCAATCAGAGTTGCAATTCTATCAACGATATACCATGTGATAAATAATACTGTCGTACTACTTATACACACAGGACACTTGTTTCACCATGCTAGATTATTACATCAAAATCTCTCGGAGGATAGATCAGTTCGGCAGTTGCGTGCTGCTAATTCAAAGTTGATTTGGACCAGCTCTCCTTGCCGAGAAAGTTCGATTTTGACATCATCCCCTACCACAAGATATGATTTAGATTTGAACCTTGACCATCCTTTAGCATCAATCATCATGCGACCATCCTTTGTACTTACGGTATATTGAGCAGGTTCATTCACACCAAGGCTGCGCATGGTAAGAGAAACTTGGCTGCGGTCGCCCGGATTGTTGAACGACTCCCTCGTTGCTCTAGGAATTCTCTGTTTGCAAACAAGAAGACATACCCAAACAGTTAGATCAACACAGTGAATCATGTGAAACAACATGGAAAGAAAAAAGAATGAAGCACTTGGGCGGCCAATGCTTACCAAGAAGGTGGACATGTCGGTTTTTGTAAGGACTTTGGTATATGAAGTGCGAACTTGTCGGGGGAAATCGGCCTCCACGAGCACCTATGGGGACGGAGCCCCTTTTTGGTTCGGCGGGGGCGGAGGTTGCACAAAGAGCAGATCGAGGCGACACACACACAACGATTTTACCCAGCTTCGGGCCGCACGAATGCGTAAAACCCTACTGCTGCTTGTCTGGTTGATTAGAGTTCTTGCTCTAGAGCGCAAGAAGCTATAGTAAGTTGGAGCTGGACGTAGACGAGGGTCTACTGAGCGTCCTCCTGGTTTTCTGTTCCCCTCTAGGGTTCGATCCCCCCCTCTATGTGCGCATGGGCCTCCTTTTATATGCTAAGGGGTTTCCCACAGGTAGCGGCGCAGGTGAGGGCAAAAATGGCAAGGAACTGTGCGAACAGGGGTCGCACAGTGCTATCGCACCTAACTCTGATGGCGGGGGACAAAGGCATTAAATGCCCGTCTGGATCGCCTGAACAGTGCCGAGGCGGACCGTTAGGGGCGCCTCCGCTTGCCACGGGGGCGACTCTGCCAGCGTCGCATGCCACCGCGCGTCTTAGGTTGCGCGGCGCCCCGCCACGTGCCTCCGGGGAAGCCCCAGAGCGACGCGTGGGCAGGTGAGCTGGAGCGCAGGCCTGAGGTGGTGGTTTGCCGCGGCAAGTGGCTTACCGCGGTAGTTGCCTTGCCGCACCTGAGAGCTTGCCGCTCGTCAGGCCTTGCCGGGGCGCGCGGCGCGCTGCGGCGGGCTTCTCTTGGGGTGCCCTGGCTTGGTCGTCCCGGCGAGCTCCTCCCGCCGGGGCCTTGGTGCTTCGGCTTAGTCATCCCGGCAAGCTCCTCTTGCCGGGGCCTTGCCGCCTTGGCCCGGCAAGCTCCTCTTGCCGGACCTCGCCTTCTCACCCCGGCAAGCTCCTCTTGTCGGGGCCTGGTCTCTAGGCTCGATTACTTGGCCTTCGTCCGGCCCAGAAAGGGCCGTGGAGACTCTTGTCGCTCCCCTGGCAAGCCTTGCCGCGGGACGCTACTACTGCCCGTGCACAAGTTCGGGGCACTAAGGTACCCCTACTTTAGTACACCGACAGAACTGCAGCCTAGTCTGTTGCGGGTGCAACTGCACGGGCTAGAGCAGATGCAAGTGCAAGTGTTGGTGCAGGTGCCGAAGCCGCTGCTGCTGCCGGAGATGGTGCTCCTTGTAGAGCTGGTTCCGGTGTCGGAACAGGTGCCGGTGTCGATGCCCAATCCTCCGGTAGATCAGACTGATCCGCTGACGCGGTCGGTGCCCAATCCTCAACTGGATAAGGCTAAGCTGCTGCCGCTGTCAGTGCTAGAGCAACTGCCGGTGCTCGATCTGTGCGAGACAGCGGCGATCGTGTCTGGTCTGCTATGATCAGCTTTCTAACTTGACTAGGATCCGTGACCGTGATCCAATTTTTTTCTTCATTTCTTTTAAACGCGAGGACTAATTATGGCGGTTTTGTTAAACCAAACTGCAGTTCATCATAGGGATTCAGCTTGTACTCAAACAACAGACTAATCCAATTTTTTCCAGTAATATAAGTGATGGACAATGCCTTCATTACTAACACGACATAAGAAGTGAAACCTGCAAAAATAGCCATCGTAGAGCAAACCAAACGGTTTATTCTGTGATGAATGTCACATGGCAAACCAGCATCGTAAAATTGCAGGAAAAGAAAGAAAACATGACATTAAGTCAATAAGATTTAGACAGTAAATCGATAAGATATACTTGATGTGACACGAGTAAATCCTTACTAGGAAATCACTATGTTGAAGTACTAAACAGAACATTGATCGTCCAACTACGCGTGGCATGCAGGGGCCCTACCTACTCCCACAAGCAGGACAATCCAAAGGTCATGACAAATCGTGTGGACCGAACATCAATGTGACTAGAAATCCTGGTGGGTGCGATAAACCCTACAATGCATACAGATATTGGAGTGTAACCATAATTGATAAACCGTCCTCACAAAAAAATATGATCTGGATACTTCAAAATATACAGACTGAATTGAGTGGACAGACATTAACATAGACCATTCTCAGGACTGACCACACACCAAAAGCGGCAGTACTAATAAACAATACAGGGTTCACACACACACAAATCAAGTACTAAACAATAGTACTTACTACAGACAAGCAAAGTTGCAGTAACCAAACTCTGCAGACTATTTCTTGCCACCGACCTATGGGATGAACCCCGCATAACTGACTAGGCCATGGACTTCGTGTGAGATGTCTACACGCACCATCACCATCTTGTCAACCTTGGAGAACCTAACAGAGTGGTCTTTCCACTCATAAACATGATGATGAAGACATGCCGCATCAGATTTGTTGGGAAGCTTTACAAGAACCACACCCTTCGTAATCAAAGGCACAACCAGGAAATTGTTGTGGTCAAGTACATCCTCGAGAACACGCCTGACAACAATGCTACAGGAAAACACTAGTTCAGGACATGTGGCGACAAGGACACAACATCTGGATAGTTCAGCAGTAGAACTCATCATCAGGTCTTCCATTTCACACGGCACGACTTTGAGAACTTCATCTCCACCGCGGACCTGGTTCTAATTCAAACAGAAACCATATTTTCTTACTACCTCCGTTCAGAAATATAAGATGATTTTCGATATTATACTCCATATATGACTACATATACGCACAGAAATGAGTGAACAAAGACACTAGAACATGTCTTCAAAGGCATGAGAGCAGAGGGATTACATGCAAAATCCATAACACAAGTTACTGAGGCAAATATATCCTCTTAAAAGGTAGCATTGATGTTCATAAAGTACTCCCTCCGTCCCAAAATTCTTGTCTTAGATTTGTCTAGATACGGATGTATCAAGTCACATTTTAGTATTAGATACATCCGTATCTAGACAAATCTAAGACAAGAAATTTGGGACAGAGGGAGTAGTTGAAAGTAATCTATAAGAAATCAGTGCCAACCTCTCGCATGTTTTGGTCAAAAGAGGAATTTAGAACCGTCATTTGGCACACAAAAATCACATGCAAGATCACCTAGAAAGTTGTACTACTAGTACTAGTACTGCGTGTTAGATGAAAAAACACGATCAAGATCAAGAAAAACATCGTCAAGAAGAGATATTACCTGGACTTGCTTAATGAGGGATCCCAGAGAGGGGGGCTTGGACAGGGCGATGGCTTTGAGCTTCTCTGCGGTAGTCTCGGCGGGGTGCTTCCGCTTCTTCGTACCATGAGCCTCAATGGTTTTGGTCGGAGCCATAGACATTACTTCGGCCGGTGCTCCAGCGTCCATCAAGAAACTGTCAAATAGAAATAAAAGAAAAGAAACCATAATCACAAACCCAAAAGAAGAAAAGAGAGGGAGTTATAGGATCAGTCTCGGGGTTGCAAGACCGGGCCTTGGCCAGAATCAGCACCATTGATGCGCTCACCTTTCCTTCTTTGGGAGAGAAGAACAATGGCAGAAGCAGGTCGGGGTTTTCTTGAAGAAATGAGGAACAAGATGAGGCAGAAGCGAGGGTTGGGTAGAGAGGAAGCTGAGAGAAAGAGTGAAATGATGGTTGCTTCGTCCGTCCAACTTACTGCTGGAAAGCAGGGGGTTTTGTGATTTGACGGCTCATTGGGCATTACTGCGGCGCTTCGATCGGGGTAGTATACCGTCACTCTACTACGGAGTAATTTAGTGCATGGCTGGTGGACCCCGATGCTGGTTGTCCCACACGTCGGCGAAAGTGAGTAATTTAGTGCATGGCTGGAGGAGGATCTGCACGGTAGAGCGTGTCCACTGTTTTTTAAAAGAAAAAATGATTACAGCAAGCGTTTCCACTCTTGCGACGGAGGAGTGCGAAACACGGCAGCCACTTGAACATACACAATGCTCCTACTACTAGGCATGTGCAGTGGTTCATACGTCGGTACTACACAATCTTGTTGCTAGTGTAGTAAGATATGACGATAAAAAATGATGTTGTGCGCATGTCAGTCACTCCTATATGTAACAAATACACGAAGAGGAAACAACTATATTGAGATGAGAATGCAACCAAACACACCCACACGCTTTGTGCTACAGTGACTAATCTGCATCGTCTGAGTTTGATCCAACAGTCATGTTGCGCCGAGACATGAACATGCCCATGAAGAGGGCGCCTAAACACCACCGAAGTCCCTCTGCTTCCCGAGGCACACGACGTTGGTGATGCAGGGTGCAACCGCCCGCAGAGCCCGCTCCCGGTCGACGGGAGCCAGCTCGTCAAAGACGGCGTCCAATGGCACGAATGGATTCCGATGACGGAGCCCTGAAAGGATTCGCCCGGCAACGGCGACGGCAGCCCGCAACCCCTCCTTGTCCAGCTCAGCCCCCACCATCGCGCGGAGACGGCTCAGCTCCTCGGAGATATAGGTGAAGAAGGAGACCAGGTCAGGAAGCCGCACTCGTTGAAGTCGACCCGGTGGTCGAACGGGTTTAGCCCGACAGTCGGCATCGTCGCGCTGGCATGACGGTAGGCATCGCGCAGCCGCAACACGTGTGTGGCAACTTGGTTCACCAAGTGGCTGAGGCGATCCTGGACCTCATCACATTCGGCCCGCTCGCGCTCCAACCGGCTCCCCTGACGGCCTATCGTATCTCCCGCTTTCTGTAGCAACACCGCCGACGCCTCGAGCATCTTTGTGGTGGACACCTGCCGCTTTTGAAGCTCCGTGAACTCCGCACATAACAGAGGAGCATGGCACTCCTCTGCTCCTTGAGCTCATGGAGCTCCACGTCCTTGGCCCTGAGCTCCGCATCCTTGGCATGGAGCTCCTGTGTTAGGAGCCTCACCTCGGACTCCGTGATCTGCTGCGCCGGCATGGCACCAGGTAGAAGCAATGGGGAGAGGAAGCAAAGGGGGCGAAACGACTGAAAGGCAATGCAATCTACGGGAAGGCGGAGGGAGCGGGGAATCTTTTGGTTTTCACCATGGTAAAACACCAGTCGACGACTTCTCACATCAGGGAGCGGTGGGCTTTTACAGGCGGAGTCATCATGACTAATTGCTGCCGCGCCTGCTCCCGTCAATCAAAAAATTAAAAATCCTGCCGCGCCTGCTCCCATCAATCAAAAAAATAAAAATTCTGCCGCACCCAAACACCAGAGCAACGCCGTGGTGTATATTTATACTTACCTGCCGGCAAGTAGATAAAAAAGAGGTGAAAAAACAAATGGGGCACGGAGGATAGATGTGGTTAGCTCCGTCTTGACAAGCCACAACGTCTCTTGTTCTAGGCGATTCTTCTATTTTCCAAGCTTTTTTTAGTTGTAATGACACCACGGCAAGCTAGTGCCGCTCTTCGTGTGTGCCCGTGCAAAGGTTAGACGATGGATACGAGTGACATAGAATATCACATCCACCCCGCAGCTTAGATACTATGGTGATACGAGTTTTTACACCGTTGGAAGTGAGATCCAATGGCTTGGGAGTAGTCTTTGTAATGATGCGCAATTTCCAAACTCTCCAAAGGTTTTTTTGCAAATGAAACATTCATGCCTCGTGTGTGCCGCTGCATCTTCGATCCAACGGCTCCCCGGTGCTCATATTAGGTGCTCCCCGTAGCTTAATTACCCACTACGGTGATATGAGCATCTAGGTCGTATGATCAGTTATCAGATGGCACATGCGTAGTACTTGTACTTTCTGCGCATTTCCCAAACTCTATCAGCCGTATATTGCAAAAACATTCAAACCTCCTATCGTGGGCTTTTAGATCTCAGCGAACTCGTATCAACATAGAATCTACAGTGCGGGAGCACCTCATACTCTGCCATGCGAGAAAACATAAGGTCCTATCGCAACTTGGATGCTACGGTGATACGAGCTTGGAGGTCGTTTGATCTGAGATCCAATGGCATCTGAGCAGTCTTTGTGTTTGTAAGCAGTGGCCTAACTCTTTTGGTGCTTTTCTGCAAAAAACCATTCGAACCACCGAGGAGGTGTTGGGTCACAAATCCAACGCCTCCGAAGAGCTTGTATCACCAAAGCATCTACGGTGTGGTAGCACATGATATTCTTACATACAGGAGAATATGATGTCCTCCTTCATCTTAGATGCTACGGTGATACGAGCTTCGAGGTCGTTGGATATGGGATCAAAGGGCATCTAAGTAGTTTTTGTACAAATTGTGTGCAATTCTCAAACTCATCAAGGTTTCCTGCAGAAATATTAAGACACATCATGTGAGCTGCTATATCTCAGATCTACAAGCTCCAAGCAACTCGTATCGGCATATAGCATCTAAGGTATGGGGGCACATGATATTCTCCCGGGGAGGAGGGGTGGGGTGCACAACCAATCGGTGGCTGGGAGGGTGGGGACAAATATAATCTAAACAACCCTAAACAGAGCTCCACAATTTTATCTAAGGTCGAGGGGTTGACCCCCGACAATCATAGCTCCGCCTAAACAGAAAATTTGCATGTACTGTAGTAATAGACTTAATATTCATGTTTCAGTTTCATGTTCATTTTAAATGTTGAACTGAGGACCATGGATGTCTTACATTTTACTCACTTCGTTCCCAAATATTAATCTTTTTAGAGGCTTCAAATGGACTGGCACATACGGATGTATATAGACATATTTTAGAGTCTAGATTCACTCATTTTGCTCCATATGTAGTCACTTGTTGAACTCTCTAAACGACTAATATTTAGGAATAGAAGGAGTATTTTTGAATTCATGTCATACATGCATGGTTTGGAAAAATAGATGCACTATACTTATTGGATTGTTGTTGTGTTCGTGTGTGTGTGTGTCTCTCTCTCTCTCTTTGTGTGTGTGTGTGGTCATATGCTTGATACATACAAAGTTTTCTCACCTCCATGTTGTTCATCTTTTAAATTTGAATTTGCATTGGAAAACTTACTAGGGATACCATGAAATGTGAAATCCACGTTGAGATTACTATATCACAAACTCACTCTAATTCAACAACTCGTCATAAAGCAATTACCACGTTGAGATTAGTATTTGCAAGGAAAATACGGGTACTGTAATACACATAGATTTGTTCGGCAATTTAAAAGGTTCCTTTCGTATTCTCGAATGGTAGGACCCAACGGCGTACCAGCCAGACCTTGGCTCGTGTTGATCCTAAAAAAACAGGCTCGCGTCCTTCGGTGGCGTGTGTGGTACGCACATTAGGCAACCCCATTACACCAACCACTCGAGCCTGAGCGTTTCAAGTCGAAATATCTGGCGGCCAGAATTCCAGCCCTAGGAAATTCCCCTCATGTCCACGGTCCATAATGACTACCGATGAACAACGGAGGGATGCTTTAGTAACTAGAAAACGTTACCTACCGTGCCGAGCACGGTTCAATTCCCTCGGTCGCCGCTCGTCAAGGTCACCCGTCAACTGCATTGCCTAGTACTACTACTACTACTACACCAGGATGAGCACAGAATTGAGCCCATTTGTTCGTGCCTAGTACTTGAGTTAATATATCAGGCAATGCACTGGTACGGAGGGATTATCCTTTTACTCTGCATATATAACTTGTCTGAAGTCTAACTAAGCAAAATGTTTGACCAAATCCTTTCTTAACAAATACAACAGGACAGATGTACTGCTTGAAAATTTATTGCATGATGCAGGTTATGATATTGTTTCGAATCGTGGATCTTAAATTTCTAAAAATCCAAAAGTGAGCATAAATTCTTGAAACCAAGTATGGTCATGTGATATGGCACAAATATTACTTCGTAAGTTTTTTCTTCAATTTGAGACAAGCTGCTTATGACAAGTTGCACAAATGAAGAGCCAAGGTATTTTGGAAGAAAGATCTGTCACATTAAGGCGAACGCTTTCACTATTGAAACCGTGGGCGTTTACGTGCCGCCACGAGTCCCCGCTTCTCATCGGCAATCGACAGGTGCCGTCCGAGCAAGCGTGTGAGTCGACGGGAGGCGTGCGAGCAGACCGCTGCGCCGGCTGTCAGGGAGGCGTGCGAGCAGACCGCTGCGCCGGCTGTCAGGGAGGCGTGCACGCAGACCGCTGTGCAGGCTCACCGGGAGGCGATCCCTTTGACCAGGCTCCGCCGCCCACCGTCGTCCCAACTGCTCTCACTTTTAATGTCGCTGACGCCACAGTTTAAAATCAACCCCGCACTACCCGGTTATCGATACAATCATCTCTCTTCCTCTCCGATTCTCCTGTCGTCTACCTCCAACTAGCCTGACCTAAACATACGCCATGCCGCATCACGATGGTCTTCCCTTAGTGTTCCAGTTTCCTGAGGAAGACACCCGGCCGGAGTCTCAAGAACATAAGGCGCTTTGGGACGAGCTTGAACTGGCCTTGCGGGAAGATGCCGCGCCTGTCCCAACTCCTGTTCCGGCTCCCGTCGCCCCGACTGCGCCAGCGCCCATCCCCGTGGCATTGATGGGCTGGGAGCTGCACATTGTCGCCGAGCTTGATCCCACAGGGTTCCATGAGGTGCCCGCTGACTTTCACGTGCCCGTGCACCTGCCAGCGCATGCGCCTGCGCGTGCCCTGATGCGCACGCCCGTGCACCTGCCAGCGCCTGCGCGTGCACTGACGTGTGCGCCCGTGCCGGTGCCCGTGCACACGAATGTCTCCGCCGCGTCATTGAAAGCGCCTGTCCCCGCGCAGGTGCCAGTGCCCCCCTTAGCAGCATGGATGGCCGCCGTTGACCGCTTCCTTGCACCAACGCCAGTCGCCTCCTCCCGCCAGTCGACTCGCTCTGAAGTCCAGAACATTTTGGCCTTCCTTGAAGCTAGGCCAACGTCCAGGAGTACGCCAACAACTGCGAAAGACGCCGCCGTCGCCGTCGGTCAGTGGCCCGACGACACACAGAGCACGGCAGAGGAGCCGCTTCCCACCGCGAGATGCCCTTGCCACCGCCGCGTAATCTAAATTTGCCATGAAAAACGTTCGGATTGTCATGCTTAAAATCCGAACGTTTATCATTTCCGTTTATTTTATATCTATCGTCGTATAATTTAAAATCGGAGTCAGACTAAACGAAATGTATGGTTTGGTCGATTGAATGTTCTGCTAGAGCCGTATCAAATTAAATATAAAACGTCATCAAGCCACATGTATTCCTTGTCATCCAACGACCTAGACTGCTTTAATGTCGAGCACTCAACACGTTTAGTGTGCAGTTAATTTCATGCCAAAAATAGTGCTAATCACATGACAACACGCAAATAATATCCTAGTAGTTAATATCCACATGCACTTAATATGCATCCAAATTAATGTGCATTGCACGTACACACTGACTAGTGCTGCTAGTACGTGAAACTGGTGCCGTGACTTGTGAACGCGTCCAGATATGGTCAATGGCAACATCGCCCGCGAGTTCTTCCTGTTTGCCCGTGCGTCGAAACGCATAAGGGGAGGAGAGAGAGAGCACACATGGAACCCCCTAGTAAGTGAAGACGTGTAGATATATTTTGTGCGTGGGTGGAAGCAAGGTCAACCGATCACATAGGGTCGTTGTGCGATCGAAAGAGTGAGACGGGTTGGACAGATTGACCTAGATAGACAATGTGTGTGACAGAGTATACAATGTGAATAGGTCAAATTGGGCTCAAATATGGTGATATATCGTTTTTGTCCGAGAAAGAGCGAGGTCAATCGAGACATACAGAGAGAGAGAGAGAGAGAGAGAGAGAGAGAGAGAGATTGAGTGAGCGTGGCCCACCATGAGGTCGAAAGAGTGGTGGCGGCTTGGATGGACTGACCTAGATAGACAATCTACGTGAGAGAGTATAGAGTGTGTCGATCGAGGCCCGTACAGGGAGATATATCATTTGTGTGTGAAAGAAAATGAGGTTAAATGAGACTCGGATAAAGAGAGCGAGATTGAGCGAGTGTGGCCCGCCGTGCGGAAGAAAGAGTGAGACAGTCTCGAGGGAGTGACCTAGATATACAACGTGCGTGCGCATGCACGAGAGGTTGGGGGGATAGATAGGCAATGCATGTATTTAGCATGAGAGGGTGAGAGGGAGAGGGGGGAGAGAGCTCGGCATTGGGTGCAATGGCGGGTGTGTGAGGTAAATACATTTGGTGACAGAGTGGAAAAAGGGGTTGTGTAGTTGAGAGACTTAGAGATCAAAATATGGAGAGAAAGAATGAACGTGTGTTGGAAACCGATAGCTTCCTAAGGTGGTTAGGAGTGGAAGATTGACCGATCCAGGAAGTATGTAGCGTTTGTGCGAGGGGGGGGGGGTAAAAACAACATTTGAATGTACATAGTACGAGACTTAATATCGATGTTTCAATTCGGTGTACATTGTAAGATTTGAACCGAGCAGCAGGCATACGGGTAATTATTTCGAATTCGTGCCATACTAAGTTTCGAAAAGTTGACATTGACTCAGTTTGTTGTGCTATTTTGTAGGTCATATGTTTGAATCCATCCAAAAGTTTTCTCACTACCATGGTGTTCATCATATACATATGCATTTGTATTAAAAAAGTAGCGTGGATACAGTGAAATGCGAAATCCACGTTAGAATTGGAGATCGCTACGTGACACACACTCTAATTCAAATAAATAACTACGTGACACACACTCTAATTCAAATAACTAATTATGTGAGACACACTCTAATCCACGTTAGCGTAGGTAACATTTTGATTTTTTTCAAATAACTCCTCATTAATTAATTTATAGTACTCCCTTTGCGTCACTGACATGTGGGCCAGCCACCTGTTGGGCCCATATGTCATGGACACAAAGGCAGGTGCCTTAAGGCACCGAAGCATAGTCCTGTCGGGGTGGTCGCTTGTGTCGGACGACCCCAATTCCAGCCCTGCAAAATCTCTCTTCTCCACCGTCCCCTTCCGCGCCCAGATTGCTCAAATCCCTAATTCGCCGCCAACCCTCGAATCGCCCCTCGTCTCGTCTCTTTCCCCACCGTTCCCCACCTCTGTGCCGGACGACGACAACGAAGACGACGGTCGCGCTTCACCACCGCACCGGAGCTACCTCATCTATGCCCTCGTCCACCGCACCGGGTGGTCCACCGACAACGTCAGCCACCGCAACTGACGTGCCTCACAGACACCGAATTCCACTGCATCAGGTGCGCTTCACCGACATCATCTCCCTGCTCACCGGGGCTACTTCACTGAGCACATCGTCGCACCTCCGCCCCCCGAGGCCGTTGGGGCTTCACCAACGGTCTCGTCCACCGCATCGTAGCGCTCCGCTGCCACTCAAGATCTGCATCCGTGCGCGGCCAGCCAACGCCATCGCATCACCCTCAACGGCTCTGAAGTGACTCGCACTGTAGCTAGGCGTGCATGCCCAAACGTCGGCCCGAACTAGATATCCACACATCACTCCCTTGTGCACTGTTCCGACGATGTTTGGATATCCTTTCACTTCTCTCTTAGCTTACACGTCTATGCAACTCTGACCTTAACTCTTATTTCTTCTGGAGATATCATCTGAAACAAGCAAATCCATATTTTAGCGAAGCATGACGGCGCTACAGTATCTGGTACACATCTTGCACACCCGTATAACCTTGTAAGTATCTGTCCTCAGGTACAACATCAAGGTCGATCAACATCAAGGTCGATTCCTCTTATTTGATCAACAATTCGTCGTGTCAAAAATGCATAGGGGGATGCAAGGAGCATAAGGCATGCACATCCAAGCAAGTGGTAACATGGACTTGTACATGGAACATCCCAAGCGCAAGCAGAGCTGCAGTGAGCCTGTACAACGAGCTAGCGTAAGTTTGTGCATTTCATTTAATTCGTACTGGCATTCGTGTATGATTTGTGTGCAGTGGTTGATCCACGAATTCAAGTTACCAGGAGCGAACATTTAACTTAAAAAATACGAAGGCACTTGCACTCCGGAAATCAACATAACTTAAGAAATGTGAAGCTACATGCACTTTGAAAACTAGCTAATGATCCAAAGTGGTTCAGATTATAAACACTAAATGATGCAAGCTCCAAAAAACACAAAATGCAACATGGTGTACAAGGACTACAAACATGGTCTGTACCTGCTTGAATTATTCGTTCTCTGGCTGAAAATATCGAAGTGTAATTGCATGTATAACCAGTGCGCAAACTACATATCAATATATCTATCCTGCACAAGTATGCCAATAGTTTCAAACAATAGATTAGAAAAGTATTTATGCTATGTTGTCATGATACAGGGACTTTCTGGGAGATGGCCTCGGCGTTTCCTCAAGCTATGAAAATGCACTATAATTTGCTTGTCATCAATGCCTGCCAATCTCTGTCTCTCTCAACATAGTAGATCATCATTAGACACTAAATCCTTCAATGAGCTTGCAAAATGCTTGCATTAGATCCCTCATTAGACACTATATGTTCATCACCAGGAGCATGTAAAATGTTTGCATCAAATCCTTCATTAGCAGTCTACTCATTAGAAACTTCAGGCTCAAGAACAACATGAGCTTGTATGTTTGCACCGGAAACTTGATTAGATACATCAGATTCAGTCAGTTCAGTATTGATTGGGGGAGTTATAAAATAAGTAGAAATTGGTTTCATTTTCTCATAGATTCCCTACATACAAGCAGTTTTACAACACCGTCAGGTTTAACTATTGGCCAGAAATTGAAGAGTTGAATTAGATATAATCAGGGATGTGATGTACCTTCTCGTTGCGCATGCTACTCTTGCAATTAGTGACTGTCTGTTTGCGCAAGCTCGATGCCATGCCCGTGCTGTCGCTGCTGCCTCCCACGCAGGCTACACCCAGGGTTGGATCTTCATCTTCTTTTCCTTCCATTCGCTTGAAGCTCGGTGACCGCCCTCCAACGAGGGCACGAGGAAGTGTTGTTTCGGTCTGTCCAGCGGCGGCTAGGTTAGGAGCAAACCAGACTAGAGGATGGAGCGAATGAATTGGGATTTTTCCTGCTGTCGATTGATATGGGAGGCGCTCGTTTGGGATGCGAGCCTGCTATAGGGACTGCCTTGCACTTATGTTATTGGCCCATCCAAATTGAAACATTTTTCTTCATTTTTTACATTGCCTGCTCGTGTGTTGGTACGAACAAAACTAGCGTGGGCCAACCTGGACGACTCAAACTAGGTGCACACTTTCCAGCCACCTGAGGCGGCCGCCCATACCAGCCCCTATGGTGGCGTCGCCCCTTTTTGCGTGTATGATTGGATAGTGAAAAATATTCCAGTGGCGCTTTTGATTTACCCACAGAATGGTTGAATTGCTTGTTTCTATGAACTGAGTTCGCCAATAATGTGAAGGATGCCAGTCTTTTCATCCTATTGTAGATTGCTTAGATCTCGATATGCCAAAAGTAATCGCATGAAATATACAGTAAAAGCCAGTGTGATGTGTTTGGCTACAACTAGTCTGACTACACGTCCTCATATAACATATCAAGGATGCACCATCTTACTAGATTAACCATTTGACTTACCCATGCAGTGTGGGAAGAAAGAAGTATTGGGACTGCGTATCCAAGCAATTGATGCCATGGACTCCTTCGTACAACCATGTAAGCGAAAAAGAAGTTGCAGTGTGCCTGTACAAAGAACTAGCGTAAGTTCAGTTACCTGCTTCTCGGAATTTCAGTTAGCCACTTATTGCAAAAATGTTCAATTACTTTGCTTGGCTTAATTTAGTTCGCTACTGATTACATAATGGCACAGCCTGTTAATCATATTGTAGACTGCGCCTATCTATGTGTTTGATACTTACTGTTAAGAATTACCTATTTGCCTTAACTTAAATATCTAATTGTTTGTTTAACTGCTTTGCTGCTGCAACAACGGGTTACAATGATGTTAATAACTACTTTTCAGCATCCAATTGAAACTCTTTAATTCCTTGTTTGTTTAACTGGTTTGCTGTTATAACTCCCAGTTGAGATGTTTTGCTAACTTCAACTTTTCTGAATCCAATCGGAACTTTAATGGCAAAACAGGTTAGCCCAAGATCAAAGAGCGAGGTCCCCATGGACGTTGCATCATCCCACAGCAGTGGCACCGGCCCAATCGTGCATTATGAATTGCCAACTACTGATGCTCTAGAGGCTAAACTAGTGGTAGAAAGAGATTCTGCTTCTGCACTTAGAGATGAAGTTGACATGTTGAGGAAGCAAACAACACAATCACAAGCAGTACTCAAGACAACCATTAAATATTTGGTGGATTTCAAAACGAAGCAAGCTGAGACTGACCAGATTGTTAAGGTCCTGAAGGAAAAAAGGAAATTAAATTCCTACTTGGTAAATCATAGGTGAAATGTTCTTTCCATAGTTGAATAACCTTTGTGTTGTCTGTTCATGTAATCAATCAAACGATTTGTTTTAGAGATCATGTAATAATTGTTTTTTTGTTTTTTTGTTTGTAATTTTATTTGAGCACAAGTCTGTATTAATTGATAAGACTCGGAGACATTTCATTTGGATTGCTGTGCCAGACCTACAAATATGCCAATCGGGCTGAATGTGCATTCAACAATACTAGTATAGATGGACCATAAGTGGCACGCGTCGGAAAGGGCCAAGATGCTGGCTAAAAAAAGGATGATGTTGTAGCCAAAGAAAAGTACAGCGGCCTGGCTTATGTAAGTTAGTTGATATTATTGATCCATATACTCTGTAAGTGTTTATATGTCTGTTAGTTCCATACATTCTTGGTTGATTGACTCGGTATTTGAATCTTGATACATCGCTTGTGTACATATCTAAATGGGTGTACACATTATGCTGCATGTGACATTTGAGTTGGACATGAAGTGTTCCAAATATTCGAATTCACCTTAAACTGGATTCTAGTTTCTGAATTTGAGTATCGACATTTGTAAACCATATTCATATATGACAGTGGAATACATCTTTGTCGTCCTTTTGAAGATATATAAAAACACATAGAAGGATTTATAAAGATTCATATAGGAATACAAAATGGATTCGAATTTAGTTGCCAGGGTAAACGTGGATGCTTATTGTCCCAAAATTCGAAAGAAACAGCAAAATGTCCACTCCCACATCGGCTGCCAGAAGCCAAGTGTTTGGGAGATGTAAACTACTGTCTACCCATTACATGGACAATCCATCGGCCTAATTTCCACTGCTCTAAATAGGGGTAGGTTAGTAACTTCAATTAGACGTGACACGACCGCCTCTGAGCCCATTCCGACACGATGGGCGTCAAACATGGGCGGCAAACTCATTTGATTCAAGATCGTCTGAAAGACCTCTGTTTCTCCCTCCATTCCCCATTCATACACGGTGGGCGGCAAAACAAACTCTCCTCGTCCAAAATAGATGTAGGCTAATATTTTAAATAGGGGCAGATGTGTAACTTCCATCAGACGTGACACAACCGCCCTACCTGTCAACCCCGTTCATACACCATGGGCGCCAACCGTGGGCGGCAAAACACCCTCTCCTCGCCCGAAATAGTTACCGGCAAATATTTGGGAGATGCGAGATTACCGTCCTATCCCCAACCGTCGAGACGTCCAAATTTGAAACGGGGGATAAGTTCATAACTTTCCCATATTTCAGACAGGCGCGTCCCAAAAACATGGTTCCCCGTACCTCTCCCTCTATTTTCCCATTCATACACCGTCCACGCTAGAACACCCCATTCCCACACCAGCCTCCGTCCGCCACCCATCCATCGCCGCCATCCTCCACCACATCCATCGCCACCTGTAGGATCGAAAGTATGTCTAGAGGGGGGTGATTAGACTACTTGACCAAATAAAAATCTAGCCTTTTCCCAATTTTAGCTCTTGGCAGATTTTAGCTATCTTAGCACAAGTCAAGCAATCCCACACAATTCAAGCAAGCATCCAAAAGAGTATATGAGCAGCAGAAAGTAAAGCATGCAACTTGCAAGAATGTAAAGGGAAGGGTTTGGAGGATTCAAACGCAATTGGAGACATGGATGTTTCTGTCGTGGTTCCGATAGGTGGTGCTATCGTACATCCACGTTGATGGAGACTTCAACCCATGGAGGGTAACGGTTGCACGAGTCCACGGAGGGCTCCACCCACGAAGGGTCCACGAAGAAGCAACCTTGTCTATTCCATCACGGCCGTCGCCCACGAAGGACTTGCCTCACTAGTGGTAGATCTTCACGAAGTAGGCGATCTCCTTGCCCTTACGAACTCCTTGGTTCAACTCCACAATCTTGTCGGAGGCTCCCAAGTGACACCTAGCCAATCTAGGAGACACCACTCTCCAAGAAGTAACAAATGGTGTGTTGATGATGAACTCCTTGCTCTTGTGCTTCAAATGATAGTCTCCCCAACACTCAACTCTCTCTCAAAGGATTTGGATTTGGTGGAAAGAAGATTTGAGTGGAAAGCAACTTGGGGAAGGCTAGAGATCAAGATTCATATGGTTGGAATGGAATATCTTGACCTCAACACAAGTGTAGGTGGTTCTCTCTCAGAAAATGTGTATTCAAAGTGTAGGTATGTTCTGATGGCTCTCTCCACGAATGAAGAGTGGGTGGAGGGGTATATATAGCCTCCACACAAAATCTAACCGTTACACACAATTTGCCCAACTCGGTGTGACCGAATGGTTAAACTCGGTCGGACCGATTCAGCAAACCTAGTGGCCGTTAGGATTTTCGGTCGGACTGAGATGCAACTCGGTAGGACCGATATGGTTAGGGTTAGAGCATAACGTAATCTCGGTGTGACCGATTACACAAACTCGGTGGGACCTATTTTGGTAATAAGCTAACCAGAGAGTTGGTCAGGTAAACTCGGTGGGACCGATTCGCTCATCTCGATGAGACCGAAATGTTACAAAAGGGAAACAGAGAGTTTACATGGCAATCTCGGTGGGACCGATCGCTCATCTCGGTAAGACCGAAATGTTACGAAGGGAAACAGAGAGATTACAATCCCATCTCGGTGAGACCGAGATCCCTATTGGTGAGACCGATTTGCCTAGGGTTTGTGGCAGTGGCTATGACATTTGAAACTCGGTGGCGCCGGATAGAAAGAATCGGTGGGGCCGAGTTTGACTTTTGGTTTAGGTCATATGTGGATGTGGGAAGGTAGTTGAGGGTTTTGGAGCATATCACTAAGCACTGAAGAGCAAGAAACTCATTAATCAACACCTCATCCCTCCTTGATAGTATTGGCTTTTCCTATAGACTCAATGTGATCTTGGATCACTAAAATATAAAATGTAGAGTCTTGAGCTTCAAGCTTGAGCCAAACTTTTTGTCCTTAGAATTTTGAGGGATCCACTTTCCTCATCCATGACATGCCATTGATTGAGCTTTTCCTGAAATATTAATCTTGGAATAATGTTAGCTCAATGAGCTATATGTTGTTAGGAATTACCAAAACCACCCAGGGATAGTTGCACTTTCACCACCATCCTCCACCATGCCGGAGCGCCTACGAAGACCGCGTCGTCCACTTCTAGAGATGGACGTTTCTCATCCACGGTGGCAGACCAATAGCCTTGCATCGCATCCTCTAGCTTCATCGGCGCCGTCGTCCTCTTTGCCGGGGCCGCTCACACGACCTTCTCTTCCACCGCAACGGGACTTATCCCCCGATGCACCCATCTACCGTCGCAGATCTGCTTCAATGCCACCGACAGCCATCGCACCCCCAATGCCTACACGGCGCCGCAAGAGAGGTGGTACTTCATATCTCCTCAACCTTTTGATCTCAACCAGAAAATAGATCTTAACTTGGTTACTCTAGTTTCTTTTCAGCTCTTAGAATTTAGTTCTTAGTTCGAAGCAAACAATGGATGCTAAATATCATTTCTCCGGTTTGCAGCTTCAAATCTTCCATGGCACAGCCATAATACGGTTTAATTGATCATTCTTAGGGTTTAATTGATCATGTTGGTTCTGTGGTGGTTTCTTTAATAGAAATCAGAGGGGAAACCCTCTTTTGCTAAAAAAATATATGCTTAGAGTTTCCCCCTTTTATGATCACAACACGATCAGAATACGTGCTTCGTTTCATAATAACACTGCTCCACCGATCAAGCTAAACAAGCTTAGTTGTTCAAATACGAATCTGATATTATTAAAACAGAGTTGTTTAATTGGTCAGCTAAATGTTCCTAAATTAGTGTCGAAAATGCATGTTCGCTGCTCGTATGTGTATCTCTGTGTGTGGTCTGGTCACCATGGTTGGGGAGGTGAACTTTGCATATGCGGGGGCTTATAGGGAGACACTCTCCGAGTTGAAACCGCAATGCATTCCATAGATAATCTGACTACTTTTTATGTTTTCATGAATCTCAGATTCTGAACAGCATCACAATGATTATGAGCTTGCACACATGAAAAGAATAAAGCAGAACAATGCCATGGCTGTCAAACTTGGCATTAAGGGACTGAAATCAAGTCTGGATGCAATGTAATGCAAACACTCTCCA
Organism: Aegilops umbellulata; assembly: GCA_032464435.1. Lineage (NCBI taxonomy): Eukaryota > Viridiplantae > Streptophyta > Magnoliopsida > Poales > Poaceae > Aegilops > Aegilops umbellulata. The sequence goes on from CP136057.1 coordinate 362,483,783, forward strand.
CCTACAGATTCATGCTCAGAATATGATCCTAACAGTGATTGTTAGCTAGAGGGAGACCTAAGTCAATGTAGCTCCCTAGTGGAGGAGTCAGAGGAAGATTCCCTATCTTATTCACCCATCAAGGTACTTGCTCTAACTTTCCAAGGTTACATTGCTCACACATATCTTGCAACTGATGCTTTGCATTGCTTCTACTTTATTGAACTGCCATTAGCTTAGTTTACACATCGTGTATGTGAATACGCCCTGCCTATCCATTTTCAGTACATATTCCATCTGTCATCATACCATATTTATCCATTCAAATGCTATTCTTGTGTATCAGACGTTCAAAAGGAAGAGGGCGATTGCTGATTGTGGAGGAGCACAAGCAAAGTATTTGGAAAAGGTAGTGGCACCTGATAAATCAAATAGCCCATTAGGTGTAGTTACAATATCACCTGACCCACAAAATACCCCAACTCTAGCAGACTCTAGCCCTACTACACTGGTCATTTATGATGCCCCAACTCAGCAGACCCCAACTGCAGCAAACAGTATGATTATGCCAGTTGACATAGCACGAGCTGTACGATGCAAAACCCCCATTCTAGCAAAGAGTACACCAAATCCAGTTGCCAAATCCCTTTTCGAACCAGAGAGAGCCCCAATTGCAGCAAATAGGACCCCTGTTCCATTTCTTCCCAGTTTAGAAGACAAATCTTATGTTGTTGTCAGGAACTTTGTGCGCATCTTTCCTTCATGGAAAGATTATACCGTAGACACAGAACAATTTCCAGTCTTCCTCCGCAACTTACGCGTAAGTAATGTACTAATGTTATTCATGGTCATTACTGCATATGTTTCTGCTGACAGAAGACACAAGATTTCATTCTTTTAAATAGGCGAGGCGCAAACTAGATTGTGATGACGAGCAAGGGTTGGTTGCGCTTTTCAAGCACTCGTTGATGAAGTATCGTTCCTACCTGAGGCAAGCGCACTTCGATGGCAAGCCTCTGAACGAAATTTCTGTAAAGTCTCCGGTGCTACATTTGTCCGACGGTGACTGGAATAATCTTGGTACACATTGGTCTCGGCTGCAGCGTAAGGTACTGTCTACGATATCACATCACAATTTGAACTACATTTCTGCATTTGCCTTGATGTCTCACTTGTACGGAAACTGTTAGCAGAAGAACATTCATTCTCAAGGGACCACAGAATCTCGCAACTATACTGCACACTGCATTGCTCTTGTGAGTACCTCTTGCCCTGTATGACCATATTTACTTTCATAGCTGTTTGATTATGTAGCATCACTGCACATGTTAGCCTCGTAATCGTCCATTTGGTGGACATTATAAGATCCGTATGGACTCTTACATAAATTTAGAATCAACCCAATGCTTTTGACGAGGTTTAGCTCTGCAGTCCTCTTGTAAGGACTGAACGTGGTCTATCACTGTACTTACATTAACAGCTACTCCCTCCGTCCCATAATATAAGAGCGTTTTCTACAGTACACCAGTGTTCAAAACACTCTTGTATTATGGGAAGAGGGATTGGTTCATTTTGTAGCATTCTGCATCTTATCTCCCTCGCCCACCATTTACTAAAAAAGATCAGATCTATATTTAATCTTACCAACAAGTAGAATACACAGACAATGCCAGTGCAGAAGTGTAGCCCATTGCTCTTGTCAGTACATTTTGTCCTGTAACGCTTGTACTTCCAGGGATTGGTAGTTGATTATATAGCATCAATCTGCATCTTATCTTCATTATCATCTACCCCTTCCAGTATTATCATATCTATAATTACTCTCTACAAAATGTAGAGTACAGGCAATGCTTATGAAGAAGATTCTGTGCTGAAATTCTTGAGTTATCCTTCCCTTGACATGGATAAGGGCATTATAAAGCCGGTGTTAACTGTTAATGTAAGTCAGTCCTTCTAAAGCCTTTATCCTCAACTGCTATTTAATTTGCTCATACTCCCTACCGTTTACTGCTGTTTAGTTTGCTGTTTCTACCAAAATGCATGTTCGTAAGAACCGTAAGTTCTAAGTTTTACTTGTAAAACCAAATTCCTTATTCATACCATGCACATTACTTAATACTCCCTATATGTATGCTTGTTTTTGTGGATCTATAATCCAGTGTGTGGTGAAGCAGCCCACGTTTGCACCTTGTCATCTCCTGTTTTATCTTACTGATGTGGCTGATGATATGAATAACATGCCATGCACATTATCCAAAATAGATACAATGATTTTCTTTGCCCTTCATCTATGCTTGTTATGTTGACATGGTAATCTAGTAGTGTGGTGAAGCTCCCCGCATTATGAACAATGCCAAATTATGCTATTGATATTTTGAACACACTCTTTATTTTCTAATTTGAAATTGGATAGAATTGACAGAACAGTTATCATCTTTGTTTATACACGTGGAAAACCTATCATCTCTCTGCTTTGTTTCAGGGTGATATGCATGATGGCATGCACAAGTCTGCTGAAGGCTGTGAGACAAACCCAACATATATTGCAGCGAAGAAGGCAAGACATCTTGAAGATAGCGAGACAACCCCAAAGTCTTGTCTTGATGCAGTGTTCAAGTTACTTGACACTAACAGTCAGTCAAGCTCATAGAATTCGTTGTCTGAATCAGTTCGACTTCTTTAGTCCCAAGTTCTAGCAGAAAGGCATTCTGCAACTCAACTTCGACTTGAAGTCCTATCTCTACGAAAGATTGCGGAGAACACCAATGAGAACCTCATCGCTAAACAGCTACACCTGGAAGGTATGACCGACATGCTAGGAAGGTCTCACAGCCTTGCTCAGCAGCTTGCGCAACAGTTCCCCCGCAAGGCTAACCTTTCTTGAACTGTCTTGGAAGTGGTCTCGGTTCAGTATTATTTTATTACGCTGCAATGGTGCCCAGTTTTTGTAATCTGCTTCTACGTTGCGCTTTATGATCACTGGTAGCGAACTTCGATGCCTAGTGGATGTAATATACCTTAAACCCTTTATTGTATAGTGTAGGTTTATTCTAAGTTACTATGCCGTAATTTCTTTATTGTATAGAGTAGCTTTGTTCTTAATTCATACTAGTTACGCAGCAACCCGAAATGAACCCCGGCCCATGATTGTGTGAATCAAATCACGGACTTTTAAACAGGCTAAAATTGTCTCGGTCCTTGTTTGGCCTAATCAGATATCGGCTGCGAGCAGGCCGGATGCAAACAGGGCCGTAGTTAGGCCCAACTATATGACGGGCTTTTAGCAGGCCGAAATTAATATAGGGCCGAAATGTTAAACGGGCCCTTAATAGGCCAAAACTAACATCAGGCCGAATTACTAAGTGGGCCTTTAGCAAGTGGGCCCAAAAGCATAGTGTCCAGTTGACGGGCCGAATCTGATATGGGCCATAATTGAGCCCAAAGTCTCTTAAAGGGACGGACCTGATCTGGGCCGTAATTTGGCCCAGAACATGGTAGGCTTTTAACGGGCCGGATCTCATATGGGCCACTATTAGGCCCGGAGTGTGGCAGGCCATTAATGGACCGGATCAAATATGGGCCGGCATTTGGCCCAAAACATGGCAGCCAGTTAATGGGCCGGCCTACTAGGGTCCTCAAAATCTTGTGGGCCTACAGCTGGGCCGGCCCATTAATGTCGGCGAAATCTCGTGGGCCTTTAGCTGGGCTGGCCCATTATGACCTGCAAGAATCTTGTGGGCTTTACCTGGGACGGCCCATTATGGCACACAAAAAATCTTGTGGGCCTTTACCTGGGCCGGCCCATTATGGCCAGCAAAATCTTGTAGGCCTTTATCTAGGCCAGCCGATTACGGTCCGCAAAATCTCGTGGGCCTTTAGCTGGGCCGACCCATTATGGTCCGCAAAATCTTGTGGGCCTTCAGTTGGGCTGGCCCATTTAAACTTGATGGGCCGGTCCACGTGTCAACATATCATAGGCGCGTCTCGCCCATTGGATGAGTTGACACGTGTCTCCTCCAGCCAATGATGATTTTACATGTGGAAAATCCCCATCGGTCGGGGCTGTTAACGGGTTATCGGATCCAAAACCCGACCCGATAGCTTAACGGCGTTCCGTTACGGTGGATGCCACGTGTCGGCCACCCTTGACGAAAGCACTTCTGTGACGCGTGATTTATTGTCATGGAAGTGGACACTTCCGTGATGATAATTTTGGTAATGTCATGGAACACTTCTACGACAGCACAGTTATGACTATCTTGATTCTGTCATAAGTTTGTCATGGATGTACATGCATGACAAAAAAGCGACCTACTATGACAAACACATATCATCACGGAAGTGTATTTTTTTGTAGTGCGAGGTGTTGTCTCAAAGGGCACCAAGCCGAGGGGAGGTAGTCCTGGAGGCGCCTCAAGGCGACCTTCCGGACTCCAGGCGCAAAGGGAGCAAGGCTCCCAAGGGCTCCAAGTTCGGCCCTCAGCAGAATGCCACGCCAGAACCTCCAGTGGTTCCGGACTCCGACAGGCGACCCCCTTCCAAGAGGGGTAAGCCGCCTGTGCCGGTGACCTCCGTCCATCCGTAGGCACCGGACAATTTGCTGGAAGTGCTTAGCGATGCTTCCATCAACGAGGAGCACCGCACTATTATCAGTGCGGTGATCAGGAAGGTTCAGTCTGCCAAGAGCGGACTGACCGAAGTGTGTGCTAGCCTTCTAACAGGCTTTGAGGTATGTGTTTAAAATATATGGAAATATTACCGCATAGACAGTAGCCCCTGATGCTCTGTTCGGTGTTCACAAAGAAAATCCGAATAGAGGATCGAAAAATATCTGCAGGAGTCTAATACAAGTATGTCGATATGCGTATGCAGGCTTCGCTGCTGACCTTTGTTGCACTGACTACGGAGGTCGCCGCACTGAAGCAGAACCTCTAGCGGTCCGAGAAAGAGCTCGGCCTTGACAAGAGGCAGCTCGAGGAGAACAAAGGTAAGTAATACCTTGTCTGTGTATATATAAAAAAAGATGTGGTTGCAAAATGATAGGATCATCATGAATATGCCAGGGGCCACGACCGAAGTGGCGGCCCTGAAGCAAGCGCTTTCCGAGGCCGCAAACAAAGCGGCCACGGAGCGCACCGAGCGGGAGAAGCAAGAGGCGCGGGTGGGCGAGGTGCAGCAAGATATCCAGGCTCTCGTGAAGAAGCACGAGACTTTGGAGCTTGAATCGAAGACGTGAGAGTCCGAGCTCGCCGCGGCCCTCGAGACCACCAAGCATGCCAAGGCCGAAGCCCAAAAGGCCCTCCAGGAAATTGAGGCAGTGAAGAAGATAGCGGCGGGTAAGGCATTCATTATGCAAAGCAAGCAAGTGAAAGTAAATTACTTGTTACTTACCTGAGTCAGGAGCTCTCCAGGAGCATTCGTAGATTTGCCCCGCAGCATGTCAGATGCCGCAAAGTACTACCGGGCCGAGGTGGGGAGCTCGATGGAGAAGGTGTTCTGGTCTCAGTATACTGAAGCTGAACACCCGGTGCCCTTAAGCGACCAGCTGAAGCAATTGGTTGAGCTCCATAAGGCGGCCAAACAGGCCATGAAGGGTCTTATAGTCCAGCTATGGCCCGGAGATGCCATGCCAGGGAGCTACTTCGGGCTAGTGAGGCGGCTTGTGGATGTCTGCCCTTGGCTTGAAGTCATCAAGCGGTCGTCTACATCGAGGGTGCACGTCGGACATTTGCCCGTGCGAAGGTGCACTGGGCCAAGATGGATGCTGAGAAGCTGGTGAAGGAGGGACCACCGCAGGGCAAGGAGCATCGCCATCCTGAGATGTATTATGAGGGCATCCTGAAGGGTGCCCGCCTTGTGGCGGATGAGTGTTCCAAAGATGTAATTTTTTAGTGAACTTGCTCGTGTGATCCTGTGGTATGAAAACTTGTTCATATGCGCTATGCAACACTTGTTTGAATTTAAAATGTTACCTTCTGTGCGGCTGTTTATCAAATCTGAGAGATGGCGAGTCGTCGGCTTCTTCCCCAATGCCATGAGTGTTGGGGTGTTCGGGATAAATCTAAGCACTCTTTTTCCCATTCTTGGGTCCTTCGATGGAGGTGCTCAGCGCAACGAACAAGGCAATCGTACTATAAAGCTTTATCACTCTCACTTAGCCATAGAAGTCTACAATTTTAAATTTTGGCGAAGCCCCTAGTGTTTGGAAGGCCGAATTCGGGGCGCTATACACACCTAAGCCGAACAAAGCCGACTCCTCGCCCTAAGCGGCATAAGTCTTTAAGGACTCAAAACCTCTCGAACAGCGACCAGCTCTCGCCTTATCATGACCGTCAGTTTTAGCTTTATCTACTAAGGTGCTTGCCAAGATGAACCGGGGCACAATCGCAGTAGTTCTCCCAGTGCTACCTTAGCCGATATAGCGGAACGTAAGGTACCAAAACATGGGAGCCGGACAAACCCAACTATTGACCCAAGACATGATTCGGAGCTGATGCATATAATGCTATAAGTTCGGAGTGTCGCACTGTCGAAGTGTTCAGACTTCTCACGCCGTATTATGGGGTACTCAAGCCCCTGGTGCGTTGGCCGTACCAGAGTGTACGGGTGCTGAATGTCATAAATGAACATAAATATAAAAAGGAATAAAGAATGTGATAATAGACTAGTGATATGCATCGTTTATTCAAAAGAGGTGCATCGAAGCAGAATGATACAAGTAGTGCGATAAGAAAAAAGTACGACTATTTGATATGTCCCCTCCAAGACCACCTGGGAGTTCCATGGTGCGACGTAGCTTTCTGCCTCCTTGGTTGTTGTATCATATGTCCGGCAATCATACTGCCGGACGGGGCTTCCAGAGAGTAAAGTCCTGAAAGAGAGAAAAAATAACAAAGTGTGAAGCCCCTAGTGCGGTTGAGCCGCGTTTTGGGGCGTGCCGTAGTCGTGCCCCCCTCCCCACCTATGCCCATGGTATTTTTAATGCGTAATTATGTACGCATGGCACGGATTTCGCCGTTTGGCTGGGACTGGGGTGGGGGCCGCATTGCTATGCGAGCTCGGATCGTGCTAGGCGGTTTTGTTGCAGATTACTCCGGGCGCGCTTGACGGTGTCCGGGTGTTTGATCACCGAACTAGTTGATTGCCTTAAGAGGCTGCTTTGCGCTTCTGCTGCGAGGGCCGCAGTGTGCTCCTCTGTGCGGAGAGAATGCTCTGTGTTTCCATTGACTGTGATGACCCCTCGAGGTCCTGGCATCTTGAGCTTGAGGTATGCATAATGCGGTATCGCATTGAACCTTGCAAATGCGGTTCTCCCGAGTAGTGCGTGATAGCCACTACGGAACGGGACTATATCGAAGATTAACTCCTCGCTTCGGAAGTTATCTAGGGATCCGAAGACCACTTATAGTGTGACTGAGCCTGTGCAATGGGCCTCTACACCTGGTATGACGCCTTTAAAGGTCGTTTTTGTGGGTTTGATCCTTGAGGGGACTATACCCATTTTGCGCACTGTGTCCTGATAAAGCAGGTTCAGGCTGCTGCCGCCGTCCATAAGGACTCGAGTGAGGTGAAATCCGTCGATGATTGGGTCTAGGACTAGTGCGGCGAATCCGCCATGACGGATACTAGTGGGGTGGTCCCTGCGATCCAAGGTGATCGGACAAGAGGACCATGGGTTGAACTTTGGGGTGACTGGCTCCAACGCATATACGTCCCTTAACGCACGCTTCCGCTCCCTCTTGGGGATGTGGATTGCATATATCATGTTCACCGTCCGCACTTGTGGGGGGAATATCTTCTGTCCTCCGGTGTTCGGCGTCCGGGGCTCCTCCTCGTCATCGCTATGTAGCACCTTATCCTTGTTTTCGGCATTTAACACCCAACAATCCCTGTTTGTGTGGTTGGCTGGCTTGTCGGGGGTGCCATGTATTTGACACGAGCGATCGAGTATACGGTCCAAACTGGACGGGCCCGGTGTACTTCTTTTGATTGGCTTTTTCCGTTGACCGGGTTTAGAGCCTCTGAATCCAGCATTAACTGTCGTATCCTCGGTATTGTCGCTGTTGATGCGGCGCTTGTGTTTGTTGCGACGTGACCTGCCATTGCTATCCTTGGTATCCGAAGTACCAGGGTTTTTTGATTTGTTATTGCTGCGAGCCAGCCAGCTGTCCTCTCCCGCGCAAAAGCGGGTCATGAGTGTTGTGAGGGCTGCCATAGATTTCGGCTTTTCCTGGCCAAGGTGCCGGGCGAGCCACTCGTCGCGGATGTTATGCTTAAAAGCTGCTAGGGCCTCTACATCCGGACAGTCGACGATTTGATTTTTCTTGGTTAGGAACCGTGTCCAGAATTGCCTGGCCGATTCCTCTGGCTGCTGAATTATGTGGCTCAAGTCATCGGCATCTGGTGGTTGCACATAAGTGCCCTGGAAGTTGTCGAGGAATGCAGCTTCCAGATCTTCCCAACAACCAATGGATTTTGCTGGCAAGCTATGCAGCCAATGCCGAGCTGGTCCTTTGAGTTTCAGTGGAAGGTATTTGATGGCGTGTAGATCGTCACTGCGGGCCATGTGGATATGCAAGAGGTAGTCCTCGATCCATACCGCAGGATTTGTTGTACCATCGTATGATTCTATATTTACGGGTTTGAAACCCTCTGGGATTTGGTGATCCATTACTTCGTCTCTGAAGTATAGGGGTGTGCGGCGCCTCTGTACTGGGCTATATCACGATGCAACTCATATGAGTCTTGTCTGCTGTGTTCGGCCCGGCTGGATTTACTTTTACTGTATCCGGCGTGACGGTTATCGCCTAGTTGCGTGCCCTCGTAACCTGTAGATCAATCTTGCGCGTTTTGCTTTATCCTCCAATACGTCTCGCAGGTCTAGCGTATTTCCTCGTGCCTTTTTATTTGAGTGGCGCCGGGGTGCGGGCTGGGCCTTCGGCAGAAATGCCGCTCTATCGCGGCCACGAGGTGGCCGATCAGCCGCGTCATACGCTGGAGATGTAGGTTTTAATGCTTCCTCCTCCAGTCGGGGTAGCAACCTGTGCTTTGGGTAACTCTTGGAGGGGCGTTCGAGTTCATATTCCTCGGCCGCCAGGACTTCAGTCCATCTGTCAGCTAGCAAATCTTGATCAGCTCGAAGCTGCTGTTGCTTTTTTTAAGGATATTTGCCGTGGCTTTAAGCCGGCGATTGAAGCGCTCTTGTTCGACGGGATCCTCAGGCACGACGAATTCGTCATCGTTGAGGCTTGCCTCGTCTTTGGAGGGAGGCATGTAATTATCATCCTCCGCCTCTCCATCTACCGCTCTCTCAGGAGGGCTGGCTTCTCCCTCCTCCTGCTCTGAATCTTGCTGGAGGGGATTGTCGTTATCTTTGGCACTGTCCGGAGTGTTATTATCTCCTGTGCCGGTATCACCGCTTTTGCTTTGGCGAGACATAGAGCGGCGCCACTGACGTCGGTGCTTGGGTTGTTTCTTGGAGGGGTCATCCCCCGCTGTACCGTCACCATTGCCTTCTTTGGGTGTGTCCACCATATATATATCATATGATGAGGTGGTTGTCCAGTGCCCTATGGGCAGTGGTTCCTATTCGTCTCCTGCATCATCATCCATACCGTCGATGTCTTCGGAGTCGAAGTCGAGCATGTCGGTCAAATCATCGACAATGGGTACTAAGTGGGTGGTGGGTGGGCGGTGAATTTCTTTGTCATCCGCATCCCAATCCTGCCGGACATAGTTCGGCCAGGTTTCTCCTGACAAGGAGAGGGACCTTAATGAGTTCAGTACGTCGCCGAAGGGCGAGTGCTAAAAGATATCCGCGAAGGTGAACTCCATGATCGGCGCCCAGTCGGATTCGATAGGCACGGGCGCAGGCGGTTCGGAGTCCGTGGCCGGAGAAGAATCTGGCAGTTTGGAGTCACGACTCTCGTGAAGGGTAAGGTTGGTATTCGGCTCGATCGCCGCTGAGACTGTGGCCTCCGTGGCGGGGTCTAGCCACCCATCCATGGATGGTGCAATTGTCTCCGAATTGAGGGTTGGAGCGATTGCAGGTGCGATCTCCTGAACACTGTCCGACGGTAGAGCTAAATCATGCTCATCTTGACCGTGCGACGCACTCGGCAGGGGCTCGAATCCGTCGAAGATTAAGTCTCCACGGATGTCGGCTGTGTAGTTTAAGCTTCCAAACCTGACCTGGTGGCCAGGGGCGTAACTCTCGATCTGCTCCAGATGGCCAAGCGAGTTGGCCCGCAGTGCGAAGCCGCCGAATACAAAGATCTGCCCGGGGAGAAAAGTTTCACCCTGGACTGCATCGCTATCGATGATCGAAGGAGCCATCAAGCCTAACGATGACGACACAGAGGAACTCTCAAGGAAAGCACCAATGTCGGTGTCAAAACCGGCGGATCTCGGGTAGGGGGTCCCGAACTGTGCGTCTAGGCGGATGGTAACAGGAGACAAGGGACACGATGTTTTTACCCAGGTTCGGGCCCTCCCGATGGAGGTAAAACCCTACTCCTGCTTGATTGATCTTGATGATATGAGAATTACAAGAGTTGATCTACCACGAGATCAGAGAGGCTAAACCCTAGAAGCTAGCCTATGGTATGATTGTTCTTCTTGGAACCACGGACTAAACCCTCCGGTTTATATAGACACCGGAGGGGGCTAGGGTTACACAGAGTCGGTTACAAGGAAGGAGATCTACATATCTGTATTTCCAAGCTTGCCTTCCACGCCAAGGAGAGTCCCATCCGGACACAGGACGAAGTCTTCAATCTAGTATCTTCATAGTCCAACAGTCCGGCCAAAGGATATAGTCCGGCTGTCCGGATACCCCCAAATCCAGGACTCCCTCAGTGAGCAAATATTGTGATACACAAGATATGATCATAGCAATAAGTACAATAATAAAGCTAGAGTCTCACAAGCATAGATGAGTTGCTCTCACAACCACACAAGCGGAAAGTAAATAAGAGTATCTCAAGCCAGCTAAAACCAACCAACAACGAGAGACACGAGGCTTGAGATCTCAACTCACACTCAGAACACACCCACGAACACAAACACCCACCACGTCTCCCCCTTTGTCATCAAGACAACAAAAAGGAGACAAATGGCGGCACACAGACCCACTAAACAAGGGGAGCAGCAGTTGAGGCATCATCATCATCATCAAAGCGCCATCCTACCATCAGAAAGGATCGAGCTATAGCCTCACTATCTTGGTCCTTTGACCCTGGGCTGACCACCTCACCAGCTGCAGCCCTCGCTGCCTTTTGCTCACGCCTTACTAGCTTCTCCTGGTTGATCACCTTAATCTGACGGTGCTGGATAGACTGGCACATCTTGAACATGCTGCTCAAGGTCTTGAATAGGGACTTATTTTCTCCGTTGGCAAAGACGGCCTCAGAACCAACGGACTTGGCCTTACCACGAGGGATCCGTGCAGTGGAGGACATGCCCGGAGTGTAAGTAGCACGATCATCAGGCACATATGGATCAGGAGCAGCTGGGGACCAGTTGGAGTTGCGCTTGGGAACAGAAGTCCTGTATGAAGCGATGTACTTGGCTAGGCAGACGGTCTCAATTAAAGCCTGAATAAATGGAGCATAGGTCAATGACTTGTTCTCTTGAACACACTGAAGGAGCTCATAGAACATAAAATCCAGAACATCCACCCTCTTCTTCTGATGCAGGTACACAAACACATCCAACATGGAGCTTCGAATGTTGTGCGAATCGCCGGCCTTAGGAGTGAGTGTATACCTCAAGATATGGTGCATGGTGTCATATAGGGGCACAAGGTCTTTGATGGACCTGGTGACAAATGACTTCTCCTACTTGTAAGCGAATGCAATCTCATCCTTGGTGCATTGCCCACTTCCACGAACTCTGCCAAACTCATCACATGCAACCTCTTCATCAATGAAAGGATAAGGAATGATATCTGAAAACTTAGCCATAGGAGCAGAGCATTGATGAGTCCTTGACATCCAAGTGAGGGTGCGAGCAAAGTCATTGGAGAAAAACAAAGTGGCAAAGAACTGCATCACCAAATCTTCATTGTATGGATGGTTGAATGTGACGAACGGAATGAGTCACAACCTCCCAAGAGCTGAATATACACCGGGATATAAATGATCATTGTAGCGCAGACTCTCGGTGTTCACTTGCTTGTGCGCTGCAAACTTATTTGACTTGTTCATGAGGAGCTCAGGATAAACTCTTTGCTAAAACTCGTTCTTGAAACCGAGATCCACAACCAAACCAGTGGCAGCCGCAGAAGGATGGCTCTGTCTCTCAGCCCAAAGCTCTGGATTGGTCCACTTGGCAAGAGGCATATTCCAGAGGTCACGTCTGCCCGGAATGGCTTGCTCAGGACTAGACTCCTCTTCCACCTCTTCATCCTCATCAACACGATCATCCTCTTCTTCTACCCCTTCATCATCATTGGGGTTGACATAGTGAGCATCATCTTGTGAGTCATACTCTTCCTCAGAATCATCGGAGGCCTCAACAACAGGCCGCTTGGAGGCAGCACGACAAACACGGCCCTGCCCAGACCCAGACCCCTGTCCCATGCCTTCAGACGTCTGGCGACGAGCAAGTGTGAACTCCTTGGATCCTCCTTTTGGGCGCTTACAACGAATCTCGGCCCTATTGTCAGCGGAGTCTAAAATACACACGAACACCCAACAACACAAAGCATGATACACACATGAGTATCATGATAGAAGGCAAAGATATATATATATATATATATATATATATATATATATATATATATATATATATATATATATATATATATATATATAAGAAGGTAAAAAGCTCCTGGATATCCGTGGGCACGGGTGTCCCGTGCGCACGGTAAAGGACCATGGACACGAGGGTCTCCCAATGGCAGCAACTTCCAGATCGAGATCTAGGAGTGGGTGCGGCAGGGAATCCAGAGGATCTAAGCACCTAATTACTACCTACAGAGGAGGAGTGGCCAAACTAATCTAAGGAACAAAGAAACCCTAGAACTAGAAAACTTGATAGGCATCCATGGAGGGAGAACAGGGGGACAAGACCAACCGGAGGAGGACCCCATCTCGATGAAGATCCACCGAGCAGGAAGCCCGGCGAAGCCCGGAGGATCTTCGGCGAGCGGAGGCGACGACGGTGGCGCTGCAGGCTTCCTGGGGAGTGGAGAGGGCAACTGGGTGGGAATGAACCCAAGCCCCCCCCCCCACGCCTTGCCTCTTCAGGCCAAAAACCGTAGACCCCGTGCGCACGGGCAAGTGAGCCCCGTGCGCACGGTACAGAGCCCATGGGCACGGGGTATTCATGAATTTTGACAAGAGTGCCTTTTTAAAGGTACGACTGAGTGTAAAATCTTACCACACCTTTGCAAAGCACTCGGTCTATATTTCTGAATATGCCGCAGGAGAAGTCCTATCACTATGAGAAGGGGATATGTGTAGCACTTGTACCAGAAGAGAAACAAGAAACACAAACCAAAAAAACTAGAGAGAAAAGACAAGAAAACCAACACAAGCAAACACGGACACAACCCTCAAGATAGGTCGGTGGCCGAAGCCACCATGTTTGAGTTTATTTGGTATGGCACTGCGGATATATGAACCTTGGGCCCAAGACCATTACTCATCTTTGAAGCACAAGTGCCACCTAAAGTGGCTAATGTGAAATATTTTTTTTGACTTATGCACGTCTAGGACAAGGTAGCTCATGAGTTGAGCTAGCTCCCCTAGACATGTGCCTACATCTAAGCAAGATATTACAAGAGTATGTGTGTATGAGCAAGGATTTCGTCCCAAGTTTCTTATATCCATGATATTTAGCTCATGCCTTAACTCGCGGAATCTTGCTTCTTCAAGTGGCTTGGTGAAGATGTTGTCTAGTTGATTGTCGGTGTTGACATGGAGTAACTCAATGTTTCCCTTAGCCACATTATCTCTAATGAAATGATGTCGAATCTCAATATGCTTGGTCTTGCTATGTTGAACCGGATTGTCGGCGATCTTGATTGCACTTCCATTGTTACGCCAAAGAGGCACTTTGTCACATTTGACACCATAATCCATCAAAGTTTGCCTCATCCATAATAATTGAGCACAAAAACTTCCGGCGGCAATGTACTCGGCTTCGACCATTGAGAGAGATATACAATTTGCTTCTTTGAGGACCAACTTACCAACGATCTCCCTAGGAATTGACATGAACCATAAGTGGACTTGCGGTCAACCTTGTCTCTGGCCCAATCCGAATCCGAGTATCCCATTAACTCAAAAGATGATCCTTATGGATACCAAAGGCCCAAGTTTGGGGTATGAACCAATATCGAAGGATTCTTTTCACTGTCGAATAGTGGCTCTTCTTAGGAACGGATTGAAATATTACACACATACACATACTCGACATAATATCTGGCCTAGATGCACAAAGGTAAATCAAGGAACCGATCATAGAGCGATATACCTTCTGATCCACTTCTTTACCATTGGGATCAAGATGAAGTTGACCATTTGTGGGCATGGGTGTTTTCATTGGATTCACATCTTACATTTAGAACCTCTTGAGCATGTCTTGAATATAATGAGATTGGTTGATGAAGGTTCCTCTAATCTTAATTGCTTCACTTGAAAACCAAGGAAGAACTTCAACTCTCCCATCATGCTCATAGCAAATTCCTTAGTCATAAGATTCTCAAACTCAACGTTAATAGCATGGTTAGTGGACCCAAAGATAGTATCATCAACATATATTTGGCAGACAAACAACTCTCCTTTTACCCTCTTTGTGAAGAGAGTGTAATCTATTACCCCAATCTGGAACCCTTTTGTCGGTGTACTAGAGTAGGGGTACCCTAGTATCCCGAACTTGTGCACGGGCAGTCGCAGCGCCCCGCGGCAAGGCTTGCCGGGTGACCGACAAGGTCCTCTGTGGTTCCTTTGGAGCCATTCAAGAACAAAGAATTCAAGCCAAGGAGACAAGGCCCGAGCAAGAGGAGCTTGCCGGGAAGGCCACTCAAGGCACAAGACCCCGGCAAGAGGAGCTTGCCGGGAAGGCCAACCAAGGCATCTCAAGGAAACTTGCCGCGATGCACCACGCGTCCCGGCAGGGCCCGGTGAGCGGCAAGGCTCCCGGACGCGACAAGACGACGACCGCGGCAAGGCGTTTGCCGCAACAAACTACCACTCCACACCCACGCTCCAGCACATCCACCAACGTGTCGCTTGGGGACCCTTCCAGGCGTACGTGGCGGGAGGCTGTGCAGCCAGCGGTACACGGTGGCAAGCGGCGCTGACAAGATTGCCATCGTGGTGAACGGTGGCGTCCCTGACGGTCCCTTTTTGCACTGTTTGGGCGACGCAGATGGGCATGTAATGCCCTTGTCTCCTGCCGTCAGGGTTAGGTATGATACACTATACAGGTAGCTGTACCAACCGCAACACCTTTCCATTTTACCCCTATCTACGTTGCCACCTGTCGGTGACCCCTTGAGCATATAAAAGGAGGCCCATGCGCAACGTAGAGAGGGAGAGGAACACTCAGGCTCGGTCTCGTTAGCTGCTGGTGTGTACTGTAGCATTCAGCGCTCCCGAGCAAGAACTCAATACAAACCACAAAGCAGGAGTAGGATATTACGCCTCCATGCGGCCCGAACCTGGGTAAACTGCTCGTGTGCTCCGCCTCGATCTGCTCTTCGTGCGATCTCCGCCCCCGCCGAACCGAAAGGGGCTCGGTCCCCATAGGTGCTCGTGGATCAGTTTCCCCGACATCTTTGGCGCGCCAGGTAGGGGGCGACGAGGTTGCGTGAACCTGATCCGGCGTTCACATGAGCTAGATCTTCATCATCTTCATCAACATGCCACCGAAGAAGAAGGCTTCAGACGCGACTGCTCCGTCCGCGACAAACCCACCACCGCCGGAGCAAACGGCTGGTGGGGTAGACGTCGCCGGAAGAACGGGCGTCGACGAGGGAGCTCACGGTGCCGCTAGGTCCAAGGACAAGGCTGCGCTGCCAATTGGCGGCGTAGCCGGCTCCCACAACGACCCAGATCAAGCTGGTGGATCTCGGAATGCTCAAGACCAGCATGCGCGTCCACATGCTGGCGCGAGCGAGGCACGGTCGCCTGGACGGGATACTGCTCCTTCTAACATAGTTAGAAGTCCGAGCATATCCCGCTCCACACACCGTTTGCCACCGCTACCCGTCACTCCAGTAGAAGCTTTGGCGCGAGCTCAACTGCTCCTAGATTACCCTCCAACGGCGGACAAGATCGACGACTGGAGGGCCACCATTTAGAGCCTCATCGGCTTTGCCAATGGCGACGCTCCACGGCAGCTGAGTACGTCGCAGCCGCGACAAGTCAGCCAGGCACGAGCCGGTGGCGACATGATCGGTGGGGGTGCAACCACCGTGCACTCCCCGCCACGAAGGCCAAGATCGCCGCCTCGCCGGATCCACCTCGACAGCGACTCCACCGCGTCATCGGATCCATGAGCTCGTCGCGACCAACGCCAAGTTCTTCACGAAC
Organism: Aegilops umbellulata; assembly: GCA_032464435.1. NCBI lineage: Eukaryota > Viridiplantae > Streptophyta > Magnoliopsida > Poales > Poaceae > Aegilops > Aegilops umbellulata. Next base: position 362,500,309 of record CP136057.1, read on the forward strand.
GACAGCAAGAAGACGCTCGAACTCGCATCGAGCGCCGAAGAGAAGCGCGACGTCAATCGGACCAGCGCGCTGGGCCCTCTGTCGACATGCATGCGCCGGGGGAACCAGGCGACTTGCCGTACGCGGTAGGTTGTCCTGCGTTTACCCGTGAGCTGCGGCAAGTCCAGTGGCCCAACACAAAGAATTTCAAGCCAGACATACTAGAGAAGTACGACGACAAGTCGCATCCGTCGGAGTTCCTCAGCATCTACACCATCACGGTGTAGGCTGCTGGGGGCCGGGATGACAAGACCTTTGCCAACTACTTCCCGCTGGTGCTCAAGCCCAACGTCAGGTCCTGGCTCATGCACTTGCCGGACAACTCCATATCCTCCTGGGCAGACCTATGCCATCAGTTTGTCGGCGCCTTTACAGGCGGCCACAAACCTCATGGACAAGAGAGTGACCTTCATCTGCTCGCCCAGAAGGAAGGAGAGCCCCTGCGCAAGTACATTCAGAGATTCAGCCGTGTACAGTACAACATCCCAGATGTCCACCCTGCCGCGGTTATCAGCGCGTTCCACCAGAACGTGCGTAACCGCAGGATGCGGGAGGAGTTGGCGATGTGCAAGATCAAAGACGTCAGTGAGCTGTATGCCCTGGCCGACAAGTGTGCACGTGCTGAGGAAGGGAGGAAACTCCCCGGAGAGAATGCAGGAGCAGGAGGATCTGACAGCGAGGATGCTGCCCCGGCAAAGAAAAACCGGCGGCGGAACAACAGGAAGAGGAAAGGCAAAGATGTGCTAGTTGTTGAGCAGTCCGACAATGAAGGTGGCGCCAAGAAAGCCAAAGCTGGTAGCTCCGGCAAGGAGGTTGCCGCATGCGCCAACTGCCAGGCTGTAGCGGTCGCCGACAAGCAGGACGGCACCAACAAACAGTACTGCAAGATCCACCGCACCAAGGGCCATGACCTCAAGAGCTGCAAGAAGGTCGAGCAGCTTGTCGAGCTGCAAAAGGCCGAATACGAGCGACGCGACAAGGAGAAAGCCCAAGGAGGTGCTGGAGGATCCGGCATGAAGCGCCCCGGTCAGGGAGGACGACGCGGCAAGGCCAAGCAGCGGCAGGGAGACAGACCTCCCCGCAGCCGCGACATGGATGAAGATGACGACGACGACGAAGACACGGATGATGTCGAGACCAGCGAGCAGGAGTTACGGAAAGCCACAGAGGTCTTGTGCGTTGACGGGAGTGCTTCTCTGCATACTTCACACCGCCAACTCAAGCAGTGGGTGCGGGAAGTCAATGCGGCGGAACCACCCGTCGAGTCACGCAAGCTTCTGAAATGGTCCAACACGCCTATCATCTTTGATATTGAGGACCAACCTGATCGCACAACTACGGTCGGGTGCTTGCCGATGTTGGTTTCACCAACTATCCGCAACCTCAAGGTCACTAAGATGCTAGTTGACGGCGGGGCCGGCTTGAACCTGATCTCCTCCGCTGTGCTCTAGAAACTCCAGGTCCCTGACAGCGAGCTCGAAGAGACCGGCACATTCCAAGGAATCAACCCGGGAAGGAGCAAGCCGAAGGGGAAGATCACGTTGCCGGTGACATTTGGCAGCGAGTTGAACTTCAGAACTGAGAGGGTCACTTTTGACGTTGCCGATTTTCCATTGCCTTACAATGGGATTCTCGGCCGTCCAGCGCTCGCCAAGTTCATGACGGACTCTCACTATGCGTATAACATGCTGAAGATGCCAGGCCCGATAAGTGTCATCTCTGTCCCTGGCGACAAGAAGGATGCTCTTATCTGTGCCGACAAGATTTACCGGGAAGCGGCAGCTGCAACGGATCGCATGTCACTTGCCGCTGAAGCTCCCGGGGGGAAGAAGAAGGCCAAGTCCGGCAGGAGTTCTGATGCCCACTCCGGCAAGTGCACCTCTTCGGAGTGCTGCGCTACCGTCGAGGACGCACCATCGAGCTCCAGCGGCAAGTGTAAGAAGACAATGGCAGCTCCGCCAAAGACCAAGAAGGTGTCCGCCAAGGAGGACGGCACTGGTGGTACCTTCACCATCAGTGCCACTCTCGACCCTAAATAGGAAAGCGCGCTCATTGCTTTCCTGCGGGCGAACGTCGATGTGTTTGCGTGGCAACCGTCTGACATCCCCGGTGTTCCCAGGAAAGTAATTGAGCACCACCTTGCCATCTGTCCTCATGCGCGGCCCGTCAAGCAAAAAGTCAGGAAGCAAGCAGTGGAGCGCCAAGAATTCATCGCAGAAGAGATCAAGAAGTTGGAAGCGGCAGGCCTTGTCAGAGGAGTGCTCCATCCTACGTGGTTAGCCAATCCTGTAGTCGTGCGCAAGGCAAACGGGAAATTGAGGCTTTGTATCGACTTTACCGATGTTAACAAAGCTTGTCCCAAAGACCCATTTCCCTTGTCGCGCATTGACCAGATTGTTGACTCCACGGCCGGATGTGACTTGCTTTCATTTCTTGACGCATACTCAGGATACCATCAGATCTTCATGGCAGAAGAGGATGAGGAGAAGACCGCATTTATCACTCCATGTGGAACGTACTGTTTCATACGGATGCCCTTCGGTTTAAAGAATGCTGGTTCAACATTCGCAAGGGTAGTCCATACCGCTTTTGAGCCACAAATACACAGAAATGTGGAAGCCTACATAGATGACATAGTGGTCAAGAGCAAAGACAAGGCAACTCTGATTCAAGATTTAGACGAGACTTTTGCAAATCTGTGCAAGATCAGCCTCAAGCTCAACCCCGAGAAGTGTGTGTTTGGAGTCCCTTCCGGCAAGCTTCTCGGGTTCTTCGTGTCTCAGCAGGGAATTGAAGCCAATCCCGACAAGATCAAGGCCATTGAGCAGATTGAAGCACCTAAGCGCGTCAAGGATGTACGAAGACTTGCCGGTTGCATGGCAGCTCTCAGCAGGTTTATCTCTAAGTCTGCTGAGCGCGCCCTGCCGTTTTTCAAAATATTGAAAAAGGCAGGTCCAATGAAATGGACTCCGGAAGCGGAGTCTGCGCTGCAGGACTTAAAGAGATACCTGTCCTCCACTCCAATACTTGTCGCACCTAAGCCACAAGAGAAGTTGCTGCTGTATCTGGCGGCAACCAATCAAGTGGTTAGTGCTGCGTTAGTAGCGGAGAGGGAGGCAGATGATGAGCCAGCAACCACGGCAGGCGCATCCAGTGACAAGCTGGGGGCCTCCCCGACAAGCTCTGGTCCCGACAAAGATGGATCCGCGCAGGCGCGTGAGGAGATACAGAAGAGAATGGTGCAGCGCCCAGTTTACTTTGTCAGTTCCCTTGGGGGGCTAGGTCAAGGTACTCTGGTGTGCAGAAATTGCTTTTTGGCCTTCTCATGGCCTCGAGAAAGCTGCGCCATTACTTCCAAGCACATGAGATCACAGTTGTCACTCGTTTTCCGCTAAAGAGGATACTGCAGAATCCAGAAGCAACAGGCAGGATTGTTGAGTGGGCACTGGAAGTGTCAAGCTTTGGCCTCAAGTTTGAGAGCACTTCAACTATCCAAAGCAGAGCATTGGCAGAATTCATAGCAGAGTGGACGCCAACACCAGATGAAGAAATCGCAGAAACGAGCATCCCCGTCAAGGAAGCAAGCAAAGAATGGCTGATGTACTTTGATGGTGCCTTCTCGCTGCAAGGCGCCGGTGCTGGCGTGTTGCTTGTCGCACCCACCGGAGAGCACCTGAAGTACATAGTCCAGATGCACTTTCCCAAGGAGCAAGCAACAAACAATACTGCAGAGTATGAAGGTTTGCTTGCCGGTCTCAGGATCGCGGCAGACCTTGGGATCAAGAAGCTCATTATCAGGGGTGACTCACAACTTGTCGTCCGCCAAGTTAATAAGAGTTATCAGAGTCCGTTGATGGAAGCCTACGTTGATGAAGTGAGAAAGCTAGAAGAGCACTTTGACGGCCTACAGATGGAACATGTTCCAAGAGCTCAGAACGACATTACCGATGGCCTGTCAAAGTGCGCAGCACTTAAGCTACCTGTGGAACCAGGGATCTTTGTGCTCAAGCTGACTCAACCATCTGTAACACCATCAACCGGACAGAGCAAGAAGAGGAAGTTTATTTCTGGTGACTATTTTCTGGCAGAGCTTCTCGAAGCCGCCGCCAAGAAGGTCCCCAAGATCAACACCAAGAGCGCTGGGGAGCAGTCTGCTCCGGCAGGCCCCAGGGTTTGTTCCGTTGAAGCAGACGCTCCCGACAAGTTTTGCTCCGGCAAGCTTGCCGGGGAACGTCAAGCTCCGGCTGAGCCGCAGGTTCTCGCCGTAGAAGCAGATGTTCCCGCAGCAGCAGATGGAACATGTTCCAAGAGCTCAGAACGACATTACCGATGGCCTGTCAAAGTGCGCAGCACTTAAGCTACCTGTGGAACCAGGGATCTTTGTGCTCAAGCTGACTCAACCATCTGTAAAACCATCAACCGGACAGAGCAAGAAGAGGAAGTTTATTTCTGGTGACTATTTTCTGGCAAAGCTTCCCGAAGCCGCCGCCAAGAAGGTCCCCAAGATCAACACCAAGAGCGCTGGGGAGCAGTCTGCTCCGGCAGGCCCCAGGGTTTGTTCCGTTGAAGCAGACGCTCCCGACAAGTTTTGCTCCAGCAAGCTTGCCGGGGAACGTCAAGCTCCGGCTGAGCCGCAGGTTCTCGCCATAGAAGCAGATGTTCCCGCAACAACAGATGTGCCTTTAGTCCTTGTTGTCGAGCCGCAAGCTCCAGCATGGGCACAGCAGATTATCCGTTTCCTTCAGACAGGAGGACTTCCCGAAGAGCAAGAAGAAGCGGAAAGAGTAGCCCGGCAGTCAAGTATGTACCAGTTTGTCGACAACACACTGTACAGAAGAAGACTCAACGGTGTGAAATTGAAGTGTATTCACCGGGAAGACGGACAAAAGCTGTTAGCAGAGATACATGGAGGCATATGTGGTCACCACATTGGCACAAGAGCGCTTGCCGGCAAAGCGTTCCGGCAAGGTTTCTTTTGGCCAACAGCCCTCCAGGATGCAACTGCACAAGTAACCAAATGTGAAGCATGCCAGTTCCATTCCAAGCAGATACACCAGCCAGCTCAAGCTCTCCAGACGATCCCTTTATCCTGGCCATTTTCGGTCTCGGGGCTCGACATCCTCGGCCCCTTCCCCCGGGCAGTCGCGGGCTTTGAGTACTTGTACGTTGCAATCGACAAGTTCACAAAGTGGCCGGAAGTGGAAGCAGTGAGGAAGGTGATAGCACAATCAGCAGTCAAGTTCTTCAGGTCGATTGTTTGCCGCTTCAGAATCCCTAACAGGATCATCACCGACAATGGTACGCAATTCACGAGTCGCACCTTCATGCAGTACGTCCAAGATCTTGGCGCCAAGGTCTGCTTCGCTTTTGTTGCTCACCCCAGAAGCAACGGTCAAGCGGAGATGGCAAATGCTGAAGTGCTGCGTGGGCTCAAGACCAGGACTTTCGACAGGCTGCACAAGTGCGGAAGAAACTGGATTGAGGAGCTACCGATGGTTCTTTGGTCGATCAGAACGACGCCAAATCGAGCCATTGGCCAGACACCTTTCGCTCTAGTCTATGGAGCAGAGGCAGTTCTCCCCACGGAACTCGTATACGGGTCACCTCGAGTGCTCGCTTATGATGAGCTTGAGCAAGAGCAGCTGCGACAAGATGAAGCGCTGCTCCTTGAGGAAGACCGTCTTCAGGCTGCTATACGAGCTGCTCGCTACCAGCAAGCTTTGCGCCGCTATCATAGCCACAAAGTTAATGCCAGAAGTCTCGAGGAAGGCGACCTTGTTCTTCGGCGCGTTCAGTCCGCCAAGAATTCCAACAAGTTGACGCCGAAGTGGGATGGCCCTTACCGGGTGAAACGAGTCACTAGGCCTGGCGTTGTCCGCCTTGAGACCGAAGATGGCATTCCGGTGAGCAACTCCTGGAACATTGAGCATCTTTGTAAGTTTTACCCGTAAGGTGCGGTTGCCGGACCCTGTTCCGGCAACCACCTTTTGTACAAGTCTTGCCGTTGTTGCATGTAATCCTTTGTCCAAAGCCAGGCGCAGACCCTGTGCATAAATAAAGTTCATGTGTTCCGCACATCTTGTCAATTTCATGCTTTTTATTTTTTGCATGAGTTATCTGACACTTTGTGCAGCGCCAACCCCCGGTAAGCAATAACGAGCCATAAGGCTCCATATTTTCATTTTCTCTTCTTTCTTTTTTCTCAAGGAAAGGAAGGTTCCCTCGCCCACAAGTTTGCCGGGGGGGAATGAGAAGATAATGGTATGGACCAGGCGTCGTTCAAAAAAGTTTCGCCTTGCCGGAAAGCAAACAACAGAAAAGCTAAGTTGCCAAAGTTTGAGCAATCAGATTTTAAAATTTTTAAAGTTATCTTCCTTGAACGACCTTGCTTTGTATGGAAAACCTGTGCGTGGAGGAACCAGCTCGTGGCTAGTTGCACCCTTACTCTGTTTCGAGTCCGCTCAACAACTTAAGTGAGCTGCGACTAGTTGCGACAAGGTTTCTTGTCGGTAACGGCACCGCCAGCAGGCTGCTGACGTCCCGCACTCAGCGCTCGCGGCTAAGGTGCCTGTGCCGGCAAGTTCCCTAAAAGCGTAGGGCAAAAACATACAAAAGAAGGAATCAAGTAAAGGAAATAACATTGCAATCACTACCCAAAATAGAGTTATATTACAAGATAGCTTGTCGCGGCCCTAATAGATTGTTTTCATAACATGACCAGTAGTGACAAGAAAAGAAGAAAACGGGCGGCCTAGTCTACACGATCGCCCTCAATCCTCTTGATCCCGCTCACCTTGTCCACAATGGGTGCGACAAGGGCCTTGAGCGCCTCCAGATCAGCTTCTGGCGGCAGGGTCTTGAGGACGTTGGTGAGATTAAGGCCCGGGTTGCGGAAGGCCACCTTCACCAACACCTTTTGAAGAGCTCCCGCGCAGATCTTGCGCGACTCGTCGGTCAGCTGCTTTGGGATCCTCTCCCGGAGTCGCTGGAGGGCCGTAGCCACGCCTTTTAAGAACAAGGTGAGCTTGGCGCTGGATTGGAGGTTCTCATCGGAGGAATACCCGAGATCCTCCATCCCCAGATGCGCCAGCTCCCTGTCAATATCTGCGCAGGATTCACAAGACCCTCCGTCCAGTGCTCCACAGTCTCCCTAAAAGTTTTCTGGGTGACAACAATACTCTCCAGCAGCACCTTGTCGGCCTTGATCTCCTCCTTCAAGGCCACCTCCCGCTCCCTGGCGCTGTCCAGCGTTTTGGTCAAAGTGGTCAGCTTCAACTCAAGATCTGCGTTGGAGTCCTTGGCGGCGCTGAGCTCCTTTTCCTTCTCGGCGAGATGGGCCTGCAGCCCTGAGTGGTTGTAGGCGTCCTTCTCCCGCTCACGCTTGAGCGCGGCAAGCTCCTCGCCGCTCGCCTTGAGATCGGCCTCCAACTGCGCCACCTTCGTCTCCAGCTCCTTCCTGGCGGCCTCGGCAGCTGCGGCAGCGTCCTCTGCTTGCTTGAGAGCTCCGCCAAGTTTTCGCTCGCACACGGCAAGCTCCTCCTCGTGGCTATCAAGGTTGACCTTCTGCTGCGCCAGCTAGCCCTCCTGCGCAAACAACTTCTCAGCGGCAAGCCGCTGCTGCTCTTCGACATCAGCCTTCTCGAGGAGGAAGGCCTTCTGCGCCTCAACGAGCTGCTCCCGCTCCTCCGCCAGGGACCAGAGAGCTGCCTGGTTCTGACCTTGGAGCTCCTCCGCGCGCTTCTCAACGTCTGCTCCCGCCTTCGCGACAAGCGCCTCGCGGCATTCCAGCTTGGCATGCCGAGCGCGGTAGAGCGACAACAACTTCCGCAGCAGCCGCTCCTCCTCGGGCTCGCCGCTGCTGCTGCTTGGCGCGTCAACCAGCGTCAGCCCAGCGGAGGCGAGCACCTCTCCGTCGAAGCTTTCTCCTTCGACCGGCGCCCTGGACATTGACGCCCAGGGGAGGTTGATGAAGACGCCATTGCCGACCTTCAAGTAGACACCTGGCTGGGGCTCTTTGGAGCCTGGCGCTGCGGCAGCGGCGGAAGGGTCGGCGGTCGGCATAGCACCTGGCGCTCCTGCGGCCTCAGGGCCGTCAGTGCGATCGCCAGACTCCTCGCCGGCTGCTGCGGCGGCAGCCATGGCGGCCTCTTCGCCGGCGAGATCATCAGCGCCAGCCACTTCTTTGGTAGCAGCGGCGTTGTCAACATTAACCTCGGTCTCCATCGGCTCCGCAACAGATGGGTCTGACAGCCGAAAAAGGAAGAAAAGTCAAACAAATATCCAAAAAGAAGAACAAGCGAAGAAGAACCCAAGGGAAGTTTCGAAGCAAGTGGTTTACCTGTACCGGGCTCTGCAGTTGTGGTCTCCGCCGCCGGGGGGCCGCTGGTGCTGTCCCTTGCCGGAGACTTCTCCCTTGCCGGAGAATCCCCCCTTGCCGGAGAGCTCTCCCTTGTCGGAGGATTCTCCCTCGCCGAAGAACTCTCCCTTGGCGGTGTAGTCGAAGCAGATGGCATGTCAGGGGCGGTCTCCGGACGCTCCTGGTGGGGCTGCTCTGCTCCTACACAAATCAACAGTCAGATATCAGCAAACAAAGAGTATCCATGCGCGCCTAACAGCAGGAAGCAAACCATATACTTACGCTGGGGGCTGCGCTGGGGGCTGCTTTGATGAACAGTTGTCGGGTCCGACGAGGTTGTCTCGGGCGCACCCCCTGCTGTCGCGGTGGGTTCTTCCTCGATGATAATCAACGGGACCTTGGCTCTCTTTGCCGCTCTCTGGGCTAGAGTCCTAAAAAAAGGAATAAGTTCAGAGTAAAGCAAATGAGATACAAGACGAAGCAGCAAGAATTGAAGAAATACAAGTACAACTAGAATCTTACTCTTCTTCTTCCTCGTCGCAGCTGAGCGCGGAGAAGTCAAAGCCTGGCTCACCTCCGGCGCGAGGAGGCGGAGGAGTAGGTTCCCTTGGCCGCTTGGCGGGAGCAATGGCAGTGGCCTGAGAAGACCCCGCTCCAGTTGCCGCAGCAGCGTGAGGTGCTTCCGCGGCAACAGAACTTGCCGCGGTGGAGCGTGTCATGCGGCGCGGCGGCTGTTGACTCGTCTGCCGCTCCTCTACGTCCCCGGCCTTGCGGAGACGCCTTCTTGGTGGAGCCGGGGGCTCTGCTTGCGGCAAGCTGCCCGAAGATGAGGAGGAAGAGGAGTCGATCTCCAACGAGCCGCTTGTATCCTCGGCGGGCTCGCTCGGCCCGACATCAGGTCCGGCAGGCTCTTCCTCGCCGGCAAGCCCCTCTCGCTCGGCAAGGCTTGCCGCCTCCGCTGCCTCTGCCTCCTCCACGGTGAACCCAAACTCGCCCGCGACTACGGCTGCCGCCGCCTCTTCCAGCCTAGTGGCGATGCGCTTCACCTCCTCGTCAGTGGTGTCCCGGGTGAGGCCTCTCTGCTCGTCGGGGCGGATCGGCACTTCTACCAAGCTGTCAAAGAACGCCTGCACGACGTCGTCTGTAGGCTCTTGCCAAGATGGGTCAATTCCATGCGAGTCGCACAGCGGCATCATTGCACGGATGCGCCTGAGCGAGGAATTGTTGCACAGTGGAACGACGCCCCTCGGCAACCTAAACACCTCGGGATGTTGAGGGTCGTATTTGAACAGCTCCTGGAGCATCGCGTTAAGCTCCAGAACAGTGAAGTTGAAGTTGAGGCCCGGACGCAACCTCATGATATCAGCCGCATTCTTGAACTCCCAGGCGGGTCTCCTCCTCTCCTACAGGGGGGCGATGCGGCGGCGAAGGAAATCTGCGCCAACGGCGCCTACAGTGAGCCCGGCAAGCCTGAGGCGTTGGATCCGGGCGACGGCAATCTTCAGCCTGTCGTCTTTCGGGGCCACGTTGCTCCAATCGCTGCCGCGCACTACTGGAGTTTGGCGCCGAGCGGTAAACGGCTGCGGGTTCTCCTCGACAATCCAGCACTAGTCTGCTCTCCATTCCTCCCACTTGCTGCGGAGGTCTCCCTCCAGATAAGCTTCCTTCTTGCCGGCCTTTGAGATCCAGGCGATTCCGCCGGATAAAGGCTCTCCTTTCTCAACTCGGGGCATAAAGAAGTGGCGAAAAAGGGCTACATTTGGATGGACTCCGACAAAGTTTTCGCAGAGATGTGCGAAAACTGCCATGGTCAGGACGGCATTGGGGGTGAAGTCAAGGAGGCGGAGCCCGTAGGTGTTCATAATATCACAGAAGAACTCAGAGAAAGGCGGGCAGAGCCCGAAGTAGAAGAACAAGGCGAAAAAGGGGTATCCAGTTGGAGCCATTTTCCAAGCGACAGCTGGAAGTACCTTCGTGCGCGGGTGCGCCCGCGTCTCCGTCCACCAGAAGAGGTAGTAGTACTCCCTCAGGTCCCTCGCGGCAAGCTTGGGGGGGAAGATTGCCTGCTCCTTTCACAGCGTCGCGAGCCACTGCGCCTCGGCCGACTTCACGACCTTCCCCTTCTCGGCTTTCGGAGCCATGGCGGAAGTGGTGAGGGAGGTCGACGGCGTTGATGGTGCTGGTGGCGATGGGGGGCGGAGCGCTGCTCTCTTTCGGCTTTGGGAAGAAGGGGAGTGGCGGAGATTTTTGAGGTCGGAGTAGCAACTGGTGGGTGGGCGAACTGCCCCTGTTTCCCCTGCTTATAAGGAGAGAGGGGGCGGACGTTCTGCCTTTCCGAATAAAGAAGCCACCCACGATCTCTCCCACGACGCCGCAATCAACGCGTGCCGTTCGGGTAGGGCGCGGTGGATACGGAATGGGATACGGCGTGACCCAGGCCGCGCGTGCCCGTGCCCTGTTTTGGGCCTGGACCAACAGCGCTTGGCACCGTGTATGGCCCAGGCCCGGGGGCTCCTGTTGGTGTACTAGAGTAGGGGTACCCTAGTATCCCGAACTTGTGCACGTGCAGTCGCAGCGCCCCGCTGCAAGGCTTGCCGGGTGACCGCCAAGGTCCTCTGTGGTTCCTTTGGATCCATTCAAGAACAAAGTATTCAAGCCAAGGAGAAAAGGCCCCGGCAAGAGGAGCTTGCTGGGAAGGCCACTCAAGGCACAATTCCCCGGCAAGAGGAGCTTGCCGGGAAGGCCAACCAAGGCATCTCAAGGAAACTTGCCGCGACGCACCACGCGTCCCGGCAGGGCCCGGTGAGCGACAAGGCTCCCGGACGCAACAAGACGACGACCGCAGCAAGGCGTTTGCTGCAACAAACTACCACACCGCGCCCACGCTCCAGCACATCCACCAACGTGTCGCTCGGGGACCCTTCCAGGCGTACGTGGCGGGAGGCTGTGCAGCCAGTGGTACGCGGTGGCAAGCGGCGCTGACAAGATTGCCATCGTGGCGAACGGTGGTGTCCCTGACGGTGCCTTTTTGCACTGTTTGGGCGACGCAGATGGGCATTTAATGCCCTTGGCCCCTGCCGTCAGGGTTAGGTATGATACACTGTACATGTAGCTGTACCAACCGCAACACCTTTCCATTTTTACCCCTATCTACGTGGCCACCTGTCGGTGACCCCTTGAGCATATAAAAGGAGGCCCATGCGCAACGTAGAGAGGGAGAGGAATACTCAGGCTCGGTCTCGTTAGCTGCTGGTGTGTACTGTAGCATTCAGCGCTCCCGAGCAAGAACTCAATACAAACCACAAAGCAGGAGTAGGGTATTACGCATCCATGCGGCCCGAACCTGGGTAAACTGCTCGTGTGCTCTGCCTCGATCTGCTCTTCGTGCGATCTCCGCCCCCGCCGAACCGAAAGGGGCTCGGTCCCCATAGGTTCTCGTGGATCAGTTTCCCCGACACCTTTCTCGCTTAATAACGCTGTAAGGTGATCATACCAAGCACGAGGTGTTTGTTTGAGTCCATAGAGTGCCTTATGGAGTTCATAAACATGAGAGGGGTGACCGGGATCTTCGAAACCGGTAGGTTGTTTGACACACACCAACTCCTTAAGAGGACCATTAAGAAATGCACTCTTCACATCCATTTGATATAATTTAAAATCATGATGAGAGGCATAAGCAAGCAAGATGCGAATGGATTCGAGACGGGCAACGGGGGCAAAAGTTTCACCAAAGTCCAAACCTTCAACTTGGGTGAAAACTTGTGCCATTAACCTTGCCTTGTTCCTTAATACTTGTCTATGTTCATCTTGTTTGTTCTTGAAGATCCACTTTGTTCCAATGACATTATGATATTCCTTGGGTCTTTCCACAAGGGTCCACACTTTGTTGCGGGTGAAGTTGTTGAGTTCTTCATGCATGGCATCTATCCAATACGGATCGTCAAGTGCATCTTCCACCTTAAGCGGCTCAACACAAGAGACAAATGAGTGATGCTCAAAAAAGTTTGCCAAACGTCTACAAGTAGTTACCCCCTTTTTGATGCTTCTATAGATGTTCTCGGTGAGATGTTGAAGATGCTTTAGCTTGGCGGCCACTTTTTGCCCTTTGAGGTCAAGCTCTTCTTCACTTGGTTTTGGACTTGATGAAGAAGCTTGCCCTTGAGATTGTTTTAGCCTCGGAGACACCCTTCTCTTTGCAACCACAGGTTCTTGCTCATTGGGAAGTGACAAAGATGAAGACACTTGTGGTTGGGGTTGACCTTGATCATGAACTTGAGCTTGATCTTGAGCCTCACTAATTTGTTCTTCATCATTTGAAGGAGCTTGCTCTTGATCTTGCTCGAGAATATGAGGGACTTGATCTTGTTCTTGGGTAGGTTCATCATCTCCCGTTGCATCTTGTACAAGAGGTGTCGGTGATGACTTCCCTTGAGGAGACTCCACAAGAGGGGTTCTTACTCCTTCTTCTTCTACTTGGACTTGGGGTGTTTCTTGTGGAACAATGTGGCCTATCCCCATTGTCCTTATAGCTTGTGAAGGAGCCTCATCACCTACAACACTAGGAACAATTTGCTCCACACGGGAGTCGTCATCTTCATCAAACTCCACATTTACCGTTTCCTCAATGCACCCGGTGGATTTATTTAAAACTCGGTAAGCATCAGAGTTTGATGCATATCCAACAAATATGCCCTCATAAGTTCTAGACTCGAACTTAGCTAACCGGGATTCCTTGTTTAAAATGAAACACTTACAACCAAATACCCAAAAGTATTTGACGTTAGGTTTTCTCCCGATTAGGAGCTCATAAGGGGTCTTGTTCTTGAGCTTGCGAAGATAAAGCCGGTTTGAAGCATGGCATGCGGTGTTGATGGGTTCGTCCCAAAGCTTGTATGGAGACTTCTACTCATCAAGCATGGTCCTGGCCATCTCAATAAGAGTCCGATTATTCCTCTCCGCAACACCATTTTGTTGGGGAGTATATGGTGAGGCATACTGTGCTTTATCCCCTCTTCACCCACTAATTCATCCATTGTATAGTTCTTCAACTCGGTGTAATTGTCACCTCGAATTGCCTTGATCTCACAATTATGTTGACGTTAAGCTTCTTTGGCAAAGTTGATGAAGGTTTCTTGAGTTTCATCTTTGGTCTTGAGAAAGAACACCTAAGTATATCTTGTGAAGTCATCAACAATGACAAGGCAATACCTCCTCCCTCCCAAACTATCACATGTTGGAGGCCCAAAAAGATCCAAATGGATAAGCTCAAGGGGCCTCAAGGTGGTGATGATAGTCTTCACTTTATGAGCTTTTTCATGAAGCTTTCCGGAAATGCAAGCACTACAAGGACGATATTTGGACAAAGACACATTGGTTAGTCCAAGGATGTGCTCCCCCTTTAAGAGAGCTTGTAAATTTCTCATACCCACGTGGGCTAGCCTACGGTGCCATAGCCACCCCACATCGGCCTTGGCCATTAGGCATGTTGCAAGATGAGTTTTCTCTTTTGAGAAATCAACCACGTAAAGGTTGTCTTCAACATTCCCAACAAAGACAACTTTGAGATTGCTTATCTTAAAGACGGTCACATGGAATTCACCAAAATGTGAATCATATCCGGCACGAGCCAATTGAATAGTTCAAAGTAAATTGTAGTGAAGGGATTGGGCAAGCATGACATTTGAAAGTGATGAATCATTAAAGATTACCACCTTTCCCAGACCTAATAACATGCCCTTGCTATTTTCACCAAAAGAGATGTTCGAAGAGGCCTTGTGTGAATCAACGAACTCCACAAGCATCTCCCTTTCTCTGGTCATATGATTGGTGCATCCACTATCGATCACCCATTGTTTTCCACCAGAGACATAATCCGACAAGAATCAAGCTTTGGTTATAGGTACCCATTTTGCAATTGGTCCTAGAGAGTTACCAACAAGGGTCTTGGGGACCCAAATAGTCCAGGCATAATCATCATAGTTAGTGCCAACAAATTTTGCAAAGGTATAGCCATCATCTCCTCTCATGAGGACATAAGATGGATTATTCTTGCCGGCAAAATTCTCGGGAATGGCTTTGTTCCTAATGACCTTGCCACTCCCAACACCCTCCTTTTTCTTATCCCTCTCCTTGTGCCCTTCTTGCACAAACACTACCTTTTGGGGAGGGGTAGGAGTCAGACCGATCTTCTTCTTGTTATTCTTATTCTTTTTCTTACCATTCTTAGATGCGGATCAAACCCAACTCCCTCCTTGGCAACACACTCCTTTTGGTTGATCAATAGGTCATTAAGGTTTTTCTCCCCTTGGATGCATGATACAAGCCCTTTCTCAATTTGGTCCTTCAACTTCTTATTCTCCTCTTAGAGGGAGATGCAATCATGAACAAAGTTAGCTGTGCAAGCTTCATCATTTAAATCTATATGAGGTACAGAAGTGACAGGCTTAATGGTTGTAGCTTTAATTTGAGCATAAGATTCGGTGATGGCAATGAGGTCACCTTTGAAAACCTTGGAACTAGTCATAAGGAACTCATGTTCCTCAACAAGTCTCGTGTGATCAACTACAAGCTTTTCAACTCTAACCTTAAGAGCATCTTTGTTCTCAAGAGCAAGTTGCAAAGCATCATTGGTTTTAACAAAGTCAATTTGATGAGTCAACAAGGCTTCCTCAGGTGACGCTCTCATGACACTCTCTTCATTTAGTTCGTGCTCGAGGAGATCAACTCTCTCTTTTTCTTCTATAAGGAGGTTTTCAACACTCTCAACAAAGTCATCGTGTTCGCCAAGTGACTTAAGGATATCGCCAAAATGAGCAAGAGCTTCACCATGAAGAGTTTTCATGAAAGCCATTAAGGATTCCTCATCATTATCCATGCCCTCATCACACTCATCCTCCACTATCTCACATGAGACATTGGGAGTGTAGATGTCGGGTTTCTTAGACTTGGACTTTGTTTTTACCTCTTGGGCCATGAGGCACCGATGAGTTAAAGGCTTGTCCTCGTTTGGAGAATCGAAGAGGCCGGTGGTGGTGGAGGAGGTAGTGGCATGCATGGCAATGGCGGCCGTGCCCACTTGATCATCATCACCGTCATCTTCATCTCCGGACATGTATTCTTCATGAACAAGAGCCTTGTCATCCTTCCCTTTGCAAACTTGGTAAACTTCTTCTTCTTGAGCACAAGCTTCTCGGACTTGTCTTCACGTCTCTCATATGGACAATCATGTGCAAAGTGTCTTGGGCTATCACAATTGTAGCATTTCCTTCGTCCAAAGGATCTTCCTTGAAGATTCTTTCCTTTGTTTGACATGGTCCCGGAGTACTTCTTGACTAAGAGGGCCAAGTCTTCCGCAAAATCATTTGCTAGGCACGAGGTGTCAATATCCTCCTCACATATCTCTTCACTCACTTCTTCATCCCTTGTGGGTTGGCTTATCATTTTCTTGGCCTTCAAAGAAAGGTTGGAGTTCTTGGTTGCTTGAGCTATTGCAAAGGTGTTCTTGGACTTGGTTTCCAAAATAACATGAGTTGAGAAAGTGGAATCAACTTGGGCCGCAGTCAACTTGTGATAATCCGGACGTTGATGTATCATCATGACCATGGTATGTTCCATGAGGACCATAGCATATATGAACTTATCCTCGATGAAGTCATCATTTTCCCAAGTGCACCCAAAGGTTCTCAAGTTGAGCACAAGGGACTTCAACCTTCGGTAAACCTCTTCCGCGGACTCACCCTCATTCCTCACAAAGAGATTGACTTCTTGCTTGAGCAAAGTCAGTCGAGATCTTTGAATTGCTTCATCTCCTTCTAGAGCCTACTCAAGGCAATCCCAAATTTCCTTTGCGGTTTTAATAAGAGCAACGGAGTCACTATAGTCTTCGGTCACAGCAGTGTGCAACATGTTGTGAGCGGTTGCATTGAGTTGGTCATCAACCGCTTCCCTCGGACTGAGATTCATTGGGTCCTTGGGGTTGAATCCATTGACCACAATCACCATAGTTGAGCTGAAGCATTGCGCATGTAAGACTCCATATCTAGCTTCCACTTAGCAGACGCATTAGCTTTCAAAGGGGGCGGAGGCCCAACAGGATTAATGCGAGGATGTTGCATAGGTTGAGGTGATTAAAAAGGTTCCACGGCATTGTACTTGGGAACTTGAGTACGAGCCGGAGATGCAAGAGGTTCTCTCGAGTCATCTGCATCATGAACGGCATTTGGATCAAATGAGTTTGATGCACATGTTGATGGCTTCAAACGAGCATCACTTTCCTCCTTGACCGAGGACCGAACTTCTTTCAACATAGAGGCTGTGAGGTCCGCAAACATTGAAAGAATATCGTCCACTGTCAAAGGGGCACCCGGGTCAGTAGGAGTGGCGGGAGCAACGACCGGGGAACCAAGTGCCTCGGGCGCGGCGGGAGGTAGGTTTTGACCATCCCCCGCAACGGGTGCGCCACCTCCCACATTCCCTAGATCAACCATATCCTCTAAGGTTGTGAAACCTTATATTAGAGCACGAGGCTTTGATACCAATTGAAAAGGATCGATATGGTCGACTAGAGGGCGGGGGTGAATAGGAGACTACAAATTTTAAGGCTTAGCGATAGATAGGGTTCACTAGATATGCAACTAGGTGAATGCAACCTATATGACAAGCAAGCTCCAAGTTATATATGCTAGGCAACAAACTAAGTAGCAAGCCAACAAGCATACAAAGCAAAGTAAGGTGCGGGAAAGGATTAACCACAAGTGAGACGAGGACGCGGATTTTATCCCGAAGTTAACTCTTCCTTGGGGAAGAGCTACTCTCGTTTGGAGCGGTGCCGGAGGCAAAGCTTGCGGAACACCACCGAAGGCTCACCATAATCTCCTTCGAGTCAGCCCAATGGATGAGCCTCGAATCACTTGGGGTTGGTCTTGAAGGCGACCACCACACCTTTAAAAACTTCTCCGGAGCACACTACAAGCAAGGAAGCTTCCGGAGGATCCTCTAACCTCCTAGGAGCCCAAGCTCCAAGAGTAACAAGTAAATGGGGAAGAAATGTTGCGGGGAACATGATTTGGTTTGGTCAAGATTTAGATCGGGTCTTGCTCTCCCAATCCCCAAAGTTTCAACAAGTTTGGGTGGAGGGATTGAGAGTATTGAGCAAAATGAGGTGTAGCAATGGTGGAGCTCAACAGGACATTAGGGTTAGAGGTTGGACGTGGAAGAAGGGGCTTTATATAGTGTTCTTGGCCGGGTGGGGAAATCTGCCCGTTGGACCCCGTGCGCACGGGCTAAGTTAGCCGCGTGTGCACGGGGTACTCAGAGAGTTTCACACCACCCCGTGCGCACGGGGGTCAAAGGACCCCGTGCGCACGGAGGTCGAAAGACCCAGTGCGCACAGGGTACCCAGAGAGTTTACACAGTACCCCGTGCGCACGGGGGTCAAAATACCCCATGCGCACGGGGTACTCAGAGAATTATGCACTACAACGTGCGCACGGGGGTCCAAAGACCCCGTGCTCGCGGGATACCCAGTAACTTTTTGTCACAAACTTTCTGAGTACCACAAGCACACACACTAGGACTTTAGGTGGTAGGAGTGGGTAGGCTAAGTGTATATGATTCGGCAATGGCATTCCCACACAACATTCATCCACACAAACCCCTCTTAATAGTGCGGTCTTTCCTACAACTCGAAGCAAACCAAAAACTAAACCTTCGATTCGCCGGAAGACCACGCCTTTGACCTTTTTGAATTGGGGGGTCGCACATCTCCATCACGGAGCACTTGGAACCAATATCCTGAGATAAACTTTAGTAACCGATATTAGTTCAACTAACCACATTGTCCTCACACCAAAATGTAGTATAAGTGCCATTTGCACTTTCAATCTCCCTCTTTTTGGTGCATTGATGACAACATGGTTAGAGCATGGCATAGAGGATAAAAACATTGAATAGCCATGGGACAAATAATGATCATGGTAGCTCCCCATATATGTGTGCCCGGATAAACTGAATGCTTGAGAATGCATCAAGTACACACATAGGAGGCTCCTCCAAGATCATTATTGTCAAGAAATGAGATCAACATAATAAACCTATAACGGTGCCTAGATCTCATGAAATGGTGTGGTGAGCAAATATTGTGACATACAAGAGATGATCATAGCAATAAGTTCAGTAATAAAGCTAGAGTTTCACAAGCATAACCGAGTAGCTCTCACAGCCACACAAGCGGAAAGTAAATACGAGTATCTCAAGCCAGCTAAAACCAACCAACAATGAGAAACACGAGGCTTGAGATCTCAACACACACTCAAAATACACCCCACAAACACAAACACCCACCACTTCTCCCCCTTTCTCATCAAGACAACAAAAAGGAGACAAATGGCGATACACAGACCCACTAGACAAGGGGAGGAGCACTCGAGGCATCATCATCATCATCAAAGCGCCATCTTGCCATCAGAAAGGATCGAGTTGTAGTCTCACTGTCTTGGTCCTCTGACCCTGGGCTTACCACCTCACCAGCTGCATCCCTCATTGCCTTTTGCTCACGCCTTACTAGCTTCTCCCGGTTGATCTCCTTAATCTGAAGGTGCTGGATAGACTGTCACATATTGAACATGTTGCTCAAGGTCTTGAATAGGGACTTCTTTTCTCCCTTGGCAAAGACAGCCTCAGAACCAATGGACTTGTCCTTACCACGAGGGATCCATGCAGTGGAGGACATGCCCGGAGTGTAAGTAGCATGATCCTCAGGCCTAGGGTTGCGCCCCTTCTTGATAGCTAGGCACATATGGAGCAGGAGCAGCTGCGGTCCTGTTGGAGTTGCACTTGGGAACAGAAGTCCTGTATGAAGCAATGTACTTGACTAGGCAGACAGTCTCAATCAAAGCCTGAATGGATGGAGCATAGATCAACGACTTGTTCTCTTGAACACACTGACAGAGCTCGTAGAACATGAAATCCAGAGCATCCACCCTCTTCTTCTGATGTAGGTACACCAACACATCCAAAATGGAGCTTCGAATGTTGTGGGAATCACCGGCCTTAGGAGTGAGTGTATACCTCTAGCTATGGCGCATGGTGTCATATAGGGGCACAAGGTCTTTGATGGACCCGGTGACAAATGACTTATCCTGCTTGTAAGAGAATGCAATCTCATCCTTAGTGCGCTCCCAACTTTCACGAACTCTGCCAAACTCATCAGATGCATCCTCTTGATCAATGAAAGGATAAGGAATGATCTGTGAAAACTTAGCCATAGGAGGAGAGCACCGATGAGTCCCTGACATCCAAGTGAGGGTGTGTGCATAGTCATTGGAGAAAAACAAAGTGGCAAAGAACTGCATCACCAAATCTTCATTGTATGGATTGTTGAATGTGATGAACAGAATGAGTCACAACCTCCCAAGAGCTGAATATACACTGGGATATAAATGATCATTGTTGCGCAGACTCTCGGTGTTCACTTGCTTGTGCGGTGCAAACTTCTTTGACTTGGTCATGAGGAGATCATGATAAAATCTTTGCTGAAACTCGCTCTTGAAATGGGGATCCACACCCAAACCAGTGGCAGCCACATAAGGATGGCTCTGTCTCTCAGCCCAAAGCTCTGGCTTGGTCCACTTGGCAAGAGGCATATTCCAGAGGTCATGTCCGCCCGGAATGGCTTGCTCGGGACTAGACTCCTATTCCTCCTCTTCATCCTCACAACACGATCATCCTCTTATTCTATCTCTTCATAATCATTGGGGTTGACATAGTGAGCATCATCTTGTGAGTCATACTCTTCCTCAGAATCATCAGAGGCCTAAACAACAGGCCGCTTGGAGGCAGCACGGCGAACACGGCCCTCCCCAGACCCAGACCCCTGTCCCATACCTTCAGACAGCTGGCAACAAGAAACTGTGAACTCCTTGGATCCTCCTTTTGGGCGCTTGCGACAAAGGTCGTCCCTCTTGTCAGTATAGTCTGAAACACACACGAACACCCAACAACAAAAGCACGAAACACAAATTATTACCAGGGCATGATAGAAGTCAATTAGATATGTAGATAAGCAAGTAAAAAGCTCCTGGATATCCCGTGGGCACGGGGGTCCCATGCGCACGGTAAAGGACCGTGGACACGGGGCCCCGTGCACACTGGTGTCAAACACCCCATGGACACGGGCATATCCTAGCGGCATCCACTTCTGGATCGAGATTTGGGAATGGGTGTAGCAGGGAATCCCGAGGTTCTAAGCACCTGATTACTACGTAGAGAGGAGGAGTGGCCAAACTAATCTAAGGAACAAAGAAACCCTAGAACTATAAAACTTGATAGGCATCCATGGAGGGAGAACAGTGGGACAGGACCAACCGGAGGAGGACCCCATCTCGATGAAGATCCCCGGAGCAAGAAGGCCGACAAAGGCCGGAGGAGCTTCGGCCAGCGCAGGTGACGACGACGGTGCTGGAGGCTTCCTGGGGAGTGGAGGGGGTGACTAGGTGGGAATGAACCCAAGCCCCCCCGACACCCCGCCTCTTTAGGCCAGAAACTGCACTCCCCATGCGCACAGGCAAGTGAGCCTCGTGCGCACGGGAGTCCCGTGCGCATGGTACAGAGCCCGTGGGCACGGAGTCCCCGTGCGCACGGTACTGGCCCGTGGGCATGGGGTATTCAAGAATTTTTACAAGAGGGTCCTTTTTGAAGGTACGGCTGAGTGTAAACTCTTACCACACCTTTGCAAAGCACTCGGTCTATATTTCTGAATACGCCGCAAGAAAAGTACTATCACTACGAGAAGGGGATATGTGTAGCACTTGTACTAGAAGAGAAACGATAAATACAAACCAAAAAAACTAGAGAGACAAGACAAGAAAACCAACACACCACACACACGAAGCAAACAGGGACACAACCCTCAAGATAGGGTGATGGCCGAAGCCACCATGTTTGAGTTTATTTGGCATGGTACCATGAAGATATGAACCTTCGGCCCAAGAACAATACTCATATTTGAAGCACAAGTGCCACCTAAAGTGGCTAATGTGAAAGATTTCGTTTGATTTATGCACTTCTAGGATAAGGTAGCTCATGAGTTGAGCTAGCTCCCCCTTGACATGTGCCTACATCTAAGCAAGATATTACAAGATTATGTGTGTAGGAGCAAGGATTACATCCCAAGTTACTTATATGCACGATATTTAGCTCATGCCATAACTCGTGGAATCTTGCTTCTTCAAGTGGCTTGGTGAAGATGTCGGCTAGTTGATTCTCAGTGTTGACATGGAGTAACTCAATGTTTCCCTTTGCCACATGATGTTTAATGAAATGATGGCGAATCTCAATATGCTTGGTCTCGCTATGTTGAACCGGATTCTCGGCGATCTTGATTGCACTTTCATTGTCACACCAAAGAGGCACTTTGTCACATCTGACACCGTAATCCATCAAAGTTTGCCTCATCCATAATAATTGAGCACAACAACTTCTGGCGGCAATGTACTCGGCTTTGGCTGTTGAGAGAGATATACATATTTGCTTCTTTGAGCACCTACTTACCAATGATCTCCCTAGGAATTGACATGAACCGGAAGTGGACTTGCGGTCAACCTTGTCTCCGGCCCAATCCGAATCCGAGTATCCCATTAACTCAAAAAATGATCCTTTGGGAGACCAAAGGCCCAAGTTTGGGGTATGAACCAAATATCAAAGGATTCTTTTCACTTTCGAATAGTGGCTCTCCTTAGGAGCGGATTGAAATGTTGCACACATACACACACTCTACATAATATCTGGCCTAGATGCACAAAGGTAAATGATACGTCTCCGTCGTACCTATAATTTTTTATTGTTTCAAGCCAATATTTTACAACTCAACTTTTTATATGATTTATTGGACTACCTTATTGATTCAGTGCCCAGTGCTAGTTCCTGTTTTTTGCATGTTTTTTGTATTGCATAAAGTCCATATAAAACAAAGTCCAAATGCAATAAAATTTCATGGAGGATTATTTGGGAATATATGTGATTTTTGGGAGTTGGAATCACCGCAAACAGAGGCCCACACAACCCACAAGACACCAGGGTGCGCTAGAGGCCCCTGGCGTGTGGTGGTGGGTCATGCCCTCCTCGAACGTCGGTTGGAGCTCTACTTCGGGTGCAAGGAATCTTATATCCGAAAAAATGATGTTAAAATCTCAGCGCAATCGGAGTTACGGATCTCCAGGAATATAAGAAACGGTTTTCGGCCAGATCAAGGGAACACGAAATAGAAGAGAACAGAGAGGGAGATCCAATCTTGGAGGGGCTCCCGCCCCTCCGCCTCCATGGAGTCCATGGACCATAGGGGGAACTCTCCTCCCATCTAGGGGGAAGCCAAGGAAGAAGAAGAAGGATGAGGCTCTCTTCCCTCACTTCTGGTGGCGCCGGAGTGCCGCCGGGGCAACGATTGGGACAAAAATCTACATCAACAATCTTGCTACCGTTAACACCAACTTTCTCCCCTATTATGCAGCGGTGTAACACCCCTTCTCACTGTTGTAATCTCTACTTAAACATGGTGCTCAACTCCATATATTATTTCCAAATGATATTTGGCTATCCTACGATGTTTGAGTAGATCCGTTTTGTCCTATGGGCTAATCGTGATCTTGGTTGGTATGATTGTATATTTTATTTATGGTGTTGTCCTACGATGCCCTCCGTTCTCGTGCAAACGTGAGGGTCCCCTGCTGTAGGGTGTTGCAATATTTTCATGGTTCGCTTATGGTGGGTTCCGAGAGTGACAGAAGCTTAAACCCAAGTAAGTGGGGTATGACATATGGGAATATAGAGGACTTGATACTTAATGCTATGGTTGGGTTTCACGACCTTAATGATCTTTAGTAGTTGCGGATGGTTGCTAGATTTCCAATCATAAGTACATATGATCCAAGTAGAGAAAGTATGTTAGCTCATGCCTCTCCCTCATATAAAGTTGCAAGAATGATTACCGGTACTTGTTATTGATTGCCTAGGGACAAATAACTTTCTTGTTGACACAAACCCTTTTTCTAAAAACCTAACTTTTATTATCTTGCAAAGTACTTCTAGCTTTATTCTTGCAAAGTAGTTCTAGCATCACACCTACAAAATAGTCTCATACTTGTTTTCGGTAAAGCAAACGTCAAGTGTGCGTAGAGTTGTATCGTTGGTCAATAGAACTTGAGGGGATATTTGTTCTACCTTTATCTCCTCGTTGGGTTCGACACTCTTATTTATCGAAGAAGGCTACAAACGATCCCCTATACCTGTGGGTTATCAAGCCTTTTTCTGGCACCGTTGCCGGGGAGCAACAGTGGGGTGAATATTCTCGTGTGTGCTTGTTTGCTTTATCACTAAGTAGTTTTTATTTCCTGTTCTAGGTTGTTCTCTATCTTTAGTTGTGGATTTGGAACACAAAACACCAAACAAATTATTAGTACTTGCTACTCATGAAGATGGGGAACCTCCTAAAACCCTCGATGCTCGTTATGTAAAAGATATTATGCACTACTTTGATAATCCTGAGAAAACCTCATTCAACTTTATAATGGGAGTAACGTTGGATCAACGTGAATACTTTAGGGATTATCTCTTGACACAAAAAGGGAAACTTTTATGGGATCAAATTTATATGTTGTGTTGGTATGCTCGGGATTTATGCTTGAGATATGATTATACTTGTTGCTCTAGGATGAATGCTCCACATCTTCTCTTCTCATGCAAATTTAATGATAATGAAACCTTAGCTTCTTATGCTAATGGTATATATGATTAATATGATGTGGAACGAATAGAAGAATTTGTTGCTTTTAAGGGTGCACATGAAATTGAATCTTTGTTTTTAAAGCATGAAGCTTTTGATGATGATGCTTATAGACCTGAAATTTTTTCCATCCTTAAATATTACTATGATAATTATAAATACAATTACGATATTGATGTAGTTACTGAGAATAAATCCGCTATCGAAGAAGAGACTAATATTTTATAGGAGTCTATGGAAAAAGAAACTGATGAAAGTGCGAGATCATTGGATGAAAAAGATGATGAGGAGATCGAAGAACAAACAAAGGAAGATCGGATTAGCTACCAGTGCCCACCTTCTAATGAGAGTAACTCTTCAACTCATACATTATTTAATTCCCCTTCGTTCTTACCGAAGGATGGATGCCATGATATAATTGCTATGATCCCGTTAATTCATTTGAAATATCCCTTTTTGATAAAATTGATGCTTGTTATGCTTGTGGCCAAGATGCCAATATGAATTATGCTTATGGAGATGAACTTGTTATAGTTCCTTATATTAAGAATGAAATTGTTGCTATTGCACCCACACATGATAGTCCTATTATCTTTTTGGATTCTCCAAACTACACTATATATATCGTAGAAGTTTGCACTTATTAAGGATTATATTGATGGGTTGCATTTTGCCACTACACATGATGATTTTGATGAATATAATATGCATGTTCTTTATGATCCTACTTGCAATTATTATGAGAGAGGAACTACATCTCCGCTTCTCTATGTTTCCAACACGATAAAATTGCAAGAAACTGCTTATGCTATGTATTGGCCTTTACTTGATGTTCATGACTTGTTCTTGTATGACATGTTGATGCATAGGAAGAGAGTTATACTTCGTCATTGCTTGATATATGTTGCTTTGTGCTCACTACTAAATGCTAAATCATTGTTGATTAAAATTGGCTTTGATATACCTTGGGATCCGGGTGGATTCATTACTTGAGCACTTTATGCATAGCTTAATGGCTTTAAAGAAAGCGCTCCCAGGGAGACAATTCGGAAGTTTTAGAGAGTCATTTTTTTGTTGACTGCTTTTATAAATTTTAAAAACAAAAAATATAGAGGGCAACTTAAAACTTCACAAAAAGAAAAGCGAAAGTGAGAGAGACGAGCATTGTGAAAGTGGGGGCATCCTTGAACTTTGTTCATGCCCATGGAAACTTTATGAATCTTAATTGCAGAAACTTTTCAACAAAAATAATTATCCCCCTGTACAATTCCATTGTATTATAAAAATAATGTGCAAAGGTTTGCCTTTAGGATGATTAAATTGCTTGCTGGTTCGTGCGGTGCAAAACAGAAACTTTGGTTGTAGTGCGTGATTTTACATTTTTTTAATGCAACATCAAACGGTTCTGAAACCTTCTGTAATGTATTTATATACAATTTTTTTTCCTATTTTTTAGAACTTTTAGAGTTACAGAAGTATGGTTGATGTTCAAATCTTTACAGATTGTCCTGTTTTCACAGATTGTGTTATAGCTTCATTATTTGTGCATGTTTGAATTCTTGTTGAAGCTTCCTTGACTTGGGGCCATAGAATTTTAATAGCATAGAGTGGGTAATGTTTGTTTATAATTATACAATAATGTTACAGCAGTACATGATGGGATTTCATTGCCATATTCACTAACCCCACCACTAAAAGTTCGGTTAAGTTTTGTGTGGATGAAGTGTTCGAAGATCGAGGAGGTCTCGATGTGAGGAGAAGGAGGAGAGGCAAGAGCTCAACATTGGGGATGCCCAAGGAACCCCAAGTAAATATTCAAGGAGACTCAAGCATCTAAGCTTGGGGATGCCCCGGAAGGCATCCCATCTTTCTTCAACAAGTATCGATATGTTTTCGGATTCGTTTCGTTCATGTGATATGTGCAAATCTTGGAGTGTCTTTTGCATTTAGTTTTCATTTTTATTTTAGTCCATGGTTGATTTATAGAATGCTCATTGCAATTCACTCATATCTTTTGAGTTTGGCTTTATAGAATGCTTCATGTGCTTCACTTATATCATTTGAAGTCTGGATTGCATGTCTCTCTTCACATGCAAAACCGTTATTTGTAGAATGCTCTTTTGCTTCACTTATATTTATTAGAGCATGATCTTCTGTAGAAATAATTAAACGCTCATGCTTTGCTTATACCTATTTAGAGAGTCAAAAGGAATTGGTCAATTGTATGGTTAGTCATAAATCCTACATAAAACTTATGGATCACTGAATATGATATGCTTGATTCCTTGCAATAGTTTTGTGATATAGAGATGGAATATGTGGTAGGTACCAATAAACGACTGTGGTTAGTAAGAATATTTGTGTTAAGGTTTGGGATTCCCGAAGCATGCACGTATAGTCTCTCATTATACTATGAAGTTGGAGCATGATTTATTATTGATTGTCTTCTTTATGAGTGGCGGTCGGGGACGAGCGATGGTCTTTTCCTACAATCTATCCCCCTAGGGGCATGCGTAGTAGTACTTTGCTTCGAGGGCTAATAAACTTTTGCAATAAGTATATAAGTTCTTTATGACTAATGTGAGTCCATGGATTATACACACTCTTACCTTTCCGCAATTTGCTAGCGTCTACTGTACCGTGCATTGCCCTTTCTCACATCAAGACGTGGTGCAAACTTCGCAGGTGCATCCAAACCCCGTCATATGATACGCTCTATCACATATAAGCCTTACTATATCTTCCTCAAAACAGCCACCATACCTACCTATTATGGATTTTCCATGGCCATTCCGAGATATATTGCCATGCAACTTCCACCGCTTCCGTCTGATGACTTGAGAATTCATTGTCATATTGCTTTGCATGATCATATAGCTGACATAGTAGTTGTGGCTCATCCACCTTCCATCATTTTTCATACATGTTATGCTAGATCATTGCACATCCTGGTACATGCCAGAGGCATTCATATAGAGTCATACTTTGTCATAGTTATCGAGTTGTAATTTTTATTTCTTTTGAGTTATAAGTAAATAGAAGTGTGATGATCATCATTATTCATTTTAAGAGTAGTGCCCTAGTGAGGAAAGGATGATGGAGACTATGATTCCCCCACAAGTCAGGATGAGACTCCGGACAATGAGAGATAAAAAAGGAAAAGAAAAGGAGAAAAAAGAAAAAAAATAAAGAAAGAAAAATATATAAACAAATAGAGAAGGGGCATTGTTAGTATTATTTACCACACTTGTGCTTCGAAGTAGCACCATGTTTTTCATATGGAGAGTCTCCTATGTTGTCACTTTCATATACTAGTGAGAATTTTTCATTATAGGATTAGATGCACACCCACTTAGTTTCATATTGAGCTTTGATACACTTATAGCTCTTAGTGCATTCGTTGCATGGCAATCCCTACTTCAGTACCTGCAGCAAATGCCACGGTTGTACCTCCAGTGTCATCCCCTCCAGCTCCACGGACTTCTGTCAAAGCTTTTGCAGATGCCCTTCTCTCCACGCCATCTATGCACACTGGAGCGACAAGACAAAAGACCCCTTCAGGAGTTCCCAAAGATCGTGCCTAGAGTGTCGTACAACACTATATGTTTTCAACCTTTTTGGTAACTTGTTGCCGAAGGGGGAGAAAGTGTATAGATCATAGGCTTCGAGAGCGAGAGTGTGTCTTGCTTTTTGTTGGTTTCATTTGCTTCTCTTGCTACTTTGATCATTTAGTTGTTTGATTCCTATGCTACAATTTGTGTTATGCTCATGAGATACTTATGTGATCATGTGTTTAATCATACTATGCTTAATGTGTGCTTGCATGGTTATACCTATGTTATGTTTATGTATGATCAATCACTTGTACCCTTGGTGATGAGTGCATGTTATTCAACTCTTATCATTTTGAGCGCTCCACCAAGATGTATGTGACATGGAAGAGTGACCCATGATCCTAATCGATTGTGCGTTTGCATTCAAAAGCAAATTTCAAATAATGCACAAATTTAGGGGGAGCTCTTGCTTATCACATACTTCTCAAAGCGACGATGTATTTCATTTATATTATCATTTGTCGAAACTTTGATCTATATGTTGTCATCAGTTACCAAAAAGGGGGAGACTGAAAGTGCGACTAATCCCCGTGTGGTTTTGGTAATTCATAACAACATATAGCTCATTGAACTAATATCCATTCAAGTTTAATATTTCAGAAAGTTCAATGAATAGCATGGACTAGCACTACAAAAAAACACATCATTGACATTTTGGGCCGAACGAAAATTTTTCTGTCGTGCTTATGACACTTCTATGACGATAATCGTGACAAAACCCGGTATCAACAAAGATGTGGTGGGCTCCTACTTCTATGACAAAAATCATGACAGAAAATGGGCTTTTCGTCCTGGGCGGGCCAGAGACGCAACTGCATGACATTCTTTGGGCCATCCATGACGGAAAAAACCATGGTAGAAGCGAGGGCGAGGAAAATATCGGGGAGTTCCTGGTTAAAGTGGGTGGTCGGGGCCAAGCGATGTGCGTTTCTCTCATACACGTATGCGTGCGTGGGTGCGAGGCGTTGGGCTCTAACTGAACCCGAGCGAGGCGTTCCCTACTGAACCGAGCGATTGCACTGCAGGCTACGCTTTACTGAACCCGAGGGGTCGATCGACCTGGATGTTAACTACACCCGATCGAGCGATTCCTTCGCTACCGCTGCTAACTGAAGCCGATCGAACCTGCTGCCTCTTGATGAACATTGAGCACTATTGGGGGTTGGATGAATAGTTCCGGGTGGGGGTTGGATGAACAAGACCCCATGGTAGTAGAGGCCGTTGCCGTTGGATGAACAGGACTCCGATCGAGCGGTTGGGGGTGGATGAACAGGACCCCATGGAGGGATGGATGAACAGTAGCCGGTGGAGGGCTGGTTGAACAATAGTCGGTGGAGGGTTGGATGAACAGTAGCCCGTGGAGGGGTGGTTGAACAGGACCCCGTGGAGAGGGCTGGTTGAACAGTAGCTGGTGGAGGCTGGTTGAACAGGAGCCCATGGACGAACAATAGTTGGTGGAGGCAGGAGGGAGACGTCGTGGATGAACAGTTGCAGGTGGAGGCTGGAGGAGGTCGACGGTGGATGAACAGTAGCCTGTGGAGGCTGGAGCGAGGTAGTAGACTGTGGATGAATAGTAGCCCGTGGAGTCCTATTTTGCGGTATGCCACACGCCTCCCGATGAACAGGACCCCCGTTTCGACCTTACGAGGTCGAAGAGAAGTATGTTTCCTCTGTTTTGCGGTACACCACACCCATCTCGATCAACATGACCCTATTTCAACTGTAGGAGGTCAAAGAGAAGTCCGTTTCTTCTGTTTTGCGGTATGCTAGACCCCTCCCGGTGAACAGGATCCCGTTTTGACCGTAGGAGGTCGATCACAAGGCTGTTTCCTCTGTTCTGCGGTATGTCAGGCCTCGTTTCGGCTGTTCCGTCCAAGCCAGTTGGCTCCCGATGAACACGACGCATTCGGTTGCCTCCCGATGAACACGACGATGCAGTTTCTCCATTCCGACCCAGCCAGTTGGTTGCCGATGAATAGGACACCATCGCTGCTCTCCGCTGCCCTCTCCATGTAAACGAGCCCTGGCCGTACGTATGCGTAAGTAGGCATTCGAGACCCCGCCCGTATGTACGTACGTGGCCATATTTACTTTCTTGCACCCTTGATGTACATACATGTACACGATATTGATGGGGCTACATGACATGCTACGTCCATGCCTCTATTATGACACGTGCCCTTCCTTACTCAGCCACGGTTCATCGCTGCGGCCTGCAGACAGACCGATCGACAAGTATGTACGTATACATTCGCGACCAGAATGACAACACCACATACGCTTCAACCAGGTGGGTCCCGACTGTCAGGGAGGATAAGGAGGCACTTCCTTGCATGCAAAGTTATTGCTGGTGGGTCCCAGCTGTCAGGGGGGAATAATTTTTTTACCCGTAATATGGACGCACTACCTTGCATGCGAAGATGTAGCTGGTGGGTCCCAGTTGTCAGGGGGAAACATTTTTTTCACGAAATGAAGTGGCCCGTCTTGTGGGTCCCTGCTGTCAGGTGGAGGAATCATTATTTTGTGCATAATAAGGAGGCACTTCCTTGCTACGGCCGTGGACCCAGCTGTCAGCCTCTCCACATACAGTACTCTTCCGATGGAAGTCGTTCCTTGACCATTGACCATGACGCGCCGAGAGCACCAAGACGGTGGGAGACGCAGAGCCGGGGAAGACGCGATAGTGGATGCCCACGCGGAGAGGAGTACGAGGGTTGACTGGTTTGGCTGCGGTGTGAGGCTGCCGTCGCCGTAGAATAACAGGGGGTGTGGGTGAGTAGAGGGATGGCCTGGCCAGTAGTGGGAGTAGTAGGGGGCGGTGAGACCTCCGCGGCAGCATAGCCGGCCATGGGAGGCAGGAGCGGGCGGCACGACCAACGCTGGTTTGGGCGGCTGGAGCAAGAAGACCAGAGGTTTAAGAAGTACTATGGTCGTTGGATGGACATCGTACGGTCACTGGAGCTAGAATCGTTCATATTGACTAAGTTGACAAAGCCCTCCGTCTGCGTGAACTTAGTAGGCCCACAAGTCAGCCTCCCACTATGGTGGGTCCCAGCTAGCAAGGGGAGTATTCATTTTTTAAACAATGCCACGCCGAGCACATCCAAGGTGGTGGACGACAGTGAGGCCCCGGACAGGAACGAGCCGGAGATGGGAAGACGCGGGAGTGGAGTCGCAGATGGAGAGGTGTACAAGGGTTAACTGGTTTTGGTGCGGCATGGTTCGGCAGTCGATGGAGAAGAACAGGAGGTGTGGAGTGGTGGAGGGATGACCTGGCCGATGGTGGGGTAGCGCTTCACAGCGAAGCGTGCTAAGCAGAGCTGCTAGCAGTAGGAGGCGCGCACGGGTGGTCCTGGAGGCTGGAGGAAGAAGACGAGAGATTGAAGATGGATGATGGTCGTTGGATGTAAACCCAACAGCTATCGATGTCAGAATCATTTGTTGACTAAGTTTACAATGACTTGCATTGGCTTCGACCTATTGGCCCACATTTCAGCCTCCAAAAATTGGCACATATTCAACCCATTTTTTCATAATTTACAGTCCATTTGATCTTTTTTTTTGAGAATTACAGTCCATTTGCTAGGCTGGGTGAACAAATAATGTAGCGTCCACACGGCCCTTTTTTTAAACTACAGCCCATTTTCACTTTCTCGAAATACACGAATTTGTTGGGCTAGCTGAACAAATAAGCTAGCGTCCATGTGGCCCATTTATTTTTTCCAAAAAAATTACAGCCCATTTGCACTTTCTCGAAATACACGATTTTACTGGGCTAGTTCTAATTATAATGCTGGGTTGGGCACCACATTGTTATCAAAAAATAAATAGGGGCTGAGCATTTTGTTATAAATATATTTAAATAATAAGTCATTTATTATTACATTGGTCCTTAAATATTACCAAGCTTTTGTACACAATCACCATGGTTTTCATTGCCTTAATGTAAAAAAATCCTGGATTTTATTGTCAAAAAAATTATTTTTATAAGTTAATAAGACGTGGGATATTGTTTTCTTATATATGTAAGTATTTGTTAAATATATGATGACAATAACAGTAATATATAATAACATACAAAATAATATAAATATATATAACATAGTTAGAAGGGAAACATAAGTTAGACCTGGCGTCCTATTCTTATATAGAAAATTAGAATAGACCTCTACGTTTTCTTCAACAAAAATACATAAGTTGGGCTACGGATGTTTCGGGAAAAATAAAACCAAGGATGGGAGGTCCATAGGTCGGTCGATACATGACGGCCCTCAAGAAAATACAAACCGGCATGTCATGGGCCGCACATGTTAAAAAAGAAAGCCTAGACGGGGCATCCCACAACCCAGCTGATACTTGTTGCCCACTAATAATAAATGATACCTGCCAGGTCCCCGGCTTTGTTGTAAATTTATCTCCTTTAGTAACTACGTTGAAGCACCTAAAAAATGTAACTATGTTGGCAAACCCGTGGGCCACAATGTCAGTATAGCATTAGGAGGAAGTATTTTTTCAATGAGGCACTTACTTGCGTACGGCCATAGACCTGGTGGGTCTCGACTGCCCGCCTCTCCACATACAGTCCTATCCAGATTCCTCTTGTTTGTTCAGCATGTTCACAACGGCCGACAGCAGCGCTGCGACGAGCGCACAAAGGAGGAAGACGAGAACGGACCACCGGAGCCGGGGAAGGCATGTTAGATGTTGTGCCTTATTTCTACTGAAACCACTGAACTAGCCCAGTGGCCAAGCGACACTACCCGACCGTTGTTCTGTTGGGGAACGTAGTAATTTCAAAAAAATTCCTACGCACACGCAAGATCATGGTGATGCATAGCAACGAGAGGGGAGAGTGTAGTACACGTACCCTCGTAGACCGTAAGCGGAAGCGTTATGACAACGCGGTTGATGTAGTCATACGTCTTCACGATCCGACCGATCCTAGTACGGAAAGTACGGCACCTCCGCGATCTGCACACATTCAGCTCAGTTACGTCCCATGAACTCTCGATCCAGCAGAGTGTCGAGGGAGAGCTTCATCAGCACGACGACGTGATGACGATGATGATGAAGCTACCAACGCAGGGCTTCGCCTAAGCAGTGCAACTATATGACCGAGGTGGATTATGGTGGAGGGGGGCACCGCACATGGCTAAGAGATCAATGATCAACTTGTGTGTTCCAGGGTGCCCCCTGCCCCCGTACATAAAGGAGCAAGGGGGGAGGTCGGCCGGCCCTATGGCGCGCCAAGGAGGGGAGGAATCCTCCTCCTACTAGGAGTAGGATTCCTCCTTTCCTTGTCCTATTAGGAGGGGGAAGGAAGGAGTGGGAGAGGGGAAGGAAAAGGGGGGCGCCCCCCCTCCTAGTCCAATTTGGACTCAAGTGGGAGGGGGCGTGCGGCCTGCCTTGGCCGCCCCTCTCTCTCTCCACTAAGGCCCATCTAGGCTGTTGGTGGGAAACGACACCTATGGGATCACATGAATCCCTACTACGGTTGCGGGGCGCGGGGTTGTGAGAAGAGCGGATCAAGCAGATAGCACACGGTTCCTTTACCCAGGTTCGGGCCGCAAGGATGCGTAAAACCCTACTCCTGCTTTGGTGGATTGTATATATGTGTTCCTGAGCTAGCTATGGGGCGTCGAGAGCTCCAAAAAGCCGAATCCTCCTCCTGGTCGCCTCGGGCCGCCTTTTATAGGAAAGGGGTTGCCATAGTGGCACACAGGAGGTGGAAAGGGTACAGTAATGCGAGGCTATCCCTAGCATTACATGACAAGGCGCATTTAATGCGCCTTGCTTAGGTGTCCTTGCTTTATCGGGGACGGGGGAGAGCCTAGTCTCGTCCGTCGCCGCTCCCTCTTGCGTCGACACGCGCCCTGGCCAACGGTGCTTGTGGTGCCATGTAGGCAGGCAGGCAGCTGAGATGGCATAGTGGTGGGTCTCCACGAAGATCTGTTCGTCGCCACGCAGGTGCCTGCCCAACTGGTTGGGTTCGCAGCTGCATGCGAACGGCGGTGGGGGTGCGACTGGTGCGGTCCTGATGGTGGCCCCACGGGGGTCCATGGCAAGGGCCTTGCTGCGGCCCCAGTAAGGGTCTTGCCGTGGCGCCTGCTGTCATCCCCGGCAAGGCTCTTGCCGGGGGCCTTGTGGTTCTCCTTGGCTGGGATCCCGCCAAGGATCATCACCTTCTTAAGTGGGTATCTGATCTTGATTGTCTTCACAAAGATCTGCATGCCACCACGGGGATGTCTCCCGAATCCTTGCCCCATGGGGGCAGTGGACTCGAGGGTGACTTCGCTCCGTAGGTGTGGGGCGAGCTGCCACGACAAGGCTCTTGCCGGGTTAGCTCAAGCTGCCCCCCGGCAAGGATCTTGCCGGGGGGGTCTGCTCTGTCCCCTTTGCTCTTTGTGGTCTTGGTCTTGGGGTCGTTCTGCTTCTCTTCAGCTTTGGCCTTACCTTGGCTTACCTCCCTTGTCGTGCTCGGTGTGGCGGCGCCCGCGGCTCAGACTGCCCGTGCACAGTTATAGGGGTACAAAAAGTGTACCCCCTTTTTGTACACTGACAGGAGCCCCCGGGCCTGGGTCACACATAAGCGTAACGCGTTGTTGGGCTAGGCCCAAAAACGGTGCACGGGCAGGCGGGGCGGTTTTTACTGCGGTAAGTTCCTTCGCGCGCTGCGCTTCCCACGCGTCCCGCGCGTGTCACGGCATGAGGAGGCGTGCGTGACGTGGGCGGCATGCGTGGGGCTGAGCTCTGCACGCATGCATCACGTCGTAGTAAAGGGGGCGGTTCGTGCCTTCCCCATAAACGGAGGAAGGCGTGGAGGCGTGGCCCATTCACTAAACGGGGCCGAGGCGTGGTCTTCAAGGCGTCCACTCTCTGCGATCACGGGGTGGGGAGAGGTCGCCTCACTCGTCGCCTCGGTCCTGCACGCCTGCAACGTGGCTCCCATGCGCTTGCGGTGGCTATCGGTGGAGGCGGGAAACCGGGCCGTCGCGGGTTGGGGCAGCAGGTCGGTCCCAGTTCCCTGCGCCTTCTGCGTCTTGATTGGCGGAGCGGGCGGCCGGGCCCCCAGCCCATTCCTTTATAAAGAGCGGGAGTGGGGATTGCGTCCCGCATTCCTTCATCTCCTTCTTCCTTCAGCTTCTGCTCCCCTCCCTTCCATTCGCCATGGAGAGAGGGAACCCTG
This sequence comes from Aegilops umbellulata, assembly GCA_032464435.1. Classification (NCBI taxonomy): domain Eukaryota; kingdom Viridiplantae; phylum Streptophyta; class Magnoliopsida; order Poales; family Poaceae; genus Aegilops; species Aegilops umbellulata. The sequence goes on from CP136057.1 coordinate 362,535,279, forward strand.
GTCCTTCAACGGTGGCGGCGCGGGTCGCCGCTCGACAATGCGTCCCTCCTTCTCCTGCACCCGCGGTGGCAGAGCCAGCCGCAAGGGGAAGGGGGAGGGGGCGAGGCCGTGGGCGAGGCCAAGGCGCTCGGGGAAGAGGAGGACGGGGCGGCGCGCCGGCCTGGCCTTCGCCAGCAGTTCCTCCCCCCATGGAGGGCCATGTTGGGGATGACCCTTGTGAGTTCTTCGTCAGGCTGCGCCGGCCGCCTCGCTGTCGCCTTCGTCTCCCGACCCCATTCGCGTGGGAGATGGAGTTGGATCCGCCGGAATCATTGCGGCTGCACATGAGGGGCTATGGGATCAGCGGTACGCGGGTTCGTGTTGACTTCCCAGCCCCTCACGTGATGTATCTTCGTCGGGGATGGAAGACGTTCACTCATATCCACCGCTTGACTGAGGGGCTCACTCTCCATTTCAAGCTGATGGAGGGCGGCCTCCTCTCCGTCAAGGTCTTCGGGTGCTTCGGGACCCGGGCAAGGTGCTGCGTGGAGAGCTCTTCTGATAGCGAAGACTTCTCCTCGGGCGGGAGTGACGAGGAGGACAGCGGCAGTGACGATGAGGGTAGCAGGCAGAAGGATGACGGGTCCGACTAGGTGTCGGGCGCCGCCCCATGCGGCATCGGCGACCCCATCATCCGTGTTGCCGGCTCCCTGAACTTCTCGGGGTCGTCTCCTTGGGCGGCTGGCATTGGGAGGCTGCGGAAGAGTAAGAGGGCGGGCGGCAAGGCCGTCAACTCAGAGTACGCGGGCACCGACGCCTTCGACGCGTGCTGACGTCCCGCTGCCTCGTCTTCGAGCTCTGCTTCCGGCGCCGCCATCACCATCCAGCCTCCGAACGGCCACCGAGATGTTCTCTTGGTGTCTTCTGCCACCCGTAGCTCGCCTAGGAGCCCCTTTTGCCCTTTTCGCCTCCTTGACCTGCCTCTTGAGGAGAGAGACAAGAAAGGGATTACGGGCACCTTATCTCTTTTTAGTTTGTAAGCCTTCGGGCCTTAGCTGAATTTAAAACTTGTAACCCCATCATTCATGTTTTTCATTCCCTATGGGCTGTACCTGAGTGGAATGTTTTTAATGACAAAGGGATGCTTGCCGGGCCATTTGTTTGCGGGTAGAACCCACGACAAGGAGTAAATCCTTGATATCATTAAGATAAACATTTCCTTGCCCGGCAACAGGCCTTGCCGTCTCCCCACTTCACTCGACCTTTCTCACGGCTTTGGCGGAGGCAGGGATAAGGCGGGTTCAGGCTCCTCGTTTCATCCTTTCGCCGCCGCGACTACGACCAAACCTGGCCCCAGGAACGAGCCCTAGGGCCTAGATTTAGGGGAGCATGGTAGCTTTTAGGAAAAACGAGGTTTCACATACCTCAGTCCATAAGGGAATGCATGATAAGGGATGAAGAACTTATCTGGAGCTGTAGCCCGCGGCAACTCTGGTTTGCCGTGGGTGAATCTTTGTACTTGCAACACCCGACAATACTGGCTTGCCGGGGTCTAGATGCTGGTCTGCCCCTCTTCTCTTTTTCGTCCTCAAGTGATCCGGCAAGGATATCTGTGAGTCCTGCGAACCAAAGAAGACAAAAGAACAACAAAGAGACGCACACTCGACCTCTAGGCTAGGGGTTAGTTGCCGGTAAGCACTATCAACCCTAACCAAGGATGAGACTCGACCTAGCATGTATGCTATTGTTGGAAATATGCCCTAGAGGCAATAATGAATAGGTTATTATTATATTTGCTTGTTCATGATAATCGTTTATTATCCATGCTAGAATTGTATTGATAGGAAACTCAGATACATGTGTGGATGCATAGACAACACCATGTCCCTAGTAAGCCTCTAGTTTACTAGCTCGTTGATCAATAGATGGTTACGGTTTCCTGACCATGGACATTGGATGTCATTGATAACGGGATCACATCATTAGATAAATGATGTGATGGACAAGACCCAATCCTAAGCCTAGCACAAGATCATGTAGTTCGTATGCTAAAGCTTTTCTAATGTCAAGTATCATTTCCTTAGACCATGAGATTGTGCAACTCCCGGATACCGTAGGAATACTTTGGGTGTGCCAAACGTCACAACGTAACTGGGTGGCTATAAAGGTACACTACAGGTATCTCCGAAGGTGTCTGTTGGGTTGGCACGAATCGAGACTGGGATTTGTCACTCCGTGTGACGGAGAGGTATCTCTGGGCCCACTCGGTAGGACATCATCATAATGTGCACAATGTGATCAAGGAGTTGATTACGAGATGATGTGTTGCGGAACGAGTAAAAGAGACTTGCCGGTAACGAGATTGAACAAGGTATCGGGATACCGACGATCGAACCTCGGGCAAGTATCGTACCGATAGACAAAGGGAATTGTATACGGGATTGATTATGTCCTTGACATCGTGGTTCATCCGATGAGATCATCGTGGAACATGTGGGAGCCAATATGGGTATCCAGATCCCGCTGTTGGTTATTGACTGGAGAACGTCTCGGTCATGTCTGCATGGTTCCCGAACCCGTAGGGTCTACACACTTAAGGTTCGATGATGCTAGGGTTATAAAGGAAGTTTGTATGTGGTTACCGAATGTTGTTCGGAGTCCCGGATGATATCCCGGACGTCACGAGGAGTTCCAGAATAGTCCGGAGGTAAAGATTTATATATAGGAAGTCCTATTTCGGCCATCGGGACAAGTTTCGGGGTCATCGGTATTGTACCGGGACCACCTGAAGGGTCCCGGGGGCCCACCGGGTGGGGCCACCTATCCCGGAGGGTCCCATGGGCTGAAGTGGGAAGGGATCCAGCCCAAAGTGGGCTGGGGCGCCACTTTCCCCTAGGGCCCATGCGCCTAGTGTGGGGGAAACCCTAAAGGGAGAGTCCCACAAGGGGAAGGCACCCCTAGGTGCCTTGGGGGGGGGGGAGGGAAACCTCCTTTGGCCGCCGCCCCCCCTAGGAGATTGGATCTCCTAGGGCCGGCGCCCCCCCTTGGCCCTCCTATATATAGTGGGGGAGATGGAGGACTTCATACCTGATCCAAGGCGCAGCCCCTCCCCTCCCTAACACCTCTCCTCCTCCGTCACGTGCTTGCCGAAGCCCTGCTGGAGTACCACGCTCCTCCATCATCACCACGCCGTTGTGCTGTTGCTGGATGGAGTCTTCCTCAACCTCTCCCTCTCTCCTTGCTGGATCAAGGCATGGGAGACGTCACCGGGCTATACGTGTGTTGAACGCGGACGTGCCGTCCGTTCGGCACTTGGTCATCGGTGATTTGGATCACGGCGAGTACGACTCCATCAACCCCGTTCACTTGAACGCTTCCGCTTAGCGATCTACAAGGGTACGTAGATGCACTCTCTTTCCCCTCGTTGCTGGTTTCTCCATAGATAGATCTTGGTGACACGTAGGAAAATTTTGAATTTCTGCTACGTTACCCAACAGTGGTATCAGAGCTATGTTTATTGCGTAGATTCCATGCACGAGTAGAACACAAAGTAGTTGTGGGCGTTGATTTTGTTCAATATGCTTACCGTTACTAGTCAATCTTGATTCGGCGGCATTGTGGGATGAAGCGGCCCGGACCGACCTTACACGTACACTTACGTGAGACAGGTTCCACCGACTGACATGCACTAGTTGCATAAGGTGGCTAGCGGGTGCCAGTCTCTCCCACTTTAGTCGGATCGGATTCGATGAAAAGGGTCCTTATGAAGGGTAAATAGCAATTGACATATCATGTTGTGGTTTTGCGTAGGTAAGAAACGTTCTTGCTAGAAACCCATAGCAGCCATGTAAAACATGCAAACAACAATTAGAGGACGTCTAACTTGTTTTTGCAGGGTATGCCATGTGATGTGATATGGCCAAAAGGATGTTATGAATGATATATGTGATGTATGAGATTGATCATGTTCTTGTAATAGGAATCACGACTTGCATGTCGATGAGTATGACAACCGGCAGGAGCCATAGGAGTTGTATTTAATTTATTTATGACCTGCGTGTCAACATAAACGTCATGTAATTACTTTACTTTATTGCTAAAGCGTTAGCCATAGTAGTAGAAGTAATAGTTGATGTGACAACTTCATGAAGACACGATGATGGATATCATGGTGTCATGCCGGTGACGATGATGATCATGGAGCCCCGAAGATGGAGATCGAAAGGAGCAAAGTGATGATGGCCATATCATGTCACTATTTGATTGCATGTGATGTTTATCATGTTTTTCCATCTTATTTGCTTAGAACGACGGTAGTAAATAAGATGATCCCTCATTAAAATTTCAAGAAAGTGTTCCCCCTAACTGTGCACCGTTGCGAAAGTTCATCGTTTTGAAGCACCACGTGATGATCGGGTGTGATAGATTCTTACGCTCGAATACAACGGGTGTTGACGAGCCTAGCATGTACAGACATGGCCTCAGAACACATGCAAACACTTAGGTTGACTTGACGACCCTAGCATGTACAGACATGGCCTCGGAACACAGAAGACCAAAAGGTCGAGCATGAGTCGTATGGTAGATACGATCAACATGAAGATGTTCACCGACGTTGTAGTCCGTCTCACGTGATGATCGGACACGACCTAGTTGACTCGGATCATGTAATCACTTGGATGACTAGAGGGATGTCTATCTGAGTGGGAGTTCATAAGATGAACTTAATTATCCTGAACATAGTCAAAAGATCTTTGCAAATTATGTCGTTAGCTCGCGCTTTAGTTCTACTATTTAGATACGTTCCTAGAGAAAATGTAGTTGAAAGTTGATAGTAGCAATTATGCGGACAATAGAAGGCTTATGTCCTTAATGAAACGCTCGGTGTGCTGGACCCCGAACGTGGTCTGTGGATGTTGCGAACATCTGACATACACGTTTTGATGACTACATGATAGTTCGGTAATGATAAATGGTTTAGAATTGAGGCACCGAAGACATTTTTTGAAAAGTCGCGGAACATGTTTCGAGGGCTGAAATTGGGATTTCAGGCTCGTGCCCACGTCAAGAGGTATAAGACCTCCGACGATTTTCTTGGCCTGCAAACTAAGGGAGAAAAGCTCAATCGTTGAGCTTGTGCTTAGATTGTCTGAGTACAGCAATCACTTGAATCAAGTGGGAGTTGATCTTCCAGATAAGATAGTGATGTTTTTCCAAAGTCATTGCCACCAAGCTGCTACAGCTTTGTGATGAACTATATCAGGGATGGATATGATGATCCTTGAAATATTCGCGATGTTTGACACCGTGAAAAGTAGAAATCAAGAAGGAGGATCAATTATTGATGGTTAGTAAAACCACTAGTTTCAAGAAGGGCAAGGGCAAGAAGGGATCCTTCATGAAACGGCAAATCAGCTGCTGCTCTAGTGGAGAAACCCAAGGTTGAACCCAAACCCGAGACTAAGTGCTTCTGTAATGAGGAGAACAGCTACTGGAGCAGAATTACCCTGGATACTTGGTAGATGAGAAGGCTGTCGATAGAAGTATATTGGATATACATTATGTGAATGTGTACTTTACTAGTACTCCTAGTAGCATCAGGGTATTAGATACCGGTTCGGTTGCTAAGTGTTAGTAACTCAAAATAAAAGCTACGGAATAAACAGAGACTAGCTAAAGGTGAGCTGACGAGATGTGTTGGAAGTGTTTCCAAGGTTGATGTGATCAAGCATCGCACGCTCCCTCTACCATCGATATTGGTGTTAAACCTAAATAATTGTTATTTGGTGTTTGCGTTGAGCATAGACAAGATTGTATTATGTCTATCACAATACGGTTATTCATTTAAGGAGAATAATGGTTACTCTATTTATTTGAATAATACCTTCAATGGTCTTGCACATAAAATGAATGGTTTATTGAATTTTGATCATAGTGATACACATGTTCATGCCAAAAGATATAAGATAGTAATGATAGTACCACCTACTTGTGGCACTGCCATGTAAGTCATATTGGTATAAAACGCATGAAGAAGCTCCATGTTGATGGATCTTTGGACCCACTCATTTCTGAAAAGATTGAGACATGTGAACCGTGTCTGTTGGTATGTACGCATGAAGAAACTCCATGCAGATAGATCGTTTGGACTCACTTGATTTTGAATCACTTGAGACATGCAAATCATACCACATGGACAAGATGACTGAAAGACCTCGTTTTCAGTAAGATGGAACAAGAAAGCAACTTGTTGGAAGTAATACATTTTGATGTGTGCGGTCCAATGAGCGCTGAGGCACGCAGTGGATATCATTGTGTTCTTACTTCCCAGATGATTTGAGTAGATACTAAGTATATTTACTTGATGAAACACAAGTCTGAATTATTGAATGGTTCAAGTAATTTCAGAATGAAGTTGAAGATCTTCGTGATAAGAGGATAAAATGTGTATGATATGATCATAGAAATGAATATCTGAGTTACGAGTTTGGCACTGTGGAAATTGTTTCACAACTAATACCGCCTGGAACACCATAGTGTGATGGTGTGTCCAAACATCATAGTTGCACCCTATTGGATATGGTGCGTACCATGATGTCTCTTATCGAATTACCACTATCGTTCATGGGTTAGGCATTGGAGACAACCGCACTCACTTTAAATAGGGCACCACGTAATTCCGATGAGATGACGCCGTATGAACTATGGTTTAGAGAAACCTAAGCTGTCATTTCTTAAAAGTTTGGGGTGGAGACGCTTATATGAAAAAGTTTCAGGCTGATAAGCTCGAACCCAAAGTGGATAACTGCATCTTCATAGGACACCCAAACAGTTGGGTATACCTCCTATCTCAGATCCGAAAGCAATAGGGATTGTTTCTCAAATCGGGTCCTTTCTCGAGGAAGAGTTTCTCTCGAAAGAATTGAGTGGGAGGATGGTGGAGACTTGATGAGGTTATTGAACCGTCACTTCAACTAGTGTGTAGCAGGGCACAGGAGTTGTTCCTATGGCACCTACACCAATTGAAGTGGAAGCTTATGATAGTGATCATGAGACTTCGAATCAAGTCACTCCCAAACCTCGTAGGATGACAAGGATGCGTACTACTTCAGAGTGGTACGTAATCCTGTCTTGGAAGTCATGTTGCTAGACAACAATGAACCTACGAGCTATGGAGAAGCGATGGTGGGCCCGGATTCCGATGAATGGCTCGAGGCCATAAAATCCGAGAGAGGATCCATGTATGAAAACAAAGTGTAGACTTTGGCAGAACGGCTTGATGGTCGTGAGGCTGTTGAGTACAGATGGATTTTAAAAGGAAGACGGACAATGATGGTAAATGTCACCATTAAGAAAGCTCGACTTGTCGTTAAGATGCTTCCCGACAAGTTCAAGGAGTTGACTACGATGAGATTTTCTCACTCGTAGGGATGCTAAGAGTCTGTTGGAATTATGTTAGCAGTTACTGCATTATTTATGAAATCTTGCAGATAGGATGTCAAAACATTGTTTCCTCGACGATTTTCTTGAGGAAAGGTTGTATGTGACACAACCGGAAGGGTTTGTCCATCCTGAAAGATGCTAACAAGTATGCAAAGCTCCAGCAATCCTTTTAAGGACTGGAGTAAGCATCTCAGAGTTGGAATGTACACTTTGATGAGATGATCAGATATTTTGGGTTTATACAAAGTTTATGAGAAACTTGTATTTCCAAAGAAGTGAGTGGGAGCACTATAGAATTTCTGATGAGTATATGTTGTTGACATATTGTTTATCGGAAATGATGTAGAATTTCTGGAAGGCATATAGGGTTGTTTGAAAAGTGTTTTTCAATGAAAACCTGGATTAAGCTACTTGAACATTGAGCATCAAGATCTATAAGGATAGATCAAAATCGCTTAATAGTACTTTCAAACAAACACATACCCCGACAAGATTTTGAAGGAGTTCAAAATAGATCAGCAAAGAAGGAGTTCTCGGCTGTGTTACAAGGTGTGAGTATTGAGCAAGACTCAAGACATGACCACGGCAGAATAGAGAGAAAGGATGAAGGTCGTCCCCTATGCTTTAGTCATAGGCTCTAAAGTATGCTATGTTGTGTACCGCACCTGAAGTGTGCCAAACCATGAGTCAGTCAAGGGGTACAAGTGTGATCTAGAAATGGATCACAGGACAACGGTCAAAGTTATCCTTAGTAACTAGTGGACTAAGGAATTTTCTCGATTATGGAGGTGGTAAAAGAGTTCGTCGTAAAGGGTTACGCCGATGCAAGCTTTGACACTCATCCAAATTATTCTGAGTAGTAAACTGGATTCGTATAGTAGAACAGTTATTTGGAATAGCTCCAAAGGTAGCGTAGTAGTTGCATCTACAAGATGACTTAGAAATTTGCGAAGTACATACAGATCTGAATGTTTCAGACCCGTTAATTAAAACCTATCTCACAAGCAACATGATCAAACCCAGAACTCATTGAGTGTTAATCACATAGTGATGTGAACTAGATTATGAACTCTAGTAAACTCTTTAGATGTTGGTCACATGGCGATGTGACTTGTGAATGTTAATTACATGGCGATGTGAACTAGATTATTGACTCTAGTGCAAGTGGGAGACTGTTGGAAATATGCCCTAGAGGCAGTAATAAATAGGTTATTATTATATTTCCTTGTTCATGATAATCGTTTATTATCCATGCTAGAATTGTATTGATAGGAAACTCAGATACATGTGTGGATGCATAGACAACACCATGTCCCTAGTAAGCCTCTAGTTTACTAGCTCGTTGATCAATAGATGGTTACGGTTTCCTGACCATGGACATTGGATGTCATTGATAACGGGATCACATCATTAGATAAATGATGTGATGGACAAGACCCAATCCTAAGCCTAGCACAAGATCATGTAGTTCGTATGCTAAAGCTTTTCTAATGTCAAGTATCATTTCCTTAGACCATGAGATTGTGCAACTCCCGGATACCGTAGGAATACTTTGGGTGTGCCAAACGTCACAACGTAACTGGGTGGCTATAAAGGTACACTACAGGTATCTCCGAAGGTGTCTGTTGGGTTGGCACGAATCGAGACTGGGATTTGTCACTCCGTGTGACGGAGAGGTATCTCTGGGCCTACTCGGTAGGACATCATCATAATGTGCACAATGTGATCAAGGAGTTGATTACGGGATGATGTGTTGCGGAACGAGTAAAAGAGACTTGCCGGTAACGAGATTGAACAAGGTATCGGGATACCGACGATCGAACCTCGGGCAAGTATCGTACCGATAGACTAAGGGAATTGTATACGGGATTGATTAAGTCCTTGACATCGTGGTTCATCCGATGAGATCATCGTGGAACATGTGGGAGCCAACATGGGTATCTAGATCCCGCTGTTGGTTATTGACTGGAGAACGTCTCGGTCATGTCTGCATGGTTCCCGAACCCGTAGGGTCTACACACTTAAGGTTCGATGACGCTAGGGTTATAAAGGAAGTTTGTATGTGGTTACCGAATGTTGTTCCGAGTCCCGGATGAGATCTCGGACGTCACGAGGAGTTCCGGAATAGTCCGGAGGTAAAGATTTATATATAGGAAGTCCTATTTCGGCCATCGGGACAAGTTTCGGGGTCATCGGTATTGTACCGGGACCACCTGAAGGGTCCCGGGGGCCCACCGGGTGGGGCCACCTATCCCGGAGGGTCCCATGGGCTGAAGTGGGAAGGGATCCAGCCCAAAGTGGGCTGGGGCGCCACTTTCCCCTAGGGCCCATGCGCCTAGTGTGGGGGAAACCCTAAAGGGAGAGTCCCACAAGGGGAAGGCACCCCTAGGTGCCTTGGAGGGGAGGGAAACCTCCTTTGGCCGCCGCCCCCCCTATGAGATTGGATCTCCTAGGGCCGGCGCCCCACTTGGCCCTCCTATATATAGTGGGGGAGATGGAGGACTTCATACCTGATCCAAGGCGCAGCCCCTCCCCTCCCTAACACCTCTCCTCCTCCGTCACGTGCTTGCCGAAGCCCTGCTGGAGTACCACGCTCCTCCATCATCACCACACCGTTGTGCTGTTGCTGGATGGAGTCTTCCTCAACCTCTCCCTCTCTCCTTGCTGGATCAAGGCATGGGAGACGTCACCGGGCTGTACGTGTGTTGAACGCGGAGGTGCCGTCCGTTCGGCACTTGGTCATCGGTGATTTGGATCACGGCGAGTACGACTCCATCAACCCCGTTCACTTGAACGCTTTCGCTTAGCGATCTACAAGGGTACGTAGATGCACTCTCTTTCCCCTCGTTGCTGGTTTCTCCATAGATAGATCTTGGTGACACGTAGGAAAATTTTGAATTTCTGCTACGTTACCCAACAGCTATAACTTAGGGCGCCAATGCTTCGTTTATTTATGCTCAGGGTATGCGCCTGGCTTTGTACAAAGGGTTACATGCATCATCGGCAATGCTTGTACAAAAGGTGGCTTGCCGGGGGGGCCGGCAAGCCGCGCCTCACGGTTAAAACTTGCGAAGATGCTCAATGTTCCAGGAGTTACTCACCGGAACGACATCTGTGGTCTCTAGGCAGACTGCGCCGGGCCTGGTGACTCGTATTACCCGGTAAGGGCCTTCCCACTTTGGCGTCAACTTGTTGGAATTCTTGGCCGATTGAACGCGCCGAAGGACAAGGTCGCCTTCCTCAAGGCTTCGGGCATGAACCTTGCGGCTGTGGCAGCGGCGCAAGGCTTGCTAGTAGCGTGCTGCTCTCACTGCCGCCCGAAGATGATCTTCCTCAAGGAGCAGTGCGTCATCTTGCCGCAGTTGCTCTTGCTCAAGCTCATCATAAGCGAGGACTCGAGGTGACCCGTATATGAGTTCAGTGGGGATAACTGCTTCTGCCCCGTATACCAGGGCAAAGGGTGTCTGGCCGGTGGCTCGATTTGGCGTCGTCCTGATCGACCAAAGAACCGTCGGCAACTCATCAATCCAGTGCCTTCCGCTCTTGTGCAGCCTGTCAAAGGTCTTGGTCCTTAAGCCTCGCAGCACTTCAGCATTTGCCCTCTCATCTTGACCATTGCTTCGCGGGTGAGCAACGGAAGCGAAACAGACTTTGCTGCCGAGGTCTTTAGTATATTGCATGAAGGTGCGGCTTGTGAACTGTGTGCCGTTGTCGGTGATGACCCTGTTGGGTACACCGAAACGGCACACTAGCCCCTTGAAGAACTTGATGGCTGAATGAGCTGTGACCTTCCTCACTGCTTCCACCTCTGGCCACTTTGTGAACTTGTCGATTGCAACGTACAAGTACTCAAAGCCCCCAACAACGCCAGGGAAAGGGCCCAGTATGTCGAGCCCCCAGACCGAGAAGGGCCAGGAGAGAGGAATGGTTTGAAGGGCTTGAGTTGGCTGATGAAGCTTCTTTGAATGGAACTGACACGCTTCACACCTGGTGACTAGTGTCGTCGCATCCTGGAGGGCGGTGGGCCAGAAGAAACCTTGCCGGAATGCCTCGCCGGCAAGGGCCCTTGACCCGATGTGGGATCCACATATGCCTCCGTGTATCTCCGCCAACAGCTCCAGTCCTTCCTCTCGAGGGATACACTTCAATTTCACACCGTTCGGCCTCTTCCTGTACAGGACGTCATCGACGAACTGGTACATGGTAGAGCGACGGGCTACTTTTTCTGCTTCTTCCTGCTCCTCAGGAAGTTCCCCTATTTGGAGGAATCAGACGGTATGTTGTGCCCACGCTGGAGCCTGGGGCTCGACGGCAAGGAATAAAGGCATTTCCTCCGCTATAGGAGCGGCTGTCTCGACGGCAAGAGCTTGACGCTCCGCCGGAGCTAGCCGTCCCGTGGCGGGCTCAATGTCTCCGGCAACATCCTTGCTGGCGGCTCCGGGGAGCTCGACGGGAAAGTACTTGCCGGGCCCTGATTTCCTCCTCTTGTTCTGCTTTGTTGATGGATCAATGGATGGCTGAGTTAGCTAAAGCACAAAGGTACCTGTGTAACGCCCTCGATGCGGCTATATCTCCCACGTGTCGAAGCACGACTTAGAGGCATAACCGCATTGAAAGCAAAGTCGCAAGTGAGGTAATCTTCACACAACCCATGTAATACATAAGGGAAAGAGATACATAGTTGGCTTACAATCGCCACTTCACACAAATACATGAATAAGACATTACAGCATACAGTTACAATCAGGGCCCGACTACGAAGCCAAAAATAAAAGAAGAAACCCCAAAAGCGACAAAGGACCAAGATCGACCCCAACTGGGCTCCACTACTGATCGACTAGAACGAAACAACACAAAACACAAGATCTCCATCGAACTCCTCCTTGAGCTCGGGTGTGTCACCTGCACGGTCTCATCGGCACCTGCAAACTGGTATTGGAAGTATCTAGTGAGTCACGAGGACTCAGCAATCTCACACCCGCGAGATCAAGACTATTTAAGCTTAAAAGTAGGGTAAAAGGTATGAGGTGGAGCTGCAGCAAGCGACTAGCATATATGGTGGCTAACATACGCAAATGAGAGCGAGAAGAGAAGGCAAAGCACGGTCGAACAACTGTGATCAATAAGTGATCCTGAACTACTTACGTCAGACATAACTCCAACAACCGTGTTCACTTCCCGGACCCCGCCGACAAGAGACCATCACGGTTACACACGCGGTTGGTGTATTTTAGTTAAGATCAGCTTCGGGTTTTCTACAACCGGACATTAACAAATTCCCATCTGCCCATAACCGCGGGCACGGCTTTCGAAAGTTCAAAACCCTGCAGGGGTGTCCCAACTTAGCACATGATAAGCTCTTGCGATCAACGAAGGATATTCCTTCTCCCCGGGAAGACCCGATCAGTCTCGGAATCTCGGCTACAAGACATTTCGACAGTAATAAAACAAGTCCAGCAAAGCCGCCTGATGCGCCGACATCCTGATAGGAGCTGCACATATCTTGTTCTCAGGGCAACACCGGATTGTCCAAACTTCCGGTAGGCGAACCCAGAGTTGCCCCTGGTGGCCACTGGCGGCTGACGGTTTGGACCAACACTTAGACAAGCATTGGCCCGGGGGGGGCTAAATAAAGATGACCCTTGGGTTAATTACTCCCAAGGGAAAATAGGTGGTGGTGAGGCAAATGGTAAAACCAAGGTTGGGCCTCGCTGGAAAAGTCTTATTCAAAGCGAACTGTCAAGGGGGTCTCATAAATCACCCGACCGCGTTAGGGACGCAAAATCCGGGAACATAACACCGATATGACGGAAAACTAGGGCGGCAAGAGTGGAACAAAAACACCAGGCATAAGGCCGAGCCTTCCACCCTTTACCAAGTGTATAGATGCATTAATTAAATAAGATATATTGTGATATCCCAACAAGTAAACATGTTCCAACAAGGAACAACATCTCCATGTTCCAAGAAGGAACAAACTTCATCTTCACCTGCAACTAACAACGCTATAAGAGGGGCTGAGCAAAGCGGTAACATAGCCAAACAATGGTTTGGTAGGACAAGGTGGGTTAGAGGCTTGGTTTGACAATATGGGAGGCATGATAAGCAAGTGGTAGGTATCGCAGCATAGGCATAGCAAAAGAGCGAGCAACTAGCAAGCAAAGATAGAAGTGATTTCGAGGGTAAGGTCATCTTGCCTGAAATCCCGCAAGGAAGAAGAACGAGTCCATGAAGAAGACAAATGGACAAAGTCGAACGGATCCTCACAACTCCGGAACGAAACCGAAGCTAACGAGAGGAGCAACCCGGAAAGAAACAAGCAACATAGTAAACAAACACCACATACACATGGCATGATGCACAAACAAGTATGATGCATGTCCGGTTTAATGAAGCATGTCATGGCAAAAATGCACAAGCAATGGTACAAATTAAGTGGAGCTCAATATGCAACGAGTTGCATATTGACAAAACACCACAACAATTATTTAGTTCGATCTTGTTTATGTACCCAACAATATTAAATGTTGATTAACATGGCAAGGGGTGAAGCACAACAAAACTATCTATCTAGACAAGTTTAAATGAGGCCGAAACAACAAACAACAATTCCGGAAACTCCTCATATGCATATTTTAGATTAGGTACTGTTCTGCCTAAAACATATTTTAATATTGTTAAACAGGAAAATAAAGTGCAACATGTTAATCTATGCATTTTTCTACCCCATTTACATATAAAGTTTATTAGATTCTGAGTTACGGTTAAATAGTTATGAATTAAATCATTTTAACATGACATTTGGGCAAGTTTAACAAAACAGCAAGTTAAACATTTTAAATGTTGTTATTATGATGCGGATGACATATGTAATTTATGCAATTTTATGAAAATGTTGATAAGGGCATTAAGAAGCGTTTGTCATCGAGGTGGAAATAAAGTGTGCCACGGCAACGAATCCGAAAATGGTGCCACGGCAACGAATCCGAAAATGGTGCCACGGCAACATATCGGTTTCCGGTACTCGTTTGAGATGCCGGTGCAAAAGGAAATGTGCGGATGCGTGCAAAAGTTGGTGGGGCGCTCCCGGATACCGGGTTCCCACGAGACGATGGCATGGCAACGAGTGACAATTCAGACACGGTGAAAACGATGCATCTCAAATAACACACGCATTCGTTCCACGGAAGGGCATCTCGGCGGTTATACCTTCAAAGCGGGCATCTCGGAGCGGTTCGGGTTCGGTATGATGTAGAGGAAGTAGTCGTTCATGGGTCGTCGTGTGAAGTAGTGGAAGTAGTCGTTCAAGCGTCCGATGGTAACGGTACTCGGTCGTTTCGAAGAGGTACTTGGGGTCATTTGAACTTGCCGATCTCGTCATCTCGAAGGGGTACTTGACGTTCTTAGCGATTCCGAAGACGAGGTAGAGGTACACTTGTTGTAGGGGTACTTGTCGGATCCACGGCGATGGTAGAAGTACAAGTGTTCTCGCGTTACTTGTCGGATCCACTCTTGGCGTAGATGTACATCGCAACCGTAGTGGTACTCACGGACTTCGGCGCCGGTAGTCGTACACGGTTCGTAGGGGAAACTTGGCGTATCCTAAGCGGTGTAGAGGTACATGTCGATGGTCGTCGTGGTACTTGGCGTTTCGTACAGTACTCAGCCGAGCATCCGTGTGGTCAACGTAGACGAACTTGGCGACAGTTATTCTTGTGCTCACGAAACGGCAAAGAGACACAGCAGCAGCGCTGCTGTTCGGGGACGTCGCGCTCGGTCTACGCAGAGGCCGGAGATGGCAGAACGGCAGCAGGCAGAGAGGGTCGACGAGAGGATGTAGGCGAGGTGGTTGTCCATGGCAGCGGAAGGGAAGCAGAGGTTGGCGCTGGTTCTCTGCTCCAACGAAGCAGAACGGCGGGCGAGCGGGCGGCCGGGACTTGGACATGGTCGATGCGGGCGAGAGGAGGCGCGGCCCCCTGGTTCGAAGCAGAGGCGCTGGGGCGTGCTCGTTCCCGAGCAGAACGAGTGGGGCGCCGACGCGGCTTGAAGCAGGAGTTCGGCGGCGAGGAAGAGATGGGGGCGCAGGGGACGGAGGAGGTTGGACGCGCGGCGCATGGCACATGGAGGCGAGGACCGGGCGCGGGGTTCCGTTCCCGGCGCCGGAATGGAGGGGGGCGCACTGGCGAGGAGAGGACGGCGGCTGGAGATGGTGGTGGCGCGGGCTTGCGGGAGCTTGAGGGACGGCGCGACGGGGCAAAGGAGGTCGGGGATGGGTCGCGGGGATTCCTCCCTAGAGTGTTGCGACGGCGCGAGGGAGGAGACGAGGGAGAGTGGGTTAGCGCTGAGAGATGGGGATCGAGCGTGGTGGCGGCGCGAGGGAAGACGAGAGGGAGAGAGGTCGGGGCTAGGGTTAGCTATCGGCGCTGGGCTGGGCTTAGGTGGGGGCGGCTGGGCCTTAGGCCACTTAGGTGGGGAGAGGGAAAAGATCAGAAGGCCTGCTGGCTGTTGGGCTCCTTCTCTCTCTCTTACTCTTCCCAAAACAGAAAAATAAAGAGAAAGAAAAGGGAAGAAAAGAAAGGTTAGAGAAAGAGTTGGGCACGGGGATAATTTTTCCCGGACTCATAAAAATATGCTTGTACCGAGAAAATAGAAAAGACCAAGATTAAAAGATTCAAATTCAAATTCATTTGAATTTAATCCAAATGGTTTGAATAGGACGTGAGGGTTGGAAAGGTCCAAAAATGTTGAACATTTAGGAAGAGCTCCGGAAAATGATGAAAGAAATTATGGGCAAGGTTGGAGACCAGGAATTGAGATAACAAAGGCATGGAATTATTTTGCAAGTGTGTTATGGTTAATTCCAAATAAATGGAATAATTAATATAGCTCCCTAAAATATTGGGAGGATATGTTATAAAGAGAATTCACCATGTTAATACCCTCGGTTTAAATGGATCGAAGATCCATGCCATTTATTTATTTGAGTTACGAAAATAAATAACTTGATGGCATGATGACATGATGCAATGCACATGATGCAAAGCTGAATGCAATAAAACAACTCACATGACGAAAACGCGGAAACCCTGGAAGGCATCTGGAGCTCCGGTCTTGGGGCGTTACAACCTGGTTCCACAGGTAGCTTGAGGGCAGCACGGTTTGACAGGTAACCGGCGATATCGTTCTTCGCTCGGGGAACGTATTCATCCTGTATACCGTCGAAACACTCTTCCAGCTTTCTCACTTCATCAACGTAGGCCTTCATCAACGGGTTCTGGTAATCCTTGTTGACTTGCTTGACGACAAGCTGCGAGTCGCCCCTGACGATGAGCTTCTTGATTCCAAGGTCCGCCGCGATCCTAAGACCGGCAAGCAGCCCTTCGTACTCTACCGTATTGGTTGTTGACACCTCCCTGGGGAAGTGCATCTAGATCACATACTTGAGGTGCTCTCCGGTGGGGGCGACAAGCAGTACGCCAGCCCCGGCACCTTGTAGGGAGAAAGCTCCATCAAAGTACATGATCCAATTGCAACTTGCCTCCTTGCCGGGGAGAGCAGTCCCTTGGGCTTCTTCGTCAGGTGTTGCGGTCCACTCTGCAATGAACTCCGCCAGGACTCGGCCCTGGATCGTCAAAGTACTTTCAAACTTGAGGCCAAAGCTGGACAGCTCCAGTGCCCATTCCACAATCCTCCCCGTCGCATCTGGATTCTGCAATATCCGTTGCAGAGGGAGGCGAGTGACGACAGTGATCTCGTGTGCCTGGAAGTAGTGACGTAGCTTCCTCGAGGCCATAAGAAGGCCGAAGAGCAGTTTCTGCACACCGGAGTACCTTGATCTAGCCCCCTGTAGGAGGGAGCTAACAAAGTAGACCGGGTGATGCATCATTTTCTTCTTCGGCGGCACTTCGACTGGCTGTGTCGTCTCCGCATTGGTGGTGTCGGGCTCTGTCGCTGCCATCACCTCGTCGTCAACCTCTCTCTAGGCCACTAGTGCGGCACTGACCACCTGGTTTGTTGCCGCCAGGTATAGTAGCAACGGGGCTCCTGTGGCCTAGGCGCAACTAGTATTGGCGCGGAGGAGAGGTACTTCTTCAAATCTTGCAATGTTGCCTCGGCTTCTAGCATCCACTCCATCGGGCCCGCCTTTTTTAGGATCTTAAAAAAGGGGAGGGCAGGCTCGGCAGACTTGGAAATGAATCTGCCCATGGCGGCAACGCAACCAGCAAGCCCACGCACATCCTTGATTCGCTTGGGTGCCTTAATCAACTCTATAGCTTTGATCTTGTCTGGATTGGCCTCTATCCCACGCTGTGACACAAAGAACCCGAGAAGCTTGCCGGACGGAACGCCAAAGACGCACTTCTCAAGGTTCAGCTTGAGATTGATCTTGCGCATGTTTGCAAATGTCTCTTGCAAATCTGGTATGAGGGTTGCCCTATCTTTTGTTTTGACCATTATGTCATCCATATAAGCTTCCATATTTCTATGGAGCCGGGGTTCGAAACCAATCTGGACCGCCCTTGCAAACGTCGAACCAGCACTCTTCAACCCGAAAGGCATCCGCATGAAACAATACGTACCACATGGGGTGATGAATGTTGTTTTCTCTTCGTCTTGTTTTGTCATGAAGATCTGGTGGTAGCCGGAGTAGGCGTCGAGGAGTGACAACAGATCACACCCAGCCGTGGAGTCAACAATCTGGTCGATGCGCGGCAACGGGAAGGGGTCTTTAGGACAAGCCTTATTGATATCTGTGTAATCAATACACAACCTCCACTTCCCATTTGCCTTGCGCACTACGAACGGATTGGCCAACCACGTTGGATGGAACTGTCGGATCACGGGTTCCAGCAGACCCTTATGGTTCGAACTCCGGGGTGCGCACGGGGATCGAGCCCTCTACCTCTCCGTCTCGTAAGGATCTAAACTACTGCAAGAACAACATATGAGACACAGGGTTTATACTGGTTCGGGCCACCATTGTGGTGTAATACCCTACTCCAGTGTGGTGGGTGGATTGCCTCTTGGGCTGATGAGGAAGAACAGTACAGGAGAACGACCTCGCGAGGGTATGTTCTTGGTTAGGGGATGAACTGCTAGGGGGAGTTCGATCGCCCTTCTCTCTCTCTCTGGATGCGGGGTTCTCTTTTAAGTTCTCGATGCCTAGATCTCTGGATGTCTAGCTAATGCCCCTACCCTGGGGGTGGCTGGACCTATTTATAGGCAAAGGCCCTGGGCCTCTTCCAAAATATTGAGCGGGAAGGGCGCCAACAATTGGCCAATTTGAAGGGGAACATCAGGTACACTTATCCTGACTAAAGTTGGTCTTCGCCTGCCAAAGGCTCTGGTGATGACGCCGGCTTGAGCTCCACAGTGACTTTCTCCTTGTCGCGGAGTTGGTCTTGGTCTCAGTGCACCGAAATGGGTGCCTTTGCTTGATCCTCTCGCCTGCGCTTGCCCCATTTGCACCAAAGAGGAAAGGGAGGACGCTGCGCGGGCTGGCGCCCGCCTGGCACCTTTGATCGTCATGGCTTGCGTCATGGGCACCTCGTGAGGTACCTCACCTTGATCTCTCCGCCTCCTCGCGAGCCAGACTAAGGAGGCCGTGCTGGAGGAAGCGCCGTGTCATCCGCCTCGCGAGGCTTGGCCCCTCGCGAGGGTCTTGAGCCTTGTGTTGATGAAGATGGGCCATGTTGGGCCCCCACTCGAGCCACGCCGCAGGCCGCAGGCAGGCAAGTCTGGGGACCCCCGTTCCCAGAACACGGACAGTAGCCCCCGGGCCCAAGGCGCGCACGGACTTGGCCGTGCCGAGAGGCAAAAGGGCAAGGGCGAAGCGCCCTGGGCCCTAACAGCCTGCGGCCTTGGGCGCTGCGTGGCGGTTGATTGGACGTGGGTGCTTTTGCAACTGCGCAGGATACTAAAGGCGTGGCATCTGCTCGGGCTTTGTTCCTCTCCTTCTTCATCCGCTGCTCAGATCCCCTTCCTTGCACTTCTTCTCCCTTCCTCCAACCTTCCAGATCTGCTCCACCCGCTCGTCCCAGGTTTCTATGGCGCCCCGCCGGACCCCAGCCGAAGCTTGGTTCTCGCCTGCTTTGGATTCGCCCAACGTGTCGAAGGCGAGCCTCGCCCTACTGCACCGGATGGCCGCGACGCAGGGCATTGACGGGGCGCAGATGTTCAAGGTCGGCTCCGATGTCCCTGAAGGCCAAGGGAGCACCTTCTATCCTTTCTTCGTGAGCTCCATTGCAGCGGGCCTGGTGCCTCCTTTGTTTGAGTTCTTCCTCGCCGTCCTCCGCCATTACAACTTGCAAGCTTTGCATCTCCACCCCAACTCCGTCCTTCTCCTAGCGATCTTCGCCTACTACTGCGAGGCGCATGTGGGGGTGCAGCCTTCCGTGGCCTTGCTGCGCCACTACTTCTACCTCCGGACCTCCAAGGGTTCTCCTTCTGCGTGCGCGGGCTTCGTCGCGTGCGGCAGCTCCATGGCCATCTCGAATCCAGGGAAGAGGATCGAGGGCTTCCGGAGCAAGTGGGTATTGGTTGACGTCGGGTGCGTCGATCCTCGGTTGGCCCTTTCCACGGAGCCGGCTGTGAGCTCGGAAGACTGGAGCCGGGCGGAGCTCACGGATCCCCGCATGAAGTCGGTGCTGGCGAAGATGGACGCCGATCTGAAGCCGGCCAACTTGGCGGCGGCGAAGCTGACTGGGGCGTCGTTGCTGAGGGAGTTCCTGGAGCACCAACTGGCTCCGCTTCGGCAGTATTCTCCTCCGATGTGGAGGCCTCACCCGAGTCCCGCAGCCGTGGGCGAAGGGGACGTGACTGCGGTTCTCCAGTCCCTGGTCAGGGGCGAGGCAGTAATGCCGGAGGGCGCGCCTTCGCCCTTGTTCCTCCGCGACAATTGGGAGCAAGTGGTGGAGTCCATGCCCGTCTTCGACGGGGACAGGCTCGTGCCCGCGGTGGCTCCCGAGGATTTGGTGAATGTGTCTTCCGGCGACTCCAGTGGAGGTGGGGGCAAGGAGGAGGAGGAGGCAGGCCCCGACTCCGAGGCGACCGACGGAGAGTCTAGGACTCCCTCGCTCCAGTGCAAGCCCCGTGCTCTCCGCCTTTCGCTGAGTGATGATGATGACGACGATTACGTGCTGTGCAGCGGGAGCTCGCCTCCGGTCCCGAAGAAGGGCAGGACCGGGCTGATTCCCCGCGGGTCCGCCCTGACACCGGGGCGAACCGCGGACGCGCCTTCTGCTTCCGAGGTCGACCCCTCCATCCGGCTCTCCGGCTTCAAGTTTGGCAGAAGACCGCCGGAGCTTTCTGCTGACGACCTGTAAGCGCTTCATCTTTGATTCCTGGTTTCTTGTTCCGCTGACGAGGCTTGACGATCACTTCTCCTGAGCAGGCTGGCGCCCGCGACAAAGAAGCTGAAGGGGGCTCCTGAGGCCCCGGCTGCAACGACACCTCCACCTGCAGGGGAGGGCGACCGCGACGCATAGGCTCCCCCTGCCCACTCGCCCTTGCGGGGCTTGGCTGATCTGGCAGGGGCCGCAGCCCCCATGGCTCGGTCCACCCCAGAGGTGCCCTTGTCTGGTGCCGCTGCTACGGCTGGGGAGGCGCAGCAGACTCCGCCTCGGGATACTGCAGCCTCGCCGCCGCTACCTTCTCCTCCCGTTCCGACGGGTGCTGGTTCCGGGACTCCTCCTGCTGCCCTGAAGCGCCCTGATGCTTCCCCGCCTTCTTCTTCCATCCTGGAGCGAGCTGCTGCTGGACTGGACCGGCTGCGGCAGGATCTTCTAGGCGCCGACCCTTGCTTGGTGGCCGGGCGCCTGGAGCTGGCCTCGGGGTGGATTCGCTCCGACACCTCGATCCGGGCAGCGCTGGTTTAGGCCTCGACGGCCTATGACAAGGAGAAGGAGGCTACCCTCGAGGTGAAGGCTACCCGTGACGCGGCCCTGGGAGAGGCTGTTGGAATCCGCGGCCGCTGCAAGGAGCTGGAGGACGAGTTGCAAGGCCTGCGTGGTCAGCTTGCAGAGGAGACCCGTCTTCGCCAGGATCAGGGGAGGGAGGTGAAGGCTCGCGAGGTGGCGCTCGAGGACCAGGAGGCGAAGCTCAAGAAGCACCGCAGCCACCTAGGTGCGCTGAAGAAGGAGCTGGAGACGACAAAGGCCGAGCTGGACGCCAAGGCCCGCGTCCTTGCCGAGGATCCCGTGGCCTTCGCGGACATGGAGAAGGATGCCCGCGCTTCGTTGAAGACGCTTTACGAGAGTGGCCTGGATTGCCCGCTGGCTGGCGATGGGGACGGCCCTGCCAAACTGCTTCCCTTCTTGGTGAAGGCTCTTGGAGATGTCGCCCTTGGACTCGTCCCCACGGTCGAAGCCGAGGCGCGTGTCCTGTCTTCCGCCGCGCTGACGCGGGTCTTCGCCCACGTCTACCTTCGCGACCCCAGCACCGACCTTGACAGCCTGCTGGAGCCGGTGAGCGGCGATGCGCCGCTACTGCTGTCGAGGCCGTGAAGGGGCGCGCGGAGGCGCTACTGGGGAAGTTCCGGGCTTTCAGCACCAAGCGGAGGCGAGGCGCTGCCGGCCCTACTACCCTGCAAGGTGAAGCCACTCCACGCGACTCCGCTGCCGACAAGTGACTCCGCTATCGTTCATATTCTTCTTCCGATTCCTGCACATGCACGACGCCTCGAGCAGGCATTTAAATTTGCGTTTGGAACCAAGGCGACATTATGGGTTGTAATATTCGTTTTTAAGTTCCTTGAATTTTATGTTCCTCTTCCCTACTTGCTTATGCTCTACGCCGGCAGAGCCCGGCCACGCGCATGCCTCACCCAGCATCAGCCCTGACCGGAAACCAGGACGGGACCAAAGGAATGAGGGGCCACATGACAAGTTAGGCTCCTGAGTCGCGATGCTCAGGAGTCCCCCTTAGCGCACGAGCAACAAGTAGGGAAGCGCGATGTAGGTGCGTTTCCGTTCTACGTCTGCAGAGCCCGACCCCGCGCGTACCTCACCCAGCATAGCCTTTCGGAACTAAGGAGTGAGGGGTACGGAGCCAGTTAGGCTCCTGAGTCGTGATGCTCAGGAGTCCCCCTTGACGCGCGAACAGCAGGTGGCGAGATGAAATGCAGGCGGGGCTACCGTTCTACGTCTGCAGAGCCCGACCCCGCGCATACCTCACCCAGCATAGCCTTTCGGAACTAAGGAGTGAGGGGCTACGGAGCCAGATAGGCTCCTGAGTCGCGATGCTCAGGAGTCCCCCTTGACGCGCAAACGGCCTTCGTACCTTGGCTCCGCTCGGGGAGAGACGCGCGACGAACCAGGCCCGAGGGGCCTGGCTGGGGCGTACGGCTGGGCGTGACCCAGTCGTAGCCCCCGTGCCTAGCCCCCTCGCGCGGCGCTCCCGAGGGGAGGCGTTGCGATGAGGCCGGCCACTGAGCTCGGGGCTCCCTGAGGTTAACGCGGCTCGGAGGCCACCCTCAGTTGTTTATCACAAGCGCGGAGCATAGCGCTTCCGTATGTGTACGGGCATAGCCGCTCCTCGGTAGTGTCGTCAGCCAGCGCGGAGCATGGTGCTTCCACTGGTACGTGGGAGGGGGCTCCCCTCCGGGAGGAGCCCCCGGGGCGTGTACAGCCCCGCCCTGACACGTGGCTGGCACGGTAGAGCTAGGTGAGGTGTATCTGGGCACCCGTGAGCCAGCGCGGGACTCACGAGGCCCTACCTCTAGGCGGGTTCCGCCTGGCACTGGGCCGTATCTTGAGATGTGTTCCTGCAAAGTCTGGTTAGATGCCGGCACTCTACGTCCTCGGGTCCCGGCCCTCGAGCTTGTCTCAGTCGTCGCTAGTATGCCAGGTCGCGATGCCGTGGACAAGGCCAGAGGGTGAGGGCTGGAGAGCCAGTAAGAGCCCTGAGTCGCGATGCTCAGGCACCCACCCTTTAACGTGCAAGTGGTCGACATGAAGAAGAAGGGCGCCGCAGACGGCATCGAGTAATGATGCATAACTGGAAATAAACGCGGAAGGGGTACACGCCGCTGGGTCTAACCCGAGCGGCCTGATGATGATGCAGCCCGAGGGGCGCCCCCAGCAAAGCAAGCTAGCGACTGAAAAGATAAAAAGGGATACATGCCACAGGGACGGACCCACGCGGCCTGGGAATGACGCAACCCTGGGAGGGCGCTCCCAGCTGAGTATGAAACTTGAAAGATGTCACCTGAAGATGTCGTTGATGCAGTGGCGCTGGCGCAGCAGACTCGGTGGGCCGCGGAAGCTTATCCTCACGAGCCCCCGGGCCTAGGGGCCTCGGGAGGCTCCGGAGGCACTGGCGGCTCCTCGTGAGCAGCCTCCATCTCCGCCAGGGCTGCGGACCGCCTGCCTTCTTGCGCCTCCAAGATGCCCCTCATGATGCGCTGGTACGCCGCAGCCACGCTCGGCAGGCCATAAGGCATGCGAACATAGCTGTGGGGTGGTCCTCCGCAGCGCCCCACTTGTGAGGGCCAGAGGCGCTCCGTCGTGGCGATCTGATTGAGCCCTGGTATGTCAACGCAGACGCGCAGCCCACCATCCTCCCCTGGATGGGGAGCCGCAGCTGGTGGGCGACGGCAACCTCTCATGATCCTCGACTCCTGTAGTTCTTGTATGGCCTTGCTAACAAACTCCTGCTGGTCTGACCTTCCTTCCTTGGCTTCCTTCTGAGGGAAGCGTGTTTCGAAACATGCCTCCACATGGTGCCCCAGCGCCTCCCTCGTGACCCTGGCGAGGTCGGTGGATCTCCAGGTGAGAGCCCCCGAGCCCTGCCTGAGGAGGGCGCCGGGCACGCTTTCCTATGTGATTGAAGGAGGGTCCCCCTGGGCATACGCGGGCCTTGAAGGGCTTGCCTCCTGAGGGTCTGAGCCTGACGTTGTCTTCTTCTTCTTGGGGGTGGTCTCGGGAAGCCTCCTGCTTCCGCGATCTGGGTCTTCTAGTTACGCGGCCTCGAAGGCCCGCTCCAGGGCACACACTGCATCCTTCTCTTGACATGGCACCGTGATGACGCCGCTGCTTCCTGGCATCTTGAGGACGTTGTAGCCATGGTGAGTCACGGCCATGAACTTGGCCAGCGCCGGGTACCCGAGGATGGCGTTGTACGGCAGGAGGATGTGGGCGACATCAAAGTCGATGAGCTCGGTGCGGTAGTTGTCATAGGTGCCGAAGGTGACTAGGAGGTGGACCTGCCCGATCGGGACCGTGGAACCGTCGGTGACTCCGGAGAAGGGCTTGGTTGGCTGAAGCTGGTCATAGGGCACTTGGAGGCTGTTGAACTTTTCCATGGACAAGACATTGAGCCCTGCCCCTCCGTCGATGAGGGTCCTGGTGACCAGAACATTGCTGATGACTGGGGAACAAAGCGTTGGGAGGACTCCAGCTGTGGCTGCGCACTTGAGCTGGTCTGCTGAGCTGAACGTGATGGTGCAGGCCGACCACCTGAGGGCACGCGTTGCTTCGAGCTTGGGGAGGACTGCATTCACTTCGCGAGCAAACTGCTTGAAGATACGTTGAGAGGCTGGGGCTTGAGCTCAGAGGCTCCTGGAAGCCCCCAGCCCCCTCGTCTTGGTGGCGGTCTTCATTCCTTCTCGGCTGAGGCGGCAACTGCGGCAGGCCTGGGTTGCCATGAGGGCGATCCTCACGAGGCTGATCCCTCTAGTCCCCCTCGCGAGGCGGGTCACGCCAGCGGTCCTCGCGAGGTTGGTCACGCCAGCCTGGACGTGGGCCGCGGTCTTCCCAGCGTCCCGGGTTCCTTCCTCCTCCTCGGTCGTAGCCCCGGTCAGCACGGTCAGGGCGTCGGCCGACTCTTCCTTCTCGCACGGCGTGGAGTTCTTGGCATTCATTGGTGTAGTGGGTGTGGAGGTCGTGGTACACACAGTACCGGCTGCCCCTGGAGGATTCAGGAAGATCCTTGCCCCTCTTGGTGTCCGGTTCTGCCGCGAGCACGGCAGCCCCCCTTGCGCTTCACGTCCTTGGCCTTGGGCTTCTTCTCTTCTGGGTCTGCGGCAGGCAGCTCGAGGTGGGAGAGGCGTCCCTCCTCAGCTCTGGCGCACTTGGTCGCCAGGTTGAACAGCTCCAGGGAGGTGCAGAGGTCTTCATGCATAACTAGTTCCTCCTTCATCTTGACGTCGCGCACGCCATCGGAGAAGGCCGAAATGATGGCTTCTTCAGACACCCTGGGGATCTTGAGGCGCGCACTGTTGAAGCGCTGGATGTACTTCTGCAGGGTCTCTCCAGGTTGTTGCTTGATGCGGCGCATGTCGCTCACGGCGGGAGGTCGGTCGCGGGTACCTTGGAAGTTGGCGATGAAGCGGGTACGCATCTGGTACCAGGAGGAGATCGTGCCTGGGGCCAGGTTCAGGAGCCAAGTGCGAGCACCTTCCTTCAGTGCCATGGGGAACCAGTTCGCCATGACCTTCTCGTCCCCGCTGGCAGCTTCGATTCCCAGCTCGTAGAGCTGGAGGAACTCCGTGGGATCAGTTGTGCCGTCGTAGCGAGGAGGCAGGTCCGGCTTGAACTTGCCGGGCCACGCGACGCTACGCAGCTCGGGGTGTAGGCGCGGCCGCCAGCGGTGGCCGCGGGAGGTTTTGGTTGAGGGAGAGCTTGGCCTTGTGGGTCCCCTTGTGCCGCAGCTGGGAGCAGCGTGGGGTCTTGACGTGTTGGCACTGGAGCAGGGTCTCGGCGAGCCAGGGCCGGGAGCGCCGGGCGGCCTCTTGCGGTCACGGGACTTCTTGGCAGCTCCGTTCCTGCTGGGCCGGCGCATGGCGGAGCGGGTTCCGCCTAGGAGCTGCGCGCTTTGGGGCCATGGCATCTTCTTGGAAAGGTGGCGGCTGGAACACCCCCGGGGCTTCATTGCCCATGCGGGGCGGAGTGCGGCGCAGTGGTGCGGAAGGCACGGGAGAGCCCCCTGCGGCGCGGACGAGCTCGGCGACGCGGTCGAGCCACTCCTCGTAGACGTCGTCGACGGGGCGGTAGCGCCGGAGCTCGTTCGCCGCGATGAGCGCAGCTCGAGCCTCCAAGGGCGCGCGCAGCGCGTGCGACGAAGAACCGGCTGGGGTGAGCGACGGAGTGGCGGTGCGGCCTTCCCGCCGCACGGACGGGTGTTGAGAGGACGCTTGCTGCTCGTTCCCCGCCGGACCGGTGGCGGCGTTGACTGCGGGCGACGGGGAACGACGAGGACGCCCACCGACAGGGGCCGTCTGGACGACGCGGGAAGCAATGGCGGCCCAGCGTTCGGCGCTGGCCCGACGAGCGTCAGACATGGATGTAGTGGTCGGAGGAGAGCGAAGCGGTGGAAGACCGATTCCGGCACACCCCTACCTGGCGCGCCAAATGTCGGATCACGGGTTCCGGCAGACCCTTAAGGTTCGAACTCTGGGGTGCGCGCGGGGATCGAGCCCTCTACCTCTCCGTCTCGTAAGGATCTAAACTACTGCAAGAACAACATATGACACACAGGGTTTATACTGGTTCGGGCCACCATTGTGGTGTAATACCCTACTCCAGTGTGGTGGGTGGATTGCCTCTTGGGCTGATGAGGAAGAACAGTACAGGAGAACGACCTCGCGAGGGTCTGTTCTTGGTTAGGGGATGAACTGCTAGGGGGAGTTCGATCGCCCTTCTCTCTCTCTCTCTCTCTCTCTCTCTCTCTCTCTGGATGCGGGGTTCTCCCTTAAGTTCTCGATGCCTAGATCTCTGGATGTCTAGTTGATGCCCCTACCCTGGGGGTGGCTGGCCCTATTTATAGGCAAAGGCCCTGGTCCTCTTCCCAAATATTGAGCGGGAAGGGCGCCAACAATTGGCCAATTTGAAGGGGAACATCTGGTAGACTTATCCTGACTAAAGTTGGTCTTCGCCTGCCAAAGGCTCTGGTGATGACGCCGGCTTGGGCTCCACAGTGACTTCCTCCTTGTCGCGGAGTTGGTCTTGGTCTCGTTGCATCGAAATGGGTGCCTTTGCTTGATCCTCTCGCCTGCGCTTGCCCCCTTTGCACCAAAGAGGAAAGGGAGGACGCTGCGCGGGCTGGCGCCCGCCTGGCACCTTTGATCGTCATGGCTTGCGTCATGGGCACCTCGTGAGGTACCTCACGTTGATCTCTCCACCTCCTCGCGAGCCAGCCTAAGGAGGCCGTGCTGGAGGAAGCGTCGTGTCGTCCGCCTCGCGAGGCTTGGCCCCTCGCGAGGGTCTTGAGCCTTGTGTTGATGAAGATGGGCCATGTTGGGCCCCTACTCGAGCCACGCCGCAGGCTGTAGGCAGGCAAGTCTGGGGACCCCCGTTCCCAGGACGCCGACAGGAGCACTCCTCTTACCAAACCTGCTGCTTCCAGTTTCCGGATCTCTTCTGTGATGAACTCTTGTCATTCCAAAGCTTGTTTTCTGACCTTCTGCTTGACGGGCCGCGCATGAGGACAGACAGCAAGGTGGTGCTCAATCACCTCCCTGGGAACGCCGGGGATGTCGGAAGCTTGCCATGCAAACACATCGACATTCGCCCGCAGGAAGGTGACAAGCGCGTCTTCCTATTTGTCGTCAAGGGCGGAGCTTATGGTGAAAGCTACTCCCGCGCCGTCCTCATTGACGGAAACCTTCTTGGTTCCCGGGGATATGGCCCTGGACTTCTTGTTCCTGCCGGTGGAGCTCTTTGGCACGTCCTCGACGGCAGCTCTACACTCCGAAGAGGTGCGCTTGCCGGAGTGGGTGTCCGAGGTCTCACCGGTCTTCTTCTTCTTCCCCCGGGGGCCCCAGCGGCAGGAGCAAGTGCCCTAGTGGCGGCAGCTGCTGCAACTGCTTGCTGGTATAGTTGGTCAGCACAAATCAGTGCATCTTTCTTATCGGAGGGGATGGTGATGATCGCCACATGTCCTGGCATCTTCAGGGTGTTGTAGGCGTAGTGTGACGCCGCCATGAACTTGGCCAGCGCTGGGCGGCCAAGGATCCCGTTGTAGGCAAGGGGATCTTGGCAACATCAAACACGATCCTCTCCGTCCTGAAGTTCAGGTCACTTCCAAAAGTCACGGGCAGCGTGACCTTTCCCTTGGGTTGGCTTCTTCCCGGGTTGACCCCTTGAAACGTGCCTGTCTCTTCGAGGTCTCTGTCAGGAATCTGCAGTTTCTCGATCACGGCAGGCGAGATTCAGTTCAGACCGGCCCCGCCATCGACTAGCATCTTTGTCACCTTGAGGTTGCGTATTGTTGGTGAAACCAACAACGGCAAGCACCCGACCGCAGTAGTGCGATCAGGGTGATCCTCAGTGTCAAAAATGATAGGTGTGCTGGACCACTTCAGCGGCCTTTGGGCATCAAACGACGGCTCTGCCGCTGTAACCTCTCGCACCCCCCTGTTTAAGCCGGCGGTGAGAAGTATGCAGCGAGGCGCCGCCGTTGATGCACATGGCCTCTATAGCTTTCTGAAACTCTTGGTCGCCGGACTCGTCGTCCTCTTCGTGATCGTCGTCTTCTGGGTTTCTGTCACGGCCCTGGGCAGGCCTCTCTTGTTGTTTATCCTTGTCACGACGGCCCGCCTGGTCGTCACGCTTCTTGCCAGACCCCTCAGCACCGTCTTGGCCCTTCTCCTTGTCCCGCCTCTCATATTAAGCCCTCTGCTTCTCAGCGAGGAGCTCAACCTGTCGGCAGTCTTGGAGAGCATGGCCTTTGTGCGATGGATCTTGCAGTACCGCTTGTGGGAGTTTCCTGACTTCTCGGCAGCCACCAAGGCCCGGCAGGCGACACATCCGGCAATTTCCTTGCCGGGGTCATCTGCCTTGGTTTTCTTGGTGGAGCCGGTGTCATCAGATCCCTCGACGGCAAGCATGGATTTCCCTTTGCGCTTCCTATTGCGGCGCCGGCCTTTCTTCGCCGGAGCAGCAGTATCCTCATCTGAGGAGTCGGTTTCCACGCCGGCATCTTCGCCGGGGTACTTCCTCCCCTCTTCAGCTCGGGCACATCTATCAGCAAGAACATAGAATTCTGCCACATCTTTCACCTTGTTCATTGCCAGCTCTTCGCGCATCCTTCGGTTACACACGTTCTGATGGAACGCGCTGATGATGGCGGCAGGATGAACATCAGGGATGTTGTACTGTATCCGGCTGAACCTCTGTATATACTTGCGGAGACTCTCGCCTCCCTTCTGGGGAATGACGTGCAGATCGCTTGCTTGGCCATGAGCTTCGTGACCGCCAGTGAAGGCGCCCACGAACTCATGGCACAAATCCGACCAGGAGGAAATGGAGTCTACCGGCAAGTGCATCAACCATGACATGGCGTTGGGTTTAAGAGCCAACGGAAAGTAATTCGCAAGAACCTTCTCGTCGCGGGCTCCAGCAGCCTGCATCACGATGGTGTAGATGATGAGGAACTCAGACGGGTGGGTCTTGCCGCCGTACTTCTCGCCCACATCAGGTTTGAAGGTGCGGTGAGTGGGCCACTGGAACTTCCACAGCTCACGTGTAAAAGCCGGGAAGCCTACCTCGTAAGGCAGGACTCCAGGGCTCTCCGGTGCTGGGTGGTTCGTAGCAGGCCCTGCTCGCCTGTCTGACTGGTGGCGCGCTCCGCACCGGCGCTCGATAGTGGTTCGAGCGCCTTCATGTTCTCGATCCCGAAGGACCTGGCGCTGGTCACAGTGGGTCCGCGGGTCGGACGACGCTATGGAGATTTCATCGCCCGTAACGTCACGACGGGCAGGCGTCCGTGGTACCGGGCGAGGAGGAAGCGAGTGCACCGTGGTCGCGGCACCGCCAGCTTTCCTGCCACTGGTACGCGGGACTCCGTTGGAGCGCCGACCCGGGGGCTCCGTCGGACTTGGTTCGTCTTTGTTGGCCACCGCATCAAGGCTTCGGATGGTGGCTCTCCATTCGTCAAGTTTCCCCGTAGTGGGAGGAAAATCGAGGAGCAACTGCGCGCGTGTTAGGGCTTCTGCTGGCGTCGGTGGCAGCGAAACCTGCACGGATCGCGATGCGCTTCGACTTCTGACCATGTCAGAAGGAGCTCTATCATGATCGCGCAGTCGCATGCCATCTTCACTAGCGCCTCGGCGAGCGGGCAGGTCTTCTACATCCAGGGAGTGGCGCTTGGGGCTCTTCCCGCGGCGACGCTCGGGGTCTTCGGTGCGATTACACTGTTCGTCGCGCGCCGCTTGAGAAGAGCGTGCCGTCGGCGCTGGCGTGGGAGTCTTGGAAGCCCTCGCGTCGCCCTCGGGCGGGGCCGCAGCGATCCTGGAAGGCCCCGCGCCACCCGCGGAGAGCCCGGCTCCGTCTTTGGATTTGGCGGCGTGCGGCCCGTTACCAAGCGCACGAACATCGCCGCCTCCAAAACTCCGGGTGCTGGGACGGTGTTGGTGTTTGCGAACAGCGCCCCGGGTCCTTTCTGTGTCCGGTCCGCTGCTCGCCCGCGTCGGGACGGGATGCCCGGCTTCCGACGGGCCAAGCACCACCGTAGCCTTCTTCTTGGGTGCCATGACGATGAAGAAGCGTCGAACTAGCTGCTAAAGCCGATTCTCACAACTGCGCCCCCTACCTGGCGCGCCAAAGATGTCGGTTGGAAACGACACCTATGGGATCACATGAATCCTTAATACGGTTGCGGGGCGCGGGGTTGTGAAAAGAGCGGATCAAGCAGATAGCACACGGTTCCTTTACCCAGGTTCGGGCAGCAAGGATGCGTAAAACCCTACTCCTGCTTTGGTGGATTGTATATCTATGTTCCTGAGCTAGCTATGGGGCGTTGAGAGCTCCAAAAAGTCGAATCCTCCTCCTGGTCGCCTCGGGCCTCCTTTTATAGTAAAGGGGTTGCCACAGTGGCACACAGGAGGTGGAAAGGGTACAGTAATGCGAGGCTATCCCTCGCATTACATTACAAGGCGCATTTAATGCGCCTTGCTTATGTGTCCTTGCTTTATCTGGGATGGAGGAGAGCCTTGTCTCGTCCATCGCCGCTCCCCCTTGCGTCGACACGCGCCCTGGCCAGCGGCGCTTGTGGTGCCATGTAGGCAGGCAGGCAGCTGAGGTGGCACAGTGGTGGGTCTCCACGAAGATCTGTTCGCCGCCACACAGGTGCCTACCCAACTGGTTGGGTCGGCAGCTGCATGCGAACGGCGGTGGGGGTGCGACTGGTGCGGGCCTGATGGTGGCCCCACGGGGGTCCATGGCAAGGGCCTTGCTGCGGCCCCGGCATGGGTCTTGCCGCGGCCCCGGCAAGGGTCTTGCCGTGGCGCCTGCTGTCATCCCCGGCAAGGCTCTTGCCGGTGGCCTTGTGGTCCTCCTCGGCTGGGATCCCGCCAAGGATCATCACCTTCTTAAGTGGGTATCTGATCTAGAATGTCTTCACAAAGATCTGCATGCCACCACGGGGATGTCTCCCGAATCCTTGCCCCATGGGGGCAGTGGACTCGAGGGTGACTTCGCTCCGTAGGTGTGGGGTGCGCTGCCATGGCAAGGATCTTGCCGGGTTAGCTAAAGCTGCCCCCCGGCAAGGATCTTGCCGGGGGGGTCTGCTCTGTCCCCTTTGCTCTTTATGGTCTTGGTCTTGGCGTCGTTCTGCTTCTCTTCAGCTTCGGCTTTACCTTGGCTTACCTCCCTTGTCGTGCTCAGTGTGGCGGCACCCGTGGCTCGGACTGCCCATGCACAGTTATAGGGGTACAAAAAGTGTACCCCCCTTTTTTGTACACCGACATAGGCCCATTAGTTCCCCGGGGGGTTCTGGTAACCCTCCGGCACTCCAATTTTATCCGAAACCACCCGGAACACTTCTGGTGTCCGAATATAGTCGATCATTATATCAATCTTTATGTCTCGACCATTTCGAGACTCCTCGTCATGTCCGTGATCACATCCGGGACTCCGAACTACCTTTGGTACATCAAAACACATAAACTGGTAATACTTATCGTCATCGAACGTTAAGCGTGCGGACCCTACGGGTTCGAGAACTATGTAGACATGACCAAGACACGTCTCCGTTCAATAACCAATAGCGGAACCTGGATGCTCATATTGGCTCCTACATATTCTACGAGGATCTTTATCGGTCAAACCGCATAACAACATACGTTGTTCCCTTTGTAATCGGTATGTTACTTGCCCGAGATTCGATCGTCGGTATCTCAATACCTAGTTCATTCTAGTTACCGGCAAGTCTCTTTACTCGTTCCATAATGCATCATCCCGCAACTAACTCAATAGTCACATTGCTTGCAAGTCTTATAGTGATGTGTATTACCGAGAGGGCCCAGAGATACCTCTCCGACAATTGGAGTGACAAATCCTAATCTCGATCTATGCCAACTCAATAAGTACCATCGGAGAAACCTATAGAGCACCTTTATAATCACCCAGTTACGTTGTGACGTTTGGTAGCACACACAATGTTCCTCCGGTATTCGAGAGTTGCATAATCTGATAGTCGTAGGAACATGTACAAGTCATGATGAAAGCAATAGCAACATACTAAACGATCAAGTGCTAAGCTAACGGAATGGTTCAAGTCAATCGCATCATTCTCTAATGATGTGATCCCGTTAATCAAATGACAACTCATGTCTATGGCTAGGAAACTTAACCATCTTTGATTCAACGAGCTAGTTAAGTAGAGGCATACTAGTGATGCTCTATTTGTCTATGTATTCACACATGTACTAAGTTTCCAGTTAATACAATTCTAGCATGAATAATAAACATTTATCATGATATAAGAAAATATAAATAACAACTTTATTATTGCCTCTAGGGCATATTTCCTTTAGTCTCCCACTTGCACTAGAGTCAATAATCTAGTTCACATAGTCATGTGATTTAACACCAATAGTTCACATCACTGTGTGATTAGTTCACATCGCCATTTGACTAACACCCAAAAGGTCTACTAGAGTCAATAATCTAGTTCACATCGCTATGTGATTAACACCCAAGAGTGATCATGTTTTCTTGCAAGAGAAGTTTAGTCAACGGGTCTGCCACATACAGAGGCGTATGTATTTCGCAAATTTTCTGTGTTTACAATGCTCTGCACGGAGCTACTCTAGCTAATTGGTCCCACTTTCAATATGTATCCAGATTGAGACTCAGAGTCATCTGGATTAGTGTCAAAGCTTGCATCAACGTAACCCTTTATGACGAACTCTTTGTCACCTGCATAACTGAGAAACATAGACTAAAAAAAAGACACATCCGTGACATTTTGGGCTAAACGAAAATCTTTTCTGTCATACTTATGACACTTCTATGACAATAATTGTGACAAAACATGGTATCATCATAGACGTAGTGGGGTCCTACTTCTATGACAAAAAATTATGACAGAAAATGGGCTTTTTATCCTGGGCGGGCCGGAGACGCAGTTGCATGACATTCTTTGGGCCGTCCATGAAGGAAAAAACCGTGGTAGAAGCGAGGGCGAGGAAAATATCGGGGTGTTCTCGGTTACGGTGGGTGGTCGGGGCCGACCGATGCGCGTTTCTCTCGTACACGCACGCGTGTGGGTGTGAGGCGTTGGGCTCTAACTGAACCCAAGCGAGGCGTTGGGCTCTAACTGAACCTGATCGATGGCTGATAACTGAACCTGATCGAGCGATTCCTTCGCTACTGCTGCTAACTGAAGCCGATCGATGCTGCCTCTAGATGAACAGTGAGTGTTGCTGGGGGGGGGGGGTTGGTTGAATAGTTCCCGGTGGGGGTGGATGAACAGGACCCCGTGGCCTTGCCTATGGATGAACAATGAGTGTTGCTGGGGGGTTTGGATGAACAGTTCCCGGTGGGGGTGGATGAACAAGACCCCAATCGTTCGAGCCAGTTGGGGCTGGTTGAACAGGACCCCGTGGAGGGCAGAATGAACAGGACCACCCCGTGGAGCGCAGGATGAACAACAGACGGTGGAGGGCACGATGAATAGTAGCCCATGGAGGGGTGGTTGAACAGGAGCCCATGGAGAGGGCTGGTTGAACAGTAGCCGGTGGAGTAGCGCGCGGTGGAGGCTAGATGAACAGGAGCCCGTGGATGAACAGTCGCAGGTGGAGGATAGAGGAGGTCGACGGTGGATGAACATTAGCCCGTGGAGGCTGGATGGGGTTGACGGTGGAGATGAACAGTATCCCTTGGAGTCCCGTTTTGCGGTACGCCACATCCCTCCCGATGAACAGGACCCCTGTTTCGATCATAGCGCTCCAACACAAGTCAGTTTCCTCTCTTTTGCGGTACGCCACACCCCTCCCGATCAACAGGACCCTCGTTTCAACCATAGGAGGTCCGTTTCTTCCGTTTTGCGGTACGCCAGACCCTCCCGATGAACAGGATCCCGTTTCGAACGTGGCCGGTCGAACACAAGGCCGTTTCCTTCGTTTTGCGGTATGCCAGGCCTCGTTTCCATCGGCTGTTCTGTCCAAGCCCTCCCGATGAACACGATGACGCATTCCGTTCTGACCCAGCCAGTTGGCTCCCCATGAACACGACGACGACGTTGTTTCTCTGTTCCGACCTAGCCATGTACACTAGCCCTGGCCATACGTATGCGCGAGTAGGCATTCGAGACCCTGCCTGTATGTACATACGTGGCCGTATTTTCTTTCTTGCAGACTGACCACTGTACGTACGTGTACATGCTACGTGCGCGCCTCTACTACAACATGTGCGCGCCTCTACATCGACTAGTATGTACGTACACGTTCGCGACCAGAATGATAACGCTGCGTATGCTTCGACCAGGTGGGTCCTGACTGTCAGGCACTTCCTGGTGGGTCCCAGCAGCCAGGGGGCGAATCATTTTTTTTGCCCGGATGCACTTCCTTGCGTGCGAAGATGTAGCTGGTGGGTCCCAGCAGTCAGGGGGAAACGTTTTTTCACAAAATACGGTGGCCCTTCCGGTGGGTCCCCGCTGTCAGGTGGAGGAATAATTATTTTGCGTGTAATAAGGAGGCACTTCCTTGCTGCGCCCGTGGACCCAACTGTCAGCCTCTCCACGTACAGTCCACGTCCGATGGAAGCCGTTCCTTGACCATGTTGACCATGCTGCGCCGAGAGCACCAGGGCGGTGGACGACGGCGAGGCCTAGGTAGGGGATGACGTGGAGCCGGGGAAGACGCGGCGGTGGATGCCCACACGTAGAGGAGTACGCTGGTTCACTGGTTCGCTGTGATGTGAGGCTGTCGTTGCCGCAGAATAACAGGGGTGTGTGTGAGTAGAGGGATGGCCTGGCCAGCAGTGGGAATAGTAGGTCGCGGTGAGGCCTCCGCGGCAGCACAGCTGGCCACGGGAGGTAGGATCATGCGGCACGACCGGCGCTCCTTTGGGCGGCTAGAGCAACAAGACCAGAGGTTGAAGAAGCACTATGGTCGTTGGATGGACATGGTACGGTCACTGGAGCTAGAATCGTTCATATTGACTAAGTTAACAAAGCACTCCGTCCCCATCAACTTAGTAGGCCCACAAGTCAGCCTCCCACCAAGGTGGGTCCCAACTAGCAGGGGGGTATTCATTTTTTTGTGCGTAAAAAGGAGGCACCTCCGGTGGGTCCGAGCTGATAGCGGGGGGACGTTTTTTTACAAAATACGTTGGCCCATCTGGTGGGTCCCACCAGTCACGGGGGAAACGTTTTTTCGCCAAATACGGTGGCCTGTCCGGTGGGTCCCTGCTGTCAGGTGGAGGAATAATTATTTTCCGCGTAATAAGGAGCCACTTCCTTGCGGCTGCCGTGCACCCAGCTGTCAGCCTCTCCATGTACAGTACTCTTCCGATGGAAGTCGTTCCTTGACCACGTTGACCACGCCGCGCCGAGAGCACCAGGGCGGTGGACGACGGCGAGGCCTTGGAAGGGAACGACACGGAGGCGGGGAAGACTCGGCAGTTGTTTCCCACGCGGAGGGGAGTACGACTATACGAGGGTTTACTGGTTCGCCTGCCGTCGCCGGAGAATAACAGCAGGTGTGGGTGAGTAGAGGGATGGCTAGGCCAGCGATAGGAGTACGGTGGGGCAGTGAGGCCTGTGCGGCAGCACAGCCGGCCATGGGGAGGTGGGAGCAGGCAGTCCCGCCGGCGCTTGTTTCACTACTAGAAAAAGGCCTACTAATGGCGCACCAGTTTTGCCTACTAATGGCGCACTACTGGTGCGCCATTAGTATCACAACACTAGTATTTTTTACTAATGGTGCACCAGTGGTGTGCCATTAGTATCTGGTATACTAATGGCGCACCGCTGGTGCGCCATTAGTATTTTTGAATTTTGAAGGCGGGAAAATAGTAGTGACGCACCGTCTAGCCCCCACCGTGCACCATTGCTATTTTTGAAATTTGAATTTGGATCTGGATCGTGATTTTTTTGCCCATTTTTTGCTCGTTTTTTTGCTCATTTTTTTGCACGATATTATTTCAAATTTTGTTCCCGTTTTTGGATCTTGTACGTTCTTTTCCTGGAGAGGAGTTCGCCGGAGAGGAGGAGGAGGAGGTGACCGTTGAGGCGCTCGCCTACATCGCCGGAGAGGAGGAGGAGGTCGCCGGAGAGGAGTTCACTGAAGCATCGGTGAGGAGGAAGGAGAAACCATGAGGGGATGGGAGGATAGGAGGGAGGTGGAGCTCACCGGAGAGGAGGGAGGAGGAGCTCACCGGAGAGGAGGAGGAGGAGGTCGCCGAAGAGGAGGAGGAGGAGGAGGTCGCCGGAGAGGAGGAGGAGGAGGAGGTCCCCGGAGAGGAGGAGGAGGAGGAGCTCACCGGAGAGGAGGAGGAGGTCACCGGAGAGGAGAAGGAGGTCGCCAGAGAGGAGGAGGAGGTCGCCGGAGAGGAGGAGGAGGAGGTCGCCAGAGAGGAGGAGGAGGAGGTCGCCGGAGAGATGGAGTGGAGGAGTGGAGGAGAGGTGGAGTGGAGGAGAAGAATGAAGAGGTAAGGAGGAGAGGACGCACCCATCCATATATACAGCATGGTAATGGCGCACCGTGGGCAGGTGCGCCATTACTATATTTTTTATTTTTTTTATTTATTTTGAATTTTGAAGGCGGGAAAATACTAATGGCGCACCATGGGCAGGTGCGCCATTAGTAACTTTTTTTTGATTTATTTTGAATTTTGAAGGCGGGAAAATACTAATGGCGCACCATGGGCAGATGCGCCATTGGTAACTTTTTTTATTTTTTTTGATTTATTTTGAATTTTGAAGGCGGGACGATAGTAATGGCGCACCATGGGCAGGTGCGCCATTAGTAAGTTTGAAATTTTTTTGAATTTTTTTCCTCTCCAGATCTTAAAAGCCCCATAACTTTTTTCTGTTAGGTTTTTGAGGATTTTGAAAATATTTAACGGGGTTCCCCCGGTTAAATTCGGATGTAACTTTTCGAGTAGATGATTTTTCATATATAAAACTTTTTAATCCGAGTTCGTATGCAAAAGTTATGCCCATTTTACAAATTTCCAGAGAGATTTTGCAAATAAAGTCGAAATTTATATTTGTAAATTTTCCCAACAACTAGACCATATATCACATGGGAATCTTTTTTTTTTGACATTTCTATCATTTTCTTTAAATTTTTTTGAAACTGAAAAGGCGGTCCACAGGGGGGGTGCATTCGGTGGAATGTTTGGGCCAAATTACTAATGGCACACCGTGGGGGTGGTGCGCAATTACTAGTTGAAACTAGTAATGGCGCACCACCCCCACGGTGCGCCATTAGTAGTTTTGAAAAAAAAATATTTTTTTTACTAATGGCGCAACGAGGGATGTGGTTCGCCATTAGTATTTGCAGACTAATGGCGCACCAACACATGGTGCGCCATTAGTATTTAGTAATGGCGCACCACATATAAAGTGCGCCATTAGTGCCCATTTCATCTATAGCCCTTTTCCTAGTAGTGTTTGAGCGGCTGGAGCAGGAAGAGCAGAGATTGAAGAAGCACGACGACCGTTGGACGGACATCCAACAGTCACTGCTTGTGCGTCAACCTTTTTTTAGGAAGCCTCAAATATGTGGAAAAGAGCATACATCCCATCTGCCATTTTTTCCAATAATTTACAGCCCATTTGCTAATTCTTAAGGTTTTTTTGGAGCCCATATTCTTTTTGTTAGCATTACAGCCCATATTGTGGCCACGGATAAAAAATTATACGAATTTTTGCATATTTCGGTGCGCTCCGAACTGTTTTTAATCCCGAAATTTCGATTCACATTCAAACTGATTTTAAAAATAAATGTATATCAATATAAAATCCAACAAATTGTCCACGCATAAAAATTAATGCAATTTAAAATCTTGAAATGAAAAAAATAAATTTGAAACTAATTGCCGGTTTCATGTGTTTTAAAATGTACATCCCATTTCTCGTTACTGATAGGCCATTTTCTCGGCCAGCCGAATGAAGCTCTCCTCGTCTTGAAAGTTTTGCAGCCCAATAGGCGTGACAAAGCGACTTACTTGGCAAATCACAAAAAGACTGGGTTGTGGCCGTGGACCCAGCTGTCAGCCTCTCCACATACAGTACTCTTCCGATAGAAGTCGGTCATTGACCACATTGACCACGCCGCGCCAAGAGCACCAAGGCAGTGGACGATGGCGAGGCCTAGGAAGGGGACGGCGCGGAGCCGGGGAAGACGCGGCAGTGGATGCCCAGGCGGAGAGGGGTATGAGGGTTCACTGGTTCGGCTGCGGTGTGAGGTTGCCGTCGCCACAGAATAACAGGGGGTGTGGGTGAGTAGAGGGATGGCCTGGCGAGCGGTGGGAGTAGTAGGGGGCGGTGAGGCCTCCGCGGTGTCACAGCCGGCCACGGGAGGCAGGAGCACGCGGCACGACCGGTGCTGGTTTGGGCGGCTGGAGAAAGAAGACCAGAGGTTGAAGAAGCACTACTGCCGTTGGATGAACATTGTACGGTAACTGGAGCTAGAATCGTTCATATTGACTAAGTTGACAAAGCCCTCCATCCACGTCAACTTGGTAGGCCCACAAGTCAACCTCCCACCATGCTGGGTTCCAGCTGGCAGGGGGTATTCATTTTTGTGCGTAATAGGGAGGCACTTCCTTGCGTGCGAAGATAGCTGGTGGGTCCGACCTGTCAGCGGGGGGCATGTTTTTTTCGCGAAATACAGAGACCCTTCCGGTGGGTCCCATATGTCAGGTGGAGGAATCAAAGACTTGGGAAGGCGTACAGAACAAGTTAGTGTACCAGTAAAGAGACGTTGCTGAGTTTTAGAAAAAAGATGCGTGCTCCTGTAGCTGGTTCGAATCCAAACCTAGACTATGACTATATATGGTGCTATGCTACTCTGCAAGTAACGAAACTAACATATCCAACATTCGCTTCTCCTCTTCTCTACTTACTCTGCCTAGCATCAGAAGCTCTCGCCGCAGCAACCATGTCCGCTGGCTGCTCATCCACCTGCTCTTCACCAGGCAACAACCAAATATGCGCCAAGTCACCACCCGTACCATCGCTTGTGGGTCTCATCACACCCCTGCCGGCACGCGCACCGCAACCGGTTGCTCATCGCAACCCGCTGCCGTTGGTGTGGTGCCACTGCTGCAAATCATGCAGAGTCATCCGTCACGTCTCAACCACAATCCTCAACCCTGGCCGAGTCTTCTACAAATGCCCGAATCATGGGGTAATAATATGTTTAAGTGTTGTCCTTCTGCTTTCAATTGCTGATCTTTTTAATAGTTTGGTTGATGATCTTCCAATTTGATTCATGCAGAAAAGGGAAGATTCGTGTGATTTGTATTTCTGGGAAGTTGCTGATGTGGAGGAGTGCAACTATGCTGATTATTTGGTTAGCCGAGGAATCCCAATACCAGCAGGTTGGGGTGCTGGACAAGTAACTGAAGGAATGGCAGAAGAGGAAGATGCAGAGCAGAAGGTTAAAGATGCAGTTTCTCTGATCATGGCCAAGCAACAGCTGCTGAAAGGCCTTGACAGCAATGAGGAGATGAAAGAGCTTGTGAAGATAATGGGCAAAATCGATGTGCTCTATAGGATGATTGTCTCTTTATTTGCAGTGTATGTAGCACTCGTGAT
This sequence comes from Aegilops umbellulata, assembly GCA_032464435.1. NCBI lineage: Eukaryota > Viridiplantae > Streptophyta > Magnoliopsida > Poales > Poaceae > Aegilops > Aegilops umbellulata. The sequence goes on from CP136057.1 coordinate 362,575,692, forward strand.
GTATTCATTGGCTATGACATGAGCACTTTACTGAAACTAGTAATGAATGAAACCTATGTAGCAGGCTGGGCGTAGTGTTGTGAACATCTAATGATTTCTATTAACGGAAATCCGGGGGTATCCCTTTTGCTCATAAATAAATAAATAGCAGAGGCCCTTTTGGTAATAAATAAATAAATTAGCAGAGGACCTGTCAAGTCAGCTTTGTTCTCATTCGAAGACGTCGAGCAAATTGCAGTCCAACAACAAACTATGTCATCAAATTCAAGTTTCACAGCCAAGTATGAGTACAACTAAACAACAATGTCATCATGTTTTAGTCGTCATACAATCACCAAACACAAATCAGCATACATAACAAGTGATGTTCTCATAGGAAAATACTAAACAACATGTTCATCAGGTTTTAGCAAACACAATTTCACATAGTAGATAAAAAACGTCTCCTGACAGGAAAATACGACAAAAGCAATGTAATCATCATCCGCAGCAGCAGCGTCAACATCTTCGCCATGTGTATCAGTCTGAATCGTAATTCCCCATGGTGTCATCTTCTTCTTCGTCCTCAATGTCCTCGAACGTTGGCTTCTTCTTGATAAACGCTCATATGTCCACAACACGACAGGCAATCTTTTCGCCAGTGTCATTGACGTGATGGTTCTCAAAGATTTAGGAACATCTGTGTTATCTTGTACATCAGGAGCAGTGTAAGCATCATCTTGTTGTGCAACTTCATTAAACTAATTCCTCTGCTCAAACCTTTGCACTACTCTCCAGTCATCGCTACATGCAAATGTGTCTTCCAAGAAAAATATCTGTGTTGCTTGATTTGCCAAAATAAAAGGCTTGTTGGTTTGGTACGCCGCCTTGACATTGATGGATTTGAAATAATCATCAGCTCTGGGTTTTGCGATCCTGGAAAACAGGTTATACCAACAACAGCACAACAGAACCACACACCGATGATCCTCGAAACTGGAGATATAATGCAACTGAACAATGTCCGTTATGTTAGCATACATTTCAGTTTTCTCTTTGTCATACGTATCTGTGCTCATGATGGCGCTGTTTTGTGTCTTCCTGCCTTCGTCTCGTGCAAGGGTGTTGTAGCGCACATCTCCAACAACGCAAGATTCATAATGTCTTACCCGAGTGTCAGGACCCATTGCTAGTGAGTAAAGGGCATCATCAACTGCCTGCCCATCGTCCCGCATCTTCTTAACCTATGGTTTGAAAATAGACAAGCTGATCATCTTATGTACTCAATATATTAAAAAAAACTGACAGTGCAATTCAAAAGCTTACATGGCTCTTGAACCATTTCGCAAATCCTACCATAACCAGTTTGTCAATGTTTCTTGGATTTTGTGGCAGTAAATCCTTTTTGTAGATGCTGCACAACATAGTGATCGTGTCAAACATCTAAATATATAAGAATGTGAGGCAAGTTTAGTAGATTATGATGTATAAGCTGCAGTACTTAGCACTTACTTGATATAAGGTAGTATCTCAGGACACTTATTCAACACATACCAAACCATTTTCTCCAAATCTTTAGGTTTGTCCTCTTGTCGACTCTTCCATGTAACTCGAACAGAATAATCGAAAACATTGATCCCGGGATTGTCTTCATCCACATCTTTGCTAAGCTGATCAGTTGTTTCAATGTATTTTGAGCAGAATGTCAATGCTTCTGTAGCAATGTAGGTTTCTGCAATGGAACCCTTGGGTCTAGCTCTGTTCCTAACATAGCCCTTGAAAGTGCCTAGCCACCTTTCAATAGGGTACATCCAGCCATACTGTACTGGACCTCTAAGTGGTGCCTCATCAGGTAGATGAACAGCCAAATGCACCATCACATCAAAGAAGGCTGGAGGATATATCTTCTAAAGGTCACATAGGATAGTTGGTATCTTGTCTCTAAGACGCTGCAAAGCATCTATCATGATATTTCTACTGTAGAGTTCCCTTAAGAATTGTCCCAACTCTGCAACTGCTCTGTATAAGTCAGGGCGGCCCAATCCTCTAAGGATAACAGGTAAAACACTTTGAAGTGGGACGTGGCAGTCATGAGTTTTCAACCCTTGTACCTTGTCTCCATCTGCACTGACTCTCCTTTCAGGGTTGGAAGCAAATCCATGTGGGAATCTCACACGTGACAGGACCTTGCAGAATTTTTTTCTTTTTACCTTGTCCAAGACGTACACAATTGGTGCCATATCCCGTGGTTTACCTTCATCTTGCACCTGCAAATCCTTTCTGATACTCAGGTGTGTCAAATCAATCCTAGATTTAAAGGTATCTTTCGTCTTGCCTTAAATATTAATAAGTGTGCCGATAATGCTGTCACATATATTTTTCTCGATGTGCATCACATCAAGATTATGCCGTAGATCCAAATCTTTCCAATACTCCAAGTCCCACAAAGTGGACCTGTGGGTAAAAAATAATCTCTCTTCTGCCCTGCCACGCTTCCTTTTCGCGCTACCATTATCAGGATGGTTGAGGGAGTCCTGGATTAGGGGGGTATCCGGACAGCCGGACTATATCCTTTGGCCGGACTGTTGGACTATGAAGATACAAGATTGAAGACTTCGTCCCGTGTTCAGATGGGACTCTCCTTGGCGTGGAAGGAAAGCTTGGCAATACGGATATGTAGATCTCCTTCCTTGTAACTGACTCTGTGTAACCCTAGCCCCCTCCGGCGTCTATATAAACCGGAGGGTTTAGTCCGTAGGACAACAACAATCATACCATAGTCTAGCTTCTAGGGTTTAGCCTCTACGATCTCGTGGTAGATCAACTCTTGTAATACTCACATCATCAAGATCAATCAAGCAGGAAGTAGGGTATTACCCCCATCGAGAGGGCCCGAACCTTGGTAAACATCGTGTCCCCTGCCTCCTATTACCATCCACCTTAGACGCACAGTTCGGGACCCCCTACCTGAGATCCGCCCGTTTTGACACCGACATTGGTGCTTTCATTGAGAGTTCCACTGTGCCGTCACCGTAAGGCTTGGTGGTTCCTTCGATCATCGGTAACGATGCGGTCCAGGGTGAGGTCTTCCTCCCCGGACAGGTCTTTGTATTCGGCGGCATCGCACTGCGGTCCAACTCGCTTGGCCATCTAGAGTAGATCGAGAGCTACGCCCTTGGCCACCAGTCAGGTTCGGAAACTTGAACTACACCGCCGACATCCATGGAGACTTGATCTTTGACGGATTCAAGCCCATGTCAGGTGCGCCGCACGATCACGACGAGCATGATTTAGCTCTGTCGTCGGACAGTGTTCTGGAGATCACACCTGCAACTACTCCGGCCCTCGATCCGGAGCAAATTGCGCCATCCGAGGACGGGTGGATAGACCCCGCCTTGGAGGCCGCACTCTCAGTGGAGATAGAGCCGAATACTGACTTCACGCCTCGCGAGAGCTGTGCTGCTGAACCATTGGATTTGTCCCCGGCCACAGGCTCCGAACCACCTGCACCCGTGCCTATCGAATCTGATTGGGCACCGATCATGGAGTTTACCTCCGCGGATATCTTTTAGCACTTGCCTTTCGGCGACATGCTAAATTCATTAAAGTCTCTCTCCTTGTCAAGAGAACCTTGGCCGAACTATGTGCGGCTAGGATGGGATGCAGACGACGAAGAAATTCGTTCCCCACCCACCACCCACCTAGTAGCCACTGTCAACGATTTAACTGACATGCTCGACTTCGACTCCGAAGACATCAACGGCATGGACGACGATGCAGGAGACAAACTGGAACCACCGCCCACAGGGCGCTGGACCGCCACTTCATCACACGACATATACATGGTGGATACACCCAAAGAAAACGATGATGAGGAACGGGAGGATGCAGCGAAGGATAGCAACCTTGAGAAGCAACCAAAGCATCGGCGTAGGCGCCGCTCCAAATCCTGCCTCAGCAAAAACAGCGATAACAGTAGTGAACCAGCAAACGGCAAACGTAGTACGGATCCGTTGTTCGGACACGGCGACGCCGAGGATATAGCTCATAAACCTCCCTCCAAAGAGGAAAACAGTCCGGACGAGGAGGCACACATCATCCCGGAAAGGCACTTGGAAAAAGAAAACCTCCGCAGAAGGCTTATTGCCATCGCGAGGAGTCTGAAGAAGCAAAAGCAAAGGCTTAAGGCCGCGCAGAATGCGCTCAACAGTAGATGGAACAAAGTGCTCGACAACGAAGAAAAGTATGGTAGTAGTTACCACACGAAGAGCTATCGAAAGCGCAAGTTGTTGCCTGAATTTGACGACGAGGCCTTAAAGCCCACACAGCTGAAGAATAAAATGGCCGACCAGTCAGATCAACCACCTTATGGCGGCGATAGAGCGGCTAACAAGGCCACACATAAGTCTGCACACGCCTCACATGAAGACTCGCATCAGAAGACCGGCGCAACCAGATCCATCTACGGATCAAGGAAACGCGCTCCAGCGCACAACCAAAGTCGAACACTACAACCGTCAGAACGCCTCGACACAACAAAATACAGGGGCGCCGCACACCCCCTATGCTTCACCGATGAGGTGCTGGACCACGAATTTCCAGAAGGATTCAAACCAGTGAACACAGAGGCATACGACAGAACCACAAACCCTGGAGTTTGGATTGAGGACTTTATCCTCAAGTACTTGCCCCTCAAGCTGAATGGACCAGCTCGACACTGACTAAAAAGCCTCCCCGAAAACTCAATTAGAAGTTGGTAGGAGCTTGAGACTGCTTTTTGGGCTAATTTTCAAGGGACTTATGTCCGACCTCCGGATGCACACGATTTAAGTCATATAGTTCAACAGTCCGGAGAGTCAGCCCAAAAGCTTTGGAACAGATTTCTCACTAAGAAGAACCAAATCGTCGAATGCCCAGACACCGAAGCCTTAGCAGCTTTCAAACACAGCGTCCAAGACGAATGGCTCGCCAGACACCTCGACCAAGAAAAACCGAGAACAATGGCAGCCCTGACAAGCCTCATGACCCGCTTTTGTGTGGGCGAAGATAGCTGGCTAGCTCGTAGTAGCACCAGCGACCCAGGAACATCCGAAGTCAGGGATGGCAATGGAAAACCATGACATAGTAAAAACAAGCGTCGGCATAAAGAAGACAACCCAGATAACACGGCGGTAAAGGCTGGATTCAGGGGCTCTCGACCAGGTCAGTGGAAAAAGCCTTTCAAAGGCAACAGAGATGGACCATCCAGTCTAAACAAGATTCTAGACAAACTATGTCAGATTCATGGCACCTCCGATAAACCTGCAAATCACACCCACAGAGAATGCTGGGTCTTCAAGCAGGCCGGTAAGCTAAATGCCGAACATAAGGGGAGGGAGACACCAAGTGAAGACGAGGACGAGCCTCGCCAGCAAAGCACTGGGGGACAAAAAGAAATCCCACCAGAGGTCAAAATAGTGAACATGATCCATGCGACGAAGAGGGGAAGCAAACATGCCCTCCGAGACACACGGGCCGTAGTGCCAGTCACCCGTAAGCCCAACCCCTGGTTGGCCCACCCGATCACTTTTGATCGCAGGGATCACCTGATAAACATCCGGCACGAAGGATTGGCTACCTTGATGTTAGACCCAATAATAAACGGATACCATCTCACACGAGTCCTTATGGACGGCGGCAGTAGTCTAAACCTGATATATCAGGACACAGTCCGCAAAATGGGGATAGACCCGACAAAGATCAGCCACAGTAATACTACATTCAAGGGAGTAATACCAGGCCTAGAGGCCCGCTCCACGGGCTCTCTAATACTAGAGGTCGTATTCGGTTCACCCGACAACTACCGAAGTGAAAAGTTAAACTTCGACATCGCTCCATTCCGAAGCGGCTATCAAGCACTACTCGGACGAACAACTTTCGCTCGTTTCAACGCTATACCGCATTACGCTTCTCTTAAGCTTAAGATGCATGGTCCGCGCGACACCATCACAGTTAATGGAAATATTGAGCGTTCCTTACGCGCGGAAGAACGTGCGGCTGCTTTAACAGCCGAACACTAGACGGCCTCACCAACCAGAACAAATGACCGGTCGTCAAGATCACGGACACGGTTAGACGAGTCCGGCGCATCATTAGATATACTTGAGATTGGTTTGATGGTTATACCCTTATAGACGGTACCAGGGGCTTCCCGCGTGTAAATAGGGCTAGTTCGGCTCAACTTTACTTATCTTGAATTTTAAATGGTTTATTTAGAATAACCAATTTTTTGCACGACAACTTTCAACTAAGTTCCTCTCTTTTACAGATGACAATCGTGCTACACCCATCCAGGATACGGCACAACGGAGACACAGGCATAGACGTTTAGCAGGGACCTACTCAAAGGTTTGTTTTTAGATTAAGACCCTGCGTAAACCTTTTTTACTGTCTCTTGTTGTTCACATCCTCCGGATTCTCAGTACAATCGAGAAGGATGTCGACGTTATTGGCATTTCGCCACGTCAGAAAATTGCACGTACCTGGACACTCAGGGTTCATTATCAAGGGCATTGTTCAGCCCGGCATATGTTATAAAGACCGAATACCTTAGGGAGTGTCCGGCGTTGCGAGTTTGGGCTTATATGCATCAGCTCCGAATCATGTCTTTGGTCATATGTTGGGTTTGCCTGGCTCCCATGTTTTGCTACCTTACGTTCCGCTCTATCGGCTAAGGTGGCACCAGGAGAACTACTGCGATTGTGCCCTAGTTTATGCGGACAAGCACCTCACTAGACAAAGCCGGAAACTGATTGTCATGATAAAGCGCGAGACTGGTCAACCACTTGATGACTTAGCGGAATCTTCGGGATTCCTCCGCATTAATGAAGGGTCGTTTCCCGGCCAGGTGTCGGTGGGAAACGACACCTATGGGATCACAAGAATCCCTACTGCGGTTGCAGGGAGCAGGGTTGTCGGGGAAATCTAACTCCTCGAGCACCTATGGGGACGGAGCCCCTTTCGGTTCGGCGGGGGGCAGAGGTCGCGCAAAGAGCGGATCAAGGCGAGGCACACGAGGGGCTTTACCCAGCTTCGGAGCTCTCCGGAGAGATAATACTCCTACTGTTGCTTTGTGGATTGTATTGAGTTCTTGCTCGGGAGCGCTGAGTACACACCAGCAGCTAACGAGACCGAGCGTGAGTGTTCTACTGTTCGTCCTCCCTCTCTAGTTGTGCATGGGCCTCCTTTTATATGCTCAAGGGGTCTCCAACAGGTGGCAACGTAGGCAAGGGCAAAAATGGAAAGGTGCTGTGGTAGGTACAGCTACCTACACAGTGTATCATACCAAACCCTGACGGCAGGGGACAAGGGCATTAAATGCCTATCTACGTCACCCAGACAGTGCAGAAAAGGGACCGTCAGGGGCGCGACCGCTTGCCACGATGGCGATCTTGTCAGCGCCGCATGCCACAGTGTACCCCTGGCTGCACAGCCTCCCGCCACGTACGCCTGGAAGGGTCCCAGAGCGACACGTAGGTGGGTGTGCTGGAGCGCAGGTACAGAGTGGTGGCTTGCCGCGGCAAGCGTCTTGCCGCGGCCGTTGTCTTGCCGCGTCCGGGAGCTTGTCGCTCGCTGGGTCTTGCCGGGACGCGTGGCGCGTCGCGGCAAGTTTCTTGAGATGCCTTGGTTGGCCTTCCAGGCAAGCTCCTCTTGCCGGGGTCTTGTGCCTTGAGTGGCCTTCCCGGCAAGCTCCTCTTGCCGGGGACTTGTCTTCTTGGCTTAAATACTTTGTTCTTGAGTGGCTCCAAAGGAACCACGGAGGACCTTGGCGGTCACCTGGCAAGCCTTGCCGCGGGGTGCTGCGATTGCCCGTGCACAAGTTCGGGATACTAGGGTACACCTACTCTAGTACACCGATAGGAGCCCCCGGGCCAGGGCCATACACGGTGCCGAGCGCTGTTGGGCCAGGCCCAAAACAGGGCACGGGCACGCGTGGCCTGCATCACGCTGTATCTTACTCCACATCCACCCCGCCCTCCCTGAACGGCACGCGTCGATTGCGGTGTCGTGTGAGAGATCGTGGGTGGTTCTTTTATTCGAAAAGGCGGAACGTCCGCCCCCCTCCCCTCCTATAAGCAGAATCAGGGGTAGGGGCGCGGTTTTCAAGGCGCCCACTCCCCACGATCACGGGGTGAGGAGAGGTCGCCTCATCCGTCGCCTCGGTTCTGCACGCCTGCCACGTGGCCTCCATGCACTTGGGGTGGCGAACGGTGGAGGCGGGGAACCGGGCCGTCGTGGGTCGAGGCAGCGGGCCGGTCCCAGCTCCCTGCTCCATCTGCGTCTTGATTAGCTGACCGGGGCGGTCGAGCCCCCACCCTGCTCCTTTATAAGGAGTGGGGGGAAATGGAGGTCCGCATTCATCTCCTCCTTCCTTCAGCTTCTGCTCCCCTCTCTCTCATTCGCCATGGAGAAAGGGAATCCTGGTCCTTCAACGGTGGCGACGAGGGTCGCCGCTAGACAACGCGTCCCTCCCTCTCCCGCACCCGTCGTGGCCGGTCCAGCCGTATGGGGAAGAGGGAGGGGGCGAGGCCGCGGGCAAGGTTGAGGGCGAGGCCGAGGCGCTCGGGGAAGAGGTGGACGGGGCGGCGCGCCGGCCTCGCCTCCGCCAGCGGTTCCTCGTCCCATGGCGGACCATATTGGCGACGACCCTTGCGAGTTCTTTGTCAGGCTGCGTCGGCCGCCACGTCATCACCTTCATCTCCCGACTCCATTTGCGAGCGAGATGGAGTTGGATCCGCCCGAGACACTGAGGTTGCACATGAGGGGGTGTGGAATCAGCGGTACGCGAGTCCGCATTGACTTCCGGGCCCCTAATGTGATGTATCTTGGTCGAGGGTGGAAGACGTTCGCCCGTATCCACAGCTTGACGGCGGGGCTCACCCTCCATTTTAAGCTAATGGAGGGCGGTCTCCTCTCCGTCAAGGTCTTCGGGTGCTTTGGGACTCGGGCAAGGTGCTACGTGGAGAGCTCCTCCGATAGCGAAGACTCCTCCTCGGGCGGGAGTGACGAGGAGGACAGCGACAACGACGACGAGGGTAGCGGGCGGCAGGATGACGGGTCCGACTTGGTGTCGGGCGCCGCTCCGTGCGGCACCGGCGACCCCATCATCCGTGTCGCCGACTCCTTGAGCTTCCCGGGGTCGTCTCCTTGGGCGGCTGGCGTAGGGAGGCTGCGGAAGAGGAAGAGGGCAGGCGGCAAGGTCGTAAACTCGGAGTACGAGGGCACGACGCCCTCGACAGCGTGCTGACGTCCTGCCGCTTCGTCTTCGAGCCCTGCCTCCGGCGCCGCCATCACCATCCCGCCTTTGGACCACCACCGAGATGTTCTCTTGGTGTCTTCTGCTTCCCGTAGCTCGCCTAGGCGCCCCTTTTGCCCTTTTCGCCTCCTTGCCCTACCTCCTGAAGATAGGGACAAGAAAGGGATTACGGGCACCTTATCTCTTTTTAATTTGTAAGCCCTCAGGCCTTAGTTGCATTTAAAGCTTGTAATCCCATCATTCATGTTTTTCATTCTCTATGAACTGTACCTGAGTGGAATGTTTTTTTATGAAAAGGGGATGCTTGCCGGGTCACTTGTCTTGTGGGTGGAACCCACGTCAAGGAGCAAATCCTTAATATCTTTAAGATAGACACTCTTTTCCTGGCAGCAGGCCCTGCCGTCTTCCCACATCGCTCGACGTTTCTCACGCTTTTGGCAGAGGCAGGGATGAGGCGGGTTCAGGCTCCTCGTTTCGTCCCTTTGCTGCCGCGACTACGACCAAACCTGGCCCCGGGAACGAGCCCTTAGGGCCTGGAGTTATGGGAGCACGGTAGCTTTTAGGAAGAAACGAGGTTTCTTATTCGTCAGTCCATAAGAGAATGTATGATGATAAGGGATGAAAAACTTATCTGAGATTGCAGCCCCCGGCGACTCTGGTTCGCCGTGGGTCGATCTTTGTACTTGTAGCCCCGGCAACACTGGCTTGCCGGGGTCCAGATGTTGGCCCGTCTTTCTCCTTTTTTTCGTCCTCAAGTGGTCCGGTCAGGATACGCGAGCCCTGCGAACCAAGGGAAAAGAAAGAACGACAAAAGGATGCACACTCGACCTCTAAGTTAGGGGTTAGCCGCTACTAAGCACTATCAACCCTAACCAAGGACGAGACTCGACCCAGCATGCATGCTATAACTTAGGGCGCCAGCGCTTCACTTATGCTCAGGGTCTGCGCCTGGCTTTTTACAAAGGATTACATGCAACAGCGGCAAGACTTGTAAAAAAAGGTGGTTGCCGGACAGGGTCCGACAACCGCGCCTTACGGGTAAAACTTACGAAGATGCTCGATGTTCCAGGAGTTGCTCACCGGCAAGCCATCTTCGGTCTCAAGGCGGACAACGCCAGGCCTAGTGACTCGTTTCACCCGGTAAGGGCCTTCCCACTTCGGCGTCAACTTGTTGGAATTCTTGGCGGAATGAACGCGCCGAAGAACAAGGCCGCCTTCCTCGAGACTTCTGGCGCTAATTTGCGGCTATGGTAGGGGCGCAAAGCTTGCTGGTAGCGAGCAGCTCGCACAGCAGCCTAAAGACGATCTTCCTCAAGGAGCAGCGCGTCATCTTGTCGTAGCTGCTCTTGCTCAAGCTCATCATAAGCGAGCACTCGAGGTGACCCGTATACGAGTTCCGTGGGGATAACTGCCTCTGCTCCATAGACTAGAGCGAAAGGTGTGTGGCCAGTGGCTCGATTTGGCGGCGTCCTGATCGACCAAAGAACCACCGGCAGCTCCTCAATCCAGTTTCTTCCGCACCTGTGCAGCCTGTCGAAAGTCCTTGTCTTGAGCCCACGCAGCACTTCAGCATTTGCCCTCTCCGCTTGACCGTTGCTCCTGGGGTGAGCAACAGAAGCGAAGCAGACCTTGGCGCCAAGATCTTGGACGTACTGCATGAAGGTGCGGCTCGTGAATTGCGTACCATTGTCAGTGATGATCCTGTTAGGGATCCCGAAGCGGCAAACAATCGACGTGAAGAACTTGACTGCTGACTGTGCTGTCACCTTCCTCACGGGTTCCACTTCCGGCCACTTTGTGAACTTGTCGATTACAACGTACAAGTACTCAAAGCCCCCGACTGCTCGGGGGAAGGGGCCGAGGATGTCGAGCCCCCAGACCGAAAATGGCCAGGATAAAGGGATCGTCTCGAGAGCTTGAGCTGGCTGGTGTGTCTGCTTGGAATGGAACTGGCACGCTTCACACTTGGTTACTTGTGCAGTTGCATCCTGGAGGGCTGTCGACCAAAAGAAACCTTGCCGGAAAGCTTTGCCGGCAAGCGCTCTTGCGCCAATGTAGCGACCACATATGCCTCCATGTATCTCTGCCAACAGTTTCTGTCCATCTTCCCAGTGAATGCACTTCAATTTCACACCGTTGAGTCTTCTTCTGTACAGTGCGTTGTCGACAAACTGGTACATACTTGACTATCGGGCTACTCTTTCCGCTTCTTTTGGCTCTTGGGAAGTTCTCCTGTCTGGAGAAAACGGACGATCTGCTGTGCCCATGCTGGAGCTTGTGGCTCGACAGCAAGGACTAAAGGCATATCTGCTGCTGCGGGAACATCCGCTTCTACGGCGAGAACCTGTGGCTCAGCCGGAGCTTGACGTTCCCCGGCAAGCTAGCCGGAGCAAAACTTGTTGGGAGCGTCTGCTACAATGAAACAAACCCTGGGGCTTGTCGGAGCAGACTGCTCCTCGGCACTCTTGGCGTTGATCTTGGGAACCTTCTTGGCGGCGGATTCGGGAAGCTCTGCCGGAAGATAGTTACCAGAAATCAACTTCCTCTTCTTGCTCTGTCCAGTTGATGGCGTCACGGAAGGTTGAGTCAGCTTGAGCACAAAGATCCCTGGTTCCACAGGTAATTTAAGTGTTGCGCACTTTGACAGGCCATCGGCGATGTCGTTCTGAGCTCTCGGAACATGTTCCATATGTAGGCCGACAAAGTGCTCTTCTAGCATCCTCACTTCATCAACGTAAGCTTCCATCAATGGACTCTGATAATTCTTGTTCACTTGGCGGACGACAAACTGCGAGTCACCCCTGACAATGAGCTGCTTGATCCCAAGGTCTAGCGCGATCCTGAGACCGGCAAGCAATCCCTCATACTCTGCAGTATTGTTCGTTGCTTGTTCCTTGGGAAAGTGCATCTGGACCACGTACTTGAGGTGCTCCCCGGTGGGTGCGACAAGCAGCACGCCAGCACCGGCGCCTTGCAGCGAGAAAGCACCATCAAAGTACATCAGCCACTCTTTGTTTGCTTCCTTGACGGGGATGCTCGTCTCTGGAATTTCTTCATCTGGTGTTGGCGTCCACTCTGCTATGAATTCTGCCAGTGCTCTGCTTTAGATAGTTGAAGTGCTCTCAAACTTGAGGCCAAAGCTTGACAGTTCTAGTGCCCACTCAACAATCCTGCCTGTTGCTTCTGGATTCTGCAGTATCCTCTTCAGCGGAAAGCGAGTGACAACTGTGATCTCATGTGCTTGGAAGTAATGGCGCAGCTTTCTCGAGGCCATGAGAAGGCCGAAAAGCAATTTCTGCACACCAGAGTACCTTGACCTAGCCCCCTGCAGAAGGGAACTGACAAAGTAGACTGGGCGCTGCACCATTTTCTTCTGTTGTATCTCTTCGCACATCTGCGCAGATCCATCTTTGCCGGGACCAGAGCTTGTTGGGGAAGCCCCCTGCTTGTCGCTGGATGTGCTTGCCGCGGTCGCTGGCTCATCATCTGCCTCCCTCTCCGCTACTAACGCAGCACTAACCACTTGATTGGTTGCCGCCAGATACAGCAGCAACTTCTCTTGTGGCTTAGGTGCGACAAGTATTGGAGTGGAGGACAGGTATCTCTTCAAGTCCTGCAGCGCAGCCTCCGCTTCCGGAGTCCATTTCATTGGACCTGCCTTTTTCAAAATTTTGAAAAATGGCAGGGCGCGCTCAGCAGACTTGGAGATAAACCTGCTGAGAGCCGCCACGCAGCCGGCAAGTTTCCGCACATCCTTGACGCGCTTCGGTGCTTCGATCTGCTCAATGGCCTTGATCTTGTCGGGATTGGCTTCGATTCCTCGCTGAGACACAAAGAACCCGAGAAGCTTGCCGGAAGGGACTCCAAACACGCACTTCTCGGGGTTGAGCTTGAGGCCGATCTTGCGCAGATTTGCAAAAGTCTCTTCTAGATCTTGAATCAGAGTTGCTTTGTCCCTGCTCTTGACCACTATATCATCCATGTAGGCTTCCACATTTCTGTGTATCTGCGGTTCAAAAGCAGTATGGACTACTCTTGCAATGTTGAACCACATGGAGTGATGAATGCGGTTTTCTCCTCATCTTCTTCTGCCATGAAGATCTGATGATATCCTGAGTATGCGTCAAGAAATGAAAGCAAATCACATCCGGCCGTGGAGTCAACAATCTGGTCAATGCGCGGCAAGGGAAATGGGTCTTTGGGACAAGTTTATTGACATCGGTGAAGTCAATACAAAGCCTCCATTTCCCGTTTGCCTTGCGCACGACTACAGGATTGGCCAACCACTTAGGATGGAGCACTCCTCGGACAAGGCCCGCTGCTTCCAACTTCTTGATCTCTTCTGCGATGAATTCTTGGCGCTCCACTGCTTGTTTTCTGACTTTCTGCTTGATGGGCCGCGCATGAGGACAGGCGGCAAGGTGGTGCTCAATTACTTTCCTGGGAACGCCGGGGATGTCAGACGGTTGCCACGCAAACACGTCGACGTTCGCCTGCAGAAAAGCAATGAGCGCGCTTTCCTATTTAGGGTCGAGAGTGGCACTGATGGTGAAAGTACCACCAGTGCCGTCCTCCTTGGCGGACACCTTCTTGGTCGCTGGCGGAGCCGCCATCGTCTTCTTACACTTGCTGGTGGAGCTCGATGGTGCGTCCTCGACGGTAGCGCAGCACTCCGAAGAGGTGCGCATGCCGGAGTGGGCATCAGAACTCTTGCCAGACTTGGTCTTCTTCTTCCCCCCGGGAGCTTCAGCGGCCAGTGTCTTGTGATCCGTTGCGGCTACTGCTTCCCGGTAGATCTTGTCGGCACAGATAAGAGCATCTTTCTTGTCTCCAGGGACAGAGATGACACTTATTGGGCCTGGCATCTTCAGCATGTTGTACACGCAGTGAGAGGCCGCCATGAACTTGGCGAGCGCTGGACGGCCAAGAATTCCATTGTAAGGCAATGGAAAAGCGGCAACGTCAAAAGTGATCCTCTCATTCCTGAAGTTTAGCTCGCTGCCAAATGTCACCGGCAGCGTGATCTTCCCCTTTGGCTTGCTCCTTCCCGGGTTGATTCCTTGGAATGTGCCGGTCTCTTCGAGCTCGCTGTCAGGGACTTGGAGTTTCCGGAGCACAACGGAGGAGATCAGGTTCAAGCCGGCCCTGCCGTCAACTAGCATCTTAGTGACCTTGAGGTTGCGGATAGTTGGTGAGACCAACATCGGCAAACACCCGACCACAGTTGTGCGATCAGGCTGGTCCTCAATATCAAAGATGATAGGCGTGCTGGACCATTTCAGAAGCTTGCGTGACTCAACGGGTGGTTCTGCCGCATTGACTTCTCGCACCCACTGCTTGAGTTGGCGGTGCGAAGTATGCAGAGAAGCACCGCCGTCAACACACAAGACCTCTGTGGCTTTCTGAAACTCCTGCTCACTGGTCTCGTCATCATCCATGTCTTCATCTTTGTCGCGGCCGCGGGGAGGTCTGTCTCCTTGCCGCTGATTAGCCTTGCCGCGACGTCCTCCCCGGCCGGTGAGCTTCGTACCGGATCCTCCAGCACCTGCTTGGGCTTTCTCCTTGTCGCGTCGCTCGTACTTGGCCTTTTATAGCTCGACAAGCTGCTCGACCTTCTTGCAGCTCTGGAGGTCATGGCCCTTGGTGCGGTGGATCTTGCAGTACTGTTTGTTGGTGCGTTCCTGCTTGTCGGCGGCCGCCACAGCCTGGCAGTTGGCGCATGCGGCAACCTCCTTGCCGGAGCTACCATCTTTGGCTTTCTTGGCGCCACCATCGTTGCCGGACTGCTCAACAACTAGCACATCTTTGCCTTTCCTCTTCATGTTGTTCCGCCGCCGGTTTTTATTTGCCGGGGCAGCATCCTCGCTGTCAGATCCTCCTGCTCCTGTATCCTCTCCGGGGAGTTTCCTCCCTTCCTCAGCACGTGCACACCTGTCGGCCAGGGCATATAGCTCGCTGGCGTCTATTATCTTGCACATCGCCATCTCCTCCCACATCCTGCGGTTACGCACGTTCTGATGGAACGCGCTGATGACCGCGGCAGGGTGGACATCTGGGATGTTGCGTTGCACTTGGCTGAATCTCTGGATGTACTTGCGCAGGGGTTCTCCTTCCTTCTGGGCAAGCAGGTGAAGGTCACTCTCCTGGCCATGAGGTTTGTGGACGCCCGTAAAGGCGCCGACAAACTGATGGCACAGGTCTGCCCAGGAAGATATGGAGTTTTCCGGCAAGTGCATCAGCCAGGACCTGACGTTGGGTTTGAGCACCAGCGGGAAGTAGTTGGCAAGGATCTTGTTGTCTCGCCCCCCGGCAGCCTGCACCGCGATGGTGTAGATGCTGAGGAACTCCGACGGATGCAACCTGCCGTCGTACTTCTCCGGTACGTCTGGCTTGAAATTCTTCGTGCTGGGCCACTGGACTTGCCGCAGCTCACGAGTAAACGCAGGGCAACCTACCGCATACGGCAGGTCGCCTGGTTCCCCTGGCGCATGCATGTCGACAGTGGGCCCAGCGCGCCGGTCTGATTGACGCCGCGTTTCTCTTCGGCGCTCGATGCGAGTACGAGCGTCTTCTTGCTGTCGTTCGTGAAGAACTTGGCGCTGATCGTGGCGAGTTCACGGATCTAATGAAGCGGTGGAGTCGCTGTCGCGGTGGACCCGGCGAGTCGGCGATCTTGGCCTTCGGGGCGCAGAGTGCACGGTGGTTGCACCCCCACCGGTCTTGTCGCCATCGGCTCGCACCTGGCTGGCTTGCCGCGGCTGCGATGTGGTCGGCTGCCGTGGAGTGTCGCCGTTGGCGAAGCCGATGAGGCTCTGAATGGTGGCCCTCCAGTCGTCGATCTTGTCTAGCGTTGGAGGGAAGTCTAGGAGCAGTTGAGCTCGCGCCAAAGCTTCTGCTGCAGTGGCGGGCAGCGGTGGCGAACGGTGCGAGGAGTGGGATATGCTCGGACTTCCAACGATGTTAGAAGGAGCAGTATTCCGTCCAGGCGACCGTGCCTCGCTCGCGCCAGCACGTTGGCGTGCATGCTGGCCTTGAGCATCCCGAGATCTGCCAGCTCGATTTGGGTCCAGCGAACGTATGGTACCGTGAGTACCACGACGCTGCTGGTCTCGCGCTTCCTGAGATGGGCGCGGAGCATCTACGACGCCCGGTCGTCGTGGGAGCCTGCTATGCCACCGACGGGCAGCGCAGCCTTGTCCTTGGACCTGGCGGCACCGTGGGCTCCCTCGTCGGCGCCCGTTCTTCCGCTGGCGTCTTCCCCACCAGCCATTTGCTCTGGCGACGGTGGGTTCGACGCGGACGGAGCAGCCGCCTCCGAAGACTTCTTCTTCGGTGGCATGTCGATGAAGTCGATGAAGATCTAGCTCGCGTGAACGCCGGATCAGGTTCACACAACCTCGACGCCCCCTACCTGGCGCGCCAAAGATGTCGGGGAAATCTGACTCCTCGAGCACCTATGGGGACGGAACCCATTTTGGTTCGGCGGGGGGCGGAGGTCGCGCAAAGAGCGGATTGAGGCGAGGCACACGAGGGATTTTACCCAGCTTCGGAGCTCTCCGGAGAGATAATACTCCTACAGCTGCTTTGTGGATTGTATTGAGTTCTTGCTCGGGAGCGCTGAGTGCTACAGTACACACCAGCAGCTAACGAGACCGAGCGTGAGTGTTCTACTGTTCGTCCTCCCTCTCTACTTTGTGCATGGGCCTCCTTTTATATGCTCAAGGGGTCTCCAACAGGTGGCAACGTAGGCAAGGGCAAAAATGGAAAGGTGTTGCGGTAGGTACAGCTACCTACACAGTGTTGTTGGGGAACGTAGCAGAAATTTAAAATTTTCCTATGTGTCACCAAGATCTATCTATGGAGAAACCAGCAACGAGGGGAAAGAGAGTGCATCTACATACCCTTGTAGATCGCTAAGCGGAAGCGTTCAAGTGAACGGGGTTGATGGAGTCGTACTCGTCGTGATCCAAATCACCGATGACCAAATGCCGAACGGACGGCACCTCCGTGTTCAACACACGTACAACCCGGTGACGTCTCCCATGCCTTGATCCAGCAAGGGGAGAGGGAGAGGTTGAGGAAGACTCCATCCAGCAGCAGCACAATGGCGTGGTGGTGGTGGAGGAGCGTGGCAATCCTGCAGGGCTTCGCCAAGCACCTACGGGAGAGGAGGAGGTGTCACGGGAGGGAGGGAGGCGCCAGGGCTTCAGGTGTGTCTGCCCTCCCTCCCCTCCACTATATATAGGGGCAAGGGAGAGGGGGGGAGGCGCAGCCTTGCTCCTTCCTCCAAGGAAGGGGTGCGGCCAAGGGGGGAGGAGTCCATCCTCCCCAAGGCACCTCGGAGGTGCCTTCCCCTTTGAGGACTCTCCCCTTTTTCTTATATCTTGGCGCATGGGCCTCTTGGGGCTGGTGCCCTTGGCACATATAGGCCAAGGCGCACCCCCTACAGCCCATGTGGCCCCCCGGGGCAGGTGGACCCCCCCGGTGGACCCCCTGACCCCTTTCGGCACTCCCGGTACAATACCGATAAAGTGCGAAACTTTTCTGGCGACCAAAATAAGACTTCCCATATATAAATCTTTACCTCCGGACCATTCCGGAACTCCTCGTGACGTCCGATATCTCATCCGGGTCTCTGAACAACATTCGGTAACCACATACAAACTTCCTTTATAACCCTAGCATCATCGAACCTGAAGTGTGTAGACCCTACGGGTTCGGGAAGCATGCAGACATGACCGAGACGTTCTCCGGTCAATAACCAACAGCGGGATCTGGATACCCATGTTGGTTCCCACATGTTCCACGATGATCTCATCGGATGAACCACGATGTCGAGGATTCGATCAATCCCGTATACAATTCCCTTTGTCTAGCGGTATAGTACTTGCCCGAGATTTGATCGTCGGTATCTCGATACCTTGTTCAATCTCGTTACTGGCAAGTCTCTTTACTCGTTCCGTAACACATCATCCCGTGATCAACTCCTTGATCACATTGTGCACATTATGATGATGTCCTACCGAGTGGGCCCAGAGATACCTCTCCGTCACACGGAGTGACAAATCCCAGTCTCGATTCGTGCCAACCCAACAGACACTTTCGGAGATACCTATAGTGCACCTTTATAGCCACCCAGTTACGTTGTGACGTTTGGCACACCCAAAGTATTCCTACGGTATCCGGGAGTTGCACAATCTCATGGTCTAAGGAAATGATACTTGACATTAGAAAAGCTTTAGCATACGAACTACACGATCTTGTGCTAGGCTTTAGGATTGGGTCTTGTCCATCACATCATTCTTCTAATGATGTGATCCCGTTATCAATGACATCCAATGTCCATGGTCAGGAAACCGTAACCATCTATTGATCAACAAGCTAGTCAACTAGAGGCTTACTAGGGACATGGTGTTGTCTATGCATCCACACATGTATCTGAGTTTCCTATCAATATAATTCTAGCATGGATAATAAATGATTATCATGAACAAGGAAATATAATAATAACCTATTTATTATTGCCTCTAAGTCATATTTCCAACAGTCTCCCACTTGCACTAGAGTCAATAATCTAGTTCACATCGCCATGTGATTGCAATGATTCCAACACCCATGGGGTTTGATCATATCTCGCTTGTGAGAGAGGTTACTAGTCAACGGGTCTGAATCTTTCAGATCCGTGTGTGCTTTACAAATATCTATGTCATATCCTATATGCAGCTACCACGCTCTATTTGGAGCTATTCCAAATAACTGTTCTACTATACGAATCCAGTTTACTACTCAGAATAATCTAGATTAGTGTCAAAGCTTGCATCGGCGTAACCCTTTACGACGAACTCTTTTACCACCTCCATAATCGAGAAAATTCCTTAGTCCACTAGTTACTAAGGATAACTTTGACCGTTGTCCTGTGATCCATTTCTAGATCACACTTGTACCCCTTGACTGACTCATGGTTTGGCACACTTCAGGTGCGGCACATAACATAGCATACTTTAGAGCCTACGACTAAAGCATAGGGGACGACCTTCGTCCTTTCCCTCTATTCTGCCGTGGTCATGTCTTGAGTCTTGCTCAATACTCACACCTTGTAACACAGCCGAAAACTCCTTCTTTGCTGGTCTATTTTGAACTCCTTCAAAATATTGTCGTGGTATGTGTTTGTTTGAAAGTACTATTAAGCGATTTTGATCTATCCTTATAGATCTTGATGCTCAATGTTTAAGTAGCTTAATCCAGGTTTTCATTGAAAAACATTTTTCAAACAACCCTATATGCCTTCCAGAAATTCTACATCATTTCCGATAAACAATATGTCAACAACATATACTAATCAGAAATTCTATAGTGCTCCCACTCACTTCTTTGGAAATACAAGTTTCTCATAAACTTTGTATAAACCCAAATCTTTGATCATCTCATCAAAGCATACATTCCAACTCCGAGATGCTTACTCCAGTCCTTAGAAGGATTGCTGGAGCTTTGTGTTGGGGAACGTAGCAGAAATTCAAAATTTTCCTACGTGTCACCAAGATCCATCTATGGAGAAACTAGCAACGAGGGGACGAAGAGTGCATCTACATACCCTTGTAGATCGGTAAGCGGAAGCATTCAAGTGAACGGGGTTGATGGAGTCGTACTCGCCGTGATCCAAATCACCGATGATCCTAGTGCCGAACGGACGGAACCTCCGCGTTCAACACACGTACAGCCCGGTGACGTCTCCCATGCCTTGATCCAGCAAGGAGAGAGGGAGAGGTTGAGGAAGACTCCATCCAGCAACAGCACAATGGCGTGGTGATGATGGAGGAGCGTGGTACTCCAGCAGGGCTTCGCCAAGCACGTGACAGAGGAGGAGAGGTGTTGGGGAGGGGAGGGGCTGCGCCTTGGATCAGGTATGAAGTCCTCCATCTCCCCCACTATATATAGGAGGGCCAAGGGGTGGGCGCCGGCCCTAGGAGATCCAATCTCCTAGGGGGGGCGGCGGCCAAGGGAGGTTTCCCTGCCCCCCCAAGGCACCTAGGGTTGCCTTCCCCTTATGGGACTCTCCCTTTAGTGTTTCCCCCACACTAGGCGCATGGGCCCTAGGGGAAAGTGGCGCCCCAGCCCACTTTGGGCTGGATCCCTTCCCACTTCAGCCCATGGGACCCTCCGGGATAGGTGGCCCCACCCGGTGGTCCCCCGGGACCCTTCAGGTGGTCCCGGTACAATACCGATGACCCCGAAACTTGACCCGATGGCCGAAATAGGACTTCCTATATATAAATCTTTACCTCCGGACAATTCCGGAACTCCTCGTGATGTCCAGGATCTCATCCGGGACTCCGAACAACATTCGTTAACCACATACAAACTTTCTTTATAACCCTAGCGTCATCGAACCTTAAGTGTGTAGACCCTACGGGTTCGGGAACCATGCAGACATGACCGAGACGTTCTCCAGTCAATAACCAACAGCGGGATCTGGATACCCATGTTGGTTCCCACATGTTCCACGATGATCTCATCGGATGAACCACGATGTCGAGGATTCGATGAATCCCGTATACAATTCCCTTTGTCTAGCGGTATTGTACTTGCCCGAGATTCGATCGTCGGTATCCCGATACCTTGTTCAATCTCGTTACTGGCAAGTATCTTTACTCGTTCTGTAACACATCATCCCGTAATCAACTCCTTGATCACATTGTGCAAATTATGATGATGTCCTACCGAGTGGGCCCAGAGATACCCTTCCGTCACACGGAGTGACAAATCCCAGTCTCAATTCGTGCCAACCCAACAAACACTTTCGGAGATACCCGTAGTGCACCTTTATAGCCACCCAGTTACGTTGTGACGTTTGGCACTCCCAAAGCACTCCTACGGTATCCGGGAGTTGCACAATCTCATGGTCTAAGGAAACGATACTTGACATTAGAAAAGCTTTAGCATACGAACTACATGATCTTGTGCTAGGCTTAGGATTGGGTCTTGTCCATCACATCATTCTTCTAATGATGTGATCCTGTTATCAATGACATCCAATGTCCATGGTCAGGGAACTGTAACCATCTATTGATCAATGAGCTAGTCAACTAGAGGCTTACTAGGGACATGGTGTTGTCTATGTATCCACACATGTATCTGAGTTTCCTATCTATACAATTCTAGCATGGATAATAAACGATTATCATGAACAAGGAAATATAATAATAATCAATTTATTATTGCCTCTAGGGCATATTTCCAACAGTCTCCCACTTGCACTAGAGTCAATAATCCAGTTCACATCGATATGTGATTAACACTCAAAGTCACATCCCTATGTGACTAACACCCAAGAGTTCTGGGTTTGATCATGTTATGCTTGTGAGAGAGGTTATAGTCAACGGGTCTGAAACATTCAGATGCGTATGTACTTCGCAAATTTCTAAGTCATCTTGTAGATGCAACTACTACGCTACCTTTGGAGCTATTCCAAATAACTGTTCTACTATACGAATCCAGTTTACTACTCAGAATAATCTGGATTAGTGTCAAAGTTTGCATCGGCGTAACCCTTTACGACGAACTCTTTTACCACCTCCATAATCGAGAAAATTCCTTAGTCCACTAGTTACTAAGGACAAGTTTGACCGCTGTCTTGTGATCCATTTCTAGATCACACTTTTACCCCTTGACTGACTCATGGTTTGGCACACTTCAGGTGCGGTACACAACATAGCATACTTTAGAGCCTACGACTAAAGCATAGGGGACGACCTTCGTCCTTTCTCTCTATTCTGCCGTGGTCAGGTTTCGAGTCTTACTCAATGTTGACACCTTATAACACAGCCAAGAACTCCTTCTTTGCCGATCTATTTTGATCTCCTTCAAAATCTTGTCGTGGTATGTGTTTGTTTGAAAGTACTATTAAGCGATTTTGATCTATCCTTATAGATCTTGATGCTCAATGTTCAAGTAGCTTAATCCAGGTTTTCCATTGAAAAACACTTTTCAAGTAACCCTATATGCTTTCCAGAAATTCTACATCATTTTTGATCAACAATATGTCAACAACATATACTCATCAGAAATTCTATAGTGCTCCCACTCACTTCTTTGGAAATACAAGTTTCTCATAAACTTTGTATAAACCCAAAATATTTGATCATCTCATCAAAGTGTACATTCCAACTCCGAGATGCTTACTCCAGTCCTTAGAAGGATTGCTGGGGCTTTGCATACTTGTTAGCATCTTTCAGGATCGACAAAATCTTCTGGTTGTATCACATACAACCTTTCCTCAAGAACAAGGAAACAATATTTTGACATCCTATCTGCAAGATTTCATAAATAATGCAGTACCTGTTAATTCCAACAGACTCTTAGCATCGCTACGAGTGAGAAAGTCACATCGTAGTCAACTCCTTGAACTTGTCGGGAAACATCTTAACGACAAGTCGAGCTTTCTTAATGGTGACATTTACCATCATTGTCCGTCTTCCTTTTAAAATCCATCTGTACTCAACAGCCTCACGACCATCGAGCCGTTCTGCCAAAAGTCTACACTTTGTTTTCATACATGGATCCTCTCTCGGATTTTATGGCCTCGAGCCATTCATCGAAATCCGGGCCCACCATCGCTTCTCCATAGCTCGTAGGCTCATTGTTGTCTAGCAACATGACTTCCAAGACAGGATTACGTACCACTCTGAAGTAGTACGCATCCTTGTCATCCTACGAGGTTTGGGAGTGACTTGATCCGAAGTCTCATGATCACTATCATAAGCTTCCACTTCAATTGGTGTAGGTGCCATAGGAACAACTCCTGTGCCCTGCTACACACTAGTTGAAGTGACGGTTCAATAACCTCATCAAGTCTCCACCATCCTCCCACTCAAGTCTTTCGAGAGAAATTTTTTCCTCGAGAAAGGACCCGATTTGAGAAACAATCCCTATTGCTTTCGGATCTGAGACAGGAGGTATACCCAACTGTTTTGGGTATCCTATGAAGATGCATTTATCCGCTTTGGGTTCGAGCTTATCAGCCTGAAACTTTTTCACATAAGCGTCGCAGCCCCAAACTTATAAGAAATGACAGCTTAGGTTTTCTCTAAACCATAGTTCATACGGTGTCATCTTATCGGAATTACGTGTTGCCCTATTTAAAGTGAGTGCGGTTGTCTCTAATGCCTAACCCATGAACGATAGTGGTAATTCGATAAGAGACATCATGGTATGCATCATATCCAATAGGGTGCAGTTATGTTGTTCGGACACACCATCACACTATGGTGTTCCAGGCGGTACTAGTCGTGAAACAATTTCCACAATGTCTCAATTGTGTACCAAACTCGCAACTCATATATTCATCTCTATGATCATATCATAGATATTTTATCCTCTTGTCACGATGATCTTCAGCTTCATTCTGAAATTACTTGAACCATTCAATAATTCAGACTTGTGTTTCATCAAGTAAATATGCTCAGTATCTACTCAAATCATCTGTGAAGTAAGAGCATAACGATATCCATTGCTTGCCTCAGCACTCATTGGACTGCACACATCAAAATGTGTTACTTCCAACAAGTTGCTTTCTTGTTCCATTTTACTGAAACCGAAGCTTTCAGTCATCTTGCACATGTGGTATGATTTGCATGTCTCAAGCGATTCAAAATCAAGCGAGTCCAAACGGTCCATCTGCATGGAGTTTCTTCATGCGTATATACCAATAGACATGGTTCACATGTCTCAATCCTTTTCAAAAATGAGTGAGTCCAAAGATCCATCAACATGGAGCTTCTTCATGCGTTTTATACCAATATGACTTACATGGCAGTGCCACAAGTAGGTGGTACTATCACTACTATCTTATATCTTTTGGCATGAACATGTGTATCACTACGATCGAGATTTTCATAAACCATCCATTTTAGGTGCAAGACCATTGAAGGTATTATTCAAATAAACAGAGTAACTATTATTCTCTTTAAATGAATAACCGTATTGCGATAGACATAATCCAATCATGTCTATGCTCAACGCAAACACCAAATAACAATTATTTAGGTTTAACACCAATCTCGATGGTAGAGGGAGCGTGCGATGCTTGATCACATCAACCTTGGAAACACTTCCAACACATCTCGTTAGCTCACCTTTAGCTAGTCTCCGTTTATTCCGTAGCTTTTATTTCGAGTTACTAACACTTAGCAACCGAACCGGTATCTTTTACCCTGATGCTACTAGGAGTACTATTAAAGTACACATTCACATAATGTATATCCAATATACTTCTATCGACAGCCTTCTCATCTACCAAGTATCTAGGGTAATTCTGCTCTAGTAGCTGTTCCCCTCATTACAGAAGCACTTAGTCTCGGGTTTGGGTTCAACCTTGGGTTTCTCCATTAGAGCAGCAGCTGATTTGCCGTTTCATGAAGGATCCCTTCTTGCCCTTGCCCTTCTTGAAACTAGTGGTTTCACTAACCATCAATAATTGATGCTCCTTCTTGATTTCTACTTTCGCGGTGTCAAACATCGCGAATATTTCAAGGATCATCATATCTATCCCTGATATGTTATAGTTCATTACGAAGCTATAGCAGCTTGGTGGCAATGACTTTGGAGAAACATCACTATCTTGTCTGGAAGATCAACTCCCACTCGATTCAAGTGATTGTTGTACTCAGACAATCTGAGCACAAGCTCAACGATTAAGCTTTTCTCCCTTAGTTTGCAGGCCGAGAAAATCGTCGGAGGTCTTATACCTCTTGACGTGGGCACGAGCCTGAAATCCCAATTTCAGCCCTCGAAACATCTCATATGTTTCGCGACATTTCAAAAAATGTCTTCGGTGCTTCAATTCTAAACCATTTATCATTACCGAACTATCATGTAGTTATCAAAACGTGTATGTCAGATGTTCGCAACATCCACAGACCACGTTCGAGGTCCAGCACACCGAGCGGTGCATTAGGGACACAAGCCTTCTACTGTCCGCATAATTGCTACTATCAACTTTCAACTATATTTTCTCTAGGAACATATCTAAAACAGTAGAACTAAAGCGCGAGCTTACGACATAATTTGCAAAGATGTTTTGACTATGTTCAGGATAATTAAGTTCATCTTATGAACTCCCACTCAGATAGACATCCCTCTAGTTATCTAAGTGATTACATGATCTGAGTCAACTAGGCCGTGTCCGATCATCACGTGAGATGGACTAGTCAACGTCGGTGAACATCTTCATGTTGATCGTATCTACCATACGACTCATGCTCGACCTTTCGGTCTTCTGTGTTCCGAGGCCATGTTTGTACATGCTAGGCTCGTCAAGTCAACCTAAGTGTTTGCATGTGTTCCGAGGCCATGTCTGTACATGCTAGGCTCGTCAACACCCGTTGTATTCGAACGTAAGAATCTATCACACCCGATCATCACGTGGTGCTTCAAAACGACGAACTTTCGCAACGGTGCACAGTTAGGGGGAACACTTTCTTGAAATTTTTAATGAGGGATCATCTTATTTACTATCGTCGTTCTAAGCAAATAAGATGTATAAACATGATAAACATCACATGCAATCAAATAGTGACATGATATGGCCATCATCACTTTGCTCCTTTTGATCTCCATCTTTGGGGCTCCACGATCATCGTCGTCACCGGCATGACACCATGATCTCCATCATCATGATCTCCATCATCGTGTCTTCATGAAGTTGTCACGTTAACTATTACTTCTACTACTATGGCTAACGCTTTAGCAATAAAGTAAAGTAATTACATGACGTTTATGTTGACACGCAGGTCATAAATAAATTAAAGACAACTCCTATGGCTCCTGCCGGTTGTCATACTCATCGACATGCAAGTCGTGATTCCTATTACAAGAACATGATCAATCTCATACATCACATATATCATCATCACATCCTTTTGGCCATATCACATAACATGGCATACCCTGCAAAAACAAGTTAGACGTCCTCTAATTGTTGTTTGCATGTTTTACGTGGCTGCTATGGGTTTCTAGCAATAACGTTTCTTACCTACGCAAAACCACAACATGATATGTCAATTGCTATTTACCCTTCATAAGGACCCTTTTCATCGAATCCGATCCGACTAAAGTGGGAGAGACTGGCACCCGCTCGCCACCTTATGCAACTAGTGCATGTCAGTCGGTGGAACCTGTCTCACGTAAGTGTACGTGTAAGGTCGGTCCGGGCCGCTTCATCCCACAATGCCGCCGAATCAAGATTGACTAGTAACGGTAAGCATATTGAACAAAATCAACACCCACAACTACTTTGTGTTCTACTCGTGCATGGAATCTACGCAATAGACCTAGCTCATGATGCCACTGTTGGGGAACGTAGCAGAAATTCAAAATTTTCCTACGTGTCACCAAGATCCATCTATGGAGAAACTAGCAACGAGGGGAAGAAGAGTGCATCTACATACCCTTGTAGATCGCTAAGCGGAAGCGTTCAAGTGAACGGGGTTGATGGAGTCGTACTCGTCGTGATCCAAATCACCGATGATCCTAGTGCCGAACGGACGGCACCTCCGCGTTCAACACACGTACAGCCCGGTGACGTCTCCCATGCCTTGATCCAGCAAGGAGAGAGGGAGAGGTTGAGGAAGACTCCATCCAGCAACAGCACAACGGTGTGGTGATGATGGAGGAGCGTGGTACTCCAGCAGGGCTTCGCCAAGCACGTGACGGAGGAGGAGAGGTGTTGGGGAGGGGAGGGGCTGCGCCTTAGATCAGGTATGAAGTCCTCCATCTCCCCCACTATATATAGGAGGGCCAAGGGGGGGGCGCCGGCCCTAGGAGATCCAATCTCCTAGGGGGGGCGGCGGCCAAGGGAGGTTTCCCTCCCCCCAAGGCACCTAGGGGTGCCTTCCCCTTATGGGACTCTCCCTTTAGGGTTTCCCCCACACTAGGCGCATGGGCCCTAGGGGAAAGTGGCGCCCCAGCCCACTTTGGGCTGGATCCCTTCCCACTTCAGCCCATGGGACCCTCCGGGATAGGTGGCCCCACCCGGTGGTCCCCCGGGACCTTTCAGGTGGTCCCGGTACAATACCGATGACCCCGAAACTTGTCCCGATGGCCGAAATAGGACTTCCTATATATAAATCTTTACCTCCGGACCATTCCGGAACTCCTCGTGACGCCCGGGATCTCATCCGGGACTCCGAACAACATTCGGTAACCACATACAAACTTCCTTTATGACCCTAGCGTCATCGAACCTTGAGTGTGTAGACCCTACGGGTTCGGGAACCATGCAGACATGACCGAGACATTCTCCAGTCAATAACCAACAGCGGGATCTGGATACCCATGTTGGTTCCCACATGTTCCACGATGATCTCATCGGATGAACCACGATGTCGAGGATTCGATGAATCCCGTATACAATTCCCTTTGTCTAGCGGTATTGTACTTGCCCGAGATTCGATCGTCGGTATCCCGATACCTTGTTCAATCTCGTTACTGGCAAGTCTCTTTACTCGTTCCGTAGCACATCATCCCGTAATCAACTCCTTGATCACATTGTGCACATTATGATGATGTCCTACCGAGTGGGCCCAGAGATACCCTTCCGTCACACGGAGTGACAAATCCCAGTCTCGATTCGTGCCAACCCAACAAACACTTTCGGAGATACCCGTAGTGCACCTTTATAGCCACCCAGTTACGTTGTGACGTTTGGCACACCCAAAGCACTCCTACGGTATCCGGGAGTTACACAATCTCATGGTCTAAGGAAACGATACTTGACATTAGAAAAGCTTTAGCATACGAACTACATGATCTTGTGCTAGGCTTAGGATTGGGTCTTGTCCATCACATCATTCTTCTAATGATGTGATCCCGTTATCAATGACATCCAATGTCCATGGTCAGGAAATTGTAACCATCTATTGATCAACGAGCTAGTCAACTAGAGGCTTACTAGGGACATGGTGTTGTCTATGTATCCACACATGTATCCGAGTTTCCTATCAATACAATTCTAGCATGGATAATAAACGATTATCATGAACAAGGAAATATAATAATAATCAATTTATTATTGCCTCTAGGGCATATTTCCAACACTTTGCATACTTGTTAGCATCTTTCAGGATTGACAAAAATCTTCTGGTTGTATCACATACAACCTTTCTTCAACAAAATCGTCGAGGAAACAATGTTTTGACATCCTATCTGCACAATTTCATAAATAATGCAGTAATCGCTAACATAATTCCAACAGACACTTAGCATCGCTACGAGTGAGAAAGTCTCATCACAGTCAACTCCTTGAACTTGTCGGAAAACATCTTAATGACAAGTCGAGCTTTCTTAATGGTGACATTTACCATCATTGTCCGTCTTCCTTTTAAAATCCATCTGTACTCAACAGCCTCACGACCATCGAGCCGATCTGCCAAAGTCTACACTTTGTTTTCATACATGGATCCTCTCTCGGATTTTATGGCCTCGAGCCATTCATCGGAATCCGGGCCCACCATCGCTTCTCCATAGCTCGTAGGTTCATTGTTGTCTAGCAACATGACGTTCAAGACAAGATTACGTACCACTCTGAAGTAGTACGCATCCTTGTCATCCTACGAGGTTTGGGAGTGACTTGATCCGAAGTCTCATGATCACTATCATAAGCTTCCACTTCAATTGGTGTAGGTGCCATAGGAACAACTCCTGTGCCCTGCTACACACTAGTTGAAGTGACGGTTCAATAACCTCATCAAGTCTCCACCTTCCTCCCACTCAAGTCTTTCGAGAGAAATTTTTCCTCGAGAAAGGACCCGATTTGAGAAACAATCCCTATTGCTTTCGGATCTGAGACTGGAGCTATACCCAATGTCTTGGGTGTCCTATGAAGATGCATTTATCCGCTTTGGGTTCGAGCTTATCAGCCTGAAACTTTTCACATAAGCGTCGCAGCCCCAAACTTTTAAGAAATGACAGCTTAGGTTTCTCTAAACCATAGTTCATACGGTGTCATCTCATCGGAATTACGTGGTGCCCTATTTAAAGTGAGTGCGGTTGTCTCTAATGCCTAACCCATGAACGATAGTGGTAATTCGATAAGAGACATCATGGTATGCATCATATCCAATAGGGTGCAGTTATGATGTTCGGACACACCATCACACTATGGTGTTCCAGGCGGTACTAGTCGTGAAACAATTTCCACAATGTCTCAATTGTGTACCAAACTCGCAACTCATATATTCATCTCTATGATCATATCATAGATATTTTATCCTCTTGTCACGACGATATTCAACTTCATTCTGAAATTACTTGAACCATTCAATAATTCAGACTTGTTTTTGATCAAGTAAATATGCTCAGTATCTACTCAAATCATCTGTGAAGTAAGAGCATAACGATATCCACTACGTGCCTCAGCACTCATTGGACTGCACACATCAAAATGTGTTACTTCCAACAAGTTGCTTTCTTGTTCCATTTTACTGAAACCGAAGCTTTCAGTCATCTTGCCCATGTGGTATGATTTGCATATCTCAAGTGATTCAAAATCAAGTGAGTGCATCTACATACCCTTGTAGATCGCTAAGCGGAAGCGTTCAAGTGAACGGGGTTGATGGAGTCGTACTCGTCGTGATCCAAATCACCGATGACCAAGTGCCGAACGGACGGCACCTCCGCGTTCAACACACGTACAGCCCGGTGACGTCTCCCATGCCTTGATCCAGCAAGGGGAGAGGGAGAGGTTGAGGAAGACTCCATCCAGCAGCAGCACAACGGCGTGGTGGTGGTGGAGGAGCGTGGCAATCCTGCAGGGCTTCGCCAAGCACCTGCGGGAGAGGAGGAGGTGTCACGGGAGGGAGGTTGGCGCCAGGGCTTCAGGTGTGTCTGCCCTCCCTCCCCTCCACTATATATAGGGGCAAGGGAGAGGGGGGGAGGCGCAGCCTTGCCCCTTCCTCCAAGGAAGGGGTGCGGCCAAGGGGGGAGGAGTCCATCCTCCCCAAGGCACCTCGGAGGTGCCTTCCCCTTTGAGGACTCTCCCCTTTTTCTTATATCTTGGCGCATGGGCCTCCTGGGGCTGGTGCCCTTGGCCCATATAGGCCAAGGCGCACCCCCTACAGCGCATGTGGCCCCCCGGGGCAGGTGGACCCCCCCCCCCCCCGGTGGACCCCCTGACCCCTTTCGGCACTCCCGGTACAATACCGATAAAGTGCGAAACTTTACTGGCGACCAAAATAAGACTTCCCATATATAAATCTTTACCTCCGGACCATTCCGGAACTCCTCGTGACATCCGGGATCTCATCCGGGACTCCGAACAACATTCGGTAACCACATACAAACTTCCTTTATAACCCTAGCGTCATCGAACCTTAAGTGTGTAGACCCTACGGGTTCGGGAAGCATGCAGACATGACCGAGACGTTCTCCAGTTAATAACCAACAGCCGGATCTAGATACCCATGTTGGTTCCCACATGTTCCACGATGATCTCATCGGATGAACCACGATGTCGAGGATTCGATCAATCCCGTATACAATTCCCTTTGTCTAGCGGTATAGTACTTGCCCGAGATTCGATCGTCGGTATCTCGATACCTTGTTCAATCTCGTTACTGGCAAGTCTCTTTACTCGTTCCGTAACACATCATCCCGTGATCAACTCCTTGATCACATTGTGCACATTATGATGATGTCCTACTGAGTGGGCCCAGAGATACCTCTCCGTTACACGGAGTGACAAATCCCAGTCTCGATTTGTGCCAACCCAACAGTCACTTTTGGAGATACCCGTAGTGCACCTTTATAGCCACCCAGTTACGTTGTGACGTTTGGCACACCCAAAGTATTCCTACGGTATCCGGGAGTTGCACAATCTCATCGTCTAAGGAAATGATACTTGACATTAGAAAAGCTTTAGCATACGAACTACACGATCTTGTGCTAGGCTTTAGGATTGGGTCTTGTCCATCACATCATTCTTCTAATGATGTGATCCCGTTATCAATGACATCCAATGTCCATGGTCAGGAAACCGTAACCATCTATTGATCAACGAGCTAGTCAACTAGAGGCTTACTAGGGACATGGTGTTGTCTATGCATCCACACATGTATCTGAGTTTCCTATCAATACAACTCTAGCATGGATTATAAACGATTATCATGAACAAGGAAATATAATAATAACCTATTTATTATTGCCTCTAGGGCATAGTTCCAACAAGTGTATCATACCTAACCCCGACGGCAGGGGACAAGGGCATTAAATGCCTATCTACGTCGCCCAGACAGTGCAGAAAAGGGACCGTCAGGGGCGCCACCTCTTGCCACGATGGCGATCTTTTCAGCGCCGCATGCCACAGTGTACCCCTGGCTTCACAGCCTCCCGCCACGTACGCCTGGAAGGGTCCCAGAGCGACACGTAGGTGGGTGTGCTGGAGCGCAAGTACAGAGTGGTGGCTTGCTGTGGCAAGCGTCTTGCCGCGGCCGTTGTCTTGCCGCGTCCGGGAGCTTGACGCTCGCTGGGTCTTGCCGGGACGCGTGGCGCGTCGCGGCAAGTTTCTTGAGATGCCTTGGTTGGCCTTCCCGGCAAGCTCCTCTTGCCGGGGTCTTGTGCCTTGAGTGGCCTTCCCGCCAAGCTCCTCTTGCCGGGGACTTGTCTTCTTGGCTTAAATACTTTGTTCTTGAGTGGCTCCAAAGGAACCAGGGAGGACCTTGGCGGTCACCTAGCAAGCCTTGCCGCGGGGTGCTGCGACTGCCCGTGCACAAGTTCG
The DNA here is from genome assembly GCA_032464435.1 of Aegilops umbellulata. Classification (NCBI taxonomy): domain Eukaryota; kingdom Viridiplantae; phylum Streptophyta; class Magnoliopsida; order Poales; family Poaceae; genus Aegilops; species Aegilops umbellulata. The sequence goes on from CP136057.1 coordinate 362,607,734, forward strand.
GGATACTAGGGTACCCCTACTCTAGTACACCGACAGGGGTCGCGAGAAGAGCGGATCAAATAGATAGCACACGGTTCCTTTATGCAGGTTCGGGCCGCGAGGATGCGTAAAACCCTACTCCTACTTTGCTGGATTGTTTATCTGTGTTCTTGAGCTAGCAATGGGCGTCCAGAGCTCCAAAAAGCCCGAATCCTCCACCTGCTCGCCTCGGGCCTCCTTTTATAGGAAAGGGGTCGCCACAGTGGCACACAGGAGGTGGAAAGGGTACAGTAAGGCGAGGTTATCCCTCGCATTACATGACAAGGCGCATTTAATGCGCCTTGCTTAGGTGTCCTTGCTTTATCGGGGACGGGGGAGAGCCTCGTCTCGTCCGTCGCCGCTCCCTCTTGTGTGGAGACGCGCCCCGGCCAGCGGTGCTTGTGGTGCCATGTAGGCAGGCACACAGCTAAGGTGGCGCAGTGGTGGGTCTCCACGAAGATCTGTACGCCGCCACGCAGGTGCCTGCCCAAATGGTTGGGTCGGCAGCTGCATGCGAACGACGATGGAGGTGCGGCTCATGCGGGCCTGATGGTGGCCCCACGGGCGTCCTTGGCAAGGGCCTTGCCGGGGCCCCGGCAAGGGTCTTGCCGTGGCGCCCGCTGTCATCCCCGGCAAGGCTCTTGCCGGGGGCCTTGTGGTCCTCCTTGGCTGGGATCCCGCCAAGGACCATCTCCTTCTTAAGTGGGTATCTGATCTTGAATGTCTTCAGAAAGATCTGCATGCCACCACGGGGATGTCTCCCAAATCCTTGCCCCATGGGGCAGTGGACTCGTGTAACGCCCCAAATGTAACTTGCCATATTTGTAATCCAACTCTTGACATTTTCGGCATCGTGATATGATTTTCCCTCCATGGCTGGGTTTCCCTTCGTTTTGTATTTTGTTCATGTCATGCATTTCTTATCATGTCATCATGTGCATCGCATTCGCATACATGTTCGTCTCATGAATCCGAGCATTTTCCCCGTTGTCCGTTTTGCAATCCGGCGCTCCTATGTTCCCCGGCGTCACCTTTTACATTTCTTCGTGAGCGGGTATTAAACTTTCTCGGATTGGACCGAGGTTTGTCAAGCGTCCTTGGTGTAGCACCGGTAGACCGCCTGTCAAGTTTCGGGTCAATCGGAGGTCGTTTGGTACTCCAATGGTTAACCGGGTAACCGTGAAGGCCTCGTGTATGTTGCAGCCCAACACCCCTTCAAAACAGCCCGATAACCCATCTAAGACACTCCCATGTCCACCGCCGTTCGATCACGATCGTGTGGCCGGAAACCGCTCTCCATTTGGAGCTTCCTAGCTCCTTCTACCTATAAAAACACCTCCCCCTCCTCCATTTTCGGGCAAAAAAACCTAGCCCCGCACCCCTCCGCCGCGCCGGACGTGTCCGGTCCGCGCCGGACACCCGCGCTGCCGCCGCCCGACGAATCAGGGTGCGACACGTGGCAACCGGCCACCGCACGCGCCGCCGGCCCGCCGAGCCCGTGGCTGGCCCTCCCGCGGCCCGCGCCTCCGCCCGGCTCCCCGCCGCCCGGACCGCGCGCCCCGCGCCTCGCCCCCGCGCTCCGCCCGGTCGCCGTTCCCCGCCGCCGACGACCTCCATCGCCGTCCACCTCGCGCCGCCTCGAGGCGCCGCCTCCGCCCGGCTCCCCGCGCGCCCCCGGGCCGCGCCCGAGCGCCCGCGCCGGCGTCCCTCCGACCCCGCCGCTGCCGTCTCTCCGGCCGTCGCCCCGCGCCCTCCGGCGCATCTGCGGCGACGAACTCCGGCGGGCGCGCCGGATCTCAGATCCATCCCGCGACGGTTGACTTTCTCCTCCCCCCCCTAAAAACTGCTAAGTCCCGTAAAGTTTGCATGATTTAGTCATCTTCATCGCATCATATCTCGGCATCCGTAGGTCCGTTTCGAGCTTACAATATGTCAAATTGTTCGCCTCGAATAGTGCATCATTTCATTCCATTGCATCATTTTCATTTGAGGTCATCTTGATGCCCGAAATGCTGTTAGAAGAGGGCTATGTGATGTTAGTTTCTGAATCTTATCTGAACATGCACTTTTGTCATTTTTACCATGATTGATGTGTGTTTCCTATGAAGTTGTGTCCTACATGAGTTTTGTAATATGCCATGTTACCTTTCCAGAGAGTTATGACATGTATTTTTGTGACCTTTGTGGTGACTAGCACAAGCATGCAAACTAGAGTACTTGATGTTGCTGGTTTCAGAGACTTAGTAATTTCACCAAGTCCCTGTCTGTTGTTATTTTTGTGCCATGTGTTCATGATGTTTAGAGAGATCTATGCATATTTTGAGCATGATCAGTAATAGTGTTTTGAGCATAATGACTTTCTCTATCCATCCATGCCTTTGTTTGTATTTATGGAGTGCCTTAGCTTGAGTAAATCGAGCTCTACTTTTGCTATAAAATGTTGCTGGCAGATTGTTTACATGTTATTCGATTTTGCCAAGCTTGTTGTAGTTGATCCTTGCATGCTATGATGTTATTCTTGCCATGTCTAGTTTCTATGCCATGTCTTCATGATGTATGTATGCTTAGTTTATCATGCAATGCTCTGTAGTGAGTGCATCGAGCTCATAAACATGCCTACTTGTTATCTGTTTTTGACATGTCCAGTTTTCTGCTAAGTCTGAAACCTGTAACAAAACTTGCTTAGTGGACATGGGTCTTATCATATTTTCTGGTACTTTTTGGCTTATGGTCATTAAGGGACTTTTGTTAAGTGCTTTGAGTAGATCCGTTCCATGCCTTACTTTGCTATGTCCTGTTCCCGTAGCATGTTGTTTTATTGCTCTAAACATGTCATCCTGATGTTAATTTCTGGCATGTTATTTTCTCCAAGTCTGTGAACCTGTTATCTTTTGCACTTTTGCCATGCTTGTTTGAACCTGTTATGGTGTGATTTAGCCATAGATCAGTGTTCATCTTTTGTCAAGCATCTTGAGTAGATTACTGTCATATGCTTTGTTGATATGTTTGGGTGCAGTAGCCTAATTTCTTGATGCTTACTAAGTAACATCATGCTGTTAATGGCAGATTATCGTCATTCTTGTATTGCTTGTCTTTTGCAAACCGTGCATCCGATTCTGGTGATCTTTATATTGATTTCAACCGAAATCACCTCACCTATCCAGTGGCATACTTGGTTTGCCAAGATTATGCTTTGTTCATCCTTGTCCTTCCGGAGCATGCATATGCATTGCATATCACATCTCGCATATCATGCCATGTTTTGCATCATGTTGCTTGCGCATTGCATCGTGATTGATATTTGTCCCCTTTGCTTGTGTTCTTGTTGTGAGTAGAGCCGGGAGACGAGTACGTGAATGAGGAACCTGTTGAGAACGCTTTTGAGGACCAAGCTTTCGACAACTCTGAGAACCTTGCAGGCAAGATGACCATACCCTCCAAATCACTTCTATCTTTGCTTGCTAGATGCTCGCTCTTTTGCTATGCCTATGCTGCGATACCTACCACTTGCTATATCATGCCACCCATATTGCCTTGTCAGCCTCTAACCATCCATGTCCTAGCAAACCGTTGATTGGCTATGTTACCGCTTTGCTCAGCCCCTCTTATAGCGTTGCTAGTTGCAGGTGAAGATGAAGTTTGATCCTTGTTGGAACATGGACTTGTTGTTCCTTGTTGGAACATGTTTACTTGTTGGGATATCACAATACCTCTTTTATTTAATCAATGCATCTATATACTTGGTAAAGGGTGGAAGGCTCGGCCTTATGCCTGGTGTTTTGTTCCACTCTTGCCACCCTAGTTTCCGTCATACCGGTGTTATGTTCCTTGATTTTGCGTTCCTTACACGGTTGGGTGATTTATGGGACCCCCTTGACAGTTCGCTTTGAATAAGACTTTTCCAGCAAGGCCCAACATTGGTTTTACCATTTGCCACCTAAGCCTTTTTCCCTTGGGTTCTGCAGACTCAAGGGTCATCTTTATTTTAACCCCCTCGGGCCAGTTCTCCTTCGATTGCTGGTCCAAACTAGAGCCACTTGCGGTGCCGCCCCGAGGCAACTTGGGGTATCTTCAGTTGCCGTACATAGTGTTCATTCGGATGTGCCCTGAGACGAGATATGTGCAGCTCCTATCAGGATTTGTCGGCACAATCGGGCGGCTTTGCTGGACTTGTTTTATTACTGCCGAGATGTCTTGTAGTCCGGGATTCCGAGACTGATCGGGTCTTCCCGGTAGAAGGAATATCCTTCGTTGACCGTGAGAGCTTATAATGGGCTAAGTTGGGACACCCCTGCAGGGTATTATCTTTCGAAAGCCGTGCCCGCGGTTATGAGGCAGATGGGAATTTGTTAATGTACGGTTGTAGAAAACCCGAAGTTGACCTTAACTAAAACACATCAACCGTGTGTGTAACCGTGATGGTCTCTTCTCGGCGGGGTCCGGGAGGTGAACACGGTGTTGGAGTTATGTTTGATGTAGGTTGTTCTAGGATCATTTCTTGATCACTTCTAGCTTCACGACCGTGCTTTACTTCTCTTCTCGCTCTCTTTTGCGTTGTAGCCACCATATATGCTAGTCGCTTGCTGCAGCTCCACCTCACAATCCTTTCCTACCGATAAGCTTAAATAGTCTTGATCTCGCGGGTGTGAGATTGTTGAGTCCCCGTGACTGACAGATTCTACCACAACAGTTGCAGGTACCAACGATGCCAGTGCAGATGACGCAAACGAGCTCACTTGGGAGTTCGACGAGGAACGTGGCCGTTACTATGTTTCTTTTCCAGATGATCAGTAGTGGAGTCCAGTTGGGGTGATCCGGGGATCTATGTAGCATTTGGGGTAGTCTTCTTTCATTTTGGTACCGTAGTCGGACCTTGAGTGTAATTTGAATGATGGATGTTTATTTATGTATTGTGTGAAGTGGCGACTGTAAGCCAACTATGTATCTTTTTCCATTTATGTATTACATGGGTTGTGTGAAGATTACCTCACTTGCGACATTGCTTTCAATGCGGTTATGCCTCTAAGTCGTGCCTCGACACGTGGGAGATATAGCCGCGTCGAGGGTGTTACAAGTTGGTATCAGAGCCTTCCCCGACCTTAGGAGCCCCCACTGATTGATCGTTTTTAGCGGCCGAGTTGTGTCTAGAAAAATGTTTTGAGTCATTTAGGAATTATATATCGGAGAGTTTAGGAATTCTTTTTACTTCCCAGTCTCCTCATCGCTCTGGTAAGGCATCCTGACGTAGAGTTTTGACTCTTCTCTTCTCAAATTTCACTAATTTTTTTTAGGATCACGCGGGTATCTTAGAATCGTTCCGATGGTTTTATGATGACAATATTGTCTTGGTTGCCTCCCGTCGGCAGGGGTTTTAGAGGAGGTGTCCCGGGGAGTTGAGCTCCGAGGTGTTGTCGTCATAATTTTATCATTACAGTTCTGGAATACCTGAGTTAGTACGCCGACATCAAAAATCTCTTTTGTACAGTTGTTGGTGAGATAACCCTGATAGCCCAGTACTGAGGCGAGTGCGGGAGTATTGCCATGACTTGTATAACAGATGCTTTTCGAAGGTTGAGGTAGACGACTTCCGAGGATTTCTTGGTTATGTGTTGAAGGATGGATACAGCTGGATCTAGGTATTGTTAGTTTGGGTGATTTATTTTGTGTTCCCTGTATCCCCAACACCTGATTGCATAACCAGAAAGTTTCGGGAGTTTATAAGTGGGAATTCATGTAGCTCTAGTACTTCTTCCGCAGATATTTGGTTCGTGATTGGGTAATCCTTACCAAGTATTTGTTCACACCTGTAACTTGTTGATTTTATTCCTTACCTTGTTTTAAGTGGCTTCTCAGCTTATGGAAGTGTGATGATTTACTTTGGAATTCATTCGTTCATTCTCGTTCGAATGTTTATTGTGAAGACTATATGTTGCAATTTCGTTCCTTTGATTCAGCTTCAATATATATCTGTCAAGATGCTAATGGATGTCACCCTCTTCAGGATGGCTCCGCCAACGCGTCAGAATCCGGAAAGCAATGAAGGAAGTCAGGCTAACCCTCCGCCACCACCTCCGCCTCCGGAGGCATGGCAAGCCCTGATGACTGCCACAAATGCCAACGCTCAGATTCTGATTCAGCTCTTGCAAGATCGCAACCAAGGGCAAGATAATCAAGGGAATCAAGGCCAAGGCAACAATCAGCCGCACTTCGCTTCACTAAACCAGTTCCTTGCTAATCAGCCAAAGACCTTCAGCTACTTTGTCGAGGCCACAGACGCAGATGATTGGCTCATGGACATCAGCAAGCATTTCGAGTGCAGCAATGTCAGACCTGAGGACTTTGTCAAGTTTGCCTCTTTTCAACTCAAAGATCAAGCTGCTGAGTGGTTCCAGCAATACAAAGATTCCAGAGGAGGTCGTGTGATTACCTGGGATGATTTCCGCCATGACTTCAAAGCTCATCACATTCCAGAAAGTGTTGTTGAGCTTAAGCGTGAGGAATTCCGCAATCTCAAGCAAGGCACCATGTCTGTCTATCAATACAACACTCAGTTCCAGAAGCTCTCTCGTTTTGCGAGGCAAGACATCCCTGATGAGAAGAGTATGATCTACCAATTCAGACGTGGTCTTAGGGAAGATCTGCAACTTGCTCTCGTGCTTTTCGAGCCAATAAAGTATGATGAATTCTACAACATGGCGCTGAAACAAGAAGCTGCTCAGCTCAAGTGTGAGGCATCTAAGAAGAGAGTCAGAGACGCAGTTCAGTCTTCTTCTTCCTCACTTGTGGCAGCTAAGCAACAGAAGTTCTGGTTGCCTACTCCTCCTTCGTTCCGTCAGCCTTATCAGCAGAAGAACTCAAATGGTCGTGGATCCTCCCACCCACCCAACCCTGGCTATCAGAACAAGTCTCAGAACCAAGCTCCAAGGCCAAGTGCTCGTTACCATCGTCCGCTCTCAGAGGTGACTTGCAACAAATGTCAGCAGAAGGGTCACTATGCGAACAAGTGCTTCAACCAAAGGCGCCTTCCGCCTCCTCCTACTGTGAAATCTTCCAGCAATGAAGTGGTCAAACATAATCCTAAGCATACCAAGGTGAACATGTTGAATGCAGCTCAAGCGGAGGATTCTTCTGAAGTGATAATGGGTAATCTCTCAGTCAATGATATTCCTGCAAAAGTCTTATTTGATACTGGTGCATCACTTTCTTTCATATCGAGACCTTTTGTTGCCAAGCATGAGTTTGTGACGGAAAAGATTCCTATTTCGTTGAAGATTGTGTCCCCGGGCAAGCAAATGACATCTAATGTTTGTGTCCCGGATGTTTCTATCAAGATGGGCGACTATAGATTCTTGTCTAAACCAATTGTTCTTGGTGACTCTGATATTGATCTTATTCTCGGGATGGACTGGCTCTATAAGCACAAGGCTCAGCTTGATTGTGCTGCCAGGGAAATTCAATTGACTCACTCTTCTGACGATGTGATCATCTATGCCTCTCGTGATGATACCATTCGGTTGTTTTCTCTCAATGAGAATGGTGAATTGGATGCTATCTCTCAGATTCCAGTCGTTTGTGAGTACCAAGATGTCTTTCCAGAAGAGCTTCCGGGTATGCCTCCCCACCGGCCAGTTGAATTCGTTATTGATCTTGAGCTTGGCACGGAACCCGTTTGCAAGCGTCCTTACAAGCTTGGACCAGATGAGTTGAAGGAATTGAAGAAACAACTCGATGAACAAGAGCGTCTGGGTCTGATCAAACCGAGTTCTTCTCCTTGGGGTTGTGGTGTTCTTTTTGTCAAGAAGAAGGATGGCACGGACCGACTTTGCGTCGATTACCGTCCATTGAACAAGAAGACTATCAAGAACAAGTACCCACTTCCCAACATCAATGAGCTATTCGAGCAACTTAAAGGTGCTAAAGTGTTCTCCAAGCTTGACCTCCGTATGGGTTATCATCAGATTCGCATTCGTGAAGAAGATATTCCCAAGACAGCATTCAGAACAAGCTTTGGTTCTTATGAATATACTGTCATGTCTTTCGGCCTTGTCAATGCTCCTCCAGCATTCACTCGCTTGATGAATTTCATCTTCAACCCCTACATCAACAAATTTGTCTTGGTCTATCTCGATGATATTTTGGTTTTCTCCAAGAATAAGAAGGATCATGCCAAACATTTGCGATTGGTGCTCGACAAGCTCAGAGAGTACAAATTATATGCGAAGTTCTCCAAATGTGAATTCTGGCTTGATGAAGTTCTTTATCTTGGTCATATCATCTCTACCAAGGGCATTGCTATTAATCCAGAGAGGGTGTCTGCAGTTTTGAATTGGGAACCGCCTCAGAATGTCAAGCAGCTTCGTAGTTTTCTTGGACTTGCAAGCTATTGTCGAAGATTCGTTGAGAATTTCTCTAAGATTGCAAAGCCTCTTTCCAACCTCCTCCAGAAGCATGTGAAGTATGTCTGGTCTCCTGAGTGTGACGTGGCTTTCAACACTATCAAAGAGAAACTCGTCACTGCTCCAGTTTTGACTCCTCCTGACGAATCCAAGCCTTATGAAGTTTTCTGTGATGCTTCTCTTCAAGGCCTCGGTGTCGTCTTAATGCAAGAGAAGAAGGTTGTGGCCTATACCTCTCGTCAGTTGAAGCCCAACGAAAAGAACTACCCCACTCACGATCTTGAGTTGGCGGCAGTTGTCCACGCACTAATAACATGGAGACATCTCCTGTTGGGAAGGAAAGTGGACATTTTCACCGATCACAAGAGTCTCAAGTACATCTTCACTCAGCCCCACCTCAACCTCAGGCAAACCCAATGGGTCGAAATGATTCAAGAGTATAATCCGAGTATTGAATATACTCCAGGCAAGGCTAATGTGATTGCAGACGCTTTGAGCAGGAAGGCTTACTGCAACAGCTTAATCCTCAAGCCATTTCAACCGGATCTTTGTGAAGCTTTCCGCAAGTTGAATCTCCAAGTTGTCCCTCAAGGTTTTCTTGCCAACCTCATCGTCTCTCCTACTTTGGAAGATCAAATTCGTGAGGCACAACTGATGGACACCATGGTGAAGAAGGTGAAACGTGGTATTGACAAGAGTATTTCCAAATACAAGTGCTATCGAGTTGATGACAGAGATACTCTTTTCTTCGAGGACCGGATCGTGGTTCCAAAGGGTGATCTTCGTAAAGTCATTATGAACGAAGTGCACAACTCTCTTCTATCAATTCATCCTGGAAGTACGAAGATGTACCATGACCTCAAGCAGTCTTATTGGTGGACTCGAATGAAGCGAGAGATTGCTCAATTCATGAATGAATGTGATGTCTGTAGAAGGGTGAAAGCAGAACACCAATGACCAGCTGGTCTTCTCCAACCTTTTGCTATTCCAGAATGGAAGTTTGATAATATCGAAATGGACTTCGTGACTGGGTTTCCTAAGTCCAAGCGTGGAAATGATGCTATCTTCGTCGTCATCGACAAGCTCACCAAAGTGGCTCATTTTCTTCCTATCAAAGAGTCTATCACAGCAGCGTAGCTGGCAGAGCTCTACACATCCAGAATTGTCTCCTTGCATGGCATTCCACAATTGATCTCTTCAGATCGTGGCAGCATCTTTACCTCCAAGTTTTGGGATTCTTTTCAGAAGGCCATGGGCACAAATATTCGCTTCAGCACAGCTTTCCACCCTCAGTCTAGTGGACAAGTCAAGCGTGTCAACCAAATTCTTGAAGATATGCTCAGAGCTTGTGTTATCTCTTTCGGCATGAAGTGGGAGGATTGCCTTCCTTATGCCGAATTCTCTTACAACAACAGTTTCCAAGCCAGCTCGGGCAAAGCCCCATTCGAGATTCTCTATGGTAGAAAGTGTCGTACTCCTCTCAACTGGTCTGAAACCGGTGAACGCCAATTGCTTGGCAATGATTTGATCTCAGAGGCTGAGGCTATGTGCAAGGTCATTCGTGAGAACCTCAAAGCCGCGCAATCGCGCCAGAAGAGCTATTTCGATAGAAACACCGAGATTTGGCATTCGAGATCGGAGACCATGTCTACCTCCGCGTCTCTCCAATGAAAGGGACTCGTCGCTTCGGTATCAAGGGGAAACTTGCCCCTAGATACGTCGGTCCTTTCAAGATCATCGGCAAACGAGGCGATCTCGCCTATCAACTCGAGCTTCCCTCCAACTTTGCAAATGTGCACGATGTGTTCCACGTGTCACAGCTTCGCAAGTGCTTCAAGATGCCTAAGCGCACCATCAACTTCGAAGAGATTGATCTTCAAGAAGATTTGTCCTATCATGAGCACCCCGTTGCTATTCTTGAAGAAACTGAGCGCAAGACTCGCAACAAGTCAATCAAATTCCTGAAAGTGAAATGGTCACACCATTCAGACCGAGAAGCCACCTGGGAGCGTGAGGACCACCTACGTTCCGAGTATCCGGAGTTCTTTCAGTCCTAGATCTCGGGACGAGATCCTCTCGTAGTGGTGGAGTGTTGTAACGCCCCAGATGTAACTTGCCATATTTGTAATCCAACTCTTGCCATTTTCGGCATCGTGATATGATTTTCCCTCCGTGGCTGGGTTTCCCTTCGTTTTGTATTTTGTTCATGTCATGCATTTCTTATCATGTCATCATGTGCATCGCATTCGCATACATGTTCGTCTCATGAATCCGAGCATTTTCCCCGTTGTCCGTTTTGCAATCCGGCGCTCCTATGTTCCCCGGCGTCCCCTTTTACATTTCTTCATGAGCGGGTATTAAACTTTCTCGGATTGGACCGAGGTTTGTCAAGCGGCCTTGGTGTAGCACCGGTAGACCGCCTGTCAAGTTTCGGGTCAATCGGAGGTCGTTTGGTACTCCAACGGTTAACCGGGTAACCGTGAAGGCCTCGTGTATGTTGCAGACCAACACCCCTTAAAAACAGCCCAATAACCCATCTAAGACACTCCCATGTCCACCGCCGTTCGATCACGATCGTGTGGCCGAAAACCGCTCTCCATTTGGAGCTTCCTAGCTCCTTCTACCTATAAAAACACCTCCCCTTCCTCCATTTTCGGGCAAAAAACCCTAGCCCCGCACCCCTCCGCCGCGCCGGACGTGTCCGGTCCGCGCCGGACACCCGCGCCGCCGCCGCCCGACGAATCGGGGCGCGACACGTGGCAACCGGCCACCGCACGCGCCGCCGGCCCGCCGAGCCCGCGACTGGCCCTCCCGCGGCCCGCGCCTCCGCCCGGCTCCCCGCCGCCCCGGACCGCGCGCCCCGCGCCTCGCCCCCGCGCTCCGCCCAGTCGCTGTTCCCCGCTACCGCCGACCTCCATCGCCGGCCACCTCGCGCCGCCTCGAGGCGACGCCTCCGCCCGGCTCCCCGCGCGCCCCCGGGCCGCGTCCGAGCGCCCGCGCCGGCGTCCCTCCGACCCCGCCGCTGCCGTCTCTCCGGCCGCCGCCCCGCGCCCTCCGGCGCATCTCCGGCGACGAACTCCGGCGGGCGGGCCGGATCTCAGATCCATCCCGCGACGGTTGGCTTTCTCCTTTCCCCCCCTAAAAACTGCTAAGTCCCATAAAGTTTGCATGATTTAGTCATCTTCATCGCATCATATCTCGGCATCCGTAGCTCCGTTTTGGGCGTATAATTTGTCAAATTGTTTGCCCCGAAGAGTACATCATTTCGTTACATTGCATCATTTTCATTTGATGTCATCTTCATGCCCGAAATGCTGTTAGAAGAGGGCTATGTGATGTTAGTTTCTGAATCTTATCTGAACATGCACTTTTGTCATTTTTACCATGATTGATGTGTGCTTCCTATGAAGTTGTGTCCTACATGAGTTTTTTAATATGCCATGTTACCTTTCCAGAGAATTATGACATGTATTTGTGTGACCTTTGTGGTGACTAGCACAAGCATGCAAACTAGGGTACTTGATGTAGCTGGTTTCAGAGACTTAGTAATTTCACCAAGTCCCTGTCTGCTGTTATTTTTGTGCCATGTGTTCATGATGTTTTAGAGAGATCTATGCATACTTTGAGCATAATCAGTAAGAGTGTTTTGAGCATATGGACTTTCCCTATCCATCAATACCTTTGTTTGTATTTATGGAGTGCCTTAGCTTGAGTAAATTGAGCTCTACTTTTGCTATAAAATGTTGCTGGCAGATTGTTTACATGTTATTCGATTTTGCCAAGCTTGTTGTAGTTGATCCTTGCATGCTATGATGTTATTCTTGCCATGTCTAGTTTCTATGCCATGTCTTCATGATGTATGTATGCTTAGTTTATCATGCAATGCTCTGTAGTGAGTGCATCGAGCTCGTAAACATGCCTACATGTTATCTGTTTTTGACATGTCCAGTTTTCTGCTAAGTCTGAAACCTGTAACGAAACTTGCTTAGTGGACATGGGTGTTATCATATTTTGTGGTACTTTTTGGCTTATGGTCAGTAAGGGACTTTTGTTAAGTGCTTTGAGTAGATTCGTTCCTTGCCTTACTTTGCTATGTCCTGTTCCTGTAGCATGTTGTTTTATTGCTCTAAACATGTCATCCTGATGTTAATTTCTGGCATGTTATTTTCTCTAAGTCTGTGAACCTGTTATCTTTTGCACTTTTGCCATGCTTGTTTGAACCTGTTATGTTGTGATTTAGCCGTAGATCAGTGTTCATCTTTTGTCAAGCATCTTGAGTAGATTACTGTCATATGCTTTGTTGATATGTTTGGGTGCAGTAGCCTAAATTCTTGATGATTACTAAGTAACATCATGCTGTTAATGGCAGATTATCGTCATTGTTGTATTGCTTGTCTTTTGCAAACCGTGCATCCGATTCCGGTGATCTTTATATCGATTTCAACCGAAATCACCTCACCTATCCAGTGGCATACTTGGTTTGCCAAGATTATGCTTTGTTCATCCTTGTCCTTCCGGAGCATGCATATGCATTGCATATCACATCTCGCATATCATGCCATGTTTTGCATCATGTTGCTTGCGCATTGCATCGTGATTGATATTTGTCCCCTTTGCTTGTGTTCTTGTTGTGAGTAGAGCCGGGAGACGAGTACGTGAATGAGGAACCTGTTGAGAACGCTTTCGAGGACCAAGCTTTCGACAACTCTGAGAACCTTGCAAGCAAGATGACCATACCCTCGAAATCACTTCTATCTTTGCTTGCTAGATGCTCGCTCTTTTGCTATGCCTATGCTGCGATACCTACCACTTGCTATATCATGCCACCCATATTGCCTTGTCATCCTCTAACCATCCATGTCCTAGCAAACCGTTGATTGGCTATGTTACCGCTTTGCTCAGCCCCTCTTATAGCGTTGCTAGTTGCAGGTGAAGATGAAGTTTGATCCTTGTTGGAACATGGACTTGTTGTTCCTTGTTGGAACATGTTTACTTGTTGGGATATCACAATACCTCTTTTATTTAATTAATGCATCTATATACTTGGTAAAGGGTGGAAGGCTCGGCCTTATGCCTGGTGTTTTGTTCCACTCTTGCGACCCTAGTTTCCGTCATACCGGTGTTATGTTCCTTGATTTTGCGTTCCTTACACGGTTGGGTGATTTATGGGACCCCCTTGACAGTTTGCTTTGAATAAGACTTTTCCAGCAAGGCCCAACATTGGTTTTACCATTTGCCACCTAAGCCTTTTTCCCTTGGGTTCTGCAGACTCAAGGGTCATCTTTATTTTAACCCCCCCGGGCCAGTTCTCCTTCGATTGCTGGTCCAAACTAGAGCCACTTGCGGTGCCGCCCCGAGGCAACTTGGGGTATCTTCGGTTGCCGTACATAGTGTTCATTCGGATGTGCCCTGAGACCGAGATATGTGCAGCTCCTATCAGGATTTGTCGGCACAATCGGGCGGCTTTGCTGGACTTGTTTTATTACTGCCGAGATGTCTTGTAGTCCGGGATTCCGAGACTGATCGGGTCTTCCCGGTAGAAGGAATATCCTTCGTTGACCGTGAGAGCTTATAATGGGCTAAGTTGGGACACCCCTGCAGGGTATTATCTTTCGAAAGCCGTGCCCGCGGTTATGAGGCAGATGGGAATTTGTTAATGTCCGGTTGTAGAAAACCCGAAGTTGACCTTAACTGAAACACATCAACCGCGTGTGTAACCGTGATGGTCTCTTCTCGGTGGGGTCCGGGAGGTGAACACGGTGTTGGAGTTATGTTTGACGTAGGTTGTTCTAGGATCATTTCTTGATCACTTCTAGCTTCACGACCGTGCTTTGCTTCTCTTCTCGCTCTCTTTTGCGTTGTAGCCACCATATATGCTAGTCGCTTGCTGCAGCTCCACCTCACAATCCTTTCCTATCGATAAGCATAAATAGTCTTGATCTCGCGGGTGTGAGATTGCTGAGTCCCCGTGACTCACAGATTCTACCACAACAGTTGCAGGTACCAACGATGCCAGTGCAGATGACGCAAACGAGCTCACTTGGGAGTTCGACGAGGAACGTGGCCGTTACTATGTTTCTTTTCCAGATGATCAGTAGTGGAGTCCAGTTGGGGTGATCCGGGGATCTATGTAGCATTTGGGGTAGTCTTCTTTCATTTTGGTACCGTAGTCGGACCTTGAGTGTAATTTGAATGATGGATGTTTATTTATGTACTGTGTGAAGTGGCGACTGTAAGCCAACTACATATCTCTTTCCATTTATGTATTACATGGGTTGTGTGAAGATTACCTCACTTGCGACATTGCTTTCAATGCGGTTATGCCTCTAAGTCGTGCCTCGACACGTGGGAGATATAGCCGCATCGAGGGTGTTACAACTCAAGGGTGACTTTGCTCCGTAGGTGTGGGGCGAGCTGCCATGACAAGGATCTTGCCGAGTTAGCTAAAGTTGCCCCTCGGCAAGGATCTTGCCGAGCGGGTCTGCTCTGTCCCCTTTGCTCTTCGTGGTCTTGGTCTTGGCGTCGTTCTGCTTCTCTTCAGCTTTGGCCTTACCTTGGCTTACCTCCCTTGCCGCGCTCGGTGTGGCGGCGCCCGTGGCTCAGACTGCCCGTGCACAGTTATAGGGGTACAAAAAGTGTACCCCCCTTTTTGTACACCGACAGGAGCCCCTGGGCCTGGGCCACACATAAGCGCGACGCGTTGTTGGGCTAGAGCCAAAAACGGTGCGCGGGCAGGCGGGGCGGTTTTTACCGCGGTAAGTTCCTTCGCGCGACGTGCTTCCCACGCTTCCCGCGCGTGGCGCGGCGTGGGGAGGCGTGTGTGACGTGGGCGGCATGCGTGGGGTTGCTTCCGATGGGCATGCGTCACATCACAGTTAATGTGAAAGGAGGCGACCCGCGTTCTTCCCCATAAGAAGGAATAACCGCGGGCGCGCTGCTCACTTTATCCTCTTCCTTCGTGCCTTTTCCAATCTCAGAGCCACCGTTCCCTTTCTTCCTTCCCTTGCAAGCTTTCGCCGCCGCCCGCCGTCGCGGCTTCGCCACCCCCCTTCCTCAACCCTCTAGACTCCTTGGCCGCTATGGCGCCTAAATCCGCCAAGGGCAAGGGGGTGGCTAAGGGCTCCGGGACCGTGGAGCCGCCGGAGAGCGTGCTGTTGGGGGACAAGACGAAGTCCGCCTTCTTCTTCCCCTCGACGGTCGACATTCATGAGCTCTGGGCCGCCTTCAAGCCCCTGTGGGGAGTGAAGACGGGGGGAGAGAACTCGGGACACCCGGCGACGCGCGTCATTCCTGCCGCTTGCGCCGATCCTGCCCCTTCTTTGTTGACTACTTTTCTTGCGGGTTATGCCCTCCTTTCTCCGATTTCTTCTGCGACATCATGCACACCTTCGGTTTTCGCCTCTTGGATTTTACTCCGAACATGGTGGCATGCATGTCTTGCTTTGCGCATCTTTGCGAGGGCTTTCCCGGAGTGCAGCCCAACACGGCGCTCTTCCGCCATTACTTCTATCCTCGAATCCAAACGGGAGGTGCCATCACTGGTTGCATCAGCTGGATCCCAAGGTCCAAGGAGGCATACCCGGATGGTTCTGTGAGGGAGAGGTGGGATGAATGTCGTGACAGGTGGTGCTGGATTGAATACAAAGACCCGCCGGAATTTTGCAAGGTCCGCCGAGTGCCGCCGGTCCGCGGCAATGATTGGGGTGATGTCGACGCCACCGATGGGAGGCTTACTGTCGCCACCACCAGGATTCTCCGGCTCACCCGTGCTGGGCTCAACCTTCGAGATGATCTGGGCGGATTTCATTCGCCGCCGGATTGCCAATCTGCACAATAAGGGGAGGCCAGCATGGCTCTTTACAAATCCGGCTGACATTATGCGGCTCTGCCCTGGCCTTGATCACAACTTCACGGTGATGGGGCATGCCCACTTCTGCCAGGGGCTCTTCCAGCTGGATGTGGATCGCGATGGCGAGGTCGAGCTGACCGGCAAGGCCGCAAGGGTTGCCGTAAAGGCCGGCAAGGCCGTCAAGGGGCCGCTCTTCAAGTTGCCAGTGGGGGTGGTCCCGTTGTGCAGTAACTTGCGCCGGTCTGAGATCATCTCCATGATGCCGGACTGTAATGCGCACGGCCCCGTTCCGAGCTGGAGGGAGCCAACGGCCGTAGATGTGCAGCAATTCTTCGACACCTTGATTGAGGTGTACCTCAATGCTGACGCCGAGCGGTGGCTTGTCATGGACACCACTCAGGTAGAGCTGGACTACATCGCCACCAGGGTGAGGGAGGCACAGCTTGCTTTGGAGGCCGGAAGCACCGGGGGCGTGGAGGAAGAGGTCACCGCGGCCGTGGAGGAGGAGCAGTTCACCCTGTGGGCGGCGGCCACTAGGGAGGCCAGCGGCGCCGACACCGGAGCTCCGCTTGTTGAGGACGCGGCCGACGAGTCATCGGAGGAGGAGGACGTGGCAGCAGGCTCGACGCCAGCCAGGGGAAGAGAGCGAGTCCTGCGGCGGGCTGGCTCCGGCGAGCCGGTCCGGCCTGGCAGGGTCACGCGGCCTCAATTGACCCTGGAAGGGTCCTGGCGTCACACGAGGGCCTCGGCAGCAAAGAGGCTGACGAAGGCCGCTGAGAAGAAGAAGGCGACAGCCCCCTCCTCATCTAGGCGCACACAGACCCCGCCGCCTTCTTCGCCTCCTCCGGCAGGCGTCGACTCGGATGATGACGCGGAGCTCCCTTTTGATCTGGGGCCTCTCAGCCCGCAGAGGAAAAGAAAACTGGCGGAAGAGGAGGAAACGGATGACGAGTAAGTACTCCGTTCCTTACTGTCATTCCTATTTCCTTGAATTGGATCGCTTGTCTTGATCCATTTTTGCTTTTGTAGGGATGCAGAGACGTTAGCCCAGAGGGCGAAGAGTGCGAGGACCTCGGCGAGCGGTCAGTCCCCGGCTGGGGCTTCAAAGACACCACTGGTGGTGCTGAGCAGCCCGGACAGCAGCCCCCGGTGCAATCCCCAGCGTAAGTTCGTCACCCTCTTCTCACTCGACATGTGGTAGGCGCTCGATGCCACGACGCTGACCTTGCCGACTTTGCAGGAGGGGAGCGGCAGCAGGAGGAGCCGCAGAAGGCTACTCCTAACACACCACCCCCATCGACTATGCCACCACGGGGGGCGTCCCCGGCAAGGGCATCAGGCACGGAGCCCACACTCATGGAGGAGGAGGGGAACTTGGGCGCTGGTGGCTCTGCCATGGAGCCAAATGCTGGTGGAGAGGGGACTCCTGCTTCACAGCCTGGCACTGGTGAGTTGCCTGTCCTTCTTCTTTGTTTTTCACTCATTCTTTTCTTGGCTTCATTGCTCCCGTTGCTGCCCAGGCCCTCCTTCAACAAACACGGAGGATGTGGACACTGTTGTCAGGGATATTGCCGAAGAGGCCGCGGCTGAGGAGGCTGCCAAGAATGCTGACGAGGCCGCCGCTGATGAGGCCGCCAAGGGTGCTACCGAGGATGCCGCTGCGGGGGCCGCCAAGGCTACCGGCGAGGCCTCTGCCAAGGGCGACAGCGGTGGGCCTGCCGGGGAGGCCGGCAAGGCCTCCGCCGAGAAAGAAGTGATGGATGATCAGCCTCCCTCCTCCTCAACCTCGGCCCCCGGCAGATACTTGAAGGTGGGCGATGATCTTTTCATCCACCTCCTAGGGGCGTCAAGCCGAGCGCCCACCGAAGGGGAAGATTTCGACGGCGAGGTGCTTGCCGCCACCGGGCTCGAGGTTGTCGACGCGCCGGACGTTGGCGTCGATGGTTCTCCAGAAGAGCAGCTCTTCCGCGCCATGGGGGCCAATTTCCGGAAGCTCCAAGTGCTCTACCGTGCCCGTCTGGACAAAGTCATGTCCAGGATGGCAACGATGGACAACGCGGAGGTGGATTTCAAGGCGCGCGTTGCCGAGACGCAGGCCTGGTTCCACCAGACTCGCGAGGAGCAGAGGGCCTTCCAGGAGAAATTGGCCCAGCGCGATGTGGAGCTCTCACTGAAGATGGCTGACATCAAGAAGGCCCAGGAGAAGGCGGCGAACTTGGCTGCCACGGCTGAAGCCGTCCGGAACCAGCATCAAGCCACCTTGGACTCCCAGGAGGAGGACCTCTCCGCACGTGAGACCCTTATCGCGCGGCAGACTCATGAGCTGGAGCAGAGCACAGAGAGGAGCTCGATGCCCAAGCCCTGGCCCACGCCAGCAAGCTGAAGAAGCTGGAGGCAGAGCGGGACGAGCTAAAGGAGCAGGCCCTCAAGCTGTCCGGCGAGAAGAACACGCTCAACCGCGCCTTGGTAGAGGCGCAAGGAGCGGTCATCAGCAGGACTGGAGAGCTCTCCGAGGCGCGAAACTCCATCAGAGACCTCAAGGTGAAGCTGGAGGATCTCGAGAAGCTGTTGTCGGAGAGCAGGGCTCGGGAGGAGACCTTGACCAGGAGCCTGGAGGAGGAGAAACAACTGCGGGCAAACGAGGCCGCCTCCCACCAAGAATACGTGGCGGGTGAGAACAGGTGGATCAGCCATCTGGAAGTCGTCGCCGGCAGGGTCACCTCGCAATTGGCCACCATGGGGATGCCAAATGTGAGGTACGCCCCTGAGTGCAGCGGGACCGTCAACACCAAGCTGACCCAGTTCTTCGAAGGAGTCCTCAGAGCCTTGGCCTATCTTCACTCCAACAGGACGGCCACACTGGCCAAGGAGGCCCGACGGCTTTGCCTGAGGGTCGTGACCAAGGTCCTCACCAAGGTGGCGCACTGGAATCCCGACCTTGACTTCGCGGCCGCGATGACGAGCTTGCCGGATGGTGTTGACCTCACGGTGCTCAAGGAGCGCATCAAGCCCATCACCCACTGCATCGATGAAATCAAGAGGGTGGAAGGCCAGCGCCGGGACTAGGCGTCCTATTCTTCTTCGCCGTTGCGGGTTCCCGACCAAGACAAATTTTATCTTTAGTTAGAACCGCAGCAATGATGTGATGTAATATAACTTTGAAGTACTCTTAATTTTCATGTTATTTCCCCGTTCAATTCCTCTTTGTATGCGTGCCCTACGCCAATCGGGAAGGCTCGCCGGCACGGAAGCCCCAAGCGGCGTCTTGGGGATGGATCCCCATGGCCTGTCGGGTATGCGTGCTGCCGGACGAGCCACCTCCCTGTTCCGAATGTGGCCGCTCGAACTGTCGAGCTTGACTCGAGTCAGAATCGAGGGTGTTGTTGATCGCGGAAGGCTACTCTGCCACTCTCGACGCAGCCGCTTGAGCTGTTGAGCGGACTCGAAACAGGGCAAGGGCGTTGCCGATCGTGGTAGAGCACCCTGGCGTGCAGGTTTTTCATACAAAGGCGTGACATCTCCAGGGGGAATAACCTCAAATAAAAAGGGGAGTATAAGCAAGGGTTCAGTGCAACTTAGCTTCTGTTTGCGATCGCTTGAGTGTCGATCTTCTGGCCTCCTTACTTCTTCAAGGGTCACGAAGATGAAGGAGCGCCGGGCTGACTGCCAAAGTCGATTCTCACAACTGCGCTGCCCCCTACCTGGCGCGCCAAAGATGTCGGTGGGAAACGACACCTATGGGATCACAAGAATACCCACTGCGGTTGCGGAGAGCGGGGTCGTGAGAAAAGCGGATCAAACAGATAGCACACGGTTCCTTTATCCAGGTCCGGGCCGCGAGGATGCGTAAAACCCTACTCCTGCTTTGGTGGATTGTTTATCTGTGTTCTTGAGCTAGCAATGGGCGTCCAAAGCTCCAAAAAGCCCGAATCCTCCTCCTGGTCGCCTCGGGCCTCCTTTTATAGGAAAGGGGTTGCCACAGTGGCACACAGGAGGTGGAAAGGGTACAGTAAGGCGAGGTTATCCCTCGCATTACATGATAAGGCGCATTTAATGCGCCTTGCTTAGGTGTCCTTGCTTTATTGGGGACGGGGGAGAGCCTCGTCTCGTCCGTCGCCGCTCCCTCTTGCATTGACACGCGCCCCGGATAGCGGTGCTTGTGGTGCCATGTAGGCAGGCAGGTAGCTGAGGTGGCGCAGTGGTGGGTCTCCTTGAAGATCTGTACGCCGCCACGCAGGTGCCTGCCCAACTGGTTGGGTCGGCAGCTGCATGCGAACGGCAGTGGAGGTGCGGCTGGTGCGGGCCTGATGGTGGCCCCACGGGCGTCCTTGGCAAGGGCCTTACCGGGGCCTAGGCAAGGGTCTTGCCGTGGCGCCCGCTGTCATCCCCGGCAAGGCTCTTGCCGGGGGCCTTGTGGTCCTCCTTGGCTGGGATCCCGCCAAGGATCATCTCTTTCTTAAGTGGGCATCTGATCTTCAATGTCTTCACGAAGATCTGCATGCCACCACCGGGATGTCTCCCGAATCCTCGCCCCATGGGGGGCAGTGGACTCAAGGGTGACTTCGCTCCGTAGGTGTGGGGCGAGCTGCCACGGCAAGGATCTTGCCGGGTTAGCTAAAGCTGCCCCCCGGCAAGGATCTTGCCTGGGGGGTCTGCTCTGTCCCTTTTGATCTTCGTGGTCTTGGTCTTGGCGTCATTCTGCTTCTCTTCAGCTTTGTCCTTACCTTGGCTTACCTCCCTTGCCGCGCTCGGTGTGGCGGCGCCCATGGCTCAGACTGCCCGTGCACAGTTATAGGGGTACAAAAAGTGTACCCCCCCCTTTTTGTACACCGACACCAGGCATGTACACGCCCCGTATTCGGACGAGCGCGGAGCCACCAGGGGCTATATAGTAGCCCCACTGTCAAACTCCTATGGCTAAGTGAAAGTGTTAAAGCAATATAGTCTGATTGCCTAGTTCGCTGCGCTACCACCTCCTTAGTGGACCAAGACGTTGGATCAAGTGTGAACACGCGTCTTTTGCGCACACCCCCGCATTATATGCGTGGGGGGCTGAAGCCGACGACTGCAAACTTTCAGGTTATATACATATATACACAAACGGCCGCACAGGAGGCATCATAGTACTTTCAGGCAAAAAGTATAAATGCATCCTTTATAATTTAATAAACATTGTTCTTACAATGGGAATACATGTCATTAGAACATAATATTCTTTGAGCACTGAGACTCTATTGAACGAGCGCCGTCAAGGACTTCTTCAAAGTAGTGCTCGGCAGATACTCAGCCCCCAGACGAACTCTGGGTTGCAATTGCGGTGGCCTCCATCTCTGCCCAGTATGTCTTAACACGGGCAAGCGCCATCCGCGCACCCTCTATGCACGCCGACCTCTTCATAGCGTCGATGCGCGGCACAACACCAAGGAACTACTGCACCATATTAAAATAAATGTTCGGCCTTGGCCCTTCCGGCCACAGATGATCCACAACAGACCTCATGGCAAGCCCTGACAACCTATGGAGCTCGGCCCATTCGGCCATCTGCTCATTCAACGGAAGCGAACGCGCTGGAACATTAAATTGTGACCAGAACAACTTTTCCACTTCACAATCTTTTTGATCTTTGAAGTATTCGACCGCATCAGCGGCACTTGCTGCCAAATCCAGATATGCGTCTGCATAACTCCACAACCGATCAAGAGGAGCGTACTTAGGATCTCCGAACTTCATCCGCAGCATAAAGGGCTTCCCAGTTGCGATATCCCCGGCTTGACGCAGCTCCTCCTTCATCGCTCTAATTGTAGAGCGGGCGTCCTTGGCCGCCACCGTGGCCTTCTCCAGGTCTGTCATCTTCGCTCGATTTTTATTTTAGAGAAGCTCGTAACGACCGGCGACGTCCTTCAATTCCACAGCCATCTTGGATATTTCATCCTTGCTCCAGCAATGCACAGCCTGTTTGGCTCTCAGCTCTTCGACTGCCTTTAGAGCGGCCGCATCACTTTTCCTGGCTTGTTCCTTGGCTCAGGCAAGTTCCGCCCGAAGGGTCTCCATGGCGGCAGCCCCATCTGCAGTCACAACATATTAAAGATACTAGCATCATGCTCCTCTTACTATGTATTGATCACTGGAGAAATCACATACCCTATGCCTCGTCGAGCCGTTCGTTCACAAGCATGATGTCAGCGTCCGCCGCATCAAGTTGCCTCTTTAGCTCGGCAAACTCATGAGTGTGGCTAGCCACCGGACCTTCCGCCACCTGCATATGATGGCGGCCTGATTATTACCTGGGACTATGATCCTCTGTTTGCCACCGTTCTAGACAGCAACCAGAGTCTCAGGGGCTACTATCTGCATAGGGCACACCTAGCGTGTGCAGTACCATCAAAAACATACACTATTTCACGTACCTCAAAGCCTTTCAGCAGATTCATAAAAGCTTCATGCAACCCTATTTTGGTGGATGAAATCCTCTCAATCACCGTACCCATTAGCATACAATGCGCTTCTGAGATAGCCACTTGCTCTAGCAGATCCTTCAGTGCGTCCGATCACACACCGGATGGTGCCGGACTCTTTCGGTTGCTCTCTTCAGGAGCCGAATACTGAGGACTTCAGGTGGCCGAAGGATTACCCTCTGGCCTTGCCGGATCATGAGAAACCCTCCGCGACGACACTTCAGGGTCGCCCGCCTCATGAGGTGGGGTGGCATGGGGACGTGTTTCGCTCTCCATCATCTCCGGAAGAAGATCCCCCAAAGACGAACTTTGTCGAGAAGGGCTACAATCCGAACTACAAGATAAATGCTTCGGTTATTGTCCTCAGAAGTAAACCATGATATTTTTACTATTAAGTACCTTTTTACTTACAGCTCGGTGGAGGGCTGATCCCCTTGCAGGCACTGTGCGGCAAGGGTACCCCCCGGGGCCGGACCCTCTGGCAAAGATTTCTTCGCCCGTTTGGAAACCATTGTTTCTGGGTCTTCAAAGGTGGTCCTCTTCCTTCCTTGGGGATAGGGAATTCCAGATTCTTCTCCCCGGTTATCCTCCTTCGTGGAGGCGCTAACTCCCCCGGTTTGGATGAACAGTGAGCGAGATCCGCTTTCAGCCTCTTTATTCCCCCCTTTATCTTCCACTGAGGGCGCTTGATAAGGCGCAAGCTCCAGCATCCTGGCTAGTACCGGATCCGGTGAGACCTCAGGAAGGGGGGCCGGACACCTGATCATCTTCGCCTTTGTTACCCAGTCCTGGTCAAAGAGTGACTTTTTAGAATGATGTTGTGATAGATAAAAAGACAACGTGTTCGGCTACGGGACTACTTACTTGGGTATCTGGACGATTGCAGCTCAGACCCGCATCCTAGGTGGTGTCCGGATACCTCATTTGTGGTCCGAAGAAGAATTTTTACATCTCTTCAAGTGTCATGTCGAGGAAGTGCTGAATAGCTCGCGGTCCTTCCGGGTTGAACTCCCACATGCGGAGGGGTCGACGTTTGCAGGGCAGGGCTCGACGAACTAACATGAGTTGCATTACCGCGGCCAAACTGACATCTCTCTCGAGGAGATCTCGGATGCGACTCTGCAATATCGGCACATCCTTTACTGGCCCCCAGTCCAGCCCCTTGTTTATCCATGACGTCGGTTGTGGCGAGGGCCCGAGCGAAAGGCAGGGGCGGCCACCCACTTGGTGCCCCGGGGTGCTGTGACATAAAACCACTCCCGTTGCCATAAGCTAGACACCTCCTAGAAGGAACCCTCTGGCCATGGGGCATGGGCACTTTTGCTTATTACGGCACCTCCGCACTCTGCGTGTTGCCCCTCGATCATCTTCGGCTTCACATTGAAAGTCTTATGCCACAGGCCGAAGTGAGGGGTAACGTGGAGGAAGGCCTCACATACAACGATGAACGACGAGATGTGAAGGACTGAATCCGGGGCCAGGTCATGGAAATCCAGCCCATAATAGTACATGAGCCCCCTGACAAAAGGATCTAGAGCGAGGCCTAGCCCTCGGAGGAGCTGAGAGATGAATACAACGCTCTCGCCGGGTTCGGGAGTGGGAATGACCAGCCCTTGAGCAGGCAGCCTGTGCGAGATATCGCCGGTCAGAAACCTGGCCTCTCTTAGCTTCTTGACGTCTTCCTCTATGATAGAGGAAGGCATCCACCGACCTTGAAGGTTGGATCCGGACATGGTTGAAGGTCCGAAGCGCCTGACCTAAGCCTCGGGTGTTGAAACTCGAGGCGAGGGGGGGAGGATTCGATTGAGTTCGAGAAGAAAAAGGATAGTCCTTGGTCCCTTTATAAAGAGGGTGAATACCAAGCGTCCTCCTCGTGACCGTTTGGGACTTGCCTACAATCGAGGAGTCATACCAACGGGCACGATTGGGTTACCCATGTCTGTGTTGATGAGAATCCCGTAATAAGGGGGACACGATCTCTGCTCCGACAAGACGTGCTAATAAAATCGCCTCGCAAAGCGTGCGGTGGCAGGCTGATTGGGAAAAACGGTTCATGTAAAGAACAGGTCGTGGTGTGATTTCACGTTATGAAGGGTCGTCAGTAGATTAGATTTGTGGAAATATTATTCTCTCCACGGTGGTATGTGGAACTTGTTTTGCTGAGCCGGACACTATCCTTGTGTTCAAAATCTTCTATGGAGTATTTGAAGGGAGAACTCGCCTTGCAATGCCGAAGACAAATCTGCGCGTCGAACTCATCATCATTGAAGCCTGGTTCAGGGGCTACTGAGGGAGTCCTGGATTAGGGGGTATCCGGACAGCCGGACTATATCCTTTGGCCGGACTGTTGGACTATGAAGATTCAAGATTGAAGACTTCGTCCTGTGTCCGGATGGGACTCTCCTTGGCGTGGAAGGCAAGCTTGGCAATACGGATATGTAGATCTCCTTCCTTGTAACCGACTCTGTGTAACCCTAGCCCCCTCCGGTGTCTATATAAACTAGAGGGTTTAGTCCATTCGACAACAACAATCATACCATAGGCTAGCTTCTAGGGTTTAGCCTCTACGATCTCGTGGTAGATCAACTCTTGTAATACTGATATCATCAAGATCAATCAAGCAGGAAGTAGGGTAGTACCTCCATCAAGAGGCCCCAAACCTGGGTAAACATCGTGTCCCCTGCCTCCTGTTACCATCCGCCTTAGATGCACAGTTAGGGACCCCCTACCCGAGATCAGCCGGTTTTGACACCGACAATGGTTTCCTGGTGTAATATGCCTGACCTTCTCTAATTCCACTTGCAACTCATCAGTGGTGAACCTCTTTGGCGCATCACGGTTTTCATGCTTTGCATTGAACACATGTCTTCGCTATTTTCTAGGATGCGGCTTGTCCTTGGCAAGGAAACGACGGTGTCCAATGTAACAAATCTTGCTAAGTATTGCGTATGAAAGCGGATTCCTGTCACAGCGAACACATGCATTGTAACCATGTGTTGTTCACCCTGACATAGTGCCTAAAGCCGGATAATCATGGATGCACCAAATTATAATAGCACGCAAAAAGAAATTAGCTGGTGGGCTTCTATATAGGTCTCGATTGAGAACACCCCTCCATAGCTGTTGAAGTTCCTCCACAAGAGGCTCCATGAACAAATCAAAATCCTTTCGAGAACTTTTTGGACCTAGGATGAGCAAGGCCATCATGTAGTTTGATTCTTTGGTGCAGACATTTGGAGGCATGTTGTAAGGGATAACAAGCACTGGCCACATGCTATATGTGGCGCTCTGGTGGCCAAATGGGTTAAATCCATCTGAAGCTAAGCCAAGTCTAATGTTTCTCAGGTCGGCAGCAAACGTTTCATGCTTTTGATTAAAGCTTTTCCACTCACTACCATGAGATGGATGGCTCATTACATTCTGATCTCTGAAATCCTGGTTCCTAGAATGCCACAGTACATCCTCTCTTGTTTTAGCATCATGAAACAACCTCTGCAATCTTGGTGTAATTGGAAAATGTCTCAGAACATTATGAGGAATCCTCTTCACAGCATCGCCATCTTTCCATCTTGATGATTTGCATTTCGGGCATTCACTTAAGTTGGCATAATCCATCCGGAACAGAACACAATTATTCTTACAAACGTGGATCATATCATATCCAATTCCAACTGCACGAAGGAAATTCTTCATTTTACTGTAGGTATGTGGTAGCTCAGACGCATCTGGGAAAGCTTTGGGGAAAGCAGCCAACATCACATCCAATGATTTGTTGGTCATCCGCTCAGATGTCTTAACCTGAAGAAAGGTGACCATAGCTGAGAATACTGACAGCTTATTTCATGGGATGACAGCCACGTTGCATTGTTCCAACATGCGGGCCCACCATTTTTCTTTTGCAGGTGAAAGTTCACGGAATGCACGAGCATTTCGTAGCATTGTTTCAATGTTGGTCAAACTCACTGGCTCCGCCACCATCGCCTCCTCCTCCTCTTCCACCTGAGCATCAGGAAGATCAAGATGGTGATCTGCTGCTTCCACGTAGTCAATAACATTGGCGTTCACAGCTTCACCGTGATGAACCCACCTAGTATATGTGACCGACATCCCATACAAGTGTGGATGATTTTGCACGGTTGACTGGGGACTTGTAACTGAATTCATACAACTGCTACGCGGGCAGAGCACATCTGATTTCATACCACCATACTCAGCTCTGATAAAGTTCATGAAGTTTTCAACCCCCTCACATATGCAGCGGAGAATCTTCGAGCAGAAGTTATCCAAGTCTTGACCATCTGTTTGACATACAAATTAGTTCTTCTACTAGATATTACATGCCGGGGTTTTCTGGCTCCTCGAGCACCTATGGGGACGGAGCCCCTTCTCGGTTCGGCGGGGGGCGGAGGTCGCGCGAAGAGCGGATCGAGGTGAAGCACACAGGGTTTTTTTACCTAGCTTCGGAGCTCTCCGGAGAGA
Organism: Aegilops umbellulata; assembly: GCA_032464435.1. Taxonomy (NCBI): domain Eukaryota; kingdom Viridiplantae; phylum Streptophyta; class Magnoliopsida; order Poales; family Poaceae; genus Aegilops; species Aegilops umbellulata. The sequence continues at coordinate 362,634,931 of CP136057.1, forward strand.
TAATACTCCTACTGTTGCTTTGTGGATTGTATTGAGTTCTTGCTCGGGAGCGCCGAGTGCTACAGTACACTCAAGCAGCTAACGAGACCGAGCGTTCTTCTGTTTTCCTCTCAGAGATCGCTCTCCGGGGGCCGATCCCCTCCTACGTTGTGCATGGGCCTCCTTTTATATGTTCAAGGGGTCTCCAACAGGTGGCAACGTAGGTAAGGGCAAAAATGGAAATATGTTGTGGTAGGTACAGCTACCTACACAGTGTATCATACCTAACCCTGACAGCAGGGGATAAAGGCATTAAATGCCTATCTACGTTGCCCTGACGGTGCAGAAAAGGGACCGTCAGGGGCGCCGCCGCTCGCCACGATGGCGATCTTGTCAGCGCCGCATGCCACAGTGTACCCCTGGCTGCACAGCCTCCCGCCACGTACGCCAGGAAGGGTCCCGGAGCGACACGTAGGTGGGTGAGCTGGAGCGTAGGTACAGGGTGGTTGCCCGCCGCGGCAAGTGCCTTGCCGCGGCCGTTGTCTTGCCGCGTCCGGGAACTTGTCGCTCGCCGAGTCCTGCCGGAACGCGTGGCGCGTCGCGGCATGTTCTTTGAGATGCTCTGGTTGGCCTTCCCGGCAAGCTCCTCTTGCCGGGGTCTTGTGCCTCGAGCGGCCTTCCCGGCAAGCTCCTCTTGCCGGGGACTTGTCTCCTTGGCTTAAATACTTTGTTCTCGAACGGCTCCAAAGGAACCATAGAGAGCCTTGGCGATCACCTGGCGGGCCTTGCCGCGGGGTGCTGCGACTGCCTGTGCACAAGTTCGGGATACTAGGGTACCCCTACTTTAGTACACCGACAGGAGCCCCCGGGCCTGGGCCACACACGGTGCCGAGCGTTGTTGGGCCAGGCCCAAAACAGGGCACGGGCATGCGCGGCCTGGATCACGTCGCACCTTGCTCCGTATCCACCGCGTCCTCCCCGAACGGCACGCGTCGATTGCAGCGTTGTGGGAGAGGTCGTGGGTGGTTTCTTTATTCAGAAAGGCGAAACGTCCGCCCCCTCCCTCCTTATAAGCAGGGGGAACAGGGGCAGTTCGCCCATCTGCCCGTTGCTATTCCCTCCTCGAGAATCTCCGCCACTCCCCTTCTTCCCAAAGCCGAAGGAGAGTAGCGCCCTGCCCCCAGCGCCACCAGCACCACCAACGTCGTCGTCCTCACTCCCCATTCCCGCCATGGCTCCGAAAGCCGAGAAGGCGAAGTCGGCCGAGGCGCTGCGGCTCGCGGCGCTGCGGAAGGAGCAGGCAATCTTCCCTCCGAGGCTTGAGGCGGCGGAGTTGCAGGAGGACTTCTACCTCTTCTGGTCGACGGGGACACGAGCGCATCCGCGCACGAAGGTACTCCCAGCCACTGCTTGGGATAAGTATCCCACTGGGTATCCCTTCTTTGCCTTGTTCTTCTATTGCGGGCTCTGCCCGCCCTTTTCAGAATTCTTTTGCGATGTCATGAACACCTACGGGCTCCACCTTCTTGATTTCACCCCCAATGATGTCCTGACCATGGCAGTTTTCGCACATCTCTGCGAAAACTTTGTCGGGATCCATCCAAACGTAGCTCTTTTCCGCCATTTCTTTTTGCCTCGGGTTGAGAAAGGAGAACCTTTATCCGGCGGAATCGCCTGGATCTCGAAAGCTGGCAAGAAGGATGCTTATCTGGAGGGAGAGCTCCGCAGCAAGTGGGAGGAGTGGAGGGCGGATTGGTGTCTGATCGTTGAGGAGAACCCGCAGCCGTTTACTGCTCTGCGCGAAACCCCAGCAGTGCGCGGCAGTGATTGGAGTAGCCTGGCCCCGGAAGATGACAGACTAAGGATCGCCGTCACCCGGATCCTACGCCTCAGGCTTGCCGGGCTTACCGTAGGAGCGTTTGGCGCAGATTTCCTCCGCCGCCGCATCGCCCCCCTGCAGGAGAGGGGGAGACCCGCCTGGGAGTTTCAGAATGCGGCGGATATCATGAGGTTGCGGCCGGGCCTCTACTTCAACTTCACTGTCCTGGAGCTCAACGCGATGCTCCAGGAGCTGTTCAAGCACAACCCACAGCATCCCGAAGTGTTCTGGTTGCCGAGGGGCGTCGTCCCGCTGTGCAACAACTCTGCGCTCGACCGTATCCGTGCAATAATGCCGCTGTGCGACTCGCATGGAATTAATCCAGCCTGGATAAAGCCTGCGGATGATGTCGTGCGGGCGTTCTTCGACAACTTGATAGAAGTTCCGGTCGACGCCGACGAGAAAAAAGGCCTCACCCGGGACACCACCGACGATGAGCTCAAGCGCATCGCCACCAAGATGGAGGAGGCGGCGGCAGCTGCCGCTGCGGGCGAGTTTGGGTTCACCGTGGAGGAGGCAGAGGCAGCAGAGGCGGCAAGCCTTGCTGACCGAGAGGAGCTTGTCGGCGAGAAGAGGTCCGCCGAGCACGACATTGGGCCGAGCGGGCCCGCCGAGGACACGAGCGGCTCACTGGAGATCGGCTCCTCTTCCTCTTCGTCTTCGGACAGCTTGCCGCAAGCAGAGCCCCTGACTCCACGAGCAGAGCCCCCGGCTCCACAAGCAGAGCCCCCAGCTCCATCAAGAAGGCGTCTTCGCAAGGCCGGGGACGTAGCGGAGCGGCGGGTGAGTCAACCCCCGCCGCGCCGCACGACACGCTCCGCCGCGGCAAGTTCTGTTGCTACGGAAACACCTCACGCTGCAGCGGCAACTGGGGCGGGGTCGTCTCGGTCTGCCGCTCCAGCTCCCGCCAAGCGGCCAAGGGATCCTACTCCTCCGCCTCCTCGCGCCGGAGGTGGGCCAGGCTTTGACTTCTCCGCGCTCAGCTCCGACGAGGAAGAAGATGAGTAAGATTCTTGTTGTTCTTGCATGTCTTCAATACTTGTCGTCTTGTCTTGTATCTCATTTGTTTTACTCTGAACTTATTCCTTTTTAGGACGCTGGCCCAGAGAATGGCAAAGAGAGCCAAGGTCCCGGTGATTGTCATCGAGGATGATCCCACCGTGGCAGCAGGGGGTGCGCCTGAGACAAACTTGTCGGACCCGACAGCTGTTCCTCAGAGCAGCCCCCAGCGTAAGTATATGGTTTACTTCCAGCTGTTAGGCGCGCATGGATACAATTTGCTTGCCGATATATGACCGTTGGATTGTGTAGGAGCAGAGCAGCTCCACCAGGAGCGCCCAGAGGCCACCCCTGACGTGCCACCTGCTTCGACTACGTCGCCAAAGGAGAGTTCTCCGGCAAGGTGGAATCCCCCGACAAGGGAGAGCTCCCCGGCAAGGGAGAAGTCTCCGGCAAGGGACGGTACCGGCGACCCCCCTGTGACACTCCAAAATCTTCATTTGGGTTTTTGCAAAATCCTTGCTGGATTTTCATTGAAATTTGAGGCTTTCAGTAAAACAACCCTCTTAAAACTCCTTTTCCTTGACTAGGGTTTGCTATTTCTGTTTTCTCCTTCAAGCCTTGGGTTTGACCTTCTTAAAAACTCCTTCTCTCTATTGTTTCCCTTCTCAGATTTTTATTTTTGGGAGTTTTCTTTTTAAGAAAAACTCTATGAAAAAGATTTGGGATTTTCATTCTATTGAAAACCATCCATGACCTTGAATTTTGCCCATGAGGTAAAACCACCACAACATCTTCTCCCCTCCTTGTCAACAACTCAAACTTCCTATCCCAACTCATCCAAACAAGTTTTGGATTTTGTTTTATCTCTCAAATATTTTTCTGTCAATTATTTTTAGCCTAATGGATTTTCAAAGCAGGTACCCTTTTTCATTTGAGATTTGACTTCAAACCAACTCTACTGGCTAGTCCTTTGCACCCACAACCCAGAACCATCTTGATCCACTCATCTTCTTTTCAAATTTTTTCAACTTACACTCCCTGCAAGTTTGGACCAGATTTGTCAAATTTGGTGAAATTCATATCTACACTTCTCCAAAAATTCCACCAAAAATCAGGCAGCCTACTAGAGCAATGAGAAGTCACTCCACCAAATATCAGCACAAGGAAAAATCCCTATAGGCCTGGATCATTCTGTCGAACACCTTGCATGCACTATTCGAACACTTTCAGTCAAATTCAGTCTTCAGTGTTGTTTTCTGCAGATCATCTTCAGTCACGCGCACACAGTGCCCTTGGCACGTTGATCGCCGCCTGGTCTGCGTGTCCAGAGCCCCGCACGCGCGCTTGGCTTCTTCCTGGCGTCGGTGGCGCTCTGACCCGACCACGCCGGCGTGTCCCGCGGCGGCTGAACCGCCGTGGCAGCCAACAGGGAGCAGAACGGCGGCTCAACGCCGTTCCGCGCCGCACAGCCCCGCTGATGGCTCCGCGTGGCCATCTCCGCGCCAGCGCACGCAAGCAGCACCGTCGCCGTGGCGCGACGCGCACAACGCGCGCTCTCTGCCGCCGTTGAGCCCGTGCGGTCACCTCACCGTGGACAGACGCCATTACGCCGGGGCCAGCTCTGTTTAGTAGCAGAACGAGTTCAGTAACCTCCACTGATGCTGCCCGACCGCTCAAGCCACCCTCTAATCCACTGCTCCGCCGTAATCGCTCGCCGGAGATTCTCCGTTTACGGCCACCCCGTCGATCTGCCTATAAATAGAGGCCCCGAGCTTCAGCTCGAGCACCCATTAGCCATGCACTCCCCCTAGAGCACGCCAGGCCTCTGGAAGGGCCCCGAGGAGGTCTCCTTCCTCGACTCCGACCGCCGCGACCCGCCACTGGATCCAGCCCGATTCGCCCCCGTGTGTGCTCCTCCACCTCCATTCTCCTGCCAGTAGCTTCTCCACGCATCCCTCATTCTGACCCGCACTTCAATTTGAAGCTTGCAGCCCTCCACCGGAGTTCCCCATCCTCACCCGAACCACCGTCCGCCGGAGTTAGTGTCGCCGTCGACGTGGTGCTCCCTATTGGACGAGTCCACCACCCACCGACGCGGAAGAAGACACCGAAGCTCTTGGTACCCTCCGTTTCTCCTAATTCGCCGTAGTTCGACGCCGGCGTCCACCGCCGTCTTCGGGCGCCGGCGAGCCTTTTCAAACCTGACATGCGGACCCCGCATGTCAGCCTCTGTTCTTTTATTTGCGAAACATTTTCTGTTGACGCCTTCGGCCAAAATACGCTTTCTCTGTTGCGCTTGCGCATTTCCAAATGAACCGTTTTCTGTTTTCTCAGTTAGAACCCTGGGAAGTTTCTGTTTCATTACAGATGAGTCCCTAGGCAAAAACCTTTATAACTTTTTATCAGAAGCATATTTTTGATTGATTCTTTTTCTGTTCTCTTCAAAATTTTGTCTAGTTTTTTATCAGATTTATTGGAATAATATTTGCAATACTTTTTCTGCACCTCTCGGTATTCACGTTAGCACGTATGTTTTCTCTGTACCGTAGATACCGACGGAGGTGACGGGGCCGCGAACTTCACCGAGCTAGGCTCCGACTACTCTGAACTAGGCAAGCATGTTCGAACTTTTGATATGATGAGTGTATTGGCATGTTTGCATGTAGATAGTTTCATGGCATGTGTGGAGCATACCGATGAACCGTTCATTATGCATTGTTGGAGCAAGTAAGCCCGATGATTTCACACGTCGATGGACGTGAGTATGTAAGGCCATGTGTTGGCATGAAGATGGGTAAGATGGCAGTGTTGTAGCATGCCAGTCTTAGGCCATGCAAGTTATCTTCAGTACCAACCCGTATCGGTTGGTTCATATCCATTCCCTTTCCCTGTACTACCACATGTTTCCCGAAAGGGATATGGTTTAGTAAGTCGCAAACCGCTTTCTTGGTACACACCAAAAAGGAGAGGCCGGGATGCTGGTTCCATGGCCCTGGATTAAAGCCAGGCATCCGGTCAGGGGGCATGGGTGTTTCCGGTTGGGACCGAGAGGGGGGCACCCCTTAGAGCGCGCGTATATAAATTTGATCCCATGCTATTCGAGATTGTGATCTCCCCGTCTCAATAGTTTTTCTTGGACGATGTTGAGGGTGATTCCTGGCATCGAAGAGTTGGATGGGTGTGTACTGGATTGCCGTGTTTTCTTCTGAAATACCGTAACGGAACTAGTCCTAGTGACTACTGAAATCCGTCCACCGTGGGAAATTTTTGTACAAACTCTGCAGAGCTCTATACCCTTAAATCATATTATCTGTTTCCAAGTTTCCTGCTAACAGTCATGTGCCAGTTTGGTGACAGATTACCCGGTGGAACACATGGGCACTAAGACCGGTTAAATGTTTATCCTTGTGGATGTACTAACCCGTTATTCTCCATGAGTTGAATATATTCATGCTGATATATTATTTCATTATCAGCCAAAAGCCCTTTATGTGGTGTCGCTCAGACGCCCGAATGTGGCATTTCTTTTAAATGCCCTTTATGTGGTGTCGCTCAGACGCCCGACTGTGGCATTTCTTTTAAAAGCCCTTTATGTGGTGTCGCTCAGACGCCCGACTGTGGCATTTCTTTTAAAAGCCCTTTATGTGGTGTCGCTCAGACGCCCGATTGTGGCATTATTATTCCGCATTTTCCGCTCGAGGAGTCTTTCAGACACTCGTTTGGCACCAGTATTATTATTCCGCATTTTTCCGCTCGAGGAGTCTTTCAGACACTCGTTTGGCACCAGCATTATTATTCCGCATTTTCCGCTCGAGGAGTCTTTCAGACACTCGTTTGGCACCAGTATTATTATTCTGCATTTTCCGCTCGAGGGGTCTTTCAGACACTCGTTTGGCACCCAGCATTATCACCTCTATGTCTGATCGTACTGGTTAACTTATCCATGTGTTTCATGTTGGCATTTGTTATATCTTACGTCCGAACTGTCTTGCGAGTACTTTCAAAGTACTCACTGGCTTGTTGATTTGGCCAGATGCTGACGAAGGTGATCTCATGGATGAAGAGTTCGATAGCGAATCCGACGCCTAGAGGAGTCCCAGTCAGTCTCGTGCAACCTTGGAGTTGGTCACTGTTTCATATCCGCTTCCACTACCCTAATAAATTCATCGAGCTTCACCTCGACGCTCGATGGGATGTTAGTTTGAGAATCCCATAACCACTCCCACTGTGTTACTCCACCTCTACCTTATTTGCGAGTCAGTAGTATGCCACCACTCCCTTGTGTCATTAATCGCCTTTATGTATAATTATTGGCACGCTTGTAATAAATTGTTGAGTATCGTCAGCTCAACCCTGTAATATATTTATGCTACTGGCTTATTGTATCAAAAGTTTGTCTGCCAGTGAGGTGGTTTTATCTCAAACTGGATTTCTATAGATTGGTTTCTCAATAAATATTTTATTGGAAAACCGGTCGTGACAAGCTTGGTACCAGAGCCAGGCTGACTGTAGGAAGCCACTAGGTGCGATCGCTAATCGGTTATGAGCATGATAGAGCTTATTCATGTTTTTACAATAGTAGTCATTTTTCTGACAGTCAGCATATATTTATGATCTGACCATTCAGGATTTTTGCCCACTTTTGTAGATGGCCGACCGCAGCTGCGAGTCTCAGACCTTCGCCAACGTACCCAATGGGTTCGTCAAGCTTCTCTCCTTCGTCGTTCAGGTCGCGATGGGGCCGTCTGTGCGCCCAGTCGTCACTCTCTGTCAGCACAGAGTCAACGACAGTCTGACTATGCACCAGGCCGTGGTGCAGTTCAAGGGAGGGCGTGGTGATCTATGCCGCTTCCGGTTCTTGGGGAGAGCCATGCCTACGGAGAAGCATGCCATCCAGATGGCAGCCCGCGAGGCGATAGCTCGTCTCAGGGATGCCCTTCCCGCGATGAAGGCTCGTCGCTACCGCTATCTTCCATGCCATGTGCCCTACACCTGTCACTACGCATTCTCCTGCCACAGAGGAGAACGGGACGAGGCTTTTGAGATGCTTATTGAGTACCTCCGGGCCTTGGAGGCAGCCTTCGACAACTTGGTGGATGACTTTGTGGCCGCCCGCATGGACTCAGTCCACGGATGTGCCGCCAACAGGAGGGAGCTCCTGCCTACTGCACCGCCACTGACTTTCGTCTCGTCCTCTGCATCCCATGCTCCTGCTCGTCGCCTGCCTACCACCGAGGAGTTCAACCAGGTCATTGCGCCCACTCCAGCGCGCACTGCACCGCCACTCGCACCGACTCCAATCCGTGTCGTTCCGCCCCTGGTACCCGCTCCATCTACTCGGCGCAGCACTACTCGCATGGAGCCTATTAGCGAGGAGGAAGTCGAGTCCCCGGCTTCACTACGCCTCACCCTTGGCAGGGCCAAGGACGTCATCAACATCTCCGACTGAGTACGCGTAGCCGCCATGCGTTGCATCACCATGTAAGATGTTGTGAGAAGTAGCTTGTTTGCGCATCATATAGGATCTGGAGAAGTGCACTAGCCTAAATAACATGTCAGGATTATGTACGCATATCCTGAGTGATGTATTGTATAATTATCGCCGCGTGTAAGATGCGTAATGATGCAGTCCTTCTCTATGCGCAAATCGATTTGTTTTCCCTTGAGTATCTTGGTTTTAAAAAAAATTATTTGTCAACCTCGTGCATTATGGGTTTTATCTTCGCAACCCTTCCATTTTTCTTATGGGTTTTATAAATACATCCCCAGAGTGAAAAATGTCTTGTCCTTGGACCCGCTCCATGCCAGCTCCACCCGAGGAAGATTATGGCAACCAACCGGGCAACAACTTTGCTCAAGGGCAGTCAAGTCAACACTATAATACTCAATCAGGCAACAATTTTACACGAGGTCAGACAAGTCAACAGGACAGTGAAACGGCACTTTCCCAAATGTGCCGCCTTTATGAACAGAGTCAGCAACAACATCGGGAAATGATGAACCAAGTTATTAACATGGGAAATCACCATGGGCAGTATCCGCAGCATTCCAAGTTATCTGAGCTACAGAAGACACGTCCCTCAACATTTTCTCATACTAACAAGCCACTTGAGGCCGAAGACTGGCTTCGCGATATGGAGAGAAAGTTAATTATTGCAAAATGCTCAGACTCAGAAAAGGTACTGTACGCACCGCATTATCTCACGGGAGCAGCCGCATCCTGGTGGGAAAATTTTCTGCACATGCATCCCAAAGAAAATGATATAACCTAGGATGATTTCAAAGAAGGTTTCCGTGGCGCGCATATTCCTAAGAGTATTATGAAAATCAAGAAAAGAGAGTTCGATGACCTCAAGCAAAGGAACATGACAGTGTCGGATTACAACAGCCAATTTACTCTGTTATCCCGCTACGCCAACGAAGAGCGTATGACTGAAAGCAAGAAAATGGAGAAGTTCCTTGACGGCCTAGCACCCGCGCTTAAATGCCAACTGGTCATACACACTTTCCCAGTTTTAAGACACTGGTGGATAAAGCCATTACTCTGGAAAATGAAAGACGCAGTTTGGATGATATCCGCAAGCGAAAAAGGGACCAGACTAACCATGCTCGCAATCACCGAAGTAAGACCGATTTTCAGAAGGGTGGGACGCACAAATCATCATCCAACGTCTCACGCCCAACAAAGAATTTCCATGCTAGGGACAAGGAGTTCACATATCGCCCAGGTGTTACTTGTTACGCCTGTGGAGAAGAAGGACACTATGCCAAGCAGTGTCCCAAGCCAAGAAGCTCAGCACCAAAACCGAACAACGGCAACAATAATTCAGCTCCCAAGCGAAACAACTTCAATCCCAACAATAACCACAGGAAAGGTCATCTGAACCACGTGACCAAAGAGGAGGCACAAAATGCTCCGGATATCGTACTCGGTACGTTCCCTGTCAACACAATACCTGCAATGGTTTTGTTTGATTCTGGAGCTTCTCACTCTTTTATCTTGAAAAGTTTTGCTTCGCAAAATAATTTTTCGATGCTTCCTTTGGAGAAATCCATGATCATCAAGTCCCCTGGAATTCAGCAAGTTACTCAGAATTACTGTCAGGATGTGATTATTGAGTTCAAAGGATTGAAGTTTCACGCCAATCTCATTGTGTTGGAAAATAAAGGACTAGATGTCATCCTAGGGATGGACTGGTTAACCACTAACAAAGGTTTCATTGATTGTTTCAATCGGACCGTGATTCTCACACACCACCATGGTAAAACAATAAGAGTATCCGCCAAAGAGAGAGAAATACCCCGACAACCAAGACTGAACAAGGTAGACATTTCTGAATTAAACAAGGTTCCAGTAGTACGTGAATTTCCAGACGTATTTCCCGAAGAGCTACCAGGCCTGCCACCCGACCGAGAGATAGAATTCAGCATTGAGCTAGCACCAGGAACCACCCCTATATACAAGAAACCATACAGAATGGCACCGCCCGAGTTGGTTGAACTGAAGAAACAAATAAAGGAATTGCTTGACAAGGGATACATTCGAGCCAGTTCCTCACCATGGGGATCACCAATTTTGTTTGCCAAAAAGAAAGATGGAACACTGCGATTGTGTATTGACTACCGAGCACTCAACATGGTCACGATCAAGAACAAATACCCGATGCCAAGAATAAATGATTTATTCGATCAACTCGCTAAGGCCAAGGTATTCTCAAAAATCGACCTAAGGTCAGGATACCATCAATTAAAGGTACGAACAGAAGATATCCCCAAGACAGCCTTCACCTCCAGATATGGACTGTATGAGTTCACAGTAATGCCTTTTGGATTAACAAATGCCCCTGCATATTTTGTTCACCTTATGAACAAAGTATTTATGAAGTTTATGGACAAGTTCGTTGTGGTATTCATCGACGATATTTTAGTATACTCCAAAACACCAGAAGAACACGCTGAACATCTCAGAATTGTACTAGGAGAACTCAGGAAACACCAATTGTACGCCAAGTTCAGCAAGTGTGAGTTTTGGTTAAGGCAAGTAGGCTTTCTAGGCCACGTGCTAACCCAAGACGGGATCGCCGTGGACCCAGAGAAAGTCAAGGCCGTACTTGGCTGGAAGTCACCAGCCAGCGTAACGGACATACGAAGTTTCTTGGGAATGGCAGGATATTACCGCAGGTTTATTGAAGGATTCTCCACCATAGCCAAGCCAATGACGCAGTTGCTCAAGAAAGATAAGAAATTTGAATGGACCGAAGCCTGTGAGAAAAGTTTCCAAGAGCTAAAATGGAAATTAACAACAGCACCAGTATTGATTGTGCCAGACATACGCAAGAATTTTGAAGTATATTGTGACGCGTCCAGGAAGGGACTCGGATGCGTATTAATGCAAGAAGGCAAGGTTGTCGCATACGCTTCAAGGCAACTTCGCAAGCATGAGGAAAACTATCCCACTCATGACTTAGAAATGGCAGCAGTTATTCATGCACTCAAGGAATGGAGGCACTTCCTACTTGGAAATCAATGTGAAATATATACGGAGCATAAAAGTCTCAAATATATTTTCACACAGCCAGAGCTGAATTTAAGGCAACGACGCTGGTTGGAGCTAGTAAAGGATTATGATGTCGGAATCCACTATCATCCTGGAAAAGCAAATGTAGTAGCCGATGCTCTTAGTCGGAACCCCAGCGCCAACAACAACAGTCTGCCCAACTTAAGACCCGAATTCCAACGGGAATTTGCCAGACTCAACTTGTTGATGGTAGCAGAAGGCACCATAACAAACTTGGAGATACAGCCCAACCTTGTGACAAGAATCAAAGAAGCCCAGCCGGGTCACCCCAGCATTGAAGGTATCAAAAGAAAGGTGAGTATGGGCAAGGCCTCAGAATTCATCATAGACAAAGAAGGGACACTATGGTACGGAAACAGACTCTGCGTGCCAGACATAGAAGACCTCAAACGGCAAATTCTAGCTGAAGCCCACACCGCTCCATATTCGATCCACCCTGGAGGAACCAAGATGTATAAGGATATCCAAGAAGGATTTTGGTGGCACGGTATGAAAAGGGACATAGCCACCTTCATTGCATGCTGCGACTCTTGTCAACGTATAAAGGCCGAACATCAGAGACCAGCCGGACTACTGCAACCAAATAAAATACCTGAGTGGAAATGGGATGAAATAGGGATGGATTTCATTGTCGGACTACCTCGATCACGACACGGGAATGATGCCATATGGGTTATCACCGACAGATTGACTAAGGTGGCACATTTCATTCCAGTAAAGACGACCCACACCACTCAGAAGCTTGCCAAAATATATCTCTCTCGCATAGTTTGTCTGCACGGTGTCCCGAAGACTATAATATCTGACAGAGGAACACAGTTCGTCTCGAGATTCTGGGAGCAGTTACAACAGGCTCTAGGAACTCAACTAGCCTTCAGTACGGCATACCACCCCCAGACAGATGGACAAACAGAACGGGTAAACCAGACTTTAGAGGACATGCTGAGAGCATGTGTCCTCACCTACGGAGCCAATTGGGAAGACAGCCTGCCATACGCCGAGTTCGCGTACAACAACAGTCATCAGGCCAGCCTGCAAATGGCACCATTTGAAGCCTTGTATGGGCGAAGATGTCGTACCCCGTTAAATTGGTCAGAGACCGGAGACAGTCGTATCTTCGGCCCAGACGTGCTCAAGGAAGCCGAGGAAAAGGTCCAACTAATCAGAGATCGACTCAAGACCGCCCAAAGCCGGCAAAAGAGTTATTACGATCAGAAACATCGTGGGGTCAACTTCGAACCCGGTGAATTCGTGTACCTACGAGTGTCACCTATGAGGGGGTTGCAGCGATTCAAAATTAAGGGAAAGCTAGCGCCAAGATTCATCGGGCCGTTCTGTATAACGGCACGAAAAGGCACAGTAGCATATCAGCTAGACCTACCTGAGGAACTATCAGATATCCACAACATGTTCCACGTATCGCAATTGAGGAAATGTGTGAGCAACCCAGAGAAACAAGTATCCCATGAGAGCATGGACGTGCATCCAGACCTCACTTATCGGGAACACCCTGTAAGGATACTAGAGGAGTCTGAAAGGAGGACCCGACAGAAAACCGTCAAATTTTTCAAAGTTCAGTGGAGTAATCACACCGAAAGTGAAGCAACATGGGAAAGAGAGGATTTTCTTCGAGCAGAGCATCCACACTTATTTAAGGATCAACTGAAATCTCGGGGACGAGATTTTTCCTAAGGGGGTAGGTATTGTGACACTCCAAAATCTTCATTTGGGTTTTTGCAAAATCCTTGCTGGATTTTCCTTGAAATTTGAGGCTTTCAGTAAAACAACCCTCTTAAAATTCCTTTTCCTTGACTAGTGTTTGCTATTTCTGTTTTCTCCTTCAAGCCTTGGGTTTGACCTTCTTAAAAACTCCTTCTCTCTATTGTTTCCCTTCTCAGATTTTTATTTTTTGGAGTTTTCTTTTTAAGAAAAACTCTATGAAAAAGATTTGGGATTTTCATTCTATTGAAAACCATCCATGACCTTGAATTTTGCCCATGAGGTAAAACCACCACAACATCTTCTCCCCTCCTTGTCAACAACTCAAACTTCCTATCCCAACTCATCCAAACAAGTTTTGGATTTTGTTTTATCTCTCAAATATTTTTCTGTCAATTATTTTTAGCCTAATGGATTTTCAAAGCAGGTACCCTTTTTCATTTGAGATTTGACTTCAAACCAACTCTAGTGGCTAGTCCTTTGCACCCACAACCCAGAACCATCTTGATCCACTCATCTTCTTTTCAAAAAATTTCAACTTACACTCCCTGCAAGTTTGGACCAGATTTGTCAAATTTGGTGAAATTCATATCTACACTTCTCCAAAAATTCCACCAAAAATCAGGCAGCCTACTAGAGCAATGAGAAGTCACTCCACCAAATATCAGCACAAGGAAAAATCCCTACAGGCCTGGATCATTCTGTCGAACACCTTGCATGCACTGTTCGAACACTTTCAGTCAAATTCAGTCTTCAGTGTTGTTTTCTGCAGATCATCTTCAGTCACATGCACACAGTGCCCTTGGCACGTTGCTCGCCGCCTGGTCTGCGTGTCCAGAGCCCCGCACGCGCGCTTGGCTTCTTCCTGGCGTCGGTGGCGCTCTGACCCGACCACGCCGGCGTGTCCCGCGGCGGCTGAACCGCCGTGGCAGCCAACAGGGAGCAGAACGGCGGCTCAACGCCGTTCCGCGCCGCACAGCCCCGCTGATGGCTCCGCGTGGCCATCTCCGCGCCAGCGCACGCATGCAGCACCGTCTCCATGGCACGACGCGCACAGCGCGCGCTCTCTGCCGCCGTTGAGCCCGTGCGGTCACCTCACCGTGGACAGACGCCATTACGCCGGGGCCAGCTCCGTTTAGTAGCAGAACGAGTTCAGTAACCTCCACTGATGCTGCCCGACTGCTCAAGCCACCCTCTAATCCACTGCTCCGCCTTAATCGCTCGACGGAGATTCTCCGTTTACGGCCACCCCGTCGATCTGCCTATAACTAGAGGCCCCGAGCTTCAGCTCGAGCACCCACTAGCCATGCACTTTCCCTAGAGCACGCCAGGCCTCTGGAAGGGCCCCGAGGAGGTCTCCTTCCTCGACTCCGACCGCCGCGACCCGCCACTGGATCCAGCCCAATTCGCCCCCGTGTGTGCTCCTCCACCTCCATTCTCCTGCCAGTAGCTTCTCCATGCATCCCTCATTCTGACCCGCACTTCAATTTGAAGCTTGCAGCCCTCCACCGGAGTTCCCCATCCTCACCCGAACCGCCGTCCGCCGGAGTTAGTGTCGCCGTCGACGTGGTGCTCCCTGTTGGACGAGTCCACCACCCACCGACGCGGAAGAAGACACCGAAGCTCTTGGTACCCTCCGTTTCTCCTAATTCGCCGTAGTTCGACGCCGGCGTCCACCGCCGTCTTCGGGCGCCGGCGAGCCTTTTCAAACCTGACATGCGGACCCCGCATGTCAGCCTCTGTTCTTTTATTTGCGAAACGTTTTCTGTTGACGCCTTCGGGCAAAATACGCTTTCTCTGTTGCGCTTGCGCATTTCCAAACGAACCGTTTTCTGTTTTCTCAGTTAGAACCCTGGGAAGTTTCTGTTTCATTACAGATGAGTCCCTGGGCAAAAACCTTTATAACTTTTTATCAGAAGCATATTTTTGATTGATTCTTTTTCTGTTCTCTTCAAAATTTTGTCTAGTTTTTTATCAGATTTATTGGAATAATATTTGCAATACTTTTTCTGCACCTCTCGGTATTCACGTTAGCACGTATGTTTTCTCTGTACCGTAGATACCGACGGAGGTGACGGGGCCGCGAACTTCACCGAGCTAGGCTCCGACTACTCTGAACCAGGCAAGCATGTTCGAACTTTTGATATGATGAGTGTATTGGCATGTTTGCATGTAGATAGTTTCATGGCATGTGTGGAGCATACCGATGAACCGTTCATTATGCATTGTTGGAGCAAGTAAGCCCGATGATTTCACACGTCGATGGACGTGAGTATGTAAGGCCATGTGTTGGAATGAAGATGGGTAAGATGGCAGTGTTGTAGCATGCCAGTCTTAGGCCATGCAAGTTATCTTCAGTAGCAACCCGTATCGGTTGGTTCATATCCATTCCCTTTCCCTGTACTACTACATGTTTCCCGAAAGGGATATGGTTTAGTAAGTCACAAACCGCTTTCTTGGTACACACCAAAAAGGAGAGGCCGGGATGCTGGTTCCATGGCCCTGGATTAAAGCCAGGCATCCGGTCAGGGGGCATGGGTGTTTCCGGTTGGGACCGAGAGGGGGGCACCCCTTAGAGCGCGCGTATATAAATTTGATCCCATGCTATTCGAGATTGTGATCTCCCCGTCTCAATAGTTTTTCTTGGACGATGTTGAGGGTGATTCCTGGCATCGAAGAGTTGGATGGGTGTGTACTGGATTGCCATGTTTTCTTCTGAAATACCGTAACGGAACTAGTCCTAGTGACTACTGAAATCCATCGACTGTGGGAAATTTTTGTACAAACTCTGCAGAGCTCTATACCCTTAAATCATATTATCTGTTTCCAAGTTTCCTGCTAACAGTCATGTGCCAGTTTGGTGACAGATTACCCGGTGGGACACATGGGCACTAAGACCGGTTAAATGTTTATCCTTGTGGATGTACTAACCCGTTATTCTCCATGAGTTGAATATATTCATGATGATATATTATTTCATTATCAGTCAAAAGCCCTTTATGTGGTGTCGCTCAGACGCCCGACTGTGGCATTTCTTTTAAAAGCCCTTTATGTGGTGTCGCTCAGACGCCCGACTGTGGCATTTCTTTTAAAAGCCCTTTATGTGGTGTCGCTCAGACGCCCGACTGTGGCATTTCTTTTAAAAGCCCTTTATGTGGTGTCGCTCAGACGCCCGATTGTGGCATTATTATTCCGCATTTTCCGCTCGAGGAGTCTTTCAGACACTCGTTTGGCACCAGTATTATTATTCCGCATTTTTCCGCTCGAGGAGTCTTTCAGACACTCGTTTGGCACCAGCATTATTATTCTGCATTTTCCGCTCGAGGAGTCTTTCAGACACTCGTTTGGCACCAGTATTATTATTCTACATTTTCCGCTCGAGGGGTCTTTCAGACACTCGTTTGGCACCCAGCATTATCACCTCTATGTCTGATCGTACTGGTTAACTTATCCATGTGTTTCATGTTGGCATTTGTTATATCTTACGTCCGAACTGTCTTGCGAGTACTTTCAAAGTACTCACTGGCTTGTTGATTTGGCCAGATGCTGACGAAGGTGATATCATGGATGAAGAGTTTGATAGCGAATCCGACGCCTAGAGGAGTCCCAGTCAGTCTCGTGCAACCTTGGAGTTGGTCACTGTTTCATATCCGCTTCCGCTACCCTAATAAATTCATCGAGCTTCACCTCGACGCTCGATGGGATGTTAGTTTGAGAATCCCATAACCACTCCCACTGTGTTACTCCACCTCTACCTTATTTGCGAGTCAGTAGTATGCCACCACTCCCTTGTGTCATTAATCGCCTTTATGTATAATTATTGGCACGCTTGTAATAAATTGTTGAGTATCGTCAGCTCAACCCTGTAATATATTTATGCTACTGGCTTATTGTATCAAAAGTTTGTCTGCCAGTGAGGTGGTTTTATCTCAAACTGGATTTCTATAGATTGGTTTCTCAATAAATATTTTATTGGAAAACCGGTCGTGACACCCCCGGCAGCGGAGATCCCAACTACCGAGCCTGGTACAGGTACTCCTTGCTTATAAACTTCCCTTGGGTTCTTCTTTTTGGGATATTTGCTTGACTTCTCTTCCTTTTCCGGTCGTCAGATCCATCCACTGTGGAGCCGATGGAGACCGAGGTTGTTATTGATGACGCCGCTGCCACCGAAGAAACGGCCGGTGCTGAAGATCCCGCCGGTGAAGAGGCCGCCAAGGCTGCTGCCGCAGCAGCTGACGAGGGGTCCGGCGATCGTACTGATGACCCTGGGGCCGCGGGAGCGACAGGCGCTACACCGACCGCCGATCCTCCCGCCGCTGCCGCAGCGTCAGGTTCCGAAGAGCCCCAGCCAGGCGTCTACTTGAAGGCTGGCGCTGGCATCTTCATCCACCTCCCCTGGGCGTCAACGTCCAGGGCGCCGGTCGAAGGAGAAAGCTTTGACGTGGAGGTGCTTGCCTCCGCTGGGCTGACGTTGGTCGACGCACCAAGCAGCAGCAGCGACGAGCCCGAGGAAGAGCGACTACTGCGAAAGCTGGTGTCGCTCTACCGCGCCCGCCAGGCCAATCTGGAGTCCTGCGAAGCGCTTGTCGCGAAGGCGGGGGTGGAGGTGGAGAAGCGTGCGGAGGAGCTCCGAGGCCTCAACCAGGCAGCTCTCCAGTCGCTGGCGGTGGAGCGGGTGCAGCTCGATGAGGCGCAGAAGGCTTTCATCCTTGAGAACGCAGAGATTGCAGAGCAACAGCGGCTTGCCGCCGAGGAGTTATCTGCGCGGGACGGTGAGTTGGTGCAGCTGAAGGCCAGCCTGGACAGCCACGAAGAGGAGCTAGCTGTGCGCGAGCAAGCACTCGACGGAGCCCTCAAGGAAGCAAAGGACGCTGCCGTAGCCGCCGAGGCCACCAAGAAGGAGCTGGAGGCGAAAGCGGCGCAGCTGGAGACCGATCTCAAGGCGAGCGGTGAAGCGCTTGCCGCGCTCAAGCATGAGCGCGAGAAGGACGCCTACACCTTTGGCGAACTGCAGGGTCGTCTCGCCGAGAAGGTCAAGGAGCTTGACGCCGCCAAGGACTCCAAGGTTGATCTTGAGCTGAAGCTGGCTGCTTTGACCAAGACGCTGGACGGCGCCAGGGAGCAGGAGGCGGCTTTGAAGAAGGAGATCAAGGCCGACAAGGAGCTGCTGGAGAGCATCGTCGCCACCCAGAACGATTTCAGGGGAACTGTGGAGCGGTGGACGGAGGGCCTTGTGAATGCTGCCATAGACATCGACAAGGAGTTGGCGCTGCTGGGGGTGGAGGATCTCGGGTATTCCTCTGACGGGAGCCTCCCATCTAGCGCCAAGCTCACCTTGTTCTTCAAAGGCGTGGCGACGGCCCTCCAGCAACTCCGGGAGAGGATCCCAAAGCAGCTGGCCGAAGAGTCGCGCGAGATCTGCGCAGGAGCTCTCAAAAAGGTGCTGATGAAGGTGGCCTTCCGCAACCCGGGCCTCCGCCTCACTAACATCCTCAGGTCCCTGCCGCCGGAAGCTGATCTGGAGGAGCTCGAGACCCTCGTCGCACCCATTGTGGACAAGCTGAGCGGGATCAAGAGGGTTGAGGGCGACTGCGCGGACTAGGCCGCCTATTTTCTTCTTCTTTTTTGTCGTCGCCGGTCATGTTATGAAAACAATCTATTAGAGCCGCGACAAACTATCTTGTAATATAACTCTGTTTCAGGTCATGATTGCAATGCTACTTCCTTTACTCGATTCCTTCCTTTGTATGTTTTTGCCCTACGCTTTTAGGGAGCCTGCCGGTGTAGGCACCTTTGCCGCGAGCGCTGAGTGCGGGACGTCAGCAGCCTGCTGGCGGTGCCATTACCGACAAGAAACCTTGTCGCGACTAGTCGCAGCTTGCTTAAGTTGCTGAGTGAACTCGAAACAAAGTAAGGGCACGACTCTAGTCGCAGCACACTTAAGCTGTTGAGCGAACTCGAAACAAAGTAAGGGCGCAACTAGCCACGAGCTGGTTCCTCCGCGCACAGGTTTTCCATACAAAGCATGGTCGTTCAAGGAAAGTAACTTAAAGTTAAAAAATCTGATTGCTCAAACTTTGGCACTTAGCTTTTCTGTCGTTTGCTCCCCGGCAAGGCGAAATTTTTCCTGAACGATGCCGGGTCCATACCATTATGTCCCCCCCCCCCCCGGCCAACTTGTGGGCGAAGGATCCTTCCTTTCCTTGAGAAAAAGAGAAAAGAGAAAACAATAGTATGGAGCCCTATGGCTCGTTATTGCTTACCGAGGGGGCTCGCTGCACAAAGTGTCAGATAATTCATGCATAAAGGCATGAAATTGACAGGGTGTGCGGAGCACGTGAGTTTTATTTATGCACAGGGTCTGCGCCTGGCTTTGTACAAAGGATTACATGCAACAGCAGCAAGACTTGTACAAAATGGTGGTTGCCGGACAGGGTCCGACAACCGCGCCTTACGGGTAAAACTTACGAAGATGCTCGATGTTCCAGGAGTTGCTCACCGGAAAGCCATCCTCGGTCTCAAGGCGGACAGCGCCAGGCCTAGTGACTCGTTTCACCCGGTAAGGGCCTTCCCACTTCGGCGTCAACTTGTTGGAATTCTTGGCGGAATGAACGCGCCGAAGAACAAGGTCACCTTCCTCGAGACTTCTGGCTTTAACTTTGCGGCTATGGTAGCGGCGCAAAGCTTGCTGGTATCGAGCAGCTCGTACAGCAGCCTGAAGACGGTCTTCCTCAAGGAGCAGCGCGTCATCTTGTCGCAGCTGCTCTTGCTCAAGCTCATCATAAGCGAGCACTCGAGGTGACCCGTATACGAGTTCCGTGGGGATAACTGCCTCTGCTCCATAGACTAGAGCGAAAGGTATCTGGCCAGTGGCTCGATTTGGCGTCGTCCTGATCGACCAAAGAACCACCGGCAACTCCTCGATCCAGTTTCTTCCGCACTTGTGCAGCCTGTCGAAAGTCCGGGTCTTGAGTCCACGCAGCACTTCAGCATTTGCCCTCTCTGCTTGACCGTTGCTCCTGGGGTGAGCAACAGAAGCAAAGCAGACCTTGGCGCCAAGGTCTTGGACGTACTGCATGAAGGTGCGACTTGTGAATTGTGTACCGTTGTCGGTGATGATCCTGTTAGGGATTCCGAAGCGGCAGACAATCGACGTGAAGAACTTGACTGCTGACTGTGCTGTCACCTTCCTCACTGGTTCCACTTCCGGCCACTTTGTGAACTTGTCGATTGCGACATACAAGTACTCAAAGCCCCCGACTTCTCGGGGGAAGGGGCCGAGGATATTGAGCCCCCAGACCGAAAATGGCCAGGATAAAGGGATCGTCTGGAGAGCTTGAGCTGGCTGGTGTATCTGCTTGGAATGGAACTGGCACGCTTCACACTTGGTTACTTGTGCAGCTGCATCCTGGAGGGCTGTCGGCCAAAAGAAGCCCTGCCGGAATGCTTTGCTGGCAAGCGCTCTTGCGCCAATGTGATGACCACAAATGCCTCCATGTATCTCTGCCAACAGCTTCTGTCCATCTTCCCGGGGGATACACTTCAATTTCACTCCGTTGAGTCTTCTTCTGTACAGTGCGTTGTCAACGAACTGGTACATACTAGACTGCCGGGCTACTCTTTCCGCTTCTTCTAGCTCTTCGGGAAGTTCTCCTGACTGGAGGAAACGGACGATCTGCTGTGCCCATGCTGGAGCCTGTGGCTCGACAACAAGGACTGAAGGCATATCTGCTGCTGCGGGAACATCCGCTTCTACAGCGAGAACCTGCGGTTCAGCCGGAGCTTGATGATCCCCGGCAAGCTTGCCGGAGCGAAACTTGTCGGGAGCGTCTGCTTCAATGAAACAAACCCTGGGGCTTGTCGGAGCAGACTGCTCCTCAACACTCTTGGCGTTGATCTTGGGGACCTTCTTGGCGGCGGCTTCAGGAAGCTCTGCCGAAAGATAGTCACCAGAAATCAACTTCCTCTTCTTGCTCTGTCCAGTGGATGGCGTCACGGATGGTTGAGTCAGCTTGAGCACAAAGATCCCTGGTTCCACAGGTAACTTAAGTGCCGCGCACTTTGACAGGCCGTCAGCGATGTCGTTCTGAGCTCTTGGAACATGTTCCATCTGTAGGCCGACAAAGCGCTCTTCCAGCTTCCTCACTTCATCAACGTAAGCTTCCATCAACGGACTCTGATAATCCTTGTTCACTTGGCGGACGACAAGCTGTGAGTCACCCCTGACAATGAGTTGCTTGATCCCAAGGTCTGCCGCGATCCTGAGACCGGCGAGCAATCCTTCATACTCTGCAGTATTGTTTGTTGCTTGCTCCTTGGGAAAGTGCATCTGGACCACGTACTTGAGGTGCTCTCCGGTGGGTGCGACAAGCAGCACGCCAGCACCGGCGCCTTGCAGCGAGAACGCACCATCAAAGTACATCAGCCACTCTTTGTTTGCTTCCTTGACGGGGATGCTCGTCTCTGGAATTTCTTCGTCTAGTGTTGGCGTCCACTCTGCTATGAATTCTGCCAATGCTCTGCTTTGAATAGTTGAAGTGCTCTCAAACTTGAGGCCAAAGCTTGACAGTTCCAGTGCCCACTCAACAATCATGCCTGTTGCTTCTGGATTCTGCAGTATCCTCTTCAGCGGAAAGCGAGTGACAACTGTGATCTCATGTGCTTGGAAGTAATGGCGCAGCTTTCTCGAGGCCATAAGAAGGCTGAAAAGCAACTTCTGCACACCAGAGTACCTTGACCTAGCCCCCTGCAGAAGGGAACTGACAAAGTAGACTAGGCGCTGCACCATTTTCTTCTTCTGTATCCCTTCGCACATCTGCGCAGATCCATCTTCGTCGGGACCAGAGCTCGTCGGGGAAGCCCCCTGCTTGTCGCTGGATGTGCTTGCCGCGGTCGCTGGCTCATCATCTGCCTCTCTCTCCGCTACTAACGCAGCACTAACCACTTGATTGGTTGCCGCCAGATATAGCAGCGACTTCTCTTGTGGTTTAGGTGCGACAAGTATTGGAGTGGAGGACAGGTATCTCTTCAAGTCCTGCAGTGCAGCCTCCGCTTCCGGAGTCCATTTCATTGGACCTGCCTTTTTCAAGATTTTGAAAAACGGCAGGGCGCGCTCAGCAGACTTAGAGATAAACCTGCTGAGAGCCGCCACGCAGCCGGCAAGTTTTCGTACATCCTTGACGTGCTTCGGTGCTTCAATCTGCTCAATGGCCTTGATCTTGTCGGGATTTGCTTCAATTCCCCTCTGAGACATGAAGAATCCGAGAAGCTTGCCGGACGGGACTCCAAACACGCACTTCTCGGGGTTGAGCTTGAGGCTGATCTTGCGTAGATTTGCAAAAGTCTCTTCTAGGTCTTGAATCAGAGTTGCTTTGTCCCTGCTTTTGACCACTATGTCATCCATGTAGGCTTCCACATTTCTGTGTATTTGCGGCTCAAAAGCAGTATGGACTACCCTTGCGAATGTTGAACCAGCATTCTTCAAACCGAAAGGCATTCGTACAAAACAGTACGTGCCACATGGAGTGATGAACGCGGTTTTCTCCTCATCCTCTTCTACCATGAAGATCTGATGGTATCCTGAGTATGCGTCAAGAAATGAAAGCAAGTCGCATCCGGCTGTGGAGTCGACAATCTGGTCAATGCGCGGCAAGGGAAATGGGTCTTTGGGACAAGCTTTGTTAATATCGGTGAAGTCGATGCAAAGTCTCCATTTCCCGTTTGCCTTGCGCACGACTACATGATTGGCCAACCACGTAGGATGGAGCACTCCTCTGACGAGGCCTGCTGCTCCCAACTTCTTGATCTCTTCGGCGATGAACTCTTGGCGCTCCACTGCTTGTTTCCTGACTCTCTGCTTGATGGGCCGCGCATGAGGACAGACGGCAAGGTGGTGCTCGATTACTTTCCTGGGAACGCCGGGGATGTCAGACGGTTGCCAGGCAAACACATCGACATTCGCCCGCAGGAACGCAACGAGCGCGCTTTCCTATTTAGGGTCGAGAGTGGCACTGATGGTGAAGGTACCACCAGTGCCGCCCTCCTTGGCGGACACCTTCTTGGTCGCTGGCGGAGCTGCCATCGTCTTCTTACACTTGCCGGTGGAGCTCGATGGTGCGTCCTCGACGGTAGCGCAGCACTCTGAAGAGGTGCGCTTGCCGGAGTGGGCATCAGAGCTCTTGCCGGACTTGGTATTCTTCTTCCCCCCAGGAGCTTCAGCGGCAAGTGTCTCGCGATCTGCGGCGGCTACTGCTTCCCGGTAGATCTTGTCGGCACAGATAAGAGCGTCTTTCTTGTCGCCATGTACAGAGATGACACTTATCAGGCCTGGCATCTTCAGCATGTTGTACGCGTAGTGAGAGGCCGCCATGAACTTGGCGAGCGCTGGACGGCCGAGAATTCCATTGTAAGGCAATGGAAAATCGGCAACGTCGAAAGTGATCCTCTCAGTCCGGAAGTTCAGCTCGCTGCCAAATGTCACCGGCAGCGTGATCTTCCCCTTCGGCTTGCTCCTTCCCGGGTTGATTCCTTGGAACGTGCCGGTCTCTTCGAGCTCGCTGTCAGGGACTTGGAGTCTCCGGAGCACAGCGGAGGAGATCAGGTTCAAGCCGGCCCCGCCGTCAACTAGCATCTTAGTGACCTTGAGGTTGCGGATAGTTGGTGAGACCAACATCGGCAAACACCCGACAGCAGTTGTGCGATCGGGGTGGTCCTCAATATCAAAGATGATAGGCATGCTGGACCATTTCAGAAGCTTGCGTGACTCAACGGGTGGTTCTGCTGCATTGACTTCCCGCACCCACTGCTTGAGTTGGCGGTGTGAGGTATGCAGAGAAGCACCGCCGTCAACGCACAAAACTTCTGTGGCTTTCTAGAACTCCTGCTCGCTGGTCTCGGCGTCATCCATGTCTTCGTCGTCGTCGTCATCTTCATCCTTGTCGCGGCCGCGGGGAGGTCTGTCGCCTTGCCGCTGCTTGGCGTTGCCGCGGCATCCCCCCCGGCCGGTGCGCTTCGTACCGGATCCTCCAGCACCTCCTTGGGCCTTCTCCTTGTCACGTCGCTCATATTCGGCCTTTTGCAGCTCAACGAGCTGCTCGACCTTCTTGCAGCTCTGGAGGTCATGGCCTTTGGTGCGGTGAATCTTGCAGTACTGCTTGTTGGTGCCGTCCTGCTTGTCGGCGGCCGCCACAGCCTGGCAGTTGGCGCATGCGGCAACCTCCTTGCCGGAGCTACTAGTCTTTGCTGTCTTGGTGCCACCTTCGTTGCCGGACTGCTCGACAACTAGCACATCTTTGCCTTTCCTCTTCCTGTTATTCCGCCGCCGGTTTTTGCTTCCCGGGGCGGCATCATCGCTGTCAGATCCTCCTGTTCCTACGTTCTCTCCGGGGAGTTTCCTCCCTTCCTCAGCACGTGCACATCTGTCGGCCAGGGCATACAGCTCACTGACGTCTCTGATCTTGCACATCGCCATCTCCTCCCGCATCCTGCGGTTACGCACGTTCTGGTGGAACGCACTGATGACCGCGGAAGGGTGGACGTCTGGGATGTTGCGTTGCACTTGGCTGAATCTCTGGATGTACTTGCGTAGAGGCTCCCCTTCCTTCTGGGCAAGCAGGTGAAGATCACTCTCCTGGCCATGAGGTTTGTGGCCGCCTGTAAAGGCGCCGACAAACTGATGGCATAGGTCTGCCCAGGAAGATATGGAGTTTTCCGGCAAGTGCATGAGCCAGGACCTGACGTTGGGCTTGAGCACCAGAGGGAAGTAATTGGCGAGGATCTTGTCTTCTCGCCCCCCGGCAGCCTGCACCGCGATGGTGTAGATGCTGAGGAACTCCGACGGATGCAGCCTGCCGTCGTACTTCTCTGGTACGTCTGCCTTGAAATTCTTCGTGCTGGGCCACTGGACTTGCCGCAGCTCACGAGTAAACGCAGGGCAACCTACCGCGTACGGCAGGTCGCCTGGTTCCCCTGGCGCTTGCATGTCGACAGCGGGGCCAGCGCATCGGTCTGATTGACGCCGCGTTTCTCTTCGGCGCTCGATGCGGGTACGAGCGTCTTCTTGCTGCCGTTCGTGAAGAACGTGGCGCTGATCGCGACGAGTTCGCGGATCTGAGGAAGCAGTGGAGTCGCTGTCGTGGCGGACCCGGCGAGTCGGCGATCTTGGCCTTTGGGGCGGAGAGTGCACGGTGGTTGCACCCCCACCGGTTTTGTCGCCATCGGCTCACACTTGGCTGGCCTGCCGCGGCTGCGATGTGGTCGCCGGCTGTGGAGTGTCGCCGTTGGCGAAGCCGATGAGACTCTGAATGGTGGCCCTCCAGTCGTCGATCTTGTCTAGCGTTGGAGGGAAGTCTAGGAGTAGTTGAGCTCGTGCCAAAGCTTCTGCTGGAGTGGCGGGTAGCGGTGGCGAACGGTGCGAGGAGTGGGATATGCTCGGACTTCCAACGATGTTAGAAGGAGCAGTATTCCGTCCAGGCGACCGTGCCTCGCTCGCGCCAGCACGTTGGCGTGCATGCTGGCCTTGAGCATCCCGAGATCTGCCAGCTCGATTTGACGCGGACGGAGCAGCCGCCTCCGAAGCCTTCTTCTTCGGCGGCATGTCGATGAAGTCGATGAAGATTTAGCTCGCGTGAACGCCGGATCAGGTTCAGACAACCTCGACGCCCCCTACCTGGCGCGCCAAAGATGCCGGGGTTTTCTGGCTCCTCGAGCACCTATGGGGACGGAGCCCCTTCTCGGTTCGGCGGGGGGCGGAGGTCGCGCGAAGAGCGGATCGACGCGAAGCACACAGGGGTTTTTTACCCAGCTTCGGAGCTCTCCGGAGAGATAATACTCCTACTGCTGCTTTGTGGATTGTATTGAGTTCTTGTTCGGGAGCGCTGAGTGCTACAGTACACTCAAGCAGCTAACGAGACCGAGCGTTCTTCTGTTTTCCTCTCAGAGATCGCTCTCCGGGGGCCGATCCCGTCCTATGTTGTGCATGGGCCTCCTTTTATATGTTCAAGGGGTCTCCAACAGGTGGCAACATAGGTAAGGGCAAAAATGGAAATATGCTGTGGTAGGTACAGCTACCTACATAGTGTATCTTACCTAACCCTGGCAGCAGGGGACAAAGGCATTAAATGCCTATCTACGTCGCCCTGACGGTGCAGAAAAGGGACCGTCAGGGGCGCCACCGCTCGCCACGATGGCGATCTTGTCAGCGCCGCATGCCACAGTGTACCCCTGGCTGCACAGCCTCCCGCCACATACGCCAGGAAGGGTCCCGGAGCGACACGTAGGTGGGTGAGCTGGAGCGTAGGTACAGGGTGGTTGCCCGCCGCGGCAAGTGCCTTGCCGCGGCCGTTGTCTTGCCGCGTCCGGGAACTTGTCGCTCGCCGAGTCCTGCCGGGACGCGTGGCGCGTCGCGGCAGGTTCTTTGAGATGCTCTGGTTGGCCTTCCCGGCAAGCTCCTCTTGCCGGGGTCTTGTGCCTCGAGGGGCCTTACCGACAAGCTCCTCTTGCCGGGGACTTGTCTCCTTGGCTTAAATACTTTGTTCTCGAATGGCTCCAAAGGAACCATAGAGAGCCTTGGCGATCACCTGGCGGGCCTTGCCGCGGGGTGCTGCGACTGCCCGTGCACAAGTTCGGGATACTAGGGTACCCCTACTTTAGTACACCGACATTACAGGAAAAACATATATGCTTTTTTATGAAGTCCAGAAGAAAATACCTAGGCCGATGTCAAAGCTATGTCAAGATATTTGGACAAGCAGATCTAAGTAACGAAATATATGTAAAGCTAATTCAGCAAACAAATTTGAGTGCTAAATTATGGGAGGCTGTTTCAGCAGTCAATGAGGCCGAGCACACAGCCATTGAACTATCGAAGGCCATCGCAGCAACAAAGATAGAGTATAAAATGGTGTAGAGCTATTTCACCTAACAGATTGGCTACTAGACCATGGCAATCTACGTCACAATAAATATATGCCAGGGTATTTTAGCAACTAATCGGCCTTGGCATGCCATCTCAGCTAAGCAGATTGAGTGCAGAACAGGGCAAGGAAGCTTAGTAAGCAGAGCATATTGACTGTAAACTACTTCGGCAAACAGTGAGATTAACAGTGTCTATCAGCTAACATTCAGCGCTACACCGACATGCACGGGGCCTTAGTGAGAAGCTGACCATTGTGCGTCTCCACATGAACGTCGCCAGCGGTGGCGGCGCTGACCACCATGCGCCTCCACAAGAACGTCGCTAGCGGTGGCGGCGTGGCTGGAGGACGGCATTCTACGAGAGCGTACTATGGGAGCGAGAGGATCGCCGTGCGTCCCCTTGACTAACCGCGGCGCCGACGTAACGGCGTGGCGGGGAGGGCGGCTTTGGCGGAGCGAATGGAGTGGAGGGGGACGGGGGGAGGGGGGTTTGGGGAATATTATTGGCTAGTTGGCCGAAGGGCGGTTGGATCTAGGATTTGGGGGGAATTTTTGGGTGGGGGGGGGAGGATTTTCGCGCGGTGGGCGGGGGGAGTTTGGCGCATGCTTGGTTTCTCAAAGTGTAGTCCCACGTGTCAGTGAAGAGGCAAGCCGAAGCGCGTTCCGTTTGCGTGAGCAGTGTGCAGGACCGAACGTGTGTGGGG
Source organism: Aegilops umbellulata (assembly GCA_032464435.1). NCBI lineage: Eukaryota > Viridiplantae > Streptophyta > Magnoliopsida > Poales > Poaceae > Aegilops > Aegilops umbellulata. Next base: position 362,662,709 of record CP136057.1, read on the forward strand.
TGCAATGCGACCGCGACAGGGTGTTGTGAGTGTACCGCCTTTTTTCCTTTTAAACTAGGTGTTTCGCCCCCTAAAAAAACTTGTTGCTTCGTGCGATCCATCGATACTACTACTAGTAATCCGGTAATCCCGACTAAAACGGCGTGGCCGGGTCTTTTCCCGCGCGATGTGCTGGGAGGTTGGCTTAGTTGGATTTTTTAGGACGAGTAACGCTACACCTACGTAGTCCCAGTTACGTAATTAACATAATGTGAAACGTGTGAGTTGTTGATTGTAGATTGGGGGAGGGTGGGGCCCACCACCATGAAAATTAGGGGAGGGGAGAGAGAGGAAATTTACGTTAACCCTTTCGTAGGTTCCCGTAGATGTGGAAAAATGTGAAATGCGTGAATGTGCATTTGCAGATAAGGCCTTCCCTCGTTCATCCTTTTCTCCCACAAGATCTTGATCTTCCGTGCAACGCACGGGCATCTTTCTAGTGCTCCTACAATATACTACTCCCTCCGTCCTAAAATTCTTGTCTTAGATTTGTCTAAATACGGATGTATCAAGTCATGTTTTAGTATTAGGTACATCCGTATCTACACAAATGTAAGACAAGAATTTTGGGACGGAGGGAGTATATTATCGTGAAAGTACATATACACCGGCCGAGATTAATGCAAACACGGCAGATTTTCATTACATTTTGAACTTTTATAGGACAGAAAAATAAAAGAAACCCGGCCCTAAACCTATTCTACGGCGGCGACCGACGTCCTCCATCTATGATCTCCATGTACGGGGGCGGGGTTCAAGACCCGTGAAGTGAAGGTGCGGTCTCTGGCGAGGAAAAGTAGTACACAGAAGACGGACCGGCCAGTTGGCACACCATGCCCTGCTGCCTCTCATGCCCTACTCATCCTCGAAGGAGTCCCCGACCTCGGCGGTGCCGGACGTTGGACGGCGGCAAGTAGGACGCGTGGCTGACGGTGCTCTCATCGTCGGCTGCCAGCGTGGCCACCGCTTGTGCGGCGACTTGAGTGAGGGTGGTGACCTCGAGCTCCATCCCTGAAGACAACCTCTCCCGCAGAGCGTTCGCGCTTGCGGCCATGGCGGATGTGGTGCCAGGTAGGAGGACAATGCGCTATGGTGTGGAGTTTAGCTGGGCGTTGCCGCTTTAAGTAGTGCATTCCGGTGAGGCCAAGCATCCTGGTGCGTCATTAAGTCGCTAGAGTTGGTTCCTCGGGCACCGAGCCTCTTAACGACGGCATACAGACGGACGACATGAATGCGGGCAGCTGGCGCTGGCTGGGAACACACCGCGCGATGGTGCGAGGGACGAGGGTTTTTGGTGTGCCGGGGTAGTCAGCTGCGGTCGTGGCAACGTTGGAGATGCCCTTTGCTCACATGCGTTCGACGCATGTCATTGAAAAAGCAAAATCACCCGGCATGGTCTCAGGTCCTGAGGATGCAGTTGGCCGCGCTACACCACTCAGCGGACGCGTCCCGGTGCCCCGTGCATCCTCGACGAGCCGGGTGTTGGGGTGTGTTTGGATTTTGGCCAAAGTGCACCTTACCAAAATTTTGGTCATGACCCAAAGATTGATCTTTGTTTGGATGGTTGCCATTTTTTTGAGGTTTTGGTCATGAACCAAAAATGGATGGTTGCCATTTTTTTGGCATGCCAATGAACTCTAGCCAACTCTAGTTCATTTTTCTTGCCGATGTCGGGCAAATCATGGGCAACCAAAACCTCAACCAAAATTTTGGCTACCCAATGCTTTGATGGGGCAACCTTGGGCACAAACCAAACATACTAGCTGTTAGTCGTGCCACGGCACTAACGCCACCATCGGCACACTGAAACCGACCATGTCTAGCGACGATGAGCGTGTCGCTCACTATGGTCGCTGTGTCCAGAGGCGGTGCTGGAGCTGCGCCACGTTGTTGGCCCCCATGACCCACATGAACGGTTGCCAGTGGCGAGGAGGTCATGGGCTAGCTCCTCGATCCATTGGACTAGTTTGCGCCACGTCGTCCCGACAGGTGTGCCCCACATGTCGGTTTCCCTATTTTCCCGGCCATATTCGAGCGTCAGTGCTCCGCGTTGCGCATTAGGCCTTTCGCTATGTAGGCCAAGTGAGACAACTTATTGTTTATTTGAGCCGGTCAAGTATAATCATGTGGCGTTTGCTTATATCTCATTCATCTCCAACCCTCTTCTCCATCGATCAGGTCGCCCTCCGGTCGAGTCCATCCTCCCGCGTGCCTCATTTGAACATTCTGCCGAGTATCATTCACATGTGGGCCTAGACCATGCCTGTATTTCCAATGTTTATTTGTAATTTGTCTGACATGCATACAAACAAACGGTTCGTTTGAAGTTTCACTTTGCCTCCACTACGTGTCGCTTCGCGTCTTAGTTTTCGCATCCCATTCGGTTCATGCATGCCCCGACACATGTTGACGAGATCAATTGATGTTTAGAGATCAATTGCGTGTCGTGCAAGGAGATAAAGGTTTGGTCTGTTTCTATGATAGAAATGACCCGCGGGGGGAGGGTCTGTGTGCATCAGAGGGAGTATATTGTACGTTCATAAGCGGAACGAACGTATTGTACCCACCCTAGTCCTCTTTCAATCGATCTCCGGACCCCGAGATGAAATCGAGAGAGAACAAGTGGGGGAATGTGTGATACCTAAGGCGGATTCAAAATTTTGAACCGGTGATCATACCATACGCAAATCATATATAAAGGGTATTCAATGTTCGTTTGGTTTTTTAACGTACAATATACTCCCTTCTATCCTTTCTAGTTTACATAGAAGTTTTATGTGTAGTCAAAGTATCTCTACTTTGATAAAAAAAAGTATCAACATTCAACAACGCCCAATCAATATTGTTAGATTCGTATGTACTCCTAGATTTGTACTCGAGATGGTTTCCAATTTGTTTTCAACCACGTGAATGTGCTTGTTCTCGCACATGCTCTTCCTACTAGGATTTCGCCACGTATAGCCAGTCCAATAGTAACTTTTTTAAGCTCCCTGTCCAATAGTACTAGTGGAGTACTGACAACATCTGTACTAGAGTATGCAGTGCTCATAGTTGTACTCCCTCCTTCCATTTATATAGGGCCTATGTGGAGGAGAGAGATGTGAAAAAGTAAGGGGAGTGAGCTCTCATGCAAGAGCCTAGCTATATACGCATTCCTAGTTAAATACGTACAATAAATATGAAGAAAGATATGAAGAGGAGATGGAAAAAAGTACTAATACAATAGCCAAACTTATTTTTTTTTGCGGGAAATAGCCAACCTTATAGCCCACACTACTGTATGAGTGCATATAATAGATGATGGCTATAGATGACATGGCAGTTCCTTATAGCCATCGACTGGCTATATTATTAACCATGCTCTAATGCGTTTTTCAAAACCGGATTTGACTATTGACAAGATTAATAGTACATGAGATGTATAATGTGAAAATTATATCATTGGAAGCTCCTTTCACATACGTATCCCTGCCTTACCCTCCCTTTCGGTCACTTACTGGCAGACCCCATGTTTGCTAGGCCTCGCATGTCAGTTACTCAATGGGTTCGGCCACGTCAGGGGTTCCTCATCCGTAGTATACTCCCTCTGTTTTTATTTACTCCGCATAAAATGATGCGGGCGGGGGAGGGGTAAGGACGTCGGTTTGCTCTCAACTGCGGTCCCACAAGCGAGCAAAAACGCAAGATGAAGTGTGTTCCATTCGGTGAGCGACGTGGAGGATTCAGCGTGCCGGGCTGCAACGCGAAGGCGACAAGAGCGATGTACAGTCAAAATCGATTGACCGGTCGTCACCTGAACCACTATTCACACCAGAACCTTCGCTGCTCGGCCTACGCCAGCCACTGCCCTAAAACCACACCTAATCTCCATCCCCTTCCCCCACCTTTCGATCCCCTAGCCCGCATCAAGCGTCCCCTAGTTCGCCGGAAAGCCATGGTGCACCGCAAGATCACGTACTACAAGATGCTGACGCCAGAGCGCCACGCAGAAATCGCGGCGGCGGTCGGCGCCAGAGACCTCCGTTCCCAAGCTCGCTTTGCGGCGGGCCAATCCCCGAGTTCTCTGGAGCCAAGCTACGAGGAGGAGGAAGTCGATCCAATGTTCATGGTGGAGGTCATGGGTATGAGACGATGGACGTCGACTTCGTGCCGGCATTCAAGTCCCCCATGGTGCAGGCGGACCAGCGGTTCAACCTAGCGATACTAAAGGAGGACCAGGAGGCAGAGGCTCAACTCGACGCGGAGCGCGCGCATGCCGCTGCCATCGAGGCTCTCCTGCAGGCGGAACTGGATGTCGTGGATGTGAACCGGGCGGCGGGCGCTCAACTTGAGGCGGAGCACGCGGATGCTGCTGCCATCGAGGCCCTCCTGTAGGCTGAACCGGACGTCCTGGACTTGAACCGGGCGGCAGAGGCTCAACTCGACGCGGAGCGCGCGAATGCCGCTCTCATCAAGGCCCTCCTGCAGGCGGAACTGGATGTCCTGGACTTGAACCGGGCGACGGAGGCTCGACTCGACATGGAGCGCGCGGATGCTGCTGCCATCGAGGCCCTCCTGCAGGCAGAACCAGACATCCTCGACTTGAACCGGGCGGTGCTCTCATCCGTGCAGAGCGCCCGCACGCTCCGCGTGAAAAAGTAGCTGGAGGCCGAGGACAACCATGGTGCGGAGACACACGTCGGCAGCTACGGCTGGTTCGCGCCGGCAGCCAAAGACGACGAGGCCGTCTCGTTCCGCGAGCAGTGATAGTTTTTATTTATGTTGTTGTTTTTATGGATCTTTTGTTGTGTGAAAACATATATTGTTATGCAAGTCGCCTAACTTGGGTCAGTCTACCATTTCCGACGGTTGGATGAATATCCTACATCTCCTAACCCTTCTTCTTCACCTCTTCTTCTTCCCCAACAGACCACCGCACAGGCCGTACGGATACTCCCCAACATGCGGTTGGATAAACATACTCTATGAACGAATATTATGTGTCAGTGGTAGGATGGCTGAGTTTGGTTTCTTCACATGCGACATCACGTGTCAGTGAGGGTGCGTTCCCTTTGTTGGGTTTGCGGCGTGCAGGAGCGACTATGCATGTGAGGGTGCGGTGCGACCGCGACGTGCAGGAGCGACCGTGTGAGGGTGCGGTGCGACCGCGACAGCCGTGCGCAAGTGTACCTCCTTTTCATTTTGAAAACTTTAGGCAAGCTTGGCAAAAGTGTGTGGCGAAGTATGGCAATGCAAGGCCTAGACAAAAACAGGATAAGTACGTAGTACTACGTACTAGGAGTACTAGTGTTAAAAAAGAAAGGTGGGGTTTTCCTTCGTGAGATTAGACTACCCACAGTGGGAGTAACATAGGTTGTAGCATCACACATATCTAGATAAAGTAGATGATGTGGCAAGCAATAAATGAATAAAGAGAGGCAAGTAGTAACATAGCTAGTTACTAGTAGTATGAGTAACATCACACATATCAAGGAAAGATTTGTCTATAGCCAAATAAATGAAGTGTTGCATGTTACCACACATATGTTACTCCCCACTATAAAGGTAGTAACATAGACTAGTAACATGGGCATGTTACTAGTCTATGTTACTACCCGTTGTGGCTAGTCTTAATCGATACAAATCCTTGTTTCACGTGTCAATTAATGCGTATTTTTTTCTCCAAAGCCCAAAGAGCTAACCATCTCACTCCTCATCGCTTGATTAATGCAGCGCCATGCAAACCAACCTTCTCACTTCCACATGCATGCAGGGGATATTAATGTCCTTGGTTGCTAGTACGAGGCAAAACCCATCAATTTTGCCTCGATTAGTGTCTTTTGCAAATTGTAATTTTGATATACTGGCCTTGTGTACGAAAAAATGGAGGTAGTAACTATATTTGACTTCCTTCCCCATTGCGGTGACGTCAACAATATCTCAAACGTTGTGGTTTGGCGAAGTGCGTTCGACGGAGAACACCATTGAGGGAGACCATGGTAAGTCGTTCGCAAGTGTCGCCTGCAAGCCGAGACAACTGTCTTATTTGCATCCAGGAAGTTCGTTGAACTAAAGGACGTGTAAATGTACTAGTACTACTCGTACACAATAGCGTCATCCGTCCAGCTTAGTGCGGTGAGATGGTTTCTTGAAGAAGACGATGGAGAAGTGGAGTCAGCGAAGAGTGAAATGATGGTTGCTTCGTCCGTGCTTTGTGATTTGACGCCTCACTGCTTTGTGATTTGTGATAGAAGGTACAGGGGAGTGGACTCTGTCCTCTATATTGTACATGCGTCCAAGCGCGGGAGAAAGAGGAGAGACGTTGCATTTTTCTATTCCTTCAATCAATCAGGGAGCTTTGGTTCCATCCTTTTGGCTTTGGCAACATCGTCCACAATGGTTCCCACGATGCCAGAAGCTATTTTCACATTTGGCTACACATTGTGGATGCCCTTAACCATACCACTTGGTTTTGCTCCTGTGTGCTATCTATACAAATGTCAATTATATTGATCTAAAAAAATATAGAATCAAGATTAGTAAAAAGGAGGTGACCGCGCCGATGGCGGGGGAGTTTTCTTATTATTAGAGGACGTTGTCCTGGTGGTTTGCTAACATGCGATCCCACGTGTCAGTGCTTTACCAAGCCGATCCGCTTCCCACATAAGGCAGAACAACGGTAGAAGCAACACGTGGTTAACTTGAAGAAGAAGAGGGAGAAGCGGATTCAGCAACGAAACTAAAAACACATATGATTTATTGTGTTATATTGTAGTAGTAGTAGTAGTAGTAGTAGTAGTAGTAGTAGTAGTAGTAGTAGTAGTAGTAGTAGTAGTAGTAGTAGTAGTAGTAGTAGTAGTAGTAGTAGTAGTAGTAGTGTATTGCATAGTTGTTAGATGTAACATGTGAGAACGTGTAGAGATGTAGTTTTGGAGGGCCTACAAAGAGAAAAGCGTAATACGTTCACCGAACTTCAGAATAAGCTGATTACGGTCACTACATACGTTTTGCAGTGATTATACAGTCACTTGCTCACGGTTCAGCATCGGATTGCACTTTGTTGACCGACCAAATAGTCTGCATGGCACCATATTGACTAGTTAAATTGACCACGTTCCTTGTGGGTCCCACCTGTCAGTTTGCATAGGGAAAAGGTCAGATAAACACAAATTTACGCAGGCGTGACAAGACTCCACCCCGTGCGCAGGAATCACCTGGTTGTGTATGTGTCTGTCAGGGCCTGATGTGTGCGCATGCACGTGTAGGTTGAGCACTTGAGCATGAGAGTGTGTGTTGGTCGTGTGGTGTACTGGTGTGTGCATGCATGCGTGCGTGTGTGCGTGTGAGTGTTGTGTGTGTGCGTGGCTGCGTGTGTACGTGTGTGTTGCGTGCATGTGTGGGTGCATGTGTTCGTGGGAGTGTTGCGTACATGCAGTTTGTGTGCATGCGTGCATGTGTGTATAATCACCACACCAACTCTTGTGTGTTAAAACAGACGGCTCAGCATACCAATACAAGGCCACCTTGTCCACTGTGCCCGCGGTCATGACTTCGAACCACCGTCCAATATTTTTTTTGTCGTTTGTTTTCATTCTTACTAGCAAGATGCTCGTGCGTTGCAAGTAACATCAAGATGCATTTGTATGAATAGTTTATCTTGTGAGAGAAAATGATGAACGAGGGAAGGCCTTATTTGCAGATGTGGAGAGGTGTGTGGGTACATCTTAGGCAAAATTTTCATGGTTTCTTTCCCATCCGTCAGATATAAATCGGACGACCTATATTGCAGGATGGCAGGCACACCATCATCACCAACTCTATTTTTTATAAGAGTGTGTTTTATCCCTACTCTTATAAAAAGCATAGTCGGTAATGATCGTGTGCCTGCCATCCTGCAATATAGGCCGTCCGATCTATATCTGACGGATAGGAAGGAAAGTATGGCAATTTTGCAAAAACATACCCACACCCCTCTCCAGACTTGCAAATAAGGCCTTCCCTTGTTCATCCTTTTCTCCCACAAGATAAAATACTCATACAAATGCATCTTGATGTTCCGTGCAACGCATGGGCATCTTGCTAGTATTTTATAAGAGTGTAGATGCAGAGTAGATACAAGCCGACAGGTGGGCCCGATGGTAGTGAGATAATGTGATGCAACACTAGAGGTGCCACATGGAGCTTTTAACTAGTCAACTAGTCGTGTCTTGAGCAAATACAGAGTTGTACGGTGAGCCCGTGACTGTATAATAACCACAAAACGTAAATGGTGACCGTAATGAGTGGATTCTAAAGTCCAATGTACGTATCGTGCTTTCGCTTCAAATACAATGATCGTCACTGTATATATCGCGAGAGAAAGATGAAACATGCGTGAATGTGCTGGGGGCTTACTTTTAGAGGACTTGTTGATAGTTTGTGTGCGTACCTGAAAGGGGCGTAGAGAGGGGTATGCGATGGAGAGAGAGATGTTCTTCGTTTCTCTTTATTATGACTACCTTTATATATAGTATAAAAATATACAAATTCACAGTGCGGAATAAATATCATTGTGGGCACCATGCAATGCAAGCGCCCATACTCCTCCATATAACTTTGTAATATTGTATATATGTAGAAATTCTAAAATATTTTTTTGGCCACACTTTATTCAAAAGGAATGTTGTATGCGAAATAAATGTGAAGAGAGGGCTTTTTAGATCAATGGGGTACGTGATGTAACATGTGTGAATGTGTAGTTGATGCATTTGGCAGGGCCTAGAGAGGTATGTGTGTGTAGTACGTATTCGAGAGAGGCATGGATATAGGGTCCGACCAGGGGGGCGTGGGAGAGATAGCACGAGAAATGAGAGTGGTCTAGAGAGAGAGAGACAAATATGACGTCACGGCGAGAGATTCCCTTGAGTGTGTATATGCAAGGGGGAGTGGATAGAGGCACCAGGAGAATATATTTTTTGTGTGTGGTGTCTTTGTTGGTATGTGTGGGTGTGAGAAGATAACGAGACATGGGGCGGAGGGTGTGTCACCGTGTGAGGTCCGGTGGGTCGAGGTGATGCCCTTCGTTCGGTTTCGCCCCGCGCCACATTGGTCAACCCGTGTCGCATTTAGGGAGACCCATGGATGACTAGTCGTACAAGACAAAGATAGCATAATTGTGAAGGACTCTATGTCCACTGACAAAGCCGGCTAGGATTTGTAACCCTGGTTTCTTGGACTAAGGAACCCCTTTATCTCTGATATTACTATTCATCCAACCTAACTTTAAGGGGCATCCTACAGAATGCTCTGCTAGAATCATACTCGTCGATTAGGAAGAGAGGTGTGAGACAATGCGTGAGAGACATGCCTAAAGATAATGTGCGTACAGGAGACACGTAGGCAGGTCTATGTATATAGAAAGGGTCGATGGGGATTGTGCGTATGTATGCTTGCGAGAGGAAGAGTGCTTGTGATAAAGGTTAGTGACAACAGTCGTAAATGGTTACGAGAGGGAGGGAAGGTTATATCGAGAGCATGTGTGCGAGAAAGACACCTCGGGAGAGAGTGTGTGAGCATGTGTGAGAGACCACCGATGGAGAGTGAAACTACACGTACAAGACTGTTGTACACATTGATTAAAGATATAAATTGTATCCAAATATTAGGATGGGATCATGATATTTGCAATTCGCATAAGGAACGGTCATTGATCCATCAGACATCTAGATTCTATCGGATTTGAGCATGTCTATGTTATTATTTGACACAATTGATCCACATAGTTAGTATTTTGACTCCAGACAATGCATCACTTTAGCAATCGAATATAAACATGAGTATAGTTCATGTTGTGTGTGTAAAGCACATTATACATACGAAAGTTACACAATGAACATTATAAATAGCTACCTATGAACTAGCATACATTTGAATTCAACTTAAGGTGGTTTTAAAAAATTGAATTCAACATGAAGTCCATTCAATTATTTGAATTTGATATCATGGCGTTTGTAAATCATACCTAAATTATGGGGGCACCAACCTTTGCTCTGATTTTGTACATAATAGCATATGTAGTCGTGTACAAAATAGATTCTAATTTAGCTCCTCCATTCCAAAATAATTGTAGTTATAGGATTTTTCAACTTTCAAAATTTCAAAAAGAAGCGGATAATTTAATCAGGTTTTCAAACATACAAGGTCAAATTTAATGTTGTCTATTTAGGTCAATCCTCAAGTTCAAGAGTACTCTAAACGTGAATGCTTGTGTTTCAAAATTTCGAACGAAACACCAAAAGAGCCTCTACTCGCCCGAAACTGCGTGAGACCAATGTTTGGTAGTACAAGGAAATTACTTTTCTAATAACTCTGACCCGTGAAACCTACCGGCCCGACATCCAAAGGTCTAAATTGGGGTAGGTGTGTAGCTTCATCTAGATGCCACGCAACCGCCTCCAAAAAACATTCATACACAATGGCCACCTAAGCACACATGCGCGCGGCCGAAATCGCTCCCGCCCACTATTTGGGACACCTGGGATTACCATCCTACCCCCGACCCGCAGTAGGTCTGAAATTTAAGAGGGAGGCAAAGTTTGTACTTTCCCCAAATTTCAAACAAGCCGTCACATCTTCTGTTCAAAAGAGCCAAAAACAACCGCCTTCCAGAGCGAAACATGGTTCTCCCCCCTACCCCCCCCCCCCCGCACACCCATCCGATTCCCCATTCGTACTGCATGGGCGCAAAAACTACCTCTCCACCAGCCGTGAAACCCCGACGTCCTTCGTCCGCCACCCCATTCCACCCATCAACCGCCGCCCTCCTCCATCATGATGGAGCCGATATCCCGACGTCGTCGTCCACCGCAACCTCAACCGCAACGCCCTCTACGGCTAGTAGTTGAAGCCGAGGCCGAGTCGTCCGTACCCGAGCCAATTCAACCACGCCGTCCTGCGCCTCACCGCTGCCGCTCCAACTTCGCCACCCTCCACCGCACCAGAGCTGTTCCTGCTACGCCGTCCTTCGCCGCCTCGGAACTGCTTCCCCTCCGCCGACATACGGCCACGGCAACAAAGTCAACAATTTGGCCATGGGTTTGTCCAAGAATCCACGGTTCTCCAAAACATCGGTTCCCCCAAGAGCAAAAAGAAGATCTCCACGACATATGGAGGAGACCACACTGGCAACCGATAAGGGTACTCCTCTTCCCTTATTCGTGCAAATCTTACGTGTCTGCTTGCATGGTATTCATCCCACAGAAGACACTAGTTGACCGCTTCTTCTTGATACTAGATGTTCCTAGAAACTCGTGATGCACAAGGTTTCTCCTCATATACTATTTCACCTTAGCTAGAGGTCCGTCGCCACCCTGAATTTGAATTCCTGATCAGATGACTCCCAATTAACGGAAGCATTCCCCGGCGTAACATGCACTAGTCCGCCTATTAGGCCGGGGAAGCAGCGCCTCGGTGTTTATCTTAGGGGCATGTAGGGCCTAGAGCTACTTGCGCCCGACCTGGAGGTCGGCCGGGATTAAAGGGATGGCCTGGGGGCGCTACAAAGAATGGCGGTGGTGTGAGGTAAAGGGGAGGGCGGGGCGGCGGAGGCAGGGGTCTGGGCCGGTGGTCGCTGGCGGTTCGAGAAAGATCGTCAACATTGGCTGGCGGGAGGTAGACGAAGGCCATCTTCCCTTTCCTTATAGATCAGATGGTTCATTAAAAAAATCGACTGACCTATTTATTTTCAGTTGACTGTTATCTTGACATGACCACATGTGGTGGTGTGCTGGAAGAGTACCTGCATTTCCTGTGCTCATATATTAGAAAATCATACGGAGTAGAATCTAATTTTGTTTGCCATGCAATGTTGTAGAGCTATCATATGTCTCCTGTCATTTATTTTTCAGCCACCTGCTATCTGCTACTTTTACAGCGCACTAGTTCTGCACACACTTCACCCATACTCTCACTATTGTGTTTTTATGCAAGGGTATTTCAGACCGTGCCTTGACAGAAGTAGAAAAGATAAGAGAGAAGTCGCTCCAGCGTGGTACGCGGCTAAGTCAGACACGTTTCAAGACTATAAAGGGTGTAGTGTCAGCAGATGGAGACGGGGAACATAGCTCTGGAGTTGATGATCTCGCTCGCCATGAACCACCATCCCAGGTGCTTGCTTTAACTTCACGGTGTCATATGTGGTTGCCTATTCCATATGGTATCTAGCTTGTATTTGAAAGCCAAAGTTGGTCTTTATTAAGATAAGGAAAGATATTTTTTACATGAAGCACCATCCCGTGAGCACCAGAAGACAAATAGCTAGTCAGGGCACTGGCCGAGCCAGTGACAAGCCCAGCAAAGAGAGGCATCACCTGGAAGCCAACTAAAAAGCCGCGATGGTGGCGAAGTAGCCTGCCTCCCACCAGGCTCTCATGTCCTAGATGATCATGCTCACCACTCCAGCCGGATGTCTAGCTTGTATTGCTTCCAATTTGGTTAAATTGCATCTGCTTAGCTTACACATTATACCTTTGAACATGACATGCCTTTCTGTTTTTGGTACATACTAGTACATCTGTGTATTAACCATGTTCTTACATCAAACTAGTGTTCTTGTGTATCCCTCATCAATCACTTATGATGAGGCAGTCAGGCAAGCGGAATACACCTCATTTAAAGGATGCAGCGTCAGCCTCCCGACATGATTCTCAAGAAACAACAAGGCTAGATGAAGATAGTGAACGTAGCTCTGTAGTTGATTACCGCATTTCCCCTACACTAGCATCGCAGGTGCTTTCTCTAACTTGGCAGCGTGATATGTGGTTGCATGTTGCATATGGTGTCTAGATTGTAATTCTTCCAATCTGGTTAAACTGCATGTGCTATTCTGCTTAGCTTATACATTATACCTGTTAATGTGACACGTCTTCCTGTATTTAGTACATAGTACATCTGTCTATTAAGCATGTCCTCACATAAAACTATTTTTTTTGTATCCCGCATAAATCAATATGACGAGACACCTTCAGTATATGCAGTATGATATTAGTTGCATCTTTGATATGATTTATAGCATGCGCTGCTTCTAATTTGTTGGAATGCCATTTATGATGGGACACTTTTAACTTGGCAGAGTCATGTTGGTTGCATCTTTCACATGGTGTCAAGCTTGCATTGGTTCTTATTTGGTGAAATGGTTTCTGCTTAGTTTACACAAACAGTTGTGAATATGCCATGTCGTCCTGTTTTTCGTCTAATTCCATCCTAGAATCATGTGTTTGCCTTACATCAAAGTAGTGATTGCCAGTATCATGCACGAATGAGTTCTGAAGAGTGAATTTTATTGCTTTTTCTTGTCGGTTTTACTTGACAATTTAAAATCAATAAAGCGGAAGGAAGTTAGCAAGGCAGCGGATGAAGGTGCTCCTTCCAAATGGAGGGCCTCTACATATTCTACTCCTCCATCCCCCCAAGATGATTTCCAAGACAACACATGAATAGACACTAAACGTAGTTGTGTTGGTGATGAGCACGTCTCCCCTAGTGCACCATCACAGGTGCTCCTTCTAACTTGGCACTGTTATATGTGGTTACATGTTATGTATGATGTCTAGCTTTTATTGCTTCTAATTTTGTTGAATTGCATCTGCTTACTTTACACATTATACTTGTGACTAAGACACGTGTTCCTGTTTCTAGAACATACAATATCTGTCTATCACACGATGTTCTTACATCAAAGTACATTTGTTTTGAAGAACTAAATTGTTATTCGTTTTTCATGTTGGATTGACTTAACATGTCACAGAGAAAGAGGAAGCAAGACATAACGACAGGGAAAGGGAAGCGGAACAATCCTGCAGATTCTGCTGGTACTGATGGTGCAATAGAATGTCAAAATCCAGCAAAAAATTGTACCGACAGGGTATCCCATGCTACACGAGCTGCAGAACAAGCAAAACATAAACAAATAGCTGCCACCAAACAAGCAGAGACAACCCTAGTTGTTGTAACACCTTCCACAGTACCACCAGCTGCACGATTTACTCGTTCATCAACTCAGCTAGCAGCACGTTCCAAAGCTCCCTTGCCACCTAACACTACTTCCTAAGCACTCTTGACACAAGATGAGTTGGCAAGATCAGATGAACTTTGTGAGCTTCAACAGCAAGAAGGTAGTTGCTGGAGTCAAAATCCAGCGAAAAATTGTACCGACAGGGTATCCCATGCTACACGAGCTGGTACTGATGGTACTGATGGTGCAATACTTCTGAAGCTCCCTTGCCACCTGGCACTACTTCCGAAGCACTCTTGACACAAGATGAGTTGGCAAGATCAGATGAACTTTGTGAGCTTCAACAGCAAGAAGGTAGTTGCTGGAGTCAAAATCTAGCGAAAAATTGTACCGACAGGGTATCCCATGCTACACGAGCTGTCTATCACACCTGACACTACCTTCTTGCGGGTACTGATGGTGCAATAGATGACACTACTTCCGAAGCTCCCTTGCCACCTGACACTACTTCCGAAGCACTCTTTACACAAGATGAGTTGGCAAGATCAGATGAACTTTGTGAGCTTCAACAGCAAGAAGGTAGTTGCTGGAGTCAAAATCCAGCGAAAAATTGTACCGACAGGGTATCCCATGCTACACGAGTTGTCTATCACACCTGACACTACCTTCTTGCTGGTACTGATGGTGCAATAGAATGTCAAAATCCAGCGAAAAATTGTACCGACAGGGTATCCCATGCTACACGAGCTGCAGAACAAGCAAATCAGAAACAAATAGCTGCCACCAAACAAGCAGAGACAACCCTGGTTGTTGTAACACCTTCCACAGTACCACCAGCTGCACGATTTACTCGTTCATCAACTCAGCTAGCAGCACGTTCCCAAGCTCCCTTGCCACCTGACACTACTTCCGAAGCACTCTTGACACAAGATGAGTTGGCAAGATCAGATGAATTTTGTGAGCTTCAACAGCAAGAAGGTAGTTGCTGGAGTCAAGTTACAGTTGCATGCTTCTTTATATGTAGTCTGACAGTTTGATGTACACTAACAATTCCTATGTTTGTTGTTGGATTAGCACCTAGGCGCAGGAGGAAACAAACATCAGGGATAATGCTCGATAGGTTAACTAAATCTAGAGGAGGAAGAATGGAGATCCGTTTTGAGGCAGGTTTAAAAAGGCCACGTGATGCTACAGAGTCAGCCAAGTTAGTATCAGAGGCAGCGGTTGTTGTTGTCGGCGTTCTGGGAATGGGGGGTCCCTAGACTTGCCTGCCTGCGGCCCACAGCGTGGCTAAGCCAGCGGGCCGTACGACCCATCTTCATCAACAAGGCATCAAAGACCCTCACGAGGGTCCAAGCCTCGCGAGGCGGACGACGCAAGACCTCCTCTGGAGTGGCCTAGCCAGGAAGGCTCACGAGGAGCGGAGATATCAAGGCAGGGCAAACCTCATGAGGCTCTCATGACGTGAGCCATGACGAACGACACCAAGCGGGCGCCAGCGCGCGCAGCGTCCTTATTTCCTCTTTGGTGCTAAGGAGGCCAGCGCAGGCGAAGAGTACTGAGGCATCAACAAAGGTTGCTATATTGGTGCAACGAGACCAAGACCAAGAGGACGGCAAGGCGGAGGTCATCGTGGAGCCCAAGATGGTGTCACCACAGAGCTTTTCGCAGGCGAAGATCACTTTTGTCAGGATAGCTTGTACTAGCTGTCCCCCTTCAAATTTGCCCGACGTTGTTGGCTCCCTTCCCGCTCAATATTTTGGGAAGAGGACCAGGGCCTATATAAGTAGAGCTAGCCACCATAGTAGAGGTAATCTGATCTTAGCTAGATCCAACCCGGTCGAGAGCCTGCTCACAAGAACACCTCAACCTCAGGAGGTTATTCTTCCCTTGTATTGTTCATCATCAGCCCACGAGGCAATCCACCACCACCACACTGGAGTAGGGTATTACACCACAATGGTGGCCCGAACTAGTATAAACCTCGTGTCTCTCTGTGTTGCGAGTTCGTCGAGTTCGTCTGCGAGATCTTAGCGAGCTAGGGCATAGATCGGTAGGAGGGAAAGACTTCGCGCGCACCCCAGTGTTCAAACCTTAAGGGTTTGCCAGAACCCCACATCCGACATTTGGCGCGCTAGGTAGGGGTGTGCCGTAGCTTCCCTTCCATCAGTTTGTCGCTCTGTCGTCTCCATGGCGGACGCTCACCGTGATCGGGCTGAGCGTCGGGCTGCCCTTACCGCCCGCGTCGCTCAGACGGCTCCAGTCGGCGGGCCACCTCATCGTTCCCCGTCTCCTGCTGCCAACGCCGCCACCGGCCCGGCGGGGAACGAGCAGCAGTCATCCTCGCTGCATCCTTCGGTGCGGCAGGATGGCCGCACCGCCATTCCATCATTAACCCCTGCCGGTTCTTCGTCTCACGCGCGCCGCGCTCCCATGGAGGCGCGGGCCGCACTCCTCGCGGCGAACAAACTCCTGCGCTACCGCCCCATCGACGACCTCTATGAGGAGTGGCTGGACTGCATCGCCAAGCTCGTCCGTGCCGCAGCGAGCTCCCCGGCGCCGTCCCTCTCTCTACCTCCCCATCAACCAGCCACGGGCGACGAGGCTCATGATGTGCCTCCACCACCTCTGCCCCAAGAGGGTGCCTTGGCACCAAGGCGCGCGACTCCGCGTCATGGTCCACCACGTCTGGTGCTCGCGCGCGAAGAGAGAAGCTGCCAAGAAATTCCCCGGTCGCGAGAAGCAGCACATGCGCTCCCCGCGCCACCTCGTCAAGACCCTGCACCACCCGCAGCGGCGTAGCGTGGACCTCATCAAGACCAAGCTCCACCTCCGAAGCGAGCCCCAGCAACCACGGCTAGCTGCCGCGCCTTCAGCCCCGAGCTGCGTAGCGTCGCCTGGCCGGGCAAGTTCAAGCCAGACCTGCCTCCTCGCTACGACGGCACCGCCGACCCCGCAGAGTTCCTGCAGCTCTATGAGCTGATCATCAAAGCGGCCAACGGCGACAAAAACTCATGGCAAACTGGTTTCCCATGGCTCTCAAGGATGGGGCACGCTCCTGGCTCCTGAACCTGCAGCACGACTCAATCTCTTCCTGGGACGAGATGCGCTACCGCTTCATCGCCAACTTCCAGGGCACTCGCGACCGCCCACCGGCAGCAGGTGATCTGCGCCGCATCAAGCAACAACCAGGAGAGACCCTCCAGCGCTTCAACAACACCCGCCTCAAGATCCCCAAGGTCACGGACGAGGCCATCATCTCCGTGTTCTCCGACAGCATTCGTGACGTCAAGATGAAGGAGGAGCTCGCCATCCACGAGGAGCTGTGCACCTCTCAGGAGTTGTTCAACCTGGCAACCAAGTGCGCAAGAGCTGAGGAGGGGCGCCTCTCTCTCCTTGAGTTGCCGCCCGTGGCCGCAGAGGATAAGAAGGCCAAGGCCAAGGACGTGAAGCGCAAGGAGGTTGTTGTGCTCGCAGCGGAGCCCGACACCAAGCGGGGCAGAGATCAGCCCGAGTCTTCCAAGAACAGCCGACCGTTCTGCGCCTTCCACAATGCGAAAACCCACAACACCGGTGACTGTCAAGAGCTCAGAGCCATACATGAAGGATGCTTCGGTCGATGCCCCGAGCGCAACAACCGGGGCTACGGCCGCGGAGGAGGACGTGGAGGCAGACGCTGGGACGACCGTGGTCCGCGCCAGGAGTGGCACGACCGGCCTCGTGATGACCGCTGGCAGGACCAACCTCGCGAGGGCGCCTGGAAGGACCCGCCTCGTGAGGATCGCCCCAAGGGCAACGCCAGTCTTCCCCCGCTGCCGCCACCAAGAAGGAACGACGAACACCACCAGGACGAGGGGGCTGGGGGCTTCCAGGAGCCGCGTGCAATCGCCTGCATCTTGGGCGGCGCCCAGGCCCCAGCCTCTCAGCGCATGTTCAAACAGTTCGCTCGCGAGGTGAACACGGTGCTCCCCAAGCTCGAGGCCACGCGCCCGCTCAGGTGGTCCCAATGTGCCATCACTTTCAACTTGGCAGATCAGCTCAAGTGCGCAGTCATCGCTGGTGCCCTCCCGATGTTGTGTTCCCCAGTCATTAGCAATGTGCAGGTCACCAAGACCCTCATCGACGGGGGCGCAGGACTCAACATCCTGTCCGTCGACACGTTTGACAACCTCCAAGTGCCATATGAACAGCTCCAGCCCACCAAGCCTTTCTCAGGAGTGACCGACGGTTCCACCACACCAATAGGGCAGGTCCGCCTGCCTGTCACCTTCGAGGAGCACAAGAACTACCGCACCGAGCTCATCGACTTCGACGTCGTGCACATCCACCTACCGTACAATGCCATCCTCGGGTATCCAGCCCTGGCCAAGTTCATGGCAGTCACCCATCACGGTTACAACGTTCTCAAGATGCTAGGAAGCGGAGGAATCATCACGGTCCTGTGTGAAGAGAGGGATGCGGTGTGCTCCCTCGAGCACGCCTTTCAAGCCGCAGCAATCGACGACCCCGACAGCAGAAATGAAGGCCCTTCGGAGGCCATTCCCAGGAAGAAGCAGTCGCGCCGTGCAGGACCTCAAGAGGATGTTGTCGCGGCAGGAGCCTCGTTAGGATCAACGCCCGTTCCAAGGGCGCCTCCCTCCGTCGCATAGGAAGGCGCCCTAGCGCCCTCCTCGGGCAGGGCTCGGGGGCTCTCTTCTGGAGGGCCTCAGACCTTGCCAACCTCACGAGGGAGGCACTTGGGCACCACTTGGAGGCATGCTTCGCGACACGTGCATCTCAGGAGAGCACAGGGAAAGGAGTGCCCACCACCCAGGAGTTCATCACTAAGACCACCCATGAACTGCAAGAAGCAAGAGCCATGCGTGGTGACATCCGCCCACAAGGCGCAGCTCCCCATCCAGGCAAGGATGCCGGGCTGCGCATCTGCGTCGACGTCCCAGGGCTCAACAGGGCCGCATCTCAGGAGCGTTTCTGGCCTTCGCGTGTGGGCCGCTGCGAGAGCCCACCACACAGCTACGTTTGCATGCCCTTTGGTTTGCCGAGCGTGGTGTCGGCCTATCAGCTTAACGTGCGGCGCGTCCTGGCGGCTCAGGAGGCCAGGTACCATGCCGTCCTGGAGGAAATGTAGACGTTCTTCTGGGAACCTCCCGAGCCCCCAGAGCCTCTCGAGGCTCAGGGCCTCGGTGTCTCATGAGGAGTTATTTCTTCAACGCACGCCTTCAGCTGCACCAACTCTACTTCATCTACAGAACCAGGTGACATCATCCAAGCTCGTTTAGCTGGGAGCGCCCCTCGGGCTGCATTATTCCCAGGCCGCGTGGGTCCGTCCCTGCGGCATGTATCCCTTTCGCTTATGCCTTTAGCTTACCTTGTTGGGGGCGCCCCTCAGGTTGCATCATCCCCAAGCCGCTCGGGCCGGACCCGATGGCATGTATCTTCCTGCATTAATCCAAGTTGCTCTTCTCTCCATGCTTAACCTACCAATTGCTATCACCTGCTCGATCATCGCCTCCCCCGGGGCCTCCACACAGGCACGGCGCTGATGCATGCGTCTGTCCCTGTCACATCGACAAACCTGAGCGGTCGAGCTCTGGCTCGCGGCACGCCCCGCGCACGTCACCTCACCAGGCCCTCAGTGCCTTCACCTCATCCAGAGCAACCAGCGGCAGGCTGACAGCTATAACGGCAAACCGTGCCTGTCCACAGGGATCCTGCGAAAAGGATAGCAGGCGGCACCGCAAGCCTCCTTCTCTCTCGTGCAATTCACTTGCATGTTAAAAGGGGGGCTCCTGAGCATCGTGACTCAGGAGCTCTTACTGGCTCTCCAGCCCTCACCCCCTAGCCTTGACCACGGCATCGCGCTCGCATACCAGCGGCGGCTGAGCTAGCTGTGCCGCACGAGTAGGCGCGCAGCTCCAGCGCAACGTCAGGAGTCGCCACGAAATCAACAAGATAAGTCTCGCTCCTGGACCGGCCAAATATTGGGGCCTGATGGTCACACTCGCCTTGCCGCAACCCCGTTCCGGCCACGTCGACTCCCTTTCTCACCTTACCATGGCTGCTTGAGCACTAAGGGGGACCTCCTGAGCATCACGCCTCACGGGCTCTTACTGGACCTCGGGTCGCACACCTCATGGCCTTGACCACGGCACGCGACCTGGCATACCAGCGACGGCTGTAGCCTGCCTAGGGACGAGGACCTGTCAGCGTAGAGCAATAAGCTATCGTGAGGAAAGAAAGAGGGGACCGAGCCTTAACGGGACACGCGTTCACCAAATTCTCATAACTGGGAAGATAAGCACAAAAGACATTACAGACCCTTACATGCCCCCACGGGGTAATTCATGATTCTTCGCAGGAAACAAAAGTTGACACTAAGAGCATCTCCAGCCGCGCCCCCAACATGCCCTCCCCAGGCGTTTTTCCCGCGCCGGCGCCGAAAAAACGGCCCAGCCGCGCCCCCAGAAGCCCGTTTTTCGCCAGCTCGGGCCGAAACTGGTGTCGGCGGACCCAGGCCGAACCGGCGCCCAGGGGGCGCCTGGGCGCTGGCACAAGCGAAAAGGGTGCATGGGTCCGCCCTGTCGGTGAGTCGAGCGCCTCTTCCCGCCGTTTCTTCCCGCTTTTCCCCCACTTCCCTCCCATTCTCTTCCTTCCTCTGGCCAATCTCCCTCCCGCTCGCCTCCCAGCCGGCTGCCATGCCACCGAAGAAGTACGTCGTCCCCCGCGCGGCGGCAACCACGACCGCCTCCGTCGCCCAGCTAAAGCAGAGGAAGCCGAGGGCGTCGTCGTCCAAGCCACCGGGCATGTCAAATGCCAAGTGGAGGGCGGAAGTTCAGCAATGGGAGGCTGTCACCGCCGACCGGCGGAATAGGGCCATCACCAAGAAGGCCCGCGACAAGGCGGCGTGCGCGGCTATGGCTGCCTCATCAATGGACCAAGCCAAGGCCGAGGCGACTCGCGCGGGGATGATGAATCCACCTGGCAGCCACGCCCAATACGTGCCCTTGGGCCAGCAAGGCGCCGGCTCTCCGCAGCCATGGGGATCGCCCTCGCCGGGCTACGCCGACGGGGACGCGCACGGTGGGTTCAACCCAAATGTCACCTTCCCCCATAGACACCTGGCCCAGCGCACGCCCTCGCCCACCTTCGCCGGCGTGCAGTACCCTCCATACAACTACTTGCCGCCCGCCTACGCTTCCTCCCGGACGCCCCCACTCCGCTGTGGCCCGCTGCCCTTCTCGCACCTCGGCGACACCGACGAGACCGAGGCCGACATGGACGACATCATCGCGGCAGGTTCGGCCGCGGCCGCTGAAGGAAATATGCCCTAGAGGCAATAATAAAGTTATTATTTATTTCCTTATATCATGATAAATGTTTATTATTCATGCTAGAATTGTATTAACCGGAAACATAACACATGTGTGAATACATAGACAAACAGAGTGTCACTAGTATGCCTCTGCTTGACTAGCTCGTTAATCAAAGATGGTTAAGTTTCCTAGCCATAGACATGAGTTGTCATTTGATTAACGGGATCACATCATTAGGAGAATGATGTGATTGACATGACCCATTCAGTTAGCTTAGCACTCGATCGTTTAGTATGTTGCTATTGCTTTCTTCATGACTTATACATGTTCCTATGACTATGAGATTATGCAACTCCCGTTTACCGGCGCAACACTTTGTGTTCTACCAAACGTCACAACGTAACTGGGTGATTATAAAGGTGCTCTACAGGTGTCTCCGAAGGTACTTGTTGGGTTGGCGTATTTCGAGATTAGGATTTGTCACTCCGAATGTCGGAGAGGTATCTCTGGGCCCTCTCGATAATGCACATCACTTAAGCCTTGCAAGCATTGCAACTAATGAGTTAGTTGCGGGATGATGTATTAAGAACAAGTAAAGAGACTTGCCGGTAAAGATATTGAACTAGGTATTGAGATACCGACGATCGAATCTCGGGCAAGTAACATACCGATGACAAAGGGAACAACGTATGTTGTTATGCGGTCTGACTGATAAAGATATTCGTAGAATATGTGGGAGCCAATATGAGCATCCAGGTTCCGCTATTGGTTATTGACCGGAGACCTGTCTCGGTCATGTCTACATTGTTCTCCAACCCGTAGGGTCCGCACGCTTAACGTTACGGTGATAGTTTCATCATGAGTTTATATGTTTTGATGTACCGAAGGTTGTTCGGAGTCCCGGATGAGATCACGGACATAACGAGGAGTCTCGAAATGGTCGAGACATAAAGATTGATATATTGGACGATTATATTCGGACACCGGAAATGTTCTGGGTGGTTTCGGAGAAAACCGGAGTGCCCGAGGGGTTACCGGAACCCCCCGGGGAAGTATTGGGCCTTAGTGGGCCTGAGGGGAGAGAGAGGGTAGCAGCCTAGGAGGTGGCGCGCCCCCTCCCATGAGGAGTCCGAATTGGACTAGGGGAGGGGGGGTGCGGCCCCTCTTTCCCTCTCCCTCTCCCTCTCTTTCATTCCCCCTTCTCTCTTCCTAGTTGGACTAGGAAAGGGAAGTCCTACTCCTACTAGGAGGAGGACTCCCCCCTCCTTGGCACGCCCCAAGGGCCGGCCGGCTTCCCCCCTTGCTCCTTTATATACGGGGGCAGGGGGCACCTCTAGAGACACAAGTTGATCTTCCTGATCGTTCTCTTAGCCGTGTGCGGTGCCCCTCTCCACGATAATCCTCGATAATATTGTAGCGGTGCTTAGGCGAAGCCCTGCAACGGTAGAACATCAACATCGTCACCACGTCGTCGTGCTGATGGAACTCATCCCCGACACTTTGCTGGATCGGAGTTCGGGGATCGTCATCGAGCTGAACGTGTGCTAAAACTCGGAGGTGCCATAGTTTTGGTGCTTGATCGGTCGGGCCGTGAAGACGTATGACTACATCAACCGCATTGTCATAATGCTTCCGCTGTCGGTCTACGAGGGTACATAGACAACACTCTCCCCTCTCGTTGCTATGCATCACCATGATCTTGTGTGTGCGTAGGAATTTTTTTGAAATTACTACGTTCCCCAATAGTGGCATCCGAGCCTAGGTTTTATGTGTTGATGTTATATGCACGAGTAGAACACAAGTGAGTTGTGGGCGATATAAGTCATACTGCTTACCAGCATGTCATACTTTGGTTCGGCGGTATTGTTGGATGAAGCGGCCCGGACCGACATTACGCGTACGCTTACGCGAGACTGGTTCTACCGACGTGCTTTGCACACAGGTGGCTGGCGGGTGTCAGTTT
Source organism: Aegilops umbellulata (assembly GCA_032464435.1). Classification (NCBI taxonomy): domain Eukaryota; kingdom Viridiplantae; phylum Streptophyta; class Magnoliopsida; order Poales; family Poaceae; genus Aegilops; species Aegilops umbellulata. Next base: position 362,685,993 of record CP136057.1, read on the forward strand.
CTCCAACTTTAGTTGAACCGAGTGTGCCTACGCCCGGTCCTTGCGAAGGTTAAAACAACACCAACTTGACAAACTATCGTTGTGGTTTTGATGCATAGGTAAGAACGGTTCTTGCTAAGCCTGTAGCAGCCATGTAAAACTTGCAACAACAAAGTAGAGGACGTCTAACTTGTTTTTGCAGGGCATGTTGTGATGTGATATGGTCAAGATGTGATGCTATATTTTATTGTATGAGATGATCATGTTTTGTAACCAAGTTATCGGCAACTGGCAGGAGCCATATGGTTGTCGCTTTATTGTATGCAATGCAATCGCCCTGTAATGCTTTACTTTATCACTAAGCGGTAGCGATAGTCGTAGAAGCACAAGGTTGGCGAAACGACAACGATGATACGATGGAGATCAAGGTGTCGCGCCGGTGATGATGGCAATCATGGAGGTGCTTCAGAGATGGAGATCAAAAGCACAAGATGATGATGGCCATATCATATCACTTATATTGATTGCATGTGATGTTTATCTTTTATGCATCTTATCTTGCTTTGATTGACGGTAGCACTATAAGATGATCTCTCACTAAATTTCAAGATAAAAGTGTTCTCGCTGAGTATGCACCGTTGCCAAAGTGCGTCGTGCCCAGACACCACGTGATGATCGGGTGTGATAAGCTCTACGTCCATCTACAACGGGTGCAAGCCAGTTTTGCACACGCGGAATACTCAGGTTAAACTTGACGAGACTAGCATATGCAGATATGGCCTCGGAACACTAAGACCGAAAGGTCAAGAGTGAATCATATAGTAGATATGATCAACATAAAGATGTTCACCATTGAAAGCTACTCCATTTCACGTGATGATCGGTTATGGTTTAGTTGATTTGGATCACGTGATCACTTTGAGGATTAGAGGGATGTCTTTCTAAGTGGGAGTTCTTAAGTAATATGATTAACTGAACTTAATTTATCATGAACTTAGTACCTGATAGTATCTTGCTTATCTATGTTGATTGTAGATAGATGGCCCGTGCTGTTGTTTCGTTGAATTTTAATGCGTTCCTTGAGAAAGCAAAGTTGAAAGATGATGGTAGCAATTATGCGGACTGGGTCCGTAACTTGAGGATTATCCTCATTGCTGCATAGAAGAGTTACGTCCTGGAAGCACCGCTGGGTACCAGGCCTGCTGCTGATGCAACTGACGACGTTAAGAACGTCTGGTAGAGCAAAGCTGATGACTACTCGATAGTTCAATGTGCCATGCTTTACGGCTTAGAACCGAGACTTCAACGACGTTTTGAACGTCATGGAGCATATGAGATGTTCCAGGAGTTGAAGTTAATATTCCAGAAGAATGCCCAGATTGAGAGATATGAAGTCTCCAATAAGTTCTATAGCTGCAAGATGGAGGAGAATAGTTCTGTCAGTGAGCATATACTCAAGATGTCTGGGTATTGTAATCACTTGATTCAACTGGGAGTTAATCTTCCAGATGATAGCGTCATTGACATAATTCTCCAATCACTTCCACCTAGCTACAAGAGCTTCGTGATGAACTATAATATGCAAGGGATGGATAAGACAATTCCCGATTTCTTCGCAATGCTAAAGGCTGCGGAGGTAGAAATCAAGAAGGAGCATCAAGTGTTGATGGTCAATAAGACCACTAGTTTCAAGAAAAAGGGCAAAGGGAAGAGGAAGGGGAACTTCAAGAAGAATAGCAAGCAAGTTGCTGCTCAGGAGAAGAAACCCAAGTCTGGACCTAAGCCTGAAACTGAGTGCTTCTACTGCAAGCAGACTGGTCACTGGAAGCGAAACTGCCCCAAGTATTTGGCGGATAAGAAGGATGGCAAGGTGAACAAAGGTATATGTGATATACATGTTATTGATGTGTACCTTACAAGAGCTCGCGGTAGCACATGGGTATTTGATACTGGTTCTGTTGCTAATATTTGCAACTCGAAATAGGGACTACGGATTAAGCGAACACTGGCAAAGGACGAGGTGACGATGCGCGTGGGAAATGGTTCCAAAGTCGATGTGATCGCGGTCGGCACGCTACCTCTACATCTACCTTCGGGATTAGTATTAGACCTAAATAATTGTTATTTGGTGCCAGCGTTGAGCCTGAACATTATATTTGGATCTTGTTTGATGCGAGACGGTTATTCATTTAAATCAGAGAATAATGGTTGTTCTATTTATATGAGTAATATCTTTTATGGTCATGCACCCTTGAAGAGTGGTCTGTTTTTGATGAATCTCGATTGTAGTGATACACATATCCATAATGTTGAAGCCAAAAGATGCAAAGTTGATAATGATAGTGCAACTTATTTGTGGCACTGCCGTTTAGGTCATATCGGTGTAAAACGCATGAAGAAACTCCATACTGATGGACTTTTGGAACCACTTGATTATGAATCACTTGGTACTTGCGAACCGTGCCTCATGGGCAAGATGACTAAAACGCCATTCTCCGGTACTATGGAGAGAGCAACAGATTTGTTGGAAATCATACATACAGATGTATGTGGTCCGATGAATGTTGAGGCTCGTGGCGGATATCGTTATTTTCTCACCTTCACAGATGATTTAAGCAGATATGGGTATATCTACTTAATGAAGCATAAGTCTGAAACGTTTGAAAAGTTCAAAGAATTTCAGAGTGAAGTTGAAAATCATCGTAACAAGAAAATAAAGTTTCTACGATCTGATCGTGGAGGAGAATATTTGAGTTATGAGTTTGGTCCACATTTGAAACAATGCGGAATAGTTTCGCAGCTCACGCCACCCGGAACACCACAGTGTAATGGTGTGTCCGAACGTCGTAATCGTACTTTACTTGATATGGTGCAATCTATGATGTCTCTTACAGATTTACCGCTATCGTTTTGGGGTTATGCTTTAGAGACGGCCGCATTCACGTTAAATAGGGCACCATCAAAATTCGTTGAGACGACGCCTTATGAACTATGGTTTGGCAAGAAACCAAAGTTGTCGTTTCTTAAAGTTTGGGGTTGTGATGCTTCTGTGAAAAAGCTTCAACCTGATAAGCTAGAACCCAAATCGGAGAAATGTGTCTTCATAGGATACCCAAAGGAGACTGTTGGTTACACCTTCTATCACAGATCCGAAGGCAAGACATTCGTTGCTAAGAATGGATCCTTTCTAGAGAAGGAGTTTCTCTCGAAAGAAGTGAGTGGGAGGAAAATAGAACTTGATGAGGTAACTGTACCTGCTCCCTTATTGGAAAATAGTACATCACAGAAACCGGTTTCTATGACACCTAAACCAATCAATGAGGAAGTCAATGATGATGATCATAGAAATTCAGAACAAGTTGCTACTGAACTTCATAGATCAAACAGAGTAAGATCCGCACTGGAGTGGTACGGTAATCCTATTCTGGAAGTCATGCTACTAGATCATGATGAACCTACGAACTATGAGGAAGCGATGGTGAGCCCAGATTTTGCAAAATGGCTTGAAGCCATGAAATCTCAGATGGGATCCATGTATGAGAACAAAGTATGGACTTTGGTTGACTTGCCCGATGATCGGCAAGCAATTGAGAATAAATGGATCTTCAAGAAGAAGACTGACGCTGACGGTAATGTTACTGTCTACAAAGCTCGACTTGTTGCGAAAGGTTTTCGACAAGTTCAAGGGATTGACTACGATGAGACCTTCTCACCTGTAGCGATGCTTAAGTCTGTCCGAATCATGTTAGCAATTGCCGCATTTTATGATTATGAAATTTGGCAAATGGATGTCAAAACTGCATTCCTGAATAGTTTTCTGGAAGAAGAGTTGTATATGATGCAACCAGAAGGTTTTGTCGATCTAAAAGGAGCTAACAAAGTGTGCAAGCTCCAGCGATCCATTTATGGACTGGTGCAAGCCTCTCGGAGTTGGAATAAACGTTTTGATAGTGTGATCAAAGCATTTGGTTTTATACAGACTTTCGGAGAAGCCTGTATTTACAAGAAAGTGAGTGGGAGCTCTGTAGCATTTGTGATATTATATGTGGATGACATAATACTGATTGGAAATGATATAGAATTTCTGGATAGCATAAAGGGATACTTGAATAGGAGTTTTTCAATGAAAGACCTTGGTGAAGCTGCTTACATATTGGGCATTAAGATCTATAGAGATAGATCAAGACGCTTAATTGGACTTTCACAAAGCACATACCTTGACAAAGTTTTGAAGAAGTTCAAAATGGATCAAGCAAAGAAAGGGTTCTTGCCTGTGTTACAAGGTGTGAAGTTGAGTAAGACTCAATGCCCGACCACTGCAGAAGATAGAGGGAAAATGAAAGATGTTCCCTATGCTTCAGCTATAGGCTCTATCATGTATGCAATGCTGTGTACCAGACCTGATGTGTGCCTTGCTATAAGTCTAGCAGGGAGGTACCAAAGTAATCCAGGAGTGGATCACTGGACATCGGTCAAGAACATCCTGAAATACCTGAAAAGGACTAAGGATATGTTTCTCATTTATGGAGGTTACAAAGAGCTCATTGTAAATGGTTACGCTGATGCAAGCTTTGACACTGATCTGGACGATTCTAAATCGCAAACCGGATACGTGTTTACATTAAACGGTGGAGCTGTCAGTTGGTGCAGTTCTAAACAAAGCGTCGTGGCGGGATCTACGTGTGAACCGAAGTACATAGCTGCTTCGGAAGCAGCAAATGAAGGAGTCTGGATGAAGGAGTTCATATCCGATCTAGGTGTCATACCTAGTGCATCGGGTCCAATGAAAATCTTTTGTGACAATACTGGAGCAATTGCCTTAGCGAAGGAATCCAGATTTCACAAGAGAACCAAGCACATCAAGAGACGCTTCAATTCCATCCGAGATCTAGTCCAGGTGGGAGACAAAGAAATTTGCAAGATACATACGGATCTGAATGTTGCAGACCCGTTGACTAAGCCTCTTCCACAAGCAAAACATGATCAGCACCAAGGCTCCATGGGTGTTAGAATCATTACTGTGTAATCTAGATTATTGACTCTAGTGCAAGTGGGAGACTGAAGGAAATATGCCCTAGAGGCAATAATAAATTTATTATTTATTTCCTTATATCATGATAAATGTTTATTATTCATGCTAGAATTGTATTAACCAGAAACATAATACATGTGTGAATACATAGACAAACAGAGTGTCACTAGTATGCCTCTACTTGACTAGCTCGTTTATCAAAGATGGTTAAGTTTCCTAGCCATAGTCATGAGTTGTCATTTGATTAACGGGATCACATCATTAGGAGAATGATGTGGTTGACATGACCCATTCAATTAGCTTAGCACTCGATCGTTTAGTATGTTGCTATTGCTTTCTTCATGACTTATACATGTTCCTATGACTATGAGATTATGCAACTCCCGTTTACCGGAGGAACACTTTGTGTGCTACCAAACGTCACAACGTAACTGGGTGATTATAAAGGTGCTCTATAGGTTTCTCCGAAGGTACTTGTTGGGTTGGCGTATTTCGAGATTAGGATTTGTCACTCCGAATGTCGGAGAGGTATCTCTGGGCCCTCTCGCTACTGCACATCACTTAAGCCTTACAAGCATTGCAACTAATGAGTTAGTTGCGGGATGATGTATTACAGAACGAGTAAAGAGACTTGCTGGTAACGAGATTGAACTAGGTATTGAGATACCAACGATCGAATCTCGGGCAAGTAACATACCGATGACAAAGGGAACAACGTATGTTGTTATGCGGTCTGACTGATAAAGATCTTCGTAGAATATGCGGGAGCCAATATGAGCATCCAGGTTCCGCTATTGGTTATTGACCGGAGACGTGTCTTGGTCATGTCTACATTGTTCTCGAACCCGTAGGGTCCGCACGCTTAACGTTACGATGACAGTTTCATCATGAGTTTATATGTTTTGATGTACCGAAGGTTGTTCGGAGTCCCGGATGAGATCACGGACATAACGAGGAGTCTCGAAATGGTCGAGACATAAAGATTGATATATTGGACGATTATATTCGAACACCGCAAATGTTCTGGGTGGTTTTGGAGAAAGTCGGAGTGCCGGAGGGGTTACCGGAACCCCCCGGGGAAGTATTGGGCCTTAGTGGGCCTAAGGGGAGAGAGAGGGCAGCAGCCCAGGAGGTGGCGCGCCCCCTCCCATGAGGAGTCCGAATTGGACTAGGGGAGGGGGCGCGGCCCCTCTTTCCCTCTCCCTCTCCCTCTCTTTCCTTCCCCCTTCTCTCTTCCTAGTTGGACTAGGAAAGGGGAGTCCTACTCCTACTAGGAGGAGGACTCCCCCCTCCTTGGCGCGCCCCAAGGGCCGGCCGGCCTCCCCCCTTGCTCCTTTATATACGGGGCAGGGGTCACCTCTAGAGACACAAGTTGATCTTCGTGATCGTTCTCTTAGCCATGTGCGGTGCCCCTCTCCACGATAATCCTCGATAATATTATAGCGGTGCTTAGGCGAAGCCCTGCAACGGTTGAACATCAACATCATCACCACGCCGTCGTGCTGAAGGAACTCATCCCCGACACTTTGCTGGATCGGAGTCCGGGGATCGTCATCGAGCTGAACGTGTGCTAAAACTCGTAGGTGACGTAGTTTCGGTGCTTGATCGGTCGGGCCGTGAAGACGTATGACTACATCAACCGCATTGTCATAATGCTTCCGCTCGGTCTACGAGGGTACGTAGACAACACTCTCCCCTCTCGTTGCTATGCATCACCATGATCTTGTGTGTGCGTAGGAATTTTTTTGAAATTACTACGTTCCCCAACAGCCGCGGCGTCTCCTGGGTTCGTCACCCAGGACGAGACGGTGGATCTCAGCGGCGGCATGGACGACAAGCTCGGCTACGTCTACGGTGACGACGAGCAGGAGGAGCAGGAGCAGGAGGAGGACAACGACGAGGAGGAGGAGGAGGAGGAGGAGCCGGCGCCTGTTTCGGCGAAGGGGCGCAAGAAGAAGAAGCGGGCGGCCAGGTCAGGCGAGCCGCGCATCAAGTGGGCGTCCAAGGAGGAGGAATGCCTCGCCGAAGCATGGAAAGTCGTCTGCCTCGACCCGACCACCGGCATGAACCAGAGCATCGAGACGTACTGGGATCGCATCAAGGACGAATTCGACGAGCGCAAGCTCGTCGACCCCTACTTCAAAGGCGTCTACATGCAGCGCGGCTCCAAGGCGATGGCGAACCATTGGGGGCGTATCCAAGGGGCGTGCAACAAATGGCATGGGGTCGTCGAGGAGGTCGCGGCTCGCCCGGAGAGCGGCGCCAGCGTTGAGGATCAGGTATGCCACACCGGTATCTCGCCTCTCTTCGCCGTGCACGCCCGCCAACTGTTTGTTCCTCCGTGCAGTTGCTGCGCATGTTCGCCCTGTACCGGCAGAGCAACAGCGATGCCAAATTCAAGTACCTCCATGTTTACAAGCGCATTGGCAAGTGTGATAAGAGGGCAGAAGTCCGGCGCACCCTCGACAAGGCCAAGGAGACCTACAAGCCGAACGCGCCGACTCCTGGCGCGTCGGAAGGGCAGTCGGACGGCAACAAAGGTGCCAAGAAGGGGAAATACACTGACGCGGCTACCGCTCGAGTGCAGGTGTCCATCAAGCACTGCGTCGCCAACGCGCAGGCCCAGGCAGTCCTTCGAGAAGAGAAGACCGATGCGCGGTGGTCGGCGTTGATGTTGAGCAGCGCCGTCAAGCTCGACCTGCTCCGGACCAACGTCGCCGCGAAGAAGAGAAACACCGACCTGGCTTTCCTGCTGGGCGGGGCGGACATGCTCCAGAGCACCGATGAGGCGGTCAAGGCATGGTACTTGGCGGGGCGCGGCCTCATCCTGAACCAGCTTCCCTCGACAACGTCGCCGCCGCCGATGCCGCCGCCAAGCCCGCGTGATGATGCCTCCACGACGCCCAGCACCACCGAAGCCGCACTGATGCCGCCCAGCGCAGAAGCCGCGCCGACACCGCCAAGCCCGCGCACGCCAACTCCGCCGACGCCTGGGGCAGAGCCCGCCGAGTGATGCGTTGCGCACGCGAACTTTTGTCGCTCTATTTGTTATACACCGAACTGTGACTTGCGATCGCCGGACTTGTGGCGTCTTTTGTGAGCGAGAACGACCAAGTTCGAATTTTCCGTGTCCTCAGGGCGTAACTGGGAGCTAGGTCGCCCCCAAGGGCCGAACTAGCATCGTTCGCCCCCAGACCGCTCTTTTTTTGCGCCCTGGGGGGCCGAACGGCTGGAGATGCTCTAAGGGGAATCCTATCTACATCGTCCCATGGCTGACGCCATCATCAACAGTGGGCCACGTGATGCCGGCGCCAACTCCATCCAGATCAGCGGCGGCAACGACCAGACGTCGCGGCCCTACTCCGAGTGCGGCGAGAGCTCGAGGGCACATAGCTGTCGTCACTCGTCTCGGGAGTCTCGTAAAGCTCAGGAGAGCTGCTGGACTCCCAAGGGCTACTACTGCTGGAGTAGCTGCGAGCGGAGCGCGCGTCGGCTTGGCGCTCCTCTCCAGGGCAGCACTGCAGGCGGCGGCCCTGGGCGTTGAAGACCTTGAGGAAGAGCATGGAGGCGCCGTCGTACTCAAAGTGGATCGCAAGGGCGCCCCTAGTGCGGTAGACCCGTGTGATCTCCCCCCAGCCGCGGGTCATGAAGATCTTGCCGGTGGGGACCGCTCCGATCTCTGCTCCAGTCGCCGGAGCACTGCAGTCGGCATGCTGTAGCCACAGCTTGAGAGGTCCCCTCGGTGGCATCACGTCGGAGAAGAAACGTGGGAAGCGGATCCAGGAGCTTGGAGGCATCGGCGCCCACAGCACCAACTCGCGTGAGGAGTCCGCGGCGTGGACCCCAGGGGCGACGATGCGCGTCGCCGCGGCGCAGTGACCCCGGATAGGGCATGGGCGGCGCTGCTCGACACTTTGTCCTCCCGAGCCCTCGGCACGGGCGTACAAGGGTAGCGGATACCCCGGAGGAGGCCGCTCGCACCAAGGCCTCGTCACCACCTGCATCGCCGCTTCATCACGGTGATGGATCGACCTCTTCTTCGGCGGAAGGTGCCCCAGGTCATCATGGGGAGCCTTTCCCTTTTCTTTAGTAGAAAACCTTCTGATGAGCGCCATTGTTGTTAGAAGTGGAGCGGGGAAGAAGAAGCAAGCAAGCGAGGAAGAGATGGGCGACGGGGGCTCCGCCCCCGTCCCCATTTATAGCGGAAGGAGGCCAACCGGCGTCTCCCACGATCACAGGTAATGATGGTTTCCTTGCATGTCGCAGGGACATGTCAAGTCGTGCAGTTGCCGAGGTAGCGTGGGGAAACGGAAACGCCCACGTCCAATCCACCGCCACGCGTCAACTGAGGCCGTAGGCTTTTGGGGCCCGCGGTGCTCTGAAGTTGACCCTCGGCTTCGCTGCGAAGCCAAGCCCGAGCGCACCTTGGGCCCGGGGGCTACTGTTGGCGTTCTGGGAACGGGGGTCCCCAGACTTGCCTGCCTGCAGCCCACAGTGTGGCTAAGCTAGCGGGCCGTACGGCCCATCTTCATCAACAAGGCATCCAAGACCCTTGCGAGGCGAACGACGCAAGACCTCCTCTGGAGTGGCCTAGCCAGGCAGGCTCACGAGGAGAGGAGATATCAAGGCGGGGCAAACCTCACGAGGCTCTCATGACGAACGACACCAGGCGGGCGCCAGCGCGAGCAACGTCCTTATTTCCTCTTTGGTGCTAAGGAGGCCAGCGCAGGCGAAGAGTATCGAGGCATCAGGCAAAGGTTGCTATATTGGTGCAACGACACCAAGACCAAGAGGACGGCAAGACGGAGGTTATCGTGGAGCCCAAGATGGCGTCACCACAAAGCTTTTCGCAGGCGAAGACCACTTTTGTCAGGATAGCTTGTACTAGTTGTCCCCCTTCGAATTTACCCGCCGTTGTTGGCTCCCTTCCCGCTCGGTATTTGGGAAGAGGACCAGGGCCTATATAAATAGAGCTAGCCACCATAGTAGAGACAATCTGATCTTAGCTAGATCCAACCCGATCGAGAGCCTACTCACAAGAACACCTCAGCCTCAGGAGGCTATTCTTCCCTTGTATTGTTCATCACCATCCCACGAGGCAATCCACCACCACCACACTGGAGTAGGGTATTACACCAGAATGGTGGTGGCACGAACCAGTATAAACCTCATGTCTCTCTGTGTTGCGAGTTCGTCGAGTTCGTCCGCGAGATCTTAGCGAGCTAGGGCATAGATCGGTAGGAGGGAAAGACTTTGCGTGCACCCCGGTGTTCGAAACTTAAGGGTTTGCGGAACCCCACATCCGACAGCTGTTAGGTGTGATGTACGTATCCTCCCAACATGCATTCAGTACAGGAATGACAAAGACGAAACCCAGTTCAACACCTTCCTCGACCATTTATCTGTAAGTATGGTTATGTATGGAAACTAGTAATATCGTCTTGCTCTGTCCAATACTTTCTAGGTTGCTGATAATGAGACTCCCATAATTTTCAACATATGAGGTTCAAGTTGGATAGCCAAGATGATGCAACCAGACATGCTTGCAACCCTGTTTTCAAGTCTGCTCTGCGACAGTATCGGTATAACTTGAGGAAAACTCACTTTGAAGGCAAGGCTAACAATGAACTTGCCCAAACATCTCCAGTGGAAAATATATCTGATGAATACTGGAGAGGCCTCGTTAAACACTGGTCTGATCCGAAGTATCAGGTACAATATATATATGTGATTAGATCACATGTTGAAGTCCTATTTACGCATGTGCCACACAAATCTATCTTCTTGTAGGTGAACTGTTCAAAGAACAAGGCCCACCGCACGAAAGTGAAATTCCAACAGACGACAGGATCTCGTAGCTATATTGCACACTGCGAGGCTCTTGTAATTAGCTGCTGTTTCACTCTTTTCGTTGTACCATATTATCAGATCTATATTGACTTGTTCCAAATGCAGAGGAAAGCCCGCAAGGACCGAAAAGCACCTGAACCAAATGTTGTGGAAATCTTCAAGGACTGTCACACCAGCAAGAAGAAGGGCATGACTACACCAGTCAAAGCAGATGTTGTAAGTTTGAAAGGATCAAGATGGACCTAGAGGGGGGGTGAATAGGTACAATTATAAATTTTAATTATTACTCAGCAATTTTAGGCACTAATGCGGAATATGAAGGTCAGCCTAACAATTGCAAGTGTAGTACTACGTGCTAAGCAAGATAAGCAAGTAACACAAGTATGTAAGTAAACAAGCACAATATGATATAAGTAAGTGCTAAGAGACAAGTAACCACAAGTAGAGAGTTAGGTTTAGGAACAACCGCAACTCCGAGAGACAAGGATGTTTGTCGATGTTCACTTCCTTGGAGGGAAGCTACGTCACCGTTAGAGAGGTGGATGTTACCACGAAGGCACACCAATGCCACGAAGGCTCAGCCTATTCTGCCTTTGAGACAAAACCACAGAGGTGTTTCTCAACCACTAGTGGTAGACCTTGGGGTGGTCTCCAAACTCTCACAAACTTTTCCGGGGGTAATCATAGAGTTTGATTCCTCTCCGAAAGACTCCTACCACCTAGGAGATTCCAACCTCCAAGAGTAACAAGAATGATGGGAAAAGCTCAAGACTTGGTCAAATCACTATTTCCTTGGGTGCAAAGAAGGGGACGGAGTGGATCTATCACTTGATTGGAGAACTTCTCTCAAATGTTCCCAAATCACTTGGGGTCTAGGATTTGGTGTAGAGGATTGAGAGAGAGAGAGTGAAAAGTGTTCTTGGCAAGCTCAAAGTGAATGGTCAGCCTACTCCCGGAGGAGGGAGAAGGATATATATAGTGTGTGAACAAAACAGACCGTTGGGCCACTTAATGTTGACGGACGTCCGGTGGCTATCGGACGACCGGTGACACACAGAGGACCGGACGTCCGGCAGGCGGCCGGTCGTCCGGTGGCTGGAACACCAACCACAGATGCAGGTGTGTAGTGGGATGCACAGGCAGCGGACATCCGGAAGGCATCGGTCGTCCGGAGCCCGGACATCCGGTGTTTGTCAGATATCCGTTAATATCAGTTCCGTTGAAGTGCACCAGATATCCGGAGATGAGCGGACGTCCGGTGACCGGACGTCCAGTGTGATCGGTCTTCCGCTAATATTCATTATGTGAAGATATACCAGACGAATGGAGAGGGTCGGATGACCGCTAGGTCACGAGGGACCGGACGTCCGTAGACTTCGGACGTCCAGTGGTAGTAGGACCAAATAGCTAAGAAGCATACTACCATTTGTGCATAAGTTAGAGGTAGAAACTTGAGATGGTATAAGAGGGGATTTTGTGGGTTTGAGCAAGTCCTTTCGCAAAATCCAACGATCCCCTCTTAATAGTGCGGGATCCCTATACTCAAGAACAACCTGAAAATAAGGAGTTGAAGCTTTTTATCTTTCTCTTGTGTCTCTGCTCTTGAGTGATATAAGTATATATATATAGATGTTTTATGTCCGTAGTCATGATCCACACACACACACATAGCCCTTGAGACATAATCCTGAGAAATACTTGATAAACATGATTAGTCCCAAAATGCATGTTGTCATCAACATCAAAATAAGATTAAGGGCATGATTGCACTTTCAATCTCCCCTTTGGTAGTTGATGACAACATACATGCACTATTTAGAATAAAGCTTTGAATATAGAAAGAATTTATTTTGGAGCTCCCCCTCAATATGATACCAACACAATTTTTTGGATCTCCCCCTCAATATGATACCAACAAAATCACTCATACATAAGATAATCAAGATAACATCAGATTTAGAATAAGCTCCACAAAGCATAAGTTCATAGCATATAACATAAGTCGGTACAATCATCGCATAAGTTCATAAGTTCAATAGCAGCCTCAACACTTAGCATGAGTTCGATAACAAAGCTAAGAACATAGCATCATATCACATACTCCCCCTTGGTAGCAAATACCCAAAAGAAGGGGGATCATAGTAGCATCAAAGAGGCTCATCATCGTCATCATCATCATGAGCACCACTACCACCAGCCTCATCAAAGAAATCAGCCCACTCAGGACCTGGAGGAAAACCGAAGTCAGAAGGTGGATCATTAGGAAGACGTTCATCATCACTCACATCATACACTCCGGAGTCTCTCAGACGAGCCTTTAGAGCATTCTTGGAGGTGACCAAGCGTGTGACAATGGTGTGATTTTGGGAGCAATGGAAGGTAAACATCTTCATCATGGCAGAGTGAGCCTTCCCAAGGAAACGAGAAATGCGACCAAAAGGTGCAGAGCCGGAGGAAGTAGACCTAGCAGTAGGAGGAGGAATACTAGCTGGAGTGCGGCGAGCAGGAACAAAAGAGTCCTTGGGAACCCAATCATCCGCCATGTGAGGTGGAATGACCCACCGTTCATGCAAGTGAGTGCGAGCAATGGGAAATGGAGCAACACTCTCGATAAATGCATGAAGAAAGGGGGCATGAGGAAAGGCTCGCTTGTGTTGAAAACACGCAAGACAGATCTCATGCCACAAAAAGTGAGGGACATTGATCTTCCCCTTTGGAGACTCATAGAGGCGATGCATGAGATCAATGCAATAACTATTACATGATCCCTTGTCACCCATCTTGGGATAAATGGTGCGAATGACACACTGATAAATGATGTAGAAGGGTGAGCGCCAAATCGAGACTTGGTTCAGGACCTTTTGTTTCTCCTCCTCAGTCATTTCACTAATGGGTTTGAGAAGATCCATGCAGACCTCTATGCCCTTGGGCCTATGGTGAGGGTCATCCTTATGGATTTTGAAGCATATGTCAGGAAAACCAAGAGCAGCAACAAATTGAGCATAGGATGCCATGAGCATAGTGTCGGAGGTCATCCAAGACAGTTTTATTTGGACCAAAATAACAAGTGGCATAGAATTGATGGATTGCAGCTTGATTAAAATCATGCTGAAATGCAAATGGTGCAGCAAGATTGGATGACTCAATGAGCTCAATAGCTCCCCAATATTTCGCCGGATGAGTACAGATATGCTCTAAGTCAATGCAAACATGGAGAGATAGACCTTTAGGGATGATGATGGTGGTAAAAATGTTGCCTCGGACATTAGTGCAAAAACGAGCATCATGTGAGTTGCTAGTAATAGTGAATTGATCTACGTCATGACAAAGCTTAAGATAAGAAGCTATGGGAACCTCATTGAACCTTTTAATGATGCGACTGTGAGGGAGTGGATGTTCAAGAGAGATGTGACGGGCATCACCATGAGGTTGTACTGGAGGAGGAGGCTTGAACGTGGGCCAACGCGTTCCCGGTTTAGGAGCGGAGGTGCGAACAGTGTAGGATCGGAAGTATGTCTAGAGGGGGGGTGATTAGACTACTTGACCAAATAAAAATCTAGCATTTTCCCAATTTTAGTTCTTGGCAGATTTTAGCTATCTTAGCACAAGTCAAGCAATCTCCACACAATTCAAGCAAGCATGCAAAAGAGTATATGAGCAGCGGAAAGTAAAGCATGCAACTTGCAAGAATGTAAAGGGAAGGGTTTGGAGGATTCAAACGCAATTGGAGACACAGATGTTTTTGGCATGGTTCCGATAGGTGGTGCTATCGTACATCCACGTTGATGGAGACTTCAACCCACGGAGGGTAACGGTTGCGCGAGTCCATGAGGGCTCCACCCACGAAGGGTCCACGAAGAAGCAACCTTGTCTATTCCATCACGGCCGTCGCCCACGAAGGGTCCACGAAGAAGCAACCTTGTCTATTCCATCACGGCCGTCGCCCACGAAGGACTTGCCTCACTAGCGGTAGATCTTCACGAAGTAGGCGATCTCCTTGCCCTTACAAACTCCTTGGTTCAACTCCACAATCTTGTCGGAGGCTCCCAAGTGACACCTAGCCAATCAAGGAGACACCACTCTCCAAGAAGTAACAAATGGTGTGTTGATGATGAACTCCTTGCTCTTATGCTTCAAATGATAGTCTCCCCAACACTCAACTCTCTCTCACAGGATTTGGATTTGGTGGAAAGAAGATTTGAGTGGAAAGCAACTTGGAGAAGGCTAGAGATCAAGATTCATATGGTAGGAATGGAATATCTTGACCACAACACAAGTGTAGGTGGATTATGTCTCAAGGGCTAATCCTGAGAAATACTCGATAAACATGATTAGTCCCGAAATGCATGTTGTCATCAACATCAAAATACGATTAAGGGCATGATTGCACTTTCAAAGTCCTTAATCCTCATGCCTTTTAACTACTACTTACTCCTACTTGTGCCTTGAACTGCATGGTTTGCAGCCAATGTCTATTACTCTTTTCAATTTTATACACAATTGTCTTAGCGTATCATTGCACCTTAAAAGGTTTAAAAGAGAGGAGTGATGTTCCTTTGATCTTGACATGTAATATAGTTCCGTGCTGGACTCGCCCACACAACGTTACAATTGCCTGTTTGTCTGTTCTCAGTTGTTTTGTGATATGAATGATGTCATACTATGCTTACCGTATTATAAACTTCGTCTCTTTATCCTTAGCCGTCAATACAATGTGAAGAAATATACAATACATTGGCGATGGTACATGGTCATATGTTTGGAACCTGGTTTTATTATGTACTTTGCAATAAAATACAACTATTATTTTACATTGGTTCACAAGAATAAGTTCTGTATATAGACCAAAGCAATTTTGTTTGGTTTTGCTGCCTCCCTAATATCTTCTATTCTGGTTCTACTAATGTAAAACCACAACTTGTCAGTGAGCTATGGAAAAATGGTGGAACTGCCACCTTCTGAAGGTGGTGAGGCAACTATAACTGCAATGTCAGCTCTTGCTGCAGTGGGTCAGTACCTGTCCACTAACAGTGCCAAAAGCACGTTCCTGCATAATACTGGGTTGGTTGTTAAGGCAATCTCGTCCAAACTGCCTCATGATCAAGATATGCAAGCTCAAAACAATGTTGTATCTCCGCTCCAGACACAAGTCCATTCCCTAACAGAGACCCTTTGTGAAACAAGGAGAGACATTGTTCGATGTTGTCAAGATATGCATGGTTTTGAAACCAGACTATCAGACATTTGCTATGTTGTTCAGGAGCCTAAGAGAACTGAAGGCGAAGGTTATGGTGCTCCATCGGACAATACAACATGAAAACGTAACAGTCAGGTCAAATGAACTGAGCTTCTGAACTTCTGGTGGTGCATTTATCTGCTAGATTGTTAACTTTTACGCCAACCTTCCTTTTGTTAGTTGTAATTTGTTTTGCTGCGATACAAAATTTGTTCTTAACATGCAGCCACCGGCTGAAGAAAACAGCAAGCCATTTTTGTATAGTGTAGGGTGTTCCCTATATTTGCACTGGTGGCGAACTTTGATGCCCACCGGCTGTAGTTTACATGGGCCTCCTACGGGCCGTAGAAATAATGGGCCTTCTAAGGGCCGTAGAAACAATGGGCCTTCTATGTGGTGTAGAAACAATGGGCCTTATACGGGTCGTAGATACAATGGGCCTTCTATGGGCCGTATCATCAATGGGCCTTCTACGGGCTTATGATCGGTTGGCCAAACATGGGCCAATAACAGACCACATTATGGCCGTAAATGGGCTAGAGTTGAAATCGTCCGTTCATGGGCCGACCATAACGGGCCGTCGTTAATCGGTCGTATTTTGATGACGGTATCAAAATGACCCAACGTATTAACGGGCCACAAATGGGCCGACTGTAACCACAGGCTGAATTTGGCCCACAAGCAGAAAAAGACAGTAATGGGCCATAAGTAAACGAATGTGGAAATGAGCCCAAGAATAAATGGGCCCCGAGAAGGCCGAAAGATAACATGGGCTGGAAATGGCCCAACGGAATAATGGACCGTTAATGGGTATAAAGTGATACACTGTTCATTACGGGCCAGTTTCACCACGGGCCGTTAATGGGTATAAAGTGATACACTGTTCATTACGGGCCAGTTTTACCATGAGCCGTTAATGGGCCGAGAGTAATAAGGGCCTCATATGGGCCGAAAGACGTCATGGGCCATACATGGGCCGGAAGTTAAAATGGGCTGGAATTAAATTGGACGGCCCAGATGACGCTACTGGGCCTAATTCGGTTAGGCCGTAAATGGGTAGCGGGCTGTAAGTGGGCTATATGCGAACAGGCCGTTAATAGGCTTGCCATGGGTCGGCCCGCCACCTTTTGACCAAGTCAAACGGGCCGGCCTTTTCACAGGAATGGGCCTCTGTTGGGCTGTGCCACGTGTCGACGTATCATAGGCGCTTTGTGTCCAATGAGTGGATGGCATCTGTCCCAACGGTGAGCTGACACGTGTTTCCTCCAGCCAATGATGATTTTACACATGGAAAATCCCCATTGGTCGGGGCTGTTAACGGGTTATCGGATCCAAAACCAGACCCGATAGCTTAACGGTGTTCCGTTACGGTGGATGCCACGTGTCGGTCACCCTTGACGAAAGCACTTTTGTGACGCGCGATTTATCGTCATGGAAGTAGACACTTCCATGATGATAATTTTGGTAATGTCATGGAACACTTCTACGACAGCACATGTATGACTATCTTGATTCTGTCATAAAATTGTTATGGATGTACATGCATGACAAAAAATGCCACCTACTGTGACAAACACGTATCATCACGGAAGTGTATTTTTTTGTAGTGATATCCTTATACCACTAAGGATAATTTTGACTGCTATCCAGTGATCCACTCCTGGATCACTATTGTACCCTCTTGCCAAACTCATGGTGAGGTACACAATAGGTCTAGTACACAGCATAGCATACTTTATAGAACCTATGACTGAGGCATAGGGAATGACTTTCATTCTCTTTCTATTTTCTGTCGTGCTCAGGTTTTGAGTCTTACTCAACTTCACACCTTTCAACACAGGCAAGAACTCCTTCTTTGACTGTTCCATTTTGAACTTACTTCAAAATCTTGTCAAGGTATGTACTCATTGAAAAAAAATCTTATCAAGCGTCTTGATCTATCTCTATAGATCTTGATGCTCAATATGTAAGCAGCTTTACTGAGGTCTTTCTTTGAAAAACTCCTTTCAAACACTACTTTATGCTTTCCAAAAAATTCTACATCATTTCCGATCAACAATATGTCATTCACATATACTTATCAGAAAGGCTGTAGTGATCCCACTCACTTTATTGTAAATACACGCTTCACCGCAAGTCTGTATAAAACTATATGCTTTGATCAACTTATCAAAGCGTATATTCCAACTCCGAGATGCTTGCACCAGTCCATTGATGGATCGGTGGAGCTTGCACATTTTGTTAGCACCTTTAGGATTGACAAAACCTTCTGTTTGTATCATATACAACTCTTCTTTTAGAAATCCATTAAGGAATGTAGTTTTGACATCCATTTGCCAGATTTCATAAAATGTGGCAATTGCTAACATGATTCGGACAAGACTTAAGCATCACTACGAGTGAGAAAATCTTATGGTAGTCAACACCTTGAACTTGTCGAAAACCTTTTCCGACAATTCGAGCTTTGTAGATAGTATCACTACTACCAGCGTCCGTCTTCCTCTTGAAGATCCATTTATTCTTAATGGCTTGCCGATAAATGGGCAAGTCCACCAAAGTCCACACTTTGTTCTCATACATGGATCCTATCTCAGATTTCATCGCCTCAAGCCATTTCGCGGAATCTTGGCTCATCATCTCTTCCCCATAGTTTGTAGGTTTGTCATGGTCAAGTAACATGATCTCCAGAACAGGATTACCATACCACTCTGATGCGTATCTTACTCTGGTTGACCTACGAGGTTCGGTAATAACTTGATCAGAAGTTTCATGATCATCATCATTAGCTTCCTCAGTAATTGGTGTAGGAATCACTGGAACTGATTTCTGTGATGACCTACTTTCCAATTCGGGAGAAGGTACAATTACCTCATCAAGTTCTACTTTCCTCCCACTCACTTCTTTCGAGAGAAACTCCTTCTCTAGAAAGGATCCATTCTTAGCAACAAAGATCTTGCCTTCGGATATGTGATAGAAGGTGTACCCAACAGTTTCTTTTGGGTATCCTATGAAGACGCACTTCTCCGATTTGGGTTCGAGCTTATCAGACTGAAGCTTTTTCACATAAGTATCACAACCCCAAATTTTAAGAAACGACAACTTAGGTTTCATGCCAAACCACAGTTCATCACTACAAAAAAGACACATCCGTGACATTTTGGGCCGAACGAAAAAAAATTTCTGTCATACTTATGACACTTCCATGACGATAATTGTGAAAAAACCCGGTATCATCATAGATGTGGTGGGGTCCTACTTCTATGACAAAAAATCATGACAGGAAATGGGCTTTTCGTCCTGGGCGGGCCGGAGACGCAGCTGCATGACATTCTTTGGGCCGTCCATGACGGAAAAAAACGTGGTAGAAGCGAGGGCGAGGAAAATATTGGGGTGTTCCCGGTTACGGTGGGTGGTCGGGGCCAAGCGATGCACGTTTCTCTCGTACACGCACGCGTGTGGGTGCAAGGCGTTGGGCTCTAACTGAACCCAAGCGATTGCACTGCAGGCTATGCGTTACTGAACACGAGCGATCGATCAATGGCTGTTAACTGAACCCGATCGAGCGATTCCTTCGCTACTGCTGCTAACTGAAGCCGATCAATGCTGCCTCTGGATGAACAGTGAGCATTGTTGGGGGGTTTGGATGAACAGTTCCCGGTGGGGTGGATGAACAGGACCCCGTGGTGTTGCCTCTGGATGAACAGGACCCCGATCGATCGAGCTGGTTGGGGCTAGATGAACATTAACCGTGGAGGGCTAGATGAACAGTACCCCGTGGAGGGCTGGATGAACAGGACCACCCCATGGAGGGCTGGATGAACAGTAGACGGTGGAGGGGTGGATGAACAGTAACCCGTGGAGGGGTGGTTGAACAAGAGCCTGTGGAGAGGGCTGGTTGAATAGTAGTCGGCGGAGTAGCGCTCGGTGGAGGATGGATGAACAGGAGCCCGTGGATGAACAGTCGTAGGTGGAGGCTGGAGGAGGTAGACGGTGGATGAACAATAGCCCGTGGAGGCTGGAGGGGGTCGACGGTGGAGATGAACAGTATCCTGTGGAGTCCCGTTTTGCGGTACGCCACACCCCTCCCGATGAACAGGACCCATGTTTTGACCGTAGCACTCCAACACAAGTCCGTTTCCTCCGTTTTGCGGTACGCCACACCCCTCCCAATCAACAGGACCCCCGTTTTGACCGTAGGAGGTATGTTTCCTCCGTTTTGCGGTACGCCAGACCCCTCCCGAAGAACAGGATCCCATTTCGAACATGGTCGGTCGAACACAAGGCCGGTTCCTCCGTTCTGTGGTACGTCAGGCCTCATTTCCATCGGCTGTTCCGTCCAAGCCCTCCCGATGAACACGACGACGCATTCCGTTTCGACCCAGCCGGTTGGCTCCCCATGAACACGACAACGACGCTATTTCTCCGTTCCGACCCAGCCATGTACACGAGCCCTGGCCGTACGTATGCGCGAGTAGGCGTTCGAGACCCTGACCGTATGCACACTGGCCGTTGTACGTACGTGTACATGCTACGTGCGCGCCTCTACTACGAACGTGCGCGCCTCTACATCGACCAGTATGTACGTACACGTTTGCGATCAGAATGACAACGCTACGTACGCTTCGACCAGGTGGGTCCCGACTGTCAGGCACTTCCTTCCGTCCGAAGATGTAGCTGGTGGGTCCCAGTAGTCGGGGGCCGAATCATTTTTTTTGCCCGGACGCACTTCCTTGCGTGCGAAGATGTAGCTGGTGGGTCCCAGTAGTCAGGGGAAACGTTTTTTTTCGCGAAATACGGTGGCCCGTCCGGTGGTCCCTGCTGTCAGGTGGAGGAATAATTATTTTTCGCGTAATAAGGAGGCACTTCCTTGTTGCGGCCGTGGACCCAGTTGTCAGCCTCTCCACGTACAGTACTCTTCCGATGGAAGTCGGTCGTTGACCACATTGACCACGCCGCGTCGAAAGCACCAAGGCGGTGGATGACGGCGAGGCCTAGGAAGAGGACGACGCGGGGCCAGGGAAGACGCGGCAGTGGATGCCCCCGCGGAGAGGAGTACGAGGGTTCACTGGTTCGGCTGCGGTGTGAGGCTGCCGTCGCCGCAGAATAACAGGGGGTGTGGGTGAGTAGAGGGATGGCCTGGCCAGTGGTGGGAGTAGTAGGGGGGCGGTGAGGCCTCCGCGGCATCGCAGCCGGCCACGGAAGGAAGGAGCACGAGGCACGACCGGCGCTGGTTTGGGCGGCTGGAGCAAGAAGACCAGAGGTTGAAGAAGCACTTCGGCCATTTGATAGACATCGTACGGTCACTGGAGCTAGAATCGTGCATATTGACTAAGTTGACAAAGCCCTCCATCCCCGTCAACTTAGTAGGCCCACAAGTCAGCCTCGCACTATACTGGGTCCCAGCTAGTAGGGGAAGTATTCATTTTTTGTCCGTAATAAGGAGGCACTTCCTTGCGTGCGAAGATATAGCTGGTGGGTCCGAGCTGTCAGCGTGCGAAGATACAGGTGGTTGTAGATGGACCTGATAAAAATATTTAGAAAATTTCATTTTAGCAATTCAGGAAAAAAATATTCAAACATTTTTTAACAAACTTGGCCTACTCGCATACTCATATTTTGACAAAGAGAAAACTCCTGTATAAAATCCAAGTGAAAAAAACAAAACTTTGCAGAACAGTATAGAGTGAATAGCAACTCTAATGTATTCGCAAAAAAAATTGCAACTCTAATGTAGTGTTGTTTTTTGTTCTTTTTTTCAATAGTACTATGAAAGTCATTTCTTAGCAAAACAGTTTACGTGAGTGTAACACTTGAGCAAGTCAAAAAATAATCCATGATTTTTCTACTATTTTTGAAATTACTATTTTTTAAGATCTAAACTACTATTTTTTTGGAAAATGGGTGAACCTAGCTCATGGGTTCCATTCTTCCCCTCTGCTCCTCATAGTGTGCAGCATGTACAAAACGTCATCTGTTTCATGGGTCCCACTTCACTTTCCCCATTCTATAATCTTCTTGGCTCCTCCGTTCTTATTTCCATTGCTTATTCTTTGTCACGGTGGGAGTTTTCGAAAATCTGCATCTGAGCACGGGCTCAGCTGCACCCGCTCAGAAATAAATTCACAAAAAATACTAGAAAAATTCAAAAAATCCAAAAACAATTTATGTGGTAGATCATTTGATGCGTGAGGTCCGCTCCAAATTTCATCTCATTTGGACATCTGAGCAATTCTGGGCAAAAAAAGACAAATCGGGTCAAAACAGTTCCTGAACAGTAAACTGTTTTACAGACCTCAATTTTGTCTTTTTTTACCCAGAGCTTCTCAAATATCCAAATGAGTTGAAATTCTGAGCGAACCTCACGCATCAAATTATCTACCACACAAATGTTTTTTGGAATTTTTTGAATTTTTCTAGTATTTTTTTTATTTTTTCCGTGAGCGCGGGTGCAGCTGAGCCCGGGTGCAGATTCGCTGCACTCGGGAGTTTTCAGCTTCTCCAATCCCCAATCTAATTTCCTTGTTCTCGCTACACACTCAAAAATTACAGCACCCGGAAGGCCCCCATCAGCTTGCTTTCTTGATTCGCTGCATTAAGGTTGCTCCTCCTCACCTCAAACCACCCCCATGGCTGGTTCTGCCACAGGTTGAACATCGGCGCGTTTGGCTCCTTGTACGCCTCATCAGTCTCCTAAGATGGGGCCAAGGATCAGCTGCGCCAAGGAGGAGGCTAGATCATCAATTTGCATGGTGATGTTGTTGTTGGCGTGCTTGCAGTTCATTTGGTCGTGGATTTAATCTCCCTCTCCCACAGGCCCGCAACCCTCTAGATCCAGCTTTATATGAGGATGCCGGCGACGTTTCCCCAAGCGTGCAAGCGGCAAGCCAGACACATCATCTCTGTTTCCGCTCGTAGAAGCTCGGCAACTCTCTTCGAAGCTCGACCTCAGGTCCCGATTTTCATTTCCCGACTCTTGTCATATATCCCCTTTTTCTTAACCTTTTCCTGTGTTTGTGCGATTCCAACAATATAATGTAATTAAGGACATGCCTGTTATTGGTAAATATTTCGTCATTTCTCCATCAAATCTTGGAAAAACATATGATTCTTTTTCAAGTGCTTTATAATGTTGAATGAGGTTTAGAGTAGATACTACTCTTTACAATCTAAAATAAGTGTAACATCCCAAGTGTCATGCTACAGTAATCCCCAATTAATGGTTCCAGGTCACCATGCTTACTGAGCTAATTATCACTTGGTGTAAAATCAAAGTCAAATTCAATTTCAAATTTTTGAGTGAGATTCAAAATGCTCAAACATGAAAACTAAAATGTTCATCATGTGGAAAGTATTCTTCTCGTAATATTGGTGGTGAACCAACATTTTTTGCAAGATGTATAGGTTGCCTAAAATAGCTAAAACAGAAAAGCTAAAAAAATAAAAGAAAAGAAAAAGGGAAAGCAAAAAAAGGGAAAGGGCCAGAGCCCCTGGCCTCCCAGTGGGCTTCGGCCCACCAGAGCCAGCTGGCCCAGCAGGCCGGTCCACTCCCCCTAACCGGTCGCTCCCTCCCCTTCCTGTTCCTATGCTCCGTGTCGCTACAGGGGCGAGGTCGACCCCGACCACCTCGCCGGCCTCACCATTGGGATAAGGCCAACCGCAGCGCCCCCTTTCTCCCCCGTGGGACCCTAATCTACTCCCCCTATCCCCACTCCCCTGCCCTTCCCCAGATCCACCTCTCCCCTCTCCATCTCCTTCATTCTGGAGAGGAGACCGACGCGCTCGCCGCCGTTCTCCGTCGACCATGCGGCCATCCGAGCCACTCCGACCCCGCTGATCTGTCCTGGAGCTCCAGCGCTGTCCTCCTCTTCGTCTGCTGCCACTGGACCGCGCTGGGGGCCACCGGAGCGCCCGCCACGACTCCTCCCTCCTCTGCGCCGCCGTCGCCGTGCTGCATCGCCACCGCGGCCACCGTCACCGTCTTGCCTCGCCGACAGGTCCTTACGCTCCGTCATCGGCCGTTAATCCTTCTCCAACCACGAGCTCAATCTCGGCGCCACCTCACCGACCGGATCGACGCCATCTTCTCCGTTCGGTCGCCGCGTCTTCTCCCATGAACGTCGCCGTTCTGCTGCTACTAAACCCTCGTTGAGCCTTTCCTGAGCTCCACGGTGAGCAGACGAGCAAAACCCCTCTCCTCTCCCTCCTTTCCGCGTCGTAGCTCGCCTACCCGCCATGGCCGAGCCCGTCGCCGCCTGGCAAGTCGCCGCCACGTCTCCGGCAACCAAACGACCTCGGGACCGTGTCCATCGACCTCACGCACATGTGTAGAGTGCGCCTGTCCTTTTTGGTTTGAACCATAATGAACGGCATCGCCGTTTTCGCCGACACCCGTAGAGCTCCGCCGCTGACCTAGCCGCCGACGAAATTTCCGGTCGTTACGGCCCGCGCCACCACCACGGTTGGATGCGGCCCAGCCTCGCCGTTTGAACGCGCCCTCGCACGCTCAGAACCGAGCCCCGTAGCGCGATTCCGACGCTCTCCGGCGAACTCGCCGCCGCGGAAAGCTCATCGGTGCAACTCCGGCGCCGGCCGCCGACGTGGCACACCTGGGGCCACCCCCTGGGTCACTGCCAGTGGGTCCCCTGGTCCCCTATTGACCAGTTGACCTGGTCAACTGCGCTGACTGGGCAGGCCCAGCCACTGACGTGCGGGCCCCACCGCTTATTCCTCTAATTAAAACATTTTAATAACTAAAACTAATTAGTTTAGTTAGTTAGACACTGACAGGTGGGCCCAGTAGTTTTACTAACTAAGTTTAGATTAGTTTGAACCCTGTTTAACCCACTGTCTATGACAGGTGGGTCCCCCATGTCAGTTTTGACCAGTCAACCGGACTGTTGACTGATGATGTCACCCATACGTCATGCTGATGTCATTTTATCTTTTCTGTTAATTTAAATAATTCCAGAAAATGGTTTAATCTTTAGAAATTCATAATAATTAAACCGTAACTCCGATGAAAATGTTTTCTATATGAAAGTTGCTCAGAAAAATACAACAAATCCGAATACGCGGTCCGTTAATCTGTCACATGCCCCTAGCATGATGAACTTGGAACTTTCCCCCTCTTTTCCTTTGTCCGGAATCCGCCTAACGTCGGGAATTCATCCTCGGATGTTTTCCCCTTTCGTCTTCAACATGTAGTACCGCGTTAGAGCACGCCTAGCGCTACGTAACGTCATGTCATGCTTAGTGATACCTCTGTTTGCTATGTATTTACTGTTTCTTCCCCCTCTTCTCTCCGGTAGACCCCGAGACCGATGTTGCCCCTGTGATCGACTATGTCGACGACGAACCCTCCTTGCCAGAGCAACCAGGCAAGCCCCCCCTTTGATCATCCCGATATCGCCCATTCCTTTCTCTCATTCTTGCATTAGATTTTGCTACTATTATTGTTTGCTCCTATTCTGATGCATAGCCTACTTTTGTATTTGTTGTGGTACCTTATCTGCTTATCCTAAACGGCTTAGTTTAGGTTGGTTAGTGATCCATCAGAGACCCCCACTTGTGCTTGTTGCCCCTGCTTCATCATCGATGACTCGATCTACGTGATCGTAGACCAGGCCCCGACACCGCACATCACTTCCCCTTAGTTGCTCGACACTACTGGTTTACTATCGAGTACCGAGGGTGAACCTCTTTAGCACTTATGATGTTAACCCTGTGGTGTAGTCATTCGGTCGTGGTCATCGAGGGTGATTTCCTCCTTAACCACTTCTGATACGACTCTGTCGTGCAGCCCCTCAAGTGTGAACCTTGGGGGTGATTCCTCTTATGTTCACCTTGATGTTTACATCGATTGGGAATCCGACATGGGTGATTCATTAGGTTTTCCCCCTTGGTGTTGGACACACGGTTACTATGGTTACTATGACTTTGCACTGGACCCTGTTACTAAAGTCGTGTTGGCCCTGAGGGGTACGCACGCGAGCTTAATTGCGAGTGATGTGGAGTCGGGCGGACCTGGAAGGTGCCCGCGAGATAATTACAAGGCGTGGCCGGGCATTCCTAGCCCTTGCCGCAAGTCCTGGAGACGGGGCAATAGGGTCACCTCTTTCGTGAGTCTCTGCTTGTTACCGCGCGTTCCTAATCCACTACGATTTGGATATTTGATCCGAGGGGCCTCTGGCCTGATAGCACTAACCATCACGTGGGCATAGTATGGGCGTTCTGCGTCGTATGCATCAGCCAAAGCTTAATAGACGTCAGCGACTGAGCGGCGCACGCCGGGTTGGACTGCGTAAGCGCCTGCCTTGTTGAAGGAGGTAGCTAGGTCTGCTCACCGGCCGCGTACGCAACGTGCAGGAGTTCCCGGGGAGATGGCCCATGACCCCTGGGGGCATAGGTTTAGTCCGGCATGCTGGCTCTCTATTAACTCTAGGTTGGGTTGCGGCGTATTGTTTGCCCGAGGGCATGACCCAGGAAAGTGTGTCCGGTCGGAGTTAATCAAGCATGGTGGGTAGGTTGGTGCACCCCTGCAGGGAAGAAAACATCTATCGATAGCATGTCCTACGGTAACGGACACTTGGAGTTGTATCCCGATCGATACATCTAGAACTGGATACTTGTGATGAGAATTGGATTGTGATGACACTTGTATAGTATGGCTCTGGGATTGCTTTCTCGCAGGGTGTCGAGAAAGGATCTCTGGTCGAGGTTTATAACACTACTACTACATTACTTTATGCTACTCTACTCCATCATGTTGCTACAAGATGGTGGTTTCCCGAAGATGCTAGTCTTCGGTAGGACTAGGCCTTCTCTCTATTCTGGCATTTCTGCAGCCCAGTCCACATATACAACCTTCCTTTGATAATGTTGCATATGTAGTGTAGATCTTTGCTTGCGAGTACTTTGGATGAGTACTCACGGTTGCTTTGCTCCCCCTTTCCCCCCTTTCTTCTTCTTTCCGTTTGATGCAACCAGATGTCGGAGCCCTGGAGCCAGTTGCCACCGCCGAGGCATACTACTACGTGGAGACCGCTGACGACCAGGAGTAGTTAGGAGGCTCCCAGGCAGGAGGCCTTGCCTTTTCGATCGTAGATGCTTTTGTGCTAGCCTTCTTAAGGCAAACTTGTCTAACTCATGTCTGTACTCAGATATTGTTGCTTCCGCTGACTTTTGTGTTTTCGAGCTTATGTATTCGAGCCCTCGAGGCCCCTGGGTTGTAATATAAAGCTTGTATTATTTTAATTTGTGTCTAGAGTTGTGTTGTGATATCTTCCCCTGAGTCCTTGATCTTGATCGTACACATGTGCGTGTATGATTAGTGTACGATTGAATCGAGGGCGTCACAAGTAGTGTATCAAAGCCGACTGCCTGTAGGTAGCCCCCTTTCCAACTCCTTGGCCGAAGTTAGAGTCTAGAAACCGGAAACCGTTTTACTAACTTGGCTGTGTGGCTTACGGGCCCACGTCGCCAATTGGGTGGTATTAGGATCTTTTATTCCTCGACTGTACTCGAGGACTCTGATCTCTCTCCTATTCGGGTTAGAATGGATTTACTAACGCCGACACTTAGGTTCTCGGACCCACTTCCTCCCGGAGAGCCCCGACATGACCGATGACCGCTTACTGCACCAGAAGATTCTGTAGTTACTCTCCGATGTTTTCCCGAGACCCTTGTGACCTCCGCCTTTGCAATTCCCTACCACCATCATATTCATATGGATAACGACTTACGCGTGTCGTTCATACAATCATTCCCAATTGCTCTTGATGATTACAAGTTACCCCCAATACTATTCGTTGTTCCGAGAATCCTTGTGCTTCTGCTTTGCAGCTTCTTTCGCACTGCGAATAATTCCTCGCACTTATCAGGGATTCGTTCATCCCTAGTTGATCATGTGCTTCGCAATATCATTCCCATTGTTAATCGATCTTCCGAAATTTCTCTGCACCCCCTTGTTGCTCTTGAAATTCATGCCTGCTTGCATTAGGATTAATTCCATATGTCTAGCAATATTCTTTAAAATTCTTTGTGGTTGTCATTCTGTTCCTATGGATTCAACGTGTGAGCGAATACTCGCAATCATCAATTAATCCTTGGAAATTTTCTTTCCGGCTCCGACATCGCTCCAGTTATGAGCTGGTTCTTGCCCAATCAAGATTTGATCGGGTGCACCTCTAAGTCTATTCAACTTACTCATCTTTTGATCAGAGCCTCTGCTTCTGATATGAAAATCGTAATTCCTTTGTATTCAAGCTTTGAAGATTATCCAGATATATCTATAATCCGATGCCTTGCATTCTTTCCTTCTTCTGATTGAGTAATGATACTCACATCAGATCCATTAAGGACCGCTGAATCCTTTGTTGGATTGTTAACCGGCAGTTTCCTTCATATTCAAAATTTTGTGCGCTCTTCCCCTGATACACATTGCCTTTGGTAAATTGTATCCTCTGCCTTCTCAACCATGCTCTGCCTTCGAGCTTGTGTTATTTTACTCGTGGAGTTTGTGGTATATGTTCCCAAGATGCCCCTATGGGTTGAACCTATGCCTTCCTTAATCCATGTGAACCCGAGAGTTTTCACGAGTCATACTCTTCTGGCGTTTTGCCTGATATAATTTCAACACTATGACTTCATCGAAAACAAGAAGTGAATGGAAGGTTATGCATTGAAGAAGTGGGAGTCGACCTTGAACTTTGTGTTCATGCCCATGGACCCGATGTGGATCTTATCATGGAAGCTTCTTGCGATATAATAATCCCCTTATTATTAGTTCTTACGGTATCTATGTTTGGTCCTTGGCAACCGTGGTTCTGACCATGATTGTTCCCCCTTAATTCCATTTCCCGGACAAGTTAAAATACTTGTCTCCTACAATGTCATTTCACCTGTCCAACCTCCAATTTGATCTACCTTCAAGTATTGCCTCTTGTTATCTCGAGGGTATTGTGTCATTGCACTACCTCTTGTAAATTCTTAATTGGAGTGATACTCCGTCACATCATTCCTAACCTGATCGACTATATCATTTCGTGCTATTTTAACTGTGCTACCTGGTCCTTATTCCCGGAGCACAACTTTTTGACGATGAGCGAAGCTTACGTCGATCTTCCTCATTTTATCAATTCACCTCGAACAACAAGCTTGATTTTGAGCTTATGTCGTATCCGTGGTTCCAATAACCTTTCGCTTTATCATTCCTTTGACTTGATGTCGTCGACGATTGATTACATCTTCATGAAATCTCTCGACAAATGTGACGTGATCATCATCAACATTCTGAGCTCTTCCAGGATATTGATTGAATTCATGATGAGAAATACCATCCTTGCCCCTCGATGATTTTTGTTATGATCGAAAACATTCTTGCCTTCCCCAATTCGAATTTGTTCATATAAATTTTTGGAAATACATCCTTTTTGACATGTCGATGGGTTTTTGCTGAAACCATCGGCCACCTCCTCTTCTTCCCTGATAAAATTGCTTGAGGTGTTCAAGTAATTCCCGATCGATCCTTTGTGTTCCCAAGGTCCGGCCTTTACCTGATGACCATGTCAATGCTATCCAAAAGTATGGTTGTGTTACTCTGAACATCTTTAAGAACATTGGAGGCGCAATACTAAATGTTTCTTGATCAATTATCCAAACACCGTTGTATGGGTAAACATCATGATTCTCCTTACCCCATTAATTAAATGGATAAGTACTTGATGTCCTGTCATGTATATCATGCTTTGTTTGTTCTTGGGGAGCATATACTCCAATACTTTTGTATAAACACATTTTCCTTTCCATTGGTTTGCTAAACTTTTCTTGTGATGTACATATGCTATAAGCAGAAATAATTCCCTGCTTATGGAAACACCTCGGTTTACAACTCTGTCAGTGTGACCCTGTTACTATTGTTGGGACATCCTGGTAACCACCGATGGACGAGAACTTTGCCTATTGGTCCGCCTCGTTCAACGAGCAGGAAAATGGTTCTCTTCGTCCCTCGCCCTTAGTACCAGCGTCGTTGCCAACATAACTGACAGGCTATACTCTGACCTGCCTTGCTATCATGATCATGCAAATTGATTCGTGCCTTCCTGTTTTTAACCCACATGGTGGGCCCATAACCCACAGTTCCACAGGATTGGAACTTGACTCTTCTGTATATCTTTGATTCCGAAATATTCTTTCTCACACTCTATTCAGGTATCGATCGTTGTCCATTCGCTTGAAGCTTTCTATTGTACCTTCATATTTTGCTCTCGATGTTTTCTTAAGTTTCAACTTGAGAGATACTTCTGCCACATTCCCAGAATTGTTCACCAGATAATTAACCCAATAAGGGTCAGTTCTCCCGAAGTTACTCTTTACTTCACTACTTAAATCTCGGGACGAGATTTCTTGTAGTGGAGGAGATTTGTAACATCCCTAGTGTCATGCTACAGTAATCCCTTATTAATGGTTCCAGGTCACCATGCTTACTGAGCTAATTATCACTTGGTGTAAAATCAAAGTCAAATTCAAATTCAAATTTTGGAGTGAGATTCAAAATGCTCAAACATGAAAACTAAAATGTTCATCATGTGGAAAGTATTCTTCTCGTAATATTGGTGGTGAACCAACATTTTTTGCAAAATGTGTAGGTTGCCTAAAATAGCTAAAACAGAAAAGCTAAAAAAATAAAAGAAAATAAAAAGGGAAAGCAAAAAAAGGGAAAGGGCCAGAGCCCCTGGCCTCCCAGTGGGCTTCGGCCCACCCGAGCCAGCTGGCCCAGCAGGCCGGTCCACTCCCCCTCACCGGTCGCTCCCTCCCCTTCCTGTTCTTCTGCTCCGTGTCGCTACAGGGGCGAGGTCGACCCCGACCACCTCGCCCCTCGCCGTTGGGATAAGGCCAACCGCAGCGCCCCCTCTCTCCCCCGTGGAATCCTAATCCACTCCCCCTATCCCCACTCCCCTGCCCTTCCCCAGATCCACCTCTCCCCTCTCCATCTCCTTCATTCTGGAGAGGAGACCGACGCGGTCGCCGCCGTTCTCCGTCGACCATGCAGCCATCCGAGCCACTCCGACCCCGCTGATCTGTCCTGGAGCTCCAGCGCTGTCCTCCTCTTCGTCTGCTGCCACTGGACTGCGGTGGGAGCCACCGGAGCGCCCGCCTCAACTCCTCCCTCCTCTGTGTCGCCGTCGCCATACTGCATCGCCACTGCAGCCACCTCACCGACCGGATCGACGCTGTCTTTTTCGTTTGGTCGCCGCGTCTTCTCCGGCGAACGTCGCCGTTCTGCTGCTACTAAACCCTCGCCGAGCCTTTCTTGAGCTCCACGGTGAGCAGACGAGCAAAAGCCCTCTCCTCTCCCTCCTTTCCGCGTCGTAGCTCGCCTACCCGCCATGGCCGAGCCCGTCGCCGCCTGGCAAGTCGCCGCCACGTCTCCGGCGACCAAACGGCCTCAGGACCATGTCCATCGACCTCACGCACATGTGTAGAGCACGCCTGTCCTTTTTGGTTTGAACCATAATGCACGGCATCGCCGTTTTCGCTGACACCCTAGAGCTCTGTCGCTGACCTAGCCACCGACAAAGTGTCCGGCCATTACAGCCCGCGCCACCACCTTGTTGGATGCGACCCAGCCTCGCCGTTTGAACGCGCCCTCGCACGCTCGGAACCGAGCCCCGTAGCGCGATTCCGATGCTCTCCGGCGAACTCGCCGCCGCGGAAAGCTCATCGGCGCAACTCCGGCGTCGGCCGCCGACGTGGCACACCTGGGGCCACCCCCTGGGTCACTGCCAGTGGGTCCCCTGGTCCCCTATTGGCTAGTTGACCTGGTCAACTGTGCTGACTGGGCAGGCCCAGCCACTGACGTGCGGGCCCCACCGCTTATTCCTCTAATTAAAACATTTTAATAACTAAAACTAATTAGTTTAGTTAGTTAGACACTGATAGGTGGGCCCAGTAGTTTTACTAACTAAATTTAGATTAGTTTGAACTCTGTTTAACCCACTATCTATGACAGGTGGGTCCCCCATGTCAGTTTTGACCAGTCAACCGGACTGTTGACTGATGGTGTCACCCATACGTCATGCTGACGTCATTTTATCTTTTCTGTTAATTTAAATAATTCCAGGAAATGGTTTAATCTTTTGAAATTCTTAGTAATTAAACCGTAACTCCGATGAAAATGTTTTCTATATGAAAGTTGCTCAGAAAAATACAATGAATCCGAATATGCGGTCCGTTCACCTGTCACATGCCCCTAGCATGATGAACTTGGAACTTTCCCCCTCTTTTCCTTTGTCCGGAATCCGCCTAACGCCGGGAATTCATCCTCGGATGTTTTCCCCTTTTGTCTGCAACGTGTAGTACCGGGTTAGAGCACGCCTAGCGCTACATATCGTCATGTCATGCTTAGTGATACCTCTACTTGTTATGTATTTACTGTTTCTTCCCCCTCTTCTCTCCGGTAGACCCCGAGACCGATGCCGCCCCTGTTATCGACTATGTCGACGATGAACCCTCCTTGCCAGAGCAACCAGGCAAGCCCCCCCTTTGATCATCCCGATATCGCCCATTCCTTTCTCTCATTCTTGCATTAGATTTTGCTACTATTATTGTTTGCTCCTATTCTGATGCATAGCCTGCTTTTGTATCTGCTGTTGTACCTTATTTGCTTATCCTAAACGGCTTAGTACAGGTTGGTTAGCGATCCATCAGAGACCCCCACTTGTGCTTGTTGCCCCTGCTTCATCATCCACGACTCGATCTACGTGATCGTAGACCAGGCCCCGACACCGCACATCACTTCCCCTTAGTTGCTCGACACTACTGGGTTACTATCGAGTACCGATGGTGAACCTCTTTAGCACTTATGATGTTAACCCTGTAGTGTAGTCATTCGGTCGTGGTCATCGAGGGTGATTTCCTCCTTAACCACTTCTGATATGACTCTGTCGTGCAACCCCTCAAGTGTGAACCTCGGGGGTGATTCCTCTTATGTTCACCTTGATGTTTACATCGATTGGGAATCCGACATGGGTGATTCCTCAGGTTTTCCCCCTTGGTATTAGACACACGGTTACTATGGTTACTATGAGTTTGCACAGGACCCTGTTACTAAAGTGGGGTTGGCCTTGAGGGGTACCCGCGCAAGCTTAATTGCGAGCGATGTGGAGTCGGGCGGACCTGGAAGGTGCCCGCGAGATAATTACGAGGTGTGGCCGGGCATTCCTAGCCCTTGCCGCAAGTCCTCGAGACGGGGCAACGGGGTCACCTCTTTCGCAAGTCTCTGCTTGTTACCGCGCGTTCCTAATCCAGTACGATTTGCATATTTGATCCGAGGGGCCTCTGGCCTGGTAGCACTAACCATCACGTGGGCATAGTATGGGCGTTCTGCGTCGTATGCATCAGCCGAAGCTTAATAGACGTCAGCGACTGAGAGGCGTGCGCCGGGTTGGATTGCGTGAGCGCCTGCCTTGTTGAAGTAGGTAGCTAGGTCTGCTCACCGGCCGCGTACGCAACGTGCAGGAGTTCCCGGGGAGATGGCCCATTACCACTGGGGGCATAGGTTTAGTCCGGCGTGCTGGCCTCTCTATTAAGTATAGGTCGGGTTGCGGTGTATTGTTTGGATGAGGCCGGGCATGACCCAGGAAAGTGTGTCCGGCTGGAGTTAATCGAGCGTGGTGGGTAAGTTGGCGCACCCCTGCAGGGAAGAAAACATCTATCGATAGCCTGTCCTATGGTAACGGACACTTGGAGTTGTATCCCGATCGATACAACTAGAACTGGATACTTGTGATGAGAATTGGATTGTGATGACACTTGGATAGTATGGCTCTGGGATTGCTTTCTCACAGGGTGTCGAGAAAGGATCTCTGGCCGAGGTTGATAACACTACTACTACATTACTTTATGCTACTCTACTCCCTCCTGTTGCTACAAGATGGTGGTTTCCAGAAGATGCTAGTCTTCGGTAGGACTAGGCCTTCTCTCTATTCTGGCATTTCTGCAGCCCAATCCACATATACAACCTTCCTTTGATAATGTTGCATATGTAGTGTAGATCTTTGCTTGCAAGTACTTTGGATGAGTACTCACGGTTGCTTTGCTCCCCCTTTCCCCCCTTTCTTCTTCTTTCCGATTGATGCAACCAGATGTCAGAGCCCTGGAGCCAGATGCCACCACCGAGGCATACTACTACGTGGAGACCGCCGACGACCAGGAGTAGTTAGGAGGCTCCCAGGCAGGAGGCCTTGCCTTTTCGATCGTAGATGCTTTTGTGCTAGCCTTCTTAAGGCAAACTTGTCTAACTCATGTCTGCACTCAGATATTGTTGCTTCCGCTGACTTTTGTGTTTTCGAGCTTATGTATTCGAGCCCTCGAGGCCCCTGGCTTGTAATATAAAGCTTGTATTATTTTAATTTGTGTCTAGAGTTGTGTTGTGATATCTTCCCGTGAGTCCTTGATCTTGATCGTACACATGTGCGTGTATGATTAGTGTACGATTGAATCGAGGGCGTCACAATATGTGTCATGGTTTTAATTGAAATTTGTCCAAATTTGGACTGAAACCACGACATTTTGAATCGGAGGCAGTAATAAGGTAGTGAAATTTTTAGATATTAGTGTATGTCTGAGCAGACATAGCAATGCAAGTTAGTAATATATAGATTTATTGTATCATCCTGTATAATGGATGCTCTTGTTTTTCATTTGATCAACTTATGGCTAAGTTACAAAATGATGACAGTAAGTTTTGAATGATGTACATATTAAGGTGTACTGTTAATTATTTTTGCCCCCTTCACCTTTTTCCGGCTTGGAACCAGCATTGGCATTGTTAGGCCCCCTACCCCTATTAATATAGAACAAACTTAAGAAACAGTTAGTACAATTTTTATTAGCTATAGTTTGAATATTTCCCAGAGATGAATTGATAAACAATAATTAAATACGGAAACAGGTCTGGTCCCATTGTACATGTTAAATATAACAATGTCCCGATGCTCTCACTATTGGTTTGCATTATATTAAATAATAAGCTTGTAGAATCAAATATCACATAATATATGATTGTCGATGTTTGGTGGTAATAGACTATTTCCAACTGTTGATGCATGTCTGCAATATTTTGCAAAGAAAAAATAATATAAAAAATTTAAATATGAAAACAGGTCTGATTGCAATGTACATATGAAATATAACAATACCCCAAAGCTCTCACTATTGGTTTGCATTAAATAATAAGCTTGTCAAATCAAGTATCACATAATATAGATTGTCGATGTTTGTTAGCAATGAACTACTTCCACATGTAGATGCATGTTTGCAATACTTTGACATGGTTGCAGACCATATTCGACGTGCCATATCATGCTAGCATAGTTAAGTCAGATTTTATTTTTAGGATAGCAGTGTACTAAATTTATATGTGTGTAATCCGTATGTAATAGGCCAGTGGCCTCATCTAGTGAAAGAAGCATCATGTTAAAATTGTGTTATTTATTCATACCTTTAGAACATTTCGTTATAGACTATGTTCTTGTCCACATCATCCTCATTGCTATCTTCATCGTTTACCATTACCCGAAGCCAGTCCTCTTTTGTGACTCTTGAGAAGGCTACGTATAACTGTCCACTGTGAAAACTTGTTTATGTAGATATAGGCCTACCTTGTTTAGAGATTGCCCCTGACTTTTGTTGACTAATATAGGATAGTGTATCCTTTTTAGAACAAATGGCCATGCTGATTCAGTTGGTGACATGACTATTGTTTGAATATAATACCTTTTCTCCCACATGTGTTCCAGTTATTATTTGTGCTATGGTGAATCTTCTTCCAAGTTGAATAATTGTCATCCTTTTACCATTACATAACCCATCACTTTGGTTGATATTACGTAGGAGCATCACAGATATGCCAACTTTTAATTTCAACTCGTGATTTGGGATTCCAGGAAATGGTAAGGTGTTCAAGAATTCCATTGGATGCAACACTTCTATTTCTACATTTAAGGTAGTTGCTTTGCATACTGTGTCGCAACTTAGGTAAGTTTTCACTTAACCTTGTAGCTGATCCATTATATACTCATTTATATCGCAAACTGTTCCGTTTCTTGCACTTAATATTGCTCTTTCTTCAAAGTATTCTCGTTGGTGACATTTGTTGTGTGTAGTGATAGCCCTGCTAATAAATGGACGATAAAATTGGATTTGGGTTTACATGTAGAGATTAAAGTTCACACCGTTGAACTTTTTGACTAAATTTGAAGTGACAATCACTATTTTTTATCTGTGCAAAAGACTCTCATTCACCATATTTGCTAAAATATCCCCCTCATACTCCCATAATGCGATCTGGATCTTCTCACCATTGGACGAATTTAATCATGAAAAAGTGATACAAAGATCATCTATGTAATAAAAATAGCTATAGTAATCTAAATAACTTGCTCTGGTGAAGGGACTTCAACTTCACGGATGTTTGAAGTTTGCGCCATAATCTTCCCTTTATTTTTTTATACTTGCTCTACTGGTGTCATTGTAGTGAGCAATCCAATGACATATGCACATCATCATATTTATAAATCTAATTCGCTGATGCTTGTTCTTTCATACGGATTTTGTCCATACATGAGCAATGTTTATCAATATTCAAACTACTCTCCAAGGCATCACTATCAGCAAATTCAAAGTGGTAGTCCAGAATCTTGGATTCTCCTTCATCCACTTCCTTCACTGATGTATCAAAAAGAAAAAGGATTTTGAGATTGTTCTTCAATGGTCGGTATTTTTCAAACTCCCAAACTTTGAAGGTCTAAATTATGTAGATATAGTACTCTTTAATTTCTGCTTTAAACTTATTGACCATCTTGTTCCCAATATTAGCAAACATTAGCAAACTTTGGAAAAGGAAACTAAAGAGAGATTATATATGTAGCACTTGCACCTTTTTATCTAGTAAAATCAAACCAGTGATGATGTGTTCATTAGTCGATAAGTTAATTGCATCCCATAGTCTTAAAATCATCTGACCAATAATATGAAAACCATCTGATGCACCATATATGTTTCTCTATATCGCCCCAAGTAATCCCATTTGTTTCCATCATATTCTTATAGCTGTCGTATGGTTCTATTCTTCCAGAGCATAGTATCTTAACATGAATACACTTGAACCAACATCCATGGCATCAACCTTCTTTAAATGAGTAAAAGTATGAACGTGCCACCATTAAGACAGGAACTGAAACCTAGAATTCCATTACTTAATCTAGAAATCACATGATAGTTTGTTCTATTTCTACATAATCAACCTTCTGAGATAACATGTCAAATCTTTTTATATGAGCACTTCCTAGAACATAATTGAAGTATTATATATCCATTAGTAGGCTTGATCTATAACTGCTTGCAGATGGTACTTAGTGGAGGTGATCCGATTGCTCGCCGGAGCCGGCTGATGCCCGCTGGAGATAGACAATACCGAAGTGCCACTCATTGGAGGTAGTTTACCTCGAAGTGTTGTTCGTCGAGGAAGATGATTTAGAAGTTGTACTCTAAAATCTAGAGGATAATGAACCTTTGAGTTGGTTGAAGCATTGCGTGGGGAAGGTATTATAGGGATGGTTAGCTTACGATGTTTGCACGATGGCAAGAGATCTTGTCTAGATGCCAAGAGATTTTGTATATATGTATGTGAACATGAGATTTTGGTTCTCTCTGGACTCTGTACATTATTCTGATAGTTTGGATTTTTTTGGAGAGGCTATTTCTTTGTACAGGACGTG
Source organism: Aegilops umbellulata (assembly GCA_032464435.1). NCBI lineage: Eukaryota > Viridiplantae > Streptophyta > Magnoliopsida > Poales > Poaceae > Aegilops > Aegilops umbellulata. Next base: position 362,723,869 of record CP136057.1, read on the forward strand.
TTTTTTTGTGGGGAGGATGGTATGAGTTTGGTCAAACATAGACTGTACCTTGTACGCCCCTGTTTTTTCATGGTTTGATCGCTCGTGGGATAGCCTTCCTGATGGGATCGTGGTTTCTAGAAAAATCAATTGGGAGCATGAGTTTATTTTGTGAGGGTGGGATCATGAGATTGTTATTGTCGGATGGTTTAATAGCTTGAGGGGTGGTCAAACCTGTCGGGATCGTGAGACTGAGCGTACAGGTTGGACCTGTTGTGATCTCACCTTATGGGCCCATCAATATTACGAAGATCTAACGGTTGTACCTCATTGACTGGAAATAGGCATACCGAATTAAAGGTCGGATGTTTCTAATTATTGTGGAATTTTCTAAGTTAATTATCTATAGTGAGCAATCTAATGACATATGCACATCATCATATTTATAAATCTAATTCGCCGATGCTTGTTCTTCGATATGGATTTTGTTCATACTTGAGCACTGTTTATCGATATTCAAACTACTCTCCAAGGCATCACTATCAGCAAATTCAAAGTGCTAGTCCAAAATCTTGGATTCTCCTTCATCCACTTCCTTCACTGTTGTATCAAAAAGAAAAAGGATTTTGAGATTGTTCTTCAATGGTCGGTATTTTTCAAACTCCCAAACTTTGAAGGTCTAACTTATGTAGATGTAGTCCTCTTTAATTTCTACTTTAAACTTATTGACCAGCTTGTTCCCAATATTAGCAAACATTAGCAAACTTTGGAAAAGGAAACTAAAGAGACATTATATATGTAGCACTTGCACCTTTTTATCTAGTAAAATCAAACCAGTGATGATGTGTTCATTAGTCGATAAGTTAATTGCATCCCATAGTCTTAAAACCATCTGACCAATAATATGAAAACCATCTGATGCACCATATATGTTTCTCTATATCGCCCCAAGTAATCCCATTTGTTTCCATCATATTCTTATAGGTGCCGTATGGTTCTAGTCTTCCATAGCATAATATATTAACATGAATACACTTGAACCAACATCCATGGAATCAACCTTCTTTAAATGAGTAAAAGTATGAACGTGCCACCATTAAGACAGGAACTGACACCTAGAATTCCATTACTTAATCTAGAATTCACATGATAGTTTGTTCTATTTCTACATAATCAACCTTCTGAGATAACATGCCAAATCTTTTTATATGAGCACTTCCTAGAACATAATTGAAGTATTATATATACATTAGTAGGTTTGATCTATAATTTCTTGCAGATGGTACTTACTGGAGGTGATCCGAGTGCTCACCGGAGCCGGCTGATGCCCGCTGGAGATAGACAATACCGAAGTGCCACTCGTTGGAGGTAGTTTACCTCGAAGTGTTGTTCGTCGAGGAAGATGATTTAGAAGTTGTACTCTAAAATCTAGAGGATAATGAACCTTTGAGTTGGTTGAAGCATTGCGTGGGGAAGGTATTATAGGGATGGTTAGCTTACGATGTTTGCAGGATGGCAAGAGAGCTTGTCTATATGCCGAGAGATTTTGTATATATGTATGCGAACATGAGATTTTGGTTCTCTCTGGACTCTATACATTATTCTGATAGTTTGGAATTTATTTGGTGAGGCTATTTCTTTGTACAGGACATGTATTTTTGTGGGGAGGATGGTATGAGTTTGGTCAAACACAGACTGTACCTTGTATGCCCTTGTTTTTTCATGGTCTGATCGCTCGTGGTATAGTCTTCCTGATGGGATCGTGGTTTCTAAAAAAATCAATTGCGAGCATGAGTTTCTTTTTGTGAGGGTGGGATCATGAGATTGTTATTGTGGGATGGTTTAATAGCTTGAGGGATGGTCAAACCTGTTGGGATCGTGAGATTGAGCGTACATGTTGGACCTGTTGTGATCTCACCTTATGGGCCCATCAATATTACGAAGATCTAACGGTTGTACCTCGTTGACTGGAAATAGGCACACCGAATTAAAGGTCGGATGTTTCTTATTATTGTGGAATTTTTTAAGTTAATTATCTTTATTTTGGTTAACCCGTTAAATACTTTTTATATATAATAGAATATTTACACCCATTTGCTAATTCTTAAGGTTTTTTTTGGAGCCCATATTCTTTTTGTTAGCATTACAGCCCATATTGTGGCCACGGTTAAAAAATTATACGAAATTTTGCATATTTCGGTGCGGTCTGAATTGTTTTTAATCCCGAAATTTTGAGTCACGTTCAAACTGATTTTAAAAATAAATATATATCAATATAAAATCCAAAAAATTATACATGCATAAAAATCAATGCAATTTAAAATCTCAAAATGAAAAAAAAGAAATTTGAAACTAATTGTTGGTTTGATGTGTTTTAAAAATGTACAGCCCATTTCTCATTACTGATAGGCCATTTTCTCGGCCAGCCAAATGAAGCTCTCCTCGTCTTGAAAGATTTGCAGCCCAACAGGCCTGACAAAGCGACTTACTTGGCAAATCACAAAAAAAACTAGGCTGTGGCCGTGGACCCAGCTGCGGTCGTGGTCCCAGCTGTCAGCCTCTCCACGTACAGTACTCTTCCGATGGAAGTCGGTCGTTGACCACATTGACCACGCCGCGCCGAGAGCACCAAGGCGGTGGACGACGGCGAGGCCTAGGAAGGGGACGACGCGGAGCCATGGAAGACGCGGCAGTGGATGCCCACGTGGAGAGGAGTACGAGGGTTCACTCGTTCGGCTATGGTGTGAGGTTGTCATCGCCGCAGGGCCTGCCTAGCGGTGGGAGTAGTAGGGGCAGTGAGGCCTCAACGGCAGCACAACCGACCACTAGAGGCAGGAGCAGGTGGTCGCGCCGGCATTGGTTTGGGCGGCTGGTGCAAGAAGAGCAGCGACTGAAGAAGTAGCAGGACCATTTGATTCAAATCCAATGGTTACTGCTGCTAGAATCGTTTGTTGACTAAGTTGACAAGCCCTGCGTACGCGTCAACTTAGTAGGCCCACATGTCAGCCTCCCAACCGGTGCGCCCCAGATGTCAGTGGGAGGAATCATTTTTTTCGCGTAATAAGGAGGCAATTGATTGCGTGTGGCCAGGCCAGTGGAGGGAGTAGGGTGGGCCGGGGAAGCATGCGCGGCATCACAGCGGGCCACAAGAGGAGGGAGCAGGCAGTTCCACCGACGCTAGTTTAGGCGACTGGAGCAGGAAGATCAGAGATTGAAGAAGCACGTCGGCCGTTGGATGGACATCCAACAGTCACTACTGCTAGAATCGTGTGTTGACTGACAAAGCCTTGCGTAAACAAGTTAGCCTCGAAATCTATGGCATGTACAACCCATTTGCTATTATTTTTATAATTTTTACTCATTTTCTAATTCATATGGAATTTATTGCAGCCCGTTTTCCATTTTTAGAATTGCTGCCCATTTTTTGGTCAGTACCAGGGTTTAAAAAATTAACTAAATATGTGGGAAATTTTGAAAATTCGCAATTTTTTGCTGTGGAACAAATATTCTTAATCCAAAAATTAGTAGCCATACTAAAACAAATTTAAATATAAATTAGAACTATGTCATGTTAAATCCAATGAAATACTCCCTCTGTCCCAAAATTCTTGTCTTAGATTTGTCTAAATACGGATGTATCAAGTCATGTTTTGGTATTAGATACATCGGTACCTAGACTAATCTAAGACAAGAATTTTGGGATGGAGGGAGTGTAAGATATCAGTGCAGAACAAAAACAAAAAAGAAACTAATATCGCATTTGCTATAAATTTTTTGGAATTTTCAACCCTTTTTATATTACTTTTAACAGACACTGGCCATACTCTTTGCCGAGGCCGGAATGCATCCCTCCTCGTCTTGAAAGATTTGCAACCCAGTAAGTCGGAGAAAACAAATAGGCCTAGCTTTGGTATTCTTCGAAAAAAATACTGGGCTACCTATTTTCCCAAAGAAAAAACTATTGGGCTGGTCATGTTGTTAGACGGGCCACAGAGACCGACAACCCAGTTTATAGCCTGCTCCTCCGAATTACTACTAAAAAATTGTGTAATTTTGTCGTTAATTGACTATACGTTGATAATGATGTGGGTCCCTGATATCAGCAGGGTGGATTAGAGTAAAAAATGAGGGGTTCATCTAAGTAGTAAAAGAGGCGCTTGCTTGTGTTCGGGAGTGGACCTGGTGGGTCCGTACTGTCGTACTCACAACTACAGTCCTCTCCCGATTCGTTATGTTGACAGGGACCGTTTCAAAAAAAATATGTTGACAGGGCCGGACGGCGGCGCCGCGGCAAGCGCACCAAAGCGGAGGATAAAGTGTTCGCCAATGTGCTGGGTTGGGTTGGACATTCTTATTGAAAAATAAAAATGGACCGGATCTATTTACGACGTTGACTATGATTTGCATGGGTCCGCTGGTTATAGGAAGAAAATGCTGGGAGAAAGAAGACTGGTCGCTATCTTTGCCGAAGAATAATATCGACTGAATGTAACGACACTATCATAGGAAATAATATCCTCCTGTTAAATCGTGAATTTAAAGAACTGGTGCATGAGCATTTAGCTTTATTTATTTATTTACTTATTTATGTTTAGGGGGACCATGAGCATGTACCTGGGCCGGATTCATGTGAGAGCCTCCCTTCCAATTAATTATGGGCTTCTCTATTGGGCCTTCATCAGTGGGCTGCATGTTATCAACAAGTGGGAAATGTGTTCCGTACGAAAAATAGTATGCGCTATGTACGTACGGGGCACTAAATGATCGAACCATGCAACGACTTCCAAAACATTGTGTTTGTCGTTCTAACAACACATTTATTCAACCACCAGACGGAATATACTACTACTTGTACATTGAAAACAGCTGCAGCAGCAACCAGGGCTGGGTGTGCAACAGAAGCAGTAAGCAGGCCAGAAGAGTGAAGACGCAGCTCTCTCTTCCAAACCAAACATCAGCCATCATTACAAAAGGGCTACCAAAAAAGAACAAGTGTATGCATCAAACTAAATAAAGATCCTACTACACCAAGTGTATGCATCTAACTAACTGGCTCAGTTAGACGTTACTATTTATTAAGCTGTGGAGATTGGCTGACGGCTTGAACCAGATGGGTGCCTGACAGGGGAAACTCTAGCCAGCAGGTCGAAGTCTGATACTTGCGACCCTCTCTCCTACTTTGGGCTGCAGAGCGTGGCGGCACATATCAGGGTATGGTGCATGCAGAGACGCATGGTACGCTGTGTGCACACAGTTTTGCCTGATGAACGAAACCGCGCTGCCATCATGATCCTTGTCGTCGGTTATCTCCTGGTTAATCGGCTAATTCAGTCCGACAAACAGAGAGCGTGTACCAAGACTACTTACCAACCTCCAGTCAAAAATTCCTGAAGGCCCAGAGAAGCTGGGATCTTGCTTAAAGACCTTGTAGTGACTGTGATTGTATTCCGCGAAACAACACGTCTGGTACATGCGAACGATCATCAATCGTTCGCCGTCGTCTGACCGAGTCAGGAACCGCCTGCAACTGCCATGCTGCTTTTCTTTGAAAGGTTCTGGGATTAGGAAGGGTAGGGACACCAGGCGGGCTACAACATCATATCAAGTTGGTGTCAAATAACCCTAAAAAAAGTTGGAGTCAAATAAAAAAGGGCTCTTGATGTAGTCAATCTTAAGAACAGCATGTTATGAGCATGAAATATTTTTTCAGTAAATGTTGATAGTAATATAAGCAAGCCATCATGATATCATAGGAAAGTAACATACTGCTATAACAGCCGTTTGTAGCGATGACTGGAGTAGGCCAGCAATACGTCCAGCCATAGAAGGAGTCGACAGCGTAAATGAAGCCCTTGTGTTCAATGGCATCAGAGAACCATGGAGGATGTATGATCCTGCGATGGACTTGCACATTTATCCACTTACCGCAGTGACCTGTCAGATAGGCAAGACCGCGGTTGAAGAACACAATTAGCCTGAAGTCTTTATAATTCGCAGATCTTGTGGGCACTTGGCAGATTACAACCTTGAGCAAATCAAACTTGGTATCATGTTGGCTACTATAAGATTCCGAGTATTCTGGGCCGCGGTGCCAAAGCAGTGCAGTGTTAATCGAAGGAAGGGGGATCAATCGCCGGGTGTAGACCTCCACGAGCATCCAGCTACCGCGACCGTAGACGAGCACCATCCAAGACGTGTTCATGCCGACCCAGTACATACCGTTAATGTAGTTGAGGGTGACGGGGATCAGATCACATTCAAGGGGGTTGATGCTCGCCACCCTACGATCGTTATGTTGCGTGACACGCCGTTTCTGAAGATCAGGCGGCATCAGCAAGCAAGGAGTTGGCTTAAAAAGATCCAGCCTGAGGGCTTTGAGTAAACGGTACAGCCCCGACGAGCACGCGGCGAGCGGCATGGTACTGAGATTGTCCACACGCGAAACAATGAGCTTGATTACCTCTGTCGGGAGCAAATTCCAGCCACTCTTTTGGCGGACGCTGCTCAGTTCTGCCATTGTTAGTGCTTGGGTTTTGGACGAGGGGGGAGGCGCCTTAGCGGGGATGGAAGATTGGACGAGGGGGGAGGCACCTTAGCGGGGATGGAAGAGCGGACAAAGATGGAGAAGCGAATATGTGCTGCGGGAAGTGGACAGGTGATGATGACTACATCATGCCGCTTGACTTACGAGACACATACCAGCAGCGTAGGGTCATATCGAAGTCAGACAACTTGCTTGAGTGATCACAGTACTGGTACTCCCTACAGTACCTACTACTATGCCCTAACTTGCTTGAGTAGAGTAGTAGTGGAGTAGGACTCTGCTCTACTACTAGCACCAGAGGAGTAGTATGTTCTAATCTAAAATGGTTACAAACTTCAATGCCCGAGCGTGGAACGACTACGAATCGCAATCGGTGCTAACTCCAATCCCCAACAAACATTTGCTGGGAGACATGGCAGTTCCAAACTCTCGCGATGCAGTTACTATACGTGTGTAAGGGTGGCGGTTTTGTCAAATACTATGACTTAAAAACAGGCCACCATCGGATGGAAATCTGACGGTTACGTGGGATTCGCCAGGATTGAGCTCGTGCCGAACAATCACCAGATATCATTACTAAAAAAAGGTTAAAACACCCAGGGCTATAACCTGCACCGGCTGACCACTAACAATGATACTAACATAGTTGTAAAATGGTCAAAGACCGTGTCTACTTGGTGTTTGGAATTATATGCAAAAAAATTAGCAAGATGCCAGTGCATTGCACGGAACATCAAGATGCATTTTTTTACAAAAAACTTGTTGTGATTGACCCATGCAGGAGTAATCCCATGTGTAAAAACTAATGATATCTTGAGAATTTTATCGGAAAATGGTATGTCGACCATTTCATCGAAAAAATGATATGTCGAGAAAGATGATAGAGGTGAGGAGGAGTGGGGCATGGTGGTGACTGGTGGTGGGACTGGGCGGAGGCATGGGGATGGACGGCGCCGGCAGCGGCCACCATGGCAGATTGTTCCAGAGACTTCCTTTTGTAATTGCTCAGCAATGAGGTTGTGGGAGATAAGGATGAACGAGGCAAGGCCTCATCTGTAAATGTGGAGAGACTGCGGGTATCTTTTGTAACTTTTTCATAGTTTGCTTTCTATCCGTCAGATATAGATCAGACAGTCTACATTATAAGATGGCAGGCACACCATCATCACTAACTCGGTTTTTTCTCTACTCCTACTCCTATAAAAGACTCACTTGGTGATGATGGTGTCTCTGCCATCCGCCATTTCTGACCATTAGATCTGCATCTAACGGTTGTGATGTAAGTTGTGGCCTTTTGCAACAATTCCCACTTCTCTGCTCCAGTTTACACAAAATCCCTTAGTATCTTGAAACCAACCACATTCCTCCCTTACTTCATCAAAATAGCCCAAAGAATGTATTTGGATTGAAACATAAGATTTTTTTTAGTGATATGTATATCAAAAGTAAACTGTTTTCTTTCAAATTTGTGAATATGTATTATTCTACTTTTGATCTGTTGCAACAGACGGGCTCATTGTTATAAAGGTTTATCTCTTGCATTCTCTGCAACCAACACCTAGTGTACTAGTCCGGGCCGGATGCTTGCAGCGCGATGACCTGAGTTCGAATTCTGTCCTAAACTTTAGCCTTTTATATTTTTTAATTTATACTACTTCTTTCGCTACTGTACTGGCAGTGGAACCCACAGAGTACTTAGAATACAGGATTAAGGATGGATCTATTTCTTTTTAACTTTCTGTACAAATCTGTAGCCAGCCTACAAGTCATGTACATTGTACTGACACTCGAACCCATAGAGTACTTAGAGTACAAGATTAAGGATGCAATTAACTTTTTATAGAGGGAGAATCATACACGCAATTAACTCAAATGGATTGGACGTGACTCTACTATTCTCCAACGGCAGCCAGCAAATTTCCTCCCGCGGGCCGGAGTAGGTTTCTCGATTTGCATGCGGGTTTAACGGAGGGGTTTCATGGAGGCGAGGAGGCGTGTTCAGCCGGGCGTGCAGTGGACGGCGCAGTACTATTCAATTTGACAACTAAAACTAGTATATTATAAAAAACAAAGAAGAGTAGTAGAGATAGAGATAAGAATAGAGACTAGGGAGGAGCACCATCTACTGCTTCGTGGGATACTCCTGCGCTCCATTCGGCGGCCGCAACGTCCCCTACAGCCACTCCCTCCTGCGCTCCATTCGGCGGGGGCTTTTGAAATTTGGGGAGCGCACTCTCCCGATTGCTAGCAGTGACTGAGGGAGTCCTAGATTAGGGGGTCTCGGACAGCCGGACTATATCCTTTGGCCGGACTGTTGGACTATGAAGATACAAGATTGAAGACTTCGTCCCGTGTCCGGATGGGACTCTCCTTGGCGTGGAAGGCAAGCTCGACAATACGGATATGTAGATCTCCTTCCTTATAACCGACACTATGTAACCCTAGCACCCTTCGGTGTCTATATAAACCGAAGGGTTTAGTCCGTAGGACAACAACAATCATACCATAGGCTAGCTTCTAGGGTTTAGCCTCTACGATCTCGTGGTAGATAAGCTCTTGTAATACTCATATCATCAAGATCAATCAAGCAGGAAGTAGGGCAGTACCTCCATCGAGAGGGCCCGAACCTAGGTAAACATCGTGTCCCCCGCCTCCTGTTACCATCCGCCTTAGACGCACAGTTCGGGACCCCCTACCCAAGATCCGCTGGTTTTGACACCGACATTGGTGCTTTCATTGAGAGTTCCACTGTGCCGTCACCGTAAGGCTTAATGGCTCCTTCGACCATCTATAACGATGCGGTCCAGGGTGAGGTCTTCCTCCCCGGACAGATCTTCGTATTCGGCGGCTTCGCACTGCGGGCCAACTCGCTTGGCCATCTAGAGCAGATCGAGAGCTACGCCCCTGGCCACCAGGTCAGCTTCGGAAACTTAAACTACACCACCGACATCCGCGGAGAATTGATCTTCGACGGATTTGAGCCCATGTCAGGTGTGCCGCACGATCACGACGAGCATGATTTAGCTCTGCCGTCGGACAGTGTTCGGGAGATCACACATGCAACCACTCCGGCCCTCAATCCGGAGCAAATTGCACCATCCGAGGACAAGGGGGTAGACCCTGGCATGGAGGCCGCACTCTCAGTGGCGATAGAGTCGAATACTGACTTCAACCCTTACGAGAGCCGTGTTGCCGAACCACTGGATTCATCTCCGGCCACGGACTCCGAGCCACCTGCGCCTGTGCCCATCGAGTCTGATTGGGCGCCGATCATGGAGTTCACCTACGCGGATATCTTTCAGCACTCACCTCTTGGCGATGTGCTAAATTCATTAAGGTCCCCCTCCTTGTCAGGAGAATGCTGACCGAACTTTGTCCGGCTAGGATGGGATGCGGACGACGAAGAAATTCGCTACCCACTGTAACATCCCAAATTTTCAATTTGGTATGTTATACATTAGATCATCATGCATATCATATTTTATTTGCTTTTGGTTTCGATCCTAGAAAATCCTAAGAAACTCAAGGACCCACGGAGAGAGTTGGGGGTTTCATTATTTTCATATTTGAGTTTTCTCAAATTTTGAAAATAGGACCATTTGATTTTATGTATTTTATCATCAATCATTTCTATTATAAAAAAATATGAGAGAGGGAATAAAATGACTTTCCCAAAATAAAGAAATAATGAGGATTTAATAATTATATCAAATAAGATTTATTTTGGAGCTTTTCGATATTTTTATTTGAATTTAAGAAAAATATGCGTTTTTCCATATTCAATTCAGGGACCAAATAAATGTTCACTTTGTCGGGCTTGATTTTAGAAGCCCGGGAAATTTTATTTCGGGATTTTTGGAGTCCGTTTAGTATTTCTTTTTATTTTTCTATCGAGCGTAATTTAAAAAAACGAACCGACCTACGGGCCGTGTCCGGCTAGGACTCCGGCCCGAGGTGGCTTTATAAGCCGACCCAGCCCCGGGGGAAACCCTAGCCCCGAGCCAGCCCCGCCCCAGCCCCGCACCTGCGCCGCCACCGCCGCCCGCGCCGCCGCCTACGCGCCGCCGCCGCGCCGCCGCCCGCCGGAGACGCCGCCCCGCCGCACGCCGCCGAGGTTCGCCGCCGCCTCATAATCCACGCCGCCCATTTTTTTTGGAAAACCGATCGGTTTTCTACCGGTTTATTATTTTTGGTTTTATTTTAGTTTCGGTTTTTTTATTAATAGATCGGTTTTATTATTTTTCGGTTTAGGTAAATTAACGAACGTTCATTCGTTAATCTGTTCGTCGTTTTTCTTTTTCTCGGATTTTCCGCGGTTATTTTCCGATCGCGATTTCTAATCCGATTTTCGTTTTAGTATAACTTTTCGCTCGTTTATCGGAATCAGGCGATTCAAGCGCTTGGAGTTTTGTCTCGAAACCCTCTTTCCGATTAATCAACTTAAACAAGTTTCTGCTACTGTAAAATTTGACTTAGGTCCAGATTAGTAGAACGAAGTTGTTTTCTTTCGTTGTTTGACTTTCGTTGCTTCGTTCAATTTGATTCTTTTTGCAAACCGGAGTTCTTAAGTTGAACTTTCTGGTTAGATCTCTTATTTGAGTTTTACCTGTGCATTAGATGAGTACTTATTGTATGCTTGTTTGTTTGTCTGCGATAGAACACCCGGAGTGCGCCGCCTGTTACTTTGAATCTCTAGGTTTCGCGGATCATCAGCAAGGCAAGTAACACTTTGATCATACCTCTTTTACTACCCAGTTTTATTGCATTAGATCAATCCTCAAACATTGCATGATTAGGATCTAATTAAATTGTGGGATGGGAAGTAGTTGAGGTAGTACCTATTACCTGTTTATTTATGAAACCTTTGGGAGTTACGTCTACGTTTGCTTATTATGCCATGCTATGCTGGTAGACGTGGATTGGATGATTGATATCCATGAGAGATGTGAGATTGTTAATTAATGGTTTATCTAAGGTGGCAACTTAAACACACATCTGGGTGGATTGAGGTACCTGGGTATTCCAGGATTGCTTGTTTCTTTTTTGGACCGCCACCCAGGCTCAAAGGGATCATGAGATTATTCAAACTAGAAACTTCCGTGTGCAGCCACAAGCCATTATGGGCTCTGGCATAGTTAATTAAGTCGTGCGAACTCTTACAGGGTAGACTAGCAGATGTAGGGGAAAGTAGGTGTACCGGTCTATCCATCGTAAGGTGCTAGCGCTTCTGAAAGACTGTGTCTCGGTCATCCGTTTCTCAAACACCATGTAGTGCGAGAAATCTAACGGAGGCGATCGAGTCTTGTGGGGAAAAGTGCGCAAACCTCTGAAGAGTGTACAAACTAATCATAGTTAGCCGGGTCCCCGGTTATGGACGTTTTGAGTATCTAGTACTTGGATATCATGTGAATCTCATCATGTTATTTCTAAATTAATATTTTTGGGTTTTAATGATGATTATTATTAATTGGGATTGAGGATGCTGTCAAACATTCTCAATGTTTAAGAACCACCATGATAGTTAAATAAATTTATTCCTTTGTAGTAGGGAAAAATTGGCTTTACGCAAAACTATAACCATAGAGCTTTCCACCAGCCATATATGCATGTAGTATAGGCTTAATCATTCATTACTCTCTATGTGTTACATTGCCAGCATATTCCATGTGCTGACCCGTTTTCGGGCTGCAACGTTTCATGTTGTAGACTTTTCAGACGACGAGTAAGGTGCCTTTTAGGTCGTGGTTCTATACTTAGTGATGCCGTTGGAGTTGATGGACTCACTTATCTTCCAAGCCTTCCGTTGTTATCTTTATTAGATGGCCTTAAGCCATATTTATTGTAATAAGTTCTTTTTGAGACATCGATGTAATAAGTGTGTGATTTCTACTCGGTTATAAATCCTTCGAAGTACTGTGTGGTGTCAGCATTACTGATCCAGGGATGACACCTGAGCAGAGAGGTCAGACTGTTTGAGGTCTGGTCACTACAGAGATGGTATCAGAGCACACGCTGACTGTAGGACACGACCACTAAGCTAAAGCCAGTTCACTACTCTCTTCTCATTTCTGACTCCTCATCTTTCTACTCTTTTAGGATGACAGAAGCGAGGATCAAGTTCACGCAACCGGATGAAGATACACCTTTTGGACGACACCTGAAGGAAGTCACTAAGTACCTGAACATTGGAATACCAAGCTTCACCGGGACCTACAACGCCACTTTACCCGAAGAGGAGCGTTGGAAGATTCAAGCTCTAGTTCCAGGAAGGACGTTCGCGCCAATCACGGAGCCCATAGAGTGTGTTTTCAATGCACCAACATGGAGTCTGGGAAAGAGCATGGCAGCTCATATCACCATGGGACGCATTGGAGAAGTCTATCAAGAAGACATCAAGGATACTATTTACCAGATTTGCGGACGCCGAGATGAACAATGGGAGATAGTTAGCACCAAGAAGGATAGATCCATTGCAGCTTTCATCCAGGAGTTAAACCAGCACATTCGACGCCAGGAGAACCAGATGTGCGCAGACATGATGGAGTTGAAGAAGGCAAAAGCCAAGATTATTGAGCTAGAGGGAGAACTGAAGGCCACTCGCAAGGACTACATGGATGAGATTGTAGCTCTAGTAAGACAAAACGGCGATCTTAAGGAGAAGATTGAAGAACTCATGAGGAATTCAGCACCCGGAGGAGAAGATGAAGACTGCACCTGTCCAGATAACTACATCATCATCGACGACACCGATTCCGATCCTAGTGATGATGATTTCGAAGACAAAGCTAGAGCAGATATCATGGAGTCCTCATCGGAGCAGTTTTTACTAGTAGACTACCATAACAGTAGTAGTATTCCCCCATGTACATATTATAGTCCACGCACTTTTGCGGTAGTTATAGACCGATTGTATGCCCTTGTTTGATTGAATGAAGTGATTTTGTGTGCATTTGTCTCATGTGCTTTTGGGTAGTGTTTTCTCTTTAGACCTCATTCTATTCTTAATTCTCATCTTTTCTAAACCCTCGGATGCCTCCGAGACGTCACAATGGATTTGCTTTCCCACCGGAGCTCACTCAGTTGATCCAGCAGCAGAATGCTTTGACGCAGTTGTTAGTCCAGAACCAGAACAACCACAACAACAACAACAATAACCCACCACCACCACCACCAGTTGATCACTTGACCCGTTTCCTTAGGCTGAATCTGCCGGTGTTTTCCAGTAGCACCGAGCCGATTGTAGCAGATGATTGGCTCCGCAAGACAGGGAGGGAGTTGACCACTGCAGGATGTACAGATGAGGAAAAGGTGAAGTTTGCCACACATCAGCTTGAAGGACCTGCAGCAGCATGGTGGGAGAATTTTACAGCCACTTACCCTGTAGACACTGTCACATGGGACCAGTTTCAGCAAGCTTTCCGTACAGCCCATGTTTCAGCAGGAGCTATGGCCATGAAGAAGCGTCAGTTTCGCAACTTGCGCTAAGGAGGACGGACAGTTGGCCAGTATGTGGATGACTTTAGTAAGCTAGCACGTTATGCCCCAGATGACGTTGCTACGAATGCAGCTAAGCAGGAGAAGTTTTTGGAAGGACTGAATGACGAGCTGAGTATGCAGTTGATGGTAGCAAGTTTCAACAACTACCAGGAGTTGGTAGATCGTGCTCTTATGATTGAGGGGAAGCAGCAGCAGATTGAAAACCGCAAGAGGAAGTATGGACAAGGGAAGTATAACTCAGGAGCTCAGCAGTAGCCCCGCCTTACCCCTAAACCGGGAGTTCACTTTCAGCATACCCATGGAGGAGGTAGCTCGCACAACCATAATGGCTCCAATAATGGTAATGGGAATGGAGGAAGCAATGGCCAGAACCGCACCGCCCCATCAACCCCAGCCAAGAGAGATCTGAGCCAAGTCACCTGTTTCAAGTGTTCCAAGACCGGACATTATGCCAATGAATGTCCTGAAGGCCAGAATGGCAATGGAAGCTCTGGAAAGAAGCCGAACCCTTTCAACAGGGGACAGGTGAACCACATTGATGTGGAGGAGGTTGAAGCTCAGCCTGGTGCAGTAATCGGTAAGTTTTTGGTTAAGTCATTTACTGCACTCATTCTTTTGATACTGGTGCATCGCATTCATACATATCAAGGGGATTTGTGGAAAAGTATAGCCTGCCCACTAGGGTTCTCAAAACACCTATGCTAGTAAGCTCACCAGGAGCAGAGTACATGGCCAGTCAAGGAGGCTTTCAAGTGCCATTAAGTATAGGATGACATGTTTTCCCACGGATTTAATTATTCTGGAATCCCAAGGTTTGGATGTAATTCTCGGTATGGATTGGCTGTCGATGTATGGAGGAAACATCGATTGTGCCAGTAAGACAATTTTGCTCACAACGCCAGAAGGAAGAAGGATCAAGTATGTATCCCGGCATGCGCCAAACAGGACAATCAGGAGTTGTGCAGGAGGAAGTACCAGTGGTAAAGGATTTCCTTGACGTATTTCCAGAAGAGTTGCCAGGCATGCCACCGGATAGAGACATTGAGTTTTTGATTGAGCTTTTGCCAGGCACAGGGCCAATATCGAAGAGACCATACAGGATGCCCGCACAAGATTTGGTGGAAATTAAGAAGCAAATTAAGGAGTTATTGGATAAAGGTTACATTCGCCCAAGTTCTTCGCCTTGGGGATCACCAGTACTTCTAGTGGAGAAGAAGGATGGATCATTAAGGATGGTTGTTGATTACCGCGGATTGAACGAGGTAACGATCAAGTACAAGTACCCACTCCCAATGATCAATGATCTGTTTGGCCGGTTGCAAGGAGCTAAAGTGTTTTCCAAGATCGATTTGCAATCGGGGTACCATCAGTTGAAGATTCGAGAGCAGGACATACCTAAGACAGCATTCACCACAAGATATGGACTGTATGAGTAGACCGTTATGTCATTTGGTCTGACTAACGCACCTGCCTATTTTATGAACATGATGAACAAAGTGTTTATGGAGTTTTTGGATAAGTTCGTCGTGGTGTTCATTGATGATATTCTGGTTTATTCGAAGAATGAAGAGGAGCATAAAGAACATTTGCGGTTGGTACTTGAGAAGCTCAGAGAACATCAGCTATATGCCAAGTTCAGCAAATGTGAGTTTTGGTTAAAGGAAGTAGGATTCCTCAGACACGTTATATCCGAAGAAGGAATAGCAGTTGACCCCACAAAGGTTATCACGCTGACCAATTGGGAAGCACCAACAACGGTTGGAGAGATCCGGAGTTTTCTTGGACTCGCAGGATACTACCGGAGATTTATTGAGAACTTCTCAAAGATTGCAAAGCCTATGACGGAGTTGCTGAAGAAGGATACCAAGTTCATATGGACTGAGGAGTGTAAGGCTAGTTTCCAGGAATTGAAGAAACGTTTGGTTACCTCACCAGTGTTGATTCTGCCAGATCAGACCAAGGATTATGAGGTGTATTGCGACGCTTCACGTAGAGGACTTGGAGCAGTACTTATGCAAGAGGGAAGAGTTGTTTCGTACGCTTCACGACAACTGAAGCCTCGCGAATTGAATTATGCCACGCATGATTTGGAGTTAGTAGCCGTAGTGCATGCATTAAATACATGGAGACATTTCCTCATTGGAAATCATTGTGAGGTGTACACGGATCACAAGAGTTTGAAGTACATTTTCACACAGAAGGAGTTGAATCTCAGACAAAGGAGATGGTTGGAACTCATCAAGGATTATGATATGAGATTGCATTATCATCCTGGAAAGGCTAATGTAGTAGCTGACGCATTGATCCGTAAGAGCCACGTCAATACGCTAATGACGGGAGAAATACCAAAGGAGTTAGCCGAGGATCTTCGTGAGCTATGTTTGGAAATAGTCCCGAGAGGCTATGTAGCAGCATTGGAGATTCAGTCAACTTTGATGGATAGAATCAGAGAAGCCCAGAAGACTGACAAGGAGATTGCTTCTATAAAGGAGAAAATGAACGAAGGAAAAGCTAAGGGATTTCGTGAGGATGAGCACGATACCCTATGGTTTGAAGACCGTGTTTATGTGCCCAATGACCCGGAGATCAGGAAGTTGATTCTGCAAGAGGCACATGATTCACCCTATTCGATTCACCCAGGAAATACCAAGATGTATTTGGATTTGAAGGATACTTTCTGGTGGACCGGAATGAAGAAAGATATTGCGGAGTATGTAGCAGTTTGTGATGTATATCAGAGAGTAAAAGCAGAGCATCAGAAGCCAGCAGGATTGTTGCAGCCATTGCCGATACCCGAATGGAAGTGGGATAAGCTAGGCATGGATTTTATCACGGGATTACCAAGGACTCGTTCAGGCTATGACTCGATTTGGATTGTAGTTGATCGGTTGACGAAGGTAGCTCATTTCATCCCAGTAAAGACCACTTACACCAGTGCTAAGTTGGCAAAGATATACATGACCAGGATCGTATGTCTGCATGGAGTTCCGAGGAGTATCGTATCAGATAGAGGAACCCAGTTTACCTCAAAGTTCTGGAAGCAGTTGCATGAGACTTTGGGTACCAGGCTAGAATTCAGTACAGCTTTTCATCCGCAGATAGATGGACAGACTGAGAGAGTCAATCAGATTTTGGAGGATATGCTGAGAGCTTGTGCGCTAGACTACGGATCTAGTTGGGACGACAATTTGCCATATGCAGAGTTCTCTTACAACAGCAGCTATCAAACCAGTTTGAAGATGGCCCTTTTTGAAGCCTTGTACAGAAGGAGGTGCAGGACACCATTATCATGGGACGAAGTTGGGGACCGCCAGTTGTTTGGACCTGATTTGATTAAGGAGTCTGAAAAGAAGGTAAAGTTGATTCGTGATAGGCTCAAGGTAGCCCAGTCCAGGCAGAAGAGCTACGCGGATTCTAAACGCAAGGAGACAGTTTATGAATTCGAAGACAGAGTTTATCTTCGAGTATCTCCACTTCGAGGAATTAAGTGCTTTGGAGTTAAGGGAAAGTTAGCGCCATGAATTGTAGGACCATATCGAGTTTTGGAGCGTATGGGAGAAGTGGCCTACAAGTTGGAATTGCCCGAAGGATTGTCAGGAGTTCATGATGTATTCCATGTTTCTCAGTTGAAGAAGTGTCACGCGGAGATGGCTGACATACCTTTGAGAGATACAGTGCCATTGGAAGCAATTCGGTTGGATAACAATTTAACCTATGAGGAGAAACCAGTTAAGATTCTCGAGTTTGCCAATTGAGTCACTCGCAGCAAGGTTATCAACTTCTGTAAAGTTCAGTGGAGCCACCACGCGGAGGACGAAGCCACCTGGGAATGAGAGGAAGATTTGCTCAAGGACCACCCTCACCTATTTTCTAGCCAACCCGAATCTCGAGGGCGAGATTCATCTTAAGGGGGGTAGGTTTGTAACATCCCAAATATTCAATTTGGTATGTTATACATTAGATCATCATGCATATCATATTTTATTTGCTTTTGGTTTTTATCCTAGAAAATCCTAAGCAACTCAAGGACCCACGGAGAGAGTTGGGGGTTTCATTATTTTCATATTTGAGTTTTCTCAAATTTTGAAAATAGGACCATTTGATTTTATTTATTTTATCATCAATTATTTCTATTACAAAAAAATATGAGAGAGGGAATAAAATGAATTTCCCAAAATAAAGAAATAATGAGGATTTAATAATTATATCAAATAAGATTTATTTCGGGGCTTTTCGATATTTTTATTTGAATTTAGGAAAAATATGCGTTTTTCGGAATTTCATTTAGGGCCCAAATAAATGTTCACTTAGTCGGGCTTGATTTTAGAAGCCCGAGAAAATTTATTTCGGGATTTTTGGAGTCTGTTTAGTATTTCTTTTTATTTTTCTACCGAGCGTAATTTAAAAAAAAACGAACCGACCTACGGGCCGTGGGCGGCTAGGACTCCGGCCCGAGGTGGCTTTATAAGCCGGCCCAGCCCCGGGGGAAACCCTAGCCCCGAGCCAGCCCCGCCCCAGCCCCGCACCCGCGCCGCCACCGCCGCCCCGCCGCGCCGCAGCCCGCCAGAGACGTCGCCCCGCCGCACGCCGCCGAGGTTCGTCGCCGCCTCGTAATCCGCGTCGCCCGTTTTTTTTTAAGAAAACCAATCGGTTTTCCGTCGGTTTATTATTTTCAGTTTTATTTTAGTTTCATTTTTTTATTAATAGATCAGTTTTATTATTTTTCAGTTTAGGTAAATTAACGAACGTTCGTTCGTTAATCTGTTCGTCGTTTTCCTTTTTCTCGGATTTTCCGCGGTTATTTTTCGATCGCGATTTCTAATCCGATTTTCGTTTTAGTATAACTTTTCGCTCGTTTATCAGAATCAGGCGATTCAAGCGCTTGGAGTTTTGTCTCGAAACCCTCTTTCCGATTAATCAACTTAAACAAGTTTTTGCTACTTTAAATTTGACTTAGGTCCACATTAGTAGAACGAAGTTGTTTTCTTTCGCTGTTTGACTTTCGTTGCTTCGTTCAATTTGATTCTTTTTGCAAACCGGAGTTCTTAAGTTGAACTTTCTGGTTAGATCTCTTATTTGAGTTTTACCTGTGCATTAGATGAGTACTTATTGTATGCTTGTTTGTTTGTCTGCGATAGAACACCCGGAGTGCGCCGCCTGTTACTTTGAATCTCTAGGTTTCGCGGATCATCAGCAAGGCAAGTAACACTTTGATCATACCTCTTTTACTACCCAGTTTTATTGCATTAGATCAATCCTCAAACATTGCATGATTAGGATCTAATTAAATTGTGGGATGGGAAGTAGTTGAGGTAGTACCTATTACCTGTTTATTTATGAAACCTTTGGGAGTTACTTTTACGTTTGCTTATTATGCCATGCTATGCTGGTAGACGTGGATTGGGTGACTGATATCCATGAGAGATGTGAGATTGTTAATTAATGGTTTATCTAAGGTGGCAACTTAAACACACATCTGGGTGGATTGAGGTACCTGGGTATTCCAGGATTGCTTGTTTCTTTTTTGGACCGCCACCCAGGCTCAAAGGGATCATGAGATTATTCAAACTAGAAACTTCCGTGTGCTGCCACAAGCCATTATGGGATCTGGCATAGTTAATTAAGTCGTGCGAACTCTTACAGGGTAGACTAGCAGATGTAGGGGAAAGTAGGTGTACCGGTCTATCCATCATAAGGTGCTAGCGCTTCTGAAAGACTGTGTCTCGGTCATCCGTTTCTCAAACACCATGTAGTGCGAGAAATCAAACGGAGGCGATCGAGTCTTGTGGGGAAAAGTGCGCAAACCTCTGAAGAGTGTACAAACTAATCATGGTTAGCCGGGTCCCCGGTTATGGACGTTTTGAGTATCTAGTACTTGGATATCATGTGAATCTAATCATGTTATTTCTAAATTAATATTGTTGGGTTTTAATGATTATTATTATTAATTGGGATTGAGGATGCTGTCAAACATTCTCAATGTTTAAGAACCACCATGATAGTTAAATAAATTTATTCCTTTGCAGTAGGGAAAAATTGGCTTTACGCAAAACTATAACCATAGAGCTTTCCACCAACCATATATGCATGTAGTATAGGCTTAATCATTCATTACTCTCTATGTGTTACATTGCCAGCATATTCCATGTGCTGACCCGTTTTCGGGCTGCAACGTTTCATGTTGCAGACTTTTCAGACGACGAGTAAGGTGCCTTTTAGGTCGTGGTTCTATACTCAGTGATGCCGTTGGAGTTGATGGACTCACTTATCTTCCAAGCCTTCCGTTGTTATCTTTATTAGATGGCCTTAAGCCATATTTATTGTAATAAGTTCTCTTTGAGACATCGATGTAATAAGTGTGTGATTTATACTCGGTTATAAATCCTTTGAAGTACTGTGTGGTGTCAGCATTACTGATCGAGGGATGACACTTGAGCATAGAGGTCAGACTGTTTGAGGTCTGGTCGCTACACCCACCCACCACCCACTTAGTAGCCACTGTCGATGATTTAACCGACATGCTCGACTTCGACTCCGAAGACATCGACGATATGGACGACAATGCAGGAGACGAATTGGAACCACCGCCCATAGGGTGTTGGACCGCCACCTCATCATATGATATATACATGGTGGATACCCCCAAAGAAGGCAATGGCGATAAGACAGCGGAGGATGACCTCTCCAAGAAGCAACCCAAGCGCCCACGTCAGCGGCGCCGCTCTAAGTCTCGCCATAGCAAAAGTAGTGATACCGGCAAAGGAGACAATAACACTCCAGATAGTGCCGAAGACAACAATCCCCTCCAGCAAGAGTTAGAGCGGGAGGATGAACAAGCTAGCCCTCCTGAGTGGGCAGCAGATGGAGAAGCGAAGGATGACAATTACATGCCTCTCTCCGAAGACGAAATGAGCCTCGGCGATAAAGAATTTATCGTGCCTGAGGATCCCATCGAGCAGGAGCGCTTCAAGCGCCGGCTTATAGCCACAGCAAATAGCCTGAAGAAAAAGCAACAACAGCTTTGAGCTTATCAAGATTTGCTAGCAGACAGATGGACCGAAGTCCTTGCGGCCAAGGAATATGAACTCGAACGCCCCTCCAAGAGTTACCCGAAGCGCAGGTTGCTACCCCGACTCGAGGAGGAAACATTGAAACCTTCATCACCAGCGTACTATGTGGCTGATCGGCCACCTCGTGGTCGAGACAGAGAGGCATTCCAGCCTGAAGCTCGGCCTGCACCCCGATGCCACTCAAACAAAAGTACCAAGGCCCGGGGCAACACGCGGGACCTGCGAGACGTATTGGAAAGTAGGGCAAAGCACGCAAGATCAATATACGGATCACGGGGGCACGCACCAATGCGGGACGATGACCGTCACGCCGGATACACTAAAAGTAAATCCGGCTGGGCCGAATATAGCAGACAAGACTCATAAGAACTGCGTCGTGATATAGCCCGGCACATAGGCGCCGCACACCCCCTATGCTTCACTGATGAAGTAATGGATCATGAATTCCCAGAGGGTTTTAAACCCGTAAATATTGAATCATATGATGGTACAACAGATCCCGCGGTATGGGTTGATGATTTCCTCCTCCACATCCACATGGCTCGTGGTGATGATCTACATGCCATCAAATACCTCCCACTAAAACTCAAAGGACCAGCTCGGCATTGGCTAAATAGCTTGCCAGCAGACTCCGTTGGCTATTGGGAGGATTTGGAAGATGCATTCCTTGACAACTTCCAGGGCACTTATGTGCGAACACCGGATGCCGATGACTTGAGCCATATAACTCAGCAGCCAGGGGAATCGGCCAGACAATTCTGGACACGGTTCCTAACGAAGAAAAATCAAATCGTCGACTGCCCGGATGCAGAGGCCTTAGCAGCATTTAAGCATAACATCCGTGACGAATTGCTTGCCCGGCACCTCGGCCAGGAGAAGCCGAAATCTATGGCAGCCCTCACGACACTCATGACCCGCTTTTGCGCGGCAGAGGATAGCTGGTTGGCTCGCAGCAATAACATATCAAGGAATCTTGACACTTCAGATACCAAAGATAGTAACGGCAGACCATGCCGCAGCAACGGCGATAGCGCCAAAGATACGGCAGTCAATGCCGAATTCAGTGGCTCTAAATCTGGTCAGCGGAAAAAGCCATTCAAAATAAGTACTCCGGGCCCGTCCAGTTTGGACCGCATACTCGATCGCTCGTGTCAAATCCACGGTACCCCCGATAAACCAGCCAATCACACCAACAGAGAATGCTGGGTGTTTAAGCAGGCTGGCAAGTTAAATGCCGAAAACAAGGACAAGGGCTGCATAGTGATGACGAGGAGGAGCCCAGGCTGCCGAACATAGGAGGACAGAAGAGGTTCCCCCCACAAGTGAAGACAGTGAACATGATATACGCAACCCACATTCCCAAGAGGGAACGGAAGCATGCACTAAGGGACGTCTATGCGATGGAGCCCGTCGCCCCAAAGTTCAACCCATGGTCCTCTTGTCCGATCACCTTCGATCGCAGGGACCACCACACTAGTATCCATCACGGCGGATCCACCGCATTGGTCCTAGACCCCATCATCAACGGATTTCACCTCACTCGAGTCCTTATGGACAGCGGCAGCAGCCTGAACCTGCTCTATCAGGATACAGTGCGCAAAATGGGTATAGATCCCTCGAGGATCAAACCCACCAAAACCACCTTTAAGGGCGTCATTCCAGGTGTAGAAGCCCATTGCACGGGCTCAATCACACTGGAAGTGGTCTTCGGATCTCCGGGCAACTTCCGAAGCGAGGAGTTAGTCTTTGATATTGTCCCGTTCTGCAGTGGCTATCACGCACTGCTCGGGATAACCGCATTTGTAAGATTCAATGCGGTACCGCACTATGCATACCTCAAGCTCAAGATGCTAGGACCTAGGGGGTCATAACAGTCAATGGAAACACGGAGCGCTCGCTCCACACGGAGGAGCACACTGCGGCCCTCGCAGTAGAAGCACAAAGCAGCCTCTTGAGGCAAACCACCAATTCGGCGATCAAGACCCCAGACACCGTTAAGCGAGTCCAGAGTAACCTGCAGCAGGATCGCCTAGCACGTTCAGAGCTCGCCTAGCAATTCGGCCCCCATCCTAGTCCTAGTCAAGCGGTGAAATACGTGTCGCGCATACATAATTACGCATTGAAAATACCATGGGCATAGGCGGGGGCACGACCAGGGCACGTCCCACGGTGCGGCTCAACCGCCCTAGGGGTTGAATACCTTTATCATTTTCTCCCTTTCAGGACCTTACTCTGTGAAGGTCCTTTCCGGCAGTACGATTGCTGGACACATTACGGGAAGGAAAAACCAAGGAGGCAAGAAGCTAAGACGTACAAGGGAACCCCCAGGTGGTCTCTAATAACAATCGGCATACCCGTTTTTTAATACCCATATGCAGCTTGCCCTCGGATAGGACATGTTAAATAGTCATATTCCTTGCTTATTGCTCTACTTGTATCAGTACGCTTCACCGTATTATTTAAATAACAATGCATAACATTAGTCTATTATTGCATTATTCATCCCTTTCTCTTATATGTTTATCCATGACAACTTGCACCCGTACATTCTGGTACGGTCAGTACGCCAGGGGCTTTCGTATACCCCATAATACGGTGCGAGAAGTCCGAACACTTTCGAAAGTGCGGCACCCCAAACTTATAGCATTATATGCATCAGCTCTGAATCATGTCTTGGGTCAATAGTTGGGTTTGCTCGGCTCCCATGCTTTGCTACCTTACGTTCCGCTATATCGGCTAAGGTAGCATTGGGAGAACTACTACGATTGTGTCCCGGTTCTTCCGGACAAGCACCTTAGTAGAGAAAGCCGAAAACTAACTGTCATGATAAGGCGTGAGCTGGTCGCTATTCGAGAGGTCTCAAGTCCTTAAAGGCTTTTTCCGCTTCGGGCGAGGAGTCGGCCTTGCCCGACTTAGGCGTATATA
The DNA here is from genome assembly GCA_032464435.1 of Aegilops umbellulata. Classification (NCBI taxonomy): domain Eukaryota; kingdom Viridiplantae; phylum Streptophyta; class Magnoliopsida; order Poales; family Poaceae; genus Aegilops; species Aegilops umbellulata. The sequence goes on from CP136057.1 coordinate 362,747,884, forward strand.
GCGCCCCAAATTCGGCCTTCCGAATACTAGGGGCCTCACCAAAATTTAAAATTGTAGACTTCTATGGCTAAGTGAGAGTGATAAAGCCTTATAGTCCGATTGCCTTCTTCGTTGTGTAGAACACCTCCCTCGAAGGACCCAAAATTGGGGTAAAGAGTGCTCAGGTTTATCCCGAACACCCCAGTACTAGTTACATGGGGGCAAAAGCCGACGGCTGGCCAACTCTCAGATTTTATAAACGGCCGCACAGAAGGTAATATTTTAAATTCAAAAAGCGTTGCATAGCACAAATGAACTCGTATCACATTACAGGATCACATGAGCATGTTCATTCAAAAATTACATCTCTAGTACATTCCTCTGCCACAAGGCGGGAACCCTTCAGGACGCTGTCATAATACATTTTGGGGCGGCGATGCTCCTTGCCCTCCGGCGGCCCCTCCTTCACCAGCTTTACGGCGTCCAGCTTCGCTCGGCCAAAAGCCCTGCGCGCACCCTCGATGCAGATGGACCGCTTTATGACTTCAAGCCGTGGGCAGGCATCCACAAGTCGCCTCACCAGACCGAAGTAGTTGTTAGGTAGGGGATCGCCAGGCCACATCCGGACTGTAAGACCCTTCATGGCCTGTTCGGCCGCCTTGTGAAGCTCGACCAGTTGCTTCAGCTGGTCGCTCAAGGGCATTGGGTGTTCGGTCCCAGTATACTGAGACTAGAACAACTTCTCTGTCGAGCTCCCCTCCTCAGCTCGGTAAAACTCCGTGACATCCAGCACACTGCGGGGGAGATCTACGAACGCTCCTGGAGAACTCCGAACTCGGGTAAGTAAAAGGAAAGTTTCCTTCACATGCTTTCTTTGCATAATGAATGCCTTACCCGCGGCTATCTTCTTCACCGCATCAATCTCCTGAAGGGCCTTGTGGGCTTCAGCCTTGGCATTTTGTGCGCTTTCGAACGCCTTCGCAAGCTCGGACTCTCGCGTCTTAGAGTCAAGCTCCAAGGACTCGTGTTTTTTGGCAAGAGCCTCGAGCTCTTGCTGCACCTCGCCTACCCGGGCTTCTTGCTTTTCTCGCTTAGTGCGCTCCTTGGCCGCTTTGTCTTCTACCTCGGATAGCGCCTTCTTCAGGGTCACCAATTCGGTCGTGGCCCCTGGCAAATTCATGATGATCCTATTATTTTGCAACCAAGTTTCTTTTAATATATAGACAAGGTATTACTTAACTTTGTTCTCTTCGAGCTGCCTCTTGGTAAGGCCGAGCTCTTCCTCGGACCGCTCAAGGTCCTGCTTCAGTGCAGCGACCTCCGCAGTACGTGCGGCAGCGGCCAGCAGGGAAGCCTGCACATGCACATAGACATATTCTGATTAGACTCATGTGTCATTATTTGATCCTCTATTCGGCCTTTCTTCGCGAACGCCAAACAGAGTATCAGGGGCTACTGTCTATGCGGTAATATTTTCCTATAATTTGATTGCTTACCTGAAAGCCTGTTAGGAGGCTGGCACAAGCTTCAGTTAGTCCGCTCTTGGCAGACTAAACCTTCTCGACCACCGCACTCATGATAATGCAGTGCTCTTCGTCGATGGAAGCGCCACGAAGCACTTCCAGCAAGTTGTCTGGTGCCTCTGGATGGACAAAGTCCACCGGCACGGGCGGCATGCCCCTCTTAACGGGGGGCCTCCTGCCGGAGTCCGGAACCACCAGAGGTTCCTGCGCAGTGTTCGGCTGGGGGCCGAACTTGGAGCCCATGGGAGTCTTGCTCCCTTTGCGCCTAGGGTCTGGAAGGTCGCCTCGAGGCGCCCCCAGGACTACCTCCCCTTGGCTCGGTGCCTTTTGAGACAAAACCTCGACGTTGTCCGTAGGGCAAGGGGTGGAGGCGGTCGGAAGTGAATCGCTATTCATATCCGACAAGTCCAAAGAAACGTCTGATGAAGATACGTCGATACGGGCTCGGGACGGACTGCATAATTATGTTTGGCATAAGGAGAAGCAGTGCAATAGAAACATATCAGGAATTACTATGGTATCTGGATGCTTACGACTTTGCCAGGGGCTTGTCCCTAGGTAACCACTCATCATCGCTGTAGGCGGCAGTCGTGGAGCAGTCCGGAAGGAGGGCCCTCTTCTTCTTGGACCCTTCGGCCTCCCCGGTTGGGGCGGCCTTCCTTTTCTTGTCTCCCTCGGCTGGGGGGGAGAGAACTTTCCTCCTCCTCCTCGTTTTCATGGGAGGAGTGCGCCTCGGAGTGTTCGGACGATGAGTCCGACACGACCTTGCGCCGGAGACCCTGTCGGGTCCCCGTGGCCTTCTTCGCTGGCACCTCGTAAGGCGTCGGGACCAGCATCGCCATTAGGAGGGCATCTGCTGGATCCTCGGGCAGGGGGGCTGGGCAATCGATCAGCTCCGCCGTCTCTACCCAGTCCTGTTAACGGCATGGAGGCTTAGATCCCGCACATGATTAAACTGGGGAAAATAAACACCCTATGAGATATAGGACACTTACCGGATTGGCGTGGCGCTTTGCGCAGAGTCCGCGGTCCTCGGTAAGGGGAGGAGGTACCTCGGCGCCCTTGAACAACACCTTCCAGACGTCCTTGTGCATCGTGTCGAAGAGCTCGCGCAGCGTTTGGTGCTCGGCCGGGTCAAACTCCCACAAATTGAATGCCCGTCGTTGACACGGGAGGATCCGGCGGAAGAGCATGACCTGGACCACATTGACAAGCTTGATTTTCTTGCTCGTCATGTTCCTGATGCATTTCTGGAGTCCGTTCATCTCCACCGATGAGCCCCAGGATAGACCCTTCTCTTTCCAGGAGGTGAGCCGCGTGGGGATTCCGGATCGGAATTCGGGGGCCGCCACCCAGTTGGTGTCACGCGGCTCGGTGATGTAGAACCACCCCGATTGCCACCCATTTATGGTCTCCACATAGGAGCCTTCGAACCAGGTGACATTAGGCATTTTGCCCACCATGGCGCCTCCACACTCCGCTTGCTGGCCGACCACCACCTTCGGTTTAACATTGAAGGTCTTCAACCATAGGCCGAAGTGGGGCCTGATGCGGAGGAAGGCCTCGCACATGACGATAAACGCCGAGATGTTGAGGATGAAGTTGGGGGCTAGATCGTGAAAATCCAGCCCGTAGTAGAACATGAGCCCGCGGACAAACGGGTGGAGGGGAAATCCCAGTCCGCGGACAATGTGGGTGAGGAAAACCACCCTCTCATGGGGTTCGGGCGTCGGGATGACCTGCCCCGCATCTGGCAGCCGGTGCGCAATGTCCGCGGCCAGATATCCGGCCTCCCGTAGCTTTGTGATGTTCTCCTCCGTGACGGAGGAGAGCATCCACTTTCCTCCCTCTCCGGACATGCTTGGAGTGGTTTGAGGAAAAAGACGTGAACTTGGGCGTTGGAGCTCGGGTGCGTGGTAATGGATAAGCAAGGAGGAAGAAGGCATGGGTAAAAAAGGGGGAATCTTTATCCCTTTATAAGGGCGGTGCGCCTCCCCACTTGCCTGATAAAATCGCTTACTCCCCAAGCGCCGTAATTGATGGCGCGGTTGGGTTACCCACACCCGTATTGATGAGAATCCCGTAATAAGGGGACACAATCTCTGCTTTGACAAGACGTGTCAAGAAAACTGCCTCGCAAAATGTGCGGTGCTGGTTGAGAAAAACGGTTTGAATAATGACCGGGCCATGGCATGATGTCATGCTGCTAAACGTGTCAGTAGATTAGATTTGTGGAAATATTATTCTCTCTGCAGTGGTATGTGGAGCTTGTTTTGCAGAGCCGGACACTATCCTTGTGTTCAAAATCTTCTATGGAGTATTCGGAGGAAGAACCCGCCTTGCAATGCCGAAGACAAATCTGTGCGCCGGACTCATCGTCATTGAAGCCTGGTTCAGGGGCTACTGAGGGAGTCCTGGATTAGGGGGTCTCCGGACAGCCGGACTATATCCTTTGGCCGGACTGTTGGACTATGAAGATACAAGATTGAAGACTTAGTCCCGTGTACAGATGGGACTCTCCTTAGCGTGGAAGGCAAGCTTGGCAATACGGATATGTAGATCTCCTTCCTTGTAACCGACTATGTGTAACCCTAGCCCCCTCCGGTGTCTATATAAACCAGAGGGTTTAGTCCGTAGGACAACAACAATCATACCATAGGCTAGCTTCAGGGTTAGCCTCTACGATCTCGTGGTAGATCAACTCTTGTAATACTCATATCGTCAAGATCAATCAAGCAAGAAGTAGGGTATTACCTCCATCGAGAGGGCCCGAACCTGGGTAAACATCATGTCCCCTGCCTCCTGTTACCATCCGCCTTAGACACACAGTTCGAGACCCCCTACCCAAGATCCGCCGGTTTTGACACCGACAGCAACGACTTCACCGACGATGACTTCTTCCCCGACCTCGACAACCTCTTCCTCAACGACATGGGCGACAACCTCAACGCCAATGGTGTTGCTCCCGTTGTACCGTATGTGTTTCCGTCCTTCCTGTTCGAAATCGTGGTAGAATTCATGTTTCTAGTCTGTGTCCTAGATTCAATCTGTTCATCTACTATGCTAGTCTGCATGATTACTTTAATCTCTGTTATAGCCGTCATGATTTATTTTGTGCTTATTCGGACTATATCTCGTAGTAACTTGCTCATATATTCAACTGGCGGAACGTCCCCTACAGCCACTCCCATTTCATGGACGGCATGGTCGATGCCTCCAAGGAGCCCTTCGTCTACTGCTATGAGTGCCCGGTGCCGTTTTGGGGCTCGCCGACGGACATCGTGCATCAGCTGACGCAGGCGTGTGGCGATCACTACTAGCCCTTGGCGAAGAACATCAAGTACAAGACGTGCTACCCGTTCACTGTGCTGGAGTCGCTGGAGGATCACCGCCACCTGCTAGTCTCGGAGGAGGACGGCAGCGTCGTCCTCTTGATCGTGGGCACTGGCGAGGCCCGCGCAGGCCGTCGCCCCGTCTCTGTAGTGTGCGTCGGGGGCAACGCCGCTGACGCTGACACTGACACGAGGCCGATGTACGGATGCGTGCTCACTATTACTACCCCTCGGAGGTACATGGGCGGCGACACTGGTTATGTCAAGCTGACTTGGACTCTGCCGAGCTGGGACCTTCCCGCCGATGTGGACATGGAAGACGCACGGTATTATTTGACCCCCAACAATGTGCACAGGGACTCCAAGGAGGTTCACCTGGACATCTGCATTATCAAGTTAAATGTTGATCATTAGTCTTCGCTCAATGTAATCCGCTGTCTAAGCATGTGGAGACTTCCATGCATGATCTTGCTCTATTGGAGTATCACGCATGAATAAAAGTGTATCCATTTATGGTTTAGTCTAGAATCTTCCATGTATGAATTTTTACTACAGTACTGGTGAAAGACTTATGATGAACCATTTCTTACATATCCTATGCCCCCTTCCAAGTCATGCTGATTTAATCCCTCCGTCTAGGTGTATAAGGGCATGGTTAATACTTAAATAGTATAGCCAACTGTTGACTATAAGAAAGTGCCATGTCATCTGTAGCCAACATGTATAACAATGGATACTCAAACACTAATTCTAGAAGATCATTTCTTGCAAAGCACAATAAGAGTTATTTCTTCACAAGTTTTGGATGCAGGTTGAACAGATGAACGCTTTTGTTTGCAAAAGATACTTTTTTATCTATTTCACCCGGATGTTTGTGAGCTCTAGAGATGAAATAATATCCGAACAGACCTATCGATACCCGTTACACATGAGATGACCCCCACATCCTTTGTCAAAATAAACAACTCCCCGATCAATGCATTTCACTCTTCCGTGCAACGCACGGGCACCTTACTATAGATTAGTACGACCAAAAATTGAACTAACATTATATATAGTGCGATAAATGATGATGCATGTCAACTAAAATTATATCATTGAAAACTATGTTCAAATATGAATCCAACGATATTGTTTTTGTTGACATGCACTAACATTTTTTCAGTTAAATCTTCAGTCAAATTCAATGGGGGATAAACCACGACCGATGTAGTACTAGTGTAGAGGGCGGCACTGCACGGGAGTCTCGCCCCGCTCATGGCGCGACAGTAAAGTCGTCATATCACAAAACTGCCTGGTAAAATAAACGGACAAGCAACCATCACATCCCTCCATCTTTTTTGCATTTCATCTCTCTGTATTTACTTTCTCCGGTTCACGCACACTCGATCCCTAGCTACTACTCCTAGTATCCCTACCTACTACTCCTAGGGCCAGTTCTTTTGGCGGCTTCCCCATCTTTTCCCATAAGACTAGTCACAGTGGAGAGTAACATTCAGGCGCCTCACTCATTTATTTGGGCTTCTAAACTACTACTAATAGTACCGCCGTCCTGGTTTATTCCTCACCATTGTAATTTATGCTAAATTTTGACCAAAGATTTAACCGATAAAATACATGCACTAACATTTCATTAGTTAAATTTATGATCAAAAATTTGACAAGAAATGGGAATGAATGCCAAGCACCGTGCCACCGTCACTCGGCCACAAACATTGAGATACCTGGTTTTTAAATTCTAGTAAATCAAAAACTCGTCTGAAATTCATGAAACTTGGCATGCTATCATGGAGCGGCATCAACATGGCATGGTAAAGTTTTTGTCCCATTTGGGACAGGTCTGGGTATATGCTTCTCACAAACTAGAGCTTCTCACAACAAGCATGATGATTTCGGTAGGGAACACCCCAACTTTGGGGGCGAAACGATATCCATTGCCTCTTATTGCTTTCAAATTTTTTTCTCGTGTCAACATATAACAACAGGAGTGTTGTGCTATTTTTTGTGATTTTTTGGGGTTTCTTTGGACATTTTTATGCATTAAGTGAGTTTTCAATGCATTTATGTGCATAATTCAAATTTAAACTACATGCACATGCTCCAGTGCATATAAATTGGTTGAAAAATCAAATCTTTGGTCCCTGGGTGCATGCTTAGGTCCCATGCAAGAAATGGGAATGAATGTCAAGCACCGTGCCACCATCACTCGGCCGCAAACATTGAGATACCTTGTTTTTAAATTCTAGTAAATCCAAAACTCGTCTGAAATTCATGAAACTTGGCATGCTATCATGGAGCAGCATCAACATGTCATGGTAAAGTTTTTGTCCCATTTGGGGCAGGTTTGGGTATATGCTTCTCGCAAACCAGAGCTTCTCACAACAAGCATGATGGTTTCGGTAGGGAACGCCCCAACTTTGCGGGCGAAACGATATCCATTGCCTCTTATTGATTTCAATTTGTTTTTCTCGTGTCAACATAGAACAACAGGAGTGTTGTGTTATTTTTGTGATTTTTCGGGGTTCGTTTGGACATTTTTATGCATTAAGTGAGTTTTCAATACATTTATGTGCATAGTTCAAATTTCAACTACATGCAGATGCTCCAATGCATATAAATTGGTTGAAAAATCAAATATTTGTCCTTGGGTGCATGCGTAGGTCCCATGCAAGAAATGGTAATGAATATCAAACACCCTACCACCGTCACTCGGCCGCAAACATTGAGATACCTGGTTTTTAAATTCTAGTACATCCAAAACTCGTCTGAAATTCATGAAACTTGGCATGCTATCATGGAGGGGCATCAACATGCCGTGGTAAAGTTTTTGTCCCATTTGGGGCAGGTTTGGGTATATGCTTCTCACACACCAAAGCTTCTCACAACAAGCATGATGGTTTCAGATAGAACACCCGTATGCAAAGTGAGAGCAGGATTTGTGCATCTCTTGAACACAAACGGTTGTTTTGGATGACCCGTGTGAACCACTAGTGGGGCGGCGTAGTACTATTCGATTTGACAGCGGGCGGCGCAGTTCCCGATACGGCTTTAATGCAGACTAGGGAGAGGGTAGCGGTTCCCGAAATGTTGGACGGCCAATGATGCACCCTCCTTCAATTAGCATCGTGTGAATGCATGTGGGAAGTAATGGGAGGACCCAGAAAAGAGGCAGCACGATGTGAATGCAACGTAGTTTTCACTCATATAAAGGCGCCCCTCCATTCCAATGCATCTATCACATCGTACGCACCTAAGCATTTGACTAAGCACCTACATTAATAAGCGCAAAAGTGCCCACTCCAGACCCATGGCAGCGATGCGCGCGAGCAGCCAGCGGTTGTGCCAGATGGTCCACGACGCCGGCCTGCGGCATGGCACCATGGATCGTCTCCATACGATGTTGGCGACCGGCTGGTGGATGGCCGCCGTCGATGTCAACTACTACTCTTAGTTGGACCAGATGATCGTTTGCAACACCAACAGGTTCACCATCGTCAAGAAGCTCGCGGACAACATCGCCGTACTCCTCCAACCCGCGTGCCGGGCTCCTCATTGCCAGCCACCCTAATCGGCCTCCATGGTCGGAACCTCTTTGAAGCACTGGTGGCCCTGCGATTGCCCGCAGACGCCACGAAGAATGTCCACCTGGAGGTCATGCTCGCCGCGAGGCGCCTTGCCCTGCAATAAACTGTCGACCTACACATCCATGTGTACGAACAAATCGTGTACATAGGTATCTACAAGGCCGGTGAGGACGCTACGATGTTGGCCTTCTTCAGCCGGCTGGAAGCCTTGGATGCCTTAGTTGAGAAGCACCTTGACCTCGCAACACAAGTCGCCGCTCCTTAGCCGCCGGTCGGTGGCCTGGCCGGCACACTGAGTTGAGGAGGAGAAGGTCGTACGTTGATGGATGCATCTTTCTTCTTGCCTCCTAACCACCAGTGCGATCGCATCATCGTGGCCTTAATTCTTATTTTGCTATTGCATTCTCATTCCAGTCAATACAGACATGTGCGATCCCTTTGCTCAATACAGACATGTCCATTCCAGTCTTATTTTGATTGGCTTGAATGAAGGTCTATCCCGCCTTTAGGCGCCGCAGCACGCTGTGCTCGCCGTTAGGCGCCGCGGCGTGCTCTGCTCGCGTCCGTTGGCACGCTCTGCTCGCGTCTGTCGATGCGATGGGCTTGTGGACAGCTTTTCCTTGCGTGTTCAACTGCTATATGCATATATATATATATATATATGGTTTCTCGCCGTTGAGGCGATCGTGGAGCGCTCTGCTCGCGTCCCTCCACGCGCGCTCTGCCAACGGTTGGGCGTGCGCACGAACATGTTGAGGGGCCCGTATGCATGCGGTTGCGCCGCGCGCGTTGCCACGCGATGCAGTTACGTGTGGCACGCTGGAGTTACGCGCTGCAAATTAGAACTGCCATCGGGGCCTGCCAGTATTCCTGGCCCTCCGACTTCCCCTTTAATTCTTGCAGCCATTATAACCTTAATCTCTTCAACGTTTCGATCGCGCCCCACAACACAACAAGCACACCCACGATGACACTTAGAGAGGGGATGTCCAGCGGCGCTCCAATGGAGTTCGGCGAGCATATAGTGGAGACCCACGCGAGAGAGATGGATCTCTCGGTGGTGTACACCATCGACCCAGCCATGGTGGACGACTACATCAACAGCGTTGAGCAGTTGCTTGCTGGAGACAAGTACAAGCTGGTTGGCATCGACCTCCAGTACACCGCCGGTCGTCCCGGCATATATCAGAAGGTTGCCGTCGCCCAGTTGTGTGTGCGCCATCATGTCCTCATCTACCACTACTGCATGGCCACAGAGCCTTGCGACCATTTCAACAGGTTTGTCAACAGCACTGACTACAAGTTCGCCATGGTGGATACCACCAACGATGTAAAAGCGCTCAGTGTTACGAGCTTGGCCTACAAGAATCTTGTCGAAATCCGTGACCACTACATGGTCTGGGGTAGCACGAAGAAGGACTCCCTTGTCGAACTCGCCTCGGCCATCATCGACCCCTACTACGAAAAGATGAAGCAAGATGCCCAGAGAACAAGTCTCGTATCCTGGCACAGGGACTAGAAGTGGCAACTGGATGAACCTCACCTCAGGTTTGCGGCCAAGAGCGTGTACACATGATACTAGATGCACAGGCGGATCGTTGACATGAGGAAGTGCCTCGTTACCCAAATCAACGAGCCCGGATCGAGCCACAAGCAGAGCAAGCAGCATCACAAGAAGTAGATGATGATCAGATGATCATTTATGCTAGTTAATCATGCATGTAATATATAATTTACTTTATTGGTGTGTGGAAATGTCATGTGTGTAGTAGCCACCTATGTAATTATGCATGTAATAGTTTACTTTGGTGTGTGCAAATGTGATGGTTGTAGTAGCCACCTATCTAAGTGGATGTTTAATTTGGTTATGCAAGCATGTCCTTATAAGTGTGTATACGTATATATGTTGTTGTTCTGTATGCAATCCCATCGCACAACACACACATCTTGTTAAGTTGAACCGTTTCTGTTCTCTTGTGTCAAAGCAAACAGTTCGTCTAAGTGAACCGCATGTCGTATATCGCACACACCTTCATCTAGTTGACCGTTTCTTTTGTGTTGCCTAATCACAAATAGTTCATCCGAGTGAACCGTATGTTGTACATCGCACACACCTTCATCTAGTTGACTGTTCCTTTTGTGTTGCCTAATCACAAATAGTTCATCCGAGTGAACCGTATGTTGTACATCGCACACACCTTCATCTGGCTGCCCGTTTCTTTTGTTCCTCCTCATCAAAAACGGTTAATTTAACTGAACCGTATGCCCTGAATCACACACACACAACTAAAATCTGAACCTGTTTGATGCATCCTCCATCGCAAACGTTTTGCACCTTTTTGACGGGTTTTTTACACCACCATTTGCGATTATGGCATCGCACACAATTTCGTCGAAGGGTCTCTGATCGTAGTGTCGCGTTAGCAGCATCCTGCAGTAGTGGGTATTCATAGTTTCCTTGGTCATGCTGGTTTCTATAGGAGATTTGTCAAAGACTTTTCTAAAATTTCTAGGCCTCTTACAAATCTTTTGCAAAAGGATATTCCTTTTTTATGATGATTGTTTAGAAGCCTTCGAAACACTCAAGAAAGCCTTAATTTCTGCACCTATTGTTCAACCACCTGATTGGAACTTGCCTTTTGAAATTATGTGCGATGCTAGTGATTATGTTGTTGGTGTTGTTCTAGGACAAAGAGTTGATAAGAAACTAAATGTTATTCACTACACAAGTAAAACTCTAGAGAGTGCACAATGAAATTATGCAACTAATAAAAAAGAATTTCTAGCAGTGGTGTTTGCTTGTGATAAATTTAGATCCTATATTGTGGATTCAAAAGTAATTGTGCACACTTATCATGCTGCAATAAAGTATCTTATGGAAAAGAAAGATGCCAAACCTAGGCTTATTCGATGGGTTCTTTTGCTACAAGAATTTGATTTGCATATCACTGATAGATAAGGAGCGGAGAACCCCGTGGCTGATAACCTGTCTAGGCTTGAGAATGTTCTTGATGATCCACTACCTATTAATGATAGTTTTCCTCATGAGCAATTAGTTGTAATAAATGTTTCTAATAGTACACCTTGGTATGCTGACTATGCTAATTATATTGTTGCTAAATATTTACCACCTAGTCTCACATACCAACAAAAGAAAAAATTCTTCTATGATTTAAGACATTACTTTTGGGATGACCCACATCTTTATAAAGAAGGAGTAGATGGTATTATTAGACGTTGTGTACCTGAGCATGAACAGGGACAAACCCTATGGAAATGTCACACTGAAGCTTATGGAGGACATCATGCGGGAGACAGAACTGCTCACAAGGTATTGCAATCTGGGTTTTATTGGCCTACTCTCTTCAAGGATGCTCGTAAGTTCGTCTTATCTTGTGATGAATATCAAAGAATAGGTAATATCGGTAAGCGTCAAGAAATTCCTATGAATTATTCACTTGCTATTGAACCAATTGATGTTTGGGGATTTGATTACATGGGACCTTTTCCTTCCTTTAATGGGTACACTCATATTTTGGTTGCTGTTGATTATGTTACTAAGTGGGTAGAAGCTATTCCAACTAGTAGTGGTGATCACAACACCTCTATTAAAATGCTTAAGGAAGTTATTTTCCCAAGGTTTGGAGTCCCTAGTGTCGGCGAGAACGAGACCTACGGGATCACGTGGATCCCTTCTACGGTTTGGCAGGGAAGAGGGGTAGTGCAAAGAGCAGATCTAATAATCAACACGATGGATTTTTACCCAGGTTCGGGCCGCTGAGAAGCGTAAAACCCTAGTCCTGCTTGAGTGCATATTCTGTGTTCTTGAGCTTCGGCTCGCTGCTCCGCTTGCAAACTAGACCGAGAGGTTCAAAAGTCTGAATCCTCCTCCAGTACGCCATAGGCCTCCTTTTATATGTCCAAGGGGCTGCCACAGTGGCACACAGGAGGTGTAAAGTAGCTATAGTGCCTATGTTTATCACCAGCGTCTTAGGACAAAATGCATTAAATGCGCTGCTTACGTGCCCCTCAGCTTTATCGGGGACGGGAGTAGAACCCGTCCCGTCCGTCGCCGCCCCTCTCCGTCTTGCCATGCTTCCAAGCCGACGAGGCATGCGGTGCCAGGTTGGCTAGCCATCTCCTGCGCTGGAGAGGTGGCAGGGTCTTCACGAAGATCAGCATGCCACCACGCAGAAACTTGCTAAGCTGGCAGGCCGGCCACTGCACTAGAGTGGTGACGGGGTGGCGGAGCCTTGCCGCAGTCTTGCCGATGTCCCCGGCAAGGATCTTGCCCAGGCCTCGCAGACGTCCTCGACGAGGATCTTGCTAGGTATTTCGTCTTTTGGCCTTTACAAAGATCTGCATGCCACTATGCGCGTGCCCCTGGGTCTTGGCCTTAACATTGTCGATGGTGTCAGAGCTCCCAGCCTCAAGGGTGGTGCTTTGGTTAGTGTTCTGTAAGTCATCCTAGTAAGGATATTGCTGGGGTCTCGCAAGCCGTCCCGGCAAGGATCTTGCCGGGGGTCCAGCTCGTCCTCTGTTCTCTGCTCTCTAGCTTGGCTGCTCCTCTTCAACTTGTATCTGTCCTTGATCACCCCCCTTCAGGCCTTGCCACGGTTGTGGCTACGACTGCATGTGCACAAGTATGGGGTGCTAAAGGGCCAAAACTTTAGTACACCGACAGGAGCCCCCGGGCCTGGGCCGCACACAAGTGCGAAGCGTCGTTAGGCCAGGCCCAAACAGTGCGCGGGTATGCGTGGTAGGGGATAACTGCTATACTCTTCTCGTCTTTCATGCTCGTAGCGGCCCGTGAATAGCCTTTATTCACGAGATGGTAATCGCCGTTTCGTGCTTCTCGCTACGCCCGCCTTTTTTGCCATGTACGCCGCAAGCATGGCGCGGGGTAGGTGGCGGACGCGCGGGATATGGGAAGGTGTGCCATGGCAGATACCCATGTGCCTTTGATTGGCACGGGGAGGGCGGTGGACGACCTCACTCGTTGCCAATGTCTTTAATGAGCCGGACTCGAAAGGTCCCTTCAGAGAAGGTATAGAACCAGCCCCCAGCCCTTCCTGCTTGGCTATAAAAGGGGAATCGAAAGGAGGAGGAGGGGCATCCTTTCGCGTATTCTCTTCTCCGTGTTCTTCATCAACCACCATGCCGAGAGGGCGTGGTCATGGTCGCCCCCGTGCAGAGGCGACGAGATATTCCTCTCGCCAGAGAGCCGCGGCGGTTAAGGAAGAGCCAGATGCTCAAGGCAGAGGCGCCGGACGGGATCGCGGTCGGCGACGTGGTCGAGGCAGAAGCGGACGCGGAAGGGGAGCACCTGCGGCACCGCCGTCTCCTCCCGCTTCGTCAAGCGGCCATGTCGGGGACGTGGCGCTGGAGTTCATCTTGTAGTAGCGTGAGCCTCCGCGTAGCCGTCTTCACCTTCTCAAGTTGTTCGCGAGGGTGCTGGAGGTTGACCAACCGTCGAGGTTGAGGCTTCACATGAAGGGATGTTGCAATGGCGACATGTGGGCGAACGTGGAGTGCGCCGTCCCTCATGTAATGCTACTTCATCGTGGTTGGAAAACCTTCGCACGCGCCCACTGCCTGATGAAGGGGCACATCCTTCGCTTCAAATTAGTGGAGACCGACCTGCTCTTCGTCAAGGTCTTTGGGTGCTTGGGAATCCGGTTAGGGTGCTGCGCGGAGAGCTAGACCGACGACGAAAGCTCCTCCTCGAGCGATAGCGACGAGGAGGAGACCGGTGGGGAGGACGACGGGGACGGGTCCGACTAAACGCCGGGCGCCCCGTCACTAGGCGACGCCGGCAACACCACCATCTGCACCTGGCCTTCTCCCCAGCAGAGCGGTTTGCCGGGGGGTAGTTCTTAGCGGTGGCTCCTCAAGCCAGCTCCTTGAATTCTCAAGGCTATCGCTTCTGGCGGCTGGCGCTGGAAGGCCGGAGAAGACAAAGAAGGCGGGTGGCGGGCCATCAAGTCGGAGTACGATGGCATCGACTCCTTTGTCGCGTATTGCCGGCCCGCTGCCCCATCTTTCGGCCTCTCCCCCGGCACCGTCATCACCAGCCCTCTTCTGGATGGCCGACGGGATGTTCTCTTGGTGTCTTCTGCCACGCGCACCTTGCCTAGGCACTCTTTTTCCCTCCCTCTATCTTGATCCGCTTCCTGAGGAGAGGGACAAGAAAGGTATTACGGGCATCTTATCTTTTTTTAGATCTTAAGCCTGCCGGCACCCGCCGAATTTGAACTTTGTAACCCCTTGCTTATGCTTACATTCCGTATGAATTGTACTTGTTAATCAACGTATTAATGAAGAAAAAGGGTGTTTGTTGGGTTCTTTTGTGCGTGAGTGAGGCTCACACCAAGGAACGGGTCCTTGTTATTATTATTTTTAAGTAAACAACCCCACCCGGCAACCAGCCTCGCCGTCCTCCCGCTTTATACCACCACTACGCTCACGCCTTTAGCGAAGGTAGGGGAAAAGTAGGATTAGGCCCTTCGCCCGTCCCCCTTCCATCACAACTACAACCAAATTCCAGCCCAAAAAGGGGTTTTGGTCATAGGAAGGAGGGAGCACGGTGGCATGGGATGGAAGTACGCAGCGGGGGAAAAAGGACTTATCTGAATCTGCTGCTCCCGGTTGTCACAGCCCTAGCATTAGCCTTGCTTGTCTTTGCATCATCATCTTGCATCATGATTAAATTCCATTTAAAGTTGAAATGGGGATTGCCTAAACCCTAGCATTAAAGGAATTCACTATTTTTCAGTAAATCCAAACGGCTTTAAAAAAATGTTCATCATTTATGGAAAATATTGTAAACAGTAGCCAGAGGTGATGCACATTTTTCCATGACATATTTGGGCTCTGAATTAAATCATACTCTACTTGAATTTGGGCACTTAAATACTATAAAATATTTAAAATGTCCAAATAATCCTAAACTGAAATGTTCCATGTTGGATATATTCCAAATAGTGGCCATGAGTAGTTTGGTGTTTTTTTAGTGTGCCTAAGTATTTTTAATAAAGCCATACACAATTACAGAAAATAGAGAAGAGAAATAAAATTAGGAAAAGAACAGAGGCTCACCTGGAACTTACCTGGCGCCCACCAAAGCCACCTGGTCGGCCCGGTTGGCCAGCCCAGCCCACCTACCTCGTCGCTCGTCGTCTTCCTCTGCCAGTAGGCAGAGCCGAAGACGCACGCACGCGCTGGGAGGCCTCCACCTCCTGCTTCCCGCCGCCTCCCCGACGTCGCTTTGGACGCTCTGGATGACGCCACGCGCACCCCCCCTGACCCCCTCGTCCTCTCCCCTCTCTCCCTGGACCTCTTTCCCCTCCTCTGCTCTCTCTCTCTCTTGTGGCAACCCGAACGGAGCCATTGCCACCGTCGCCGCTCGCCGCGTCCACCGATCTCCCCACGCCCCGCTAGCTATCCCACGAGCTCCGCCTCGCCTCCACGCACATCTACGCCAAACCGCAGGACCCCGGACGCCCTGAAGCCTTGTCCTGGAGCTCGTCTTCTCCGCACGGCCGCCGGACACCATCGACAAATTCGCCGCTTCCAGGTCTACCCCGAGCCCACTGAGCTGCACTTCGACCCCCCAGTGAGCCTCGCCAGTTTTCCCCTATTTCCCCAAGCTCGTTTGCCTCCCCTAGCTAGCCTAGCCACCGCGCCCGAGAGCGTCGCCGCGCCGGCCATGGCGCCGCCGTGGCCATAGCTGCTACAGCTCGCGGACGTGCATCCCATCGCACTCAGAGTGCTTCCAGGAGCCGAGCGCACCCATCCGCTAACCCTCCCACGCACTATAACGTCGAACCCGAGCTTGCCGAACTCCGGCCGCCGCCGCGAGCTCGTCTCCGGCGAGTATAGGCCACCCCAGCCACTGTCGTTTGCCCAGTTGGATGCGGTGCACCCTCAGCTAACCGTAGACGCAAACCACGCACAAAACTAAGCCCCGTAGCTGTTTTCCGGCGAGCTTCCGCCGCAGTTGAGGTCGCCGCCGGCCGAACTCCGGCGGGCTGACGTGGTCGCTTAGTTAGGTGCTAATCACCACTAATCTCTCCCTAACAGACACTGACAGTGGGCCCTGCTGCCTAATTAAGCCGCTAGTTAGATTTAAGTTAGATTAATTAACAAAACCAGCGGACCCACGCGTCAGGGTTGACTTGCCGACGTGGCCGTTGACCAGGCCCCACCTGTCATTGACACTGACAGCGCAGTGTGACAGACCAGTGGACCCCACTGGTCAGGTTTGACCTGGAGGCGCCCAGTTGACCTGCTGACATTAGGGTGATGACATGCTGACGCAACAACCCTTTTTCTGGAATTATTCTTATTCAGGAAATTCCAAAAATTAATGCAAACTTCTAAAATTCATATAAAATCAACCGTAGCTCCAAATCAAACAAATTATCTATGAAAGATGATCAGAAAAATCCAATCTATCCATCTGTACTGGTTTCATGCATGTTAGAGCAACCTAACCTTGCTGTATAGATGAAACATGATAATGCACTTATGTAAGTTCATAGTTAGGCTTGTATTTGAATCCTTGATTCAAATAAGCTCAAAACCTTCTGGTTGTAGTTGCACCAGCCCAACACACCCATTTTGCCATGTCTTGATTATGCACCATATTGTGCATTGCATTGATTGTGTTTCTTTCTCTATGTTGCCGGTATTTGTTTCCTCTAAGTAGACGTTGCTTCGACGATGTGATCGTTGACACTGATGAAGACCCAATGCTATCTTCAGAAGTGCCACGCAAGCAAAACCCCCTTGTTGATTCCGATTCAATCCCACTCTCTCGCTCCTGCTCTCTTTTACTTCATTAGGACAACAATGATTCAACTGTTACATGTTGCGGTAGTTGAACCCCTTATCCTCTGCATGACCTGTCATTGCCACAGTAAATAGATGAAACCCACTAGCATGAGTAGGAGTTGTTTGGGCCTTGATGTGCCTACTCATTCATGTTTGTTATCATGCATGCTACTGCTTAGAGTTGAGTTGGGTCTGATTCATCGGGGATGCATCGGAGGTGTGTAAACATGTCCTACTGTGTGTGAGCTAAGTGTGTGAACACGATTTGGTAAAGGTAGCGGTGAGAGGCCATGTAGGAGTACATGGTGGGTTGTCTCATTGAAGCCGTCCTTAGGAACTGAGTTATGTGTTTGTGATCCATGAAACAGTTACTACCACACATTTGGATCCTTAATTGACTCTCTCGGCTTCTTGATCACCCTTGTCCTCTGTCCAGGAGTTGCAAGTAGTTTCTGGTGTTTGTAGTATACTGGGGGGCCGTGCGCAGTGCTGACCTGAGGGGTGGGCTGTGTTGCGGTAGGCATGTAGCCGGGCATGCCGGGCGCCCGTTTGGTGTCTCGGAACCCTGTACACATCGTTCGGGGCCGTATGTGGAAACCTCGGCCGGACTCCCTGCGGATGGAACCTGAATAGGCGATAAACCTAGACTAGAGACTTGAGTGTTTAGGTAGGCCGTGGCCGACACCCTCGTTGGGCTTCCGCTTGAAGGTTGTCGAGTACATGTCGTGTAAACGGCGGTAAGTGGTGAGAGCGTGTGTGAAGAAGTACACCCCTGCAGGGTTAACATCATCTATTCGAATAGCCGTGTCCGCGGTAATGGACTTCTGGGTTGCCTATAACAGTTCATAGACAAGTGAAAGTGGATACTCTAAAAAGCGCAAGATAAGCGTGAGTGCTATGGATAGCGTTCTCGTAGGGAGACGGGAGCGGATCCATAGTGGTGTATTGACATGGTGAATATGTGGACTCGTCTGCGCCACCTCAAAAGAGTTACTTGCGGTCGTAGTTTAGGATAGCCACCGAGTCAAAGTTGGCTTGCTGCAGTCAAACTCCACCACCCCCTTTGTTGATACTGATGCATATGTAGCTAGTTCTGATGTAAGTCTTGTTTGGTACATTTGTACTCACGTTTTCCTATTTTATGTTTTGCAGAGAGACGTCAGTCTCGCTAGTAGTTCCGTGTGGACTTCGACGTTTAGCTTGATACCTCAGCTACGATCTTGTGCCCTCGGCAGGATCTGGTAAATAGTCAGGCTTCTCAGCCTTTTCATTTGTAGATGTCTGTACCCAGACATGTTAAGCTTCCGCATGTGCTTTGATTTGTATGCTCTGAATGTTGGGTCATGAGACCCATGTTTGTAATATCTCGCTCCTCGGAGCCTATTGAATAAATACTGGAGTCGTAGAGTTATGTTGTGATGCCATGTTGTATTTACACATATCGAGCATATTGTGTGTATGATTGAAATGCTTGCTATGTGTGGGATCCGACAAAATAGTTGTTTATCCTTGGCAGCCTCTCTTATGGGGAAATGTAGTCTAGTGCCTCCTTGAGCCATAGTAGTCCGCTACAGCCCGGTTCACCGGAGTCCTGCTAGCCCAACACTACTGCTCAGGACACTTGACTGGCCGGCATGTGTTCCACTTCGTTCCTGTGTCAGTCCCTACGGGGAAATGTCATGCGGTGACATCCGGAGTCCTGCCTAGCCTGCTACAGCCCGGGTTCCCGGAGTCCTGTTAGCCCAGTGCTACAGCCCGGATTCACACGCTACTGACCGACATGCTCGAAGTTGATTCATGTATGCATGTCCCCATGGGTTAGTGCTGCTTTGGGTTCACGACTAGCCATGTTGGCCCGGGTTCTTTGTCATATGGATGCTAGCGACACTATCATATACGTGAGCCAAAAGGCGCAAACGGTCCCGGGCCAGGTAAGGTGGCACCCGTGGGAATACCGTGTGTGTGGCCGCAAAGTGATATGATGTGTTACATGCTAGATCGGTGTGACTTAGGATCGGGGTCCTGACAGCATTGGTATCAGAGCCTGACTGCCTGTAGGATTACCAAGCCAAACTGGTCGAAGTTGTGTCTAGAAATACTTTAGTTATATAAGGGAATTGATTGTGGAAGGGAACGTAAGGCTCTTTTTACTCCTTTACCTCATGGCCTTATGATCTGAGTCAACCTCTTCTCTTCTACTGGGATTAAGAACTAGGCCTTCTCATCTATCTATCAGGATGACGTGTTACTAATCCATAGACTTATAGGACTGATGGATTCAAGCCCAGTTCAGTTTCTACTACTTCCATGTGTTCTCAGTTGATCTCAGAACATTGATATTGTGATGTTGAGTGGTTTTGCAAACTGTTGTGAATGTCTCAAAAAATTTTTGAGCATTTACAGCCGTTATGCTGTCCGAGTCATCCCAGGTGTCTAAGTAGTCTGATGCAACTGTAAATCCCTTCTTCCCGTTCTCGATGTTCTTTTGGGCCAGATTAAGCACACTACACGGTCTGTGAGGTACCTCGTTGCCTCGGCATATATGTTGGAGCTACTATTATGACTCTAGGTGTCTTATGAAACCATCTAGTAATCTATCCATGTTTTGTGTCCCCAGTGTGATGAATCTGGCCACTATTCTCGAAAGCATCCCGTGATGCCATTAGTAGTAGGTATTCTACTCCTGGGTTTTCGAACTCGTGATTCACCCTACTTCGTGTTGATAGTGTTTCTCGTACCTTTAGAATATTAGAAACCTTTGCGATAGCCCTCGAGGTCCGTGGTATTTCCTTCTTCCAAATACCATGAACCATCCTTGGCAGAAATTTGTTTGAATCAAAAGATCACAACCAGGGTGCTCTTGAGGAGTCCTCCATTCATATTGTGATTCTGCCGGTTCTTCCTTTCTGCATGGGTTATCCGGAAGAAATATGTTGAACTCGTTCGACATGCTAATCTATGCATCCACAACTCAGAAAGTTATATGTTCCTTGAGTTGTCCCTCTTCATTTGTATTCCAACCATCATCTACCAATTGATAGTCAGGAATAGTTGTGCATCCGTGTTATCCATGCTTATTATTCTTGTGGTCCATCAAGCCTTTCTAGTTCAGAATGACTAGGAGAAACAAACTCCAGTACCTCATCCATTTCTAGGATTGGGTCAAGGCAGTTGTGTTCCGCAGATCAAGTATTAATCCAGCTTTTGTTCTGTTCTACCTTGGAGTGTTACCATCTTTATATTAAGATTATCACGGGAATTGCACACCATCCTATGAACTCTTGATACAGTGATACTTCTCGCCATCATTATTCATTCCTCGGTTCCATGTTATTGTAACCGGAACGCCGACAAGTGAATCGTGATGTGTGAAATCTATACTCCTAACAACTTCGTTGCTTGGTAGTAAATGGACAATACTCTCATTCTTAGCGTGCTGGTTATGGAATCATCAGCCTAAGATTGATCGTGCTACCTAGTCCTTATTTCTGGTGCACTCTTCGATCAATGAGTTAGGATTTCAATCCCTTGCTTAATTGATCACATCATCTTGCCTCGGAAGCAAGATTGTTCTCGAGCTTAATAACATATTGGTGGTTCGTGATTTTCTGACTATCTTCTCGGAAGTATTACCAGGTTGTCCTCCTGACCCATATGTTGAGCTCGTGATCAAGTTGGTTTCTTGCAAACCACCCCTTCTCCAAGAATCTGTGTTGGATACCCCTGAGCTAGTCGGTTAAGCTAAACAACAACTTGGAGAGTTGGAAGATGAAAGTTTGTCCAACTTAGTTCATCACTAAGGGATACCCTTGTGTGTGTGTGCTGAAGAAGGATGATATCGTCATTGATTGATCCTCGTGATCAATTGTTGGATCTATTGTCTTGTCAAAACTTTGACTTGAGTATGGGCTATCGTCAAGTCAAATCAGAACCAACGATGTTCGTAATGTTGTCTTACTCGTGGTTGATTCCTCGAACATATACCATTACATCTTTTGGTCTGACCAATGCTATCACCGTATTCACATGATGGTGGAAGTCCAGTGATATGGAAATTCCGATGAGTTGTTGTTGAGCCCATCAGCAGCATTTTGTCTCCCCCATGATTCATGCTGAACATCAACCTAGTGTTGAAAATTTTATAAGCAATGCCTTCGTGTTCCGTTCATGAAGCATATGTTTGGATGAAAGTAGTGACTTCCTTTAGTTCACGTGCATTTGATGAAAGTTGCCGCCGTGAATTCGAGAAAGCTTGTTTTGCTTCCTTCGGAACCATCCCAAGTCAGTCACGCATATGTGCGAAGTACTGTATGGTTTGATAGGTTGGCCGCCTCCATTCTATATGTGTTCCTAGCACACCAAGCCACTGACTGATTTGTTCAAGGAGAAGAAGTTCCTTCTTAAGAGCTAATCATGACTTATGCAAGGACTTCGATATCCGCAATG
Organism: Aegilops umbellulata; assembly: GCA_032464435.1. NCBI lineage: Eukaryota > Viridiplantae > Streptophyta > Magnoliopsida > Poales > Poaceae > Aegilops > Aegilops umbellulata. The sequence continues at coordinate 362,769,583 of CP136057.1, forward strand.
ATGGTCCCCAACCTGAACTCGGTAGTGTTTCATTATAAGACTACTATGTGGTCATGCTTGTCTGGGACAGCATGTTCACATGCTTGTAGCAGAACCGGCTCATGTTTTGGAGCTTACTACCGTAGTTCATTTCCCCGGGAATCTCGCAACGTCATCTCGTCGATTTGTGTTGCAAGCTTTCATTTTTCTTTCCCGGCCCGATGAGTCTGGATTATTCTGACACCAACCAGATCTGAATCCCAGGCAGATATGATGGTTGGAATGCTTCTCAAGGACTATAATATTGGTCTCTCTGTACCCGGTAAAGTGGATGTTGTGGCCAACACACCCAACCGGAAGACTTATTGTTGTAGTATCTTGATTGAGAAAGTTGGCCACCTCCCCATAAGGATCTCGTATAATTTATTCCAATAGTTGTTCCTTATGGATTTTTGTGCTTCTGAAATCCGACCTTTACTTGATGGCCATGTTGATGCTTTTAAGCACTGACCGTGGTACCTAGTACATCAAGGAGAACATTAGAAGCGGAGTGCTAAATGTCTCTCGGTCGATCATCCAGATTTGCTTCTCTGGCATGGCTAAGGAAAAATCTGAGAAGGTGTTATCTTCCTTTGCATCTGCATCGTCCATCACTATTCATCATGGTAGTATGTTGTGTTGCCAGGATCCTTGACACGGATGTTGGTAGAACCTTGATGAATATGGCAATGCTCAAGTTCTTGAGAGCACGCACAAGAAAAATCATCCATTGCGTTGTCTTCAACTAGGTAGTCCACATCATCCATCCTAGTTCAAGTATGCCATTTCCTCGAGCTCTTTCAAACGACCAATTGTAAATTTCCTTAAGTTGGTATGAAGAGCTCCAATGATCTATGGATCAAAAGTAATTCTTTTTGCCACTTAAGGGAACAGCTCAATGAGTCACTTTTCCCAAGGTGCCCCATTACAGAATCCTGGCAATTATTTCCTCACCACCTTGACACCATCCACCATCTCTCTAAGCGTGGAATTGATGCCCACCAAATCAAACCTCGTTGTTTGTTCTTTCATCCCTCTCGATGTGTTTTGTGTCTCAACTCGAGATGTTCCTACATCCCATTCCGTGAGTTGATCATGTTTTACTTGATCTTCGTGAAGATCGAATCATGTAGAGCCTCCCTCTCTTTCTATTGTCGTGTTGGATGGAGTTCTCAAAGCAAGATGTCAAAATCATGATGATGATCGTGTCAACGTTCCTATGAAGTGCAACCTGGATAGTGAAGATCGTGTTAGTTTGTGCCCTCTCTGTCTTCTTACCTCACGTCTTGAATCTCGGGATGAGATTCTTGTTTAGTGGGGGTGAGTTGTCACAGCCCTAGCATTAGCCTTGCTTGTCTTTGCATCATCATCTTGCATCATGATTAAATTCCATTTAAAGTTGAAATGGGGATTGCCTAAACCCTAGCATTAAAGGAATTCACTAGGTTCACCTAAAATATTTTCAGTAAGTCCAAACGGCTTTAAAAAATGTTCATCATTTATGGAAAATACTGTAAACAGTAGCTAGAGGTGATGCACATTTTTCCATGACATATTTGGGCTCTGAATTAGATCATACTCTATTTGAATTTGGGCACTTAAATACTATAAAATATTTAAAATGTCCAAATAATCCTAAACTGAAATGTTCCATGTTGGATATATTCCAAATAGTGGCAGAGCAGTTTGGTGTTTTTTTAGTGTGACTAAGTATTTTTAATAAAGCCAAACACAATTATAGAAAATAGAAAAGAGAAATAAAATTAGGAAAAGAACAGAGGCTCACCTGGAACTTACCTGGCGCCCACCAAAGCCACCTGGTCGGCCCGGTAGGCTAGCCCAGCCCACCTACCACGTCGCTCGTCGTTTTCCTCTGCCAGTAGGCAGAGGCGAAGACGCACGCGCGCGCTGGGGGGCCTCCACCTCCTGCTTCTCGCCGCCTCCCCGACGTCGCTCTGGACGCTCTAGACGACGCCACGCGCACCCCCCGACCTCTCGTCCTCTCCCCTCTCTCCCTGGACCTCTTTCCCCTCCTCTGCTCTCTCTCACGGCAACCCGAACGGAGCCGTTGCCACCGTCGCCACTCGCCCCGTCCACCGATCTCCCCACGCCCAGCTAGCTATCCCACGAGCTCCGCCTCGCCTCCACGCACATCTACGCCAAACCGCAGGACCCCGGATGCCCTGAAGCCTCGTCCTCGAGCTCGTCTTCTCCGCACGGCCGCCGGACTCCATCGACAAATTCGCCGCTTCCAGATCGACCCCGAGCCCACTGAGCTGCGCTTCGACCCCCTAGTGAGCCTCGCCGTTTTTCCCCTCTCTCCCCAAGCTCGTTTGCCTCCCCTAGCTAGCCTAGCCGCCGCGCCCGAGAGCTTCGCCCCGCCGGTCATGGCCCCGCCGTGGCCATAGCTGCTACAGCTCGCGGACGTGCATCCCGTCGCACTCAGAGTGCTTCTAGGAGCCGAGCGCACCCATCCGCTAACCCTCCCGCGCGCTATAACACCGAACCCGAGCTTGCAGAATTCCGGTCGCCGCCGCGAGCTCGTCTCCGGCGAGTATAGGCCACCCCAGCCACTGTCGTTCACCTAGTTGGATGCGGCGCACCCTCAGCTAACCGTAGACGCAAACCACGCACAAAACTGAACCCCGTAGCTATTTTTCGGCGAGCTTCCACCGTAGTTGAGGTCGCCGCCGGCCGAACTCCGGCGGGCTAATGTGGTCGCTTAGTTAGGCGCTAATCACCACTAATCCCTCCCTAACAGACACTAACAGTGGGCCCTGCTGCCTAATTAAGCCGCTAGTTAGATTTAAGTTAGATTAATTAACAAAACCAGCGGACCCACGCGTCAGGGCTGACTTGCTGACGTGGCCGTTGACCACACCCCACCTGTCATTGACACTGACAGCGCAGTGTGACTGACCAGTGGACCCCATTGGTCTGGTTTGACCTGGAGGCGCCCAGTTGACCTGCTGACATCAGGGTGATGTCATGCTGACGCAACGACCCTTTTTCTGGAATTATTCTTATTCAGGAAATTCCAGAAATTAATGCAAACTTCTAAAATTCATATAAAATCAACCGTAGCACCGAATCAAACAAATTATATATGAAAGATGATCAGGAAAATCCAATCTATCCGTCTGTACTGGTTTCATGCATGTTAGAGCAACCTTACCTTTCTGTATAGATGAAACATGATAATGCACTTATGTAAGTTCATAGTTAGGCTTGTATTTGAATCCTTGATTCAAATAAGCTCAAAACCTTCTGGTTGTAGTTGCACTAGCCCAACACACCCATTTTTCCATGTCTTGATTATGCATCATATTGTGCATTGCATTGATTGTGTTTCTTTCTCTATGTTGCCGGTATTTGTTTCCTCTGAGTAGACGTTGCTTCGACGATGTGATCGTTGACACTGATGAAGACCCAATGCTATCTTCAGAAGTGCCACGCAAGCAAAACCCCCTTGTTGATTCCGATTCAATCCCACTCTCTCGCTCCTGCTCTCTTTTACTTCATTAGGACAACAACGATTCAACTGTTACATGTTGCGGTAGTTGAACCCCTTATCCTTTGCATGACCTGTCATTGCCACAGTAAATAGATGAAACCCACTAGCATGAGTAGGAGTTGTTTGAGCCTTGATGTGCCTACTCATTCATGTTTGTTGTCATGCCTGCTACTGCTTAGAGTTGAGCCGGGTCTGATTCATCGGGGATGCATCGGAGGTGTGTAAACATGTCCTACTGTGTGTGTGAGCTAAGTGTGTGAACACGATTTGGTAAAGGTAGCGGTGAGAGGCCATGTAGGAGTACATGGTGGGTTGTCTCATTGAAGCTGTCCTTAGGAACTGAGTTATGTGTTTGTGATCCATGAAATAGTTACTACCACACATTTGGATCCTTAATTGACTCTCTCGGCTTCTTGATCACCCTTGTCCTCTGTCCAGGAGTTGCAAGTAGTTTCTGGTGTTTGTAGTATGCTGGGGGCCGTGCGCAGCGCTGACCTGAGGGGTGGGCTGTGTTTCGATAGGCACGTGGCCGGGCATGCCAGGCGCCCGTTTGGTGTCTCGGAACCCTGTACACATCGTTCGGGGCCGTATGTGGAAACCTCGGCCGGACTCCCTGTGGTTGGAACCTGAATAGGCGATAAACCTGGACTAGAGACTTGAGTGTTTAGGTAGGCCGTGGCCGACACCCTCGTTGGGCTTCCGCTTGAAGGTTGCCAAGTACATGTCGTGTAAACGGCGGTAAGTGGTGAGAGCATGTGTGAAGAAGTACACCCCTGCAGGGTTAACATCATCTATTCGAATAGCTGTGTCCGCGGTAATGGACTTCTGGGTTGCCTATAACAGTTCATAGACAAGTGAAAGTGGATACTCTAAAAAGCGCAAGATAAGCGTGAGTGCTATGGATAGCGTTCTCGTAGGGAGACGGGAGCAGATCCATAGTGGTGTATTGACATGGTGAATATGTGGACTCGTCTGCGCCACCTCAAAAGAGTTACTTGCGGTCGTAGTTCAGGATAGCCACCGAGTCAAAGTTGGCTTGCTGCAGTCAAACTCCACCACCCCTTTGTTGATACTGATGCATATGTAGCTAGTTCTGATGTATGTCTTGCTGGGTACATTTGTACTCATGTTTGCCTATTTTATGTTTTGCAGAGAGACGTCAGTCTCGCTAGTAGTTCCATGTGGACTTCGACGTTTAGCTTGATACCTTAGCTACGATCTTGTGCCCTCGGCAGGATCTGGTAGATATTCAGGCTTCTCAGCCTTTTTCATTTGTAGATGTCTGTACCCAGATATGTTAAGCTTCCGCATGTGCTTTGACTTGTATGCTCTGAATGTTGGGTCATGAGACCCATGTTTGTAATATCTCGCTCCTCGGAGCCTATTGAATAAATACTGGAGTCGTAGAGTTATGTTGTGATGCCATGTTGTATTTACACATATCGAGCATATTGTGTGTATGATTGAAATGCTTGCTATGTGTGGGATCCGACAATCTAGTTGTTTATCCTTGGCAGCCTCTCTTATGGGGAAATGTAGTCTAGTGCCTCCTTGAGCCATAGTAGTCCGCTACAGCCCGGTTCACCGGAGTCCTGCTAGCCCAGCACTACTGCTCAGGACACTTGACTGGCTGGCATGTGTTCCACTTCGTTCTTGTATCTGTCCCTTCAGGGAAATGTCACGCGGTGACATCCGTAGTCCTGCCTAGCCTGCTACAGCCCGGGTTCTCGGAGTCCTGTTAGCCCAGTGCTACAGCCCAGATTCACACGCTGCTGACCGACATGCTCGAAGTTGATTCATGTATGCCTGTCCCCATGGGTTAGTGCCGCTTTGGGTTCACGACTAGCCATGTCGGCCTAGGTTCTTTGTCATATGGATGCTAGCGACACTATCATATACGTGAGCCAAAAGGCGCAAACGGTCCCGGGCCAGGTAAGGTGGCACCCGTGGGAATACCGTGCGTGTGGCCGCAAAGTGATATGATGTGTTACATGCTAGATCGGTGTGACTTAGGATCGGGGTCCTGACACCAGTAGCCTTGGCTTGCCGGGGTCGGGGTGTCAGTTCGTTTCCTTTCCTTCAAAAAGTTCCGCTGAAGCGCCCGTGTAGCCTGCAAACCAAAGAGGACTGGAAGGGACAAAAAGACATGCACACTCGACCTCTATGCTAGGGGTTAGTTGCCGCTAAGCACTATCAACCCTACCAGAGAGAGACTCAACCTAACATCCATGCCAATTCTAAGGGCGCCAGCACTTCGTTTATTCAGCTGTTGCTTAGGGTTTGCGCCTGGCTTTGTACAAAGGGTTACATGCCTTATCAGCAAGGCTTGTACAAAAGGTGGTCTACCAGGGGGCCCGGCAACCACGCCTTACGGGTAAAACTTGCGAAGATGTTCCAGGAGTTGCTCACTGGGATACCATCTTCGGTCTCCAGGTGGACTGCGTCGGGCCTAGTGACTCGTATCACTCGGTAAGGGCCTTCCCACTTTGGCGTCAATTTGTTGGAATTCTTGGCCGACTGAACGCGCCGAAGAACAAGGTCGCCTTCCTCAAAGCTTCGGGCATGAACCTTGCGGCTATGGTAGCGGCGCAAGGCTTGCTGGTATCATGCAGCTCGCACAGCAGCTTGAAGACGATTTTCCTCAAGGAGCATAACATCATCTTGCCGCAACTGCTCTTGCTCAAGCTCATTATAAGCGAGCACTCGAGATGATCCGTATGTGAGTTCAAAAGATTTTAAAGTTAGTGGGATGTGTTCGGAAACAAAACACAATACCCCATACAAAACTTAATCCCGTTCATAAAAAAGACGAACTCGGGTCGGATTCGTTTTCGCGCAGAAAACAGATCCGAAAAGTGATGCTCCCATCGGAAGGTTCCCGGAGTTTGGACGGTCGAGTCGAGCTGAAATTTTGAGGGGTGGTAGATATAGGAATTCCGCAGCCGATCAATGGTTGGATCTTCCAAAGGACGTCCGAGCTTGAAGCTGGACACCACGCCCTAAACTTGTCCAGATTCTCGTCCAGATTTGACAGGGCTCCGGTATATCGCGGATTGCCAGAGATTTCTCCATCAGAACTCAACAAAAGTTTCCAGGGTTGTTGTAGACTCAATTCCCCACAATTCCACCAAAGCAATTGTTAAAATGACACTTGAGGAGGCGGTGGCGGCGGACACAAGTTTGTTGTCCAGAAAAACAGCCCGGTCGCCCGAGGGCAATGTTGACATTAAGCCTCCGGGCTCCCTGGAAGATTCCTCCATGATCTTGATAGAGATTGGAGTTGATGTTGATGAAGGCCCTCATCCGAACATGACGATCGTAGGTAGGGCGCAATCCTTGGTCGAACCAAGGTGACCAGTCGAGCTGGTGATGAAGATGCCGAAGTCGCAGTCGATTTGCAGGCGAGCCATCGACCTTTTGCCGAACACACAGCGGAACTCTCAATGAAAGCACCAATGTCGGTGTCAAAACCGGCAGATCTCGGGTAGGGGGTCCCAAGCTATGAGTCATGGATCGATGGGTAACAGGACACGGGGGACACGATGTTTACCCAGGTTCGGGCCCTCTCTATGAAGGTAATACCCTACTTCCTGCTTGATTGATCTTGATGATATGAGTATTACAAGAGTTGATCTACCACGAGATCGTAGAGGCTAAACCCTAGAAGCTAGCCTATGGTTATGATTGTGTATGAGATTGTCTATCGACTAGCCTGGCCTCGGTTTATATAATGCACCAGAGGCCTAGGATAACAAGAGTCCTAGCCGAATACGCCGGTGGGGAGGAGTCCTTGTCTTGATCGCCAAGTCTTGTGGAATCTTCCTTGTATGCAGCAACTGTCCGAACTGGCCCATGAGTATACGGCCATGGGGGTCCTCGGCCCAATCTAACAGATCGGGAGATGACGTGGTGAGTACCCCCTAGTCCAGGACACCGTCAGTAGCCCCCTGAACCGGTCTTCAAGTTAGGGACGCTCCTCGATTCTTTTGAGTAGTTCTTCATCTTCGGTCGTCGGTGTTGAAAACTAGTTCAACAAATCTTCTCATCTTCGATCTTGACGATCGCCAAAGTGAATCCGAAGAGTTTACACGTTGGGTATCCGAGGAGCCCCCTTAAGTTTCTGGACTTTATCAATGCCTTGTTATTTTTATGCCGCACCTCGGGTTTGAATTTGTTCCCGGGCGGCAGTGTCCTCTTGCGTCCAAGCCCCAACGCTAGACTGCATTCGAGGTATCCTTTGCAGCCAAGCACCAATGTCGGACTGTGTCCAAGCTCCAACGCCGGACTGTATCCGAGCTCCAATGTCGGACTATATCCGAGGTGTCGAAAATGCCCTCTATGGAGTCAGCCATTTAAATCTGAGCTTTATGCCGGACTACCTCCAAGGTGGTGCACCACCTCGGGCTTGGGCTGATTGTTTACCTATTTTATTTCCGATGCGTGTAAAATTATTCGCAGTCAACATGTATAACTAGTAGCCCTCAAGGTGTGTGTCGGTCTAGAACCCGAGATGCACCTGAAGGAAAACATGAAACCGCTGATCCTAGTAGCCCCTAAGACTCAGGCCGATGCGTGAAATCGGCCTAAGGATTAACTCCTAGCTCGGTAGCACACGTAGGAATAGAAACGCAGTGTAATATATTAGAGATAATAGTAATTGGCGAACGGGCCCTTGAGAGAGCGTCTTCAAAAGTTGCCATAATATATTTAGCTTGATGCCAGATAGGTCCAAGTGGTACCTATTGTTATCCGAAGACACGTTTGCCCATAGTTCAGTCAAGCCGAACACTGAGCCCTTTGAATTTTCTGCATTGAATAGGCAATTCAGTAGCCCCCGAGACACTGGTCAGGTGGCAACACCAGATCAGGGGATCGATGTGCCCCTTTAATATTTGTAAATAATGAGCGCAAAGCCCAGTAGCCCCCGAGCCTTAATGTGGGCACGGGTGGCCGAATTAAGGATCGATATCCAGAGTAAAATCATAGATTATGTGTAATGATTCTATGTATCCAAGTACTTTACATCATTATTTTGACTCCATTGTGACCGTTTATCAGTTGAAAGTGGCCCATCGTCGGCTTCTACTCCTTGGTAGATACTACGTAGGGTGTTTCCGCAATAACAAATCAACCCTGAGTCGATGTCTCGGTGCCCGAAGGTGGTTGTGTTAGCAGAAACGAGGCAATCAGATATGCGGGCTTTAAAACTTTCGCTTAGTCATAGGAGCTTTATACTGGGGAAGCTAGCTATGAGCCCCTGGTTAGTGTTCGGTGACAGTCGAGGTCAAGCCATAAACACTTCGGCCAATGTTATGAACGGCCCGTCATTTAACATAGTCATTGGATCGCTGACCAGTTTACGCCTATTGTGACAGTCAGTTTTCGGCTTTCTCCATTGAGGTGCTTGACCATGCGAGCTGGAAGCACAATCACAGTGGTTCTCCCTTTGCACACCTAGTCGAACAAAGTGGAACGTAGGAGGCAAGCACAGGAGCCGGGCAACCCAACTATTGACCGAAGACACAATTCGAAACCGATGCATATATAGCAATATCCGATAATGTTTTTGCCGAATCCCTGAAGGCGACCGACGTTGCACTGCGAGACTAATGCTAGAAACGCTCAAATAGTTTAAAAGTGCCATAGGCTCAAAAAGCCAAAAAACTTATGCAAAAGTTTAATGTCCGAACTAGATCAAGTGTTCGGTGCCAATCCGAAAATTGGACTTTAGAAGAAAAAAAGTGCTTCTGTCGTGCTTTAACATGACACATCCTATCTCAAGACTTCAAGCGGGTCAGCCTACGGCTTCGACCTCCTATCCCGAAGGCGGAGTACTTCTCATTAGGCCAGTTTAGCAAACTAAACTCTAGTGGTTTTGGGAGAGAAATTAGGCTCCCCGGCTAGCGACCACACACTCGTGTCGAAAAAAGGAGTGATAAATATTAATAATAATAATAATAACTTTGCAACGACTAAGAAGAAAAACACTTATTATAAAACGGCTCAAATAAACTTAAGAGCCCCCAAGTGACTTGGGTAAAAGAATGATTGTATGTATTGAAGTACTCATATCATATCTATGTTCACCCGAACTTTAAACGCGTCTTAACTGACCGTCGGCTTCTCCCTCTTCGGTCAAGGATCGAAAAGTGTTATGTACTCCACCTGTCGAGAATATCGACAGTGTTTCCAATAACCAGGCAATCAGGCCATAAGGCTGTAACAGACAAGGCGCGCTCAGGGAACTTATGCTATATTGCTGACGAAGTGTAAGAAGCATCTTCGAAGAAAATAGTACCCCCACCGATACCTTTCTTCGGTGCTCATTGTTACTATGAGACTTGTCCAATAGATTTCTTGTACTCATGAGTTCCGTTGTGTGCCAACCATCATTAATAACAATAAGAGCGCTAGCTTTCGGCTTCACCCAGTCTGAGGTCCGGCTCGGATGACCCGATCGTGACAATCGCAGAGGTGCTCCCTTTACTCCCTAGCCGAACAATCGGGAACGTAGGGGTAAACACAGGAGCGAGGCAACCTAGCTTGCAAATCGCTTAAGTCAATATGGTGCATATTGTGGCATAATACATGAACAAGGAACGAAGCCGTACAAGTATAATCATATGCAAGAGGAAAAGCTTCATAAATGAAGCCCCCAAGTAAACGGGGTATTTGAATTTGTGTGTCACAAACAAAGTTATGACAAGGAAATTTTTTACAAGCAACTTTTTCCAAAAAATTATAATGCTTGGTCGAACCGAACACAAGTTAAAAATTTAAAACTTTGAGCATGAAGGCAACTTAGCTGGTTAATGTGTTCGGTATTGATGACGCGGTCCGAGCTTGATGCGGGACAAGGTTCCATCCCCCAAGCCATTCCCGAGGTGGCGGAGCAAAGAGCTCGGCACTCCGAAGTGGTGACATAGCATGGTCAATGCAGGCCGGCAGAGTGATGCCGAAGTCCCCGGCATGGGGTAATGAAGTGTTGACGAAGCCCCTCGTCCAGCCAAGGTGACGTGGTATGTCAGTATGCCGAGTTGACGATACTGCCCAACCCGGATCATTTTTATGTGCACAAAAAATAGTGCAAACCGGAGATAATAGTAATGATAATGAAAAAATCATTGCATAATTAATAATTTATGCAAAGTGAGTAATAAAAGAAATATGGCCTGGCGCCAAAGTCAATGTCGATGCAGGGCGTCGGCGTGATGCGGTAAAGGCATGACAAAGCCTGAATTCACAGGTCGGTCCGAGTTTCGGATGCGGCGTTCGCCGGACTATGTACGGAAACTGACCGAACCACCATGCGACCTCGTTAATGCGGCCACCATTTGATAGACCTGTGCATATATGATGGATAAACCAGAGTAATAATTCCTTGGGAAAAATGAACCCAAACAAGCAAAAAATACTAGGATTAATAGCACCTGATTTGTTTGTTGTAGCAATCCGAAGAAAGGTGATTCCCAAAATTGGGACTCGATCCGCACACCCATTGCCTGATGGGTGATAAAGCGATGACATGGCGATGCTGGTAAAGGTTAGCTCGCAGAGGCAAAGCCCTCGGTCCAGCTAATGTGATGGAGCTGGTCGGCTAGTGACGCCGAATTCTCCGGAGTATAGGTTGATGAAGAGATGGCGAAGCCCCCGGTCCAGCCGAGATGTCGAAGCCTCGATGTCAGCCGATGAGTCGACGTAGCTCGGCATGATGGACACCGTCTTGAAGGAGCAACGGCGCGGCCCTGCCGATGCAGGTCGTGATGTGGTCAATGCCGGCTTGATGAAGTGACCGTGCGGCGATGCCGGTGTGCCTGCTCCGTGTAATCCATGGGGCGGCGATGTTGGTGATGATTTATCCTTTGCGATGCCGAACTCTTTTTCGGCTTGCCGAGATGATGATCCGAAGAAGTTGAGCTCGGCTCAACAAAGTGACGACGTGTCTAGCGCAGGTCGGCAGCCGTGGAGCAATATTGCCGGACTGGTTTGACACCAGCATGATGTTGAAGATCATGTTCAAAAGATTTTAAAGTTAGTGGGATGTGTTCAGGAATAAAACACAACACCCCATACAAAACTTCCTTCAAAAAGGATGTCTGAAATCCCGTTCATAAAAAAGACGAACTCGGGTCGGATTCGTTTTCGCGCAGAAAACAGATCCGAAAAGTGATGCACTAATCGGAAGGTTCCCGGAGTTTGGACGGTCGAATCGAGCTGAAATTTTGAGGGGTGGTAGATATAGGAATTCCGCAGCTGATCAATGGTTGGATCTTCCAAAGGACGTCCGAGCTTGAAGCTGGACACCACGCCCTAAACTTGTCCAGATTCTCGTCCAGATTTGACAGGGCTCCGGTATATCGCGGATTGCCAGAGATTTCTCCATCAGAACTCAACAAAAGTTTCCAGGGTTGTTGTAGACTCAATTCCCCACAATTCCACCAAAGCAATTGTTAAAATGACACTTGAGGAGGCGGTGGCGGCGGACACAAGTTTGTTGTCCAGAAAAACAGCCCGGTCGCCCGAGGGCAATGTTGACATTAAGCCTCCGGGCTCCCTGGAAGATTCCTCCATGATCTTGATAGAGATTGGAGTTGATGTTGATGAAGGCCCTCATCCGAACATGACGATCGTAGGTAGGGCGCAATCCTTGGTCGAACCAAGGTGACCAGTCGAGCTGGTGATGAAGATGCCGAAGTCGCAGTCGATCTGCAGGCGAGCCATCGACCTTTTGCCGAACACACAGCGGAACTCTCAATGAAAGCACCAATATTGGTGTCAAAACTGGCAGATCTCGGGTAGGGGGTCCCAAGCTATGGGTCATGGATCGATGGGTAACAGGACACGGGGGACACAATGTTTACCCAGGTTCGGGCCCTCTCTATGAAGGTAATACCCTACTTCCTGCTTGATTGATCTTGATGATATGAGTATTACAAGAGTTGATCTACCACGAGATCGTAGAGGCTAAACCCTAGAAGCTAGCCTATGGTTATGATTGTGTATGAGATTGTCTATCGACTAGCCTGGCCTCGGTTTATATAATGCACCAGAGGCCTAGGATAACAAGAGTCCTAGCCGAATACGCCGGTGGGGAGGAGTCCTTGTCTTGATCGCCAAGTCTTGTGGAATCTTCCTTGTATGCGGCAACTGTCCGAACTGGCCCATGAGTATACGGCCATGAGGGTCCTCGGCCCAATCTAACAGATCAGGAGATGACGTGGTGAGTACCCCCTAGTCCAGGACACCGTTAGTAGCCCCCTGAACCGGTCTTCAAGTTAGGGACGCTCCTCGATTCTTCTGAGCTGTTCTTCATCTTCGTTCATCGGTGTTGAAAACTGGTTCAACAAATCTTCTCATCTTCGATCTTGACGATCGCCAAAGTGAATCCGAAGAGTTTACACGTTGGGTGTCCGAGGAGCCCCCTTAAGTTTCCGGCCTTTATCAATGCCTTGTTATTTTTATGCCGCACCTCGGGTTTGAAGTTGTTCCCGGGCTGCAATGTCCTCTTGCGTCCAAGCCCCAACGCTGGACTGCATTCGAGGTATCCTTTGCAGCCAAGCACCAATGCCGGACTGTGTCCAAGCTCCAACACCGGACTGTATCCGAGCTCCAACGCCGGACTATATCCGAGGTGTCATAGATCACCTTGGTTCAAAAAAGTTGAAGGAGTTTAGCCGAGCTTAATGCCGGAAATGCCCTCTATGGAGTCAACCATTTAAATCCGAGCTTTATGCCGGACTACCTCCAAGGTGGTGCACCACCTCGGGCTTGGGCTGATTGTTTATGGATTTTATTTCCGATGCGTGTAAAATTATTCACTGTCAACATGTATAACTAGTAGCCCTCGCGTGCCATCCGTGGTCGCCGATGGCCACGGGGCGGCCATCCGGTGGTTCCCCGGTGACTACTAGGTCGCCCCCACCCTCTGGACAAACCCTAGCGCCCACTTTCCCCTCTCCCTCGCTCGCTCTCCTCTCCACAACACGCGCCCGAGACGCCGTCGCCACCTCTCGTCGATCCCGCGGCCACCGTCTGCCTTGTCACCTGAGAAGACATCCAGGAGAACCGCCACGATCCACTTCGTCCATCCCGAGCACGGAATCGAGCCGGGGCGGCCTGTACACTCGCCATCGCCAATATCTGCATCGCGTACATCGCCGGCGTCCTCCGTCGATTCTCAACGTTCCGGTCCACCCCGACCCTCTCCGACCTCATCCCCGGCTCCGCGGTGAGCCCCTCCTTCGGATCCCCCTGTAGCCTGCTCGATCCATCGCCGTTGTAGTCGTGCTCGCCGAGGCCGCCATGGCCGGCGCTCGCACCCGCGTCCGTGCACCCTAGCGCTCACTGCACCGTTAACCGCGTCTCCGCGCGCGCCCACCCGTGCTCCGCCACGCCTCGGTCTCGCCCTACAGCGTGTGCGCCCACTCCTTGCCCGCGCGCCAGACGCTGCCGCGCTCGCCGCCTGTTCCTGTCGTGTTGCATCCCTCTGCTGCCGTCGCTGCTTATCTGCTGATTACCTGCTGCTGCCGCTGTTTATGCTGCTAGCGCCGCTTGCTGCTGCTCTGTACTGCTACTACTTCGTGCTGGTACTACTTTTCTCTGCTGCTGCTGATGCGCGCTCGCCCAGCAGCTCGCTGCAGTCGTCGCCGTTGTCCTGTACCTCCTGTAGTAGCCATGGTTAGCATGTGTAGAGTGTCGTGTGTGTGTGTGTGTACGTGAGGTGTGTGCTCTGTGTGTGCGCGCGCCGTGCGTGTGGCCGGCTAGGCTATTCCCGGTAATGGCCGGCCCTTGTTTAATTATGTTAGGTGTAGCTTAGTATTAGTTTAGTGCTAATTTAGCCTGTTAGCAAATGACATGTGGCCCCATTTTAATCTAGACACTATTTTAATTTAGATGCCCATGACATGTGGGCCATACCTCACCTTTGACCAGTCAATGCTAACTGGGCTGTTGACTTTGACCCTGACCCCACTGTCAGCCTCTAACATGCCTTGCTGGGTGCACTCCTCAGGGTGCACTGAGCAATTTCAGTTAATATTTTCGAATTAATATTAAATCTAGAGATTTCATAAAATGCTTTAAACTTCGATAAATCATATAAAATAATTTGTAGCCCAGATGAAAAAGTTTTATATATGAAAGTTGCTCAGAACGATGAGACGAATTCGAATACGCAGCCCGTTCGTCCGCCACGTGACCCTATCATAGTGAACCTGCAACATTTCACCTCCGGTTCATCTGTCCGAAAATGCGAAACACCGGGGATACTTTCCCGGATGTTTCCCCCTTTCACCAGTATCACCTAATATCGCGTTAGGGCACACCTAGCGCCGTGTATTGCCATGTTATGCTTTGTGATGATTTGGTTACTTTGTTATTTATTGTGTTCCCCCTCCGTTACTTCTTTCTGGTAGACCTCGAGACTGCCGGCGACCCCCAGTTCGACAAAGGAGTTGACGACCCCTCCTTGCCAGAGCAACCAGGCAAGCCCCCCCTTTGATCATCCTGATATCGCCCATTCCATTCTCTCATGCTTCCATTAGATTTTGCTACCGTTATTGTTTGCTCCTATTTTGCTGCATAGCCTGTTTATTGTAACTTGCTATTGTTACCTACCTGCTTATCCTAAACTGCTTAGTATAGGTTGGTTAGAGACCCATCAGTGACCCCCACTTGACCCGACTGCCCCGCTGGATTATCAGAAGACCCGATCAACGGGATCGAAGACCAGGCCCCGACACCTCACGTCACATCACGCCCCTTTGTTGCTCGACTCTGTAGAGTTACCATCGAGTGCCGAGGGTGGAACCTCATACATCACTCCTGATGAGATCTCTGTAGAGTAGCTATTCGGTCGTGGTCATCGAGGGTGATTTCCTCCTTAACCACTTCCGATACGGCTCTGTCGTGCAACCCCTCAAGTGTGAACCTCGAGGGTGGATCCTCTTACGTTCACCTTGATGATTACATCAAGTGGAATTCACCGGGGGTGATTCCTCGGGTTTTCCCCTTGATGTTTGGACACACGGATACTTGGACTTTACCCCTGTTACTTGGAAAGACGGGTCGACCCTGGGGGGTACCCGCGCGAGCTTAATTGCGAGTGATGTGGAGTCGGGTTGACCTAGAAGGTGCCCGTGAGATAATTATGAGGCGTGGCCGGGCATTCCTAGCCCTTGCCGCATGTCCTCGAGATGGGGCAACGGGGTCACATCTTTCATGAGTCTCTGCTTGTTACCGCGCGTTCCTGATCCACTACGATTTGGACATTTGATCCGAGGGGCCTCTGCCTGATAGCACTAACCATCACATGGGCATAGTATGGGCGTTCTGCGTCATATGCATCAGCCGAAGCTTAATAGACGTCAGCGACTGAGCGTCGCGCGCCGGGTTGGACTGTGTAAGCGCCTGCCTTGTTGAAGGAGGTAGCTAGGTCTGCTCACCGGCCGCCCTCGCAACGTGCAGGAGTTCCCGGGGAGATGGCCCATGAACCCTGGGGGCATAGGTTTAGTCCGGCGTGCTGGCCTCTCTATTAAGCCTAGGCCGGGTTGCGGCGTATTGTTTGGACAAGGCCGGGCATGACCCAGGAAAGTGTGTCCGGCCGGAGTTAATCGAGCGTGGTGGGTAAGTTGGTGCACCCCTGCAGGGAAGAAAACATCTATCGATAGCATGTCCTACGGTAACGGACACTTGGAGTTGTATCCCGATCGATACAACTAGAACCGGATACTTGTGATGAGACTGGATGGTGATGAGTAATGGATTGTGATGATAACTGGATAGTATGGCTCTGGGATTGCTTTCTCGCAGGGAGTCGAGAAAGGATCTCTGGCCGAGGTTGATAACACTCCTACTACTTTACCTTATGCTACTCTACTCCCTCATGTTGCTGCAAGATGGTGATTTCCAGAAGATGCTAGTCTTCGATAGGACTAGGCCTTCTCTCTATTCTGGCTTTTCTGTAGCCCAGTCCACATATACAGCCTTCCTTTGATAATGTTGCATATGTAGTGTAGATCCTTGCTTGCGAGTACTTTGGATGAGTACTCACGGTTGCTTTGCTCCCCCCTTTTCCCCCTTTCTTATTCTTTCCGGTTGATGCAATCAGATGTTGGAGCCCAGGAGCCAAATGTCACCGCTGATGCCTACTACTACGTGGAGACCGCCGACGACCAGGAGTAGTTAGGCGGCTCCCAGGCAGGAGGCCTTGCCTTTTCGATCGATGTTGCTTTTGTGCTAGCCTTCTTAAGGCATCCTTGTCTAACTTATGTTTGTACTCAGATATTGTTGCTTCCGCTGACTCTTCTGTATTCGAGCCCTCGAGGGCCCTGGCTTGTAATATAGAGCTTGTATTATTTTCAATTTGTGTATAGAGTTGTGTTGTGATATCTTCCCGTGAGTCCTTGAGAGGATCGAGAAGAGGTGTCTAGAGGGGGGGTGATTAGACACTAAGTACCAAAAGTTTCAGTTTTTAATATTCTTAAGTTCAAGTGGAGTTTAAGCACAACTTTAATGAGCACAATACATATCAAGCAAGCATGCAATGAGTATATGAGCAGCGGAAAGTAAAGCATGCAACTTGCAAGAATGTAAAGGGAAGGGTTTGGAGTATTCAAACAC
Organism: Aegilops umbellulata; assembly: GCA_032464435.1. NCBI lineage: Eukaryota > Viridiplantae > Streptophyta > Magnoliopsida > Poales > Poaceae > Aegilops > Aegilops umbellulata. The sequence goes on from CP136057.1 coordinate 362,786,735, forward strand.
AATTTGAGACACGGATGTTTTTGGCGTGGTTTCGATAGGTGGTGCTATCGTACATCCACGTTGATGGAGACTTCAACCCACGGAGGGTAACGGTTGTGCGAGTCCGCGGAGGGCTCCACCCACGAAGGGTCCACGAAGAAGCAACCTTGTCTATTCCATCATGGCCGTCGCCCACGAAGGACTTGCCTCACTAGCGGTAGATCTTCACGAAGTAGGCGATCTCCTTGCCCTTACAAACTCCTTGGTTCAACTCCACAATCTTGTCGGGGGCTCCCAAGTGACACCTAGCCAATCTAGGAGACACCACTCTCCAAGAAGTAACAAATGGTGTGTTGATGATGAACTCCTTGCTCTTGTGCTTCAAATGATAGTCTCCCCAACACTCAACTCTCTCTCATAGGATTTGGATTTGGTGGAAAGAAGATTTGAGTGGAAAGCAACTTGGGGAAGGCTAGAGATCAAGATTCATATGGTAGGAATGGAATATCTTGAGCTCAACACAAGAGTAGGTGGTTCTCTCTCAGAAAATGTGTATTGGAAGTGAAGATCTGTTCTGATGGATTTCTCCACGAACGAAGAGTGGGTGGAGGGGTATATATAGCCTCCACACAAAATCTAACTGTTACACACAATCTGCTAAACTCGGTGGGACCGGATCATTAAACTCGGTCGGACCGATTCAGCAAACCTAGTGACCGTTAGGATTTTCGGTGGGACTGAGATGCAACTCGGTAGGACCGATATGGTTAGGGTTAGGGCATAACGTAATCTCGGTGTGACCGATTACACAAACTCGGTGAGACCAATTTTGGTGATAAGCTAACCAGAGAGTTGGTCAGGCAAACTCGGTGAGACCGATTACACAAACTCGGTGGGGCCGATTTGGTAATAAGCTAACTAGAGGATTTGCATTGTAATCTCAGTAGTACCAATTGCGCAAACTCGGTGAGACCGATTTTGGCAATGGACATACACAGTGAGATTGCAATCCCATCTCGGTGAGACCGAGATCCCTATCGGTGAAACCGATTTGCTAGGGTTTGTGGCAGTGGCTATGACATGTGAAACTCGGTGGCTCCGGATAGAAAGAATCGGTGGGGCCGAGTTTGACTTTAGGTTTAGGTCATATGTGGATATGGAAAGGTAGTTGAGGATTTTGGAGCATATCACTAAGCACATGAAGCAAGAGGCTCATTAAGCAACACCTCATCCCTCCTTGATAGTATTGGCTTTTCCTATGGACTCAATGTGATCTTGGATCACTAAAATATAAAATGTAGAGTCTTGTTCTTGAAGCTTGAGCCAATCCTTTGTCCTTAGCTTCTTGAAGGGGTTCCACATCCTTTAGTCCATGCCACTCCATTGTTGAACTTATCTGAAACATACTAGGTAAAAGTGTTAGTCCAACAAGAGATATGTTGACATTAATTACCAAAACCACCCAGGGAGCACTTGTGCTTTCAGTCCTTGATCTTGATCGTACATATTTGCGTGTATGATTAGTGTATGATTGAATCGAGGGTGTCACACTGGCCCATGAGTATACGGCCATGGGGGTCCTCGTCCCAATCTAACAGATCGGGAGATGACGTGGTGAGTACCCCCTAGTCTAGGACACTGTCAGCGGCCCTTGGGAGTTCGGCGGGAAAGTACATGCCGGGGCCTGATTTTCTTGGCTTATTATGTCCTGCCGACGGTTCAACGGATGGCTGAGTCAATTGGAGCACAAAGGTCCCTGGTTCCATAGGCAACTTGAGGGCAGCACGTTTTGATAGGTCGTCAGCAATGTTGTTCTTTGCTCGAGGAACATGCTCTGCTTGTAGACCATCAAAACGCTCTTCCAACTTCCTCACTTCATCTACATAAGCTTCTATTAGTGGGCTCTGATAATCCTTGTTCACCTGCTTCACTACGAGTTGTGAATCCCCACGGACGATCAACTTTCTGATCCCAAGGTCTGCGGCGATCCTGAGACCGGCAAGCAGCCCCTCATACTCCGCAGTGTTGTTCGTCAATCTCTCCCGGGGAAAATGCATTTGGACTACATACTTGAGGTGCTCTCCGGTGGGCGCGACAAGCAGCACGCCGGCATCGGTGCCTTGCAGCGAGAAAGCCCCATCAAAGTACATAATCCAGTTGCGACTTGTTTCCTTACCGGGGAGAGTGGTCGCTTGAATTTCTTCGTCAGGCGTTGAGGTCCATTCTGCAATGATCTCCGCCAAAACCCCGCTCTGGATTGTCGAAGTGCTTTCAAACCTGGGACCAAAGCTTGACAGTTCCAACGCCCATTCCACAATCCTTCCGGTTGCACCTGGGTTGTGCAAGATCCATTGCAACGGGAAGCGAGTGATGACAGTAATATGATGTGCTTGAAAATAATGGCGCAGCTTCCTCCAGGCCATAAGGAGGCCGAAGAGCAACTTCTGCACACCAGAGTATCTTGATCTAGCCCCCTGCAAGAGGGAGCTGACAAAGTAAACTGGGTGTTGCATCATCTTCTTCCTCTGTACCACTTCATTTGCTTGTGCAAATCTTGCCTTGCCGGCGCCAGACTCTGTCGGGGCTCCTGCCATGCCGATGCCAGAATCTGTCGGGGGTCTTACCTTGCCGGCACCAGACCCTGCCGGGGGGAGCTCTGGCTCTTCATCCAACAGTCTTGCAACTGCTACCGCCTCTTCGTGAACTTCCCTCTACACCACTAGCACAACACTGACCAATTGATTCATTGCTGCTAGATATAGGAGCAATGGCTCTTGCGGTTTAGGCGCAACTAGTATTCGCGTAGAGGAGAGGCAAATCCTGCAGCGCTGCCTCGGCCTCCGGGGTCCATTTCATGGGCCCTGGCTTTTTCAAAATCTTGAAGAAGGGGAGGGCGCGCTCAGTAGATTTGGAGGTGAACCTACTTAAAGCAGCAATGCAGCCAGCAAGCCGACGCACATCTTTGACTCGCCTTGGTGCTTCAATCTGCTCAATTGCCTTGATTTTGTCGGGGTTCGCTTCGATCCCGCACTGAGACACAAAGAACCCGAGAAGTTTGCCGGATGAAACACCGAACACACACTTCTCAGGGTTGAGCTTGAGATTCATCTTGTGCAAATTAGCAAATGTTTCTTCCAAATCTTGCACAGGTGTTGCCCTGTCCTTGGTTTTGACCACTATGTCATCCATGTAAGCCTCCATATTTGTATGGAGCTGGGGCTCAAAACCAATCTGAACCGCTCTTGCAAATGTCGAACCATCACTTTTCAACCCGAAAGGCATTCGTATAAAACAATACGTACCACATGGGGTGATGAAGGCGGTCTTCTCTTCGTCTTCCTTCATCATAAAGATTTGGTGGTATCCCGAATATGCATCAAGGAACGACAGCAGGTCGCACCTGGCAGTGGAGTCCACGATCTTGTCAATGCACGGCAAAGGGAAAGGATCCTTTGGGTAAGCTTTATTGATATCTGTATAATCAATACACAGCCTCCACTTCCCATTCGCCTAGCGCACCACCACCGGATTGGCCAACCATGTTGGGTGGAGCACTCCTCTAACCAAGCCTGCCGCTTCCAACTTCCTAATCTCTTTGATGATGAACTCTTGTCGTTCCAAAGCTTGCTTCCTGACCTTATGCTTGACGGGCCGCGCATGAGGACAGACAGCAAGGTGGTGCTCAATCACCTCCCTGGGAATGTCGGGGATGCCGGATGCTTGCCATGAAAACACATCGACATTCGCCCACAGGAAGGCGACGAGCGCGCTTTCCTATTTGCTGTCGAGGGTGGAGCTTATAGTGAAAGCTCCGCCCGTACCGTCCTCCTTGACGGGCACCTTCTTGGTCTCTGGTGGTGCAGCCTTGGATTTCTTGCTCTTGCCGGTAGAGCTCTCTGCCACGTCCTCAACAAAAACGCAGCACCCCGAGGAGGCGTGCTTGCCAGAGTGGGTGCAAAAGGCTTGGCCGGGGCTAGAAGTCTTGCCGGTGACCGAGGTCTTGCTGGTCTTCTCCCCCTCGGGGGCTCCAGCGGTAGGAGCAAGTGCCTTGGCGGCAGGCGCCACCACCGCCTCTCGGTAGAGCTGGTCGGCACAGATGAGCACGTCCTTCTTGTCGGAGCCGACAGTGATGACACTCATCAGGCCGCGCATCTTCAGCGTGTTGTAGGCGTAGTGTGACGCTGCCATAAACTTGGCCAGTGCTGGACGGCCAAGTATCCCGTTATACGGCAACGGGATCTTGGCTACATCAAAGACGATCTTCTCTGTACTGTAGTTCAGCTCACCACCGAACGTAACTGGTAATGTGATCTTACCCTTGGGCTGGCTTCTCCCTGGGTTGATCCCTTGAAACGTGTCCATCTCCTCGAGATCTCCCTGTGGTATTTGCAACCTCTTAATCACTTGTGGCGGGATCAAGTTTAGACCGGCCCCACCATCCACCAGCATTTTCGTCACCTTGAGGTTGCGAATTGTTGGGGAAACCAACAACAGCAAGCACCCGACCGCGGTTGTGCGATCGGGGTGATCCTCGGCGTCAAAAATGATAGGCGTGTTGGACCATTTCAGTGGCTTCTGGGCATCGATCGATGGCTCTGTCGCGTTGATCTCGTGCACCAATTGTTTGAGCTGGCGGTGTGAAGACTACAACAAGGCGCCACCATCGATGCACATGGCTTCTGTGGCCTTTTGAAATTCTTGGTCACTGGACTCGTCGTCCTCTTCATGGTCATCATCCCCCTCTTTCTTGTCGCGGCCTCGAGCAGGCCTCTCTTGTTGCTTCTCCTTGCCCGGTGCCCCCCTCGGCCACTGTGCTTCTTGCCGGACCCCTCAGCACCATCCTGGCCCTTCTCCTTGTCTCGTCTTTCATACTCAACTTTCTGCCTCTCCACAAGCTGCTCAACTTGCCGGCAGTTTTGGAGGTCATGGCCCTTGGTGCGATGGATCTTGCAATATTGCTTGTCGGAGCCCTCCGGCTTGTTGGCGGCCGCCAACTCCTGGCAGGCGGCACACCCAGCAACTTCCTTGCCGGGGTTGTCAACCTTGGCCTTCTTGGTGGTGCCGGGGTTGCCGGATTCCTCAACGGCAAGCACGGTCTTGCCCCTTCGCTTCCTATCACTACAAAAAAAGACACATCCGTGACATTTTGGGCCGAACGAAATTTTTTTCTGTCATACTTATGACACTTCTATGACGATAATTGTGACAAAACCCGGTATCATCATAGATGTGGTGGGCTCCTACTTCTATGACAAAAAATCATGACAGAAAATGGGCTTTTCGTCCTGGGCGGGCCGAAGACGTAGCTGCATGACATTCTTTGGGCCGTCCATGACGGAAAAAACCATGGTAGAAGCAAAGGCGAGGAAAATATCGGGGTGTTCCCAGTTACGGTGGGTGGTTGGGGCCGAGCGATGCACGTTTCTCTCGTACACGCACGCACGTGGGTGTGAGGCATTGGGCTCTAACTGAACCAGAGCAAGGCGTTGGGCTCTAACTGAACCCGAGCGATTGCACTGCAGGCTACACGTTACTGAACCCGAGCGATCAATCGATGGCTGTTAACTGAACCCGATCGAGCGATTCCTTTGCTACTGCTGCTAACTGAAGCCGATCGATGCTGCCTCTGGATGAACAGTGAGCGCTGTTGGGGGGTTTGGATGAACAGTTCCCGGTGGGGGTGGATGAACAGGACCCCGTGGTGTTGCCTCTGGATGAACAGGACCCCGATCGATCGAGCCGGTCGGGGCTGGATGAACAGGACCCCGTGGAGGGCTGGATGACCAGGACCACCCCATGGAGGGCTGGATGAACAGTAGACGCTGGAGGGTTGGATGAATATAACAAATTAGGTGCCTAAAAATTTGTTTCGAAACAAATGATTCAACTTTATATCCACGTCGACCCTCGGCGATGGTTGGAAGCAAATGCCAAGTTCATACCAAAAGATCGTTAACAACAATACCAACTTGCGGACGACAAGGTAGTACAAGTACCAATACCAAACTAACTTACAATCTTTTTACTCCTGGCCCTAGTGTTCGTCTGGTAGAAAATCTTGCAGAGGACCAGCTCCCGCTCCTTCTCTTGCTCCAGGTCCCCGAGGTGGTACTGGTGCATCACCCAGTTGGTCCTCTGCTGGTCGAAGTTCTTGTTGGTGTGTAGCACCAGAACCTTTTTGCTGCCTGTCTGCCGGCCGTTGACCATCACCGGCAAGGTATTGCCGGTGTTGTGCCACATCGCATGCATGCCACACTCCGACTGTATCTTGCAATGCATCCACGTGCCCCTTTTGAATGCCCTAGAATTGCGCTGGAAGAAATGCTTGCTTAGGCCACTCGGTGTGATACCTGCAGTATTGTTGAATACAGGTTTTAGTGTACGTAGTTGGCATTTTCATAACATCTTTGGCATGTTGCAGTGACTTGTTTCACTTTTTATTAACTGTCAAATTGTAATTGCTTCACCAGGTCTGCGTCTAAAAAGACAAATAGAGCTATAAACAAAGGAATATGTTTGTGCAAGTAGACGGCCGATTAGTGTCTTACCTGGAAGTTTCTTAGGATGGGTGTAGCATATCCCGTGCTGTCGATGGTTGGTATGAACAAATCGATGAGAGGGTGAGATCTTGCGCTGTCAGCACTCACTTTGGCCTCAAGGTGCTCGATCAGCTCCTGATCTGTGGGATCGAACTTGACGCCAGCCGGCAGCACCGGCCAATCCTTCTTTGACTTGCATCGGTTAATTCCAGTTATATGATACTCAATGTATGATCAATCGACTATTTTAAGTGAATGATGAAAGATTTCGATAGATAAGTGGTACTCCAAATCTGAAGTCCAGAATACCCGAACACGCGCCAGGATTCTTGTGTCACCTCACGCGCAGCGTGTTGTCACGTCAATTCAATGTGTGGACATGATGAATAATTTGACCGACGTATACTAGTACTGCTACTGTACTACTTACTAGTCGTATTTAGTGTCACATTTTAACCATAGGTTTAACTAACAAGTACACACTTGAAGCCTAAGTGATATATATATATATATATATATATATATATATATATATATATATATATATATATATATATATATATATATATATATATATACTCCACAACATCTTCATCATCATTATCAGTACATCCTGCGTAGGTGAGTTAGGATGCACTTGATCCCAGAAAGGTATCTATCCTTCAAACCAGAGGAGTGCTTCAAACTAACAGCAGTACATAAATCCAGCAAAAGAGGGTCGTGCTACAGCAACAGAATACATGGCTCAATCGAGATATCAGTACGAATCAAGTTGTGCATATTTGTTGTTGGCATAAACCACATCGCTGCATGTCGGGTTTGCAAAAGCCATCCATCGCATGGAAGCTTCATGCCTTTCACACACTGAAGATTATCTGGCAACAATCTGTGTCGACGAATCTCTGGATATGGTGATTCATGAAACCCATGGTATGATGTGTAAACACAGTCCCCCCTGGCGAATGGAAGTTGCATAGCATGGTAATCATCACCGGTGATACGATCGATGATTGGTTGGATGATCGGATAATTAAGCCCGAGGAACATGGAGTGGTTGCCGAGGCTGTAAACCCGCCTCCAGTTGAATACGCCTGGCCCAACAGAGCTGGGATCTTTCTCGAACACGAAGCAGCCATAGCCATCATGTCACGAACGCCCCAAGCATTGTACTATATGTGGTTTGATGAAATGGTTTGGTCAATTTGGTACGTGCAAATGAGCATCAAATGACCACCGTCAGCTGAACGAGCGATAAACCACCACCCATCGGCTGGTATGATTCCAGGTCCTGGAATCATGAAGGCCAGCGCATTTGCGTCTGCTGCAACAATTCAAATTGGAGACCAAAAGGACAAAAATAAACAATCTTGTTCAGAGTATGTGTGGAATTAAGATTATTATAACAGTGACACATATCATAGATAGAGAATTGCAATGTCGTGGTCATAATCATAACCCAAGTTAAAAAATAAGCCAATGCATTTCATATTCTAGCAATATATCATGGTTCAAACATCATGTAACAATGAGAGGAAAACAGATATGACAGGGCCTACTCATATTCTACCATAGCACTTACTACAGTTATCATATCAACTCTAAGCAATAGCATGCGTTGTTATAAAAATCCTGGAAATGTGAGTAACATATAGCAATCATGAGGTTATACTCATAATATCTATTCTAACAATCATTAGATACCAATTGTTCTCATATCAACTCTAACAATAACATGTGTGGTCATAAAAATCTAGGAAATGAGAGGAACATATAGCAATGATGTGGTTATAGACATACTATATATTCTAAATTTGTAACAATGAACAGGCGGTCGTATTCTTAAGGTAAAGATGAGATTAGATAGAACAATTACATGACGATAGATTCCACCAGTATAGGAAGCCAATTTGTGCGTTGACCGCATAAACGATGCCATCATGCACTATAGCATCAGACAGAAGTGTTGGGTGAAGAGGATCGACGATAAGCCATAACCATGTATGGCAACCGGATTCCAGATAGACTAATCCCATGTTGAACACGGCAATGTGCTTGTAATCCATGTAGTCTTCTGATGGTGTGGGCACTTCGCAGATTACAACCTTCACCAAACAGAGGTTGAGCCAAAAGCTCGACGCGTCTCGTGCGTAGTAGGAAGGAGTGTCCGGCGGGCCGCGAGGCTCGATGGCGGCGGTATCCAAAGATGAAATGGTGATCTCTTGCTGGGTGTAGATATCCACGAGATGCCACGGACTAGCGGATTGGTGGATGAGGACGATCCAGTTGGCCTTCATGCCCGACCAGTAGTGGTTGCGCATGAAGGACAGGTGGACGGGTAGTGGTAGCATGTCGAGGGGCACCACGGCAACCTCCGTAGGATTGTCAAGTCAGTGTCTGGGCCACCTGCGAGGATCGAGATCAGCAAGCAGGGTGTCTTGAAAAGAGCCGGCCGGTTGCAGACGAGTAGACGGTACAAAGACACCGAGCATGCGGCCAGACGGACGGTGCTAAGTAGGTCCATACGATTACAGAGCTGCTCCAAGAGAACATCAGGGAGGGAATTCCAATCGCGTCTCTGCGTGTCAGTCGGTTCTGCCATTGGGGTTTTCGGTGCCTGCAAGCCAGCGGGGAAGTGGATTCGGGCGGGCGAGCGAAGAAGCTTCTCCTCGTGTGGCCGAGCAGTGAGCGGGGGGATATGGTATGCGCGAGTTACCAAGGAAGATAGCGCGGGCGGGAGAGCAGTGAGCAGGGGGAAATTGTGTGCAGCCGACGATGGGGAAGAGAGGAGTAAGAAGAAGAGAGGAGGAAGAAGAGTGGAAGACGGGGAAGAAAGTGCATTAAATCTCAATTCTACTACTACTACCAGGATATACCGTCCTTCGGAGTGTAAATAGTTACACCGATGACATGTGGGTCTACCACAAGAGGGCCCATATGTCAGTTAATGGAGGACAGAATTGTGCTCTACTGGCAAACATGATGGCAGTATTGGGTAAAGCTGATTTAGTAACACCAACACGCTGGTTCAGCTTATTAATTAAGTGTCCCATCTGTTGCAGCGTGTATTGTCACTTCACTGCGAAGACTAGTTGAATAGTTCTCTCTGACCGAGATGGGGAATAATGGATTGCGAAGACTTCCTTTCTACATTATCCCTATGCCTCTACGCTCACTTCACTCATTTTGCTCCGTACGTAGTCACTTGTTGAAATCTCTAGAAATACAAATACTCTGTATTTGGGAACAGAGGGAGGATTTTACTCCGTATTTGGGAACAGAGGGAGTATCCCCATATGGAGGGAACAGAGGAAGCTTGAAATATGAACATGTCAATGGGAGGGGGTAAGCCCCATGCATGCATGTATGCAACATGCAACACTCACGTGTACACATGGACGCATGCAACACTCACGCACCCATGCGGCACACAGTACATGATGCAACACACACGCTAACGCTCAAGTGCTCAACCTACTCCCTACGTCCGTAAGACTATACATTTAGATATTTACACATTAACCAGGGCATAATTAATGCCCAAAAGTAGCAGACTTATGTGTGCATGCGACCATTGAGAGAAGAAGATTAAATGAAGGTCGTTGCATGCTGTAATTAAGTATAGACATGTAGCCTATACCTAGAGCACAAGTTGGTGCATTAGTCAATCAATATCGATTTAGATTAAAGACTAAATGCATTGGAAGTGTAGATGTACTACACTCTTTGTTTTTTAGCTGGTTTCTTTGCTCTGCCAACTGACAGGTGGGACCCAGAAACCAGGTGAAAATTTAACCAGTCAACAAAGTGCCACGTCGACTATGTGGCCGGTCAGTAGGGTGCAATACGGTGCCCTACGATGAGCTAGTGATCGTATAATCACCGCAAAACTATATATAGTGACCGTAAAGAGCGTATTGTTACATACATTGACAACCAGTGTATTTTTCTCGTTTCAAGTTAAGCCATATTAACCGGAAAGGACACAGTATGGACTAGTACTAGTACTGCTTTGATGTGTCCCGTAAACTCGCCGAACGAGGAGAAGCTTGCTTACTACGCCTCTCCCTCGCCCACGCGCGCGGTGGTTCACAGGACTAGGAGAGGGTTTTGACTACAGCGCCCTCTCCCTCTCCCTCGCCCTCGCCCTCGCGGTGGACGTGCAGCAGTTCAATCGGTGTCAGATTGCCAGAAGCATAATGTATTTTAGTATCATCATTGTTGGACCTTCCAAAGAGGCGAAGAGCTAAGTGCAAGGTTCACACAAGTACGAACTATTGAACCTCCCGAAGAGGCAAAGAGCCAAGTGCAAGGTTTTATAGGAGTTGTCGTCCTAGTAGGAGCGTACTACAACTATAGCGAACGATGCTACTGTATGATGCTGCCACATCACGTACATCCAAAGTTGTGCCACCTTTTTTTCTCAAAGAGCGTGTTGGAGCCCGTGCAACAACCACACAAGTTGCACATACACATAACACATTTACTAGTAATAAATTCTAAAGGACAAATGCCAGTATGCCACACAAGTTCATCTCCAATTCATGTGATAAATTTGTGCACGACTAGTCTACATATATTCACAGTGCTACCGTTCACAATTTACCGTACTCCACTTACACGTTATAGATGGGCCACACTTCCTCCTCCAGGTTCTAGTCCCAGGTGTTCTTCATGGATGGCACGATCCATAGCCGTGGGCAACGGGAATCATTGTCGCAGCTTTCTAGTCCGGTTCCACACGATGGAGACTCATCCAAGCTGAAGCGGCATAAATCAGGGATAGCGTGTCCCAGCATGTCATTCATCCGGCGGTGCACACTGAAGACACAACCATGCTTCATGAACGGCAGGCCTTCCATGTCGTGCACGCAAGGTGGCATCCACTTCACAATGGGGTATCTGTCCCCAATGAGAAGTGATTACTCTCCAAGAGTGTTCCTCGGCACCCACGTAGCATCACGGGGGTCAAACTCGGCGCTGTTCATCTGGTACACGCGGCATATCAGATCTGGACACATGGTGACGTACATAGTCAAGGTCCATGCATAATAATGTTGTGCTCAAATATGGCGGTCAGTAATACTGTGCAGCAAATAGTACTACTCCAGTATAGAGGAAGTAAAATAACCGGCTTATTATATATAGCCACTCTTGGCTACATGGAAGAGATAGTAAGACATGGAAAAACAAAAATGGTGGCAGCTAGTGGGTTCAAGTCTTCAAGGGCCTAGCTAGCTATACGCGTCCTCCAAGGTAAAAAGTACTCCTACTAGTATGTAAGTAGAGTACTAGTACAACAATGAAAGAGAAGGCGAGAGGGTTAAAAAATGGAATACCTGGGTAGATGGTGACGGTCCGATTGTGGTAGATTGTGTGACCATGTTGCACATCAGTGGTACCATGGGTAACGACTGCTAAGATAGTTGATCCCAATATGCCAAAGTCAGCTACAAGGTTCCAGGTTAGACCGAATCGCGGATGCAAATGCACATCCAGGATCGGAGATCTTATTTTGATCGCGGGATGACTGGTCCCTGCAAAATAATGGAGTACCGTTAGGGATGCAAATGATGGTTTGTGCATTCCGTTTGTAATCTCTCGTATCGTAGAATGGCAACCAGATGAAACAAGTCCCTTGGCTTGTCACCGCGAAGAAGCGTCCTAGATGGCACACGGCGTCTTCGAACGTGTAGGGGTACAAATTTGCCGCTGCCAACATGCGCCAGCCTCTGCCGTTACTGCCTCTTGCATTGATGGCAATCCTTATGTCGAACACCGCGATGAGATAGTAATCATCGTAGCCGCGTTGCTTTGTCAGCGGGTCCACAATTGCTATCTTCTTCAATCTCACGTAGGTATCATCATATGTATTCAAGCCCATCCAGTCCGCAAGGCCGATCCCAATGGTGGAGCAGGGGTCTACTGGAACGGCCGCACTGCTGTGGATGTTGTGCAAAATGATGGTGGTATCCGGCCGGAGGCATGCAAGCCAATCTTCGTTGGCACCGACCCAGACCTATATATAAGACGGTGGGCAGCGGAGAAATTACGGGATGGAAATTCAATAACTAAGTACTACATGATCAAACTCCATTACTGACATGCTCATCGGACAAAATCCGACTACCTCTCAACGTCGGCAACTCTAGCGGAGTCAACGTGCAACCATGGCCAGGGAGCGGTGGACTGTTCGAAGGATTGTCCCATAGAAGAACCTTCTCCTCAAGGACGCATGGAAGACCAACAAGCATGGCCTTTTCCCAAGCCTTTTTAAGCATCGTCTTGAAAAAGTTGGTGCAGGAAGCACCGAGTCTTGCGGCGGTGAGGATGTCGGAGCGGCGTGCGATTTCTCCCAGAGGATCGTCGTCCAAGGTCACCCAGCCCTGACGAGGAGGAGAACCGCCTGGCGAATCCATGGGAGCAGCGACGAACTGCCTTCTGTTCAGGGGGAGGGGAACTGGCGAGGAGGAGATAAGAGCGTAGTAACCGCAGGGCCTCGTCCCTTCCAACTGTAGATCGTTCCTTAGCGAAGGGGTGAGGCTATTATTTACTACTAGTACTAGCATTATGGGACATTATGGGATTGCATTATACTGTAAATAATAGCACTAGTAAGAAATTTTTGGCACTAGCTAGTAGTTTTTAGCATGGACTAAGAAATTTTGGGTACGTTTTTGCTATTTTTTGTACACGCTAACTAGTGTCAAAAAACGTCTTACATTCTGTGATGGAGGAGTACGTACTCGTACTATAGCAGTACTAATACTAGTTTCTCAACTAGTAGTGCGATGTACTGTACTTCTAGTATAGTGCACCAGTTTTGAACTCCTGAATCTCAGGGCCAAGGAGCTACAGTTGGAAGTGGAGGGTACTACTGTTCTCTAGAACCATCGATGAACTATCAATGCAGGGAAAGTACACCTGCGTAGTGGCCTAGTGGGTACTCTCGGTGCTCTATTTAGCCGCTCCTCTCACGCACACACTAGCAGCCTGTTTATTAGCAACGATTACTGCGGGGGAAGAACATTTGAGTTATTTGATACAGCAAGACTAGGCTTTTCGCTTCCATTTGTGGAGGTGTAATGGATCTCGTCGAACTTTGTTAGTAGTTCCTTCTTTATGAATGAGATGAAGCAAAGCTTTTGCCTCTATTTAAAAAAACACGTGAAGAGGAATTTCTTTTATAGTAGAGCCGATAATGGAGTGAATTCCATGCGTGCAACGCCACCAGCTACAGAGTAGTAGTAGAGCACTTTACGTATAGAGCCATATTGCACAGTTCCCAATGCCCCGCCAGGCTTTTCCGGCTCCTCGGGCTTAATTGGGAGGCGCTAATTTAAATATGCTACTAGCTGATGAGGAAGCTGCAAGCGAGGTGCGGCCAGGGTGAGCACGCGAGCCACGAGATGCTGGGAAGGAAAACCCGTTCACGTGGCCAGGCTATCCAGTGCACCCAGATTGTGGTGCCGCACGTCCGTTTGACTTTCAAACTCAAAGTACCCATGTAAAATATTGGCTCGCAGCGAAGTTACTATTTAAAAAAAGGCCGCCGTGCGTTCGGCCGGGATCGAACCCACAAAATGAGGTATACACTCCCGCGACCACTAGTAGTACTCGTTGGAGTACAACGCAACCTAGAATCACCTTTTGTCGCTAGTAGTGCATTGTTCCTTACAAGAAACCCCTAATAATGCAAGAAACCACTAATAATGCCAAGAAACTACTACCACTTGCATACGTGGCAGACTTAAGATAAGACTACCTTATCAACCATTGTACGTGCTCTTACCAACCAGCCCTACCAAGAAACGACTACTCTACAATAGGCACGTTTCAACCCATGGCCCTGTTTGGATACATTTGTTGTTAATCTAACCCTGCCATCCAAACACCACTTTGGTTAGAGTTAGTTCAGGGTTAGAATCTAACCTATGACTTAGAGTATCCAAACAGGGCCCATGTCGCCCATTAAGTCAAGGCTTTCTATTTGACCGAGCGTTATGACTTGTGGGACCTACATGTCAGTCTGCACAAAAATCCCCGAGTGACCTCCTACCTCCGGCCCGTCCACCTAGTCATCCTCGGCCATGGGACGCAGCTACCGCCGCCGGAAGAAGGCGAGGTTAAAACCGCCAGCGATGCGGAGCCCATCTTGCGGCACCCCGGATGCCAGCTCCGTCCGGCGCTCGCGGCCGCTAGCTAGCCAAGATAGTTCCGTCCAACTGCTTGTCTGCAAGGTTTGCTAGCTAGATTGGCACGGTGGCGCGATAGCTTGCCCGCGCGCGCCGCGCTAAGGCCAGCCATCTGGCTCGAGCGAAGGCCAGCGCGGCAGCTTGCTCGCTCGTGAGTCATGCTCGGGCCAGCCTGCCAACCCGTGCGGAGGCTAGGGTGGCGTCCGGCCCGTCCGGCGGAGCGGCGGCCAACTCGCTCATCACCGGCGCCACCGACGAACACGCATCAGTACTGTTTGAAGTAATGTTCAGGAAAAATAATGATTTGAGGGGGAATAATAGGATAGAAGGTCAAATGTGGGTCCCTCGTGTCAATGGTCAAACAAAATGTGTTGGTTTAAGCTGCCTCGTCAGCATGGGCGTGTGGGCCAACCCTATCATAAATGGGTTTAAACTAACCAAATCGGTAGGTAGTAGTTTCTGGCGTGGATTAAGAAATTTTGGGTATGTTTTTGCTATTTTTTGTACAATAGATTCCTCCTAGGGCTGGTTGAAAGTGGTAGTTTTTTGTTAAATACTCTACATATCGTAAGTAGGAGTGAAAGTTGAGCTTTGGAACCCAATAAGCAAGGCTAGTTACATAGTGCATATGTGTACATGATTGAAAGTAAATATCAACCATGAGTGACTAATATCTTGATGGAAAACTCGAAACTATGGAATACTAGGGAAAAATTACATGGTTGGAAATACTAGCAATGTTCATGTGCGTTGCAACGAATCATAATTAGAATAATACTTATTCACAAACTTGATACGAAACACTCTAATTTTGATATACATATATCACTAGAGATATATTATGTTTCAATTAGAATATATTCCTTGGGCTGTTTTGGTGAGGTCAGGGAGGGATGTGGTTGGTTTTAAGATACTAATTATGGGTTTTTCTGCAAATTGGTAGACAAGTGGGATGTTGGTGAGAAAAGGCAACAACTTACCTCACAGTCGTTAGATGTAGATCTAATGTTCACAAACGACGGATGGCAGACACACCATCATCACCAACTTAGTCTTCTGTAGGAGTACTAGCAAGATCCGTGCATTGCACAGAACATCAAGATGCATTTTTTATAAAAAACACTCGTTGTGATTGCCCCATGCGGGAGTAATTTCATGTGTAAAAACTAATGATATCTCAAGAAATAGGAGATAAGGTGAAGAGGAGTGGGGCATGGTGGTGATTGGTGGTCGGACTAAGCGAGGCATGGGGATTGACGACGCCGGCAGCAGCCACCAGGCCAGTTTGTTCTAGAGGCTTCCTTTCTTAATTGCTCAACAATGAGGTTGTTGCAGATAAGGATGAACGAGGGAAGGCCTTGTCTGCAAATGTGGAGAGGGGTGCGGGTATATTTTAGTTTATTTTAATTTCCATCGGTCAGATATAGATCGGACGGTCTATATTGCAAGATGGCACGCGTACCATCATCACCAACTCGGTTTTTTATAAGAGAAGAAATATAAGTATGGAGATACAAACGTATTATCGATACTTGTTTCCGTAAACTAGCATCTACATTCTATTCAACGCCTCAGCATGTGAGGCCTTAGCACAATGACTTCTCGACTGTGTAAAACAAAGGTTTTCCCGTCGCCGATAAGGAGGGGGTGACGACAGCGCGCTTTTTGGCTTGCTCTAGTCCTAGTAGTCATACTAGCTGGTCTAAGCACGTGTGGATTTATTCTTTTTCATGTCTCGTGTTCGCCGTACTGCCACGACTGTTGATGAATAGACGATAAGTTATTCATGGGGAAACCCTTGTTGAGCGTGTTTGCGAGAGAGAGAGAGAGAGAGAGAGAGAGAGAGAGAGAGAGAGAGAGAGAGAGAGAGTGTGTGGTATGTCTAGAGACTGAGGCAATGATGACAGATTCTTTGTGTCTATGTGTGTGGAGGATAGAGAGAGACATGTACATGGGGCTTTGTGGTGTGTAACGTGGAGACACATATACATAATTAGAGAGTGAGTGTGTGAGATACACATGCGGACATGGGGAGAGATGATGATCCAGATTAATGGGTGTTTGTGCGTGTCTGTGTGTGTTTCTGCACGCGTTTGTGTGTGAGGGAGTGTGTGTATATGGAGTAGAGAGACCACTAATGATGTAAACCTACTATAAGGGAAGGGGGAATGGTGTGACATGTGTAGTACCGGGATAGCATGCGTGCGGGCGGGGGGAGCAGACTATTTGGAAGAGAGGTCGAGTGTGTGTGGGAGAGGGGGGTGTTTGTGAGAGAGAGAGAGAGAGAGAGAGGAAGAGAGGGGGCGTTTGTGTCCATAAATGGCGTATAGATAGGGAGACAATGTTGATGTTGTTTGAAATTGGCCTATGTATGGAGATGCAAGGGAAGCGAGTCATCGTGTGTGTGATAAGGACTTCATGAGAGATCTAGAATAGATCGTGTCGAGAACAATGTGCGAGATCGAGAACGATGATACATTAGGGAGGAGCTAGGGCGGGTCCTGCTACCTCTTGAGCACTGCGTTGGATTTCCTTGAAGAGGAAAGGGTGATGCAGCAGAGTAGAGTAAGTATTTCCCTCAGTTTCTGAGAACCAAGGTATCAATCCAGTAGGAGGTTACACGCGAGTCCCTCGTACCTACACAAAACAAATAGCTCAACGCAACCAACGCGATTAGGGGTTGTCAATCCCTTCACGGTCACTTACGAGAGTGAGATCTGATAGAGATGATAGATAATATTTTTGGTATTTTTGGTATAAAGATGCAAAGTAAAATAAAAGAGCAAAGTAAAAAAGCAAAGCAATAATAAAGTATTGGGAGATTGATATGATGAGAATAGACCAGGGGGCCATAGATTTCACTAGTGGCTTCTCTCAAGAGCATAAGTATTCTACGGTGGGTGAACAAATTACTGCTGAGCAATTGACAGAATTGACGATAGTTATGAGAATATCTAGGTATGATCATGTATATAGGCATCACGTCCTAGACAAGTAGACCGACTCCTGCTTGCATCTACTACTATTACTCCACTCATCGACCGCTATCCAGCATGCATCTAGAGTATTAAGTTCAAGAAAACAGAGTAACGCCTTAAGCAAGATGACATGATGTAGATGGATAAATTCATGCAATATGACAAAAAAAACCATCTTGTTATCCTCGATGGCAACAATACAATACGTGCCTTGCTGCCCCTACTGTCATTGGGAAAGGACACCGCAAGATTGAACCCAAAGCTAAGCACTTCTCCCATTGCAAGAAAAACCAATCTAGTAGGCCAAACCAAACTGATAATTCGAAGAGACTTGCAAAGATAACCAATCATACATAAAAGAATTCAGAGAAGAATCAAATATTGTTCATAGATAATCTTGATCATAAACCCACAATTTATCGGTCTCAACAAACCCACGGCAAAAAGAAGATTACATCGAATAGATATCCACGAGAGAGGGGGAGAACATTGTATTGAGATCCAAAAAGAGAGAAGAAGCCATCTAGCTACTAACTATGGACCCGAAGGTCTGAATTAAACTACTCACACTTCATTGGAGAGGCTATGGTGATGATGTAGAAGCCCTCCATGGTGGATTCCCCTTCCGGCGGAGCTCCGGAACAGGCCCCAAGATGGGATCTCGTGGGTACAGAAGGTTGCGGCGGTGGAATTAGGTTTTTGGCTCCGTATCTGATCGTTTGGGGGTACGTAGGTATATATAGGAGGAAGGAGTACGTCGGTGGAGCAAAGGGAGGCCCACGAGGCAGGGGGCGTGCCCTAGGGGGGCGTGCCCTCCACCCTCATGACCGCCTCCCTCCTTTCTTGACGGAGGGTCCAAGTCTCCTAGATCATATTTGTTGAGAAAATCACGTTCCCGAAGGTTTCATTCCGTTTGGACTCCGTTTGATATTTCGTTTCTTCAAAACACTAAAATAGGCAAAAAAACAGCAATTCTGGGCTGGGCCTCTGGTTAATAGGTTAGTCCCAAAAGTAATATAAAAGTGGAAAATAAAGACCAATATGGTCCAAAACAGTAGATAATATATCATGGAGCAATCAAAAATTATAGATACGTTGGAGACATATCAGGCATCCCCAAGCTTAATTCCTGCTCGTCCTCGAGTAGGTAAATGATAAAAAAGAATTTTTGATGCGGGTACTACTTGGCATAATTTCAATGTAATTCTTCTTAATTGTGGTATGAATATTCAGATCTGAAAGATTCAAGACAAAAGTTCATATTGACATAAAAATAATAATACTTCAAGCATACTAACAAAGCAATTATGTCTTCTCAAAATAACATGGCCAAAGAAAGTTATCCCTACAAAATCATATAGTCTGGCTATGCTCTATCTTCACCCCAAAAGTATTTAAATCATGCAGAACCCCGATGACAAGCCAAGCAATTGTTTCATACTTTTGACATTCTCAAAACTTTTTCAATCTTCATGCAATACATGAGCGTGAGCCATGGATATAGCACTATATGTGGAATAGAATGGTGGTTGTGGAGAAGACAAAAAGAGGGGAAGATAGTCTCACATCAACTAGGCGTATCAACGGGCTATGGAGATGCCCATCAATAGATATCAATGTGAGTGAGTAGGGATTGGCATGCAACGGATGCACTAGAGCTATAAGTATATGAAATCTCAACAAAAGAAACTAAGTGGGTATGCATCCAACTCGCTTGCTCACGAAGACCTAGGGCATTTTGAGGAAGCCCATCATTGGAATATACAAGCCAAGTTCTATAATGAAAAATTCCCACTAGTATATGAAAGTGACAAAATGAGAGACTCTCTATCATGAAGATCATGGTGCTACTTTGAAGCACAAGTGTGGTAAAAGGATAGTAACATTGTCCCCTCTCTCTTTTTCTCTCATTTTTTTATTTGGGCCTTTTCTCTTTTTTTATGGCCTCTTTTTTTTATTTTTCGTCCGTAGTCTCATCCCGACTTGTGGGGGAATCATAGTCTCCATCATCCTTTCCTCACTTGGGACAATGCTCTAAAAATGATGATCATCACACTTCTATTTTTCTTACAGCTCAACAATTACAACTCGATACTTGGAACAAAATATGACTCTATATGAATGCCTCCGGCGGTGTACCGAGATATGCAATGAATCAAGAGTGACATGTATGAAAGAATTATGAATGGTGGCTCTGCCACAAATACGATGTCAACTACATGATCATGCTAGCAATATGACAATGAGGGAGCATGTCATAATAAATGGAACGATGGAAAGTTGCATGGCAATATATCTCAGAATGGCTATGGAAATGCCATGATAGGTAGGTATGGTGGCTGTTTTGAGGCAGGTATATGGTGGGTGTATGATACTGGCAAAAAGTGTGCGGTATTAGAGAGGCTAGCAATGGTGGAAGGATGGGAAAAGTGTGTATAATCCATGGACTCAACATTAGTCATAAAGAACTCATATACTTATTGCAAAAATCTAGAAGTTATCAAAGCAAAGTATTACGCGCATGCTCCTAGGGGGATATATTGGTAGGAAAAAACCATCGCTCGTCCCCGACCGCCACTCATAAGGAAGACAATCAATAAATAAATCATGCTCCGACTTCATCACATAACGGTTCACCATACATGCATGCTACGGGAATCACAAACTTTAACACAAATATTTCTCAAATTCGCAACTACTCAACTAGCATGACTCTAATATCACCATCTTCATATCTCAAAACAATTATCAAGCATCAAACTTTTCTTAGTATTCAACGCACTCGAAAGAAAGTTTTACAAATCTTGAATACCAAGCTTATTATTATAATGAAGCAAATTACCATGCTATTTAAGACTCTCAAAATAATCTAAGTGAAGCATGAGAGATCAATAGTTTCTATAAAACAAATCCACCACCGTGCTCTAAAAATATAAGTGAAGTACTAGAGCAAAACTATATAGCTCAAAAGATATAAGTGAAGCACATAGAGTATTCTATCAAATTCCAATTAATGTATGGCTCTCTCAAAAGGTGTGTACAGCAAGGATGATTGTGGTAAACTAAAAGACAAAGACTCAAATAATACAAGACGCTCCAAGCAAAACACATATCATGTGGTGAATAAAAATATAGCTCCAAGTAAAGTTACCGATGGGAGTAGATGAAAGAGGGGATGCCTTCCGGGGCATCCCCAAGCTTTGACTTTTTGGTGTCCTTGGATTATCTCGGGGGTGCCATGGGCATCCCCAAGATGAGGATCTTGCCACTCCTTGTTCCATAATCCATCAAAAGATTTCACCCAAAACTTGAAAACTTTACAACACAAAACTCAACAGAAATCTCATGAGCTCCGTTAGCGAAAGAAAACAAAAGACCACTTCAAGGTACTGTAATGAACTCATTCTTTATTTATATTGGTGTTAAACCTACTGTATTCCAACTTATCTATGGTTTATAAACTATTTTACTAGCCATAGATTCATCAAAATAAGCAAACAACACACGAAAAACAGAATCTATCAAGAACAGAACAGTCTGTAGTAATCTGTAACTAGCGCAAACTTCTGGAACTCCAAAACATCAGCCAAAATAGGATGACCTAGGCAATTTGTTTATTGATCAGAAGCAATCGTAATCAGTATTTTATCACGTTTTGGTGATTTTTAACAATTGTTTTCGTGAACAGAAAGTTTATGAAAATTACAGCAAGATCAAATAACTATCATCCAAGAAGATCCTATAGGTTTAACTTGGCACAAACACTAATTAAAACATAAAACCACATCTAAACAGAAGGTAGATGGATTATTTATTCCTAAACAGAAGCAAAAGCAAAAAAACTAAAAATAAAATTGGGTTGCCTCCCAACAAGCGCTATCGTTTAACGCCCCTAGCTAGGCATAAAAGCAAGGATAGATCTAGGTATTGCCATCTTTGGTAGGCAATCCATAAGTGGCTCTCATGATAGATTCATATGGTAATTTTATTTTCTTCCTAGGGAAGTGTTCCATGCCTTTCTTTAATGGAAATTGGAATCTAATATTCCCTTCCTTCATATCAATAATTGCACCAATCGTTCTAAGGAAAGGTCTACCAAGAATAATAGGGCAAGAAGGATTGCAATCTATATCAGGAACGATAAAATCTACGGGCACATAATTCCTATTTGCAACAATAAGAACATCATTAATTCTTCCCATAGGTTTCTTAATAGTGGAATCCGCAAGGTGCAAGTTTAGAGAGCAATCATCAAAATCACGGAAATCTAGTAAATCGCACAAAGTTTTGGGAATAGTGGAAACACTAGCACCCAAATCACATAATGCATAAAATTCATGATCCTTAATCTTAATTTTAATAGTTGGTTCCCACTCATCATAAAGTTTTCTAGGGATAGAAACTTCCAACTCAAGTTTTTCTTCATAAGATTGCATCAAGGCATCAACGATATGTTTGGTAAAGGCTTTATTTTGACTATAAGCATGAGGAGAATTTAGCACAGATTGCAACAAGGAAATACAATCAATTAAAGAGCAACTTTCATAATTAAATTCCTTGAAGTCCAAAATAGTGGGTTTACCAACATCTAGGGTTTTATTCTTTTCGATCCCACTTTTATCAATTTCATCATCAAGATCTAAAAACTCCGATTTTTTGGAACGCCTTCTAGGTAAAGGTGGATTATATTCAGTCTCATCAAGATTCATATTGCAAAACAAAGATTTAATAGGGGATACATCAATAACTTTTAGATCTTCATCTTGATTTTCATAGGAATTGGAAGAACACTCTTTACTAAAGGCATATTTTGTAGCACGCATCTTAGCGGTTCTTTCCTTGCACTCATCAATGGAAATTCTCATGGCTTTGAGAGACTCATTGATATCATGCTTAGGAGGAATAGATCTAAGCTTTAAAGAATCAACATCAAGAGAAATTATATCGATGTTCCTAGCCAATTCATCAACTTTAAGTAATTTCTCTTCAAGCAAAGCATTGAAATTCTTTTGTGAATTCGTAAACTCTTTAACACTATTCTCAAATTCAGAGGGCATCTTATTAAAATTTCCATAGGAGTTGTTGTAGGAATTTCCATAATTATTAGAAGGATTATTAGGATAAGGCCTAGGATTAAAATTCCCTCTATACGCGTTGTTACCAAAATTATTCCTACCAACAAAATTCACATCCATAGATTCCTTATTAATCTCAATCAAGGTAGACAAAGGCATATCATTAGGATCAGAAGAAACACTCTTAGTAGCAAATAATTTCATAAGTTCATCCATCTTTCCACTCAAAACATTAATTTCTTCTATCGCATGCACTTTTTTATTGGTAGATCTTTCAGTGTACCATTGAGAATAATTAACCATAATATTATCTAGGAGTTTAGTAGCATATAAAAGTGCCTCCCGCGGCTGAATCTAAAAGATTTCTAGAAGCAAAATTCAATCCGGCATAAATTTTTTGTATAATCATCCACAAATTCAAACCATGAGTAGGGCAATTACGTATCATTAATTTCATTCTCTCCCAAGCTTGTGCAACATGTTCATGATCAAGTTGATTAAAATTCATAATATCATTTCAAAGAGAGATGATCTTAGTCGGAGGAAAATACTTAGAGATAAAAGCATCTTTGCACTTGTTCCAAGAATCAATACTATTTTTAGGCAAAGACGAAAACCAAGCTTTAGCACGATCTCTAAGCGAAAAAGGAAATAGCTTCAATTTAACAATATCATTATCAACATCTTTCTTCTTTTGCATATCACATAAATCAACGAAGCTATTTAGATGAGTAGCGGCATCTTCACTAGGAAGGCCGGCGAATCGATCTTTCATAACAAGTTAAACAAAGCAGTATTGAATTCACAAGATTCAGTATTGGTAAGAGGAGCAATCGGAGTGCTAAGGAAATCATTATTGTTGGTATTGGTAAAGTCACACAATTTGGCATTATCTTGAGCCCTCGTGACAAGCAAGCAATCCAACACACGAGCAAACAAAAAGCAAGCGAAGAAAAAGGCAAACGGAAAAGAGAGGGCGAATAAAACGGCAAGGGTGAAGTGGGGGAGAGGAAAACGAGAGGCAAATGGCAAATAATGTAATGCAAGAGATAAGGAATTGTGATAGGTACTTGGTATGTGGACTTTTGCGTAGACCTCCCCGGCGACGGCGCCAGAAATCTTCCTGCTGCCTCTTGAGCACTCTGTTGGATTTCCTTGAAGAGGAAAGAGTGATGCAGCAGAGTAGAGTAAGTATTTCCCTTAGTTTTTGAGAACCAAGGTATCAATCCAGTAGGAGGCTACACGCGAGTCCCTCGTACCTACACAAAACAAATAGCTCAACGCAACCAACACGATTAGGGGTTGTCAATCCCTTCACGGTCACTTACGAGAGTGAGATCTGATAAAGATGATATATAATATTTTTGGTATTTCTGGTATAAAGATGCAAAGTAAAATAAAAGAGCAAAGTAAAAAAAGCAAAGCAATAGTAAAGTATTGGGAGATTGATATGATGAGAATAGACCCGGGGGCCATAGATTTCACTAGTGGCTTCTCTCAAGAGCATAAGTATTCTATGGTGGGTGAACAAATTACTGTTGAGCAATTGACAGAATTGTGGATAGTTATGAGAATATCTAGGTATGATCATGTATATAGGCATCACGTCTGAGACAAGTAGACCGACTCCTCCCTGCATCTACTACTATTACTCCACTCATCGACCGCTATCCAGCATGCATCTAGAGTATTAAGTTCAAGAAAACGGAGTAACGCCTTATGCAAGATGACATGATGTAGAGGGATAAATTCATGCAATATGATAAAAACCCCATCTTGTTATCCTCGATGGCAACAATACAATACGTGCCTTGCTGCCCCTACTATCACTGGGAAAGGACACCGCAAGATTGAACCCAAAGCTAAGCACTTCTCCCATTGCAAGAAAAACCAATCTAGTAGGCCAAACCAGACTGATAATTCGAAGAGACTTGCAAAGATAACCAATCATACATAAAAGAATTCAGAGAAGAATCAAATATTGTTCATAGATAATCTTGATCATAAACCCACAATTCATTGGTCTCAACAAACACACTGCAAAAAGAAGATTACATCGAATAGATCTCCACGAGAGAGGGCGAGAACATTGTATTGAGATCCAAAAAGAGAGAAGAAGCCATCTAGCTACTAACTATGGAACCAAAGGTCTGAAGTAAACTACTCACACTTCATTGGAGAGGCTATGGTGATGATGTAGAAGCCCTCCGTGGTGGATTCCCCTTCCGGCGGAGCTCTGGAACAGGCCCCAAGATGGGATCTCGTGGGTACAGAAGGTTGCGGCGGTGGAATTAGGTTTTTGGCTCCGTATCTGATTGTTTGGGGGTACGTAGGTATATATAGGAGGAAGGAATATGTCGGTGGAGCAAAGGGGGCCCACGAGGCAGGGGGCGCGCCCTAGGGGGGTGCCCTCCACCCTCGTGACCGCATCCCTCCTTTCTTGACGGAGGGTCCAAGTCTCCTGGATCATATTTGTTGAGAAAATCACGTTCCCGAAGGTTTCACTCCGATTGGACTCTGTTTGATATTTCGCTTCTTCGAAACACTGAAATAGGCAAAAATAGCAATTCTGGGTTGGGCCTCCGGTTAATAGGTTAGTCCCAAAAGTAATATAAAAGTGGAAAATAAAGCCCAATATGGTCCAAAACAGTAGATAATATAGCATGGAGCAATCAAAAATTATAGATACGTTGGAGACGTATCAGGTCCGCATGTGGGAGAGATGGAAAGAGGAGAGTGGTGCACAAGGAGACAAAGTGTGCTTGTTTTGCAATGGGGGTGGTGTGTGAGGTGAGTGTGCGAGAACCACATAACTAGGGAGATAGACGTTTGGGGGCGACATTTTGTGTGTATGGGAAATATACACTCTACATAGTGTGTGTGCTTGGGAAAGAGAGATGCCGGGAGACCTAGCTAGAGAATGGTGGAAGAGATGTGTGCATGCCCAAGAGACAAAGTGATAGAGACCTATATTGGGGTCCGGACTTTAGAAGAGAGAGGGGTGTTAATGTGCTCGTCTGTTGGTGTTTGGGGGAGAGAATGACTTCTTTGTGTGTGGGGGCGACGAGGGGTGGGGGGTGGGCGACGAGGGGGGGTTGGCTTCAGATAATGAGTGAGGTGTCTATATTTGAGGGACTTTAGCATAATTGAGATATACATGGTCAATAGTGTGTGCACTCATGGTTGATCAATTTGTTTCACAGTTTGGACTATGAGATAACGATACTTTTGAACATGCGTGATATACCTTGATGTACCAGAATTACAAGCCTAAGATTGGAATTTTGGAGTTCGACTCCATCATTAGCTTTTGTAATTCATTTAAACAGAGGTACAATTTTTAAGCCGGGATTTCGTGATTTCAAATTCATATATCAAACCTAGAGATATACACATACGGGCATGTCCAAACTTTATAATCATCCACTTTATTCACATACACATTTTTGCTTTTGTCATCATATTTAGGATAAACACATTTGGAATTTCATTTGAATTGGACCGTATGATGGTATATGCTTGTAGTAGCTCAATGATCCATATTTGAATTGAATGGACAATCTAAGATTCGAGTTGGAGACACTGATTTTCAAAACTTGCACTTTTTTAGCGTGCAAAACAAACAAATTCTCGGCCATGATATCATAGTCGGCCGTACAAGAGCAGAATATAATTTCAGGCGCCAAAAGCTTTCAAACTTCCTGCTCACATCAAAATATCTCGCGCCCGAAAGTTTAGCCCTGCGATATTCCTGTTTTACCCCTGCCACATGAACGGTAAAGGGCTGCTTTGGTAACTCCATTGTTTTCCCCTCTTTGCCCCCAACATTCTTCCCCAGAGCCCCTCGCTTTCCCCTCCTCGACCCCCCCCCCCAACCACGGCAAGCCGCCGAATCTAGTCCTCCGCCACAGCGGTGGACCTCACACCCCGACGGATCTACCTTCCGCACCTTGGAACCCCCAACTGCCAACTCACCACTTCACCGGAGCCGCTTCAGTGACTGGCTTGTCCACCACTCCAGATCTCCTTGACCGCCATCATGGTCCACCGCACCGGATCTGCTTAACCGGCGCCCTCGTCCGCCACAGTGTAGGCCCTTCACTGACTCCCTCGTCGGTCCCTTCGCTGGCCCTTCATACAAGCCCTTGTCCGCCGCAACAGATCCGCCTCACCGAAAGCACTGTACAACGCGCCCGCCGAAGCCTTCGTCCACTGCACCGGACCCGCTCCACGGACGCCATATTCAACTCCACCGGCCCTGCTTTACCGACGCTGCAGCCTCATCAGGTTATTTCGATTTGTACTCCTTCGGTCTTTCTCTGTATCATGCAACTGTTCACTTACCACAGATGAGCTTTCTTGTATGTCGACAGGCGCCGCAACCGTAGCATCAGAGCCGCTTCAGCGACGGCGACAGCCGGCCCGAACTCAACCGCAACACGAGCACTGTCGACGATCCTTAGCTATCAAGTATGCCAACGATACCCATACGCCACCGAGAATCAGGTACTCTTATCTAACGGTCGGCGCCTACATTCACTTTCTTAGCATAAGCACTGCACCTTTGAATTTCTTCAGGGCATCATTCAGTTTTTCATGAGACGCGTTATTCTGCTTGCACCTGTAGGGCCATACTTCTGGCAGTGAACATGTTACATGTGCTAAATTACATACCAGTGCACATATAGTATAATATGCTTTAGTTTTGTCCTAAGTATTACTGTACTTCCTAGATATCACTTCCTACTATTTTACTTCTTGCATGCTATATTTATGATAATGGTGTTGTTCTGATGCCACTTGTTGGTTCCATTAGACTGCTTCATGTTCTCTATGCTTAATTACACATCAGCAAACTAGCATGTGGTTCACCTGGTTTTTGTTCGTTTTACCCTACATTTTCTCATGCTAGCTATTACATCACTGCTCCGAGCCTCTGTTCGTTACTTTTGTGTGTGTTCTTGATCTTCCCAAGTTGCATGACTAATTTGATGCTTCTATTAATTATGGAGCTGCCAACCCCATCAAGCAAAATATTTGTTCTTTTGTGGCTGGCACCTCGAACAAGCATAAAAATAGAGGGAAGCAGATATATTGTCGTGTATGCACACACCCTTCTTTCATTAGTTTAGATGAACCATTGATGACCAATTCGAACCAGTGCATGCGATTAAAATTAATTCTAAATAGAGGGTGCAGAATAAACTACAACAAGTAGATTTGCAACCACGGGATGCTGACGATATCTTCAAAGAACATTGCAACAACAGCGAGGCTTCGTAGCAACATATGGTAAGCCAGTGTGTTTTAGTACATGTGAAATGTAATGCGTGTGGGATGCTTTCTTGACTTGTGCCCTCAACCTGTAATCCTACAGAATAACAAATAATTCAGTTGTCTACTTTGCTGTATTGCTTGATTCGAATGCTTGTTTGTTACTTGTTACACTATACCTGAGTTGGCTAATATGTCAGCAGTGCCTGTTGTACTATCGTAAAGAAATGCATGCCTAGTTCATTTGAGTCCTTAACTTTTCCTCTGAACTTCATCACAAGACTGTCTTCGTAGTTTATATGAGGCCACACTGTTAAGTGCTTTCTCAGATTATTTCAACTACTTAGATGCCTTGGCAACTTAAATATAGCAATGGTACACTCCCTTTCAACTAGGGATGTCAACTGGGTCCTGTTTAATCCTGATTAAAGTCCACTAGTGGTATGATAGTTCAAAAGAGTTTTTATTTTTTGAGGAAAATGAACCAGGGAGCTAGCAAAAACTAACTAGATGGGACTGGCGGATGTCGTTTATTTGCCACTTACATCCCTAGTTTCATCTTACCATTTAATTTCTTTTCGGCTGATGCTGCTTCGAACCATTTAAATATAGATTTCCATGCTCGGCAATAATTCGTATGTCGTTTACCATGTAAGCTTACTGCCTGGATCATGCGATAACTATGTCTTACTTATGTCCAGCGGAAACCTTTCAGGATGCCGTTCACACTAGGACACAATGTACAACCCCGGAATCTATTTGTGGAAGCAGTGCGCCATCCATGTTACTAGATGGTAGCAGTTCAGAGGCAACACCACCGGAGAGTAGTCTATGCACAGATATTATAGTTCTTGAGGCTCTACTAGAGGCAGAAAGAGATGGTGTGGCTGCCATGAATGAGGTAATCTCGATCTTGAAGATGGAAATTATGCAATTAGCTGCATGCATTATGCAAGCAACCCAAGAATTGGACGAAGTAAGAATGTTGCATTTGAGGATGGATGAGGTCCTGCTGCTTCTGCTATCTGAAGCCCAGGGTAATCCCAGTTCTTCTTTAGATAGCAGTTGAAACTGTCATTAGATTATTGTACTTGCATGTTGTGTCATGTCTCTAAATGGATTATGTTGTAAGACCCCCTATGTTGTCCATGTGTTGTAATGATCCGAATTATTTAGGCGAGGTAATCCTCAATACTTGTATGATTGACATAAGGTGAACTATTTTTCATGTGAGCATATTGTATTGGATGAAATAACTGTTTGACTCAAAGTGTATCCAACCTACTGAATTCGAAGATCACGGCATTTCTAAATCATAATCTTTACCTAATATTAAAGGGAGGAGTGTTTCTCCATTTTTTCGTCGCATAAATCTATCGTACGTTGTCATCTCATGAGTTCCGTACGTCGTCTGTTTTAAAAAAAGAAAAAAAATACAAACAAATACGGACTCGAACCATGGTCTCATGGTAAGAAGCATGCCTACACAACCATCTAGCCAAGCCAATCCCTTTTGCTGGAAAAGAGGAAGTTTCGTTAATATTGAGGCCGACGGTAGCTCGCCTGGCTACAGGCTGCAGTTTCGTGGGCCAGCCCATTTAAAAGGATGGTGTCCAACATAATTTTATTCTTTTGTTTGCAGTTTTTTTTCTTTTTTTATTTTCCTTTTTTCCTATTTAGGTTTTTATAGTATTCATCACACTATAAAAAAATTAATCATGTATTTGAAAAATGTTAAACATGTATAAAAAATGTTTCTGATCTACAAGAAAAACATACAATATGTATTAAAAAATAGTGATCTAAACATGTATTCAAAGAAAATGTAATCATGTATTTAAATAATGTTAAACATACGTAAAAAATGTTTCAGATGTATATGAAAAAAGTGGACATCAAAACATATATTTCATGAAATTTTACCATGTATTTTTACAAAAATTAACCCATATAATCAAATATTTCATATGTACACAAAATATGTTAATCATATATTATAAAAATGTTTAAAATGTATAAAAGTATGTACAATGTGTATTACAAAATGTAGACATGTGTTGAAAAAACGTAGACATCAAACATTTATTCAAAGAATGTAATTATCTATATGAAAAAATTTAAACATGTATAAAGAAATGTTCCTTATATATAAAAACAAATGTAAAATGTGTAAGAAAAAACATAGGCAATAAAACTTATATTAAAATAATGTTAACCATGTATTTCAGAAATGTTGAACATATGCATTAAAAATATCCCTTATGTATAAGCAAAATGTACATTATGCATGGAAAAAGTAGACAAGTGTTGAAAAAATAAAAATGAAAAAAATGATGAAAACCTAAAAGGAAAAAAGTGAAGGAAATCATACATAAACAAAGGGGAAAAACACTGAAAATGGAAGAATAAAATAAGAAAAATGAAAGCCGAAAAACTGAAGAAAAGCCATGCTGCAGGCAATGGGAAAATTTGAACAAATAAAAAAATGTACAGTATTGGGCTAGCCCACTGTTTCCTACACGTAGGTGATTTATCGGAGTCACTACGAAGATAAATAACCACCGCTGTCTTATTGTGGAAGAGAGTTTTCTTTAAAAAAAAGTTGTTCACTCCACAAGCCCACTGAGTTTGTTTTGCCGTTCCGTAGTACATTACTTGACGGAGACGGAGCCGCCGTCACCTCCTGTTTTCCATCGGGAGGCCAGATCTGGAGTCTGTTTGGGGCTCCGGGGAGGGGGATCTTCGTTCTTCGTCATCACCAACCCTTCTCCATCGCCAATTCCATGATGCTCCCTACCTGGAGTGAGTAATTCCTTCATAGGCTCGCTGGTCGGTGAGGAGTTGGATGAGATTCATCATGTAATAAAGTTAGTGTAAGCAATCGCAATATCTCGGCGTGCCATCAATATTGATTCTATCGTGTACCTCCCGCCAGATGTCCAAATACAGACAGATGCACTAATTATCATGACCCTTTTCATTTTCCGATGAAAGTTCTCATTGATAACTTAGACATATGAAATCATCCAGGAGCCGTATCCAAGGCAGTAGCATTAGATAGGCAGGTGTGGATGTGTACAAGGTGCGTGCATGGCTGCATGCACACGACATAGCGTCAAGTAGCCAACTCCCGCACCAATGCGCTTCTGTCTTGGGCGCCATCAGGCAGGAGCCCACCTCATTTTCCCCACTACCATCTTGCACTAGTGAATGTTCGGATGAACATGATAATTTTATCTCCCGTTGCAACGCACGGGCATATGTGCTAGTCATATATAAAGGTGGAATAAATCTTTGTTGTGGTTTTGAAGAAATAAATAACAAACCATAGAATTATTTGTCGATATTCGTAATCCAATAAAAATTGGATTTGGATTTAGTTGCCAGGGCCCAGGGCAAACGTGAATGCTAATTCTCCCAAGTTTTGAACGAAGCGGCTAAACACCCACTATCATTTGTGGGCTGCCCGAAGGAAGTGTTTGCGAGATGGAAATTACTGTCTACCCCTGACACTTGACATCCTTATCGACCGGATTTACACTGATGTCGATAGGGGTAGGCGAGTAACTTCAATCAGACATGACACGACGACCTCTGAGCCCATTCAGACACGGTGGGCGCCAAACATGAGCGGCAAAACACATTTGATTCAAGCTTGTCCGAAAGACATGTGTCTCTCCCTCCATTTCCCCATTCATCCACGGTGGGCGGCAAAACAAACTCTCCTCGTCCGAAATCGATGTAGGCTAATATTTTAAATATGGGCAGATGTGTAACTTCCCTCAGACGTGACACAACCGCCCTACTTGTCAGCCCTGTTCATACACTGTGGGCACCAACCGTGGGCGGCAAAACACCCTCTCCTTGCCCGAAATTGTTACCGGCAAATATTTGGGAGATGCGAGATTACCGTCCTATCCCCAATCGACGTGATGTCCGAAATTTTAAACAGCGGATAAGTTCGTAACTTTCCCACATTTCAGACAAGCGCGTCCAAAAGTTTGAGATCCCCCTCCATTTCCCCATTCGTACACCGTCGGCGCCACGACAACCTCCCCACTGCGGCCAGCCTCCTCCGTCCGCCATCCCATCCTCCACCTTGCCGGAGCCGCTACCCCTACCCCTCGTCCACTGCAAGAGAAGGACGTCTCTCATCCACGGCGCTGGACTAGGATCTTTTCATCGCATCGTCTCGCTTCATCGGAGGCGTCGTCCACCTTGTCGTTGCCGCTCCTACAACCGCCTCGTCCACGGCAACAGGATTTATCCCCCGACCCGGCCGTCTGCCATCTAAAGTCTTCTTCCCCGCCGCCGACAGCCATCGCACCTGCAGCACCCTCAACGTATCAGAAGGGGCCTACACGGCGTTGCAAGAGAGGTGGTACTCTTCCATATGTGCTTAAGTTATTGATCTCACCCGGAAAATAGATCTTAAATTGTTTACTGTACTTTTCTTGTCCGTACCAAATCGTAGTGGCTAGTTGAATGCAAACATTGGTTGCGAAGTAGCTTTGTCCGGTTTGCACCTTTAGATCCGTCATGTCACGGTCACTATACTCATAAAGCTTACGGTTTCCCCCTTTATATTCACTACCATCATCGTAGGTGCTTCACTGCTTTGTGTCGTGCTAGCACTGCTCCTCAAGACCTCAACCCATCAAGCGAAACAACATGCCACTCATAATTCCAAAGCTTACGTGTTGAAATACGAATCTGATATGATGCTCATATTACTAAAACAGAGAACGTTTAATTGGTCACCTAATGTTCCTATATTCGTTTCAAAAAAGCATGTGCGCCACCCACTGGTCCAGCTAGTTCCACTTTCCTGATTTTACTCATGATGCTTAGGGTTTTCCCCTTTTATCTACTCTACTATGATCTGCATAGGTGCTTTCTGTCGTACTAGCATTACTCCACCCTTCAAGCTAAACAACACAACACTCAAAATTCCAAAGCTTAGTTGTTCAATTATGATTGTGATGATACTGATATTAGTTAACAGACACATTAAATTGGTTAGCTAAAGGTCCCACTTGAGTTTCCAAATGCATGTCGCGACATATAGAAAGACAGCATAATTGCATTTCTTTGTCACTTTTTGACTGTACTTTCTTGTCCATACCAAATCTTAGTTGTTATTTCAAAGAAAACATCGGTTGCTAACTACCTTTTGCGCGGTTTGCAGCTTCAGATCTGCCATCCCACTGCCACGATCAACACTATACTCATCATGCTTATGGTTTCCCCATTTTAAGATGACCACGATCAACCTACGTGGTTCGTGTCGTAATAGCACTGCTCCACCCATCGAGCTAAACAAGCTTAGTTGTACAAATTCAAATCTGATATTATGCTGATATTAGTAAAACTGAGAGATGTTTAATTGGTCAGCTAAATGTTCCTACTTTAGTTTCGAAATGCATGTGAGCCACATATGGAGAGACCGGAAGGAATAGTATTTCTCTGTGCGCTTTGGTTCATCATGGGTGGCCAACCGACATTGTATATAAAGACTTGTAATATCTTCAATCTGCTTGCTCTTCTTCTCTTCTTTAAGATGATCCTCTTCTCTTGCGGTCGACTGGTTAGGTTGAGTTATTCTCTCTTAGTATATTTTGAATCTGTCAGGTCAGGTCGACTTGTTCTTCTTTACTATATGTTGAAGCTGTCATCTGCGAAGTATCGTCACTTCTGGAGCTCTCATATTTTGAGTAGTAGGCCACATTATATTAGTGCACACACCAAATTATAGCATGCATGGCACCTCTTAGAAGAATTGCAGAGATAGCACAAAGGGGTTTACAGGGAGGAAGTATTGGATTAGAATCACTTCTGCATTACAAAGACAATCTCACTTGTTTTTATGTTTTCATGCATGTCAGGTATTGAACATTATCAAAATGAATATGAGAATGGGCGCACAAGAGGAATATTGCGGAACAATCCACTGGCTAACAAACTTGGCATGGTGGAGGATGGCCTATCTTATTCACCCATCAAGGTGCATGCTCTAACTTGGCAAGGTTGTATTGGTCGCACATATTTTGCATCTGACCTCTTGCATTACTTCTACTTTGTTACACCATTTGCTTAGTTTAAGCATCATATATGAGTATATGCCATACCTATCCATTTTCTGTACCTATTCCATGTGTCGCCATACTATGTTTTTCCAGTCAAATGTTGTTCTTTCGTAATAGATGTCCAAAAGGAAGAGGGTGAGTGCAGATCCTCAAGGAGTACAAACTAGGTATTTAGAAAAGGTAGTGATACCTATTAAAGCAGATAGATCAGCAGCCACAGAAAACACAGGCCCAACTGTAACAGACTTTACCCCTACTCTAGTGGCCAAACCCCTATTAGAACTGCTGAGACCCCAGAGTCAGGTACTGTCTATGGTATCAATTCAAAATTTGAACTCCTAAATTTCTGCATGTGCCTTACCTTCTCTCTTGTATGAAAACTAATTTCAGATGAATCTCCTTGCTCAAAGGATCATAGGATCTCACGACAATACTGGGCTCTGCATTGCTCTTGTCGGTACCTCTTGCCCTTTGTCAGCATACTTACACCCATTGATGTTTGATTATGTAGCATCACTGTAAATGTTCACTTCTTTATCCTCCCTTTGCTTGAAATTATAAGATCTATATTTACTCTTAGATAAATGTAGAATTGACACAACGGTTATGAAGTTTTGGATTGCTCATGTAAGTACTATTGTCATGTACTCCCTCTGTATCAAATTAATTGTTGATCAATTGGATGTATTTAGAACTTAATAGTGCTAAATACATCCATTTGAGAGACAAGTAATAACAGACGGTGGTGGCATTACTGTACATGGATCGCGAGATAGTTGGTTGTCTAGCATTACTCCGCATATTATCTGCCCTGCCCTCCACTTTCTCTAAATTATCATATCTACATTTACTCTTACCAAAATGTTGAATAAAGCCAATGCCACTGCATACATTGATGTCTGCATTCCTCTTGTCAGTACCTTTTGCCTTGTAACGTTGTACTTAATTAATTGCTATTTGATTATGTATCATCAGTCTGCACCTGAGATTCATTATCCCCTATTTCTTCCAATATTATTTGATCTATATTTACTCTTTGCAAAATGTAGAATAATGGCAATGCTTATAAAGAATTTTCTTTGGGGAATTTATTGAATTATCCTTCCATCAACATGGAGAAGGGCTTTGTCCAGCCCGTGTTAACATGTAATGTAAGTTCATCCTTCTCAAGCCTTCAAACTTTTTTCTAGTATAGATTTGGATAGGCATCATTTCCTCCACTGTTGTTTACATCTGATTGGATGTTTGCAACAACTACAAGTTTTAAATTGTAGTTGTAAAAACATGTTCCTTATGCAGAAAAGATCCATTTATTTGCTTATATAATTGTGAAACCTGTTACGTGTCTCCTTGTTTCTCTTTCAGAGTCGTATCTCTTATGCCAGGCAGAACTTTAGGAAAGATAGTGAGCCAAACCATCTTGAGGATAGCGAGATGACCCCAAGGTACTGTCGTGATGAAGACAGTGAGTTAAAGCTACTCACTAGCAGGTGTGAGACAACCTCTCTTCAGTCGCTACCTCAATCAGTTTGACTTCTTCAGTCTCAACTTAAAGAGGAAAGGCTTGCTTCAGCTCAGCTCCGACTTGGAGTCAAAGATGTAATGAAGATGTCAGGGGACTGCCTTGCGCACTATGGTTCCATACAGCTAGGGATGAAGCATCTATCGTTGACACAACTGAGGTCTCATCAGCTTATTTCGGCTGCTTGCGGGGCCCGACCTTGCCAGGTCTAGTGCCTTCTGAAGTGCTCTTAGTTTTGTATATTCTTTTGTCGGCGCGTTTATATGCACTGGTGGTGACCTTTGATGCACAGTGTATGTAATCCGCAGTCATGTTGCGCTTTATTATCACCGGTAGCGAACTTTGATTCCCGGTGGATGTAATATGACGTAATTTCTTTATTGTATAGTCTAGGTTTATTCTTTGGTCGGTATGCTGTAATTTAGGCCGGAAGGTTCAGTGGATCTCAGTGTTGTCTGTCTTCAGGCCGGCCCGTTACTCATATGGGCCAAAACATGGGCCTATAATCATCTTGGGCCATTAGCAGGTCTAAACTTATAGTAGTTTCCCGCCTTCAACAGGCCATGGGCTACATATTTACTGTAGTGACACTGGGCCTCCTACGGGCCGTAGAAACAATGGGCCTTCTACGGGCCGCAGAAACAATGGGCCTTCTACGGGCCGTATCATCAATGGGCCTTACACGGGCCGTATGATCGATTGGCTAAACATGGGCCAGAAACAGACCGCACTATGGCCGTAAACGGGCTAGAGTTGGAGTCGTCGGATCATGGGCCTACCATAACAGGCCGTATTTGATGACGCTATGAAAACGGCCCAACGTATTAACGGGCCACAAACGGGCCGACTGTAACCACAGGCTGAATTTGGCCCACAAGTCGGCCTTCTTAGGGCCCATTTATTCTTGGGCTCATTTCTAGCATTCGGTTACTTATGGCCCATTACTGCCATTTTCAAGATAACATGGGCTGCAAACAGCCCAATGGATTAACGAGCCGTTAATGGGTATAAAGTGATACACTGTTCATTACGGGCCAGTTTCACCACGGGTCGTTAATGGGCCAAGAGTTACAAAGGGCCTCATATGGGCCGAAAGACGTCATGGGCCATACATGGGCCAGAAGTTAAAACGGGCTGGAAACATATTGGACGACCCAGATGACGCAACTGGGCCTAATTCGGATAGGTCGTAATGGGCCCTGGGTTAGCGGGTTGTAAATGGGCTATATGCGAACAGGCCGTTAACAGGCTTTTTGTGGGCCGGCCCGCCACCTTTTGACCAAGTCAAACGGGTCGGCCTTGTCACAGGAATGGGCCTCTGTTGGGCCGTGCCACGTGTCGACGTATCATAGGCTCCTTTGGTCCAATGAGTGGATGACATCTGTCCCAACGGTGAGCCGACATGTGTTTCCTCCAACCAATGATGATTTTACACGTGGAAAATCCCCATTGGTCGGGCCTGTTAATGGGTTATCGGATCCAAAACCGGACCCGATAGCTTAACGGCGTTCCGTTACGGTGGATGCCACGTGTCGGTCACCCTTGACGACAGCACTTCTGTGATGCCCGATTTATCGTCATGGAAGTGGACACTTCCGTAATGATAATTTTGGTAATGTCATGGAACACTTCTACGATAGCACAGGTATGACTATCTTGATTCTATCATAAATTTGTCATGGATGTACATGCATGACAGAAAACGTGACCTACTGTGACAAACATGTATCATCACGGAAGTGTATTTTTTTGTAGTGTATTGCGTCGTCGGCCTTTCTTTGCCGGGGCGGCGGTGTCTTCGTCACCAGAATCGCTTCCCGTGTCGGCATGTTGGCCGGGGTACTTCCTTCCTTCTTCACCATGAGCACATCTACCACCCAGAACATACAATTCGATAACATCCCTAACCTTGTTCATGGCCAACTCCTCATGCATCTTGCGGTTGCGCACGTTCTGATGGAACGCGTTGACGACAGTGGCAGGATGAACATCTGGGATGTTGTACTGCACACGGTTGAATCTCTGTATGTACTTGCGCAAGGATTTGCCATCCTTCTGGGGGATGAGATGCAAATCACTTGCCTACCCAGGAGCTTGATGGCCTCCAGTAAAGGCGCCAACAAACTCGTCGCCCAGGTCCGACCAAGAGGAGATGGAATCTACTGGCAGGTGCACCAACCATGACCTGACATTGGGTTTGAGCACCAACAGGAAGTAGTTGGCGAGCACCTTGCCGTCCCGAGCCCCGGTAGCTTGCATCGTGATGGTGTATACGCTCAGGAACTCGGACGGATGGGTCTTGCCGTCGTACTTCTCCGGGACCTTAGGTTTGAACGTGCGGGTAGTGGGCCACTGGAACTGCCGCAGCTTACGGGTAAAAGATGGACAACCTACCTTGTAAGGCAGGTCACCAGAATCCCCCGGCGCAGGCATGTACGTAGTGGGACCTGCACGCCTATCAGACTGATGGCGTGCTTCCCATCGCCGCTCGATGGTAGTTCGAGCGTCTTCTTTAACCCGCTCCCGAAGAACTTGACGTTAGTCGCGGTGAGCTCATGGATCGGACGAAGCCATGTGTCGGTGTCAAAACCGGCGGATCTCAGGTAGGGGGTCCCGAACTATGCGTCTAGGCGGATGGTAACAGGAGACAAGGGACACGATGTTTTTACCCAGGTTCGGGCCCTATCGATGGAGGTAAAACCCTACTCCTTCTTGATTAATATTGATGATATGGGTAGTACAAGAGTAGATCTACCACGAGATCAGAGAGGCTAAACCCTAGAATCTAGCCTATGGTATGATTATTGTTGTTGTTCTACGGACTAAACCCTCTAGTTTATATAGACACCGGAGAGGGCTAGGGTTACACAGAGTCGGTTACAAGGAAGGAGATCTACATATCCGTATTGCCAAGCTTGCCTTCCACGCCAAGGAAAGTCCCATCCGGACACGGGACGAAGTCTTCAATCTTGTATCTTCATAGTCCAACAGTCCGACCAAAGGTTATAGTCCGGCTGTCCGGACACACCCTAATCTAGGACTCCCTTAGTAGCCCCTGAACCACGCTTCAATGACAATGAGTCCGGCGCGCAGATTGTCTTCGGCATTGCAAGGCGGGTTCCTCCTCTGAATACTTCATAGAAGATTTTGAACACTAGGATCGTGTCCGGCTCTGCAAAACAAGTTCCACATACCACCACGGAGAGAATCATATTTCCACAAATCTATCCCGCTGACGTATTCCGCAGCGTGACGTCACACCACAGCCAAGACTTTATTCGAATCGTTTTTTACCCCCCCCCCCACCTCAGCGCGTTTCGCGAGGCGGTTTCCTTGGCACGTCTTGTCGAAGCAGAGATCGTGTCCCCTTTATTTACGGGATTCTCATCAACACAGATGTGGGTAACCCAGTCGTGCGCGTTGGTATATCCCCTCGATCAAAGGTAAGTCCCAAACGGTCACAGGGAGGGCTCTTGGTATTCAACCTCTTATAAAGAGACCAAGGCCTTACTCTTTTCTTTCGATCTCAATCGAATCCGCCTTTCGCCTCAAGTTCCAACACCCGAAGCTTCAGATCCAGGCGCTTCGGACCTTCGATTATGTCCGGATCCAACCTTCAAGGCTGATGGGTGTTGTCGGCGTTCTGGGAACGGGGGTCCCCAGACTTGCCTGCCTGCGGCCTGCGGCGTGGCTCAAAGGGGGCCCAGCACGGCGCATCTTCATCAACACAAGACCCAAGACCCTCGCGAGGGGCCAAGCCTCGCGGGGTGGACGACACGGTGCTTCCTCAGGCGCGGCCTCATCAGGCTGGCTCATGAGGAGGCGAAGAGATCAAGGCAGGGTACCTCACGAGGTGCCCATGACGCAAGCCATGACGACCAAGGGCGCCAGGCGGGCGCCAGCCCGCGCAGTGTCCTCCCTTTCCTCTTTGGTGCAAAGGGGGCAAGCGCAGGCGAGAGGATCAAGCAAAGGCATCCATTTCGGTGCAAGAAGACCAAGACCAGTCCAACGGTGGGAAGGAGGTCATCGTGGAGCCCAGAACGGCGTCACCAGGGCCTTTGGCAGGCGAGGACCAACTTTAGTCAGGATAAGTGTACTGGATGTTCCCCTTCAAATTGGCCAATTGTTGGCGCCCTTCCCGCTCAATATTTGGGAAGAGGCCCAGGGCCTTTGCCTATAAATAGGACTAGCCACCCCCAGGGTAGAGGCATCTGGTACCCATAATCCGAGCAAGCAGAGGGCAAGAGAGAGAGAGAGAGAGAAGGGCGGTTGAACTCCTCCTAACAGTTCATCCCCCTCGCCAAGAACAGCCCCTCGCGAGGCTGTTCTTCCCTGTATTGTTCACCATCATCAGCCCAAGAGGCAATCCACCCACCACAAACTAGAGTAGGGTATTACACCACAATGGTGGCCTGAACTAGTATAAACCCTGTGTCCCTTGTGTTGTTCTTTCAGTAGTTGGATCCTTGCGAGACGGAGAGGTAGAGGGCAGAATCTCTGCGCGCACCCCAGAGTTCGAACCTCAAGGGTCTGCCAGAACCCGAAATCCGACATTTGGCGCGCCAGGTAGGGGTGCGCCGGAATTTGTCTTCCACCTCTTCGTTCTCCTCCGACCGTCGCCACTACATCAACACCCCCGGTCGTTGTGGCCCTCCCGGGCGGCTCGCAGGCTCCGCCCACAAGTCGCCACGTCAAGCCGTTTGTCCGCCGGATCGGCGCTGTTTCCGCACGGCAGGGGGCTCCCACGGACCAAGTGGCGCGCGAGGTCGGTCTGGCCTTCGGCTCGGAGGACCACCCCGCCAACTTGGCTGGCTCGGGCGCGCTCCCCATGTTGTGCACCCCCACCATCTGCCAGGTGGCTGTCACCAGAACCCTCGTCGACGGCGGCGCTGGCCTGAGCGTGCTTTCGGTTGAGACCTTCAACCTCCTCTGCATACCCCTGGAGCAGCTGCAACCCAGTCGGTCTTTCTTGGGCGTTGGGGGCGGGTCATCCAGCTCCTTGGGACATATCCGGCTCCCAGTAACCTTCGGCACCTACGACAATTTCCGCACGGAAATGGTCGACTTCGACATCGCTCCCATCGGCCTTCCTTACAACGCCATCCTCGGCTACCCAGCGCTGGCCCAGTTCATGGCCGCCACGCACCCGACGTATAACCTCATGAAGATGCCCGGGAGCAGCGGTGTCCTCACCGTGCACGGGGACACCAAGGACGCCCTGCGGGTACTCAAGCTCGCCTTCAAGACGGCGGCCTCGGCGCGGCCCGCTGACGCGAGGACCCCCGAGCCCAAGGGGGCTGCGCCAGCCAAGAAGAAGCAGTTGTTCACCCAGGACAAGGCAGAAACCAAGCAGATACCTGTCGACGAAGACGGGTCCTCCAGTGCCACTTTCACCATAGGCGCCAACCTCGAGCCTGAGCAGGAGGAAGCTCTGATCAGGTTCATGCGCGCAAATAAGAAGGTGTTCGCTTGGGAGCCTGATCAGTTGGTAGGGATCCCCCGGAGTGTCATCGAGCATCACCTCAACGTGTGCCCGAACGTGCGCCCCGTGAAGCAGAAAGCCAGGCGGCAGTCTGCAGAGAAGCAAGCCTTCATCGTCCAAGAAACCCGCAAGTTAGAGGCCGCTGGGGTCATTCGCGAGGTCCGATACCCGGATTGGTTGGCCAACCCTGTCGTTGTGCCCAAGAAGGGGGGAAAGGAATGCATGTGTGTCGACTTCACCAACCTCAACAAGGCATGCCCGCAAGATCCGTTCCCGCTCCCCCGCATCGATCAGATCGTCGATTCCACTGCGGAGTGTGACCTGCTCTGCTTCCTGGACGCCTTCTCCGGGTATCACCAGATCAAGATGGCGGTAGAAGACGTCGAGAAGACCACCTTCTTAACCCCATGCGGGGTGTACTGCTATACATGCATGCCATTTGGGCTGCGTAACTCAGGGGCGACCTTTCAGCGGCTGATGCACATCACCTTGGGCCCGCAGCTTGGGAAGAATGTCGAAGCTTACGTTGACGACATTGTGGTGAAATCTCGGGAGGCCAAGACCCTGATACAAGAGCTGGAGGAGACCTTTGCGAGCCTCGACGCAGTGAACCTACGGCTCAACCCAGAGAAGTGTGTGTTCGGAGTCCCCTCAGGCAAGCTCTTGGGATTCCTCGTGTCCCATCGGGGCATCGAGGCTAACCCAGAGAAGGTCAAGGCGGTTGAAGACATGAGCCCGCCGAAAACCCTCAGAGAAATGCAGAAGCTCACCGGACGCGTGACCGCGCTAGGGTGCTTCATCTCCAAACTGGGGGAGCGAGCACTACCTTTCTTCCAACTGATGAAGAAGAAGGGGCCTTTTGAATGGACTGAAGAGGCAGATAAGTTGTTTCAAGATCTCAAGAGGTACCTAACCAGCCCCCCAGTCATGGTGGCTCCGCGTCCTCGAGAGCCCCTGTTGCTATACCTCGCCGCCACTCCCTACTCTGCCAGCGCAGCCCTGGTGGCGGTTAGGGAAGAGCGCCAAATCAGAGCCACATCAGCAGCCCGAGACAAGGCAAGGCAGGAACAAGGAGGCCCACGGGAGACATAACTACGGCTGAGGAAGATCAGTCGTCGAAGAGTGCACCGGAAGCAGGAGAGGCCACTCACCTGGACGGACGACCTCCCGAGGCCACATCACCTCGCGAAGCGCCCTTGCCTCCGGAGGGCGCTGTGAACACTGATGCTCTCGGCCTTGTTGAGCACCCAGTCTACTTTGTCAGCACGGTGTTGCGGGACGCGAGGGCACGGTACCCCATGCCTCAGTAGCTCCTCCTCGCACTACTGGTGGCCTCGCGCAAGCTGCGTCACTACTTCCAAGGGCATCCCATCAAGGTCATCTCGTCATACCCCTTGGAGAGGGTGCTCAGGAGCCCTAACTCAGCCGGACGGGTCGCCGAGTGGAACATAGAACTGCAGGCGTTCCAGCTCGAGTTTAGCACGACCAAGGTCATCAAAGGGGCAGCGTTAGCGGATTTCATGGCAGAATGGACGGAGGCACCCGGCCTCGAGAACAACGAGGATCGGTCCCTCTCCCCAGGGAGTGAGGCACCGGAAGGCTGGGTCGTGTACTTCGATGGGGCGTTCTCCAGGCACGGCGCCGGGGCAGGTGCGGTGCTGATATCGCCCACTCAAGACAAGCTCTACTACGTCGTACAACTCTGTTTCCAGCAAGGTGAAAAGGTCTCGAACAACATAGCGGAATATGAGGGTCTGATAGCGGGGTTGAAGGCCGCAGCAACTCTGGGGGTGAAGCGCCTCACCGTCAAGGGCGATTCGCAGCTCCTTGTCAACTTCTCCAACAAGGTGTACGAACCAAGGGATGAGCACATGGAGGCCTATCCGGCGGAGGTCCGCAGGATGGAGAAGCAGTTCTGGGGGCTGGAATTGAGGCATGTGCCCCATGGCACCAATCAGGAAGCCGATGACATCGCCAGACAGGCGTCCAGGCGATTGCCTCAGGAGCCTGGCGTCTTTGAAGAATGGCTCTTCAAGCCCTCAGCCCAGCCGTCATTGTCAAACACTGCCCAGCCTTGGGAGGAACTCCCCCAGCCACCTGCCTCAGGAGCCCCGGCCTGCAGCCCTGCCTCAGGGGCACGCCTGCTCCTGACTATGGAACCTCAGGAGGAATGCTGGATCACGGAACTCCGGAGTTATTTAACACAAGGGGCCCTGCCGGAGCAGGAGGAAGAAGCGGAGCATGTGGCGCGGCAAGCCATGGCATACTGCATCAGGGACGGAGAGCTCTACCGGAAGCGGCCGAACGACGTATCCCTGCGCTGCATTTCCAGGGAGCAAGGGAAGGAACTGTTGGAGGACATACACGGCAGGGACTGTGGGCATCACTCGTCATCACGGACCCTCGTTGGCAAAGCATTCCGCAGCGGGTTCTATTGGCCCACCGCGCTCAACGACGCAGTCGAGCTGGTGAAGGCTTGTGAGGCTTGCCAATTTCACGCCAAACAGATCCATCAGCCGGCGGGAGGCTTGCAGACTATACCCCTTTCATGGCCATTTGCAGTTTGGGGGCTGGACATTCTGGGCCCGTTCCCTCGGGTGCCATGGGGCTACCGCTACCTCTACGTCGCCATTGACAAATTCACCAAGTGGGCAGAAGTGGAGGTTGTCCGTACCATCCCCGCGGGTTCTGCGGTTAGGTTCATCAGGGGCATCGTGAGCCGGTTCGGGGTGTTGAACCGCATCATCACAGACAACGGTTCGCAGTTCACCAGTAACCTCTTCAAAACATACTGTGCTAACCTTGGAACGCAGATATGCTACACTTTGGTGGCGCACTGCGGAGCAACGGCCAGGCCGAACGAGCCAACGCGGAGGTCCTGAGGGGCCTCAAGACAAGGACGTTCAAGAAGAAGCTGGAGGCCTGCGGCAGAGGTTGGTACGATGAGCTCCAGTCCGTGTTGTGGTCCATCCGCACGACCGCGACCAAGCCAACTGGGGAGACCCCGTTCTTCCTGGTCTACGGAGCCGAAGCAGTCCTCCCTCACGAGGTCAGACATCGCTCCGCGCGGGTCCTAGCGTTCGATGAGGCGCAACAGGACGCCATGCGGGGGATGGACCTCATGCTGGGGGAGGAACGCCGCCGAGAAGCCGCGCTGCGAGCGGCGAGGTACCAGCAAGCGCTGCGATGATATCACTGCCGCCGCATCCGCCCCAGGACCCTCGAGGTAGGAGATCTCGTGCTCATACAGGTTCTCTCCAGGGAAGGGCTACACAAGCTCTCTCCCATGTGGGAGGGCCCGTTCAAGGTTGTTCATGTTTCCAGGCCAGGCTCCATGCGCTTGGAGACTCAGGAAGGGGAGCCGATCCAGAACGCGTGGAACATCCAACACCTCCGGAGGTTCTACCCATAAAAGGCCCGGAGCCTGTGAACAAGGCGAACGCCTGTGAAGATCAATCCTTTTTGGAAAAGGCCCGGAGCCTGTGAAGAAGGCGAACGCCTGTGAAGATCAATCCTTTTTGGAAAAGGCCCGGAGCCTGTGAAGAAGGCGAACGCCTTTGAAGATCAATCCTTTTTGGAAAAGGCCCGGAGCCTGTGAAGAAGGCGAACACCTGTGAAGATCAATCCTTTTTGGAAAAGGCCCGGAGCCTGTGAAGAAGGCGAACGCCTGTGAAGATCAATCCTTTTTGGAAAAGGCCCGGAGCCTGTGAAGAAGGCGAACGCCTGTGAAG
This sequence comes from Aegilops umbellulata, assembly GCA_032464435.1. NCBI lineage: Eukaryota > Viridiplantae > Streptophyta > Magnoliopsida > Poales > Poaceae > Aegilops > Aegilops umbellulata. Next base: position 362,831,593 of record CP136057.1, read on the forward strand.
ATTAACCCTTTTTGGAAAAGGCCCAGAGCCTGTGAGGAAGGCAAGTGCCTGTGAAGCTCGTTACCCCAAGAAGAAAGGCCCGGAGCCTGTGAAGAAGGCCAATGCCTGTGAAGCTCGCCGCCCATGACACTCTCACATAATAATGAGTGGGGTTGTACACGCCCCGGAGCCTCAGGAGCGCCGGCCTCAGGCCCTAGGGCTCCCTCCCACGCCCAGTGGCAGCACTTAGCTCCGCGCTGGTGAGAAGACATCAAAGACTAAATTAGGTGCCGGACGCGGCTTTTTCATTTGCTTTCCGCAGTTGGTTCGCTTTGTTCGCAGTTGAAGTTTTATTGAAATTATTGCCGTCAATGGTTTACATTTCGTTGATTTTCACTCCCCCGTTTTGATTCCTCTTGCAAAAAGTCTCGCGAGGGGGAGCAGCCGAACGCCCTCGCGAGGGTTCCTGTTCTACTCGTTCTAAGGTTTCACGACCCGGGTCCATTACGGGAGCACCCCTCCAGTCTGTGCCCCTCGGGCACCGCGACACGCACACCAGGCCTGGGTTGGTCGCCCCCCACGGCTGGGGCCGGGAACTATTTACGTGCAGGCACACGGCTGAAAAGCGCGAAAGCTAAATCAAGGTAGTTGTTAACAGCAATAACCTCCAACGCGCCCCCACGGGGCTACATGCAACTGTTTTCTTTTACGCAGGAAACAAAAGGAAAAGAAAGGACGAGCCCGGCGCGGCTCGCCTCGCTCCGGCCAGCCGAGGCGACCCGGGATGCCTCCAGGGCTCAGGCGGACTCCCTCTCGTGCTTCACCGGGGCGCGGTGACGGGCGGACGAATCGCCGCCCCCCAAGCAAGCGCGACGGCGTGGGGGCTGGCTGCGGCCACCGCTGGAGGAGTCGCCTGAAGAAGAGTTGGTGAAGCTTGGGGAGCATCGAGCGCCACCATCCGCGCGGGCGATGTCTCCTCCATCGTCGTCGGGGCGGGGCCCTTGGCCGCGGTCGTCGCCCTCGGGGCAGCATCCAGCGCGGCGACCATCTTCCCCAAACACCCTCACATAGAGGGTGCCGTTGCCGTCGAACTTGAAGTGCAGGGTGCACCGCTGACTCAGGCCGCGCGCGGGGGCAAACGTTTGCCAGCCACGAGTCAGGGCCCCGTTTCCACAAGGGGAGACCTCAAGCGAAACCCAGGAGGCCCTGCTGCAACAACCGTCAGCCTGGAGCCAGAAGCCGCACCGGGCGCTGGCCGGCAGCTCGCTGATGAAGAAGCGGGGGAGCTGGAGCCAGGTGTTGGTTGGGTCCGCCGACCACACAACGAACTCCGGCAGCACCTCCGCCGAGCGAAAGCGCGGCCTGGGGGGCCGCGCAGTCACGGCCTGCCTCCCCTTGGCAGCCGAGCGCTCACCACCACGCGGGGAACCACCCCTGTGTCCACGGGAAGCCGCAATGGGGACCGCGGGATGCTTGCGGGGACGACCCCGGCCGCGCTTGGCCGGGGGGGAGTCGGGCCCTGCCCGACTGGCCTTTCCCTTCTCTGCGGCTGAGAACCTCTTCGGAGCCATGAGAGCGGCGAGTGGCCAAGGAGAAGAAGAAGAGAAGCAGGAAGGGGCGGACTGGCGGAGCTCACGCGGCCCCGTACTTATAGCCGGAAAAGACCAACCGCCGAGCACCACGATCGTAGGTAATAATGACCCGTATCTATGCATGCAGGGACTAGTCAAGTCACGCAGTTGCCAAGGCGTCGTGGGGAAGCGGAGACGCCCACGTCCAATCAAACCGCCACGCGGCGCCCAAGGTCGCAGACTGTTAGGGCCCGCGGCTCTTCGCCCTTGCCCTTTTGCTCCTCGGCATGGCCAAGTCCATGCGCGCCTTGGGCCCGGGGGATACTGTCGGCGTTCTGGGAACGGGGGTCCCAGACTTGCCTGCCTGCGGCGTGGCTCAAAGGGGGCCCAGCACGGCCCATCTTCATCAAGACCCAAGACCCTCGCGAGGGGCCAAGCCTCGCGGGGTGGATGACACGGTGCTTCCTCAGGTGCGGCCTCATCAGGCTGGCTCATGAGGAGGCGGAGAGATCAAGGCAGGGTACCTCACGAGGTGCCCATGACGCAAGACCATGACGACCAAGGGCGCCAGGCGGGCGCCAGCCCGCGCAGTGTCCTCCCTTTCCTCTTTGGTGCAAAGGGGGCAAGCGCAGGCGAGAGGATCAAGCAAAGGCATCCATTTCGGTGCAACGAGACCAAGACCAGTCCAACGGTGGGAAGGAGGTCATCGTGGAGCCCAAAACGGCATCACCACAGGGCCTTTGGCAGGCGAGGACCAACTTTAGTCAGGATAAGTGTACTGGATGTTCCCCTTCAAATTGGCCAATTGTTGGCGCCCTTCCCGCTCAATATTTGGGAAGAGGCCCAAGGCCTTTGCCTATAAATAGGACTAGCCACCCCCAGGGTAGAGGCATCTGGTACCTAGAATCCGAGCAAGCAGAGGGCAAGAGAGAGAGAGAAGGGCGGTTGAACTCCTCCTAACAGTTCATCCCCCTCGCCAAGAACAGCCCCTCGCGAGGTTGTTCTTCCCTGTATTGTTCACCATCATCAGCCCAAGAGGCAATCCACCCACCACAAACTAGAGTAGGGTATTGCACCACAATGGTGGCCCGAACTAGTATAAACCCTGTGTCTCTTGTGTTGTTCTTTCAGTAGCTGGATCCTTGCGAGACGGAGAGGTAGAGGGCAGAATCTCCGCGCGCACCCCAGAGTTCGAACCTCAAGGGTCTGCCGGAACCCAAAATCCGACAGGTGCCTTCCTCCGTCACGGAGGAAAACATACTAAAGCTAAGGGAGGCCAGGTACTTGACCGGCGAAATCCCGCATAGGCTGCCAGCTCAAGGGCAGGCCATTCCCACTCCTAAGCCCGGTGAGAGCGTCGTGTTCGTATCTCACTTCCTCCGAGGGCTAGGCTTCACGCCGGACCCCTTCGTGAGGGGGCTCATGTTCTATTATGGGCTTGACTTCCACGACTTAGCTCCGGAGTCCATCCTCCACATCTCATCGTTCATCGTCATGTGCAAAGCCTTCCTCCGTATTACCCCTCACTTCGGACTGTGGCTCAAGACCTTCAAGGTGGAGCCGAAGATGGTCGAGGGACAACACGCAGAGTGTGGGGGCGCTGTAATAAGCAAAAATGCTAATGCCCCATGGCCCGAGGGCTCTTTCCAAGAGGATTCCAGCTTATGGCAACAAGAGTGGTTTTATATCACAGCTCCCAGGGGTACCAAGTGGGTGCCTCCACCTGCTTTTCGCTCGGGTCCCCCGCCACGACTAACGTCATGGGTCAGCAAGGGGCTAGACTGGGGGCCAGTAAAGGATGTGCCCATATTGCAGAGCCGCATCCGAGATCTCCTGGAGAGAGATGTCAGTCTGGTCGTGGTGACGCAGGTCATGTTAATTCGCCGAGTCATGCCCTGCAAACATCGCCCCCTCCGCCTATGGGAGTTCAATCCGGAGGGACCGCGAGCTCTTCAACATTTTCTTGGCATGACGCCCGTGGAGATGTACAAATTGTTCTTCGGACCACAAGTAATGTGTTCGGACTCTACAGAGGACGCAGGTCTGAGCTGCAATCGCCTGGATACCCAAGTAAGTAGCCATGTGCCCGGACACGCCATCTGTTCATTTATCACAACATCGCCCTTAAAAGAGTTGTTCTTGAAATAGGAGTGGATAGCGAAGGCGAAGTTAATCAGGTGTCCGGCCCCCCTTCCTGAGACCTCACCAGATCCCGTGTTAACCATGATGCTGGAGATCGCACCGTTAGAAGAAAACAAAGGGGGAACAAGGAAGCTACTGCCTCCGCAGAGGAGGTGGTCCGGAAGGGAGGAATCGAAAATTCCTCTCCTCAGGGGAAGAAGAGGACCGCCTCTGAAGACGCGGAGACAATGATCTCAAAGCGGGGGAACAAGTCTTCGCTAGAGGGTCCTGTGCCGGGGGATACCCCGGCCGTACTATGCCCTCAAGGGGATCAGCCCTCCACCGAGCCGTAATTAAAAGGGTGTTTAATAATGAGATAAATCCTTGCTTTATTTCTGAGGAAAATAACCGAGAATTTACCTTGTAGTTCGGATCTTAGCCCTTCTCAGCAGAGCTCGTCTTCGAGGGATCTTCTTCCAGAGATGATGGAGAGCGGAACGCCTCCCCCTGCCGTACCGCCTTATGAGGCGGGCGACCCCGAGGTGTCGTCGCGGAGGGTTTCTCCTGATCCGGTAGGGCCGGAAGGTAGTCATATGGCCACCCGAAGCCCTCTATGTCCGGCTTTTGAAAAAAGCAATCGAACGAGTCCGACACCGCATGGTGCGCGGTCGGAGGTACTAAAGGATCTGCTAGGGCGGGCGTCTATCTCAGAAGAGCATCGTGCGTTGATGGGTACGGTAATTGAAAGGATTTCGTCCGCGGAGAGCGGGTTGCATGAAGCTGTCATGAGTTTACTGACAGGTTTTGAGGTACGTGAAATGATGTACCTTTTGACAGTACCGCATACTTTAAGATGCGCCCTGTGTAGATAGTAGCCCCTGAGACTCTGGGTGCTGTCGAAGACGACGACACGTAGAGGATCATAGTCCCAGGTATAATTTGGCGCCTTCATATGTAGGTGGCTAAGTGTCCGCGGCCAGCCGGACTGATGAATTTGCCGAGCTAAAGCGGCAACTTGACGTGGCAGATGCCGACATTGCGCTTGTCAACAAGCGGCTTGACGAGGCACAAGGTATGTAATTTCTCTGGAGACACCTGGTAAGAGGAGCCTGATGCCAGTATCTTATAACGTGTGTGCTTAATGCAGATGGGGCTACCGCCATGGAGAACCTTCGGGCAGAGCTTGCCCGAGCCAAAGAGCAAGCCAGGAAAAGCGATGCGGCTGCCCTAAAGGCGGTTGAGGAGCTAAAAGTCGAACAGGCAGCTCACTGCCAAAGCAAGGAGGAGATGGCCAAGATGGTTGTGAGGTTGAAGAAAGTTGCTGACCGTTGCAAGCTTCATGAAAAGGAAGACCAGGCGAGGCGGACAGACCTGGAGAAGGCCACGGCGGTGGCCAAGGATACTCGTTCTGCAATGAGGGGGATGAGGGAGGAGCGGCGTCAAGCCGGAGATATTGCGGCTGGGAAGCCCTTTATGCTGCGGATGAAGTTCGGAGATCCTAAATATGCTCCTTTGGACCGGATGTGGACTTCTACGGACGCATATCTGGATTTAGCGGCGAGTGCTGCTGATGCGGCCGAACACTTCCGAGATCAAAAGGATCACGAAGTGGAAAAGTTGTTCTGGTCACAATTCAACAATCCAGAGCGTCCGCTTCCATTGACTGATCGGCTGGCCGAATGGGCCGAGCTGAATAGATTGTCCGGACTTGCCATGAGATATGTCGTGGATCATCTGTGGCCGGAAAGACCAAAGCCAAATAGTTATTTTAGCTTGGTGCAGCAGTTCCTTGGTGCGGTGCCGTATATCAACGCGATGAAGAGGTCAGCATGCGTGGAGGGTGCGCGGATGGCCCTTGCCCATGTCAAGACATACTGGGCAGAGATGGAGGCCACCGTTGTTGCAGCCCAAGATTCGGACGAAAGCCGAGTACCTGTCGAGCACTACTTTCAAGAAGTTCTGGAGGGCGCTCATTCAATAGAGACGTAGTGCTCGAAGGATATTATGTTCGAATAACATGTATTCTCATTGAAAACAATATTTTGCTGAAATGTAGAAGCTTTTTATACTTGTGCCTGCAAGAATTATAATACCTCTTGTGCGGCCGTTAATGTATATATGTATATAACCTGAAAGATGGCAGTCGTCGGCTTCAGCCCCCACGCATATAATGCGGGGGTGTTCGCAGAAGATGCATTTTCACACTTGATCCAACGTCTTGGTCCATTAAGGAGGTGATAGCGCAGCGAACTAGGCAATCGGACTATAATGCTTTATCACTTTCACTTAGCCATAGGAGTTTAACAGTGGGGCTACTATATAGCCCCTGGTGGAGCCGCGCACCCGAATTCGGGGCGCGTGTGTGCCTGGCCGGGAAATGGCCCTTCGTCAAGGTGGTGGAATCCCGAAGATTCCGATAGGTCATCGAGTGGTTGACCAGTCTCACGCTATATCATGACAGTCAGTTTTCGGCTTTCTCTACTGAGGTGCTCGCCTGGCTGAACCGGGGCACAATCGCAGTAGTTCTCCTGGTGCCGCCTTAGCCGATAGAGCGGAACATAAGGCAGCAAAACACAGGAGCCGGGCAAACCCAACATTTGACCAAAGACATGATTCGGAGTTGATGCATATAAGGCCAAACTCGCGACGCCAAACACTCCCTAAGGTATTCGGTCTTTGTGATTTTAAACGGGCTGAACAGTGCCCTTTGTAATAAGCCCCTGGTGTCCAGGTACGTGCAATATTCTGACGTGGCCACATGCCAAGACGTCAGCCTCCTTCTCGGTTATACTGAGAATCCGGGGGATATGTATCAACAAGAGACAGTAAAAAAGGTTTACGCAGGGTCTTAATCTAAAAAGAATCCTTGGAACGGGTCCCTGCTGCACGTCTGCGCCTGTGTCTCCATTGTGCCGTATCCTGGACGGGTGTAGCATGATGGTTATCTGTAAAAGAGAGGTACTTAGTTAAAAGAGTAATTGTGCAAAATGTGTGTTATACTAAATAAACAAAGTATAATTCAAGATGGGTAAAATTGAGCCTTATTGCTGCCTCTTTGTGTGCGCGGAGCCCCTTGTATAGGGGTATATGGCCGTCAAACCTTTATCAACTATATGGTTATGCCGGACTCGTCTAGTCGAGTCCGTGGTCTTAACGACCTGTTAGATGCTCTGGTTGGTGAGGCCGTTTTAGTGTGTGGCTGCCAAGGCAGCCGCACAGTCTTCAGCGCGCGAGGAGCGCTCAATATTTCCCTTTAATGAAATGATGCCTCGTGGACCGGGCATCTTCATCGTGAGAGACACATAATGCGATATTGCGTTAAAGCGAGTGAAAGCTTCACGTCACAGTAGTGCTTGATAACCGCTTTTGAACGGAGCGATGTGGAAGGTTAGCTTTTCGCTACGGAAGTTATCGGGGGAGCCGAACATAACTTATAGTAGGAGGGAGCCCGTGCAATGGGCCTCTGGGCCTGGCGTTGCTCCTTTAAAGGAAGTATTGCTATGGCTAATTTTTGTTGGGTCCATCCCCATTTTGCGGACTGTGTCCTGATATATCAGGTTTAAACTGCTGCCGCCGTCCATCAGGACTCGTGTAAAGTGGTATCCGTCAATTATTGGGTCTAATACCAAGGCAGCCCATCCTGCGTGCCGGATACTTGCGGAGTAATTCCGATGGTCGAAGGTGATTGGTTTGGACAACCAGTGGCGAAACTCCGTTGTGATAGGCCGCAGGGCACGTATCTCTGTGGGCGCCACTTCGTTTCTCCCCTTTGTCACGTGTAATACATTTACTGTTTTGACTTCTTGTGGGAATTTCTTCTGTTCCCCAGTGCTTTGTTTGTGGGGTTCATCATCGTATTCACTTGGTCTATCCAGCCCCTTGTGTTCGGTGTTGAGTTTGTCGGATTGCTTGAAGACCCAACATCCTCTGTGGGTAAGATTTGAAGGCTTACCAGGGGTGCTGTGGATTTGACATATCTTGTCCAGGATTTTGTTTAGGCTGGACAGTTCGTCCCTGTTATCTTTGAGAGGCAGCTTTTGCTGACCCTGCCAGGAGCTTTTGAATCCGGCGTTTACCGTCGTGCTCTTCGGGCTGTTTTCCTTATTCCGGCGCTGGTTTTTGCTGCGTCATGGCTTCCCGTTCCCGTCCCTGACTTCGGATGTACTTGGGTCGCTGGTGCTGCATCTTGCCAACCAGCTGTCCTTGCCTGCGCAAAAGCGGGTCATGAGGCTTGTTAATGCAGCCATTGTTCTTGGCTTTTCTTGGCCGAGGTGTCTGGCGAGCCATTCGTCTCGAACGCTATGTGTGAAAGCTGCTAAGGCTTCGGCGTCCGGACAGTCGACTATTTGGTTCTTTTTAGTAAGAAATCTGTTCCAGAGCTTCCGGGCTGACTCTCCGGGTTGTTGAGTTATATGACTTAAATCGTCTGCATCCGGTGGTCGGACATAGGTCCCTTGAAAATTTGCCCGAAAAGCGTCCTCGAGCTCTTCCCAACTTCCAATGGTGTTTTCGGGAAGGCCTTTAAGCCAATGCCGGGCTGGCCCTTTGAGCTTGAGGGGAAAGTATTTGATGGCATGGAGGTCATCTCCTCTAGCCATGTGGATATGGAGGATATAATCCTCAATCCAGACCCCCGGGTCTGTCGTTCCGTCATATGCCTCTATGTTTAGGGGTTTGAATCCCACTGGAAATTCATGGTCCAGCACCTCATCGGTGAAACATAGGGGGTGTGCGGCACCCCTGCATTTGGGTGTGTCGTGGTGTTCGGATATTTGTTGTGTTGCATTGCTTGCTAGAGCGTGCTTTCTTGGCCCATAGATAGATCTGGCTGGGCCATCTTTTTGATGCGAGTCCTCGTGTGGATCGTGTGCTGTCTTGTGTGCAGCGTCGTTTGCCGCTCTATGTTGGCCATGAGGTCGTCTATCTGACCGGATGGCTGCTTTGTTTTTTGATTGTGGGGGCTCTGAGGCCTCCTCATCAAATTCGGGCAGTAGCTTTCGCTTCGGGTAGCTCTTTGTGTGGCGACTGCCGCCATATTTGTCTGCGGTGTTGAGTACTTTGCTCCATCTGATTCTAAGTGCCTCTTCTGCAGTCTTGAGCTTCCGCTTCTGCTTTTTCAGGCTACGCGCAGTGGCGACGAGCCTTTTATGGAGGTTCTTCTGCTCCAGGAACTTGTCTGGCGTGAGGTCATCCGGACTGTTATCTTCGCCGGGGACGGGTTGTTTGGTTTGATTATCCAAGTTGCCTTGTTCGAACGGTTGCTCGATGCCATGTTCGTCGTCCGCCAGCTCGCCCTGTTCTGTGGTTGGGTCTATATGACCGTTGTTTCTGTTGAGGCGGGGTTTGGAGCGGCGCTTACGCCGCCGCTTTGACTGATTTTCGAGGGAACGATCCTTCGCTGTGTCCTCCCATTCCTCGTCGTCATTTCCTTTGGGTGTGTCCACCATGTATACATCGTGGGATGAGGTGGTTGTCCAGTGCCCTGTAGGCGCTGGTTCCTGTTCGTCTCCTACATCGTCGTCCATACCGTCAATGTCTTCGGAGTCGAAGTCGAGCATGTCGGTCAAATAATCGACAGTGGCTATGAAGTGGGTGGTGGGTGCGCGTCGAACTTCTTCGTCGTCCGCATCCCAATCCTGCCGGTCATAATCCGGCCAGGACTCTCTTGACAAGGAGAGAGACCTTAGTGAATTCAGTATGTCGCTGAAGGGCGAGTGCTGAAAGATATCCGCGGTGGTGAACTCCATGATCGGCGCCCAATCGGATTCGATTGGCAGGGGCACGGATGGTTCAGAGTCCGGAGGAGAGTCCGGCAATGTGGAGTCACGGACCTCGCAAAGGGTAAGGCTGATGTTCGACTCGATCGCCATTGAGGCTCCGCCTCCGTGGCGGGGTCTAACCACCCGCCCTCGGATGGCGCAGCTGGCTCTGAATTAAAGGTCGGAGCGGTTGCAGGTGTGGTCTTCAAGACACTGTTCAGCGGTAGAGCTAAATCATGCCCATCGTGACAGTGTGACGCACTCGGCCGGGGCTCGAATCCATCGAAGATCAAGTCTCCGTGGACGTCGGTCGTGTAGTTCATGCTACCAAACCTGACCTGATGGTCAGGGGCGTAACTCTCGATCTGCTCCAGATGGCCAAGCGAGTTGGCCCGCAGTGCGAAGCCGCCGAACACAAAGATCTGTCCGGGGAGAAAAGTCTCACCCTGGACTGCATCGTTGTTGATGATCGAAGGAGCCATCACGCCTAAAGATGACGACATAGAGGAACTCTCAACGAAAGCACCAATGTCGGTGTCAAAACCGGCGGATCTCGGGTAGGGGGTCCCGAACTGTGCGTCTAGGTGGATGGTAACAGGAGACAAGGGACACGATGTTTTTACCCAGGTTCGGGCCCTCTCGATGGAGGTAAAACCCTACTCCTGCTTGATTAATATTGATGATATGGGTAGTACAAGAGTAGATCTACCACGAGATCAGAGAGGCTAAACCCTAGAATCTAGCCTATGGTATGATTGTTGTTGTTGTTCTACGGACTAAACCCTCCGGTTTATATAGACACCAGAGGGGGCTAGGGTTACACAGAGTCGGTTACAAGGAAGGAGATCTACATATCCGTATTGCCAAGCTTGCCTTCCATGCCAAGGAAAGTCCCATCCGGACACGGGACGAAGTCTTCAATCTTGTATCTTCATAGTCCAACAGTCCGGCCAAAGGTTATAGTCCGGTTGTCCGGGCACCCCCTAATCCAGGACACCCTCACCATGGATCCATCATCACGGATGTCAACCCACCAAGCTAGCGCCTGTTGCCATCATGGTGGAGGGGAGTGAACCGTGGTTGCGATGCCTCTAGCCCTTCCGTGGTCGGCACGCGCTGGCTCGGTGGACCGATGCTGCGAGGGGCCTGCCTCCTGGTACTGATCTTTATTGGTGTGGCCAATAAGGCTCTGGATAACAGCCCTCCACTCTTATTGCTTCTCCGCAGCAGGAGGGAAGTCGAGGAGTAGCTGTACTCACACTAATGCTTCCGCTGGCGTAGGTGGCAACGACAAGCGCGAGGAATGGGAGGTGCTCGGACTTCTAACCATGTTAGAAGGAGCGTTGTCACGGTTCCGCGGCCATGCGCCATCTTGACCAGCATCTTGGCGTGCATGTCGGCCCTGCGCATTTTGAGAACGATGCAGAGGGCTCTTCCCGCAGCAGCGCCCGGGGTCACCAATGTCGCGGCACTGCTCGCCGTGCACGACCTGAGAGGATCGCGGCGCGGGCACAGGCGGAGGTGTCTTGGAGGTCGCCGCGCCACCCATAGGCAGTACGGCTCCGCCCTTGGAGGTCCCCGCGCCGCCCGTAGGTAGCACAGCTCCGTTCTTGGATGCGGCGGCGTGCGACTCGTCGTCTTGGGCATGAACGATGCTGCTCGCCTGGCTTCGGTTGCCGGAGTGTCGTGGATGGTCGTGATCCGCACCTCTGCCACCATCCGCGACTACCCCATCGCCCGTTCGCATTGGCACGGGCGGTTCGGCTCCAGAAGAACCGATCACCATGATCCCCTTCTTCTTGGGAGCCATGGTGATAGAGGAAATGACGCGCTAACCACTAGACCAGGTTCGCAGAACTCTCCCTCCCCCCTACCTGGTGCACCAAAGATGTCGGCGAGAATGACACCTATGAGATCACGTGGATCCCTTCTACGGTTTGGCAGGGAAGAGGGGTAGTGCAAAGAGCAGATCTAACGATCAACATGATGGATTTTTACCCAGGTTCAGGCCGCTGAGAAGCGTAAAACCCTAGTCCTGCTTGAGTGTATATTTTGTGCTCTTGAGCTTCGGCTCGCTGCTCCGCATGCAAACTGGGCCGAGAGGTTCAAAAGTCCGAATCCTCCTCCAGTACGACATGGGCCTCCTTTTATATGTCCAAGGGGCTGCCACAGTGGCACACAGGAGGTGTAAAGTAGCTATAGTGCCTATGTTTATCACCGGCGTCTTAGGACAAAACGCATTAAATGCGCTGCTTACGTGCCCCTCAGCTTTATCGTGGACGGGGGTAGAACCCATCCCGTCCATCGCCGCCCCGCTCCGTCTTGCCATGCGTCCATGCTGATGAGGCATGCAGTGCCAGGTTGGCTAGCCAGCTGCTGCGCTGGAAAGGTGGCAAGGTCTTCACGAAGATCTGCATGCCACCACGCAGGCGCTTGCTAGGCTGGCAGGCCGGCCACTGCACTGGAGTGGTGACGGGAGCCTTGTCGCGGTCTTGCCGATGTCCCTGGCAAGGATCTTGCCGGGGCCTCGCAGACGTCCTCAACAAGGATCTTGCTAGGTACTTCATCTTCTTGGCCTTAACGTTGTCGATGGTGTCAGGGCTCCCAACCTCAAGGGTGGTGCTCTAGTTAGTGTTCTATAAGTCATCTCGGCAAGGATCTTGCCGAGGTCTCGCAAGTCGTCCCGGCAAGGATCTTGCCAGGGGTCCAGCTCGTCCTCTGTTCTCTACTCTCTGGCTTGGCTGCTCCTCTTTGCCTTGTATCTGCCCTTTATCGCCCCCTTCAGGCCTCGCCACGGGTGTGGCTACGACTACCCGTGCACAAGTATGGGGTGCTAAAGGGCCCAAACTTTAGTACACCGACCCTAGATACTTCATGAATGATGGTGGTTCGTACTTTATTCATGGTGCTTTCCGTAAAATGCTTGCCAAGTATGATGTTCACCATAGAATTGCATCACCCTATCATCCTCAGTCTAGTGGTCAGGTTGAACTTAGCAATAGAGAAATAAAATTAATTTTACAAAAGATTGTCAATAGGTCCCAGAAGAATTGGTCAAAGAAATTAGATGATGCACTTTGGGCTTATAGAACAGAATATAAAAATCCTATGGGTATGTCTCCCTACAAAATGGTTTATGGAAAAGCTTGTCATTTGCCTCTTGAGTTAGAACGTAAAGCTTATTGGGCAATTAAAGAACTCAACTATGATTTCAAACTTGCTGGTGAGAAGAGGTTATCTGATATTAGCTCATTAGATGGATGGAGAACCCAAGCTTATGAAAATGCCGAGTTATTTAAAGAAAAAGTTAAAAGATGGCACGACATGAGTTCAAAGTTGGAGAATAAGTTCTTTTGTACAACTCTCGTTTCAAATTCTTTGCAGGAAAACTCCTATCCAAATGGGAAGGAGGTTTATCGATCTGGAGCTATCAAAATTAGTAATGCTGAAGGTACTAACCCGAAGGTTGTTAATGGGCAACGAATAAAACATTATATCTGAGGTACGCCCATTAATGTTGAAAGCAATATTATCCAAAAGAACACATAAAAGAGACCTTCCAAAACACTCCAGAATCGTGAAAAAGAAGAGGTACATGATACGGTAAATAAATGGACTCCAAAAAATTTGCAAAAATATTTTCTGGCCATTTTGGAATATAACCAAAATTAGGAAAATAAGAAACTACCAGGAAGGTGAACTTGGTGGGCACAAGACACCAGGGTGCACCTGGCAGGCAAGGTGCGCCCAGGTGGGTTGTGCCCACCTCGGGTACCTTTCGGACTCCGTTTTTCTTCCGTTTGCTTGTTTCCCAAGATAAAAAAATTTACATACCCCCCGAACCTATTGACCACTGGAGAAATCTTTTGTTCTTCTTTCTCGTTGTTTTCCTGACAGATCTAAAAATATGTCGTCTCAAAATTCCGAGGAGTGTCCCGTTTCTTACCATCCCTTAGATAAAAATATCTTCAAGGACACCTATCCCTACATATGGTTCTCCGATGAGGAAGATGAAGATGAACCAGTCCCTCCTTGTTTCAAGCATGAAAGCATGGAGGCATTATGCAAGAGGATAATAAAGCTTGAGATGGAGAACGATGAGTTAAGGACAGATAACTTTATCCTCCGACGTAAGTTGGAGGAAGAGAAGGACAAACCCTCTACTTCATCATCACCACCTCCTTCATCACCAAAATAAAATTGAGTATCGGGTACGGGCACTCCCCTTGGCTTGTGCCAAGCTTGGGGGAGGTGCCCCGGTATCGTATCACCTCCACTATTTTTGCCATTATTTACCTTAGTTCGATCCACAGTTATCTTTTGCTTTAGATGAATAAAAGTTTAGTTTGATCCTTTGTTTTTGAGAGTTAGCTTAGTGATCTATCTTTGTAATCGTGTGTGAGATATAATAAAGTTTAGTTTGAGTTTTGCTTTCTTTACTTTCAAGAGAGGAAATAAATGAAAAATATCATATGCTAATCTTATGGTAAGTAATGACACCACATAAGGAAAAGTATAAGTAGAAAATTTTATTGGAGATTGACAAACATAGCATTGGTCAATGATGCAATTCATGAAAGAATTAATAAGGGAAGAGAAGATTCACATGCAAATACACTATCTTGAAAATCTTTTGTGATTGTGAGCCCCCATCTAACTATTATATGCCAAAATTGTTGACGTTGGACAAGGAATACAACGTAATTATTTATGTTTGTTCATGTTCACATAGAAGTTATATTGTCATAGATCCTTCAACATGTGGTGTTTGCCCCCCATCTTTGCTAGCCAAAAATTCCGCACCAAGTAGAGATACTACTTGTGCATCCAAAAACCCTTAAACCCAAATCTTATTTTTGAGAGTCCACCATACCTACCTAAGGATTGAGTAATATCCTTCAATTAAGTTGCCATCGGTGCAATAAGGCAATAAAAATTGCTTCTAAAAGTGTTAGATCATTTAGTGTAAGAGAAAAATGAGCGTTGTACGAACTTGTGATGGCAAAGAATAAAAGCAATAGACTGCATAATAAAGGTGCTATCATAAGGGGCAATATAATTTGACATTCTTTTGCACTAAGGTATTGAGCATACAAACAAAAAGCGCATGGCAACCTCTCTTTTCCTCTGCGAAGGGCCTATCTTTTACTTTTATGTGTTTACTTTCATGCAAGAGTCAAAGTTTTTCTCTCTATTCCTTTTTATTTTTCTCTTTTGGCAAGCATCATGCGGTGAGGAAATATCTAGGCACATATATCCGGTTGGATATGGGTAGCATGAGTTATTATTGTTGACATCACCCTTGAGGTGAATACGTTGGGAGGCAAAATTATAATCCCCTATCTTTCTATGAGTCTGGTTGAAATGTTTTGCTCATGTGTATGCGCTGAGTGTTAGCAATCATAGAAGAATATATGATGGTTGAGTATGTGGACCTGCCTAAAGGCTCCAATACATGACCCTTCATGAAAAGATGATGAATTGTAGCTGCAAAGTTGACTGAGAACATAGTTTGTTGGTTTCCAATAGAGTTTATGCTTTATACTTTGATGTTGCGAGAATTGTTACTTATTCATGAGAAGTCTATGAAAAAGGTTTTATGTTAAAGTTTGTTGATGTTATAATAATTTACATGATGCTTCTATGTCCGTATTTTTTATCGACACCTCTCTCTCTAAGCATGTGGACATGTTTTTCGATTTCGGTTTTCGCTTGAGGACAAGCGAGGTCTAAGCTTGGGGGAGTTGATACGTCCATTTTGCATCATGTTTACCTACTGTTATTTATAATGTTTTTATGCATAATAATGCTTTTTGGAGTAATTCTAATGTCTTTTCTCTCATAATATGTAAGGTACACACAAGGAGGGAGAATTCCGGCACCTAGAAATCTGGACCTGAAAAAGGTATGCCAGGCCACCTATTCTGCACAACTCCAAATGATCTAAAACTTCATGAAGAATTTTTATGGAATATATAAGAAATACTGGAGCAAATAACTACCGGAGGGGGGCCACCTGGTGAGCACAAGACACCAGGGTGCGTTTGGCCCCCCAGGCGCGCCCTGGTGGGTTTTGCTCAGCCCAGCCCACCTCCGGTGCCCCTCTTCTGGTATATAAGTCATTTTGACCTAGAAAAAATAAGGAGAGGACTTTTGGGACGAAGCGCCTTCGTCTCGAGGCCGAACTTGGGCAGGAGCACTTTTGCCCTCCGGCGGAGCGATTCCGCCAGGGGAGCTTCCCTCCCGGAGGGGGAAATCATCGTCCTCATCATCACCAACAGCACTCCCATCTTGGGGAGGGAAATATCCATCAACATCTTCAATAGCACCATCTCCTCTCAAACCCTAGTTCATCTCTTCTGTCCAATCTTTGTTCCGGAACTATAGATTGGTACTTGTGGGTGACTAGTAGTGCTGATTACAACTTGCAGTTGATTACTATATGGTTTATTTGGTGGAAGATTATATGTTTGGATCCAATATGCTATTTAATACCCCTATGATCTTGAGCATGATTATCATTTTTGAGTAGTTACTTTTGTTCTTGAGGTCACGGGAGAAATCTTGTTGCAAGTAATCATGTGAACTTTATATGTGTTCGATATGTTGGTGGTATGTATTTTGTTATTCCCCTAGTGGTGTCATGTGAGCGTCGACCACATGACACTTCACCATATTTGGGCCTAAGGGAATGCATTGTGGAGTAGTTATTAAATGATGGGTTGCGAGAGTGACAGAAGCTTAAACCCTAGTTTATGCGCTATTCCGTAAGGGACCGATTGGATCCAAAAGTTTAATGCTATGGTTAGAATTTATTCTTAATACTTTTATCGTAGTTGCAGATGCTTGCGAGGGGGTTAATCATAAGTAGGAGGTTTGTTCAAGTAAGAATAGCACCTAAGCACTGGTCCACCCACATATCAAATTATCAAAGTAGTGAACACAAATCAAGGCAACATGGTGAAAGTGACTAGATGAAATTCCCGTGTACCCTCAAGAACGCTTTGCTTATCATAAGAGACTGTTTTGGCTTGTCCTTTGCCTCAAAAGGATTGGGCTACCTTGCTGCACTTTTTTTACTACTATCGTTACTTGCTCATTACAAATTATCTTACTATCAAACTACTCGTTACTTATAATTTCAGTGCTTGCAGAAAATACCTTGCTGAAAACCACTTGTCATTTCCTTCTGCTCCTCGTTGGGTTCGACACTCTTACTTATCGAAAGGACTACGATTGATCCCCTATACTTGTGGGTCATCAGTTCCCGGTCTTGTCTCTAAGACTGGCTCAAGTGTTGTTGGTGATCACGTTTTCCGGATCTTAGGATATTGTTAAGTGTAACGATAGTCCTAAAAATACATTGAGGGTATGACGTTAGAAGAACAATCCTATTGAATCGACCCAAACTTGCATGTTATACTTTGTGATTATATCGTCTGCAACCATTTGTTATAACACATAGTGCTAGCATGTGTTTTAGTTCCCCAGACCATGAGAGTGTCTCGGTCACTTCCTACCAGATGGTGGACTTTGGGGTTGCTCAAACGTCATCTGTAACAAGGTGATCATAACGACAACTTTAAGACACACCAGAAAACAAGTGACCGGATAGCTCAAGAGTGGGATCTCCTCCTCCAACGGTGGAGAGATATTATTAGGGCCTTCTCAGTGTGACAGCATCCATCATCATTTGGCCAGACACAAGTGACTACGTCACGGGGATTCCGGAACACGTCAACGAGAAAGAAGAACAAAACCGGTAACGGGAGCTACGGTATAGTGAGCATGGTGATGACTCGGGAGGATATCGATGCACACCGGATTCTATAAAGTATCCCGAAGCAAAGGGAATATCACATGATGACCAAAGTTTCACTCGAATATCATTTGTGTAATCATAGGGACCGATATGGATGTCCGCGGTTCCGCTATCGGTCATTGAACGAAGGGGTTTTGTTCATGTCTATGATTTACCGAACCCACGGGGTCACAAGCTTAAGGCAATCACAATATATTGAGTGTTTGTGTGACGGGAGTGATGTGAACATATTTACGGAGTTTTTTCATTAATATCCTGAATAGTTCTGAGAGGTTCCGGAAGCATTTCGGGGTCACGCGAAGGGTTTTGGTGAATATCGGGTAATATCGGGTATTACCGATTAATATATATAGGTGGAAAATGTTTCTTGGGATGTTAAGTTATATATGTAATGCTCTGAAAATGTTATAACATTTCACATCTTTAATTTAAATATCAACGGGCCTAAAAAGGCCAAGAGGTGGAAGGCAACTTGGGCCAAAAAGGCCCAAGTGGAGAAGTGCCTCCCTTCCCTAAGGAAGGGGGCCGAATTGAGTTAGGGAAGGAGTCAGACTCCTCCTCCCCTTAGATGGCGGACCAAGGGGGACTCCTTCCCCTTGGTGGCAGCTCTCCCTCTTCCCTCCAACCTATATATACTAGGGGATTTTGCTCTTTTTGGCATAAAAGATTTGGAGCCTCCCCTAGTTAATCTAGTTCTAGTTCTTCTTGGTCCTAGTTGACTAATTAGAGCTAGCCCTAGCCGCATCTAGTCCTCAAAATTAGAATTCCCATGTAATTCTAATCTTCTCCCTTTAATTCTTCAGCGACAATTAGCTCTGGATGGCGAAGCGCTGCCGGATCATGAAGATTGTACGCTTGCAACCAAGTAGAGAGGTCGTGTTTTCGGTCTCCCATTCGAGGGGTCGTTCGTGGGCGATTTGCGGGATCGTCATCAACATTAGAGGGACTCCAAGTACGATCTACACCGACTCGTCTATTTCTGCTACACTCCTGGAGTCGGTAACGATTGTTGATCCAAACCCGTTATGCATCTTCATATTGTTCCTGGGTGATCGTAGGGCGAGTTTTTTGTTTTCTACTACATTTCCCAATAGTCACTACCGAGGACATATCCTTGGCCATGGAGGGTCAAGCGGAAGGCCATAGGGAGAAATTTCCCTCTGGCCAGGAAGAAACAGCGGCCGACCACCCGATATCATCGATTCCCGTGGCCCCAAAGCCACACGATCATCAAGTGGCGCTGCCCTTGCCTCCATCCGATGACGGGGCATTGAGGACGTCGATTCCACAACTCAGTCATGGAAGGACTGAGCTGGTAGAGCACTAGCGGGCAGTCGAGGCGGCCTTAACAAGCCCCTCCATCCTTCCTGACCACCGTGCTATCGTCGACACGGTTCTGAACAAATTTTGATCCACTGAAGCTGGGTTAATGGAGGTGTTCCTCGGCCTTCCGAAAGGTTTAGAGGTATGACTTTTTATGCACTATGCTTCTATTATATGGCTCGAACAACTAGTACCCTGAGCATACATAATAGCCCTAAAGGATGGTGAAGAAGCATCATCTGACAACATAAAAAAATTCTTTAGTTTTTAGCAAAGATTGTAAATCTGCTTTTAAATCGCGAATACAGTAGCCCCCGAGCCTTGAGTTAGTTGAACTTACTGACTTGAGGGTTAATTTATAGCTTGCTACTTTATTAAAAGTTCGTAAATATGCAGTAGCCCCTGAGACTCCTATTGGTTCTAAAAGAAATAACGGGAGGATCAAATCTTTATTTTTCATGGGGGTGCTTTTCACTGCGTTACTGTTATTATATCCTTGAACATGCTTCTTCTTCCAATACCTCAGCCAACTCTTCAGAGCTATAAGAGGTAAAACTTTGGCTGGCAGAGGCCAAGGAGGAGCCTCTTTGGCTTAAGCAGGATGTCAAAAAGGCACATGGTAAGAATGCGTGTGATCGCCTTCTCAATGTGTTGCTTTTCCATCAAGTAGTTTCATACCTAACTTAGTTTGATTAATTTGTGCAGCGACAAAGAAGCATTTGGCTGGTGTTTGAGACAAGCTTGATAAAGCTCGGGCCGAGGCCGAGCAGATTAAGTCCCCGACGTATAAAAGCTTTGAACTGCCTGCCGTAGAGCAGAAGACACACAAGGTGGCGCAGTGCACATCTCTGAGGCGTAAGAGTATCTCTTGGCGGTCGCCTCCTGAGCTTCTAGAACAAAGGAGGAACTACATCAGGCAATGGAGATTACCTTCGTAAGTCATATCTTCTGAAGTCTGTCTTCGGCAGTCAAGCTACCCAACGGTGATGCAACTTTGGCGTGTGTCGGGTGCCTTCTCGGATCCCCCCTCTGTGTGTAGGAGGCCTACCAGCTATTCGACGCGCCTGCTGGTCCCCCGACGAGGAGGAGAAGGCCTTTTGGCTTCAATTCTAAGAGGGGTGTCCTCGAGTCTTCGACGACAAGCTGAAGCAGGTGGCGGAGCTACAACGAGCGGTCAGGCCTATGTTGGAGGATCTATGCAAGGCTTTATCACCGCGGGATCCTCTACTGACAAGCTTCTTTTGACTGGTGCATCACCTCTAAGAGGCAAGTGCCCAAGCTGAATTGTGGAAAAGGTCGACCTGCCTCAGGGGTGCTCGGTAGGCCTTTGCTTCCGTGCAAACCCACTACTCAAAGCTCGAGCTGGTTTCCATCACTGAGCAGGGCTCGGAGAGGAATAATAAAGTGTGGATCTGGCAAAGTACTTTGAAAGGTGATGTTGGCTGCTCGGATATCTGAGAGGAAGTGCAATAAGGGGTGTGTCCTAGAAAATCTTGATTAGACTTTGCACTGTGTTTCCCTCGATATGCCGAGTAGTACATCTAAAAAAGACAAATCTTTAATTTGACATTGCCTGTTTTGAGTGGATAAATTAAATTTTGGCACTCATTCTGTTTGCTTTATGCTTGTTGATTTTGACTCAATCATGATCCTTAAGATGTGTAGTTGGCCACTTGTTGGCTTCTACCCCCAAGTAGAAACTACTTAGGGTGTTATCTTTTTGATTGTAACTCATAGCCGATGTCTTGGTGTCCGGAGGCGATTATATCAGAGAAAATTAGGAAATCAATGAAATAGGGCTAAAACGTACACTTAGTCGTAGGATCATTTAAGTTGGGTGGCAAATAAATAGCCCCTAGAATAACACAAGTCCTTGGAAATACTATGCAACCTTCTTCTTGTAGACGTTGTTGGGCCTCCAAGTGTAGAGGTTTGTAGGACAGTAGCAAATTTTCCTCAAGTGGATGACCTCAGGTTTATCAATCCGTGGGAGGCGTAGGATGAAGATGGTCTCTCTCAAGTAATCCTACAACCAAATAACAAAAAGCCTCTTGTGTCCCCAACACACCCAATACAATGGTAAATTGTATAGGTGCACTAGTTCAGCGAAGAGATGGTGATACAAGTGCAATATGGATGGTAGATATAGGTTTTTGTAAACTGAAAATATAAAAACAGCAAGGTAACAAGTGGTAAAAGTGAGCGTAGACGGTATTGCAATGATAGGAAACAAGGCCTAGGGTTCATACTTTCACTAGTGCAAGTTCTCTCAACAATAATAACATAATTGGATCATATAACTATCCCTCAACATGCAACAAAGAGTCACTCCAAAGTCACTAATAGCGGAGAACAAACGAAGAGATTATGGTAGGGTACGAAACCACCTCAAAGTTATTATTTCCAATCAATCCGTTGGGCTATTCCTATAAGTGTCACAAATAGCCCTAGAGTTCGTACTAGAATAACACCTTAAGACACAAATCAACCAAAACCCTAATGTCACCTAGATACTCCAGTGTCACCTCAAGTATCCGTGGGTATGATTATACGATATGCATCACACAATCTCAGATTCATCTATTCAATCCAACACAAAGTACTTCAAAGAGTGCCCAAAGTTTCTACCGAAGAATCACGACAAAATGTGTGCCAACTCCTATGCATAGGTTCATGGGCGGAACCCGCAAGTTGATCACCAAAACATACATCAAGTGAATCACGTGATATCCCATTGTCACCACAGATACGCACGGCAAGACATACATCAAGTGTTCTCAAATCTTTAAAGACTCAATCCGATAAGATTACTTCAAAGGGGAAACTCAATCCATTACAAGAGAGAAGACGGGGAGAAGAAACATAAGATCCAACTATAGTAGCAAAGCTCGCGATACATCAAGACCGTGCCAAATCAAGAACACGAGAGAGAGAGAGAGAGAGAGAGAGAGAGAGAGATCAAACACATAGCTACTGGTACATACCCTCAGCCCCGAGGGTGAACTACTCCCTCCTCGTCATGGAGATCGCCGGGATCATGAAGATGGCCACCGGTGAGGGTTCCCCCCTCCGGCAGGGTGCCGGAATAGGGTCCCGATTGACTTTTGGTGGCTACACAGGCTTACGGCGGCGGAACTCCCAATCTAATCTCCGTTCTGGAAGTTTTAGGGTACGTGAGTATATATGGGTGCAGGAAGTACGTTGGTGGAGCTTCGGGGGCCCCACGAGGCAGGGGGCGTGCCCCCCACCCTCGTGGGCACCTCCCTTCTCTCCTGACGTGGGGTCGAAGTCCATCCGGTAGCTTTCCTTCCAAAAATAACTTTTCCAGTTGATTTCGTTCCGTTTCGACTCTGTTTGATATTCCTTTTCTTTGAAACACTGAAATAGGCAAAAAAAAGCAAATCTGGGTTGGGCCTCCGGTTAATAGGTTAGTCCCAAAAGTAATATAAAAGTGGATAATAAAGCCCAATATTGCCCAAAATAGTAGATAATATGGCATGGAGCAATCAAAAATTATAGATACGTTGGAGACGTATCAAGCATCCCCAAGCTTAATTCCTGCTCGTCCTCGAGTAGGTAAATGATAAAAAGGAATTTTTGATGCAGAGTGCTACTTGGCATAATTTCAATGTAATTCTTCCTAATTGTAATATGAATATTCAGATTCGAAAGATTCAAGACAAAAGTTCATATTGACATAAAATAATAATACTTCAAGCATACTAACTAAGCAATTATGTCTTCTCAAAATAACATGGCCAAAGAAAGTTCATCCCTACAAAATCATATAGTTTAGTCATGCTTCATTTTCGTCACACAAGAATGCTCTCATCATGCACAACCCCGATGACAAGCCAAGCAATTGTTTCATACTTTAATAATCTCAAACTTATAAACCTTCACGCAATACATGAGCGTGAGCCATGGATATAGCACTATGGGTGGAATAGAATAATGATGGGGGTTATGTGGAGAAGACAAAAAAAGAGAAAATCTCACATCAACGAGGATAATCAACGGGCTATCGAGATGCCCATCGATTGATGCTAATGCAAGGAGTAGGGATTGCCATGCAACGGATGCACTAGAGCTATAAATGTATGAAAGCTCAACAAAAGAAACTATGTGGGTGTGCATCCAACTTTCTTGCTCTCGAAGACCTAGGGCATTTGAGGAAGCCCATCGTTGGAATATACAAGCCAAGTTCTATAATGAAAAATTCCCACTAGTATATGAAAGTGAGAAAACAAGAGACTCTCTATCATGAAGATCAAGGTGCTACTTTGAAGCACAAGTGTGGTAAAAAAAGATAGTAGCATTGCCCCTTTTTATTTTTATATTTTTTAATTTTTTTGGGCCTTCTTTTTTTCTTTTTTTGGCCTTTCTCTTTTTTTGGGGACAATGCTCTATTGAATGATGATCATCACACTTCTATTTATTTACAACTCAACGATTACAACTCGATACTAGAACAAAGTATGACTCTATATGAATGCCTCCGGCGGTGTACAGGGATATGCAATGAACCAAGAGTGACATGTATGAAAGAATTATGAACGGTGGCTTTGCCACGAATACTATGTCAACTACATGATCATGCTAAGCAATATGACAATGATGTATGTGTCATGATGAACGGAATGGTGGAAAGTTGCATGGCAATATATCTCGGAATGGCTATGGAAATGCCATAATAGGTAGGTATTGTGGCTGTTTTGAGGAAGATATAAGGAGGTTTATGTGTGAAAGAGCGTATCGTATCACGGGGTTTGGATGCACCGGCAAAGTTTGCACCAAATCTCAATGTGAGAAAGGGCAATGCATGGTACCGAAGAGGCTAGCAATGATGGAAGGGTGAGAGTGTGTATAATCCATGGACTCAACATTAGTCATAAAGAACTCACATACTTATTGCAAAAATCTACAAGCCATCAAAAACCAAAGCACTACGCGCATGCTCCTAGGGGGATAGATTGGTAGGAAAAGACCATCGCTCATCCCCGACCGCCACTCATAAGGAGTACAATCAAATAACACCTCATGTTTCAAATTTGTTACATAACGTTTACCATACGTGCATGCTACGGGACTTGCAAACTTCAACACAAGTATTTCTCAAACTCATAACTGCTCAACTAGCACAACTTTAATATTATCACCTCCATATCTCAAAACAATCATCAAGCATCAAACTTCTCTTAGTATTCAACACACTCATAAGAATTCTTACAAATCATTTATGCTTAGCATATTAGAATTATTCAAGAAATTACCATGCCATTTAAGACTCTCAAAATAATATAAGTGAAGCTTGAGAGCTCAATAGTTTCTTCAAAACAAATCCACCACCGTGCTCTAAAAGATATAAGTGAAGCACTAGAGCAAACAACAAACTACGCCGAAAGATATAAGTGAAGATCAATGAGTAGTCGAATAATTATGCAACCATGTGAAGACTCTCTAACATTTAAGAATTTAAGATCTTGGTACTTTATTCAAATAGCAAGTAAGGCTAAAGAAAATAAAATGACACTCCAAGCAAAACACATATCATGTGGTGAATAAAAATATAGCTCCAAGTAAAGTTACCGATGAACAAAGACGAAAGAGGGGATGCCTTCCGGGGCATCCCCAAGCTTAGGCACTTGGTTATCCTTGAATATTACCTTGGGGTGCCTTGGGCATCCCCGAGCTTAGGCTCTTGCCACTCCTTATTCCGTAGTCCATCAAATCTTTACCCAAAACTTGAAAACTTCACAACGCAAAACTTAACAGAAAACTCATGAGCTCCTTTAGCGAAAGAAAACAAAACACCAATTCAAGGTACTGTAATGAACTCATTCTTTATTTATATTGGTGTTAAACCTACTGTATAGATTTTTTATTACTCTCCACATAAGCAAATTTATTCTCATTCAGAATAGTAGTGGGAGCAAGCTCTACAAAATAACTATCATATGATTGAGAATTAAGATCAAGATGACAAGTTTCATGGTTATCATTATTCTTTAAAGCATACGTGTCATCACAATAATCATCATAGATAGGAGGCATGCTTTCATCATAGTAAATTTGCTCATCAAAGCTTGGTGGACAAAAATATCATCTTCATCAAACATAGCTTCCCCAAGCTTGTGGCTTTGCATATCATTAGCATCATGGATATTAAAGGAATTCATACTAACAACATTGCAATCATGCTCATCATATAAATATTTAGTGCCAAACATTCTAATGCATTCTTCTTCTAACACTTTGACACAATTTTCCTTTCCATCATACTCACGAAAGATATTAAAAAGATGAAGCGCATGAGACACTATGGGTGCAGGAAGTACGTCGGTGGAGCTACGGGGGCCCCACGAGGCACAGGGCGCGCCCTAAGGGGGTGGGCGCGCCCCCACCCTCGTGGGCACCTCCCTTCTCTCCTGACGTAGGGTCCAAGTCCATTCGGTAGCTTTCCTTCCAAAAATAACTTTTCCAATTGATTTCGTTCCGTTTTGACTCCGTTTGATATTCCTTTTCTTCGAAACACTGAAATAGGCAAAAAAACAGCAAATCTGGGTTGGGCCTCCGGTTAATAGGTTAGTCCCAAAAGTAATATAAAAGTGGATAATAAAGCCCAATATTGCCCAACAGTAGATAATATATCATGGAGCAATCAAAAATTATAGATACGTTGGAGATATATCAATAAGGATTGATAATTGTGCTCAATTGCTAGAGGAAGAATGCAATAAAATGATCGACATACAATCTTTGAATGATGAGCATGATTGCAATATTGTTAGTATGAATTCCTTGAATATCCATGATATGATATGCAAAGCCACAGGCTTGGGGATGCTATGTTTTATTTAGAGGATATTTTTTGTCCCCAAGTTTTGATGTGCAAATTTATTATGATGATAGCATGCCTCCTATTTATGATGATTATGTTGATGAAAGTGGGTTTGGAAGAGTGTCAAATTTAGGTAATGATCCCACTATTTTGGAGGGTGTTGAATCTTTTCATAATATTGATAAAAGTGGATTTGGAGAGGTCATTACTTTATTTAGTGATGAATCCACTATTTCGGAAGAGGTTCCAATTGATTATGAGAACGAAGTTGCTATCTATGATGATTATTGTGATGACATGTATGCTGATACGTCTCCAACGAATCTACTTTTCCAAACACTTTTGCCCTTGTTTTGAACTCTAACTTGCATGATTTGGATGGAACTAACCCGGGCTGACGTTGTTTTCAGCAGAATTGCCATGGTGTTATTTTTGTGCAGAAATAAAAGTTCTCAGAATGACCTGAAACTTCACGGAGATTTTTGGAATATATAAAAAATACTGGCGAAAGAATCAACTCCGGGGGGCCCACACCCTATCCACGAGGGTGGGGGTGCGGCCCCCTGCCTCATGGGCCCCTTGGTGCTCCACCGACCTCAACTCCAACTTTATATATTCACGTTCAGGGAGAAAAAAATCAGAGAGAAGGATTCATCGCGTTTTACGATACAGAGCCGCCGCCAAGCCCTAATCTCTCTCGGGAGGGCTGATTTGGAGTCCGTTCGGGGCTCCGAAGAGGGGAATCTGTCGCCATCATCATCATCAACCTTCCTCCATCACCAATTTCATGATGCTCACCGCCGGGTGTGCGTAATTCCATCGTAGGCTTGCTGGACGGTGATGGGTTGGATGAGATTTACCATGTAATCGAGTTAGTTTTGTTAGGGTTTGATCCCTAGTATCCCTTACGTTCTGAGATTGATGTTGCTATGACTTTGCTATGCTTAATGCTTGTCACTAGGGCATGAGTGCCATGATTTCAGATCTGAACCTATTATGTTTTCATGAATATATGTGAGTTCTTGATCCTATCTTGCAAGTCTATAGTCACCTATTATGTGTTATGATCTGTTAACCCCGAAGTGACAATAATCGGGATACTTACCGGTGATGACCGTAGTTTGAGGAGTTCATATATTCACTAAGTGTTAATTCTTTGGTCCGGTACTCTATTAAAAGGAGGCCTTAATATCCCTTAGTTTCCAATACGACCCTGCTGCCATGGGAGGGTAGGACAAAAGATGTCATGCAAGTTCTTTTCCATAAGCACATATGACTATATTCGGAATACATGCCTACATTACATTGATGAACTGGAGCTAGTTCTGTGTCACCCTATGTTATAACTATTGCATGAGGAATCGCATCCGACATAATTCTTCATCACTGATCCAATGCCTACGAGCTTTTCACATATTGATCTTGGCTTAGTTACTTTTCCGTTGCCACTATTACAATTACTACAAAACTACTACTGTTACTTTTGTCACCGTTACCGTTACTTCCATACTACTTTGCTACTAAATACTTTGCTGCAGATATTAAGTTATCCGGGTGTGGTTGAATTGACAACTCAACTGCTAATACTCGAGAATATTCTTTGGCTCCCCTTGTGTCGAATCAATAAATTTGGGTTGAATACTCTACCCTCGAAAACTGTTGCGATCCCCTATACTTGTGGGTTATCAAGACTATTTTCTGGCGCCGTTGCCAGGGAGCATATCTCTATTCTTTGAGTCACTTGGGATTTATATCTGCTGGTCACTATGAGGAACTTGAAAGACGAAAGAACTAAGATTTTTCCCTCAACTACGAGGGGAGGTAAGGAACTGCCATCTAGCTCTGCACTTGATTCACCTTCTGTTTTGAGTAAGCTTGTGACACCTAAACCTGCTTCTGCTATTAATTCTGATATGTCGCATGTTATTGATGATGCCACATCTGCTATGCATGATACTTATGATGAAACTACTTCTATGCTTGATAATACTGTGCCACTAGGTGAATTTCTGACAAACAACTTGCTACGGCTAGAGAGAATGAAATTATTGAAACTGATAATATTGATGAAAGTGATGATGAAGATTCTCCCCCTAGATATGAATTGCCTGTTGTGCCTGAGGGTTATGTTATGGATGACGAAACTGCTAGAGACTTTCTTGCTTGCAATGATAGATATGATCTTAAGAAATTATTAGCTAAGCTGAAAGAAAAGTCTTTGAATGCTAGAATGAAATATGACCCTGCTTTTGCTACTTCACCTATCTGTGTTACTGATAAGGATTATGATTTCTCTGTTGATCCTGAGATAATTACTTTGGTTGAATCTGATCATTTTATGGCTATGAATCTGAAACTATTGTGGCACATCTTACTAAATTAAATGATATAGCCACCCTATTCACTAATGATGAGAAAACTCGTTACTATTATATCCTTAAATTATTTCCGTTCTCATTAAAGGGTGATGCTAAAACATGGTTTAATTCTCTTGATCCTGATTGTGTGCGTAGTCCCCAGGATATGATTTATTACTTCTCTGCTAAATATTTCCCCACTCATAAGAAACAAGCTGCCTTAAGGGAAATAATTTTGTGCAAATTGAAGATAAGAGTCTCCCACAAGCTTGGGGAGGCTTCTCCGACTACTTAATGCTTTGCCTGATCATCCTCTCAAGAAAAATGAAATACTTGATATCTTTTATAATGGACTAACCGATGCTTCCAGAGACTACCTGGATAGTTGTGTTGGATGTGTTTTCAGGGAAAGAACTGTTGATCAAGCCAAATTGCTATTAAATAATATGTTGACTAATGAAAATAACTGGACAGCAGACTAAGGCATAGCCTAGTGGTGGGAAGGGGCTGATGCCTTCCCACCCACCCAGGTTCAAGGCATGGTACTTGCAATTTGGATTTGTTGCACCAATTATACTGTAGGGGGTTCCCTTACAGTCTTATTGTCAAAAAATAACTGGACACTTCCTGAACCAACTCCTAAGCCAACTCCGAAGAAAAGGGGTATTCTATTTCTCAGTCCTGAATATATGCAAGAGGCAAAGAAATCTATGAAAGAAAAGGGTATTAAAGTAGAAGATGTTAAGAATTTACCACCTATTGAAGAAATATATGGTCTTGATAACCCGACACAAGTAGTAAAGGTAAATTCTCTCTATAGATTTGATGAAGGTGATATTCCTCGTTATAAGTCTGCTAGCCAATGCTTAGATGAGTTTGATAATTTTATTGTTAAGCAAGAAAGCTTCAATGCTTATGTTGGTAGACAATTGAAATGAAATGCTTATATGATTGAACACTTGAGTGATTATATGTCTAGAGTTAAAGGTGAACTTATACTCATTAGTAAACATGCTTCTATGGTTACCACTCAAGTAGAACAAGTGCTTAAAGCTCCAAATGATTTGCTGAATGAATTAAATGATAAGAAAAATGATAATGTTGTTAGAGTTCTGACTAGAGGGGGTAAAATGACTCAGGAACCTTTGTATCCCGAGGGCCACCCTAAAAGAATTGAGCAAGATTCTCAGAGAACTAATGTTGATGCACCTAGTCCTTCTAAAAAGAAGAAAAAGAAAAATGATAGGACTTTGCATGCTTCTAGTGAACCTGTTATTGACACACATGAGAATCCCAATGTCGGGGAAACTGATCCACGAGCACCTATGGGGACCGAGCCCCTTTCGGTTCGGCGGGGGCGGAGGTCGCATGAAGAGCAGATCGAGGCGGAGCACACGAGCAGTTTACCCAGGTTCGGGCCGCATGGATGCGTAAAACCCTACTCCTGCTTTGTGGTTTGTATTGATTTCTTGCTCGGGAGCGCCGAGTGCTACAGTATACACCAGCAGCTAACGAGACCGAGCGTGAGTGTTCTTCTGTTCCTCTCCCCTCTACGTTGCGCATGGGCCTCCTTTTATATGCTCAAGGGGTCACCGACAGGTGGCAACGTAGACAGGGGTAAAAATGGAAAGGTGCTGCGGTTGGTACAGCTACTTGTACAGTGTATCATACCTAACCCTGACGGCAGGGGACAAGGGCATTAAATGCCCATCTGCGTCGCCCAAACAGTGCAAAAAGGGACCGTCAGGGACGCCACCGTTCGCCACGATAGCAATCTTGTCAGCGCCGCTTGCCACCGCGTACCGCTGGCTGCACAGCCTCCCGCCACGTACGCCTGGAAGGGTCCCCGAGCGACACGTTGGTGGATGTGCTGGAGCGTGGGTACGGAGTGGTAGCTTGTCGCGGCAAACGCCTTGCCGCGGTCGTTGTCTTGTCGCGTCCGGAGGCTTGCCGCTCACCGGGCCTCGCCGGGACGTGTGGCGCGTCGCGGCAAGTTCCTTGGGATGCCTTGGTTGGCCTTCCCGGCAAGCTCCTCTTGCCGGGGTCTTGTGCCTTGAGTGGCCTTCCCGGCAAGCTCCTCTTGCCGGGGCCTTGTCTCCTTGGCTTGAATACTTTGTTCTTGAATGGCTCCAAAGGAACCACAGAGGACTCTGGCGGTCACCCGGCAAGCCTTGCCGCGGGGTGCTGCGACTGCCCGTGCACAAGTTCGGGATACTAGGGTACCCCTGCTCTAGTACACCGACAGGAGCCCCCGGGCCTGGGCCATACATGGTGCCAAGCGCTGTTGGGCCAGGCCCAAAACAGGGCACGGGCACGCGCGGCCTGGGTCACGTCGTATCCCGTTCCGTATCCACCGCTCCCTCCCCGAACGACACGCGTTGATTGCGGCGTCGTGGGAGAGATCATGGGTGGTTTCTTTATTCGGAAAGGCGAAACGTCCGCCCCCTCCCTCCTTATAAGCAGGGGAAACAGGGGCAGTTCGCCCATCCGCCAGTTGCTACTCCAACCTCGAAAATCTCCGCCACTCCCCTTCTTCCCAAAGCCGAAAGAGAGCAGCGCTCCGCCCCCCATCACCACCAGCACCACCAACGCCGCCGACCTCCCTCGCCTCTTCCGCCATGGCTCCGAAAGCCGAGAAGGGGAAGGTCGTGAAGTCGGCCGAGGTGCAGCGGCTCGCGGCGCTGCGAAAGGAGCGGGCAATCTTCCCCCCCAAGCTTGCCGCGAGGGATCTGAGGGAGTACTACTACCTCTTCTGGTCGACGGAGACGCGGGCGCACCCGCACACGAAGGTACTTCCAGCCGTCGCTTGGAAAATGGCTCCAACTGGATACCCCTTTTTCGCCTTGTTCTTCTACTGCGGGCTCTGCCCGCCTTTCTCTGAGTTCTTCTGTGATATTATGAACACCTACGGGCTCCGCCTCCTTGACTTCACCCCCAATGCCGTCCTGACCATGGCAGTTTTCGCACATCTCTGCGAAAACTTTGTCAGAGTCCATCCAAATGTAGCTCTTTTTCGCCACTTCTTTATGCCCCGAGTTGAGGAATGAGAGCCTCTATCTGGCGGAATCGCCTGGATCTCAAAAGCCGGCAAGAAGGAAGCTTATCTGGAGGGAGAGTTCCGTAGCAAGTGGGAGGAATGGAGAGCAGACTGGTGCTGGATTGTCGAGGAGGACCCGCAGCCGTTTACCGCCCAGCGCCAAACTCTAGTAGTGCGCGGCAGCGATTGGAGCAACGTGGCCCCGGAAGACGACAGGCTGAAGATTGCCATCGCCCGGATCCAACGCCTCAGGCTTGCCGGGCTCACTGTAGGCGCCATTGGCGCAGATTTCCTTCGCCGCCGCATCGCCCCCCTGCAGGTGTGATAGCCTGGCTTATTAGGGATGATAGACTACTCATATCAATAAGAAATTCCTTCTTTTCTGGGAGCCCATTCGGACAGAACTCCAAAGTTAAGCGTGCTCAGCTTGGAGTAGTGTCAGGATGGGTGACCGACCGGGAAGTTGCTCCCGGGTGCGCACGAGTGAGGACAAAGTGCGCAGAAAAGACTAGTATTGATCTGTGGGGCCAGTCTAGATCCCGCCAGGAGTAACGACCACCGGCGGGTGTGTCCGGGGCGTTACAAGTTGGTATCAGAGCCGACCCTCGCGGTTACACGGATGGTTGCGGACAGGTGCGTGGTCATGTTGTTCATGATGTTTGTGACCCGTCGTGGCACCCGGCATGGCACATGTACCGGACTGGAAGCACAGACGTTTGTGCCAAGAGGGAACGTTCCTGTGGCCCGACGAGGACGTCGGTTCCTCTGAGTGGGGGTGTATGTGATAGCCTGGCTTATTAGGGATGATAGACTACTCATATCAATAAGGAATTCCTTCTTTTCCGGGAGCCCATTCGGACAGAACTCCAAAGTTAAGCGTGCTCAGCTTGGAGTAGTGTCAGGATGGGTGACCGACTGGGAAGTTGCTCCCGGGTGCGCACGAGTGAGGACAAAGTGCGCAGAAAAGACTAGTATTGATCTGTGGGGCCAGTCTAGATCCCGCCAGGAGTAACGACCACCGGCGGGTGTGTCCGGGGCGTTACAGCAGGAGAGGAGGAGACCTGCCTGGGAGTTCAAGAATGCGGCGGATATCATGAGGCTGCGCCCAGGCCTCAACTTCAACTTCACTGTTCTGGAGCTTAACGCGATGCTCCAGGAGCTGTTCAAATACGACCCTCAACATCCCGAAGTGTTCAGGTTGCCGAGGGGTGTCGTTCCACTGTGCAACAATTCCTCGCTCAGCCGCATCCGTGCAATGATGCCGCTGTGCGACTCGCATGGAATTGACCCAGCTTGGCAAGAGCCTGCAGACGACGTCGTGCAGGAATTCTTCGACAGCTTGGTAGAAGTGCCGATCCGCCCCGACAAGCAGAGAGGCCTCACCCGGGACACCACCGACGAGGAGGTGAAGCGCATCGCCACTAGGCTGGAAGAGGCGGCGGCAGCCGCAGCCGCGGGCGAGTTTGGGTTCACCGTGGAGGAGGCAGAGGCAGCGGAGGCGGCAAGCCTTGCCGAGCGAGAGGGGCTTGCCGGCGAGGAAGAGCCTGCCGGACTTGATGTCGGGCCGGGCGAGCCCGCCGAGGATACGAGCGGCTCGTTGGAGATCGACTCCTCTTCCTCCTCATCTTCGGGCAGCTTGCCGCAAGCAGAGCCCCCGGCTCCACCAAGAAGGCGTCTCCGCAAGGCCGGGGACGTAGCGGAGCGGCAGACGAGTCAACAGCCGCCGCACCGTGTGACACACTCCATCGTGGCAAGTTCTGTTGTCGCGGAAGCACCTCACACTGCTGCGACAACTGGAGCGGGGTCTTCTCAGGCCACTGTCACTGCTCCCGCCAAGCGGCCAAGGGAACCTACTCCTCCGCCTCCTCGCGCCGGAGGTGAGCCAGGCTTTGACTTCTCCGCGCTCAGCTCCGACGAGGATGAAGAAGAGTAAGATTCTTGTTGTACTTGTATTTCTTCAATTCTTGCTGCTTTGTCTTGTCTCTCATTTGCTTTACTCTGAACTTATTCCTTTTTAGGACTCTAGCCCAGAGAGTGGCAAAGAGAGCTAAGGTCCCGTTGATTATCATCGAGGACGAACCCACCGCAACAGCAGGGGGTGTTGGAAATATGCCCTAGAGGCAATAATAAATAGGTTATTATTATATTTCCTTGTTCATGATAATCGTTTATTATCCATGCTAGAATTGTATTGATAGGAAACTCAGATACATGTGTGGATACATAGACAACACCATGTCCCTAGTAAGCCTCTAGTTGACTAGCTCGTTGATCAATAGATGGTTACGGTTTCCTGACCATGGACATTGGATGTCATTGATAACGGGATCACATCATTAGAAGAATGATGTGATGGACAAGACCCAATCCTAAGCATAGCACAAGATCGTGTAGTTCGTATGCTAAAGTTTTTCTAATGTCAAGTATCATTTCCTTAGACCATGAGATTGTGCAACTCCCGGATACCGTAGGAATACTTTGGGTGTGCCAAACGTCACAACGTAACTGGGTGGCTATAAAGGTGCACTACGGGTATCTCCGAAAGTGTTTGTTGGGTTGGCACGAATCGAGACTGGGATTTGTCACTCCGTGTGACGGAAAGGTATCTCTGGGCTCACTCGGTAGGACATCATCATAATGTGCACAATGTGATCAAGGAGTTGATTACGGGATGATGTGTTGCGGAACGAGTAAAAGAGACTTGCCGGTAACGAGATTGAACAAGGTATCGGGATACCGACGATCGAATCTCGGGCAAGTATCGTACCGATAGACAAAGGGAATTGTATACGGGATTGATTAAGTCCTTGACATCGTGGTTCATCCGATGAGATCATCGTGGAACATGTGGGAGCCAACATGGGTATCCAGATCCCGCTGTTGGTTATTGACCGGAGAACGTCTCGGTCATGTCTGCATGTTTCCCGAACCCGTAGGGTCTACACACTTAAGGTTCGATGACGCTAGGGTTATAAAGGAAGTTTGTATGTGGTTACCGAATGTTGTTCGGAGTCCCGAATGAGATCCCGGATGTCACGAGGAGTTCCGGAATGGTCCGGAGGTAAAGATTTATATATGGGAAGTCATCATACGGTCACCGGAAGAGTTCGGGAGTTACCGGCATTGTACCGGGACCACCGTAGGGGTTCCGGGGGTCCACCGGGAGGGTCCACCTGCTCCGGGGGGGCCTATGGGCTGTATGTGGAGAGGGACCAGCCCCTTAGTGGGCTGGGCGCCTCCCCCCCTAGGGCCCATGCGCCCAGGGTTTGGGGGGAACCCTAAAGGGGGCGCCCCCCCCCCCTTGCCTTGGGGGGCAAGGCACCCCCCCTGGGCCGCCGCCCCTCCTCAGATGGGATCTGAGGGGGCCGGCCCCCCTCTCCCTTGCCCCTATATATATGAAGGGGGTGGGAGGGCAACCGCACCAATGTGTTGGCGCAGCCCTCCCCCTCTCCCAAGTCCTTCTCCTCTCCCGCGGTGCTTGGCGAAGCCCTGCAGGATTGCCACGCTCCTCCACCACCACCACCACGTCGTTGTGCTGCTGCTGGATGGACTCTTCCTCAACCTCTCTCTCTCCTTGCTGGATCAAGGCATGGGAGACGTCACCGGGCTGTACGTGTGTTGAACGCGGAGGTGCCGTCCGTTCGGCACTTGGTCATCGGTGATTTGGATCACGACGAGTACGACTCCATCAACCCCGTTCACTTGAACGCTTCCGCTTAGCGATCTACAAGGGTATGTAGATGCACTATTCTTCCCCTCGTTGCTGGTTTCTCCATAGATAGATCTTGGTGACACGTAGGAAAATTTTGAATTTATGCTACGTTACCCAACAGTGGCATCATGAGCTAGGTCTATTGCGTAGATTCTTTGCACGAGTAGAACACAAAGTAGTTGTGGGCGTTGATTTTGTTCAATATGCTTACTGTTACTAGTCAATCTTGATTCGGCGGCATTGTGGGATGAAGCGGCCCGGACCGACCTTACACGTACACTTACGTGAGACAGGTTCCACCGACTGACATGCACTAGTTGCATAAGGTGGCTAGCGGGTGCCAGTCTCTCCCACTTTAGTCGGATCGGATTCGATGAAAAGGGTCCTTATGAAGGGTAAATAGCAATTGACATATCACGTTGTGGTTTTGCGTAGGTAAGAAACATTCTTGCTAGAAACCCATAGCAGCCACGTAAAACATGCAAACAACAATTAGAGGACGTCTAACTTGTTTTTGCAGGGTATGCCATGTGATGTGATATGGCCAAAGGATGTGATGTATGATATATGTGATGTATGAGATGATCATGTTCTTGTAATAGGAATCATGACTTGCATGTCGATGAGTATGACAACCGGCAGGAGCCATAGGAGTTGTCTTAATTTATTTATGACCTGCGTGTCAACTTAAATCGTCATGTAATTACTTTACTTTATTGCTAAAGCGTTAGCCGTAGTAGTAGAAGTAATAGTTGACGTGACAACTTCATGAAGACACGATGATGGAGATCATGATGATGGAGATCATGGTGTCATGCCGGTGACGACGATGATCATGGAGCCCCGAAGATGGAGATCAAAAGGAGCAAAGTGATGATGGCCATATCATGTCACTATTTGATTGCATGTGATGTTTATCATGTTTTTGCATCTTATTTGCTTAGAACGACGGTAGTAAATAAGATGATCCCTCATTAAAATTTCAAGAAAGTGTTCCCCCTAACTGTGCACCGTTGCGAAAGTTCATCGTTTCGAAGCACCACGTGATGATCGGGTGTGATAGATTCTTACGTTCGAATACAACGGGTGTTGACGAGCCTAGCATGTACAGACATGGCCTCGAAACACCTGCAAACACTTAGGTTGACTTGACGAGCCTAGCATGTACAGACATGGCCTCGGAACACAGAAGACCGAAAGGTCGAGCATGAGTCGTATGGTAGATATGATCAACATGAAGATGTTCACCGATGATGACTAGTCCGTCTCACGTGATGATCGGACACGGACTAGTTGACTCGGATCATGTAATCACTTAGATGACGAGAGGGATGTCTATCTGAGTGGGAGTTCATAAGATGAACTTAATTATCCTGAACATAGTCAAAAGATCTTTGCAAATTATGTCGTAGCTCGCGCTTTAGTTCTACTGTTTTAAATATGTTCCTAGAGAAAATATAGTTGAAAGTTGATAGTAGCAATTATGCGGACAATAGAAGGCTTATGTCATTAATGCACCGCACGGTGTGCTGGACCTCGAACATGGTCTGTGGATGTTGCGAACATCTGACATACACGTTTTGATGACTACATGATAGTTCGGTAATGATGAATGGTTTAGAATTGAGGCACCGAAGACATTTTTTGAAATGTCGCGGAACATATGAGATGTTACGAGGGCTGAAATTGGGATTTCAGGCTCGTGCCCACGTCAAGAGGTATAAGACCTCCGACGATTTTCTTGGCCTGCAAACTAAGGGAGAAAAGCTCAATCGTTGAGCTTGTGCTCAGATTGTCTGAGTACAACAATCACTTGAATCGAGTGGGAGTTGATCTTCCAGATAAGATAGTGATGTTTCTCCAAAGTCATTGCCACCAAGCTGCTAGAGCTTCGTAATGAACTATAACATATCAGGGATAGATATGATGATCCCTGAAATATTTGCGATGTTTGACACCGCGAAAGTAGAAATCAAGAAGGAGCATCAAGTGTTGATGGTTAGTGAAACCACTAGTTTCAAGAAGGGCAAGGGCAAGAAGGGATACTTCATGAAACGGCAAATCAGCTGCTGCTCTAGTGGAGAAACCCAAGGTTGAACCCAAACCCGAGACTGAGTGCTTCTGTAATAAGGGGAACAACCACTGGAGCAGAATTACCCTAGATACTTGGTAGATGAGAAGGCTGTCGATAGAAGTATATTGGATATACATTATGTGAATGTGTACTTTAATAGTACTCCTAGTAGCATCAGGGTATTAGATATCGGTTCGGTTGCTAAGTGTTAGTAACTCGAAATAAAAGCTACGGAATAAACGGAGACTAGCTAAAGGTGAGCTGACGAGATGTGTTGGAAGGGTTTCCAAGGTTGATGTGATCAAGCATTGCACGCTCCCTCTACCATCGAGATTGGTGTTAAACCTAAATAATTGTTATTTGGTGTTTGCGTTGAGCATAGACATGATTGGATTATGTCTATCGCAATACGGTTATTCATTTAAGGAGAATAATGGTTACTCTATTTATTTGAATAATACCTTCAATGGTCTTGCACCTAAAATGAATGGTTTATTGAATCTCGATCATAGTGATACACATGTTCATGCCAAAAGATATAAGTTAGTAATGATAGTACCACCTACTTGTGGCACTGCCATGTAAGTCATATTGGTATAAAACGCATGAAGAAGCTCCATGTTGATGGATCTTTGGACTCACTCATTTCTGAAAAGATTGAGACATGTGAACCGTGTCTGTTGGTATGTACGCATGAAGAAACTCCATGCAGATGGACCGTTTGGACTCACTTGATTTTGAATCGCTTGAGACATGCAAATCATACCACATGGGCAAGATGACTGAAAGCTTCGGTTTCAGTAAAATGGAACAAGAAAGCAACTTGTTGGAAGTAACACATTTTGATGTGTGCAGTCCAATGAGTGCTGAGGCACGCAGTGGATATCATTATGCTCTTACTTCACAGATGATTTGAGTAGATACTGAGTATATTTACTTGATGAAACACAAGTCTGAATTATTGAATAGGTTCAAGTAATTTCAGAATGAAGTTGAAGATCTTCGTGATAAGAGGATAAAATGTCTATGATATGATCATAGAAATGAATATCTGAGTTACGAGTTTGGCACTATGGAAATTGTTTCACAACTAATACCACCTGGAACACCATAGTGTGATGGTGTGTCCGAACATCATAGTTGCACCCTATTGGATATGGTGCGTACCATGATGTCTCTTATCGAATTACCACTATCGTTCATGGGTTAGGCATTAGAGACAACCGCACTCACTTTAAATAGGGCACCACGCAAATCCATCGAGACAACACCGTATGAACTATGGTTTAGAGAAACCTAAGCTGTTGTTTCTTAAAAGTTTGGGGTCACGACGCTTATGTGAAAAAGTTTCAGGCTGATAAGCTCGAACCCAAAGCGGATAAATGCATCTTCATAGGACACCCAAAACAGTTGGGTATACCTCCTGTCTCAGATCCGAAAGCAATAGGGATTGTTTCTAGAATCGGGTCCTTTCTCGAGGAAAAGTTTCTCTCAAAAGAATTAAGTGGGAGGATGGTGGAGACTTGATGAGGTTATTGAACCATCACTTCAACTAGTGTGTAGCAGGGCACAGGAGTTGTTCTTGTGGCACCTACACCAATTGAAGTAGAAGCTTATGGTAGTGATCATGAAACTTCAGATCAAGTCACTACCGTACCTCGTAGGACGATGAGGATGCGTACTGCTTCAGAGTGGTACGTGATCCTGTCTTGGAAGTCGTGTTGCTAGACAACAAAGAACCTACGAGCTATGGAGAAGCGATGGTGGGCCCGGATTCCGATGAATGGCTCGAGGCCATAAAATCCGAGAGAGGATCCATGTATGAAAACAAAGTGTAGACTTTGGCAGAACGACTCGATGGTCATAAGGCTGTTGAGTACAGATGGATTTTAAAAGGAAGACGGACAATGATGGTAAATGTCACCATTAAGAAAGCTCGACTTGTCATTAAGATGTTTCCCGACAAGTTCAAGGAGTTGACTACGATGAGACTTTCTCACCCGTAGCGATGCTAAAAGTCTGTTGGAATTATGTTAGCGGTTACTGCATTATTTATGAAATCGTGTAGATAAGATGTCAAAACATTGTTTCCTCGACGATTTTCTTGAGGAAAGGTTGTATGTGATGCAACCAGAAGGGTTTGTCAATCCTGAAAGATGCTAACAAGTATGCAAAGCTCCAGCAATCCTTCTAAGGACTGGAGTAAGCATCTCGGAGTTGGAATGTACACTTTGATGAGATGATCAAAGACTTTGAGTTTATGCAAAGTTTATGAGAAACTTGTATTTCCAAAGAAGTGAGTGGGAGCACTATAGAATTTCTGATGAGTATATGTTGTTGACATATTGTTGATCAGAAATGATGTAGAATTTCTGGAAAGCATATATGGTTATTTGAAAAGTGTTTTTCAATGGAAAACCTGGATAAGGCTACTTAAACATTGAGCATCAAGATCTATAAGGATAGATCAAGACGTTTAATGGTACTTTTCAAATGAGCACATACCTTAACATGATCTTGAAGGTGTTCAAGATGGATCAGTCAAAGAAGGAGTTCTTGCCTGAGTTGCAAGGTATGAAGTTAAGACTTAAAGCTCGACCACGGCACAAGAAAGAGAAAGGACGAAGGTCGTCCCCTATGCTTAGACGTAGGCTCTACAGTATGCTATGCTGTGTACCGCATCTAAAGTGTGCCTTGCCATGAGTCAGTCAAGGGGTACAAGAGTGATCCAGGAATGGATCGCAGGACAGCGGTCAAGGTTATCCTTGGTAACTAGTGGACTGAGGAATTTTCTCGGTTATGGAGGTGATAAAGAGTTCGACGTAAGAAGTTACATCGATGCAAGCTTAACACCTATCCGGATAGCTCTGAGTAGAGTAAACCGGATTCGTATAGTAGAACAGTTGTTTGAAATATAGCGTAGTAGCGACATCTACAAGATGACATAGAGATTTGCAAAGTACATACGGATCTGAATGTTGCAGACCCGTTGACTAAAACCTCTCTCACAGACATAACATGATCAAACCAAGAACTCATTGAGTGTTAATCACATAGTAATGTGAACTAGATTATTGACTCTAGTAAACTCTTTGGATGTTGGTCACATGGCGATGTGACCTGTGAATGTTAATCACATGGCGATGTGAACTAGATTATTGACTCTAGTGCAAGTGGGAGACTGTTGGAAATATGCCCTAGAGGCAATAATAAATAGGTTATTATTATATTTCCTTGTTCATGATAATCATTTATTATCCATGCTAGAATTGTATTGATAGGAAACTTAGATACATGTGTGGATACATAGACAACACCATGTCCCTAGTAAGCCTCTAGTTGACTAGCTCGTTGATCAATAGATGGTTACGGTTTCCTGACCATGGACATTGGATGTCATTGATAACGGGATCACATCATTAGAAGAATGATGTGATGGACAAGACCCAATCCTAAGCATAGCACAAGATCGTGTAGTTCGTATGCTAAAGTTTTTCTAATGGCAAGTATCATTTCCTTAGACCATGAGATTGTGCAACTCCCGGATACCGTAGGAATACTTTGGGTGTGCCAAACGTCACAACGTAACTGGGTGGCTATAAAGGTGCACTACGGGTATCTCCGAAAGTGTTTGTTGGGTTGGCACGAATCGAGACTGGGATTTGTCACTCCGTGTGACACAAAGGTATCTCTGGGCCAACTCGGTAGGACATCATCATAATGTGCACAATGTGATCAAGGAGTTGATTACGGGATGATGTGTTGCGGAAAGAGTAAAAGAGACTTGCCGGTAACGAGATTGAACAAGGTATCGGGATACCGACGATCGAATCTCGGGCAAGTATCGTACCGATAGACAAAGGGAATTGTATACGGGATTGATTAAGTCCTTGACATCGTGGTTCATCCGATGAGATCATCGTGGAACATGTGGGAGCCAACATGGGTATCCAGATCCCGCTGTTGGTTATTGACCGGAGAACGTCTCGGTCATGTCTGCATGTCTCCCGAACCCGTAGGGTCTACACACTTAAGGTTCGATGACGCTAGGGTTATAAAGGAAGTTTGTATGTGGTTACCTAATGTTGTTCGGAGTCCCGGATGAGATCCCGGACGTCACGAGGAGTTCCGGAATGGTCCGGAGGTAAAGATTTATATATGGGAAGTCATCATACGGTCACCGGAAGAGTTCGGGAGTTACCGGCATTGTACCGGGACCACCGAAGGGGTTCCGGGGGTCCACCGAGAGGGTCCACCTGCTCCGGGGGGCCCTATGGGCTGTATGTGGAGAGGGACCAGCCCCTTAGTGGGCTGGGCGCCTCCCCCCTAGGGCCCATGCGCCTAGGGTTTGGGGGGAACCCTAAAGGGCCCCCCCTTGCCTTGGGGGGCAAGGCACCCCCCCTGGGCCGCCGCCCCTCCTCAGATGGGATCTGAGGGGGCCGGCCCCCCTCTCCCTTGCCCCTATATATATGAAGGGGATGGGAGGGCAACCGCACCAATGTGCTGGCGCAGCCCTCCCCCTCTCCCAAGTCCTTCTCCTCTCCCGCGGTGCTTGGCGAAGCCCTGCAGGATTGCCACGCTCCTCCACCACCACCACCACGCCGTTGTGATGTTGCTGGATGGAGTCTTCCTCAACCTCTCCCTCTCTCCTTGCTGGATCAAGGCATGGGAGACGTCACCGGTCTGTAGGTGTGTTGAACGCGGAGGTGCCGTCCGTTCGGCACTTGGTCATCGGTGATTTGGATCACGACGAGTACGACTCCATCAACCCCGTTCACTTGAACGCTTCCGCTTAGCGATCTACAAGGGTATGTAGATGCACTCTTCTTCCCCTCTTTGCTGGTTTCTCCATAGATAGATCTTGGTGACACGTAGGAAAATTTTGAATTTATGCTGCGTTACCCAACAGGGGGTGCGCCCGAGACAACCTTGTCGGACCCGGCAACTGTTCTTCAGAGCATCCCCCAGCGCAACCCCCAGCGTAAGTATATGGTTTGCTTCCCACTGTTAGGCGCACATGGATACTCTTTGTTTGCTGATATCTAACTGTTGGTTTGTGTAGGAGCAGAGCAGCCCCACCAGGAGCGTCCGGAGACCGCCCCCGATATGCCATCTGCTTCGACTACACCGCCAAGGGAGAGTTCTCCGGCAAGGGAGAATCCTCCGACAAGGGAGAGCTCTCCGGCAAGGGGGAGCACCAGCGACCCCCCGGCGACAGAGACCATAACTGCAAAGCCCGGTACAGGTAAACCTCTTGCTTCGAAACTTCCCTTGGGTTCTTCTTCGTTTGATCTTCTTTTTGGATATTTGCTTGACTTTTCTTCCTTTTCCGGCCGTCAGACCCATCTGCTCCGGAGCCGATGGAGATCGAGGTTGCTGTCGACGACGCCTCTACCACCGAAGAAGCGGCCGACGCTGATGATCCCACCGGTGAAGAGGCCGCCAAGGCTGCCGCCGCACCAGCTGGCGAGGAGTCTGGCAATCGCACTGACGGCCCTGCGGCCGCAGGAGCGCCCGGCGCTACGCCGACCGCTGACCCTTCTGCCGCTGCCGCAGCGCCAGGCTCCGAAGAGCCCCAGCCAGGCGTCTACTTGAAGGCCGGCAATGGCGTCTTCATCAACCTCCCCTGGGCGTCAATGTCCAGGGCGCCGGTCGAAGGAGAAAGCTTCGACGGAGAGGTGCTCGCCTCCGCTGGGCTGACGCTGGTTTACGCGCCAAGCAGCAACAGCGGCGAGCCCGAGGAGGAGCGGCTGCTGCGGAAGCTGTTGTCGCTCTACCGCGCTCGGCAAGCCAAGCTGGAATCCCGCGAGGCGCTTGCCGCGAAGGCGGGAGCAGACATTGAGAAGCGCGCGGAGGAGCTCCGAGGTCACAACCAGGCAGCTCTCCGGTCCCTGGCGGAGGAGCGGGAGCAGCTCGCTGAGGAGCAGAAGGCCTTCCTCCCCGAGAAGGCTGATGTCGAAGAGCAGCAGCGGCTTGCCGCTGAGAAGCTGTCTGCGCAGGAGGGCAAGCTGGCGCAGCGGAAAGTCAACCTCGATAGCCACAAGGAGGAGCTTGCCGCGCGCGAGCGAACATTTGGCGGAGCTCTCAAGCAAGCAGAGGACGCTGCTGCAGCTGCCGAGGCCGCCAAGAAGGAGCTGGAGACGAAGGTGGCGCAGCTGGAGGCTGATCTCAAGGCGAGCGGCGAGGAGCTTGCCGCGCTCAAGCGTGAGCGGGAGAAGGACGCCTACAGCCACTCAGAGCGGCAGGCCCGTCTCGTAGAGAAGGGCAAGGAGCTCAGCGCCGCCAAGGACTCCAACGCAGATCTTGAGTTGAAGCTGACCACTTTGACCAAGACGCTGGACGGCGCCAGGGAGCGGGAGGTGGCCTTGAAGGAGGAGATCAAGGCCGACAAGGCGCTGCTGGAGAGTGTTGCTGCCACCCAGAACACTTTTAGGGAGACTGTGGAGCACTGGACGGAGGGTCTTGTGAATGCTGCCGCAGACATTGACAGGGAGCTGGCGCAGCTGGGGATGGAGGATCTCGGGTATCCCTCTGATGAGAACCTCCAATCCAGCGCCAAGCTCACCTTGTTCTTCAAAGGCGTGGCGACGGCCCTCCAGCGACTCCGGGAGAGGATCCCAAAGCAGCTGGCCGACGAGTCGCGCAAGATCTGCGCGGGAGCTCTTCAAAAGGTCTTGGTGAAGGTGGCCTTCCGCAACCCGGGCCTCAACCTTACCAACGTCCTCAAGACCCTACCGGCGGATGCTGATCTGGAGGCGCTCAAGGCCCTTGTCGCACCCATTGTGGACAAGGTGAGCGGGATCAAGAGGGTTGAGGGCGATCGTGTAGACTAGGCCGCCCGTTTTCTTCTTTTCTTGTCACTGCTGGTCATGTTATGAAAACAATCTATTAGAGCCGCGACAAGCTATCTTGTAATATAGCTCTATTTTGGGTAGTGATTGCCATGTTATTTCCTTTACTTGATTCCTTCCTTTGTATGTTTTTGCCCTACGCTTTTAGGGACTTGCCGGCGCAGGCACCCTAGCCGCGAGCGCTGAGTGCGGGACGTCAGCAGCCTGCTGGCGGTGCCGTTACCAACAAGAAACCTTGTCGCAACTAGTCGCAGCTCACTTAAGTTGTTGAGCGGACTCGAAACAAAGTAAGGGCGCAACTAGCCACGAGTTGGTTCCTCCGCGCACAGGTTTTCCATACAAAGCATGGTCATTCAAGGAAGATAACTTAAAAATTTAAAAAAAATCTGATTGCTCAAACTTTGGCAACTTAGCTTTTCTGTTGTTTGCTTTCCGGCAAGGCGAAACTTTCTTGAACGACGCCTGGTCCATACCATTATCTTCTCCCCCCCCCCCCCCCCGCGGCAAACTTGTGGGCGAGGGAACCTTCCTTTCCTTGAGAAAAAAGAAAGAAGAGAAAATAAAAATATGGAGCCTTATGGCTCGTTATTGCTTACCGAGGGTTGGCGCTGCACAAAGTGTCAGATAACTCATGCAAAAAATAAAAAGCATGAAATTGACAAGATGTGCGGAACACATGAGCTTTATTTATGCACAGGGTCTGCGCCTGGCTTTGTACAAAGGATTACATGCAATAGCAGCAAGACTTGTACAAAAGGTGGTTGCCGGAACAGGGTCCGGCAACCGCGCCTTACGGGTAAAACTTATGAAGATGCTCGATGTTCCAGGAGTTGCTCACCGGAATGCCATCTTCGGTATCAAGGCGGACAACGCCAGGCCTAGTGACTCGTTTCACCCGGTAAGGGCCTTCCCACTTCGGCGTCAACTTGTTGGAATTCTTGGCGGACTGAATGCGCCAAAGAATAAGGTCGCCTTCCTCGAGACTTCTGGCGTTAACTTTGCGGCTATGGTAGCGGCGCAAAGCTTGCTGGTAGCGAGCAGCTCATACAGCAGCCTGAAGACGGTCTTCCTCAAGGAGCAGCGCGTCATCTTGTCGCATCTGCTCTTGCTC
Organism: Aegilops umbellulata; assembly: GCA_032464435.1. Taxonomy (NCBI): domain Eukaryota; kingdom Viridiplantae; phylum Streptophyta; class Magnoliopsida; order Poales; family Poaceae; genus Aegilops; species Aegilops umbellulata. The sequence continues at coordinate 362,876,151 of CP136057.1, forward strand.
AAGCTCATCATAAGCGAGCACTCGAGGTGACCCGTATACGAGTTCCGTGGGGAGAACTGCCTCTGCTCCATAGACTAGAGCGAAAGGTGTCTGGCCAGTGGCTTGATTTGGCGTCGTCCTGATCGACCAAAGAACCACCGGCAGCTCCTCAATCCAGTTTCTTCCGCACTCGTGCAGCCTGTCGAAAGTCCTGGTCTTGAGCCCACGCAGCATTTCAGCATTTGCCCTCTCCGCTTGACCGTTGCTTCTGGGGTGAGCAACAGAAGCGAAGCAGACCTTGGCACCAAGATCTTGGACGTACTGCATGAAGGTGCGGCTCGTGAATTGCGTACCGTTGTCGGTGATGATCCTGTTAGGGATCCCGAAGCGGCAAACAATCGACCTGAAGAACTTGACTGCTGACTGTGCTGTCACCTTCCTCACTGCTTCCACTTCCGCCCACTTTGTGAACTTGTCGATTGCAATGTACAAGTACTCAAAGCCCCTGACTGCTCATGGGAAAGGGCCAAGGATGTCGAGCCCCCAGACCGAAAATGGCCAGGATAAAGGGATCGTCTGGAGAGCTTGAGCTGGCTGGTGTATCTGCTTGGAATGGAACTGGCATGCTTCACACTTGGTTACTTGTGCAGTTGCATCCTGGAGGGCTGTCGGCCAAAAGAAACCTTGCCGGAATGCTTTGCCGACAAGTGCTCTTGCGCCAATGTGGTGACCACATATGCCTCCATGTATCTCTGCCAACAGCTTTTGTCCGTCTTCCCGGTGAATACACTTCAATTTCACACCGTTGAGTCTTCTTCTGTACAGTGTGTTGTCGACAAACTGGTACATACTTGACTGTCGGGCTACTCTTTCCGCTTCTTCTTGCTCTTCGGGAAGTTCTCCTGTCTGAAGGAAACGGACAATCTGTTGTGCCCATACTGGAGCTTGCGACTCGACAACAAGGGCTAAAGGCACATCTGCTGCTGCGGGAACATCCGCTTCTACGGCGAGAACCTGCGGCTCAGCCGGAGCTTGACGTTCCTCGGCAAGCTTGCCGGAGCAAAACTTGTCGGGAGCGTCTGCTTCAACAGAACAAACCCTGGGGTTTGCCGGAGCAGACTGCTCCCCAGCACTCTTGGTGTTGATCTTGGGGATCTTCTTGGCGGCGGCTTCGGGAAGCTCTGCCGGAAAATAGTCACCAGAAATCAACTTCCTCTTCTTGCTCTGTCCAGTTGATGGCGTTACAGACGGATGAGTCAGCTTGAGCACAAAGATCCCTGGTTCCACAGGTAACTTAAGTGCTGCGCACTTTGACAGGCCATCGGCAATGTCGTTCTGAGCTCTTGGAATGTGTTCCATCTGTAGGCCGTCAAAGTGCTCTTCTAGCTTTCTTACTTCATCAACGTAGGCTTCCATCAACGGACTCTGATAACTCTTATTCACTTGGCGGACGACAAGCTGCGAGTCACCCCTGACAATGAGCTTCTTGATCCCAAGGTCTGCCGCAATCCTGAGACCGGCAAGCAAACCTTCATACTCTGCAGTATTGTTTGTTGCTTGCTCCTTGGGAAAGTGCATCTGAACTATGTACTTGAGGTGCTCTCCGGTGGGTGCGACAAGCAGCACGCCAGCACCGGCGCCTTGCAGCGAGAAGGCACCATCAAAGTACATCAGCCACTCTTTGCTTGCTTCCTTAACGGGGATGCTTGTTTCTGGAATTTCTTCATCTGGTGTTGGCGTCCACTCTGCTATGAATTCTGCCAATGCTCTGCTTTGGATAGTTGAAGAGTTCTCAAACTTGAGGCCAAAGCTTGACAGTTCCAGTGCCCACTCAACAATCCTGCCTGTTGCTTCTGGATTCTACAGTATCCTCTTCAGCGGAAAACGTGTGACAACTGTGATCTCATGTGCTTGGAAGTAACGGCGTAGCTTTCTCGAGGCCATGTGAAGGCCGAAAAGCAATTTCTGCACACCAGAGTACCTTGACCTAGCCCCCTGCAGAAGGGAACTGACAAAGTAAACTAGGCGCTGCACCATTCTCTTCTGTATTTCCTCACGCGCCTGCGTAGATCCATCTTTGTCGGGACCAGAGTTTGTCGAGGAAGCCCCCTGCTTGTCGCTGGATGCGCCTGCCGTGGTTGCTGGCTCATCATCTGCCTCCCTCTCCGCTACTAATGCAGCACTAACCACTTGATTGGTTGCCGCCAGATACAGCAGCAACTTCTCTTGTTGCTTAGGTGCGACAAGTATTAGAGTGGAGGACAGGTATCTCTTCAAGTCCTGCAGCGCAGCCTCCGCTTCCGGAGTCCATTTCATTGGACCTGCCTTTTTCAATATTTTGAAAAACGGCATGGAGCGCTCAGCAGACTTAGAGATAAACCTGCTGAGAGCTGCCACGCAACCGTCAAGTCTTCGTACATCCTTGACGCGTTTTGGTGCTTCAATCTGCTCAATGGCCTTGATCTTGTCGGGATTGGCTTCAATTCCCCGCTGAGACACGAAGAACCCGAGAAGCTTGCCGGAAGGGACTCCAAACACACACTTCTCGGGGTTGAGCTTGAGGCTGATCTTCCGCAGATTTGCAAAAGTCTCGTCTAAATCTTGATTCAGAGTTGCCTTGTCCTTGCTCTTGACCACTATGTCATCCATGTAGGCTTCCACATTTCTGTGTATTTGTGGCTCAAAAGCGGCATGGACTACCCTTGCGAATGTTGAACCAGCATTCTTTAAACCGAAAGGCATCCGTATGAAACAGTGCGTGCCACAGGGAGTGATGAATGCGGTCTTCTCCTCATCCTCTTTTGCCATGAAGATCTGATGGTATCCTGAGTATGCGTCAGGAAATGAAAGCAAGTCACATCCGGCCGTGGAGTCAACAATCTGGTCAATGCGCGGCAAGGGAAATGGGTCTTTGGGACAAGCTTTGTTAACATCGGTAAAGTCGATACAAAGCCTCCATTTTCCGTTTGCCTTGCGCACGACTACAGGATTGGCCAACCACGTAGGATGGAGCACTCCCCTGACGAGGCCTGCCGCTTCCAACTTCTTGATCTCTTCTGCGATGAATTCTTGGCGCTCCACTACTTGCTTCCTGAATTTCTGCTTGACGGGCCGCGCATGAGGACAGACGGCAAGGTGGTGCTCAATTACTTTCCTGGGAACACCGGGGATGTCAGACGGTTGCCACGCAAACACATCGACGTTCGCCCGCAGGAAAGCAATGAGCGCGCTTTCCTATTTAGGGTCAAGAGTGGCACTGATGGTGAAGGTACCACCAGTGTCGTCCTCCTTGGCGGACACCTTCTTGGTCTCTGGCGGAGCTGCCATTGTCTTCTTACACTTGCCGGTGGAGCTCGATGGTGCGTCCTCGACGGTAGCGCAGCACTCCGAAGAGGTGCGCTTGCCGGAGTGGGCATCAGAACCCTTGCCGGACTTGGTCTTCTTCTTCCCCCCGGAAGCTTCAGCGGCAAGTGACTTGCAATCCGTCGCGGCTGACGCTTCACGGTAAATCTTGTCGGCACAGATAAGAGCATCCTTCTTGTCGCCGGGGACAAAGATGACACTTATCGGGCCTGGCATCTTCAGCATGTTATACGCATAGTGAGAGGCCGCCATGAACTTGGCGAGCGTTGGACGGCCGAGAACCCCATTGTAAGGCAATGGAAAATCGGCAACGTCAAAAGTGACCCTCTCAGTTCTGAAGTTCAACTCGCTGCCAAATGTCACAGGCAACATGATCTTCCCCTTCGGCTTGCTCCTTCCCGGGTTGATTCCTTGGAATGTGTCGGTCTCTTCGAGCTCGCTGTCAGGGACCTGGAGTTTTCGGAGCACAGCGGAGGAGATCAGGTTCAAGCCGGCCCCGCCGTCAACTAGCATCTTAGTGACCTTGAGGTTGCGGATAGTTGGTGAAACCAACATCGGCAAGCACCCGACCGTAGTTGTGCGATCAGGGTGGTCCTCAATATCAAAGATGATAGGCATGCTGGACCATTTCAGAAGCTTGCGTGACTCAACGGGTGGTTCTGCCGCATTGACTTCCCGCACCCACTGCTTGAGTTGGCGGTGTGAAGTATGCAGAGAAGCACCGCCGTCAACGCACAAGACCTCTGTGGCTTTCTGGAACTCCTGCTCGCTGGTCTCAACATCATCCATGTCTTCGTCGTCGTCGTCATCTTCATCCTTGTCGCGGCCACGGGGAGGCCTGTCTCCTTGCCGCTGCTTGGCCTTGCCGCGGCGTCCTCCCCGGCCGGGGCACTTCATGCCGGATCCTCCAGCATCTCCTTGGGCTTTCTCCTTGTCGCGTCGCTCGTACTCGGCCTTTTGCAGCTCGACAAGCTGCTCGACCTTCTTGCAGCTCTGGAGGTCATGGCCCTTGGTGCGGTGGATCTTGCAGTACTGTTTGTTGGTGCCGTCCTGCTTGTCGGCGACCGCCACAGCCTGGCAGTTGGCGCATGCGGCAACCTCCTTGCCGGAGCTACCAGCTTTGGCTTTCTTGGCGCTACCTTCGTTGTCGGACTGCTCAACAACTAGCACATCTTTGCCTTTCCTCTTCCTGTTGTTCCGCCGCCGGTTTTTCTTTGCCGGGGCAGCATCCTCGCTGTCAGATCCTCCTGTTCGTGTATTCTCTCCGGGGAGTTTCCTCCCTTCCTCAGCACGTGCACACTTGTCGGCTAGGGCATACAGCTCACTGACGTCTCTGATTTTGCACATCGCCATCTCCTCCCGCATCCTGCGGTTACGCACGTTCTGATGGAACGCGCTGATAACCGCGGCAGGGTGGACATCTGGGATGGTGCGCTGTACATGGCTGAATCTCTGAATGTACTTGCGCAGGGGCTCTCCTTCCTTCTGGGCGAGCAGATGAAGGTCACTCTCTTGGCCATGAGGTTTGTGGCCGCCTGTAAAGGCGCCGACAAACTAATGGCATAGGTCTGCCCAGGAGGATATGGAGTTGTCCGGCAAGTGCATGAGACAGGACCTGACGTTGGGCTTGAGCACCAGCGGGAAGTAGTTGGCAAGGATCTTGTCGTCCCGCCCCCCAGCAGCTTGCACCGTGATGGTGTAGATGCTGAGGAACTCTGACGGATGCGACTTGCCGTCGTACTTCTCTGGTACGTTTGGCTTGAAATTCTTCGTGCTGGGCCACTGGACTTGCCGCAGCTCACGGGTAAACGCAGGGCAACCTACCGCGTACGGCAAGTCGCCTGGTTCCCCTGGCGCATGCATGTCGACAGAGGGCCCGGCGCGCTGGTCTGATTGACGCCGCGCTTCTCTTCGGCGCTCGATGCGAGTTCGAGCGTCTTCTTGCTGTCGTTCGTGAAAAACTTGGTGTTGATCGCGACGAGCTCGTGGATCCGATGACGCGGTGGAGTCGCTGTCGAGGTGGATCCGGCGAGGCGGCGATCTTGGCCTTCGCGGCGGGGAGTGCACGGTGGTTGCACCCCCGCCGGTCATGTCGCCACCGGCCCGTGCCTGGCTGGCTCGCCGCGGCTGCGATGTACTCGGCTGCCGTGGAGTGTCGCCGTTGGCAAAGCCGATGAGACTCTGAATGGTGGCCCTCCAGTCGTCGATCTTGTCCGTCGTTGGAGGGTAGTCTAGGAGCAGTTGAGCTCGCGCCAAAGCTTCTGCTGGAGTGGCGGGTAGCGGTGGCGAACGGTGTGAGGAGCGGGATATGCTCGGACTTCTAACTATGTTAGAAGGAGCAGTATCCCGTCCAGGCGACCGTGCCTCGCTCGCGCCAGCATGTTGGCGCGCATGCTGGTCTTGAGCATTCCGAGATCCACCAGCTCGATCTGGGTCCAGCAAGCGTATGGTACTGTGAGTACCATGACGCTGCCGGTCTCGCGCCTCCTGAGATGAGCGCGGTGCATGTACGGACGCCGAGGTCTTGGAGTGCGCCCGGTCGTTGTGGGAGCCGGCTACGCCGCCGATGGGCAGCACAGCCTTGTCCTTGGACCTGGCGGCACCGTGGTCTCCCTCGCCGACGCCCGTTCTTCCGCCGACGTCTACCCCACCAGCCATTTGCTCCGACGGTGGTGGGTTTGTCGCGGACGGAGCAGCCGCCTCCGGAGCCTTCTTCTTCAGCGGCATGTCGATGAAGATGATGAAGATCTAGCTCGTGTGAACGTTGGATCAGGTTCACACAACCTCGACGCCCCCTACCTGGCGCGCCAAAGATGTCGGGGAAACTGATCCACGAGCACCTATGGGGACCGAGCCCCTTTCGGTTCGGCGGGGGAGGAGGTCGCACGAAGAGCAGATCGAGGCGGAGCACACGAGCAATTTACCCAGGTTCGGGCCGCATGGATGCGTAAAACCCTACTCCTGCTTTGTGGTTTGTATTGATTTCTTGCTCGGGAGCGCCGAGTGCTACAGTACACACCAGCAGCTAACGAGACCGAGAGTGAGTGTTCTTCTGTTCCTCTCCCCTCTACATTGCGCATGGGCCTCCTTTTATATGCTCAAGGGGTCACCGACAGGTGGCAACGTAGACAGGGGTAAAAATGGAAAGGTGCTGCAGTTGGTACAGCTACTTGTACAGTGTATCATACCTAACCCTGACGGCAGGGGACAAGGGCATTAAATGCCCATCTGCGTCGCCCAAACAGTGCAAAAAGGGACCGTCAGGGACGCCACCGTTCGCCACGATGGCAATCTTGTCAGCGCCGCTTGCCACGGCGTACCGCTGGCTGCACAGCCTCCCGCCACGTACGCCTGGAAGGGTCCCCGAGCGACACGTTGGTGGATGTGCTGGAGCGTGGGTACGGAGTGGTAGCTTGTCGCGGCAAACGCCTTGCCGCGGTCGTTGTCTTGTCGCGTCCGGAGGCTTGCCGCTCACCGGGCCTCGCCGGGACGCGTGGCGCGTCGCGGCAAGTTCCTTGAGATGCCTTGGTTGGCCTTCCCGGCAAGCTTCTCTTGTCGGGGTCTTGTGCCATGAGTGGCCTTCCCGGCAAGCTCCTCTTGCCGGGGCCTTGTCTCCTTGGCTTGAATACTTTGTTCTTGAATGGCTCCAAAGGAACCACAGAGGACTCTGGCGGTCACCCGGCAAGCCTTGCTGCGGGGTGCTGCGACTGCCCGTGCACAAGTTCGGGATACTAGGGTACCCCTGCTCTAGTACACCGACACCCAATGATATTTCTATTTCTAATGCTGAAACACAGTGTGGCAATGAACATGAACCTAGTGATAATATTAATGATGATGTTTGTGTTGATGCTCAACCTAGTAATGACAATGATGTAGAGATTGAACCTGCTGTTGATCTTGATAACCCACAATCAAAGAATCAACGTTATGATAAGAGAGACTTCGTTGCTAGGAAGCACGGTAAAGAAAGAGAACCGTGGGTTCAGAAATCCATGCCTTTTCCTCCTAAACCATCCAGGAAAAAGGATGGTGAGGATTTTTGAGCGCTTTGCTGAAATGGTTAGACCTATCGTTTTGCGTATGCGTTTGACTGATATCCTTAAAATGAATCCTTATGCTAAGTATATGAAAGAAATTGTTACAAATTAAAAAAAGATACCGGAAGCTGAAATTTCCCCCATGCTTGCTAATTATACTTTTAAAGGTGGAATACCAAAGAAACTTGGAGATCCAGGAGTACCAACTATACCATGCTCCATTAAAAGATACTATGTTAAAACCGCTTTATGTCATCTTGGAGCCGGTGTTAGTGTTATGCCTCTCTCTTTATATCGTAGAGTTGATTTGAATAAGTTGACACCTACTGAAATATCTTTGCAAATGGCCGATAAATCAACCGCTATACCTGTCGATATTTGTGAGGATGTGCCTGTTGTTGTTGCAAATGTTACTATTTTAACGGATTTTGTTATTCTTGACATCCCGAGGACGATAGTATGTCGATTATCCTTGGTAGACCATTTTTGAATACTGCAGGGGCTGTTATTGATTGCAACAAAAGCAATTTCACTTTTCATGTTAATGGTAATGAGCAGACGATACACTTTCCGAGGAAACAACCTCAAGTCCACAGTATCAATTCTATTGGAAAAATTCCAACAATTACTATTGGAGGTTTTGAAATTCCTCTTTATACTGTCAAGAAGAAATATGATATTCTTATTATTGGGGATGTGCATATCCCCGTTGAGGTAACCTAGTGCTATTCAAAAATTTTACGGTTTCATGCGATTCAGAATGAGTTTGTTAACAAGACTTGATCAACCTTGTGAGTGGATTCCTTTTGATGATCATGAGATGGATGAAGTTAGAAAGCACAACCTTCTGTACCCTCCTTTTACTTTCTGTTATTTAGATTAAATAAAGCAAAAATAGTATTTTCTGTCTGTTTTCTGAATTATCCTTGCAATAAAAAATACCCCAAAAAAAGAGGTTCTCCAAATGTCCCGAAAATGAAATATGATTTTTTTCTAGTATATATAAGAATATCTAGCACTGAGAACACACCAGGGGGACCCACCATTTGGCCACGAGGGTCCAGGGCACGCCCACCCCCTGGGCGCACCCCCTGCCTCGTGGGCCCCACGTGGGCCCCCTCCACTTATTCCAGCACCCACACACCCCTTCTTCCTCCAGAAAAAATCACCAACCAGCTCAAGCACGAGTTCTAGCTCATCTTGCTGTCATTTTCGATCTCCTTGCTCAAAGCTCCATTCACAAAACTGCTTTGGGGGATTATTCTTCGGTATGTGACTCCTCCAATGGTCCAATTAGTTTTTGTTCTAGTGCTTTATTTATTGCAAATTTTTGCTGCTGAGGTGACCCTGTTCTTGAGCTTGCATGTCAAATTTATTTGGTCCCAAGTAGTTTTAATGCATGATATAGTCCCTAGGCACTTGTGGGAGTAGTTGCTATCAATTTTGTTGAGTTTGGTTCACTTTTATTTTGAGTTACTAAAAATTCAGAAAATTTTCGAAGGAAGAAATATGTTTAGGAAAATATACCAAGGTGGTTCTGCAAGGAAGCAAGGACCCAGGCCCGCAATACGTGAGCCGGACTATGAACTACCAAGAGAAGCTCAAGTGCGGCCTTGTGAATGGTCGTCAGAAAATTTTCATGGTCCAAGCAGGAATTGAGGAATTTGACGCATATGTGCGTAATGCTGAACTTGAGGGCTTCATGCTAGATAAGTGCCCTCAATATTATTACCTAACTGATTCCTTTGTGAGAAGGTTCAAATTTTCATCCTTGCGCAATTCTTACACTGTCCTATTTGATCTTTATGATAAATCCTATACCATGGACTTAGAAGATTATAATATTGCTTGTAAACTCCCGCAATGGGGTAGTGCTAATGATCCTCGCAAATCTGAGTTTAAATATTTTCTTGCTAGTATCAGTGTGGGGGAATCTAGAGAAATAACACAAGCTACCATAGGGAGCATTCATTTTCCTGCTATACATTATTTTGCTCTCTTTATAGGTAGATGCATTAACGACAAGGACGAGGCATGTCACATGTGTGTTCCCGATCTTAGTGTTCTCAAGAGTGTTGTATTAGGAGATAAAAAACACAACTTGGGGGCCATTGTTGCACGAAGGTTGCATCTTAATAGTTTAAGTGGAGATTTGTTTGGTGGAATTTATGCAACCCGTTTAGCTAATTATGCTGAGATACCCATACATGAAAATGATATGGAACTGCCTCCTGCTTATTTAGATTATAATGCTATGGTTCGCCATCAGTTTGTTGAGAGGAATGAACAATTCCTCCAGCACCGACTAATCTTTGACAGACGTTGCACTGTCCATGTTGCTCTCCCTGCTCCTGGTTTCTTTGACTTTCAGGCAAAAAGGAGATATATTATAACCAGGGAAGAGGCAAACGAGTATGAGAGGAGGACAGAGGCAACTCGCCTCCAAGCTGCAGCTCATGAGGCAATAGTTGCTGCATCTCAGTACGACCCCAGCTACAACTTTGATCCATGGGCATAGACCAACTTAGGCCAAAAGCCTAAGCTTGGGGGAGTACGTATTTCTCACCGACATTACATTCATGTTCACACACTCATTCTAGTTGTCGGTGCTCATACTTTTTCATTGTACTATCCATGCTAGTTTATTTTCCTTTTTCTCTCTTTCTTCTTGTGTGTTTGAAAAACCTTAAGAAAAACAAAAAAAATAGTTGTAGATTTTAGCTAGTTTACTTTCCATGCCTGTAGTAGTAATAATTAAAAGAAAACCCCAAAATATTTCTTGTTCTTCTTTTGCTTGTTGGGAGCTTTCTCGTGTAAATATTTTTATTTCTTTTCTTTCCATTGGGGGTCGAGAGGAGAAGACCATAATGAAAATGTCGAAGTGGCTCTTATATGCATTATTGTTGATTTAACCAGGAGCCCATATTACCTTGTCTTCTCCCTTGAATTTAATGCTTGTAGATTCCAGCTTAGTCCAATGCACGTGCACTAGTATTATTATCCACATTGTTCTGTTGTGCAAGTGAAAGGCAATAATGACGATATATGATGGACTGATTGAGATGAGAGAAGCTGGTATGAACTCGACCTATCTTGTTTTTGTAAATATGATTAGTTCATCGTTCCTGATTCAGCCTATTATGAATGAAACATGTTTGCAATGACAATTAGAGATTATAGTTGCTCATGCCATGCTTAATTAGCTAGGAGTTTATAGTGGTTTACCTTGCGTGCCAACATGCTATTAAAATGGTTGTGATGAGGTATGATAGGATGATATCCTCCTTTGAATGATTCAAGTGGCATATGCTCACGCATGTAGTTGAAACAAAATCAACATAGCCTCCACGATATTTATGCTCATGGTGGATTATATCCTACTCATGCTTGCACTCGGTGTTGATTAATTTTAATGCATGTTCATGACTGTTGTCGCTCTCTAGTTGGTCGCTTCCCAGTCTTTTTCTAGCCTTCACTTGTACTAAGCAGGAATACTGCTTGTGCATCCACTTCCATAAGCCCCAAGTTATTCCATATGAGTCCACCATACCTTCCTATAAGAGGTATCTACCCGCCGTTCCAAGTAAATTTGTATGTGCCAAACTCTAAACCTTCAAATGAAATTATGTTTTGTATGCTCGAATAGCTCATGTATCAACTAGGGTTGTCTGTATCTTCCATGCTAGGCGGGATATTCTCAAGAGGAGTGGACTCCGCTCCTCACTCGCGAGAAAATGGCTGGTCACCGGGATGCCCAGTCCCTTGCTCAAATCAAATCAAAATAATTGCAAACAAAACTCCCCCAGGATTGTTGTTAGTTGGAGGCACCCGTTGTTTCGGGCCAGCCATGGATTGATGCTTGTTGGTGGTGGGGGGTATAAACTTTAACATTCTGTTTGGGAACCGCCTATAATGTGTGTAGCATGGAAGATATCGAGATCTCTCGGTTGTTATGTTGACAATGAAAGTATGCCGCTCAAAATATTATTTATCTCTATTTCAAAACTGAGCTCTGGCACCTCTACAAATCCCTGCTTCCCTCTGTGAAGGGCCTATCTATTTACTTTTATGTTGAGTCATCACCCTCTTATTAAAAAGCGCCAGTTGGAGAGCACCGCTATCATTTGCATCCATTACTATTAGTTTATATTGAGTATGACTATGACTGGATCTCTTTTACCATGAATTACAATGTTTAGTAAGTCCTTGATCTTCAGAGGTGCTCTGCATTTATGTTTTGCGGTCTCAGAAAGGGCTAGCGAGATACCATCTTGTTATATCATATTATGATTGTTTTGAGGAAGTGTCGTCATCCAAGATTTATTATTATTGCTCGCTAGTTGATTATGCCATTGATATGAGTAAATATGAGACCTAAGTGTTATTGTGAATGTGGTTAGTTCATAGTCTTCGCTGAAAACTTGAATGCTGGCTTTACATATTTGCAACAACAAGAGCAAACAGAGTTTGTAAAAGTTTTTCTTTATCACTTTCAGTTTGTCAACTGAATTGCATGAGGACAAGCAAAGGTTTAAGCTTGGGGGAGTTGATACGTCTCCAACGTATCTACTTTTCCAAACACTTTTGCCCTTGTTTTGGACTCTAACTTGCATGATTTAAATCGAACTAACCCGGACTGACGTTGTTTTCAGCAGAATTACCATGGTGTTATTTTTGTGCAGAAATAAAAGTTCTCAGAATGACTTGAAACTTCACGGAGAATATTTTTGGAATATACAAAAAATACTGGCAAAAGAATCAACTCCATGGGGCCCACACCCTGTCCACGAGAGTGGGGGGCGCGCCCCTGCCTCGTGGGCCCCCTGGTGCTCCACCGACCTCAACTCCAACTCTATATATTCACGTTCGGGGAGAAAAAAATCAGAGAGAAGGATTCATCGTGTTTTACGGTACGGAACCGCCGCCAAGCCCTAATCTCTCTCGGGAGGGCTGATCTGGAGTCCGTTCAGGGCACCGGAGAGGGGAATCCGTCGCCATCGTCATCATCAACCTTCCTCCATCACCAATTTCATGATGCTCACCGCCGTGCGTGAGTAATTCCATCGTAGGCTTGCTGGACGGTGATGGGTTGGATGAGATTTACCATGTAATCGAGTTAGTTTTGTTAGGGTTTGATCCCTAGTATCCATTATGTTCTGAGATTGATGTTGCTATGACTTTGCTATGCTTAATGCTTGTCACTAGGGCCCAAGTGCCATGATTTCAGATCTGAACCTATTATGTTTTCATGAATATATGTGAGTTCTTGATCCTATCTTGCAAGTCTATAGTCACCTATTATGTGTTATGATCCGTTAACCCCGAAATGACAATAATCGGGATACTTACCGGTGATGACCGTAGTTTGAGGAGTTCATGTATTCACTAAGTGTTAATGCTTTGGTCCGGTACTGTATTAAAGGGAGGCCTTAATATCCCTTAGTTTCCAATACGACCCCGCTGCCACGGGAGGATAGGACAAAAGATGTCATGCAAGTTCTTTTCCATAAGCACGTATGACTACATTCGGAATACATGCCTACATTACATTGATGAACTGGAGCTAGGTCTGTGTCACCCTATGTTATAACTATTGCATGAGGAATCGCATCCGACATAATTCTCCATCACTGATCCAATGCCTACGAGCTTTTCACATATTGATCTTTGCTTAGTTACTTTTCCGTTGCCACTGTTACAATTACTACAAAACTACTACTGTTACTTTTGTCACCATTACCGTTACTTCCATACTACTTTGCTACTAAATACTTTGCTGCGGATATTAAGTTATCCAGGTGTGGTTGAATTGACAACTCAACTGCTAATACTTGAGAATATTCTTTGGCTCCCCTTGTGTCGAATCAATAAATTTGGGTTGAATACTCTACCCTCGGAAACTGTTGCGATCCCCAATACTTGTGGGTTATCATATGCTATAAAGAATAATGATAACCATGAAACTTGTCATCATGATTTTAATTTTCAATTGAATTATGCCTCACGTGATAGTTATTTTGTTGAGTTTTCTCCCACTACTATTCATGAGAAGAAATTTGCTTATGTGGAGAGTACAAAAATTTCTATGCTTATGCATCATTATAATAATGCTTTATGTGATGCTTATATTGTTGAATTCATTCATGATGCTACTGAAAATTATTATGAGTGAGGAATATATGCTTGTAGGAGTTCCAATAATATCAAGTTTCCTCTCTATGTGTTGAAAATCTTGAAGCTATGCTTGTTTTCCCTTCCTATGCTAGTTGATTCTTACTCCCATAAATTGTTTGCTCACAAAATCCCTATGCATAGGAAGTGGGTTAAACTTAAATGTGCTAGTAATATGCTTCATGATGCTCCCGTTATGTTTCAATTCTTATCTTTTGTGTGAGCATCATTGAAATCATCATGACTAGCTAGAAAGGTATTAAAGAAAAGCGCTTGTTGGGAGACAACGCAACACCATTACCTGTTGTTTTTGTGTGTTCACATGATTATGCTACTGTAGTAATCATGTTTTATAGCTTTTGTTTCAATAAAGTGCCAAGTAAGACCTTTGGGATGGCTTATGGTAATAGTTGATTTGATCTTGCTGAAGAACAGAAACTTTTGTGCTCACAAAAACAATTCTCATTTCTAGCTGAAGAGTGATTTTTAGTTGATTCTTTTTGCAGAATATTAATAGACAAATTTCTTAGGACTTCGTAATTTCTCAGGGTTTTCGGAGTTACATAAGTATGATTTCAATTCAAATCTTTACGGAGTGTTCTGTTTTTGACAGATTATGTTTTCGATGCATAGTTTGCTTGCTTTCTAGTTTCTATGGCTTATATTGCTTAATATAAATGGTAGAAATGGTAGGGTACAGTAGGCATCATGTGAGAAAAAATATGAATCTTGTCTAGACAGTACCAAAGTGAATGATTTGTTTTATTATACTAACGGAGCTTACGAGTTTTCTGTTGAGTTTTGTGTTGTGAAGTTTTCAAGTTTTGGGTAAAGTTTTGATAGATTACGGAATAAAGAGTGGCAAGAGCCTAAGCTTGGGGACGCCCAAGGAACCCCAAGGTAATATTCAAGGACAACCAAGATACTAAGCTTGGGGATGCCCCGGATGGCATCCCCTCTTTCGTCTTCGTTCATCGGTAACCTTACTTGGAGCTATATTTTTAATCACCACATGATATGTGTTTTTCTTAGAGCGTCATTTTATTTATTAGGATTTGCTTGATGTTTGAATAATATCCCAAGATCTGAAATTCTTAAATGTTAGAGAGTCTTCACATAGTTACATAATTATTCAACTACTCATTGATCTTCACTTATATCTTGTGGAGTAGTTTGTCATTTGCTCTAGTGCTTCACTTATATCTTTTTAGAGCACGGCGATAGTTTTATTTTGAAGAAATTGTTAAATTCTCATGCTTCACTTATATCATTTTGAGAGTCTCTAAGTAGCATGGTAATTTGCTTAGTTTATGAATTTAATCCTAATATGATGGGCATCCAAGAGGGATATAATAAAAGCTTTCATATAAAGTGCATTGAATACTATGAGAAGTTTGATTCCTTATGATTGTTTTGAGATATAAAGATGGTGCTATTAGAGTCATGCTAGTAAGTAATTGTGAATTTGAGAAATACTTGTGTTAAAGTTTGTGATTCCCGTAGCATGCACGTATGGTGAATCGTTATGTGATGAAGTTGGAGCATGATTTATTTATTACTTGTCTTCCTTATGAGTGGCGGTCGGGGACGAGCGATGGTCTTTTCCTACCAATATATCCCCCTAGGAGCATGCACGCAGTACTTTGTTTCGATGACTAATAGATTTTTGCAATAAGTATGTGAGTTCTTTATGACTAATGTTGAGTCCATGGATTATACGCACTCTTGATAACCCACAAGTATAGGGGATCAATTGTAGCCTCTTTCGATAAGTAAGAGTGTCGAACCCAACGAGGAGCCAAAGGTAGAACAAATATTCCCTCAAGTTCTATCGACCACCGATACAACTCTACGCACGCCTAGCGTTTGCTTTACCTAGAACAAGTATGAAACTAGAAGTACTTTGTAGGTGTTGTTGGATAGGTTTGCAAGATAATAAAGAGAGCGTAAATAAAAAGTAGGGGCTGTTTAGATAAAAACACAATAAAGTTAGTATAGCGAGTGTGGAAAAGTGGTGGTAGGAGTTGCGAAATTGTCCCTAACCAATTGACTACTTTACTAGACCGATAGCAAGTTTTATGTGGGAGAGGCCACTGCTAGCATGTCATCCCTGACTTGGAATTCTATGCACTTATAATTGGAACTATTAGCAAGCATTCGCAACTACTAATGTTCATTAAGGTAAAACCCAACCATAGCATTAAGATATATTGGTCCCCCTTCAATCCCGCATGCATCAATTTCTATGCTAGGTAGAAGCTTCTATCTCTCTTGCCCTCCAATACATAGTCCTATCAACATACAACTAACCCTGTGGCGTGATCAACGCGCGCGCTCATATGATGGGCACCAAAGGACAGCAACATAACCACAAGAAAATTAAACCAATCATAGCAATTCATCAACCACCGATAGGACAACGAAAATCTACTCAAACATCGTAGGATGGCAACACATCATTGGATAATAATATGAGCATAAAGCACCATGTTCAAGTAGAGGGTACAGCGGGTTGCAGGAGAGTGGGTCGTTGTAGATAGAGGGGGGGAAGGTGATGGAGATGTTGGTGAAGATGGCGGAGGTGTTGGTGTAGATTGCGGTGATGATGATGGCCCCCGGTGGCACTCTGGTGCCACCGGAAGCGAGGGGGAGAGAGCCCCCTTTCTTCTTCTTCTTCTTCCTTGACCTTCTCCCTAGATGGGAGGAGGGTTTCCCCTCTGGTTCTTGGTCTCCATGGCGTGGGAGGGGCGAGAGCCCCTCCGAGATTGGATCTGTCTCTCTGTCTCACTCTATTTCTGCGTTCTTGTTTCTGCCCTTTCACCGTTTCATATATATATGGAGATCCGTAACTCCGATTGGATTGAAACCTTCACCGAGATTTTTTTCCTGAAAATTAGCTTTCTTGCGGCCAAAGAAGAGCAACAACCGCCTTACGAGTGGCCCACGAGGGGGGCAGGCGAGCCCCCTGCCTCGTGGCCACCTCGGGCACCGTCTCGTGTTGATTCTTCTTCCCATATTCTCCCAATATTCCAAAAATATTCTCCGTCCGTTTTTATCCCGTTTGGACTCCGTTTGATATGGGTTTTCTGCGAAACATAAAACATGCAACAAACAGGAACTAGCACTGGGCACTAGATCAATATGTTAGTCCCAAAAATAATATAAAAAGTTGCCAAAAGTATATGAAAGATGAATAATATTGGCATGGAACAATAAAAAATTATAGATACGACGGAGACGTATCAGCATCCCCAAGCTTAATTCCTGCTCGTCCTCGAGTAGGTAAATGATTAAAAAGATAATTTTTGATGTGGAATGCTACCTAGCATAATCTTGATCACGTATCTAATCATGGCATGAATATTATGACACGAGTGATTCAAAGCAATAGTCTATCATTTGACATAAAAACAATAATACTTCAAGCCTACTAATAAAGCAATCATGTCTTTTCAAAATAACATGGCCAAAGAAAGTTATCCCTACAAAATCATATAGTCTGGCTATGCTCCATCTTCACCACACAAAATATTCAAATCATGCACAACCCCGATGACAAGCCAAGAAATTATTTCATACTTTTGACGTTATCAAACCTTTTCAACTTTCACGCAATACATGAGCATGAGCCATGGACATAGCACTATAGGTGGAATAGAATATGATGGTGGAGGTTGTGTGTAGAAGACAAAAAGGAGAAAGTCTCACATCGACGCGGCTAATCAACGGGCTATGGATATGCCCATCAATTAATGTCAATGTGAGGAGTAGGGATTGCCATGCAATGGATGCACTAAGAGCTATAAGTGTATGAAAGCTCAAACTGGAAAACTAAGTGGGTGTGCATCCAACTTGCTTGCTCATGAAGACCTCGGGCATTTGAGGAAGCCCATCATCGGAATATACAAGCCAAGTTCTATAATGAAAATTCCCACTAGTATATGAAAGTGATAACTCAAGAGACTCTCTATATGAAGAACATGGTGCTACTCTGAAGCACAAGTGTGGTAAAAGGATAGTAACATTGCCCCTTCTCTCTTTTTCTCTTTTTTTATTTTTATTTTATTTATTTGGTGGGCTTCTTTGGCCTGTTTTTTTATTTGGGCTTCTTTGGCCTCTTTATTTTTTTGATAAAGTCCGGAGTCTCATCCCGACTTGTGGGGGAATCATAGTCTCCATCATCCTTTCCTCTGGGGTAATGCTCTAATAATTATGATCATCACACTTTTATTTACTTACAACTCAATATTACAACTCGATATCTAGAACAAAGATATGACTCTATATGAATGCCTCTGGCAGTGTACTAGGATGTGCAATGATCTAGCATAGCAAAGATATCAAAAAATGGACAAGCCATGAAAATATCATGCTATCTATCTTACGATCATGCAAAGCAATATGACAATGATGCTCAAGTCATGTATATGATGACGATGGAAGTTGCATGGCAATATATCTCGGAATGGCTATGAAAATGCCATAATAGGTAGGTATGGTGGCTGTTTTGAGGAAGATATAATGAGGCTTATGTGTGACAGAGCGTATCATATCATAGGGTTTGGATGCACCGGCGAAGTTTGCACCAACTCTCGAGGTGAGAAAGGGCAATGCACGGTACCGAAGAGGCTAGCAATGATGGAAGGGTGAGAGTGCGTATAATCCATGGAGTCAACATTAGTCATAAAGAACTCACATACTTATTGCAAAAGTCTATTAGCTATCGGAACAAAGTACTACGCGCATGCTCCTAGGGGGATAGATTGGTAGGAAAAGACCATTGCTCGTCCCCGACCGCCACTCATAAGGAAGACAATCAATAAATACCTCATGCTCCGACTTCGTTACATAACTGTTCACCATACAATCACAATCCTCAACACAAGTATTTTTAAAATCCACGACTACCCACTAGCATGACTCTAATATCACCATATTTATATCGCAAAACTATTGCAAGGAATCAAACATATCATATTCAGTGATCTACAAGTTTTATGTAGGATTTTATGACTAACTATGTGAATGACCAGTTCCTGTCATCTCTCTAAATAGATATAAGTGACAAGAGACTTTAATTCTTTCTACAAAAGATATGCCCACACTCTAACAAATATAAGTGAAGCAAAAGAGCATTCTACAAATGGCGGTTTTCTATGTAAAGAGAAACAGGCAATCCAAACTTCAAATGATACAAGTGAAGCACATGAAGCATTCTATAAAGCCATACTCAAAAGATATAAGTGAAGTGCAATGAGCATTCTATAAATCAACCAAGGACTATCTCATACCAGCATGGTGCATAAAAGAAAAGTGAAAACTAAATGCAAAAGACGTTGCAAGATTGCACATATCGCATGAACGAAACGAATCCGAAAACATACCGATACTTGCTAAAGAAAGAGGGGATGCCTTCCGGGGCATCCCCAAGCCTAGACGCTTGAGTCTCCTTGAATATTTACTTGGGGTGACTTGGGCATCCCCAAGCTTGAGCTCTTGCCTCTCCTCCTTTTCCTCATATCGATACATTCTCGATCATCGAACACTTCATCCACACAAAACTTCAACAGAAAACTCGGTAAGATCCGTTAGTATAATAAAGCAAATCACTACTCTAAGTACTATTGAAAACCAATTCATATTTTGTTTTTGCATTGTGTATACTATAATATAAATTTTTCATGGCTTAATCCACTGATATAAATCGATAGTTTGATCAAAACAAGCAAACTATGCATCAAAAACGAAATCTGTCTAAAACAGAACAGTCTGTAATAATCTGAACATTCATCATACTTTTGATACTTAAAAAATTATACCAAAATTATTAAAAATAAAAAATTTGTATAGAAAGACAGTGCAAAAAGTTTCAGAACCATTTGACGTTCCAGTAAAAAATGTAAAATTGTGCACTACAGCCAAAGTTTCTGTCCTGCACCGCACAAACCAACAAGCAGTGTAAACATCCTAAAGGCAAACCTTGGCACATTATTTTTATAATACAATGGAATTGTACAAGGGGATAATTATTTTTGTTGAAAAGTTTCTGTAATTAAGATTCACAAAGTTTCCATGGACATGAACAAAGTTCAAGGACGTCCCCCACTTTCACAATGCTCGTCTATCTCACTTTCACTTTTATTTTTGAAAAGTTTTGGGTTCCCCTCTTTATTTATTTTTTTGTTTTTAAACTAAATAAAAGCACACAACAGAAATAAATGACTCTCTAAAACTTCTGGGTTGTCTCCCTGGCAGCGCTTTTTTTAAAGCCATGAAGCTAGGCATATAGTGCTCAAGTAGTGAATCCACCCGGATCCCAAGGTATATCAAAGCCAATTTTAATTAGCAATGATTTGGCATTTAATAGTGAGCACAAAGTAACATATATCATGTAATGACGAAGCCTAACTCTCTTCCTATGCATCGGCATGTCATAAAAGAACAATTCATGCACACCTAGTAGGCCAATGCATACTATAAGCAGTTTCTTGCAATTTTTTCGTGTTGGAAACATAGAGAGGTGGAGATGTAGTTCCTCTCTCATCATAATTGCAAGTAGGAGCAGCAAACACATGCATATTATATCTATCAAAATCATCATATGTAGAAGTAAGACGCAACCCATCAATATAATCCTTAATAAGTGCAAACTTCTCCGATATAGTATAATCGGGGGAATTCAAAAAGATAATAGGACTATCATGCGTGGGTGCAATAGCAACAATTTCATGTTTAACATAAGGAACTATAGCAAGTTCATCTCCATAAGCATAATTCATATTGGCATCATGGCCACAAGCATAGCAAGCATCATCAAAAAGGGATATTTCAAAAGAATCAACGGGATCATAACAATCATCATAGCAATCATCCTTCGGTAAGCACGAAGGGAAATTAAACAATGTATGAGTTGAAGAGTTACTATCATTAGAAAGTGGGTACGGGTAGCTAATCCGCTCTTCCTCCTTTTGTTCTTCGCTCTCCTCATCATCTTTTTCATCCAATGAGCTCACAGTTTCATCAATTTCTTCTTCCATAGACTCCTGCAAAATATTAGTCTCTTCTTGGACAGCGGAGGAGTCCTCAATATATGGTTTAACATAGATATTAGAAGCATAATTATCATAACAATATTCAAGTATGGAAAAATTTTCAGATTTGTAAAGAGTAGCATCATACGTTTCAATCAAAGAAGAAATTTCATAAGCACCCTTAAAAGCAACAAATTCTTCAATTTGTTGAACATCATAGTAATTATAAACACCCTTAGCATACGAATATATGATTCCATTATCAATAAACTCACATTGGTAGGGAAGGTGTTTCTTAGGGTTTTTAGAACAACAAGTAACATCATATATTTCACATAAATTCCAAGCATAGCATTGCAAACGATGAATTTGATCCAGTAAATGTTTCCCTTTTTCAGATATACGGTGTCGCACATAACAAGCATGCTCATCTAAAGATTTGCCCTCAACTAAGCTAGTTGGGGTTTCAGCACGAGCACATAGGGATCGAAGATGATCCAAGTGATAAGCTTCAGGAGTGTGATAGATTTTGAGTGGTTCTTCAACCATTGGTTCAGTAGGTACAACTATTTTTTTTGGTATTTTGTGTTTCCTACCCATAACTAAAGATAGAAAACAACTAAGAACAGCAAATAAAAAATACTTAGTGATAAAGCAAACAAGCACACACGAGAATATTCACCCCAAGCTCATGAGAGGGAAAGGCAGGAGGGGCTAGTCCTCCCCCTTTTCCTTCCCTAGGGCTGTCCAAACAAGGGAGGAGGCGCACCAGCCCCCTTGTGGGCTGGTCTGTCCCCTTCTTTGGCCCGTAAGGCCCATAACTTGCTGGGGGGGAGGTGCGCGGAACCCCTTCCAGTGACCTGATTCCTTCCCGGTAAGTCCCGAAACACTTGCGGTGTCCAAATACCATCGCCATATATATATATCAATCTTTACCTCTCGACCATTTCGAGACTCCTCGTCATGTCCTTGATCTCATCCGGCACTCCTAACAACATTCGGTCACCAAAACATATAACTCATATAACACTATATCCTCAACGAACGTTAAGCGTGCGGACCCTACGGGTTTGAGAACTATGTAGACATGACCGAGACACCTCTCTGGTCAATAAACAATAGAGGAACCTGGATGCCCATATTGGCTCCTACATATTCTACGAAGATCTTTATCGGTCGAACCGTTATGACAACATACGTAATTCCCTTTGTCCATCGGTATGTTACTTGCCTGAGATTCAATCCCCGGTATCTTCATACCTAGTTCAATCTCATTACCGGAAAGTCTCTTTACTCGTTCCGTAATACATCACCTTGTGACTAACTCCTTAGTCATTTGCTTGCAAGCTTATGATGTGTATTACCGAGAGGGCCCAGAGATACCTCTCCGATACTTGGAGTGAAAAATGCTAATCTTGATCTATGCCAACTCAACAAACACCTTTGGAGATACCTGTAGAGCATCTTCATGATCACCCAGTTACGCTGTGACGTTTGATAGCACACAAGGTATTCCTCCGGTATCCGGGAGTTGCATAATCTCATAGTCGAAGGATTTGACATGAAGAAAGCAATAGCAATAAACTGAACGATCATTATGCTAAGCTAACGGATGGGTCTTGTCCATAGCATTATTCTCCCAATGATGTGATCCCGTTATCAATTTACAACACATGTCTATGGTTAACCATCTTTGATCAACGAGCTAGTCTAGTAGAGGCTTACTAGGGACACAATATTTGTTTATGTATTCACACATGTATTTAAGTTTCCGATCAATACAATTCTAGCATGAATAATAAACCTTTATCATGAATAAGGAAATGTAATATAAAATAACAACTTTATTATTGCCTCTAGGGCATATTTCCTTCATTAGCATCTCAGCTGAGTCTGTGGATTGCGAGCTAGATTCTCATCGTCCAAGGATTTTGACATGATCTCCGTTTGACCCGAGGTGTCGCTCCTGATGATTTTGTGCTCCACCGCCCTGCATTGAATTTTCAAAGCAAAGTTATGCACCCGAGGAACATAGTCCTCGGTCATGTAATAGGAGGAGGGGAGCGCGTGCCCCTATTAAGGGTCACCATTTTCTTCCTCTGAGGTATTGCCCATTCCGATTGTTCGACATACGTTGATGTCGCAGTTGGATGTGCCATGTGGTGTCTCTTCCACCATGGGAGCTCCATAAAAAATATGTAAATCTCCACTCTTGTGTTGATTGATCAGCTCGTTACACCATTACATCAATATGACTATTGTTGCAATTCTTCAGACTAATGAAAAGTTCCTTGGACAAGAAAAAATCGATCCTGCGGCTTAGTCCATCACTGTCCACCTCAAAACTTCTTGCAAAACCCAGTGTGTTCGGCAAGCCTTCCACTCTTTTCCCTCAGATCTTTGTCTCCATGACAAAGAGGAGGATATGCCCATTCTTGCTTCACATGATTGCGAAGCTCGTGAATTTCTTTAGGGTTCCCATTTTCCCAAGCCCCCGTCAATTCCATCTAATGCAAATCATTGGCTCAGGTAGGGCACCTGCAGCCTCTGCTAAATTCTCAGAGTTAGTTGCAGTTCGTTTATTTTTCTTTTGACCCATACCCCCATCGGTCAGATCTCATGTTCACCATCAGGATCCTCTTTGCTTTGGTCCCCATCATTCTGATCAACACCCGAACCACCAGTTAAGCGAGGCACCTCGATTCTGCGATAATTTTGTTTTTGGTTTTGAGGTCCATCTTTCCTCTTGCTTGCACTGATTCTACTCTTAAACAGAGACTGCACCTCCGCGTTCTTCTCTGCTGCATTGGATGAGGAGTCAGCCTCTTTCTTGGAAGTCTGTGATTGTTGAGATTCTCGCAACAGTCCATCAGTGGAACTGCTTTTCTTCCTCTCATCCGGTGCTCTCAAGCTAGCCTTGGAAGGCAGATCACTGTTTGCATCTCGAGTTCCTGGCGTCGGACAGAAAAGATCGGAGTGCCCCAGACGGCCACATGAAAAAAAAGCGGGATACTTGTTCATATTGTATGTCATACCAATCAGTGCTTTTTCTCCACTCTGAATCTATAAGTACCCATCTCCACAAAGACTTACGTACGTCCACTTTAACCCTTGCCCTTAGGAAGTCCTCCACATGATCAAGCTGAATCAAACTAACTTTCTTATCTATCTGTTTTGCAATTGCCTCTCCTTGTGTTTCATTTCTCAGATGGAAGGGTAAATTGATTACCCTTGCCCAAAGCTGAAGCTTATCAAGCTGCAACTTCAACTGCCGCATACACGCCACGAATTCCTGCAAAATCAATACGTGTTTGCTAACATGCGATCCATCTCCGACTCGATCCTGATCACGTTGTGATTCGAAATCAAATACAAACATGGTTTCCCGCACAGAATGAAAAACCAAGTCCGTAAGGTTTCCACAAGCTAATTGCAAAACGTTGGCGATCGTCTATGTGAAAGATGTTCCAGTAAAGGATCTTCCATGCAAGCGACAATTTCTTCATAGCATCGTCATCGACGTATACTAGTGGTGTTGCTTCTTCCTCGGAGATGTTTAGCTTTTCGAGCGCTCCCTACATCCGAGCCCTTGCCGATTTGGACGAGAGCGCGGCTTCACGTGAGTTCCCCGGCCTAGAGGACGTCGCCATCCTTGATCGATGAATCCGGCGAACCCGCTGATGAGATCCGCGCCCGTCTTCTTTTTCCCTCGAAAACCTGATCGCCTAAGAGGGGGTTAGGTTTTCGAAAAACACCATCCGTGGTGAAAGAACTTAGATAGCGCCATTGTACATTGACCGCAGTAGATCATTTGGTAAAGTCCAATAACAACGTCTTAAGAGCCAGAGGACGATCTCATGTACCGTTGCTTAGCTACTACGTCAGCAGTAGAAGTCAACATCGGAAAGGCTAACAGTGCAACACACGCACACACACAACCTTCAGATCCAATCGACCATACTACTGCCTCCGAGCGACCGAGGCCCCGTTTGCCATCACCCACTTCCTCCTTCCCACCCTTCCTCCTTCGTTCACAAATCTTCTCTTCTCCGCGCCGCGCCCTCCCCTTCCCGGCCCGGCGAGAGGCCACCCAAGCGGCTCCGCCTCTCTCGCTCCCGCGCCCACAAACCCCCAGGAACCTCGTCCTCCCGAGGTTCCCGCTTCGGCGCGCTTCCGAGCCGCCACAATGGTACGTGTGCCTGTCTCCCGCCCTCCCGACAAATTGCTCCCTCCCCGCCCCTCCTCGCCGCTTACACGCGAATGCGATCCGAGATCAGGCGATGGCGGGGCTGGCCGTCGCTTAGTGTGTTCGTATCGCGCGCGGGCTACACGCCGCCGCCGCGGCGAGATCCGCCGCGAGACATGTCGAATTCCCGGTGGATCTGGGGTTCTGTTGCGCTATGTACTGACTTGATTTCCCTTTCTCGTGTTTTTTTTTGGGTGATGGCCGTGAATGTGGCAGCCGCTCCGGTTGGATATCAAGGTAATCGCGATGCCGCTTACTGGGATCTACTCGGTGAATGTCTGGTGTGGTGTCGCTTATGTCGGTTTTGTGTTTGGTTGTATCAGAGGAAGCTCGCGCAGAGGTCGGAGAGGGTCAAGTCCGCGGATCTGCATCCGACAGAGCCATGGTTAGTGGGCAGTTCGTGTGATGTGAATATGATCTTGGTTTTGATTTTGGCTACGAAATTCACGTGCGGGTGATCAAAGCTTCTGCCAAACCGTGGTAAATAGCGTGACCATTCTCTTGTGCTACACAGGATTTTGTCGAGTCTTTACTCGGGGAGTGTGTGCATCTGGAACTACCAAACGCAGGTAGGTGACTGTTCACAGCAGCCCGCCTTCATAATTTGCCTTTGTAATTTTTCAGCTAAACTCGATGAAGATTATAAGCAATGATGATGGTGTCACTTGTACCTTGTACGTTGTAATGAAACTAGATATTTCCGTTCATGTATAGAAATGAAGATGTACTTAGATTTAGTTTGTATATTTCTGAAACGCGATTTACGGTGTGTATAGTAATGAACTAGGTGATATGCCACTGGTAGTGACTTCTCCTAGAAGGGGAAAAGAGAGGGAATATCGAACATGTGTAGATTAGCAATTACGTAAAATCCAGAGAACAAAAACTTCGATGTCACTATTTTTAAAATCTACTGACGAGGTTAAAGTAACAAGGAACTTCCATCTATTTTTAGGTAATCGATAATCTATATCTATGTCATTTTATTGTAAGGGAACAAAGGGGCAGAGGAGGCAGAAAATGAAAATGCATCCTTTTATCTTCTTATGACTGAGATAAATGACTTTGTATAGCTTATCTTAAGACTTGACTGACAAAACTATATATTTATTTATCCCTAGACAATGGTGAAATCATTTGAAGTCACAGAGTTACCAGGTATGCTTTCCCACCGAATTGCTTACTTATCTTGCCAGATATACCATCATTTTGATATATCATGTCTGTCGCAGTTCGTTCGGCTAAATTTATTGCACGGAAGCAATGGGTTGTTGCTGGTGCCGATGATATGTTTATCCGCGTGTACAATTACAATACAATGGATAAGGTCAAGGTATTTGAAGCTCATACTGATTACATCAGGTGTGTGGCTGTTCATCCAACCCAGCCTTTTGTGCTGTCATCATCCGATGACATGTTAATTAAGCTTTGGGATTGGGATAAGGGTTGGGCGTGCACTCACATATTTGAGGGGCATTCTCACTATGTGATGCAAGTCACATTTAACCCAAAGGATACCAATACTTTTGCTAGTGCTTCCCTTGATCGCACGATAAAGGTTTGTATTTGTTCCTCAAAAAGATGCTGGTTAAACTGAGTCCTGTTTTGTATCTTGGTCTGTACCCTGCCTAATATCCTAATATTGAACGTGAACTTCAGATATGGAGTATTGGTTCTCCTGATCCTAACTTCACATTAGATGGCCACTCAAAAGGTGTGAACTGTGTTGATTACTTCACTGGTGGTGATCGACCATTTTTAATTACTGGATCTGATGATCAGACTGCAAAGGTGTGTCATCTGCAATGAATTGTGCTATTGTGAGGGTATATTGGGATCGATCTGACTTATTACTCAATTTGTTGGATCAGGTTTGGGATTACCAAACCAAGAGCTGTGTTCAAACACTTGAAGGACATGCACACAATGTGTCCGCTGTCTGTTTCCATCCAGAACTACCTATTATAATTACTGGCTCAGAGGATGGCACAGTTCGCTTGTGGCACTCTACAACCTACAGGTACCCTCTCTCTCTCTCTATCTCTCTCTCACACTATGATATTGCTTGGAGATGATACTAACAGTGCGCTGTCTGAAAACCAGCTTTGTTTTACTAACATCTATTTAGTTACACGCAATACAGTTACTGGCTGTAGTTTTTTTCTTCATGTTTTCTGTTTGCAATAATAGTAATGTCTTCTGCACTGGACTATACACATTCGTTATTTCCCAACTCATGCCAGTTTATTTCTTTAAATTGGCAGTGTAGATAGTGCCTTGTACATGATTCATGAGCAAGAATGTGGTCTATTCTTAATTCTTCCATTTCTCCCAAGCATTTAATTATTTCTTTTCTTGTAGAACAAGTGAATAACACTTTGCTTGATGCACTTACAGGCTTGAGAACACTCTTAATTATGGTCTTGAGCGAGTTTGGGCTTTAGGATACATGAAGGGGTCAAGAAGGTAATGAATATTTAGCTCTTGCTCTATTTCAGTTCTATGGTAATATGGTCAATGTGAAGGGCCAATACATGAATATGTCTTCTCATCTGCTACTGAAGCTCCACATGCACTAACAATCCATTTTCTTTTTCTGCGACACAATTTCCTATATTGTGACAACATTGTGTATCTGCTAAACTGTTTCTTCCAAAAAAATTCTTCACTGAAAATGCAGAGTTCATGCTTTTATTTACTTTTGTTTCCTTTCAAGTTAAGGTAGTGATATATAATATTTTAATTTTTATAGGATTGTGATTGGATATGATGAAGGGACAATTATGATAAAAATTGGCCGTGAAGTTCCGGTTGCTAGCATGGACAACAGTGGAAAAATCATATGGGCAAAACATAACGAAGTCCAAACTGTTAATATCAAGACTGTTGGTGCAGGCAATGAGGTTCTTCTTCTTTGCCATGTTAATGTGTTGAAGGCTTGTTAATTTTGGTATAAGCTTTATGTATGTTCTGTAACCTGTATCATCTGTCAGATTGCGGATGGTGAGCGATTACCGTTGGCTGTGAAGGAGCTGGGAAGCTGTGATCTTTATCCACAAGTAGGTTATATTTTGTATCGTAGTGAATGCCTCATTCACATAGTGATGCTGTTATTTGTCATCTAGATGTTTGCTTTTACTCCTATGTTTCTGATTGGTCGTTCTTTTTTCTGTTTAAGCAAGATTCACATTACTATAGAACATGTAATCATGCATGCTAAAATATTTTTATTCAAATTTACTTTGAAATGTGCAGGATTGCGAGTTACTTTTGGTGTAACCACATTTTTACATTTAGATATCCTATTATTTCCGGCATTTACAGTTGCTGCGGTAATAATGAAGCTTTTCTACTGAAGTGAAATGCATAAGTTCATGATTAGTAATAGCACAATATGGAGTTGAGTGTTGGTTTTGAATTAAACTTCGATGGTTTAAAGAAGTGCGCATGAGGTTGTTACAACTTATGACCACTAAGAGATTCAACTTGCACATTACTAAGAGATTCTTCTGTACAACTTGCACATTACTTTGAATTAAGAGGAATTTGTCTTCATGTTAAACAGTAAATCTTTTTTGTAGCTTTACTTGTCTATTGTTCCATTTTCATTCGCAAGTTAATAGCTTTGATTTTCATTTCAGAACTTAAGGCACAATCCCAATGGGAGATTTGTTGTTGTATGTGGAGATGGAGAATACATAATTTATACGGCACTAGCATGGAGAAATAGATCATTTGGGTCTGCACTTGAATTCGCTTGGTCATCTGATGGCGAATACGCTGTAAGGGAAAGCACCTCGAGGATAAAGATATACAGTAAAAATTTCCAGGTTTGTACCAAGTAAACATCTCCATTTCCCTACTATTGAAGTATTGATGTGTAACTATTATGGTTCTGTCTTTGAGAAACATCTATGGATAAGAGAACACGCAATGCTATAACACAAATTCCATTCCGTGTTTTATTCCCATCTTCATACATGAATGAACCCAGAACTCCTGCAATTTGTAGATGTTCAATCGATATTTGTTCTTTTTCATAATACAAGGGCTGTTTGCCCAACTAACCATACAAGTTGGCTGCGAATTTTTTAATAATAATGGTAGTCAGGTCAATTTTGTCTCATCTTATCTTGATTTCATAATTTCCTATCTATGTGAAAAAATGAAAACAGGCATATGTTAGAAACAAGGAAAGATATTTTCTTATGTAAACTGTGTAGTGCAAAGTAAATATATGACATGCACAAGTATTTTCTGCTGCTGGTTCAGGACCAGACTGGGAACTTGAGCATTTGGTAGTGAACATATTGTATTTTGCATGTTAGTATGTGAATGCTTGAACTAGACGCTTGCTGTGGGGTGGAGAATGAAAGGCTTGAAAGCTAACACTTGAACAACTATTTCCATATGTCAATCTTTGTTACTACAAAACCTGAAAGATAGATATCTAATAATTTCAGGAGAGGAAAAGTATAAGACCAACATTCTCCGTCGAACGTGTGTTTGGTGGAGTATTATTGGCTATGTGTACAAATGATTTCATCTGCTTTTACGACTGGGCGGACTGCAGATTGATACGTCGTATTGATGTCAATGTGAAGGTAAGTTTATTGTGTTGCTTCAAGAATCAAACACCTTTTCCATGTCATTTGGTATGTTATGCGACTAAAAAAAATCTGCTGTTCTCTTGTAGAATCTCTACTGGGCTGACAGTGGTGATTTGGTGACAGTTGCAAGTGATACATCATTCTACATTTTGAAGTACAATGTGAGTTCTGTTAAGAACTGTGTTGCCTTCTTACAGTTTGTAGTTATGTGACATCTGCAGGCGTTATTTGCAAATGTTCTTTTGTTGTGTTAATTGTGCCAAAACGTCAGCAACTCTTACATCAAGCACTTCTATGCAATTGTTTTTCTAATTTAAAAGTCTATACTAATACAACATTATCTCTTTACCCTCCAGAGGGATGTTGTATCTTCTCATTTGGACGGAGGGGGTTCAGTTGGTGAGGAAGGTGTGGAAGATGCCTTTGAACTGCTTCATGAGATCAACGAACGCATCCGAACTGGGCTATGGGTTGGTGATTGTTTTATCTACAATAATTCTTCATCACGGCTTAATTACTGTGTAGGAGGAGAGGTGAGTGTTTTTATCATATCAAAAGGCGTTTTTATGTATGATTCCAGTTAGATCATTCGTTACTGTTTGTATCACTCCAAGTCATACGGTTCCATGTATTACAGGTCACAACCTTATTTCACTTGGACCGGCCAATGTATTTACTAGGATATCTTGCTAACCAGAGCCGTGTCTATCTTATTGACAAGCAATTTAAGTGAGTTTTATCTTTATTGCTCTGGTATTCTTTTATGGCATCAACTCACAATAAACTTCTGAAGCTAACACTTCTTATTGTAGTGTTGTTGGGTACACTCTACTGCTTAGTTTGATTGAGTATAAAACACTAGTGCTGCGTGGGGATTTTGATCGTGCAAATGATATTTTGCCATCTATACCGAAGGAACAATATGACAGGTGCCCCATGTTCTACTATTTGTTTTACTTTGCAGTTTTTGCCTCGGCATACAAAGATAACCTTTTATTTTCAGCGTGGCACATTTCTTGGAATCACGGGGCATGTTGGAGGAAGCCCTTGAGATAGCAACGGACTCTAATTACAGATTTGACCTGGCTGTTCAGCTTGGCCGGGTTGATGATGCAAAGGCATAGTTGGCTATTGCTTTTCACATTTCCAAGAAAGTTCCCTCCTTCATTCAAATATTCTGAGTAGTTATTTTGCAGGCAATTGCTCTTGAGGTGCAAAGTGAGTCCAAGTGGAAGCAGTTAGGGGAGTTAGCTATCTCAACTGGAAAGGTACACAGCTACTGTGTCTATCAGTTACCTTGTATGCTCACTATATACTGTGCTAATGAATTGGATTGTTTTGCCATATCACTTGAGCTTACTAATAGTTAATAAATGGATGAGCAAATAACCATGACTAGGCAGAATACAACCTAATATAATACGGCATGGATGTAGAGATGTATGAGAGCACAGTTTTGATGGAAAGGATGTGCTTTAGTTGTCGCTCAACAACATGCTTGAATCAGAAATGCTGTTTCAATTCAACATGTCCTCTTCAACCTTATTTTTAACAAAAAAAAAGGAAATGTAGAAGCTAATAACTCAGCATCGGAATGAGTCTTTAAGTTGCATTCTAATAAACTTTGCCATGTTATGTTTCTATCTTGTACTAGGATGCAAAACCTATATAAGTTGCGTCCAAATAACTTTCCCATGTTGTGTTCCTTCTCATGTGTCATACAACTTTTTGCAGCTCGAGATGGCAGAGGAGTGCCTTCTACATGCACTAGATCTCAGCGGTCTATTGCTTTTGTATTCATCCATTGGGGATGCTGAAGGGATAACAAAATTGGCATCTATGGCTAAAGAACAAGGAAAGAACAATGTTGCGTTCCTTTGTTTGTTCATGCTAGGCAAGTTGGAGGAATGCCTTCAATTGTTGATTGAAAGGTATGATCGTTTTAGTGAGACTGTCCTGTTTCATACATCACTTCTTCAAACATGTTATTGTATATTTAACTGCGCAACTGTTCTCTATACAGCAATCGCATTCCGGAAGCAGCATTGATGGCGAGATCTTATCTTCCGAGCAAAGTCCCTGAGATTGTAGCATTATGGAAAAAAGATCTCCAAAAGGTACCGCCAGCCTTGTAAATTCTTTGCTTTTGTTCTCTAGTTTCCAGGCCTTCATGATAACAGTCTGATGTTAAACTGCTAGCGCACACATCTCCTCAGCACAAATTGTTACTTCAACTTAAGTTGCACAATGAAGAATGTAATTGTCGTTCGTCAATTCCATGATATGGTTCAGCACTAGCGGTCACAGAGTTGGATTATAATGATGCTTCAAATTCAAGAAGAATAATATCTGAGCTAACTCCGATACACTGAATTCAGGGTGGTTACGTATTGTTTGATTGATGATGTAAACATTAGCTGGAATCATGCTTTGCTATTTGTTGATTTCTCTCTTGTTTGGACTTACGCTGCACTTTCTCTAATCTCCAGGGGCCACATCTTACGAACTGATGGTGTTCGCTTTGTTTCATATGCTTCGTAGGTAAACTCAAAAGCAGCAGAATCATTGGCAGATCCTGATGAGTACCCAAACTTATTTGAAGACTGGCAGATTGCTCTCAATGTAGAAGCTACTGTCGCCCCCAAAAGGTTTTGGTTCATTTATATTGTTAAAGCAATGTTGCTGCGAAGTTTTACTTATCACATTCTTTCATCGATGCAACTAGGGTTTGGATTTAGCTTTAACTGGAACATCTGACGAAATTGAAAATGATGCCAGTGCATGTTTTTCAAGCTATTAATTTGTCACCCTTCTGACAAAAATCCTTTTTTAACAGGGGTATCTATCCACCTGCTGAGGAATACATGATTCATTCTGAAAGGCCCAATGAGAGTCTTGTGGAAGCTTTCAAAAACATGCATGTACAAGAAGAGGAGGACGTACATGAAGAGGATGTACACGATGAGGAGGAGCTAACAAATGAAAATGACACTGTTCAAGAGGTATTACTCATGCAGAAAATAGTAGCGTAAGCCGAAAGTAGCTTGCGCAATCAGGCTATTAATTCGTTATAAAATTTGTCAGCACTATATTTTCTTTCAGTTTACTAGTTGGTTGTTGGCATGTTTCCATTAGTGGGATAACATTTGCGCCTTCTGAGGAAATTATACATTTCAAATAAATTGATAATAAATAAATTAATCATGTGCACGACTGCATGTTATAGTTGCAACAAAATAGACCTGCTCAGTAACCTGTGGGTGTGTGTTTTGCATCACTATCCACTAGCATTGCATCATCCTTTCCTTGTATGTTAACAACTGAGACAATATCAATGGTATAAAGACTAAATGTTGAAGAGTTAGTAATCATGATCCTTTCCATGAAATTCAGTCATTATCTGTTAGTGGGGAATCTTGTTTGGTTTGTCTTCTTTGGGAAGATATCCCATGCTATTATCCGCTTGGCCGAAAGCAGTCTCTTATTGTGTCTGATTCATAGAGAATAAGTGTATTCGTTGTCAGTGTGTTTCTACTATTCTTGGTTGTAAGATGGGCTTGCCGAGTGGTATTTTTCTGCCATTTGATACATTTCTTAGTGATACGAATTTCGCTTGAACACATTAGGGCGAGCTTACAAACGCACAAATTATTTGGTATTTTGTCTTGGACAGTGCGCTAGGGCACGGATGTTCGTGCCCATCTCCCTTATGTAATTCCATGCCCCATTTAACCTCCCGGTGGTCTTCTCCTTTGTAGTCGACATGATGTCAGCCCCCTTCATCTTTCCTTATCATCCTCTCCTTCCTCTTTTGTCCTCGCCACTCATCTCCTCCCATTGGTGGTGCCCAAGAGAGTTTGGTCCCTAAGGCCTGGAACCGATCGCTCAGTATTTAGATTTTTTGTTTTATCCAGATCCTCATCCTCATGCATTGTATGTTACTATATACTTTAATCTCTTTAATTAACTCAGTAGGCTTGGAAAGGGATTTTATATTTTTATTTCATATTTCTTGTTGCAATCCAAACAAGCCCCTAATAGGAATAATTCTACGACTACACTGTTACCACCAAGGCTTAGTTTAGCAGCATAGTATTTTGAAAACCATAGTGATCTAAAACCTCAGTATTTCAATCCCTGCGTAATGAATGCTTTGGTATCTAAAAACCACTTTTTTCAGTTTAGTGTACAAAAACTAGGTCAAGGCCTTCTTTTGAAATACTGCGAAAATACTATGGTTTATAAAACTGAGGTATTTGTTGACCCCTAGCACACCAAAGTTGTCAAAACTATAAAAAAAACCATGGTACAAATGAAGGCCTCTTTAAAAAAAAACTATGGTGTATGAAAAATGATATTGTAAAAAAACTCCAAAAGCTTAGCTGCCAAACGCCGCCTGATCAGTACATTGTGTTGGTTAGTCAGGTCAACTTATGGAAGTCACTGCATCTGTTTTAAATGTAAATATTTTTATGTTCTTCTGGTCCCTATCACATTCCATCCTTGCATAAATGATAACGCCATCTTGCTTCAACAGGTTTTTGAAGATGACGGAGCAGAAGAGAGCCAAGAAGATGCTGTTGAGGTCGAGGCTGATGGTTCTACTGATGGCACTATCCATGTGAATGGAAATGATAGTGAGGAACAGTGGGGTACGAACAAAGAAGAACCATCAGCATAAAAGCTGTAGTTGAGCAAGTGTACAGTCCCAAATCCTTATTGGTCTTTTCTCCCAGTGCACCAATAATCTTAAGGAAAACCTGCTGCTGGACGATATTTGCCTATTCTGGAAATATAGAAATCCTTCAGTTGCCTAACCATTTGGCCTTTAGCTTTAGGGCAAACCTTCTTACTACCTGAAGTCTGACGAGTGTCCCCATAACCTTGGGGAGCTTGGGGGAGTTCAAATGACTTAAGAATCCCCATTAATTATGTTTTGGAAGATCAGTCTCTAAATAAAAAGCCTCGAAACCAATCCTCTCCCCTTGTTGGCCTATTTAACAATTATTTTTACTGTTTATGTAGCAATTGACATGTCGTTCCTTTTTTTTTGTCTTTCCCCGGTTGATAATATGGTAAACGGATGAAGTTTTTAACAGACAACTAAATCGAGGCGTGTAGCAATAGGTTTTTTGTATGGACATTGTTTTAAAAATTCTAGTTAATCTGTCAAACAAGTTCATTAACTGGTTTTTGTGTGAAGTGTTTCAATTGGCTGCTTTGTTAACCTTTCAAAGTGTTATGTTCCTAATGTCTGCCTTGTTGTTTTGCAGTGCTGACTCCTGACCAATAGTGGATAGTGGAACAGCAGCCTGCTTAAGAGGTTCGGTTTGTAAAGGCAAGTCATCTTCCAAGTGCCGATCATACATTTTCGTGTAGCATCACATTTCTTCAGCTAATGTGTTACAGTTGCTGTCCTTTCTTGTTGCAGGTTTGTTACTGGGATGATGTAAAACCCGTTTCTCCTCATTCTATAAGCTTTCATGTGATCTAGGATTGGCTTATCCGGTTACAGTTTGGGCAGCAATTTAATTAGCACTTTAGTTCATGTTATAGAAAATTTTGCGCTTCATTTCAAATAGATAGTCTTCCGGGATGTTTCACATGGTTGTAAGAGGCTGTTCGTTTGGAGATGGATTTTTGTTTGGTGGTTGGAAAGGTGCTATATGTTACACTAAGTACATAGGGCAGTCGCCTGTCAGTTTGGGAACATTACCCTGGTCCCGTATGTAAACCTCAGATTGTTGAACACAGTTATCGGATGTGGTGGGGGCTCTGTATCTCCACTGTACAAGTTTGTTTCAGAAGTTATCTACTGTTCATGTGAAGCCGTTGCTCGGACCGGGCAGGGTCTAGCTGCGGCACTTACTCAGGCTTGCTTGGGCAGTGTTTGGTCGCCATCAACCCTTCTTGCCAGGCATGCCGAGCATGCCTGCAAAAATTGAGTGTTTGGCGAAGATAACAATAAATTTCTGAAAAAAAATTCTATTACAAATCATTACGAAAGGGTAAAATGTGCCATGACTGTTAAAAAAAAGTGACATGACTTGTCATGAAATCGTAACCACCGTGCCAGTGTTTTGATTTCTTTCCATACCAGCCTTATCAAATGTGTAAAAAGTTGATCGGAATTGCATAGGAGTTCTAGGGTTTGCACCTCTTCTTTTTTTTGGGAGATTTGGTGACTATAGTTAAAGCATCTACAGCCGGATGCATCAAATCACCCTATACGCGCATAGGTGGACGGTCCTAAATGTTAGAGTGGAAACGAGAGGCAATTTGATACTCCCTCCGTTTCAAAATATAGCGCGTCCTCGGTTTCCGTGCTTAAACTTTGACCATTAATTTAACCAACGAGACCGACTGTGGCGGGCGAAAAAATTATACCAATGAATTCGTATTCAAACAAAGTTTTCAATTATATAATTTTTTATCCCATCGCAGTCGGTCTCGTGGGTTAAATTTATGGTCAAAGTTGAACCTCGAAAAGCGTGGGCGCGCTATATTTTGGAACGGAGGGAGTAGTAATGAAAACGGTGGTCCTTAGATTATAGGGGTGAGGGGAACGGCTCGATGGAGGCGCCCGAGAGCTCTGGCGACGCCATGGGAGACTCGCTCGTCGTGGTGGCCTCGCCGCCCTCGCTCCCCTCGCCGGCCGCCGGCCTCGCTCCCCTCGCCGGCCGCCGGCCTCGCTCCTCCGGCCGGCCGCCGCCCTTCTCCCCCGCCTCCTCGCCGTGCCCGCTGTCCCCTCTCACCGCCCCGGAGCGGGTGGTGTGGGCGGATGTGGCGGAGGCCGACGATATCGCCGCGGGCCGCTCGGTAGTGTGCCGCGACCGTGCCCTCCCGCTCTGGCTCATGTGCTGCGGCCCGACGCCGCTGGTGGCCTTACTCCCAGGGGTGGGAGTTTGGCCGTCCGCGCGTCCGCCCGACACTAGCTCCGGCCGCTGAGCTCGGCTCAGATGCCGGCGACCCAAGGCTCTGCCATGCGGTCTAGGGGACGTCGCCACCGTCGACGTGCGCAGGGTTGGGGCGTCGCCGGTTGGACCGAGCGTGGGTCCGCACGCCTCTCTTGGCGTGCTGGTGCCGCCCCGCCCCCTGGTCCGGCCACTGTGCCGCCGTCGCCATGGCCGGTGTTGGCCTCTGTGCTCTCCTGCCGCTTTCCATTCCGCCTTTTCATCGCCTCCTTTGGTGCTTCCCTCCCCCGCCCCACAGGTGCACCCCGGGCCCCGACCTCGACGGTCCTGCCCCGCCTTAGCCGGCTGATGGCGGCGGCTGGGGAAACCCTCGCCTCCCGTGCGCTCGGGTCGGTGGGGATGGATCGGGCCTCGCTGGCTCTGGGCCTCGTGTCGGGCCGACCCATTTGGCCCTCGGTGGGCCTGGCAGGCGCTGGGCCTCTACCTAAAGAGGTCTTGGGCCCGGCTAGGCAGTCCATTTGGCCGCCTTTAGGGTTCCCGATCCACCCCGTGGCTGGCCCTGTCTCTCCTTCCCCCCGCCCGGTTCCCCCGCGCCGCCTCCCGCTCGGTGCTCCGCGCCGTCGTCTTCCACACCCGCGCCGCCACCTCCCCTGCTCTTGTCGGCCATGCCCTAGGACTGGGGTGACGAGGCCGGCCGCCCCAAGCGCCGCTTGGAGGATCGCCGCGACCCTCCGCGCTCCTCCCCGGACGGCTTGTGGCGCGAGGCGGACCTCCGGCAGCAACTTGCTTCACGTCCTCCCCGACGCTCTCCCGCCCGTGACTCCCGACACTCTTCGCCTCGCCCTGAGCGCCACTCTCCCGAGCGGGACAGCCGCCGCTCGCCGGGACGTTGCTCCTCCCCCCACGCGGATTCTCGGGACCGGTCCCGGTTGCCCTCGGCGGAGCAGTGGCGCTCCTCGCGGCAGCGCTCGCCCTCCCCTCACTGGCGTCGGGAGTGCTCTCCCTCCCCCGGCTTCAGCAGCAGCAGTCCAGCAGCGCCCCCTCCTCCCGCCATTACCAGCCCCCCCAAAACCAGCCCTCCTTCCCGCCGGCCAAGGGGGGCAACGGTAACCGCGGGCGCCAAGGCGCTAAGAAGAAGAAGAAGGGACCTGCCCGGCCCCCTGCTGCTCCCGCCCCGCCTGCCGCGGCGGCTCCTCCCACGGGTGCTGACTCCGTCCGGGACGCTCTGCTGTGCTTCAACTGCGGGCTCTCCGGGCACTTCTAGGTGGCCTGCCCCAACCCGCCGATGTGCTACCTCTGCGAGGACTCTGGCCATCCCGCGGTCCTTTTCCCGGACCGCCCGGTGACCGAGGAGCTCATGATGTACGGCCACGACATTAAGGGCATGAGTTTCTTCCACATTGAGGTGCTGGACGTCCCACCCCCCTCCCCTTCATTCATGGCGATCGTCTCTGTCGTGGGTGAGGGTGTTGTTTCTCCTGAGATGGTTGAGGCCGAGCTCAACCACGTGTGCCAGTGCGAGTGGGACTGAGAGGTTGCCCCCCTCTGCCAACACCTTCAAGGTCATGTTCCCGGACGCCATCAGCATGGGGTACTGCACCCATAGCGGCAACATCACCCTGGTCCTCAACCAGCTGCTGGTGGTGGACATCTCTGAGCCGAAGTGGGCTCTCAAGGTGGTGGCGGTGCTGGACACGGCTTGGATACTCATCGCCGGCCTCCCCGACATTGCCCAATCCGAATGAGTTATTCGCAACATGTCCAAGATCCTCGACAAGGTGGTGGTGGTCGATGAGCTCTCGCTCCGCAAGGAGGAGGTCCGGGTCAAGGTGAAATCCCTGGACTCCTCCAAGCTAAGCGCCTCCGTCTGTGTTTTCTTCAGTGGCCAGGGATTCAACCTCAAGATCTGCCCTGAGCCGTTGAACCACGTCGGCTGCCCCCACTTCTTCGACGACAGCCACTATGGGGGTGGCCCGGGTGGTGGCGACGACTCCCACCACCGGCGTCCTCGCCCTTCCCGCCTCGACGACCAGGATGACGATGAGGAGCTGTCGGAGCGCTCTCACTCCCCTTGCCGCGAGCCGTCCAACCCCCCTCCGGGGCGTGGCGGCTCCGGGTCCGGGCGCACCCGAGTGACGGCCACCGACCTCGCGGTTGCCCTTCAGCTGGCCGCCCCCCGCCAGCCACTCCTCCCATGTCAGAGGTGTCTAGTGACATCTCCAGCGTGGGACTGCTCGTCCTCCCACCTTCGTCGCCCCGCTCCCCGTCCACCGAGTCTGCGCTGCGCCTACCTCTGTCGTGCCCGCCGCCCTCGCCCCATCGTGGTCCAGCCCCCTCAGACCCAACGGGTGACGACGGCGGCAACCCACTCCACCGACCCCGGCGGATCCTCCACGCGCAGAGGGCTCGGCCGCGGACGCCCCTGAGCCCGTCGGCTCTCCGCTTCCCCTCCAGGTGACCGCTGAAGACCCCCTCGCCTCTCCGAGGCCACTGTCCGGGATGGTGCCCGACGCCTTGACTACTCCTGTCATATCGCACCCCCACGGATGGTGGCATACGCTCGGCGGGCCCGCTCCACCTCGACGCCGGTGACTGCCTCTCCCCGCAGTGCCTGCCTTGACGCGACCTGTCCGGAGGACCTCCCGACCCCGTCTGTCCCCGAGCGTGCAGAGCTTAGGGCGGCGGCCAGGACCTTGAGCCAGGTGCGGACTCCATCCCCCCAGTTCTTCCAATTGTTCTTTCTCCGCACTTGAGGCTGTCCCCCTTGGCCACCTCGCCAAGGTGGCCACCGACTTGGCCATCATCTTCAGATGCGAAGTTGCCCCCTTAGAGCAGATTGAGGCCATTCGGGCCCGTGAGATCCTAGATGGCAGACTCGCCGAGACCAGGGCTCACCTCACCCGACTTCCTACTGAGCCGACTGCCACCCCTTCTGTGGTGGGGGATCCAGCGGTGCCTGGTGAGATGATCTGTGGTGGCACCCACTCTCGCACTGCTGCCCTTCGGGCACAGAGCGCCTCCTATGTTCTGGGGTCAAGCACCCCCTAATGGCAGCTTGATGCGGGTCCTCTTCTGGAACATCCGCGGTTTCGGCCATGATGGCCGACGTCGCCAACTCATCGAGTACATGCGAGACGAGCACATCGACATCATAGCCATCCAGGAAACCATGCGTACTGAGTTTTCCCTCCCCGAGCTTGATTGTCTTAGCCCCCACCTATTCGCTTGGCACTAGCTCCCTTCTAGTGGGACCACCGGGCACTCGGGTGGCATCCTTTTAGGCGTGAAGGATGACACCTTTGAGGTGGGCGGCATGGACTGGGGCGAATTATTCATTAGTATGGAGATCTTTGAATGATCTCTCAACTTCAAATGGGAGGTCGTGATTGTCTATGGCCCGACGGATCACCGTCGTTCCCTGGCTTTCCTTGCTGAGCTTCAGTAGAAGGTCTCCGCTTCCCTCCTCCCTTTAGTGGTGGGAGGAGACTTTAACCTCATCCGCTCCCCTGATGAGAAGAACAATGACCGGATCAACCTCCCCCGAATGCAGATGTTTAACGACTGCATCGCGGAGCTTGGCCTCCGTGAACTAGATAGGACGGGGGCCAGGTTTACCTGGACCAACCGTCAGGCGGATCCGACGCGATCGGTTCTAGATCGCGTCCTAGTTTTCGTGGAGTGGGAACTTAGGTGCCCCTTGGCTTCGCTTCGTGCGATCACTCGGATCGGGTCCGACCATGTTACTCTCCTCTCCACCTCCGACGAGCGCCCCCCATCCCACCGTGATTTCGGTTTGAGCTCTTCTGGCAGAACCAGGCGGGATTCGTCGAGGCGGTCTAGATGGACCTTTGCGCGATCATCTCCCGACCGCTCCATGTCCGCCGTTGACTCGTGTCAGTTTTGTGCCAAGCTCACCCGCAATTTATGAATGGGTGGGGCGCGAACCTTGGCCGGAACCTCCGCGAGCGCAAGAAAGCCCTCCTGATTGCCATCCAAGCCCTTGACGCCCGGGCGGACACATCCGGGATATCCCCGGATGAGTGGATGCTGAGATATGATCTCGAGGATCAGCTCTCGACCATCTACACGGATGAAGAAGCATACTGGAGGCTTCGCAGCACCCAACGTGGGTGCTCCATGGGGATGCCAATACGGCATACTTCCAGGCGATTGCCAATGGGTGGAGGCATCAGAACTCCATCCATTGTTTATGGGATGGGGATACCCCTCTCGTCCGCCCTTCGAACATCCGAGTCTACGTCGATGGCTTTTATAAAGCCCTATTTTCCCCCACCCCTAGGGGTGGGGCTGCACTGGCCCCCGACACTTGGTCGGCTACCCAGTTAGTTTCTGACGAGGTGAATGCCGCCCTACTGGCGCCTTTCTCCGAGGACGAGGTCCTCGTGGCCATAAAGGGAATGAACCCCTCCTCTGCCCCGGGTCCTGATGGGCTGCCAGTGACGTTTTTCAAAACATTCTGGAAAACCATCAAATCGGAAGTCATGGCCCTCTTCGATGAATTCTACTCGGGGGCTATGAACCTTGGGCGCCTAAACTATGGGGTC
This sequence comes from Aegilops umbellulata, assembly GCA_032464435.1. Taxonomy (NCBI): domain Eukaryota; kingdom Viridiplantae; phylum Streptophyta; class Magnoliopsida; order Poales; family Poaceae; genus Aegilops; species Aegilops umbellulata. Next base: position 362,917,070 of record CP136057.1, read on the forward strand.
ATCTGTAACGCCCTCGATGCGGCTATATCTCCCACGTGTCGAAGCACGACTTAGAGGCATAACCGCATTGAAAGCAATGTCGCAAGTGAGGTAATCTTCACACAACCCATGTAATACATAAGGGAAAGAGATACATAGTTGGCTTACAATCGCCACTTCACGCAATACATGAGTAAAGCATTACATCAAAACAGATACAATCAAGGTCGGACTACGGAACCAAAATAAAAGAAGACTACCCCAAATGCTACACAGATCCCCGATCGTCCCAACTGGGCTCCACTACTGATCAACTGAAATGAAACAACACAAAGAACAAGATCTTCATCGAGCTCCTCCTTGAGCTCAGGTGCGTCACCTGACGGTTTCATCGGCACCTGCAAACTGGTTTTGGAAGTATCTGTGAGTCACGGGGACTCAGCAATCTCACACCCGCGAGATCAAGACTATTTAAGCTTAAAGGTAGGACAGGGTAGTGAGGTGGAGCTGCAGCAAGCGACTAGCATATCTGGTGTCTAACATACGCAAATGAGAGCGAGAAGAGAAGGCAAAAGCACGGTCGAACAACTATGATCAAGAAGTGATCCTGAAACTACTTACGTCAAGCATAACTCCAACACCGTGTTCACTTCACGGACTCCGCCGAGAAGAGACCATCACGGTTACACACGCGGTTGATGTATTTTACTTAAGATCAACTTCGGGTTTTCTACAACCAGACATTAACAAATTCCCATCTGCCACATAACCGCGGGCACGGCTTTCGAAAGTTCAAACCCTGCAGGGGTGTCCCAACTTAGCCCATAATAAGCTCTCGCGATCAACGAAGGATATTCCTTCTCCCCGGGAAGACCCGATCAGTCTCGGAATCCCGGCTACAAGACATTTTGAGAATAATAAAACAAGACCAACAAGACCTCCCGATGCGCCAACATCCTGATAGGAGCTGCACATATCTCGTTCTCAGGGCAACACCGGATGAGCAGTCCGTACAACTAAAACCAGACCACAAGTTTTCCCGAGGTGGCGCTGTAAGGGGCTCTAGTTTGGACCAACACTTAGACAAGCATTGGCCCGTGGGGGCTAAATAAAGATGACCCTCGAGAGAGCGACTACCAAGGGAAAAATAGGTGGTGGCGAGGCAAATGGTAAAAACCAAGGTTGGGCCTTGCTAGAGGAGTCTTATCCAAAGCGAACTGTCAAGGGGGTCCCATAAATCACCCAACCGCGTTCGGGACACAAAATCCGGGAACATAATACCGATATGACGGAAACTAGGGCGGCAAGAGTGGAATAAAACACCAGGCATAAGGCCGAGCCTTCCACCCTTTACCAAGTATATAGATGCATTAATAAAATAAGATATATTGTGATATCCCAACAAGTAAACATGTTCCAACAAGGAACAACATCTCCATGTTCCAACAAGGAACAAACTTCATCTTCACCTGCAACTAACAACGCTATAAGAGGGGCTGAGCAAAGCGGTAACATAGCCAAACAACGGTTTGCTAGGACAAGGTGGGTTAGAGGCTTGGCTTGACAATATGGGAGGCATGATAAGCAAGTGGTAGGTATCGCAGCATAGGCATAGCAAAAGAGCGAGCAACTAGCAAGCAAAGATAGAAGTGATTTCGAGGGTATGGTCATCTTGCCTGAGATCCCGCAAGGAAGAAGAACGAGTCCATGAAGGAGACAAACGGACGAAGTCGAACAAATCCTCACAACTCCGGAACGAAACCGAAGCTAACGAGAGAAGCAACCCGGAAACAAACAAACAACATAGTAAACAACCACCACATACACATGGCATGATGCACACACAAGTATGATGCATGTCCGGTTTAAATATGCATGGCATGGCAAAGTGCACAAACAATACTACAAATTAAGTGGAGCTCAATATGCGACGAGTTGCATATTGACGAAACACCACATGCAATTATTTAGTTCTCTCCCGTTTATGTACTCAACAATATTAAATGTTATTAAACATGGCAAGGGGTGAAGCATATAAAACTAACTATTTAGGCAAGTTTAAATGAGGCCGAAAATAACAAACAACAATTCCGGAAAATCCTCATATGCATATTTCGAATTTGGTATTGTTCTGCCATAAACACAATTTTAATGTTGTTAAACAGCAAAATTAAGTGCACCAAGTTAAACTAGGCATTTTTCCACCCCATTTACATATAAAGTTTATTAAATTCCGAGTTACGGTTATTTAGTTATGAAATAAATCATTTTAACATGGCATTTAAGCAAATTAATGCAAACAACAATTTAAACATTTTTAACATGGATGAAAGTTGGATATTATGAAACTAGATGAAATTCTAAGCATTTTACATATATAAGTTGTTTTAATCCGATGCACGGTTCATGAGGAAATATATGCATGAAGTTAGAGGGTTTTTCTGCAAATTTGCTGTCTCAGGATTAATAGACAAAATCGTCCCGACCAGGAAAAAAACAATCGGGCAGAATCTGGAGTGTATTGGGCTGGCGTGCTGCTCACCATGGGCCAAGGCCCAGTCGATGGAAGAGGCAGGCCGTCGGGGCGCTGGCTGGACCTGATCTGGAGGCCAGCAGGCGACCCACGTGTGAGGCGGGCCCAGTCAACGCGCGGTCGAGCGCTGCAAGCTTTTTCTCCTGCTCGAAGCAGAAGCAGGGGAGGAAGGCGCGGCGGCTCCAGGGACTTGGCGGGGCTCCATGAAGAAGATGGTGGCGGAGGCCGATCTGGATGGGGGAAGGTGGATCCCGGCGAGGCGGCCGTGGCTGGAGGAGGAGGAGGGGGATCCAGCCTGATCTGGTGGGTGGTCGTGGTGGGACTTGGCGAGGAGCGGGCAGGCGAAAGCAGAGCTCGGCTGCGGTGCGAGGACGACGGCAGCGACGCGGTGAAGAGGTCGTGCGCGCCGGCGATGCAGAGGAAGCAGCGGACGACAAGGCGCGATGCAGGAGGCGTCGACAGCGGGACTTGGCGCCGGCGTGAGGAGGCTCGGGAGGAAGCGCCTGGCGATCGCTGCTGTTCGTCTGCTCGAAGCAGAGGCGAGGCCATGGAGGATGCAGCAACGAAACTTGACGCAGGGGAGCAGCAGAGGGACTTGGCGGGGCGAGGGCGCACGGGAACCGACCGGATCCGGTCGCAGGAGGTCGCCGGGGTCTCGTTCCCTGCCGAATCGAAGCGAAGGCAGGCCGGCGGACTTGGAGCTCCAGGCGATGTTTGTTCCCTGCTGCGGCAAGTCACATAGAGAGATGTGAGGGGGAGGGAGAGAGAAGAGGCCCGAGAGAAGAGACGCAGGGTGCGGGGATGGCCTGGTGGTGACTGCTCCGGCGAGCCCCGTCGCAGAGACGGCGGGGTCCAGCAGGTCAGGCGAGGTGAGGTGGTGAAACGGCGAATCCGGCGAGGCGAGGAGGAGGAGGCTCGGCTGATCGAGGGGATTGAGGGGAGGTGCTCGTTGGCTTGCTGCCGAAAAACGAGAAGTGGGAGGCGGCGGTGGATCCGAGAAGGAGGCCGGTGGTTTGGATCGGGAGGGATGTTCGGTGAGGAATCCGAGGACGGGAGTGGCGGCGGCGGGATGGATAGGACTGATGGGACAAGGTCCCTAGATTTTAGGGTTAGGTCGGTTTATATAGTAGGGGACTAGGTTTAGGGGCTATCTCGTCCCTCCGATTGTAATCGGACGGACGAAAAAAAATAGCTTAGAGAGTCCAATTAATAAAATGGAGATATTTTGTAGATGTTTGGGGATGATCCGGATACATCGGTAATGACAGAGCGGGTCGGGTTCGGGGAAGTTTCGGACATGCACACGAGGGGTGTGAGAGAGGTCAACGGAGGCAAAGAGAGAAAGAGCAACTGCGAACGGCTACGAGTTTTATGAAAATATGCAAATGCAATGCGCATGATGCTATGAGATGAGATGCATGGCATGAACAAAATGCAAAACAAAAGACAAAAACCCAACCACGGAGGAAACAAAATATCGCATCTCCGGAAAAGACAAGAGTTGGAGTTACGAATATGGAAAGTTGTATCCGGGGTGTTACATCATCACACCCATCCCCAAAGTTCCGGGTGCCTCTGACATCCGCCAATTTCGGCCTATCACTGTGATTAATGTGATATTCTGGATCTTGGCCAAGGGGTACACCAATTGGGTGACCCTTCTAGCTAACACCGTTACTCACTCCAACCAATCCACCTTCATCCAAGGGCGATTTTTGGATGGGGTGTTAGTCTTCCACGAAGTTCTTCACAAAGTCCGGTCCAAGCACCATTGAGCAGTCTTCCTAAAGCTCGACTTCCATAAAGCTTATGACATGGTTCACTGGCCCTTCCTTCGGGAAGTCTTGCTCCGCAAGGGCTCTGATGACCGGTGGGTGACCAGAGTTATGCAGCTCGTCACCTGCGGTCGGACCGCGGTTAACATTAACGCGAGATCGGGCCATTCTTCCCCACTCGTTGTGGTGTTCGCCAAGGCGACCCGTTCTCCCCATTTCTGTTTAACATGGTGGTCGATTCCCTTGCAGTCATCCTGGATAAAGCCAAATGTGCTGGCCATATCCATGGCGTAGTCCCTCACCTGGTAGGAGGGGGAGGGGTCTCCCTCCTACAATATGCCGACGATGCCATAGTAATGGTGGAGGGTTCCGCGTCCGACATCGCTAATCTGAAGTTCCTCCTCCTATGCTTCCAAAAGATGTCCGGGCTCACAATCAACTTCGATGAGAGCGAAGTGATGATTCTGGGTTACTCTCCTAAGGAAGCCCAAGCCATGGCCGACCGGCTGAACTGTCGGCTGGCTACTTTCTCCACATCTTATTTGGGGATACCCATTAGTGACTCGCTACTGACCGTGGCTGACCTACGCCCGGCGGTGACTCGGATGCAGCATCGGGTGGAGCCATGGAAGGGAAGGTGGCTCTCGAAGGCAGCCAGAGTGATCCTCAGCAACTCCTCACTTTCCAGCCTCCTCTGGTTCCTCATGAGCTTCTATATCCTTCATAAGACTCTCCATCAGGAGATCGCCAAATACTAGTCTAGGTTTTTCTGGGCAGGCGAGGGCGAGAAGCAGAAATACCATATGGTGAGATGGCCCGACATTTGCAAACCCAAGGACTAGGGAGGTCTTGGGATCTTGTCTTCTCGGTGTATGAACATTGCTCTCCTGACCCGATGGCTCTGGCGAATCGCCAAAGGGGAGGGGGGACTCTGGCTCACCATCATCCGCAATAAGTACCTTTGCGGCCAACCCCTAGCTTTCTGCCAGCTTTCTGGTGGCTCCCAGTTCTGGCAGGTTGTGATACAGCTACTACCCATGCTCCTCATTGGCACGTCCATTTTGGTTGGCTCCGGGTCCTCGACCCTGTTCTGGTTCGATCGTTGGGTGGGGGACTCCCCCTTGGCAACTCGATTCCCGGAACTTTTCTCCATAGCGGTTGACCCTGGGTCTCTGTCGGGACGACCCTTATTGACTTAGGGCGTCTCGCTTTCCGGCGCCCCTTCGGCCCCCTTGAGGTGGCTGCTTGGGACTCCCCCCTCAAGGACATCGCCCTTCTGCCCATGGACATCGAGGGCACCCCTGACTCCATCTCTTGGCGACTGGAGTCCACTGGCCGCTTCTCCACTAAGTCCTTATACTCGGCCATCGCCCCTTTGTTGGCCCCTGAGCCCTTTAGCCTGATATGGGACATTCGCCTCCCTCTGAAGATCAAGATCTTCCTATGGCAGTGGATCCGGGGACGCCTTCCCTCTGGGGTAGAGGTCCTCAAGTGTAATGGACCGGGAGACGGGATGCGCCCCCTATGTGGCATGGTGGAGGATGCTAATCACGTCTTCTTCTCCTGCTCCACAACCCAATTCCTGTGGTCTTGCTTTCGCGAGCCGGTCGTTGGACAGTGGTGCAACACCAACTTTCCGGACCTGCTTGCCGAGATCCACGCCTCCGCCCCACGCCACCGCCATATTAGATGGCTGTGCATTGGGGTCCTTGCATGAACACTTTGGACCATTCGCAACAAGCTTGTTATTCAGAAAGTGCCTCTTCAACGTGCGACTGGCGTGATCTTTAAAATGTCTGGTTACCTGCAGCTTTGGCGGCTGTTTAGCCGCCCCTAGAACCGGGACACCATCAACACCCTCCTCGCCGATCTTCGCTCGATGGCCTTCCGTGTGGCGCCCCCGCTGCCGCTCCCCTCCTCCGGAGCCTGATTAGGCCTGCTATTCAAGTTACTGTGTGTGTGTGTTTGTGTTTTGGATTTCAGGGCTTGTTGAGCTGTGCCCTCAGCATTAACCCCATATGCTACTTTGTGTGTTTGTGGAACTTGTGTGTGCGTGTGTGAACCTTGTTGGATGTTTGGCTTGTGCGTTTTGATTTATTTATAAAGCGGGGCAAAAGCCTTTTTCGGTAATGAAAACTGTGTATATTGATGATGACAAGTTACATATTTATAGTCCTGAAGGGGCGCATCTGGAGGGACACAACAATTACAAGAGTCGCATCTGTTTGTATGATGGTTTGGATAAGTGGAGATTTAACCCTTAATTAACTTGTGTTAATTAAGTCTTAATACTCCTCCTAATATACGCTTGTCCATGTAGTGTCATCATCTTGATAAAAGCTCCTCCGAATTGGTTTGTCTTTGAGAATGTTCATCATCATCAACTTAAGTAAGTCTCCTCCAAAAACCGTATGGGAAAAATGTGAGGAGATAGGTGTTTGACATGTTGCTAAAACTCCTTCAAACCCGGTGGAAAAAATAAGGAGAAAATGATGCAAAATATAATGGCTATTGTCTCTTTTAACTCAATATGAGAAACTCTTAAAATTTAGAGGACAATAATTATGTCGTATATACTTTCCTAAAAAACCCGGTGGGGAAAACAGAAAGTATGACATATGATCTCATGTTGATATTACCTCATTAAAACCTTTATGAGAACCTGCAAAGTAAAATCGTGAAGGAAAAAAGAGTATAATATGATGCTATGAACAGGAACAACTCAGGAAGATACTCCCCCGATTCTTGCAAATTCCGAAGCCATCACATACCAATTCCATGAACGTATTTCTGGAATGTAGAAGCTTGTAGAGACTTGGTGAACAAATCACTCACATGATTTGACTTGCAAGATATGCAACATAGCGATATTTCTTATTACGTAACCTGTTTGCATCCGGACAACACAAGCAACATTATCTTTGAGATAATGGTTGGTGGATGTAGCCACGAGGTCTAATTCGAAGACTCTCATGAGATGGCTACCACACCTAGCAGGAACACAAACCTTGTCTATGATCCGATCATTGTATCCACATATATTGGTGTCCAGATTTCTTTGAAAATGAAAGATTAGGACAAGATATTTGATGCAATGGAGCTATCGAAAGATATTCTTGAGTCTCAACCAATTGTGTTTGGTGATCCAATGCATGCACTGTGATATGGAACCTTATGTCCCAACTTTTTATTTCCATCTCCTCATGGTCTATATGAATCTTTCTCCACGTCTAGAGAACGAATAACCATGGAAATTATGGATGTATAAGACTTGTCCACAATCAATTTCTCCAATATAATCTGGATATAGACAATATGGTGTACCATAATGCATGAGTGAAGGTGCTAGAGGTTTTACCCAAATCCTTCATCTCAAATTATGTCATTTAGATGATCACATGCTTAACATGTATGGGTAATCATTAGTGTAGGAGTAATCCTCATGTGTAAGGATCTCACTACGTTAGTTGTACCAAATGTACCGACAATAATAAGCCAACCGGTGGCTTATTGATTTTAGACTATGTATGTTGCATTCTGCATTTTGATTCAGAAGTGAGATTCCATCGGGAGCCATCTATATCTGAATCTAGTGATCCACATGGATATGTAATCACTACATCTATCAACTTCAGAGATAGATGATTTTGTACTGCCAACAATTTAAGTTATCGGAAAGAGATTCCACCTCTGGAGAATAGTTGGGTATCTGCATGAACCCTTGTGCTACAATACTTGCTCTATGTTTCACCACCTCGTTTTTCTCATTCTATTTCCAGAAGAAAACTAGTGTAGGTATTGCTTTGTGAATACCTTCCCATTATTGAGCAAGATTATTTCTACCTAGATTATACCAGTTGCTTGAGTTTAGTCCGAGTGTTGTTCACACTTTGCCATGGCCATGGTCTTTGGACCTGAATCATGTGAAAGGTTTTCTCAATCTAGTTGAGAAATTTATGTCAACAGTTGTAGACTTTCGATTATATGTTTCTCCAGAATCTATATATCAATATATAGTTGATGGAAATATCGTTAGCCATGGTGACTACTCGTGATTTCCCAATGCGATCGACTCGGGTCCGATGTCCCGGTCATTGTGTGCACTATGACCTGGGTTGGTGGAGGTTTCCCACCCACTAGGTGTATACTACCCATTAGGTGTCTGTCAACGTGAAGTTGACTTGCATTTACAGATTTAGAGGCCTTGATATCCTTGCTTGCCAGAAGCTGAATCGTGATGTACTATTCCCATACATCTCCCCTGTTGCTTTGAATGGGGAGTGGAGTGATTGTTATTGGTACCTTCACTCTTTCAGGCATATTTTGCAGGATTGTAGGATTTTAACACCTTTGTAATCAGTAAATAAATGTAGCAGGTTATTTGTAATGTGTTGCAAATCTTCTGAACGCATGGTTCGGATCTTTGAGTACATGGATTTGAGGCAGAAATGCGTTGAACATTCCACTAATCTCCTGGCATTCTTTATGGTACTTGAACTCTCCCCCTAATGCCTGGAAATGTTCCTCATTGAATTGACATACTGGCCTTGAATAACTCCCCATATGAGGGGCTTGAGGTATTGATGGAAATACAATTATTCCTCACATAGATCCCAACTATATGCTGAGGGGCCAATGATGTATGTCGGTGTGGTGATATCGATGTGTAACCGAATTACCGCAGATGGGAAACACTTGGTAGATTTCCACGTATGAAAGATAGAGGGGAATAATATTATGCAACTTGGTCATGAGCGTGTAAAACTACATGACTCCAACGTAAAGTTGGTAAGTTGCAATTCCAAAGTAAAAACAATGCAATGAGCTTAATTCTTTGGATAAAGGATTTCACCAAACCATTTTGAGTCTAGACATTAGGACAAAGTGCTAAAATTCTATCCTAGGGCCATCTTAAAGGCACGAAGGAGAATTCTGCAAGGTTGGCCATTTAATTTGCTTGAAATCGATGGTCAGGATAATCAACAAATGGTTTTTGTGTTGATAAAGACACACTTGAGACCATGATAACCCACAAGTATAGGGGATCGCAACAGTTTTCGAGGGTAGAGTATTCAACCCAAATTTATAGATTCGACACAAGGGGAGCCACAGAATATTTGCAAGTATTAGCAGCTGAGTTGTCAATTCAACCATACTTGGAGATTAATTATCTGCAGCAAAGTGATCACTAGCATAGTAGTATGATAGTTTTGATAGTAGTGACAACGGCAATAGTAACGATAACAGTGATAGCAACATTTTTGTAGCAAGTGCAACAGTAACAATAGCAGTAGTAACTTAGCAAGAACAATATAAGATAAATTCGTAGGCATTGGATCGGTAATTTGTTGGATGATATTCATCATGTGACATTCATAACCTAGGGCGATACGACACTAGCTCCAGTTCATAAACATAATGTAGGCATGTATTCCAGGAAAATACACAGGAGCTCTCGGGTGCTCCGCACCCCTATACAAAAAATAATCATAAAAAATTCCCAGAAAATCAAAAAAATACAAAATTTCGGGGTGTCAAACCTGGTTTCCCAATCTACTTCCGTGTGAAATTTCATGAAAAAATACCAAAAAATGTATCCATGGCGAAGGAATTACTACCCGAAAAAAATGGACCCAAACAGTGTTTTGCTATACATAGGAAATTTTTGTGCTTTTTACCGCGAATATGTTTCCTGGTACTTTTTCACCAAATTTCAGAGGAAGTACATCGGGAACCCACGTTTGATATCCCAAAATCCCAGATTTTTTTTTCAAATTTCTCGGTATTTTTTCCTGGTATTGTACGTATAGGGGTGCGGAGCACCCGAGAGCTCTAAATCCTTGTCCTGTATTCCGCAAATAGTCATACGTGCTTATGGAAACAACTTGCATGACATCTTTTGTCCTACCCTCCATGGCACCGGGGTCCAATTGGAAACTAAGGGATATTAAGGCCTCCTTTTAATAGAGAACCGGAACAAAGCATTAACACACGGTGAATACATGAACTCCTCAAACTACGGTCATCATCGGGAGTGCTCCCGACTATTGTCGCTCCGGAGTTGCCGGATCATAACATGTAGTAGGCGACTATAACTTGCAAGATCGGATCTAGAACATGGATATAATGGTGATAACATAAATGGTTCAGATCTGAAATCATGGCACCCGGGCCCAAAGTGACAGGCATTAAGCATGGCAAAGTCGTAGCAACATCAATCTCAGAACATATTGGATACTAGGGATCAGGCCCTAACAAAACTAACTAGATTACATGATGAATCTCATCCAACTCCTCACTGACCAGCGAGCCTACAAAGGAATTACTTACTCCCGGTGGGGAGCATCATGGAATTGGCGATGGAGAAGGGTTGGTGATGACGAAGAACGAAGACCCCCCTCTCTGGAGCTCCAAACAGACTGCAGATCTAGCCTCCCGATGAAGAACAGGAGGGGATGGCGGCTCCGTCTTGTGGATCGTGATAATTCTTTCTCCCTGATTTTTTCTAGAAATATGTGATTTTATAGCATCGGTTTCAGGGTCTGCGGGGCCACCAGGTGGGGACAACCCACGTGGGTGCGCCCGGGGGCAGGCGTGTCCTGGTGGGTTGTGTCCACGCAGGTGCCCCCTCCGGTGGTTCTCAGCTCCAGAAATTCTCTTTTATTGTATAAAAACCCCCCGCAAAGTTTCGTTCCATTCCGAGAACTTTTATTTTTGCACAAAAAGAACACCATGGTAGTTCTGCTGAAAATAGCGTCAGTCAGGGGTTAGTTTCATTCAAATCATACAAATTAGAATCCAAAACAAGAAGAAAAGGATTAAGGAAAGTAGATACATGGGAGATGTATCAACTCCCCCAAGCTTAAACCTTTGCTTGTCCTCAAGCAATTCAGTTGATAAACTGAAAGTGAAAAAGAAAAACTTTTATGAACTCTTTTCATCTTGTTTGCATAAATAAGCTTAAACAACACCCAGGTTCTCAGCCACTATTATAACTAACCATGCCAACAATAACTCTTAAAAATTATATTAACTCATATCAATGACATAATCATCTAGCGAGTAATAATAAGATATCTCAAATAACAACACGTTATCAAAACAACCATGATATAATATGACAATAGTGGTATCTCGCAAGCCCTTTCTGAGACCGCAAAAGATAAATGCAGAGCACCTCCAAAGTTCAAGCAGTGACTAAACATTGTAATTCATGGTAGAAAAGATCCAGTCATGATGCACCCAACATTAGCTACACAAAATGCATCAGCATGACAACAGTGCTCTCAGGTTCTGGCACTTATTTTAGAAGGTGATGAAACAACATAAAAGTAAATAGATAGTCCCTTCGCAGAGGGAAGCAGTGATTTGCAGCGGTGCCAGAGCTCAAATTTTTTAAAACAGCGATAAATGATATTTAGATACATGCACCCTTCTTGTTTACTTCACGACCATCAGTTATCAATATCTTCCATGCTAAACACGCTAGTGGCGGTTCCCAAGCGATAAAAGCAAAGGTTTACTCCCTGTCGGTGTCAAAACCGACCGATCTCAGGTAGGGGGTCCCGAACTGTGCGTCTGAGGATCAAAGGTAACATGAGACAAAGGGGACATGATGTTTACCCAGGTTCGGGCCCTCTTGATGGAGGTAATACCCTACTTCCTACTTGATTGACTTCGATGAGTATAGGGGTTACAAGAGTTGATCTACCTCAAGATCGTAATGGCTAAACCCTAGATGTCTAGCCTGTATGATTATGATAGCCTCTACAGGCTAAACCCTCCGACTTATATAGACACCGAAGGGGCCTAGGGTTGCACAGAGTCGGTTTACAGAGAAAGGAAACTACACATCCGGACGCCAAGCTTGCCATCCACGCAAAGGAGAGTCTCATCCGAACACGGGGGAAGGCCTTCTATCTTGTATCTTCATGGCCCATCAGTCTGGCCCAGGTCACATAGCCCGGACACCCGAGGACCCCTTAGTCCAGGACTCCCTTAGTAGCCCCTGAACCAGTCTTCAATGACGATTTGTTCGGCACGTAGATCGTCTTCGGAATTGCAAGGCGGGTTCCTTCTCCGCATACAAAGCAGTCTTCTGAACAAGAGAACTATATCCGGCTCTGTATAATAGTCACAACCCTCAACCACAAGGATACAATACTTAATAAGGTATACCCAACGACGACCTTTTCGGTGAAACGTCGCGTCTGGCCTCTTTATTATTTCGAGCCATTTTTTGGCCTCCTGCTTCGTGTTTCGGGACGCAGCCACTATTTACACTGAAGAAAATATGCCCTAGAGGCAATAATAAAGTTATTATTTATTTCCTTATATCATGATAAATGTTTATTATTCATGCTAGAATTGTATTAACCAGAAACATAATACATGTGTGAATACATAGACAAACAGAGTGTCACTAGTATGCCTCTACTAGACTAGCTCGTTGATCGAAGATGATTATGTTTCCTAACCATAGACATGAGTTGTCATTTGATTAACGGGATCACATCATTAGGAGAATGATGTGATTGACATGACCCATTCCGTTAGCTTAGCACATGATCGTTTAGTATGTTGCTATTGCTTTCTTCATGACTTATACATGTTCCTATGACTATGAGATTATGCAACTCCCGTTTACCGGAGGAACACTTTGTGTGCTACCAAACGTCACAACGTAACTGGGTGATTATAAAGGTGCTCTACAGGTGTCTCTGAAGGTACTTGTTGGGTTGGCGTATTTCGAGATTAGGATTTGTCACTCCGATTGTCGGAGAGGTATCTCTGGGCCCTCTCGATAATGCACATCACTTAAGCCTTGCAAGCATTGCAACTAATGAGTTAGTTGCAGGATGATGTATTACGGAATGAGTAAAGGGACTTGCCGGTAACGAGATTGAACTAGGTATTGAGATACCGACGATCGAATCTCGGGCAAGTAACATACCGATGACAAAGGGAACAACGTATGTTGTTATGCGGTCTGACCGATAAAGATCTTCGTAGAATATGTGGGAGCCAATATGAGCATCCAGGTTCCGCTATTGGTTATTGACCGGAGACATGTCTCGGTCATGTCTACATAGTTCTCGAACCCGTAGGGTCCGCACGCTTAACGTTACGATGACAGTTATATTATGAGTTTATATGTTTTGATGTACCTCGGAGTCCCGGATGTGATCACGGACATGACGAGGAGTCTCGAAATGGTCGAGACATAAAGATTGATATATTGGACGACTATATTTAGACACCGGAAGTGTTCCGGGTGATTTCGGAGAAAACCGGAGTGCCGGAGGGTTACCGGAACCCCCCGGGAGAAGTAATGGGCCTTATGGGCCTTAGTGAAGAGAGAGAGAGGGCTGGCCTAGTGCAGGCCGCGCGTCCCTCCCCCTCTGGTCCGAATTGGACTAGGAGAGGGGGGGGGGGGCGGCGCCCCCCTTTCCTTCTCCCTCTCCCCCTTCCTTTCCCCCCTCCTAGTAGGAGTAGGAAATAGGGGAGTCCTACTCCTACTAGGAGGAGGACTCCTCCTCCTAGCGCGCCATAGAGGGCCGGCGGGCCTCCCCTTTGCTCCTTTATATACGGGGGCAGGGGGGCACCCTAGAGACACACCAATTGATCTGTTTGATCTTTTAGCCATGTGCGGTGCCCCCCTCCACCATAGTCCACCTCGATAATACTGTAGTGGTGCTTAGGCGAAGCCCTGCATCGGTAGAACATCAACATCGTCACCATGCCGTCGTGCTGACGAAACTCTCCCTCAACACTCGGCTGGATCAGAGTTCGAGGGACGTCATCGGGCTGAACGTGTGCTGAACTCGGAGGTGCCGTACGTTCGGTACTTGATCGGTCAGATCGTGAAGACGTATGACTACATCAACCGCGTTGTGCTAACGCTTCCGTCTACGAGGGTACATGGACAACACTCTCCCCTCTCGTTGTTATGCATCACCATGATCTTGCGTGTGCGTAGGATTTTTTTTGAAATTACTATGTTCCCCAATAGTGGCATCCGAGCCAGGTTTTATGCGTTGATGTTATATGCACGAGTAGAACACAAGTGAGCTGTGGGCGATATAAGTCATACTGCTTACCAGCATGTCATACTTTGGTTCGACAGTACTGTTGGATGAAGCGGCCCGGACCGACATTACGCGTACGCTTACGCGAGACTGGTTCTACCGATGTGCTTTGCACACAGGTGGCTGGCGGGTGTCAGTTTCTCCAACTTTAGTTGAACCGAGTGTGGCTACGCCCGGTCCTTGCGAAGGTTAAAACAACACCAACTTGACAAACTATCGTTGTGGTTTTGATGCGTAGGTAAGAACGGTTCTTGCTAAGCCCGTAGCAGCCACGTAAAACTTGCAACAACAAGGTAGATGACGTCTAACTTGTTTTTGCAGGGCATGTTGTGATGTGATATGGTCAAGACATGATGCTAAATTTTATTGTATGAGATAATCATGTTTTGTAACTGAGTTATCGGCAACTGGCAGGAGCCATATGGTTGTCGCTTTATTGTATGCAATGCAATCACCCTGTAATGCTTTACTTTATCACTAAGTAGTAGCGATAGTCGTAGAAGCATAAGATTGGCGAGACGACAACGATGCTACGATGGAGATCAAGGTGCCGCGCCGGTGACGATGGTGATCATGACGGTGCTTCGGAGATGGAGATCACAAGCACAAGATAATGATGGCCATATCATATCACTTATATTGATTGCATGTGATGTTTATCTTTTATGCATCTTATCTTGCTTTGATTGAAGGTAGCATTATAAGATGATCTCTCACTAAATTTCAAGATAAGAGTGTTCTCCCTGAGTATGCACCGTTGCCAAAGTTCGTCGTGCCTAGACACCACGTGATGATCGGGTGTGATAAGCTCTACGTCTATCTACAACAGGTGCAAGCCAGTTTTGCACACGCAGAATACTCAGGTTAAACTTGACGAGCCTAGCATATGCAGATATGGCCTCGGAACACTGAGACCGAAAGGTCAAGCATGAATCATATAGTAGATATGATCAACATAGTGATGTTCACCATTGAAAGCTACTCCATTTCACATGATGATCGGTTATGGTTTAGTTGATTTGGATCACGTGATCACTTAGAAGATTAGAGGGATGTCTTTCTAAGTGGGAGTTCTTAAGTAATATGATTAATTGAACTTAAATTTATCATGAACTTAGTACCTGATAGTATCTTGCTTGTCTATGTTGATTGTAGATAGATGGCCCGTGCTGTTGTTCCGTTGAATTTAATGCGTTCCTTGAGAAAGCAAAGTTGAAAGATGATGGTAGCAATTACACGGACTGGGTCCGTAACTTGAGGATTATCCTCATTGCTGCACAGAAGAATTACGTCCTGGAAGCACCGCTAGGTGCCAGGCCTGCTGCAGGAGCAACACCAGATGTTGTGAACGTTTGGCAGAGCAAAGCTGATGACTACTCAATAGTTCAGTGTGCCATGCTTTACGGCTTAGAACCGGGACTTCAACGACGTTTTGAACGTCATGGAGCATAGGAGATGTTCCAGGAGTTGAAGTTAATATTTCAAGCAAATGCCCGGATTGAGAGATATGAAGTCTCCAATAAGTTCTATAGCTACAAGATGGAGGAGAATAGTTCTGTCAGTGAGCATATACTCAAGATGTCTGAGTATAATAATAACTTGATTCAACTGGGAGTTAATCTTCCGGATGATAGCGTCATTGACAGAATTCTCCAATCACTGCCACCAAGCTACAAGAGCTTCGTGATGAACTATAACATGCAAGGGATGGATAAGACGATTCCCGATCTCTTCGCGATGCTAAAGGCTGCGGAGGTCGAAATCAAGAAGGAGCATCAAGTGTTGATGGTCAATAAGACCACATGTTTCAAGAAGAAGGGCAAAGGGAAGAAGAACGGGAACTTCAAGAAGAACAACAAGCAAGTTGCTGCTTAGGATAAGAAACCCAAGTCTGGACCTAAGCCTGAAACTGAGTGCTTCTACTGCAAGCAGACTGGTCACTGGAAGCGGAACTGCCCCAAGTATTTGCCGGATAAGAAGGATGGCAAGGTGAACAAAGGTATATGTGATATACATGTTATTGATGTGTACCTTACTAGAGCTCGCAGTAGCACCTGGGTATTTGATACTGGTTCTGTTGCTAACATTTGCAACTCGAAACAGGGACTACGGATTAAGCGAACACTGGCCAAGGACGAGGTGACTATGCGCGTGGGAAATGGTTCCAAAGTCGATGTGATCGCGGTCGGCACGCTACCTCTACATCTACCTTCGGGTTTAGTTTTAGACCTAAATAATTGTGTTGGTGCCAGCGTTGAGCATGAACATTATATCTAGATCTTGTTTGATGCGAGACGGTTATTCATTTAAATCAGAGAATAATGGTTGTTCTATTTATATGAGTAATATCTTTTATGGTCATGCACCCTTGAAGAGTGGTCTATTTTTGATGAATCTCGATAGTAGTGATACACATATTCATAGTGTTGAAGCCAAAAGATGCAGAGTTGATAATGATAGTGCAATTTATTTGTGGCACTGTCGTTTAGGTCATATCGCTGTAAAGCGCATGAAGAAACTCCATACCGATGGACTTTTGGAACCACTTGATTATGAATCACTTGGTACTTGCGAACCGTGCCTCATGGGCAAGATGACTAAAACGCCGTTCTCCGGTACTATGGAGAGAGCAACAGATTTATTGGAAATCATACATACAGATGTATGTGGTCCGATGAATGTTGAGGCTCATGGCGGATATCGTTATTTTCTCACCTTCACAGATGATTTAAGTAGATATGGGTATATGTACTTAATGAAGTATAAGTCTGAAACATTTGAAAAGTTCAAAGAATTTCAGAGTGAAGTTGAAAATCATCGTAACAAGAAAATAAAGTTTCTACGATCTGATCGTGGAGGAGAATATTTGAGTTACGAGTTTGGTCTACATTTGAAACAATGCGGAATAGTTTCGCAACTCACGCCACCCAGAACACCACAGCGTAATGGTGTGTCCGAACATCGTAATCGTACTGTACTAGATATGGTGCGATCTATGATGTCTCTTACTGATTTACCGCTATCGTTTTGGGGTTATGCTTTAGAGATGGCCGCATTCACGTTAAATAGGGCACCATCAAAATCCGTTGAGACGACGCCTTATGAACTATGGTTTGGCAAGAAACCAAAGTTGTCGTTTCTGAAAGTTTGGGGCTGCGATGCTTATGTGAAAAAGCTTCAACCTGATAAGCTCGAACCCAAATCGGAGAAATGTGTCTTAATAGGATACCCGAAGGAGTTGGTACACCTTCTATCACAGATCCGAAGGCAAGACATTCGTTGCCAAGAATGGATCCTTTCTAGAGAATGAGTTTCTCTCGAAAGAAGTGAGTGGGAGGAAAGTAGAACTTGATGAGGTAACTGTACCTGTCCCTTATTGGAAAGTAGTTCATCATAGAAACCGATTTCTATGACACCTACACCAATTAGTGAGGAAGTTAATGATGATGATCATGGAACTTCAGATCAAGTTATTACTGAACCTCATAGATCAACGAGAGTAAGATCCGCACTAGAGTGGTACGGTAATCCTGTTCTGGAAGTCATGCTACTAGATCATGATGAACCTACAAACTATGAAGAAGCGATGGTGAGCCCAGATTCCGAAAAATGGCTTGAAGCCATGAAATCTGAGATGGGATCCATGTATGAGAACAAAGTATGGACTTTGGTTGACTTGCCCGATGATCGGCAAGCAATTGAGAATAAATGGATCTTCAAGAAGAAGACGAACACTGACGGTAATGTTACTATCTACAAAGCTCGACTTGTTGCGAAAGGTTTTCGACAAGTTCAAGGGATTGACTACGATGAGACCTTCTCACCCGTAGCGATGCTTAAGTCCGTCCGAATCATGTTAGCAATTGCCGCATTTTATGATTATGAAATATGGCAGATGGATGTCAAAACTGCATTCCTGAATGGATGTCGGTGAGAACGACACCTATGGGATCACAAGAATCCCTACTACGGTTAGCGGGGCGCGGGGTTGAAAGAAGAGCAGATCAAACAGATAGCACACGATTCACTTATCCAGGTTCGGGCCGCGAGGATGCGTAAAACCCTACTCTTGCTTTGGTGGATGTATATCTGTGTTCATGAACTAGCTATGGGGCATGAAGAGCTCCAAAAAGCTGAGTCCCTCTCCTGGTCGCCTCGGGCCTCCTTTTATAGGAAAAAGGGGTTGCCACAGTGGCACACAGGAGGTGGAAAGGGTACAGTGACGTGAGGTTATCCTTCGCATTACATGACAAGGCGCATTTAATGCGTCTGCTTAGGTGTCCTTGCTCTATCGGGGGTGGGGGCGAAGTCCGTCCCATCCGTCGCCGCTCCTTCTCGCGTCGACACGCGCCCTGGCCAGCGATGCCCATGGTGCCATGTAGGCAGGCAAGCAATTGAGGTGGCGCGGTGGTGGTGTCTTCACGAAGATCTGCGTGCCGCCACGCAGGTGCCTGCCCAGTTGGTTGGGTCGGCAGCTGTATGCGAACGGCGGTAGAGGCTTGGTTGGCGTGGGCCTGATGGTGGCCTGTAGACGTCCTCGGCAAGGGCCTTGCCGGGGCCCCGTCAAGGGTCTTATCGCGGCGCCTGCCATCGTCCCCGGCAAGGCGCTTGCCGGGGGTCTCGTGGTCTTCCTTGGCTGGTATCTTGCCAAGGGTCGTCGTCTTTTTAGTGCATATATGATCTTGAATGTTTCTTCACAAAGATCTGCATGCCACCACGGAGACGTCTCCCGAATCCTTGCCCCATGGGGGCGGTGGACTCAAGGGCGATTTGCTCCGTAGGCGTGGGGCGAGTTGCCGCGGCAAGGGTCTTGACGGGGCTGCTAAAGCCGGCCCCGGCAAGGATCTTGCCGGGGAGCTCGCCTCGTCCCTTGGCTCTTCGTGGTCTTGGTCTTGGCGTTGCTCCAGTTACCTTGAGCTTCGGTCTTACCCTGGCCCTGGCTCACCTCCTTTGGCTTGCTTGGTGTGGTCGTGGGCACGGCTCTGACTGCCTGTGCACAGTTATAGGGGTACAAAAAGTGTACCCCTCTTTTTGTGCACCGACAGGAGCCCCCAGGCCTGGGCCACACATAAGCGCAACGCGTTGTTGGGCTAGGCCCAAAAACGGTGCGCGGGCAGGCGGGGCGGTTTTTACCGCGGTAAGATTTTTCGCGCGCTGTGCTTCCCACGACTCGCGCGCGTGGCGCGGCGTGGGGAGGTGGGCGTGATGTGGGCGGCATGCGCGGGGTTGGTCTTCGCACGCATGCGTCACGTCATGGTTAAATGAGAAGAAAAGGAGGCGGCCCGCACCTTCCCCGTAGAAGGGAATAACCGCGGGCGCGCTGCTCACTTTGCCTTCCCCTCTTGCGCCTTTCCCAATCTCAGAATCATCACTTCTCTTTCCTTCCTCTCTAAGCTTTCGCCACAGTCTGCTGTCGCCGTGTCCTCAGCGCCCCCTGTTCTTCGCTCCTCTTGGCCGTCATGGCGCCTAAATTCACCAAGGGCAAGGGAGGGGCCAAAGACGCCGGAGCGGCGGAGGTGCCGGAGTGTGCGTTGGTAGTGCAGCGGACGCAATCTGCCTTCTTTTCCCCCTCGACGGTCGACGTACATGAGCTTCAGGCCTCCTTCAAGCGCCTGTGGGGGTTGAAGACGGGGGGAGAGAATTCGGGGCACCCGGCCACGCGCGTCGTCCCCGCCAACTGCGCTGAGGCCGGCCCAAATTGGTACCCCTTCTTCGTCGATTACTTATCCTGTGGCCTCTGTCCCCCATTTTCTGATTTCTTCAGCGACGTCATGCATACCTACGGCTTCCATATCTTGGATTTTACTCCAAATGCCGTGGCGTGCATGGCTCTTTTCGCGCACCTTTGTGAGGGCTTCGCCGGGGTGCATCCCAACACGGGGCTTTTCCGCCATTACTTCTTCCCTCGGATCCAAACAGGGGGCGCCATCTCTGGTTGCATCGCCTGGATTCCGAAATCCAAGGGAGCGTACCCGGAGGGGGCCATGAAGGAGAGGTGGGAAGAATGGCGGGGTCGGTGGTGCTGGATTGAAGAAGAAGACTCGCCGGCGTTCTGCGAAGTCCGTCGGGCGCCGCCGATCCGCAGAAGTGATTGGCGTGATGTCGATGCCGACGACGAGAAGCTCACCGTCGCCAC
This sequence comes from Aegilops umbellulata, assembly GCA_032464435.1. Lineage (NCBI taxonomy): Eukaryota > Viridiplantae > Streptophyta > Magnoliopsida > Poales > Poaceae > Aegilops > Aegilops umbellulata. Next base: position 362,937,581 of record CP136057.1, read on the forward strand.
CACCAGGATTGTTCGGCTTACCGAGGCCGGGCTCACCCTCGAGATGATCGGGGCGGACTTTATCCGCCGCTGGATCGCTCCGCTGCACAACAAGGGGAGGCCGGCCTGGCTTTTCACGAACCCCGCAGATATCATGCGGCTTCGCCCCGGCCTCGACCACAACTTCACGGTGATGCAGCATGCTCACTTCTGCCAACGACTCTTCCAGCTCGACGTGGGCCATGACAGCAAGATTGAGCGGACCGGCAAGGCTGGGAGGGCCGCCGCAAAGGCCGGCAAGACCGTCAGAGGGCCCTTGTTCAAGTTGCCAGCAGAAGTGGTCCCGTTGTGCAATAATTCGCGTCGGACCGACATCATTGCCATGATGCCGGACTGCAACGCGCACGGCCCCGTCCAGAGCTGGGCCGCGCTAGATGATGCCCAAGTGCAGGAATTCTTTGATACTCTATAGGAGAGGCACGTCAATGCTGACGCCAAGCGGCTGCTCGTCCAGGACACCAGTCAGGTGGAACTGGACTACATTGCTGCCAGGGCAAGGGAGGCACAGCTTGCCGCGGAGGCTGGCAATGCCGGTGGCGTGGAGGACAGGGTCGCGGCGGCCGCGGAGGAGGAGGAGCTCGCCCGATGGGCGGCGGCTGCCGGGGAGGTCAGCAGTGCCGACACCGGGGCCCCGCTTGTCGAAGACGCGGTCAACGAGTTGTCGGAGGAGGAAGCCGAGGATGCGGGCCCGACGCCAGCCACGGGAAGAGGGCGAGTCCTGCGGCGAGCTGGCTCCGGCGAGCCGGTCCGGCCCGGCAGGACTGCGCGGCCTCAATTAACCCTGGAGGGGTCCGGGCGCCACACGAGTGCCACGGCGGCGAAGAGGCTGACGAAGGCCGCGGAGAGGAGGAAGACGACTGCCCCTTCCTCATCCAGGCATGCGCCCACCCCGCCTTCTTCGCCTACTCCGGCGGACGTCGACCCAGATGTCGACGTGGGGGTCACTTTTGATCTCGGGCCTCTTAGCCCGAAGAGGAAAAGGAAAACAGTGGAAGAGGAAGAGATGGATGATGAGTAAGTACTCTGTTTCTTACTGCCATCTCCGTTCCTGAATTACGCCACCTATCTTGATCCATTTTCGCTTTTGCAGGGGCGCAGAGACGTTGGCCCAGAGGGTAAAGAGGGCCAGGGCCTTGGCGGGCGGCCAGCCCCCGGCTAGTGCTTCAAAGACGCCACTGGTGGTGTTGAGCAGCCCGGACAGCAGCCCCCAGCACAGCCCCCAACATAAGTTCGTCACCCTCCTCTTACCGACATGTGGTAGGAGTTCGATGCTATGGTGCTGACCTTGTCGGGTTTGCAGGAGGGGAGCGGCAGCAGGAGGAGCCGCAGAGGGCTACCCCCAACACACCACCCCCATCGACTACACCGCCGCGAGGGGCGTCCCCGGCAAGGGCGTCAAGCACCGAGCCCACACTCATGGAGGAAGAGGGGAACTTGGGCGCTGGTGACTCTGCCATGGCATCGAATACTGGCGGGGAGATGACTTCTGCTTCACAGCCTGGCACTGGTGAGTCGCCTGTCCTCCGCCTATGTTTTTCCCTTATTCTTTTTCTTGGCTTCATTGCTCCCATTACTACCCATGCCCTCCTTCAGTAGATATGGAGGACGTGGATACTGTTGTTGGGAACATTGCTGAGGAGGCCGCGGCAGAGGCCGACCGGATTGCCGCTGAGGAGGCCGCCAGAGATGCTGACGAGGTCGCCGCCGATGAGGCCGCCAAGGATGCTGCCGGGGACACTGCTGTGGGGGCCGCTGAGGTGACCGGTGAGGCTTCTGCCGAGGATGCCAGCGGTGGGCCTGCCGGGGAGGCCGGCAAGGCCACAGCCGAGGAAGAGGTGGTTGACGATTAGCCTCCTTCCTCCACAACCTCGGGCCCCGGCAGATACTTGAAGGTGGGCGACGATCTTTTCGTCCATCTTCCAGAGGTGTCAAGTTCCCGAGCGCCCGCCGAAGGGGAGGTCTTCGGTGGCGAGGTGCTCGCCGCCACCGGGCTCGAGGTGGTCGATGAACCGAGCGTTGGCGGTGATGGTTCACCCGAAGAGCATCTTTTCCGCTCCATGGGGGCCAATTTCCGAAAACTCCAAGAGCTCCACCGTGCCCGTCTGGACAAGGTCAAGTCCAGGACGGCGACGGTGGACAAGGCGGAGGTGGACTTCAAGGCGCGCGTCGCTGAGACACAGACCTGGTTCCGCCAGACTCGCGAGGAGCAGAGGGCCTTTCAGGAGGAGTTGGCCAAGCGCGACGTGGAGCTCACCATGAAGCTGGCTGACATCGAGAAGGCCCAGGAAAAGGCGGCGAACTTGGCTGCCACGGCTGAGGCCGCCCGGAACCAGCATCAAGCCGCACTGGATTCCCAGGAAGAGGACCTCACCGCGCGTGAGGCGAAGCTTGCCGCAACGCTCCGCGGCAAGGATGAGGAGCTCGAGGCCCTTGTCGCGCGACGGACTCGCGAGCTGGAGCAGAGGCACAAAGAGGCACTCGATGCCCAGGCGCTGGCCCATGCCGGCAAGGTAAAGGAGTTGGAGGTAGAGCGGGACGAGCTGAAGGAGCAGGCCCTCAAGCTATCCAACGAGAAGAGCACGCTCGACAGCACCTTGGCAGAGGCGCAAGGAGCGGTCATCAGCAGGACTGGGGAGCTCTCCGAAGCGCAAAACTCCGTCAGAGATCTCAAGATGAAGCTGGAGAATCTCGAGAAGATGTTGTCGGAGAGCAAGGATCGGGAGGAGACCTTGACCAGGAGCCTGGAGGAGGAGAAGCATCTGCGGGCGAACGAGGCCGCCTCCCACCAGGAATATGTGGCGGGCGAGAACAGATGGATCAGTCGTCTGGAGGCCGTCGCCGGCAGGGTCACCTCGCAGTTGTCCACCATGGGGATGACAAACGTGAGGTATGCCCCTGAACGCAGCGGGACCGTCAACGCCAAGCTGACCCAGTTCTTCGAGGGCGTCCTTGGAGCCTTGTCTTATCTTCACTCCAGCAGAGCGGCCACATTGGCCGAGGAGGCCCGGTGACTTTGCCGGGGGGACATGACCAAGGTCCTCACCAAGATGGCGTACTGGAATCCCGACCTCGACTTCGAAGCCGCGATGGACAGCTTGCCGGATGGTACTGACCTCACGGTGCTCAAGGAGCGCATCAAGCCCATCATCATCAGCATCGACGAAATCAAGAGGGTGGAAGGCCAGCGCCGGGATTAGGCATCCCGTTCCTCATTGCCGCTGCAGGTTCACGACCAAGAAATTTTTTATCTTTAGTTAGAACCGCAGCAATGACATGATGTTAACTTTGGCAGTACTCTTAATTTTCGTGCACGTTATTTCCCCGTTCAATTTCCCTTTGTATGTGTGCCCTACGTCGATTGGGTAGGTTCACCGGCGCGGAAGCCCCAAGCGGCGTTTTTGGGGACAGATCCCCATGGGCCTGCCGGGTATGCGTGCTGCCGGGCGAGCCACCTTACCGTTCTGAACGCGGCCGCTCGAACTGTCGAGCTTGACTCGAGTCAGAACGAGAGTGTTGTTGATCGCGGAAGGCTACTCTGCCATTCTCGACGCAGCCGCTTGAGCTGTTGAGCGGACTCGAAACAGGGCAAGGGCGTTGCCGATCGTGGGAGAGCCCCATGGCGTGCAGGTTTCCCATACAAAGGTGTGACATCTCCGGGGGGAATAACTTCATATAATAAAGATAAAACAAATCAGGGTTCAGCGCAACTTAGCTTCTGTTTGCAGTCGCTCGAGTGCCGATCTTCTGGCCCCCTTCCTTATCCAAGAGCCACGAAGATGAAGGAGTGCTGGACTAACTGCTAGAGCCGATTCTCACAACTGCGCCCCCTACCTGGCGCGCCAAAGATGTCGGTGAGAACGACACCTATGGGATCACAAGAATCCCTACTACGGTTAGCGGGGCGCGGGGTTGAAAGAAGAGCGGACTGATGTTCTATTACGGGCTAGATTTCCATGATCTAGCCCCAGACTCCTTCCTTCACATCTCGGCGTTCATCGTCGTGTGTGAGGCGCTCCTTCGCATTCCCCCCACTTCGGCCTGTGGCTCAAAGTTTTCAATGTGAAGCCGAAGGTGGTTGACGGGTAGCACGCCATCTGCGGTGGCGCCATGGTGAGCAAACTCCCCAATACCACTTGGCCCAAGGGAGCCTTTGTGGAGACCGTGAAGGCATGGCAGCAAGAGTGGTTCTACATCACCGAGCCCCGCGGTAGCAAATGGGTGGCCACCCCAGAATTTAGATCTGGGCCTCCCATGCGGCTCGCGTCATGGACCAACAAGGGTCTGGACTGGGGGTCGACCGACGAAGTGATGATGCTACAAAAGCGCATCAAGAGTATGATAAAGAAACACACTAGTCTCAAAGATGTGATTCAGGTGATGCTCTTCCGTCGGATCCTCCCATGCCAACGCTGACCTCTCCGCATGTGGGAGTTTAATCCGGACGACCCCCGGACCCTGCAGCGCTTCTTTGGTACAACGCATGAGGAGATTTGGAAACTGCTTTTTAAGGCCCAGAAGTCATGGCCGGAGAAGACTTGACAGCGCGCATCTGGTTACCGAGGTAGGCTTCTTACTTTTGAACATAATTTTGATCCACAAGTCAAGGGGTATATTTAGACACCTATTCCTTATTTAGGGCTGGATAGCGAAGGCGGAGCGGATCAGGTGTCCGACGCTGATACCAGAAAACCCAGCCACTCCTCTGTTAGCGAGGATGCTGATCCCAGCGCCGTATCAGGCGCCAGAGAAGAAGGCCAAGAAGAAAGGCAAGGAGCCCAAAGGTGGCGTCCACCGAAAAGGCATTTCAGACTCTATGTCCGGAGACACCGAAGCTCTATCGTCCCACAAGGGAGACGAAGACGATGAGGAGGAGGAAGAAGAAAAGGGGGGCGTCTACAGACCCAGGAGCGGAGGCGTCCAAGAGGGAGAAAATATCCCTCTCGGATGGTTCGGATTTGGACGTGGAAGCCCTCCCCGAATGGTGCCCCAGATCGAAGCCCCTGGCCGCATCGTAAGTACCCAAGGATACTATACGTATGTCTGGTTTCATAATCGTGAATCTAACATATTTGTTTTGCGTGCCTTAGTCCGGCCTGCGATCTTCCCCAATCATCGTCTTCGGAGAATTCGCTAGAGCTGGGCATGGTGGAGAGCGATACGCCTCCACGAGCCTCCCCGCCAACCGCTATGGACGACACCGAAGTGTTGTCTCGAAAAGCCTCTCCAGGCCATGGGGAGGTGCGGGAGGCCGTCCCGATGGTGCCAGAGGGTAAAACCTCGGCTGCCGAGAACATGGGGGAACCAACCCCTATGGAGATTGACGACGGAGGCTGAGGGAGTCCTGGATTAGGGGGTGTCCGGATAGCCGGACTATACCTTCAGCCGGACTCCTGGACTATGAAGATACAAGATTGAAGACTTCGTCCCATGTCCGGAAGGGACTTTCCTTGGCGTGGAAGGCAAGCTTGGCGATACGGATATGTAGATCTCCTACCATTGTAACCGACTCTGTGTAATCCTAACCCTCTCCGGTGTCTATATAAACCGGAGGGTTCTAGTCCGTAGGACAACACATAACAATCATACCATAGGCTAGCTTCTAGGGTTTAGCCTCCTTGATCTCGTGGTAGATCTACTCTTGTACTACCCATATCATCAATATTAATCAAGCAGGACGTAGGGTTTTACCTCCATCGAGAGGGCCCGAACCTGGGTAAAACTTCGTGTCCCTTGTCTCCTGTTACCATCCGCCTAGACACACAGTTCGGGACCCCCTACCCGAGATCCGCCGGTTTTGACACCGATATTGGTGCTTTCATTGAGAGTTCCTCTGTGTCGTCGCTTTTAGGCCCGATGGCTCCTCCAATCATCAACAGCGATGCAGTCCAGGGTGAGACTTTTCTCCCCGGACAGATCTTCGTCTTCTGCGGCTTCGCACTGCGGGCCAATTCGCTTGGCCATCTAGAGCAGATCGAAAGCTACGTGCCTGGCCATCAGGTCAGATTTGGAAGTTTAAACTACATGGCTGACGTCCGCGGGGACTTGATCTTTGACGGATTTGAGCCACGGCCGAGCGCGCCGCACTGTCACGATGGGCATGATCTAGCTCTGCCACTGAACAGTGCCCTGGAGGCCGCGCACGCATCGGTTCCGACCCTCAATTCGGAACCAACTGCGCCGATCGAGGACGAGTGGTTGGACACCGCCTTGGTGGCTGCGATCCCAACGGCGATCGAGCCGAACACCAGCCCCGCACTTCGCAAGGCCCGTGACTCCATGGGGCCGGACTCCTCTCTGGACTCCAAACCCTCCGCGCCGCTGCCGATCGAATCCGATTGGGCGCCGATCATGGAGTTTACCGCCGCGGACATCTTTCAGCACTCGCCCTTTGGCGATATTCTGAAGTCATTGAAGTCTCTCTCTTTATCAGGAGAGCCCTGGCCGAACTGCGGTCAGCAAGGTTGGGATACGGACGACGAAGAAATTCAAATCCCACCCACCACTCACTTTGTAGCCACTGTCGATGATTTAACCGACATGCTCGACTTCGACTCCGAAGACATCGACGGTATGGACGCCGATGTAGGAGACGACCAAGAACCAGCACCTATAGGGCACTAGAAATCCACCGCGTCGTATGACATATACATGGTGGATACCCCAAAAGAAGGAGATGGCGATGGAACAGCGGGGGATGACCCCTCCAAGAAACAGCCTAAGCGCCGGCGTCAGCGGCGCCGCTCTAAATCCTGCCAAAGCAAAAACGGTGATTCCAACACATGAGATAATAATACTCCGGATAGCGCCATACCGTCGGATCTCCGGATAATTTCCGAAGCGAGGAGTTAATCTTCGACATAGTCCCGTTCCGCAGTGGCTATCACGCATTGCTCGGGCGAACCGCATTTGCAAAGTTCAATGCGGTGCTGCACTACGCATACCTTAAGCTCAAGATGCCAGGCCCTCGAGGAGTAATCACGGTCAATGGAAACACCGAACGTTCCCTTCGAACGGAGGAGCACATGGCGGCCCTCGCAGCGGAAGTACAAAGCAGCCTCTCAAGGCAGCTCTCCAGTCCATCCGTTAAACGTCCGGACACTGTCAAGCACGCCCGGAGTAACCTACAACAAGACCGCCTGGCACGTTTCGAGCAGGCGTAGCAATGCGGCCCCAACCCCAGCCCTCGCGAAATAGCGAAACCAGTGCTTCGCGTACATAACTACGCTCTCGAAATACCATGGGCACAGGGGGAGGGGCACCATCATGGCATGCCCGAAACACGGCTTAAACCGGACTAGGGGCTGCCGATTTGTTTATTTTCTCTTACTTTCAGGACTCCATACTTCGGAAGACCTGTTCGGCAATCCAACTGCCGCACAAACGATGCAAGAACCAGTGAAGCAGAAAAGCTACGCCGCATTATAGAACTCCCAGGTGGTCTCTATCACGAGCAGTATACCTGTTTTGCATACTATTCCGCAGCCTGCCCCCGGAAGGACATGTTAAATAGTCCCGCTTTTGCTTATCGCACTATTTGTATCGTTCTGCTTCGATCGCAGCCTTTCTGTAAACAATGCATAGCTTTTGTGTACTTTTGCATTACTGTTTTTTACAAATATATGTTCATTAACGACATGTTGCACCCGTACACTTTGGTACGGTCAATACGCCAGGGGCTTCAGTACCCCCCCAATATGGTGTGAGAAGTCCGAACACTTTAGCAAGTACGGCACCTCGAACTTATAGCATTATATGCATCGGCTCCGAATCATGTCTTGGGTCAATAGTTGGGTTTGCCCGGCTCCTATGTTTTGGTGCCTTACGTTCCGTTGTATCGGCTAAGGTAGCACTAGGAGAACTACTGCGATTGTGCCCCAGTTGAGCTGGGCGAAGCACCTCAGTAGTGAAAGCTAAAACTGACTGTCATGATGAAGCGAGAGACTGGTCGCTGTTCAAGAGGTTTTTCAAGTCCCTAAAGACTTATGCCGCTTAGAGCAAGGAGTCGGCTTTGTCCGGCCAAAGGCGTGGATAGCACCCCGAACTCAGTCTTCCGAATACTAGGGGCTTCGCCGAAATTTAAAATTATAGAATTCTATGGCTAAGTGAGAGTGTTCAAGCATTATAGTCCGATTGCCTTGTTCGTTGTGCTGAGCGCCTCCCTCGAAGGACCCAAACATGGGAAAAAGAGCGCTCAGGTTTATCCCGAACACCCTAGCACTAGTGGCACAGGGGCAGAAGCCGACGACTGGCCATCTCTCAATTTTGATAAACAACCGCACCGAAAGTAATATTTTAAATTCAAAAAGCATTGCTTAGCGCATATGAACAAGTTTTCAGCGCACAGGACAATACGAGCGAGTTTACTCAAAAATTACATCCATGGAACATTCATCCGCCACAAGGCAGGCACCCTTCAGAACGTCCTTATAATAGTTCTCGGGCTTGCGATGCTCTTTCCCCGGCAGTGGCCCGTCCTTCACAAGCTTCTCACCATCCAGCTTGCCCCAGTGCACCTTAGCGCGGGCAAGGGCCCTACGGGCACCTTCGATGCAAATGGAGCGCTTGATGACCTCGAGCCTTGGACAAGCCTCCACCAGCTGCCGCATCAGCCCGAAGTAGCTCCTAGGCAGAGCCTCTCCAGGCCACAGCTGAACTATGAGGCCCTTCATGGCCTGTTCGGCTACCTTGTGGAGCTCGACCTGCTGCTTCAGCTGGTCGCTCAGGGGCACAGGGTGTCCGGCCTCAGCATACTGAGACCAGAACACCTTCTCCGTCGAGCTGCCCTCTTCGGCTCGGTAGAATGCGGCGGCATCAGACACGCTACGGGGAAGATCTGCGAATGCTCCTAGAGAGCTCCGAATTCAGGTAAGTAACAAGAAGCTCACTTTTACATGTTTGCTTTGCATAGAGAATGCCTTACCCGCCGCTATCTTTTTCACCGCATCCAACTCCCGGAGGGCCTTCTGGGATTCAGCCTTGGCAGACTTGGCACTTTCAATAGCTGCCGCGAGCTCGGACGCTCGCGTCTTTGAGTCAAGCTCCAAACTCTCATGTTTTTTCATGAGAGCCTGGAGCTCTTGCCGCACCTCGCCAACCTGGGCTTCATACCTATCCCGCTCGAAGCGCTCCGTGGCCGCTCTCTTCTCGGCCTCGGCCAACGCTTGCTTGAGGGCCGCCACCTCAGTTGTGGCCCCTACAATAGCCATGGTAATCCTGTCATTTTTTGCAATTGCGCTTTTTTATTTTTGTTTTTTCTATAAGGTATCTCTTACCTTCTTTCTCCTCGAGCTGCCACTTGGCAAGGCCGAGCTCTTGCTCGGACCGCTCGAGGCCCTGCTTCAGTGTGCCCACCTCCGCAGTCAGTGCGGTGGTCGCCAGCAGCGAAGCCTGCATACGCATATTGACTCCTTTTCTATTAGACTCCTGCGAATTTTATTAGATCGTCTATTCGGCTTTTCTTTCCGAACGCCAAACAGAGCATCAGGGGCAACTGTCTATGCGGTAATATTTTTACATATTCTGTACTTACCTCGAAGCCTGTTAGAAGGCTGGCACAAGCTTCAGTCAGTCCGCTCTTCGCGGACTGAACCTTCTGGATCACCGCACTCATAATAGTGCGGTGCTCCTCGTCGATGGAGGCGCCGTTAAGCACCTCCAGCAGATTGTCTGGCGCCTTCGGTTGGACGGGGGCCACCGGCTCAGTAGGCTGTCTCCTCTTGGAAGGAGTTCGCCTACCGTGGTCCAGAACCGTTGACGATTCCGGCGCGGTGTACGGCTCAAAGCCGGACTTCGAGCCCTGGGGGGTTTTATCCCCTTCATTCATGGAGTCCGGGAGGTCGCCTTGTGGTGCCTCCAGGACCACCTCCTCCTGGCTTGGAACCTGTTGGGACAACACTTCGGCGTCGTCCGTAGGGCGAGGGGAGGTAGCCGTCGGAAATGAATTCACATCCGACGAATCCAGGGAGCCGCTCGACGACTCGTCGAGCCCGGCCTGGGGCGGACTGCATAATCATATCCGACATAAGGAAAGGCTATGGGAGTATTATAAATTATTCTGGCATCCGAATTACTTACGATCTCGCCGGGCTCTTGGCCCTGTGTGGCCACTCCTCTTCGCCGTCGGCGGCGTCGGCGGAATAGTCCGGAGGAGGGGTCCTTCTCTCCCTGGACCCCTCGGCCTCCCCTGTTGGGGCGGCCTTCCTTTTCTTTCCTCCCCCCGCTGGAGGGGGAGAGGTTTCTTCTTCCTCCTCCTCGTTTTCACGGGAGGAGCGCGTCTCGGATTCGTCGGATGATGAATCCGACACCTCCAGGCGCCGGGCACTCTTTCGAGTCCCTGTGGCCTTCTTCTTGGCCTTCTTCTCCGGCACCACATAAGGTGCCGGAGCCAGTAGCTTCGCTAAGTGAGCATCGGCTGGGTCTTCGGGCAAAGGGGCCGGACAGTCAATCTGTCCGGACTTCGCCTGCCAATCCTGTCAAAGGAAAGGGAGATTAGATCCCGCATAGAGTCAAACTATGAAAAACTAACATACTGTAAAAGGTAAAAATAGCTTACCGCACTAGCGTGACGCTGTGTGCTGAATCTGCGGTCCTCGGAAGCGGATGCGGGAGCCTCGGCGCCTTTGAATAACACCTTCTAGGCGTCTTCGTACGTCGTGTCGAAGAGCCTGCTCAGGGTTTGGTGCTGCGCCGGGTCAAACTCCCACAGATTGAAATCCCGTTGTTGACACGGGAGGATCCGGTGGACGAGCATAACCTGGACTACATTGACAAGCTTGAGCTGCTTGTTCACCAGGGTTTGGATGCATTTTTGCAGTCCGGTTACCTCTCCTTTATTGCCCCATGACAAGCCCGTCTCCTTCCAAGACGTGAGCCGCGTAGGGGGTCCGGACCGGAACTCGGGGGCTGCGACCCATTCGGGGTCGCGTGGCTCGGTGATGTAAAACCACCCCGATTGCCACCCCTTCAGGGTCTCCACAAAGGAGCCCTCGAGCCATAGGACGTTGGCTATCTTGCCCGCCATGGCACCTCCGCACTCCGCCTGGTTGCCGCGCACCACCTTGGGCTTGACGTTGAAAGTCTTGAGCCATAGGCCGAAATGGGGGCGGATGCAGAGGAAAGCCTCACACACGACGATAAACGCCGAGATGTTGAGGACGAAGTTCGGGGCTAGATCGTGGAAATCTAGGCCATAGTAGAACATGAGCCCCCGGACGAATGGGTGGAGAGGAAAGCCCAGACCGCGGAGGAAGTGGGGGAGAAACACTACCCTCTCATGGGGCCTTGGGGTGGGGAGGAGCTGCCCTTCTTCGGGAAGCCGGTGCGCGATGTCGTTAGACAAGTATCCGGCTTTCCTCAGTTTTTTGACGTGTCCCTGCGTGACGGAGGAGACCATCCACTTGCCTCCCGCTCCGGACATGGCTGGAGAAGGTCGAGGTGGGAAGTGCGGACTTGGGCGCTGGAGCCCGAGTGCGCGGAAGATGGATAGGCAAAGGAGGAAGAAGGCGTAGGTAAAAAGGTGGATCCTTATCCCCTTATATGGGCGGACGCGGCTATGCTTCCCCACCAGCCTGATAAAACTCGCTTATCTCCCAAGCGCCGTAATCAATGGCACGGTTGGGTTACCCATGTCCGTATTGATGAGAATCCCGTAAATAAGGGGACACGATCTCTGCTTTGACAAGACGTGCCAAGGAAACCGCCTCGCAAAATGCGCTGAGGTGGGGGAGTAAAAACGATTCGAATAGAGACTTGGTCTTGGTGTGGTATCACGCTACGGAATACGTCGGCAGACTATATTTGGGTAAATATTATTCTCTCTATGGAAATATGTGGAAACTTATTTTGCAGAGCCAGACACTGTCCTTAGTGTTCAAAATCTTCTATGAAGTATTTGGAGGTGGAACCCGCCTTGCAATGCCAAAGACAATCTGCGCGCCGGACTCATCGTAATTGAAGCCTGGTTCAGGGGCTACTGAGGGAGTCCTGGATTAGGGGTGTCCGGATAGCCGGACTATACATTCAGCTGGACTCCTGGACTATGAAGATACAAGATTGAAGACTTCGTCCCGTGTCCGGAAGGGACTTTCCTTGGCCTGGAAGGCAAGCTTGGCAATACGGATATGTAGATCTCCTACCATTGTAACCGACTCTGTGTAACCCTAACCCTCTCAAGTGTCTATATAAACCGGAGGGTTCTAGTCCGTAGGACAACACATAACAATTATACCATAGGCTAGCTTCTAGGGTTTAGCCTCCTTGATCTCGTGGTAGATCTACTCTTGTACTACCCATATCATCAATATTAATCAAGCAGAACGTAGGGTTTTACCTCCATCGAGAGGGACCGAACCTGGGTAAAACTTCGTGTCCCTTGTCTCCTGTTACCATCCACCTAGACGCACAGTTCGGGACCCCCTACCCGAGATCCGCCGGTTTTGACACCGACAGAGGCCATGACCAATCTGGCCCCCAACCGAACACCATTTCGGAGACCAGTACGGCTCCGGAATCGAACAGGCATCCCCCTTTGAAGGAGGGGGAGTGTCAACTACACTGGCAACCTCCATTAATCCGGAGGCGCCGAACACTCTGATGAAAGCAGTTTGGCGTGCTTCCGTCGTGGAGGAGCACCGTACCCTGATGGGTTCGGTGGTTGAGAAGGTTCAGTCCGCCAAGAGCGGGCTGAATGGAGCCTTTACCAGCCTACTGACAGGCTTTGAGGTATGTGACGTAAGACGCCTTTTATATGAAAAAACTTGTGCCTGTATACAGATAGTAGCCCCTGAGACTATGTTCAGTTTTGAAAAAACCCGAACAGAGGATCAAATGAATATCGCAGAAGGTGACGTACACATCTTTTGAATGTACAAGCTTCCCTGTTGGCGGCGACCGCCCAGGCCGCTAAAGTTTCCGAGCTCAAATGGAAGCTGAAGCTGGCCGATGATGACCTCGACCGTATTAACAAGCGGTTCGATGAGGCGCAAGGTATGTACTTGTACGATTGAAATTGTATTCGAGTGTGGAGTTTTAAGCTAACACACTTTCTTGTGTAAATGATTTGCAGGTAGTGCGGCCGAGATTGAGACTCTCAAGGGTGCCCTGTCGCTAGCCCAAGAATAGGAGCGGGTGAGTAGAGCGGCTGCTGATAAAGCAACTACAGAGTTAAAGGCCGAGCAGGCCACCCGCTGCCAGTATGAGGAGAGGGTGACCGAAGTCGAGCAAGGGCTCAAGGACGCTACCCGTAGGTGTGAGGCCTTGGAGAAGGAGAATAAGGCTCAAGCAGTTGAACTTTCCAAGGCTCTCCAAGAGGCCAGGGAGGCGCGGACTGAGTCCCTGGCGGCTCGCGAGGAGATCAAGCAGGCTGAGCAGATAGCGGCTGGTAAGCCCTTTCTTTCGCAGAGTAAATTCGGCAGTCAGGAATATGTCCCGCTTACTCGATTGTGGAGTTCTCCAGATGTGTTTGCGGATCTTCCAGGGAGCACCGCTGATGCTGCGAAGTTTTTCCGGGCCCAAGAGGGGAACACAATGGAGAAACTCTTCTGGTCATAGTACCTAGCGTTGGAGCGTCCAACGCTGTTGAACGACCAGATGATGCAGCTGGTGGAGCTGCATAGGATGTCTGGACTGGCCATGAAGGACATCATAGTCCGGTTATGGCCAGCCGAACCCATTCCTGGCAGCTACTTCGGCTTGGTCAGGCAGCTCACCAACGCCCTATCACGAATTGAAGTTGTTAAGCGATCCTCGTGTATTGAGGGTGCCCGGATGGCCTTTGCCCGTGTCAAGATGCATTGGGCAAAGATGAAGGCCGCTGTCGTAGCAGTTGAAGGACCGTCCCAAGGCAAAGACTATCGCAAGCCGGAGCGCTATTTCGAAGATGTCCTAGAAGGAGCCCGTTTAATAGAGGGTCAATGCTCGAAGGATATGATATTTGAATGAATGTATCCGGGCTGCCTGGACTTTGTATTATGATACAAAGCCTTTGTATAATATGCTTGCTTGTTTATCACAAATTACTTTCCTCCTGTGCGGCCGTTTTTGTATCTGAAAGTTTGCCAGTTGTTTGCTTCAGCCCCCATGTAGATACTATGGGGGTGTTCGGAGTAGCACGTGACCACACTTATCCCAACGTCTTGGTCCGTAAAGGAGGTGATCGTGCAACGAACTAGGCAATCAGACTATGTGGCTTTACCACTCTCACTTAGCCATAGGAGTTTGACAATGGGATTATAGGCTTAGCCCCTGGTGTTTGTTCGATTATCCGAACTTGGGTGCTTTTAGATGCCTGACCGGGTGGAGGCCAGTCCTTCGTATAATATGGAAAAAATCACAAAAGATTTAATAACTCACTGAACCGCTGACCAGCTCTCGCTATATCATGACAATCAGTTTTCAGCTTTCTCTACTGAGGTATTTGACCGGACGAGCCAGAAATACAATCACAGTAGTTCTCCCTTTACTACCATAGCCGAACGAGTGGAACATAAGGTGGTAACCACAGGAGCCGGGCAACCCAACTATTGACCAAAGACATGATCCGGAGCCGATGCATATAATGCGGTATTCGGGATGCCGTAGTGTACTATGAAAGTGTTCAGACTTTCTGTTTCTGAATATTTGTGACCGAATAAAGTCCCCGACAATTAATGCTAATGTGTATATGTCAATCAGTCGTGAAGACGGAATACAGATTATGGAGTAGGCCAATACCGAATAAGGTAGGACAAAAAATATTTCCTCTATATTCTGATTGATACGCCAAACATGCTCTTTACAGAGAATGCCATAATTATCAAGGCTATTTTACATGCCAAGAATTTGAGAACAAGGGAAAGCTGTATACAGGTCCCAAAAAAGGAAAAGGTGACCTTGAAGATCCTTTGGACGCTCTCCTGCACGTCTGCGTCGCTTTTCGCCTTGGTTTAGGATCCTTTGAGAGGATCAACGATCGAGTACACATAAGGGGCCTGGAAAAGGGCCCTTGGTACCATCGAAAAGTGATGTGGGTTGTAAAGAACCTGAAAAATAAAAATAAGAAGAAAAAAAGGAAGAATATGAGGGTCCGGATAGGCTCGAGCCGTATTGTGGACTTTGTTTTTAGTGTGCCTCCGTCCTTGCCCATGGTATCTTTAGTGCGTAGTTATGTACACGCGGTACGTATGCCACAATCAGGTTGGGGTTTTGATGGAGGCCGAATTGCTGATCTAGCTCTGGACGAGCCGGCCTGTCATTCTGCAGGGTAGACTAGACTCATTTGACAGTGTCAGGG
The DNA here is from genome assembly GCA_032464435.1 of Aegilops umbellulata. Taxonomy (NCBI): domain Eukaryota; kingdom Viridiplantae; phylum Streptophyta; class Magnoliopsida; order Poales; family Poaceae; genus Aegilops; species Aegilops umbellulata. The sequence continues at coordinate 362,952,888 of CP136057.1, forward strand.
GGCTTGACTGCCGATGTAGTATTTGGCTTGATAAGGCCACCCTGTACTTCAGCTGCGAGGGCCGCAGTATGCTCCTCAGTACGGAGGGAGTGCTCCATGTTTCCATTGATTGTTATAACGCCGCGTGGTCTGGGCATTTTGAGCTTTAGATATGTGTAGTGCGGGACTACATTGAAATGGGCGAAAGCGGTTCGTCCGAGCAGTGCATGGTAACCACTGTGGAAGGGGACGATGTCGAAGATTAAATCTTCAATTCAGAAGTTATCTGGTGAGCCAAAGACTACCTCCAACGTTATTGACCCTGTGCAGCACGCCTCTACGCCGGGTGTTACCCCTTTAAAGGTGCTTTTAGTGAGCTTGATTCTTGACGGATCAATACCCATTTTACGGACAGTGTCCTGATAAAGCAGGTTAAGACTGCTGCCGCCGTCCATAAGGACTCGCGTGAGATGGAATCCGTCGATAATTGGTTGAGGACCAATGCTGCCGAACCTCCATGATGGATACTGGTCGGATGGTCTCTGCGATCAAAAGTGATCGGACAGGCTGACCATGGGTTGAATTTTGGGGCGACTGGCTCTATGGCATAGACGTCCCTTAATGCGCGCTTGCGCTCCTTCTTAGGGATATGAGTAACGTAGATCATATTTACTGTCTTTACCTCGGGGGAAATTTCTTTTGCCCCCTGTATTTGTTGGGCGAGGCTCATCGTTATCCTCGCTAGGCGACCCTTTCCCCTTATGTTCGGTGTTTAGCTTACCGGCTTGTTTAAAGACCCAACAATTTTTGTTGGTATGATTGGCAGGCTTGTCAGGGGTGCCATGGATCTGGCAAGGCCGATCTAGTATTCTGTCTAAACTGGATGGACCATCTTTGTTTCCTTTGAATGGCTTCTTTCGCTGACTGGGTTTAGAGCCATTGAATCCGGCGTTGACCGCCATGTCTTCGGTATCTTCATTGTTGCTTCGACGCTTGTGTTTGTTGCATCGTGGCCTACCGTTGCCATCTCTGGCTTCGGAGGTGCCAGGGTCGCTGGTGCTGTTGCTTCTACGAGCTAGCCAGCTATCTTCTCCCACACAAAAGCGGGCCATGAGTGCGGTAAGAGCTGCCATGGACTTTGGTTTTTCTTCGCCGAGGTGTTGGGCGAGCCACTTGTCTCGGACACTGTGTTTGAAGACCGCGAGGGCTTCGGCGTCCGGACAATCGGCAATTTGGTTCTTTTTAATTAAGAACCTAGTCCAGAGCTTCCGAGTTGACTCTCTGGGTTGCTGGACTATGTGAATAAGGTCATCGACGTCTGGAGGCCGGACATAGGTACCTTGGAAGTTGTCTCTAAAGGCATCTTCCAAATCTTCCCAGCTACCAATGGAGTTTTTTGGGAGGCTGTTTAACCAGTGCCGTGCTGGTCCCTTGAGTTTTAGGGGGAGGTACTTGATGGCATGGAGATCGTCACTGCAAGCCATGTGGATGTGGAGAAGAAAATCTTCGATCCATACTACATGATCTGTCGTTCCATCGTATGATTCAATGTTCACGGGTTTAAACCGTTCCGGGAACTGGTGCTCCATTACCTCATCAGTGAAGCATAAGGGTGAAGGAAATATGCCCTAGAGGCAATAATAAAGTTATTATTTATTTCCTTATTTCCTTATTTCATGATAAATGTTTATTATTCATGCTAGAATTGTATTAATCGGAAACTTAGTACATGTATGGATACATAGACAAACAGAGTGTCACTAGTATGCCTCTACTTGACTAGTTCGTTGAATCAAAGATGGTTAAGTTTTCTAGCCATAGACATGAGTTGTCATTTGATTAACGGGATCACATCATTAGATAACGATGTGATTGACTTGACCCATTCCATTAGCTTAGAATTTGATCGTTTAGTATATTGCTATTGCTTTCTTCATGACTTATACATGTTCCTATGACTATGAGATTATGCAACTCCCGAATACCGGAGGAACACTTTGTGTGCTACCAAACATCACAACGTAACTGGGTGATTATAAAGGTGCTCTACAGGTGTCTCCGATGGTACTTGTTGAGTTGGCATAGATCAAGATTAGGATTTGTCACTCCGATTGTCGGAGAGGTATCTCTGGGCCCTCTCGGTAATGCACATCACTATAAGCCTTGCAAGCAATGCAACTAATGAGTTAGTTGTGGGATGATGTATTATGGAACGAGGAAAGAGACTTGCCGGTAACGAGAATGAACTAGGTATTGAGATACCGACGATCGAATCTCGGGCAAGTAACATACCGAAGACAAAGGGAAAAACGTATGTTGTTATGCGGTTTGACCGATAAAGATCATCGTAGAATATGTAGGAGCCAATATGAGCATCCAGGTGTTGGGGAACGTAGTAATTTCAACAGTTTTCCTACGCACATGCAAGATCATGGTGATGCATAGCAATGAGAGGGGAGAGTGTCATCTATGTACCCTCGTAGACCGTAAGCGGAAGCGTTATGACAACGCGGTTGATGTAGTCGTTCATCTTCACGATCCACCGATGCTCAGTACCGACCGTACAACACCTCCGCGTTCAGCACACATTCAACTCGGTGACATCCCGCGAACTCACGATCCTGTAGATCTTCGGGGAAGAGCTTCGTCAGCACGACGGAGTGGTGACGGTGTTGATGAAGTTACCCCCACAGGGCTTCGCCTAAGCACCGGTACGATATGACCGAGGTGGATTATGGTGGAGGGGGGCACGACACACGGCTAAGAGATCAATGATCAATTGTTGTGTCTAGGGGTGCCCCCTGCCCCCGTATTCAAAGGAGCTAGGGGGAGGCGGCCGGCCAAGGAGGAGGGCGCGCCAAGGGGGGAGTCCTACTCCCACCGAGAGTAGGACTCCTTCTTTCCTAGTAGGAGTAGGAGAAGGGGGAAGGGAAGGAGAGAGGAGGAAGGAAAGGGGGGGGGGGGCGCCGCCCGCCTCCTTGTCCAATTCGTACTAGAGGGGGAGGGGGCACGCGGCCTGCCCTGGCCGCCCCTCCTCTTCTCCACTAAGGCCCAATAGGCCCATTACACTCCCCGGGGGGTTCCGGTAAACCCCCGGTACTCCGGTATATGTCCGAAACCTCCCGAAACACTTCCGGTGTCCGAACATAGTTGTCCAATATATCGATCTTTACGTCTCAACCATTTAGAGACTCCTCGTCATGTCCGTGATCATATTCGGGACTCCGTCGTCAAAACAGAAAAACTCATAATACCGATCGACACAGAAGTTTAAGCGTGCGGACCCTATGGGTTTGAGAACTATGTAGACATGATCGAGACATGTCTCCGGCAATAACCAATAGTGGAACCTGGATGCTCATATTGGTTCCTACATATTCTACGAAGATCTTTATCGGTCAAACCGCATAACAACATATGTTGTTCCCTTTGTCATCGGTATGTTACTTGCCCGAGATTCGATCGTCTGTATCTCAATACCTAGTGCAATCTCGTTACCGGCAAGTGTCTTTACTTGTTCCGTAATGCATCATCCCACAACTAACTCGTTAGTCACATTGCTTGCAAGGCTTATAGTGATGTGCATTACCGAGAGGGCCCAGAGATACCTCTCTAACAATCGGAGTGACAAATCCTAATCTCGATCTATGCCAACTCTACGAACACCATCGGAGACACCTGTAGAGCACCTTTATAATCACCCAGTTACGTTGTGATGTTTGGTAGCACACAAAGTGTTCCTCCGGTATTCGGGAGTTGCATAATCTCATAGTCGTAGGGACATGTATAAGTCATGGAGAAAGCAATAGCAGTAAACTAAATGATCAAGTGCTAAGCTAACGAAATGGGTCAAGTCAATCACATCATTCTCCTAATGATGTGAACCTGTTAATAAATGACAACTCATGTCCATGGCTAGGAAACTCAACCATCTTTGATCAACAAGCTAGTCAAGTAGAGGCATACTAGTGACACTATGTTTGTCTATGTATTCACACATGTATTATGTTTCCAGTTAATACAATTCTAGCATGAATAAATAAACATTTATAATGATATGAGGAAATAAATAATAACTTTATTATTGCCTCTAGGGCATGTTCCTTCAGTCTCCCACTTGCACTAGAGTCAATAATCTAGATTACACAGTAATGATTCTAACACCCATGGAGTCTTGGTGTTGATCATGTTTTGCTCGTGGAAGAGGCTTAGTCAATGGGTCTGCAACATTCGGATCCATATGTATCTTGCAAATCTCTATGTCTCCCACCTGGACTTGATCCCGGATGGAATTGAAGCGTCTCTTGATGTGCTTGGTCCTCTTGTGAAATCTGGATTCCTTTGCCAAGGCAATTGCACCAGTATTGTCACAAGAGATTTTCATTGGACCCGATGCACTAGGTATGACCCCTAGATCGGATATGAACTCCTTCATCCAGACTCCTTCATTTGCTGCTTCTGAAGCAGCTATGTACTCCGCTTCACACGTAGATCCCGCCACAACGCTTTGTTTAGAACTGCACCAACTGGCAGCTCCACCGTTCAATAAAAAACACGTATCCGGTTTGCGATTTAGAATCGTCCGGATCAGTGTCAAAGCTTGCATCGACGTAACCATTTACGACGAGCTCTTTGTCACCTCCATAAACGAGAAACATATCCTTAGTCCTTTTCAGGTATTTCAGGATGTTCTTAACCGCTGTCCAGTGATCCACTCCTGGATTACTTTGGTACCTCCCTGCTAAACTAATAGAAAGGCACACATCAGGTCTGGTACACAACATTGCATACATGATAGAACCTATGGCTGAAGCATAGGGAACACTTTTCATTTTCTCTCTATCTTCTGCAGTGGTCGGGCATTGATTCTGACTCAACTTCACACCTTGTAACACAGGCAAGAACCCTTTCTTTGCTTGATCCATTTTGAACTTTTTCAAAACTTTCTCAAGGTATGTGCTTCGTGAAAGTCCAATTAAGCGTCTTGATCTATCTCTATAGATCTTGATGCCTAATATATAAACAGCTTCAACGAGGTCTTTCATTAAAAAACTCTTATTCAAGTATCCTTTTGTGCTATCCAGAATTTCTATATCATTTCCAATCAAAAATATGTCATCCACATATAATATTAGAAACGCTACAGAGCTCCCACTCACTTTCTTGTAAATACAAGCTTCTCCAAAAGTCTGTATAAAACCATATGCTTTGATCACACTATCAAAACATTTATTCCAACTCCGAGAGGCTTGCACTAGTCCATTAATGGATCGCTAGAGCTTGCACACTTTGTTAGCACCCTTTGGATTGACAAAACCTTCTGGTTGCACCATATACAACCCTTCTTCCAGAAATCCATTCAGGAATGCAGTTTTGACATCCATTTGCCAAATTTCATAATCATAAAAGGCGGCAATTGCTAACATGAATCGGACAGACTTAAGCATCACTACGGATGAGAATGTCTCATCGTAGTCAACCCCTTGAACTTGTCGAAAACCTTTTGCAACAATTCGAGCTTTGTAGACAGTAACATTACCGTCAACGTCAGTCTCCTTCTTCAAGATCCATTTATTCTCTATGGCTTGCCGATCATCGGGCAAGTCAACCAAAGTCCACAATTTGTTCTCATACATGGATCCCATCTCAGATTTCATGGCCTCAAGCCATTTTGCGGAATCTGGGCTCACCATTGCTTCTTCATAGTTTGTAGGTTCATCATGATCTAGTAGCATGACTTCCAGAACAGGATTACCGTACCACTCTGGTGTGGATCTTACTCTGGTTGATCTACGAGGTTCGGTAATAACATGATCTGAAGTTCCATGATCATCATCATTAACTTCCTCACTAATTGGTGTAGGTGTCACAGAAACCGGTTTCTATGATGAACTACTTTCCAATAAGGGAGCAGGTACAGTTACCTCATCAAGTTCTACTTTCCTCCCACTCACTTCTTTCGAGAGAAACTCCTTCTCTAGAAAGGATCCATTCTTAGCAACGAATGTCTTGCCTTTGGATCTGTGATAGAAGGTGTACCCAACAGTCTCCTTTGGGTATCCTATGAAGACACATTTCTCCGATTTGGGTTCGAGCTTATCAGGTTGAAGCTTTTTCACATAAGCATCGCAGCCCCAAACTTTTAGAAACGACAACTTTGGTTTCTTGCCAAACCATAGTTCATAAGACGTCGTCTCAGCGGATTTCGATGGTGCCCTATTTAACGTGAATGCGGCCGTCTCTAAAGCATAACCCCAAAACAATAGCGGTAAATCAGTAAGAAACATCATAGATCGCACCATATCTAGTAAAGTACGATTACGACGTTCGGACACACCATTACACTGTGGTGTTCCGGGTGGCGTGAGTTGTGAAACTATTCCGCATTGTTTCAAATGAAGACCAAACCCGTAACTCAGATATTCTCCTCCACGATCAGATCGTAGAAACTTTATTTTCTTGTTACGATGATTTTCCACTTCACTCTGAAATTCTTTGAACTTTTCAAATGTTATGATGACTTATGTTTCATCATAGATCGCACCATATCTAGTAAAGTACGATTACGACATTCGGACACACCATTACGCTGTGGTGTTCCGGGTGGCGTGAGTTGTGAAACTATTCCGCATTGTTTCAAATGAAGACCAAACTCGTAACTCAAATATTCTCCTCCACGATCAGATCGTAGAAACTTTATTTTCTTGTTACGATGACTTATGTTTCATTAAGTAGATATACCCATATCTGCTCAAATCATTTGTGAAGGTGAGAAAATAACGATACCCGCCACGAGCGTCAATATTCATTGGACCACATACATCAATATGTATGATTTCCAACAAATCTGTAGCTTGCTCCATTGTTCCGGAGAACGGCGTTTTAGTCATCTTGCCCATGAGGCATGGTTCGCAAGTACCAAGTGATTCATAATCAAGTGATTACAAATGTCCATCAGTATGGAGTTTCTTCATGCGCTTTACACCAATATGACCCAAACGGCAGTTGTCGGCGTTCTGGGAACGGGGGTCCCCAGACTTGCCTGCCTGCGGCCTGCGGCGTGCCTCGAATGGAGGCCCAGCGTGGCCCATCTGCATCGACACAAGGCTCAAGACCCTCGCGAGGGGCCAAGCCTCGCGAGGCGGACGACACGGCGCTTCCTCAAGCACGGCCTCCTTAGGCTGGCTCGCGAGGAGGCAGAGAGATCAAGGCAGGGTACCTCGCGAGGTGCCCATGACGCAGGCCATGACGATCGAGGGTGCCAGGCGGGCGCCAACCCGCGCAGCGTCCCCCCTTTCCTCTTTGGTGCAAAGGGAGCAAGCGCAGGCAAGAGGATCAAGCAAAGGCACCCATTTTGGTGCAACGAGACCAAGACCAGTCCAACGGTGGGAAGGAGGTCACCATGGAGCCCAGGACGGCGTCACCACAGGGCCTTTGGCAAGCAAAGACCAACTTTAGTCAGGATAAGTGTACCAGATGTTCCCCTTCAAATTGGCCAATTGTTGGCGCCCTTCCCGCTCAATATTTGGGAAGAGGCCCAGGGCCTTTGCCTATAAATAAGACTAGCCACCCACAGGATAGAGGGGATCGAATCCAGCATCTAGAGAGAGAGAGAGAAGGGCGATAGAACTCCCCCTAGCAGTTCATCCCCTAGCCAAGAACAGGCCCTCGCGAGGCCGTTCCCCCTTGTATTGTTCTTCCTCATCAGCCCAAGAGGCAATCCACCCACCACACTGGAGTAGGGTATTACACCACAATGGTGGCCCGAACCAGTATAAACCCTGTGCCTCTTGTGTTGTTCTTGCAGTAGCTAGATCCTTACGAGACGGAGAGGTAGAGGGCACGATCTCCGCGCGCACCCCAGAGTTCGAACCTTAAGGGTCTGCCGGAACCCGTGATCCGACATTTGGCGCGCCAGGTAGGAGTGCGCCGGAATCTGCCCTTCCATCGCTCCGTCTCCCGTTGCGTCGTCGTCACCATCTCCGGCGACCAGGCGGGCAACCAAGGCCAGTGGGAGGCATGGCCCATCTGTGCGGAGCCTCCCGCTCCGGGCGACCCCGCGCCGCAGGCAGCTCGCGGTCCGCAGGGTGCTGCGGGCCGCGGGCGATGCGGGCAAGCTTCTGCGACCCTCACACCGCGACAGGCGCGGTCGGTAGCGAGGGCATCCAATCACGCCACAACTACGACACCGTACACCCACAGGGAACATGCGAACTCGAGGGCCGCGCTCACAGTAGCACGGGAGCTGCTGCAGTGCAGGCTATTGGAGGGCGGCCGCGATGTGCTGCTGGAGCGGGTCGCCGAGCTCCTTGGCTTCGCCGCTTCGGGGGCTCACCCCTTCTGCGTCCAGCTTCCGCCTCAAGTTCAGGGCGGCGCACAAGGGGGCCCCGCGCACCCGCGCGGGCCTCAAGACTACCCCAACACCGGCGAATCCGCCGGCACCAGACTGGCGGTGGCGCTACCCCCGCCCCCGGCGCGCGAAGGAGAGGGGCTCGGTGTGGCCCACAGCGCCAGCGGCCAACCGTGCTACCACCCCGCGGTGGGCATGACAAGCAACGTCGCATGGCGCATGGAGCACTACAGCACAACATTCGGGGTGGCGGCGCTAGAGGAATACGTGCCCCACATGATGGACCAAGGGCACGCTCATGGGAGCGAACAGGGCTCACTCTTCAGCCCCAGCTGGGAGGACGAGACGCCAGAGGCCGAGCCCTTCCAGGAACCCCAGGACGGCTCCGTGGGTCACACTGGAGGCAACGACTATCGGGTACCGTTAATTCCTCAAGAGCAGGCATACACTAATCATGGATCACAGGAGATGCAGGTCGCCGCAACAAGCAGCTGCCCCGCTCCTGCGGCCTCCTACCCCTCGGGAGGAGGACGCAGGGGGCTGCAGGAAAGGGGCAGAGATCCTACATCACCACCGCGGCGTTCGGAGCAAGGCGTTCTTAGAAGATAGGCCCTCCGCTGGGGAGGCGCCTGAGGGCCTGCCCCTGGCGGAGGACCCGTGGTCGTCGGGGGAACCGCTGGCGACCGCTCTACCCCACCGGCGGCGTCCTGGTTTCTGGTCGTCGTTGGTGGCACTAGAGTGTGGCGCAAGGCGGGGCCCTCGTCTGGCGATATGAAGCAAGGCCGGTTCCTGTGAAGAAGGCCCTGTGCCTGTGAAGCTCGCCGCCCCGTGACACTCTCACGTAATAATGAGTGGGGCTGTACACGCCCCGGAGTCTCAGGGGTGCCGGCCTCAGGCTCTGGGGCTCCCTCCCACGCCCAATGGACAGCACTTAGCTCCGCGCTGGTGAGAAGACGTCGAAGACTAGATTAGGTGCCGGACGCGGCCTTTTTGTTTGCTTTCATTGCCTTCTTCCTTTGGTTGTAACCTTTTCCCCCGCTGGATTTAAGTTGAATTCGAATTTGAGCTTTGCGTGCGTTCGAGGAAGGGGTGCTTGGTCTTGTTTGAATCGTTTCTCACGTTCTGGTCACCATCTCACCATAGCTGCCTCCCCTCGCGAGCCCCTCGCGAGCCGGGCCAGGCCTAGCTCGAGCACAGCCCAGACGGCCGCTGTCGCTCCCTCGCGAGGTGACCTTTGGTGCTTGCGGAGATCCGTTTCTCATGAAAGGCCCGGAGCCTGTGAAGACGTCCCGCTCGGGAGAAGGCCCGGAGCCTGTGAAGAAGGCGAATGCCTGTGAAGCCATCCCGCTCGGGAGAAGGCCCGGAGCCTGTGAAGAAGGCGAATGCCTGTGAAGCCGTCCCGCTCGGGAGAAGGCCCGGAGCCTGTGAAGAAGGCGAATGCCTGTGAAGCCGTCCCGCTCGGGAGAAGGCCCGGAGCCTGTGAAGAAGGCGAATGCCTGTGAAGCCGTCCCGCTCGGGAGAAGGCCCGGAGCCTGTGAAGCCGTCCCGCTCGGGAGAAGGCCCGGAGCCTGTGAAGAAGGTGAATGCCTGTGAAGCCGTCCCGCTCGGGAGAAGGCCCGGAGCCTGTGAAGAAGGCGAACGCCTGTGAAGATCGTCTCTTTTTGGAGAAGGCCCTGAGCCTGTGAAGAAGGCAAATGCCTGTGAAGACGTCTCGCTCAAGGAAAAGGCCCTAAGCCTGTGAAGAAGGCAAATGCCTGTGAAGACGTCTCGCTCGAGGAAAAGGCCCTGAGCCTGTGAAGAAGGCAAATGCCTGTGATGACGTCTCGCTCGAGGAAAAGGCCCGGAGCCTGTGAAGAGGGCGAACGCCTGTGAAGACGTCTCGCTCGATAAAGGGCCCGGAGCCTGCGAAGATGGCCCACGCCTGTGGGGTTTCCTGTCAGCAACGACCCCGCCTCCCGAGGTTTCAACTACCCAGCACCCGGGACGTGACACCCTCCAGAAGGCAGCTCCGGAGCCAGCAAGGAACAAGGGCGAACCAGCCTACCGTTGGACACGCGTACGATTTAATCACTGCAGATACATTAGATTCGAGTTCATACATGAGGGGCTTCCCCTCCCAAAATGCTCTCACAACCGTCGGGCCAAACGCCTGAGTTCTATCTATGCAGGGTAAAAAGACGAGGATAGTACATGGTCAATCTGACAGATCCCCCAATGCATCCTCGGAGGCGCCTCCCGAGCTGTCGCTGGCATCGCTGAACTCACCTTCGTTGTCTGCGCCCCCATCAGCGGCATTGGGGTCTTCCACCACGCCACCTTCGTCGGCGCCCACGATCACGTCGTCATCATACGAAGTGAAGGCCCGGACGAGAGCATCTACGTTGCTCTCCACCCATTCAGCCAGGTCACCTCGAACAGCTTGGGGAACTGGGGCGATGGCGGCGTCGAAGTCGAAGTGGGGATCCATGTTTCGAAGATGGCTGAAGACGCGGGAAAAGGCGCGCCCGAGCAGGGCGCGGCTCCTCTCCTCCACCAACCTATCGGCTTTGGCCGACCGTGCCTCCAGCTGTGTCACCACAGTGGTGAAGAACTGCAGGTTGCCGGCGTAGTTAATCGTGTGCGGCTCGCCCACGGCAGCATCACAGATGTTGCCCAGGGCAATGTTAGCCCTCTCCCTGAGCTTGGTGAGCATGGGGCCGTGCTCGTGCTCCAGGACTTGCCGCTGGCGTATCTCGTCGGCATTCTGACGCTCGACGGCCACGGCCTCTTCCACACATTGGCGCAGGCGGAGCACCTCGGCCTGGGAGGTGGCCAGCTCTTTCTGCGCTGCCCCAAGAGCGACCCGGGAGGCGTCCGCTCGTCGCGTCGCCTCATCCCGTTGGGCCCTCAAGGCGGCGGTTCTACCCTCAGCTTCGACTCGGATCATCCCCAGCTTCCCCTCGAACTCACGCTCGAGGCCTTGGCGCGCTGTCGCCACCCGACGACAAACCTCCTCCAGGACACGCGTTTCTCGCGCGGCGACATTGTCTTCCGCCTGCGTCACTAGGCGCTCCCTCGTCTCCAGCTGCTCGTGCTCGCGAGCGCGTTCGGCGGCCTCCAGCACCAACGCTTCCTCGCGCTTCCGAAGCTCAGCCGGGTCGCCAGAAGCCACCTCCATCGATGCAAGGGCTGCCTCGTGCAGCTCCGCTTGCTCCTCCAACGAGCGACACCAGGCCAAGAGCTCCCGAGCCTGTTCTTCTGCTGCTCCTTGCCGTCGGTCTGCTCCTCGGGCCTCCTCAACGGCCTGAGACCGAGCCGCCAGGGAAGCCTCCAGCGACGCCTTCGCTTCTTCGTCATCAAGGATGCGCTGACGACGCGCGAGGGCAGCGACAGCCTCCAGCTCGCGCCACTCTGCGGCCAGGCGCATGCCCTCGGCTTCCAGGCGCGCGTCTTCCTCAGCGAGCTCCTGCCCAAGCAGGTCTACGGCGCCACTCGCCCTCCGAAGGAATTAAGTGGCGACGAGCACGACGCTCCCGAGCACGCTCAAGCACGTCTGCCACGCCATCATCCGCCCCAAGCGGGCATCGAGGACCTCGGATCATCGCTCCGGCCCCGGGCAGGGGGCTAGGGGCTGGCGCCTTCACGACGGCCGGCCGCGCCGCATCAGAAGCCCGACCTAAGTCCAACCTGACCTTAGGAGAAGGGCCCCGGAGGTGCCTCAGCCGGTCGCAGCCCGCGACCAGACGGGAAGCCCACGGCAGGCTGCCTATGTCGAGGGAAGGCCCGCGGAAGGAGATCGCGGGAACGGAAGTGTCGCCGCGCGCTATGCAGCGGTCCGCGCCGTCGCCTACCCAAACCACAAGGGCAGTGCTGCTCGAGGCACCCAGGGGTGGCGGAGGAGACGGAGTCAAGGAAGGCGTCGACCCGGCGGCTTCATCGAGCTCAGTAGGCAGAGGCCTGCAGAGCAAGGATCAGCGGATGCAGCAAGCAGGATAAGGAACAGAAAAGGAGAAGGCTTACTCATCGACAGCAAAGTACTTCCGGCGCTTCAGCAAGCGGCAAGGGAAGTCGTCGCCCAAGGCCTCCCTTTTTCCCCGGAGGGCCTCAAAGTCCACACGGAAACGGCCCAGGAGAGATGCACAGGAATCAGCCTGCGAAGAGGACGGAGCGCCAAGGCCACTTGCATCGAGGGCGCATGCCTGATACGCACGGCAGTCGCCTCATCAGAGACCACGGCCGGGGGCTCGAGAGCCTCGGCCTCAAGCATTGGAGGCGGCAGCGCCTCACCCGTGGCCTCGGCAGCGCGGACCTCGCGAGCTGCTCCATCAAGAGCATCGCCAGGTCCGGTCACACCATCCGCGGCTCCCTCGACCCCCGCTGTCTCCTGCCTCCCTGCGCCACCACTCGAGGAGGATTCACCCAGGCCGACCGGAAGGGAAATCACCACCACAGGGTTCTCGCGAGGCCCCTGGAGGCCGACAGGGTGTAGCCCCCACTCGTCGAAAGGGGGCATCTGCCTCACGAAGTCATCCCTGTTGTGGCAGAGGTACAGCAAGGCTCCCCCCTGCCGGACACCCCCGCGGTTGGGATCGCCTGTCAGGACCAAGAGCACCTTCCTCAGCACCTCGGGCGTCAGGTCGTCTCCCTGAAGCCTCATGCGGTCACCATGCCCGCTGAAGGCCCACATTCGACGAGAATGGCATTGGAGAGGGGCAATGCGGCGCAATAGGAACTCCTTCACCACTTTGGGCGCCGTTACGCCAAGATTCTTCAGGGACGTGAAGCGGTGCCAGACGAAGGCGAGCCGGGGACTTACAAGCGTCTCCTGGCCCCAGCCCGAATTAGGCACAGCAGGCGATGTCGGCTTCACGAGCCGGGGGCTGGGTACCCCGACATCAACGTACAACCACCGCTCGCTGAACCCGGCTGAAGGCAGAGGGAGGTTGAAGTCGATACCAGAGGCTGCGGTCTCGGGCGAAGCTACGAAGCTCACGCATGCCGAGCATTGCGTGGGGTCGGAAAGATGCAAGGAGAAGAAGTGGCGCAGTAGGGCAACAGAAGGAGGGATGCCCACCATCGCCTCACAAACAAAAGCGAAGACTGAAAGAAGAGCAATGGACTCAGGACCCATATGCATCATGTGGATCTGATAATTGATCAAGAACGACGTTGAAGAAATCAGAGAAGGGAGGCACCAAACCCGCCCACAAGGCGTCGGCAAAGTAATGGACCTCGGTGATTATCCTATCAGTGGGGAGGTGACACGTAGGCCACGCCGTCGTCCTCCCACACTCGTTGAAGGCGGTGGCCAGAGCCGGATTGAGCTTGCCCAGGCACTCCAGGTTGACTATGATTGAGCGGCCGACAGCAGGCGCCACCGGCGGCAGCGGGCGAGATGGAGCCACAGGCTTATTCCCCTTCCCTTTCTTTGGAGCCATGGCGGCGGGCGGAAGAGAGGAGATGCTTGATGGGATTGGAAGCAAGGGTCAGAGATCGGAGGGAGGAAGAGCAGGAGACGGTCAGGCAACAGGGAAAAGGGCGGCTGTGTACAACTGTGGGGCAACCTAGCGCGGTGCAGAATAAGGGAGCGTGGGTAAATAGTGCCGCCCACGTCCAATCAACCACCACTCGGCGCCCGAGGCCGCAGGCTGTTAGGGCCCGCGGCGCTTCGCCCTTGCCCTTTCACCTCTCGGCACGGCCAAGTCCATGCGCGCCTCGGGCCCGGGGGCTACTGTCAGCGTTCTGGGAACGGGGGTCCCCAGACTTGCCTACCTGCGGCCCGCGGCGTGGCTCGAATGGAGGCCCAGCATGGCCCATCTGCATCGACACAAGGCTCAAGACCCTCGCGAGGGGCCAAGCCTCGCGAGGCGGACGACATAGCGCTTCCTCAAGCACGGCCTCCTTAGGCTAGCTCGCAAGGAGGCGGAGAGATCAAGGCAGGGTACCTCGCGAGGTGCCCATGACGCAGGCCATGATGATCGAGGGTGCCAGGCGGGCGCCAGCCCGCGCAGCGTCCCCCCTTTCCTCTTTGGTGCAAAGGGAGCAAGCGCAGGCAAGAGGATCAAGCAAAGGCACCCATTTCGGTGCAACGAGACCAAGACCAGTCCAACGGTGGGAAGGAGGTCACCATGGAGCCCAGGACGGCGTCACCACAGGGCCTTTGGCAGGCGAAGACCAACTTTAGTCAGGATAAGTGTACCAGATGTTCCCCTTCAAATTGGCCAATTGTTGGCGCCCTTCCCGCTCAATATTTGGGAAGAGGCCCAGGGCCTTTGCCTATAAATAAGACTAGCCACCCACATGATAGAGGGGATCGAATCCAGCATCTAGAGAGAGAGAAGGGCGATAGAACTCCCCCTAGCAGTTCATCCCCTAGCCAAGAACAGGCCCTCGCGAGGCCGTCCCCCCTTGTATTGTTCTTCCTCATCAGCCCAAGAGGCAATCCACCCACCACACTGGAGTAGGGTATTGCACCACAATGGTGGCCCGAACCAGTATAAACCCTGTGCCTCTTGTGTTGTTCTTGCAGTAGCTAGATCCTTACGAGACAGAGAGGTAGAGGGCACGATCTCCGCGCGCACCCCAGTGTTCGAACCTTAATGGTCTGCCGGAACCCGTGATCCGACAGCAGTGCCACAAATAAGTTGCACTATCATTATCAACTCTGCATCTTTTGGCTTCAACATTATGAATATGTGTATCACTACTACCGAGATTCAACAAAAATAGACCACTCTTCAAGGGTGCATGACCATAAAAGATATTACTCATATAAATAGAACAACCATTATTCTCAGATTTAAATGAATAACCGTCTCGCATCAAACAAGATCCAGATATAATGTTCATGCTCAACGCTGGCACCAAATAACAATTATTCAGGTCTAAAACTAATCCCGAAGTTAGATGTAGAGGTAGCGTGCCGACGACGATCACATCATCTTTGGAACCATTTCCCACGCGCATCGTCACCTCGTCCTTAGCCAATCTTCGCTCAATTCGTAGTCCCTATTTCGAGTTGCAAATATTAGCAACAGAACCAGTATCAAACACCCAGGTGCTACTACGAGCTTTAGTAAGGTACACATCAATGGCATGTATATCACATATACCTTTGTTCACCTTGCCATCCTTCTTATCCGTCAAATACCAGTTCCGCTTCCAGTGACCAGTCAGTTTGTAGTAGAAGCACTCAGTCTCAGGCTTAGGTCCAGACTTAGGTTTCTTCTCCTGAGCAGCAACTTGTTTGCTGTTCTTCTTGAAGTTCCCCTTCTTCTTCCCATTATCCTTTTTCTTGAAACTGGTGGTCTTGTTGACCATCGACACTTGATGCTCCTTCTTGATTTCTACCTCCGCATCCTTTAGCATTGCGAGGAGCTTGGGAATTGTTTTATCCATCCCTTGCATATTATAGTTCATCACGAAGCTCTTGTAGCTTGGTGGCAATGATTCAAGAATTCTGTCAATGACACTATCATCCGGAAGATTAACCTCCAGTTGATGGTCAACAAGAGCCCGTACCGTCCACCGCCGCTCCGCCTCGCTTCGACACGCACCCAGGCCAGTGATGCGTGCAACGCCATGTAGGCAGGCAGGATGCTGAGGTGGCGCGGGGCAGGGTCTTCACGAAGATCTGCATGCCACCACGCAGGTGCTTGCCGAGTTGGCCTGGAGGCCGCCCGTCGCCATGCAGGTGCCAGCCCCGCTAGTTGAGCTAGCAGCTGCTTGGGGACGGTAGTGGAGTCTTGGCTGGTGCGGGCCTGGCTGTGGCCCCGCTGATGCCCTCAACAAGGGTCTTGACGGGGGCCCGACAAGGGTCTTGCCACAACGTCGCAGTCGTCCCCGGCAAGGCGCTTGCCGGGGGTCTTGTGGATCTCCTCGGCTAGGATCTCGCCGAGGGTCGCGTCTTCTTGTCCTCATCTGATATTGCGTGTTTATGATCTTGACAAAGATCTCCATGCCACCACGGAGGCGCCTCCCGAGCCCTGGTTCCAATGTAGTTGTTGGCGGCGTTCGGAACCCTTGGGCTCAAGGGTGGCTCGCTCCGCTGGCATCGGGCAGGGTGCCCCGGCAAGGCTCTTGCCGGGGCTGCAGAGGCTGCCTCGGCAAGGATCTTGCCGAGGGAGTCTACCTCGCCCCCTTGCCCTCTTGTGTTCCTGGTCTTGGTTGTCCTGTGCTTCGGCTTCTCTCCGGCTTCTCTCCTCTGCCCTGCTAAGTGTGGCCGCGACGCGTGGCTCTGACTTCCCGTGGACAAGTAAAGGGGTCAAAAGGAGAGCCCCTACTTTTGTACACCGACAGGAGCCCCCGGGCCTGGGCCACACATGGGCGCGATGCATTATTCGGCCAGGCCCAGAACGGTGCGCGGGCAGGTGGGGCAGATTTTACCGCAGTAACTGTTTCGTCCGCTGTGCTTCCCCACGACCCACGTTGAACGCGCGACGTAGAGGGTCGTGCGTGATGTGGGGTTCATGCGTGGGGAGGTTCCCGCACGCATGCGTCACATCGTAGTAAAGAGGCGGCTCGCGCCTTCCCCATAAAAAGAGGAAGGCGTGGAGGCGCGGCTCATTTACTGATTGGACTCGGGTCGCGGTCTTCAAGGCCCCCATGCCCCATGATAAGGGGTGGGGAACGGTCGCCTCACCCGTCCCTTCAACTCTGCATGTTTGCCACGTGCCCTACATGCAGGTGGCAGGCGGTGGAGGCAGGAAACCGGTCCATCGCCGATTGGGGCAGCGGGTCGGTCCTGATTCCCTGCGCCCCCGATGACCGGATTGGTTGAGCGGGGCGGCCGAGCTTCGACCCCGCCCCTTTATAAGAAGGGGGGAGGGGGAAGGCACTCCCACATTCCCCCAGCATCCATCTTCTTCCACTTCCGCTCCTTCCTTCCACCCATCATGGCGAGAGGGGGCGCATGCCCTTCAACGGTGGGGACAAGGGTCGCTGCTCGACAGCGCGTTCCTCCTTCCCACGAGCTCGCGGTGGTGGAGCCGGCCATGAGAGAAGGGGGAGGGGGCGAGGCCGAGGACGCCGCGACGGTCAGGGGAGAGGGGGACGAGGTGGGCCACGTGATGGAGGGCCACATCGGGGACCAGCCTTGGGAGTTCTTCATCAGGCTGCGCCAGCCACCGCGTCGCCTTCTCCGTCTCCCTACCCCATTTGCTCGAGAAATGGAGCTCGACCCACCCCAGACCCTCAGATTGCACATGAGGGGCTGCGGGAACGACGGCACGCAGGTGACGTCGACTTCCCCGCTCCTCATGTTATGTACCTCTGTCACGGGTGGAAGACATTTGCTCGTATTCATAGCCCGACGGAGGGGCTCGTCCTCTACTTCAAGTTAATGGAGGGCGGCCTGCTCTCCATCATGGTCTTCGGAGATCTTGGAACTTTCCTAAAGTGCTGCGTGGAGAGCTCCTTCAACGATGAAGATTCCTCCTCGAGCGGGAGTGACGAGGAGGACAGCGACAGTGACGACGAAGGAGTCGAGCGGCAGGGTGTCGACCCCGACTTTGACTAACCGCGCTGCCCCTCCCTCGGCTACGCGCCCTATCGAGGGCCTTCCTCGCCAAGCTCTCCATTGGGGCGCTCCCTGTTGTCTCCTTGGGCGGTTGGCATAGGAGGGCCGGAGAAGGCGAAAAAGGCGGGTGGCGGCCGTCAAGTCGGAGTACGCGGGCACCGACGCCTTCATCGCGTATTGCCAGCCCGCTGCCTCGTCTTCCAGCTCCTTTCCCGGCACCAAGATGTTCTCTTGGTGCCTTCTGCTCCTCGCACCTCGCCTAGGCGCTCCTTTTGCCCTCTTGCTGTCTTGTTCCACCTTTTGAGGAGAGGGACAAGAAAGGGATTATGGGCACCTTATATCTTTTTGGTTTGTAAGCCTGCGAGCACTTGTTAATTTTAAGACTTGTAATCCCCTTGCTCATGTTTTTAATTCTGTATGAGCTGTACCTGTATGGGATGTTTTTAATGAAAAAGGGTGCTTGCCGGGTGAGTGAGTCCTGGATTAGGGGGTGTTCGAATAGCCGGACTATGACCCTTGGCCGGACTCCTGGACTATGAAGATACAAGATTGAAGACTTTGTCCCGTGTCCGGATGGGACTTTCCTTGGCGTGGAAGGCAAGCTTGGCGATACGGATATGTAGATCTCCTTCTGTTGTAACCGACTCTGTGTAACCCTAACCCTCTCCGGTGTCTATATAAACCGGAGGGTTTTAGTCCGTAGGACGAACAACAATCATACCATAGGCTAGCTTCTAGGGTTTAGCCTCTCTGATCTCGTGGTAGATCTATTCTTTTACTACCCACATCATCAATATTAATCCAGCAGGAGTAGGGTTTTACCTCCATTGAGAGGGCCCGAGGGTAAAAACATCGTGTCCCTTGTCTCCTGTTACCATCAGCCTAGACGCACAGTTTGGGACCCCCTACCCGAGATCTGCCAGTTTTGACACTGACATTGGTGCTTTCATTGAGAGTTCCTCTGTGCCATCGCCATCAGGAAGGATGCCACATCCCGTTTTTAAAAACGACACTGTTGCTAAAGGAGCTTTGGCTATCGGCCAAACTCTTCGTCTGGGTGGTTTCCTTGTGACCGCCTGTTCGGCCGCCGCGCCGACGATGACTTCTCGGGTCATCAAAAGCAATCTTCACGTCAACTCGGAACTCGCCGAGAAGTTAGATTCGATGGAGCTCTCTTCCCTAAACGAGCTCTTGGATCGCATTGCCGCCCTGGGAGTCACTACAGACTATGATTAGATTGGGCTTAAACCCGATCTGAGAGAGATTAACTCTCCCCAGGCCACCCATCACGTTGCAGTGGTGGAGGAACAATGCGACGACCCTTCATCTATCTTAAGGACTAATTATGTCCGGATTCCCGATCCCTCCAAGCCGGATACCCGCGGAGGGGAGGACGTCACTCAGGCCCTGAACCTTAAGTCAGGCAGTGGGCTAGATTCATTGGACAACATCCAAGAACCCAAGCTTCCGAGTTCGGAAACTCCTTGGCCCCTGAATCTCAGATTGGGTGAGGTTCTGGATTTAATTCCACCCACCCACCCAAACATAAGAGATCTATCCCAAATTCGGCAAGAGCCCGAAGAAACAGTACACCATTACTGGGCCAAATTCCTCCTAGTCATGAACAGGATAAAGGACTGCCGCGAGGAGTATGCAATTTCATTCTTCTGCAACAGTTGCACGGACAAGGGAATCCTCAACGCCATAAGTCGCCATGAAATTACACGCTTCGCTGACTTGGCGTCCATAGTACGAAAATACTGTGCGATGGAAAGCGCCTGGAAAACCGAAATAAGATTTTGGGACAATCCGGCTATGAATACAAACCCAGTCCGAAATAAAAGGGTGCATCATCAGGCACCCGGGTTAAATACCAAAAAGCAAAAACCCTCTATGTCGGATTTCGGGTTCCAGCAGACCCTTCAGGTTCGAACTCTGGGGTGCGCGCGGAGATTATGCCCTCTACCTCTCTGTCTCGCAAAGATCTAACTACTGGACGAACAACATAAAAGACACAGGGTTTATACTGGTTAGGGCCACCGATGTGGTGTAATACCCTACTCCAGTGTGGTGGGTGGATTGCCTCTTGGGCCGATGATGATGAACAGTACAAGGAAGAACGGCCTCGCGAGGGCCTGTTCTAGCTGGGACGATGAACTGCTAGGGGAGTTCAGCCGCTCTTCTCTCTCTCTGTGTGTTCGTCCCCCCGCCTACCTTGGGGGTGGCTAGTCCTATTTATAGGCAAAGGCCCTGGGCCTCTTCCCAAATATTGAGCGGGAAGGGCGCCAACAATTGGCCAATTTGAAGGGGAACATCCAGTACACTTATCCTGACTAAAGTTGGTCCTCGCCTGCCAAAGGCCCTGTGGTGACGCCGCTATGGGCTCCATGATGACATCCTTCCCACCGTTGGACTGGTCTTGGTCTCGTTGCACCGAAATGGATGCCTTTGCTTGATCCTCTCGCCTGCGCTTGCCCCCTTTGCACCAAAGAGGAAAGGGAGGACACTGCGCGGGCTGGCGCCCGCCTGGCGCCCTTGGTCGTCATGGCTTGCGTCATGGGCACCTCATGAGGTACCCCGCCTTGATCTCTCCGCCTCCTCGTGAGCCAGCCTGATGAGGCCGCGCCTGAGGAAGCGCCTTGTCGTCCGCCCCGCGAGGCTTGACCCCCCGCGAGGGTCTTGGGTCTTGTGTCGATGAAGATGGGCCGTGCTGGGCCCCTTTTGAGCCACGCCGCAGGCAGGCAAGTCTGGGGACCCCCGTTCCCAGAACGCCGACAGTAGCCCCCGGGCCCAAGGCGCGCATGGACTTGGCCGTGCTGAGAGGCGAAAGGACAAGGGCGAAGCGCCGCGGGCCCTAACAACCTGCGACCTTGGGCGCCGCGTGGCGGTTGATTGGACGTGAGCGCCTCCGCTTCCCCACGACGCCTCGAGGATTGCGCGGATTGGACAAGTCCCGGCATGCAAATCGTGTCATGATTACCTGTGATCGTGGAGGCCGACGGTTGGCCTTCACCAGCTATAAGTACGGCACCGCGCGTGCCCTTCCAGTCCATCTCTCCTTGCTTTCTCCTTCACCTTGAGTCTTGCTCCGCCTTGCCGTGATGGCTCCGATCCGCCGGTTCTCTGCAGCGGAGAAGGGAAAGGCTCCTCGAGAGGGACCAGACCCGCTCCCGCCAAAGAAGCGGCCTGCCTTTCGCGGCCGAGACGAGGAAGACCGCCTGGTGGTGTCGAGGCCTTGGTACGAGCGGCCTCCGCTGGGGTTCCCGCTTCCCTTGTATGCCCACGTAGAGGGCCTCGAAGGGGGCGATGCCGATCCCCGCGGCCGGTGCCGTCGCCGGTGCCGACGGGTCACAAAGGTGTGGGTCGTTCCTCCTGGAGTCCACGCCGAGGGCTCCTCCCGCGAGCTCGTGCTCCACACCGCCATGCCTCCGCGAACTTGGGTTCGCTTCCCCCCTTCTTCGCCTCCATCTTCCCGCAGGGAAGACTCCTGGAGTTATGGCTGCAGCACACCGACTGCAGCACCCCCGCGACCGAGGCAGAGGTCGCGGTCCTTGCCTCGGGCGAGGTCTTCATGACTCGCGGCTGGGGCGAGATTGCTTGGGGTTGTAGAGCAAGAGGCGCCCTCACGATCCACCTGGAGTACGATGGCGCTTCGGTGATGTTCTTCAAGGTCTTCGACGCGAATGGACGCCGACTGGAGTGCTGCCCCAGGAGAGGTGGCCAGGACCCTGCCATGGTGAGGGCTAGGCCCGCCGACCGCTCCCTGGACGGCTCCACAAGCGACGGGAGCGCCGGAGGATCCAGCGATCCCAGCGTGGTCTTCGCGACTCCGGAGACGAGCGACGACAGCTACGAGCCCGCGAGCCAGCGCCGCTCCCGGAGCAGAGCAGGCTCACTCGACCGTCACTGACTCTGATCTGGATGGGGTTGGCGCCGGTGCTTGACGGCCCACTGTTGATGATGGCGTATTTTGCAGGGGCGCGTGTAGTTAGCATCCCTTAGGATCTGTTTCCTGCAAGGAATCATACTGCGCCCAATGGGGGCTTGTAAGGTGTCTGTGATCCTTTTTGTTAATATGTGACTTTTGCTATGGAACTGTGCGAGTCGTCAATTCCATCGTAGCTTAGTTCTCCCTTTCGAACCTCGCGAGGGCTTGGTGCTCTGCATCGACAGGTCCCAGTCACAAGGCGGCGTCAGCCGTCGCTGGTATGCCAGGTCGTGATGCCGTGGTCAAGGCCAGGAGGTGAGCGACCCGGGGTCCGGTAAGAGCCCCTGAGTCGCGATGCTCAGGAGGTCCCCTTTGGCGCCCAAGCAGCCGTCGCTCAGTGAGAAAGGGGAGCGACGTCGCTAGTACAGAATTGCATTAGGTGCGAGGGTAGTGCCACGGTAGCCGGTGCCTTCGGGCGGTGACTTATCTTGCTAATCGGGGGTTGCTCCTGGTGTAGCGTCAGGTCTGCGCGGCAGTGGGAACGGAGTTGCTTGGCGAGGTCCTCACGCGCGTCCCTTCTCCCTCGCCTTTGCTCCCTTTTCTGCTCTACGTCCTCGGGTCCCGGCCCTCGAGCTGGTTTCAGCCGTCGCTGGTATGCCAGGTCGCGATGCCGTGGACAAGGCCAGAGGGTGAGGGCTGGAGAGCCAGTAAGAGCCCTGAGTCGCGATGCTCAGGCACCCCCCCTTTAATGTGCAAGCGGTTCGCGCGGACGAGGGTGAAGGGAACTCCGTGAGGGCCTCGGCAAGCAATTCCCTCAGGGGGTCCTGCAAGCTCATCACAGAAGGAAAAGGGGTTGCCACGACAGCTATCAGTTAGTCGTTAGTTGCTCTGGTTGGCGCAGGTGAGGTGTACTTGGGCGCCCGTGAGCCAGCGCGGGACTCACGGGGCCCTACCTCTAGGCGGGTTGCGCCTGGCACTGGGCCGTATCTTGTGATGTGTTCCTGCAAATTTGGTTAGATGCTGGCACTCTACGTCCTCGGGTCCCGGCCCTCGAGCTTGTCTCAGCCGTCACTGGTATGCCAGGTCGCGATGCCGTGGACAAGGCCAGAGGGTGAGGGCTGGAGAGCCAGTAAGAGCCCTGAGTCGCGATGCTCAGGTACCCCCCCTTTAACATGCAAGTGGTCGACATGGAGAAGGAGAGGTGCCGTGGACAGGCATCAAGTAATCAAGCATGATAGGTGAATGCATAGTTGGAAATAAACGCAAGGAAGATACACGGCACTGGGCCTGGCCCGAGCGGCCTGGGGATGATGCAGCCCGAGGGGCGCCCCCAACAAAGCAAGCTAATGATCGAAAATAAAAAAGGGATACATGCCGCAGGGACGGACCCACGCGGCCTGGGAATGATGCAGCCCTGGGAGGGCGTTCCCAGCCGGAAATGAAGCTTGAAAGATGTCACCTGGAGTTGTCGAGGACGAAGTGGTGTTGCTGCAACAGACTCGGTGGGCTGCGGAAGCCGATCCTCATGAGCCCCCAGGCCCAGGGGCCTAAGGAGGCTTCGGAGGCGCTGGTGGCTCCTCGCGAATCATCTCCATCTCCGCCAGGACTGCGGAACGCCTGTCTTCCTGAGTCTCCATGATGCCCCTCATGAGGCGCTGGTACGCAGCAACCACGCTCGGCAAGCCGTAAGGCATGCGAACAAAGCTGTGGGGTGGTCCTCCACAACGCCCTACTTGCGAGGGCCAGAGGCGCTCCATCGTGGCGACCTGATTGAGCCCTGGTACGTCGATGCAGACGCGCAGCCCACCATCCTCGCCTGGATGGGGAGCCACAACCGATAGATGGCGGCAACCTCTAATGATTCTTGACTCCTGTAATTCTTGAACGGCCTTGTTGATGAACTCCTGCTGGTCCGACCTTCCTTGCCTCGCTCCTTCTTGAGGGAAACGTGCTTCGAAGCACGCCTCCACGTGGTGCCCAAGCGCCTCCCTCGTGACCCTGGCCAGGTCGGTGGCCCTCCAGGTGAGAGCCCCCGAGCCCCACCTGAGGAGGGCGCCGGGCGCGCTTTCCTATGCGATGGAAGGAGGGTCCCCTTGGGCAGACGCGGGCCCTGAGGGGCCTGCCTGCTGAGGGGCCGGTCCGGATGACGCCTTCTTCTTCTTGGGGGTGGTTTCGGGAAGCCTCCTGCTTCCGCGATCTGGGTCTTCTAGTGACGCGGCCTGAAAGGCTCGCTCCAGGGAACACACTGCATCCTTCTCTTCACATGGCACCGTGATGACTCCGCCACTTCCTGGCATCTTGAGGACGTTGTAGCCATGATGAGTTACGGCCATGAACTTGGCCAGTGCTGGGTACCCGAGGATGGCGTTGTACGGCAGGCAGATGCGAGCGACGTCGAAGTCGATGAGCTCGGTGCGGTAGTTGTTGCGGCCCCCGAAGGTGACAGGGAGGCGGACTTGCCCGATCGGGACCGTGGAACCGTCGGTGACTCCGGAGAAAGGCTTGGTTGGCTGAAGCTGGTCATAGGGCACTTGGAGATTGTTGAATGTTTCCACGGATAGGACGTTGAGCCCTGCTCCACCATCGATGAGGGTCCTGGTGACCAGTACGTTGCTGATGACTGGGTAGCAAAGCATCGGGAGGACCCCGGCCGTGGCCGCGCACTTGAGCTGATCCGCTGAGCTGAACGTGATGGTGCACGCCGACCACCTGAGAGGGCGCGTTGCTTCGAGCCTGGGGAGGACTGCATTCACTTCGCGGGCAAACTGCTTGAAGATGCGTTGGGAGGCTGGTGCTTGAGCTCCGCCTAGGATGCAGGTGATTGCGCGCGGCTCCTGGAAGCCCCCAGCCCCCTCGTCTTGATGGCGATCCTCGTTCCTCCTTGGCTGAGGCGGCAGTGGAGGGAGGCCTGCGTTGCCCTGCAGGCGATCCTGACAAGGCTGATCCCGCGAATCCCCCTCGCGAGGCAAGTCTCACCAGCGGTCCTCGCAAGGTTGATCATGCCACCCTTGGCGTGGGCCGCGGTCTTCCCAGCGTCCTGGGTTTTTTCCTCCTCCTCGGCCGTAGCCCCGGTCAGCGCGGTCGGGACGACGGCCGATCCTTCCTTCTCGCACGGCGCGGAGCTCTTGGCATTCATTGGTGTTGTGGGGGTGGAGGTCGTGGTACACACAGTACCGGCTGCCCCTGGAGGACTCGGGCAGATCCTTGCCCCGCTTGGTATCACGCTCTGCCGCGACCACGGCAGCCCCCTTGCGCTTCACGTCCTTGGCCTTGGGTTTCTTCTCTTCTGGGTCTGCGGCAGGTAGCTCGAGGAGAGAGAGACGCCCCTCCTCAGCCCTGGCGCACTTGGTCGCCAAGTTGAACAGCTCCAGGGAGGTGCACAGGTCTTCATGCATCGCTAGTTCCTCCTTCATCTTGACGTCGCGCACACCATCGGAGAAGGCCGATATGATGGCTTCCTCGGACACCTTGGGGATCTTGAGGTGCACACTGTTGAAGCGCTGGATGTACTTTTGCAGGGTCTCTCCGGGTTGTTGTTTGATGCGGTGCATGTCGCTCACGGCGGGCGGCCGGTCGCGAGTACCTTGGAAGTTGGCGATGAAGCGGGTGCGCATCTGGTCCCAGGAAGAGATCGTGCCTGGGGCCAGGTTCAGGAGCCAGGTGCGAGCTCCTTCCTTGAGCTCCATGGGGAACCAGTTCGCCATGACCTTTTCATCCCCGTTAGCAGCTTCGATGCCCAGCTCATAAAGCTGGAGGAACTCTGCAGGGTCGGTCGTGCCGTCGTAGCGAGGAGGCAGGTCTGGCTTGAACTTGCCGGGCCACGCGACGCTGCACAGCTTGGTGGTGTAGGCGCGGCAGCCTGCAGTGGCCACGGGAGGCTTCGGTCGAGGGAGAGCTTGGCCTTGAGGGTCCCCATGCGCTGCAGCTGGGGGCAGCGCGGGGTCTTGACGTGTCGGAGCTGGAGCAGGGAGCGCCCGGGCAGCCTCTTGCGGTCGAGGGACTTCTTGGCAGCTCCGTTCTTGCTGGGCTGGCGCCTGACGGAGCGGGTTCCGCCCAGGGGCCACGCGCCTTGGAGCCATGGCGTCTTCTTGGAGAGGAGGCGGCTGGCACGCCCCTGGAGCTTCATGGCCCGCGCGGGGCGGGGTGCGGCGCAGTGGAGCGGACGGCGCAGGAGAGCCCCCTGCGGCGCGGATGAGCTCAGCGACGCGGTCGAGCCATTCTTCATAGACGTCGTCGACGGGACGGTAGCACAGGAGCTCGTTTGCCGCGATGAGCGCAGCTCAAGCCTCCAAGGGTGTGCGGACCGCGCGGGACGAAGAGCCAGCTGGCGTGAGCGATGGAGTAGCGGTGCGGCCGTCTTGCCGCATGGACGGGTGCTGAGACGACGCTTGCTGCTCATTCCCCGCCGGGCCAGTGGCGGTGTTGATGGCGGGCGACGGGGAACGACGAGGACGCCCACCGACAGGAGCTGTCTGGGCGATGCGGGAAGCAATGGCGGCCCGGTGCTCGGCGCGGGCCCGACGAGCGTCAGACATGGACGCGACGGTCGGAGGAGAGCGGAGCAGTGGAAGACAAATTCCAGCGCACCCCTACCTGGCGCGCCAAATGTCGGATTTCGGGTTCCGGCAGACCCTTAAGGTTCGAACTCTGGGGTGCGCGCGGATATTATGCCCTCTACCTCTCCGTCTCGCAAAGATCTAACTACTGGACGAACAACATAAAAGACACAGGGTTTATACTGGTTCGGGCCACCGATGTGGTGTAATACCCTACTCCAGTGTGGTGGGTGGATTGCCTCTTGGGCTGATGATGATGACCAGTACAAGGAAGAACGGCCTCGCGAGGGCCTGTTCTAGCTGGGACGATGAACTGCTAGGGGAGTTCAGCCGCCCTTCTCTCTCTCTCTGTGTTCGTCCCCCCGCCTACCTTGGGGGTGGCTAGTCCTATTTATAGGCAAAGGCCCTGGGCCTCTTCACAAATATTGAGCGGGAAGGGCGCCAACAATTGGCCAATTTGAAGGGGAACATCCAGTACACTATCCTGACTAAAGTTGGTCCTCGCCTGCCAAAGGCCCTGTGGTGACGCCGCTCTGGGCTCCACGATGACCTCCTTCCCACCGTTGGACTGGTCTTGGTCTCGTTGCACCGAAATGGATGCCTTTGCTTGATCCTCTCGCCTGCGCTTGCCCCTTTGCACCAAAGAGGAAAGGGAGGACACTGCGCGGGCTGGCGCCCGCCTGGCGCCCTTGGTCGTCATGGCTTGCGTCATGGGCACCTCGTGAGGTACCCCGCCTTGATCTCTCCGCCTCCTCGTGAGCCAGCCTGATGAGGCCGCGCCTGAGGAAGCGCCGTGTCGTCCGCCCCGCGAGGCTTGGCCCCTCGCGAGGGTCTTGGGTCTTGTGTGGATGAAGATGGGCCGTGCTGGGCCCCTTTTGAGCCACGCTGCAGGCCGCAGGCAGGCAAGTCTGGGGAACCCCGTTCCCAGAACGCCGACACTCTACAGGGCATGGAACCGTACTGGAGGGATGGCTCAATGGACCCTGTAAAATTCACGGTACAGAGGGCGCCACACCAACTC
The DNA here is from genome assembly GCA_032464435.1 of Aegilops umbellulata. NCBI lineage: Eukaryota > Viridiplantae > Streptophyta > Magnoliopsida > Poales > Poaceae > Aegilops > Aegilops umbellulata. The sequence goes on from CP136057.1 coordinate 362,980,218, forward strand.
ATAGCCTTAGAGCATGCTGGATACTCCGGCAGGTGGCCAGAAGTGGCGAAGAGCTTCTAACTCCAGAATCCACAGAGCACCAGCTCAGGGATACCAGTACGGTATTAACAGTCTTCGAGACTTTCGCATCAAACAATATGCGGAAACAAACACTCCGCAGCCTTGCCGAAGTCTACCAAGTAGCAACAATAAACCCATGGAGTGACACGGCTATTACCTTTAATGCCAGTGATGAACCTAAATTCCGAACAGCCCGAGCACCAGCCGCATTGGTCCTCAGTCCAATAGTGGACGGCTTTCGCCTTACCAAGGTACTCATGGACAGTGGCAGCGGATTGAACCTCATTTACGAGGAAACCCTTCGAAAAATGGAAATTGACCGGAGCCGCATTGAGAGAAGCAGCACAACCTTTAGAGGAAGAATCCCCAGTCGGGAAGCACGCTGTACAGGAAAAATCACACTTGATGTGGTGTTCGGCACACCGGATAATTACATGTCCGAGGAGGTCACGTTCCAAGTGGCCCCATTTAGTAGCGGATACCACGCTCTATTAGGGCGAGAGACATTCACAATTTTTCAAGCTATACCCCATTATGGGTACATGAAGCTCAAAATGCCCGGGCCCAACGGAATCATCACTCTTGCTAGTGACCCAGACATAGCACTCCGCGCCAAAAATAAGACAGCCGCACTGGCCCTTGAGGCACTATCCGAAGCCCTAGCGGTCGAGGAACTGACTGCGCTGCGCTCCACGGTGAACAGGGACGACGTGATACTCGATAAAAGATCCAAGTCCACCACCTTTAAACCTGCGGACGAAATAGTCAAATTCCAAGTCTATCCAACGGACCCTACAAAAACGGCCTCCATCGGGGCGCAACTAAACCCTGATGTAGACTGCCTGTAGGATTACCAAGCCAAACTGGTCGAAGTTGTGTCTAGAAATGCTTTAGTTATATAAGGGAATTGATTGTGGAAGGGAACGTAAGGCTCTTTTACTCCTTATACCTCATGGCCTTCTGATCTGAGTCAACCTCTTCTTTTCTACGGGGATTAAGAACTAGGCTTCTCTTCTATCTCTCAGGATGACGTGTTACTAAACCGTAGTTGCCTAGGATTGTTGAGTTCAAGCCCCAGTTCTCTTTCTACTACTTCCATGTGTTCTTAGTTGATCTCAGAACAGTGATATTATGATGTTGAGTGGCTATGCCACCATTTTTGCAGGATGTCTCAAATCATTTTGAGCACTTACAGTCGTTATGCTGTCCGAGTCATCCCAGGTCTCTAAAGAGTCCGATGCATTTGCAAGATCCTTCTTCCCGTTTCTGATGTCCTTTTGGGCCAGTTTAACCACACTAACCGGTCAGTTGAGGTACTCTGTTGCCTCGACATATATGTCAGAGCTATTATTTTGACCCTAGGTATTTTAGGGAGTCACCTAGTAATCTAGCAATGCTTTGTATCACCAGTGTGATGATTCTGGCCACCATTCTCGATAGCATCCCGTGATGCCATTAGTAGTAGGTATTCTACTCCTGGGTTTTCGAACCCGTGATTCACCCTACTTACTTCATGTTGATAGTGCTTGCTAGTTCCTTTAGGACATTAGTAACCTTTGCGATAGTCATCGAGGTCCGTGGTATTTCATTCTTCCAAATACCATGAACTGCTTATGGCAGAAGTTCTGTTGAACCAAAAGATCACAACTAGAGTACTCTTGAGGAGTTCTCCATCCATAATTGTGAATCTGCCGTCCTACCTCTCCGCATGGATTATCAGGAAGAAATTCGTTGAACTCGTTTGACATACTAATCCATGCATCCACAACTCAGAAAATCATATGTTCCTTGAGTTGTCCCCTTTTAGTTGTGTTCTGACCCTCGTCTATCAATTGATAGTCAAGAGTATGTGTGCATTCGTGTCCATCGATGCCTATTATTCTTGTGGTCCGTCAAGCCATTCTATTCCAGAATGACTAGGAGAAACAAACTCCAGGTACCTCATCCATATCTAGGATTGGGTCAAAGCAGTTGTATTCCGCAGGTCAAAATGCCAATCCAGCTTTTGCTCTGTTCTACCCTGGAGTGTTACCATCTTTATGTCAAGAATGTCATGAGAATTGCACCACCTCTTATGAATTCTTGACGCAGTAATACTTCTCGCTATCATTATTCATTCCTCGGTTCCGTGTTGTTGTAACCGGAATGCCGACAAGTGAATTGTGATGTGTGAAATCAATACTCCGGGCAACTCGTTGCTTGGTAGTAAATGGACAATATTCTCATTCTTAGCGTGTTGGTTATTAAATCATCATCCTAATATTGATCGTGCTACCTAGTCCTTATTTCTGGTACACTCTTTGATCAATGAGTTAGGATTGTGTCAAGTCCTCACTCTTTTGATCATATCATCTTGCCCTGAAAAGCAAGGTTGTTCTCGAGCTTAGTAACATATCGGTGGTTCGTGATTTTCCGAATATCTTCTCGGAAGTATTACCAGGTTGTCCCCTGACTGTTATGTTGAGCTCGTGATCAAGTTGGTTTCTTGTGAACAACTTTTCTCCAAGAATCTGTGTTGGATACCCTTGAGCTAGTTGGTTGAGCTAAACAATAACTTGGAGAGTTGGAAGATAAAAGCTTAATCCACTTAGTTCATCACTAAGGGATATCCTTGTGTGTGTGTGTGTGTGTGTGTGTTGAAGAAAGATGATATCTCCACCGATTGGTCCTCGTGATCAGTTGTTGGATCTATTGACTTGTCAAAACTTTGACTTGAGTGTGGGCTATCGTCAAGTCAAATCAGAACCAACGATGTTCGTAATGTTGTCTTACCGTGGTTGATCCCTCGAGCATACACCATTATATCTTTTGGTCTGACCAATTGCTATTGCCGTGTTCACATGATGGTGGAAGTCCAGTGATATGGAAATTCCGATGAGTTGCTATTGAGCCCATCAGCAGCATTTTGTCTCCCCCATGATTCATGTTGAACATCAACCTAGTGTTGTAAACTTTGTAAGCAATGCCTTCATGTTCCATTCATGAAGCTTATGCTTGGATGGAAGAAGTGACTTCCTCGAATTCATGTGCATTTGGTGTAAGTTGCCGCCATGAATTTGAGAAAGGTTTGTTTTGCTTCCTCTGGAACCATCCCAATGTCAGTCATGCATACGTGCAAAGTACTCTGTAGTCTGGAGACTTGCAACCTTCATTCTATATGTGTCCCTAGCACACCAAGCCACTGAATGACTTGTTCGAGGAGAAGAACTTCCTTCTTAAGAAGCATGCCTTATGCAAGGACTTTGTTGTCCGCAATGATGGTTCCCCACCTGAACTCGGTAGTGTTTTATTATAAGACTACTACGTGATCATGATTGTCTGGGACAGTGTGTTCACATGTATGTAGCAGAACCAGCTCATGTTTTGGAGCTTGCTATCCTAGTTCATTTCCCGAGAATCTCGCAACGTCATCTCGTCGGTTTGTGTTGCAAACTTTCTTTTCCAGACATGCTGTCTGAAATATCCTGTTTCCAACCAGATCGGAATCTCAGGCAGATATGATGGTTGGAACTTTTCCAAGATCTATGATGTAGGTCCCGACAAGGTTGATGTCCGGCCGACACACCTAGCCGGAAGATCTACCATTATAGTATCTTGATTGAACTATTTGACCATCTTTTCCATGAGGATTTCGTGTGGCTTATTCTAGAAGTTGCTCCCTAGGGATCCTTGTGCTCTCAGTTTTCTCGATTATACCATAACCATTCAAGCAGTGGAATCACTCTAGTCTGTTGAGTTTTCTCCCCAGTTACTAGAATCATTCCCAGAAGTTGCATTTTGTTCCCAGCTTGCACCCGTCATTGTGTCAGTCTGTCATGGTCCCATCCATTTCCGGTGATAAGCAAGAGTCATCCATTGCGTTGTTTTCAACAAGGTAGTCCACATCATCCATTCTGGTATGGGTATGCCATCCCTTCAAGCTCTTTCAAGCGGTCGTTGTGATTGCCTTAGGCTGGTATAAAGAATTTCAATGATCTTTGTATCAAAAGTAATTCTTTTTGCCACTTAAGGGAAAAGTTCTACAAGTCACCTCCCCCAAGGTGCCCCGTTTCGTAATCATGGAAAATTCCCTCGCTACTTTGAACCTTCGTCATCTGTTTCTTTTCCATCATCTCTGATGTGTGTTTTCTGTCTCAACTCAAGAGATGTTCTTACGTCTCACTTCATGAACTGATCTTGAGTTGCTCGATCTTCAAGGATCAAATCCTGTAGGGTTTCCCTCTCTTTCTGTTGTCGTGTCGAGTGAAGATCTCGAAGGCAAAGTTGTCAAGACCAAGATGATGGAATGGATCAACATCTTCGAGAAGGGCAATTGGATCGAGAAGATTGTGTTAGCTTGTGTCCCTCTGTCTTCTTGCCTCACGACTTGAATCTCGGGACGAGATTCTTGTTTAGTAGGGGTGAGTTGTCACAGCCCTAGCCTTGGCCTTGCTTGTCATTACATCATCTTCTTGCATCATGTTTAAATTTCTCAGAAATTTGAAATGGGGATGACAAACCCTAGCACCAAATGAAATGCAAATAGGATCAATATAAAAATATTCTCAATGAACCTGAAATGCTCTTCTAAAATGTTCATCACCTCTGCCTTGGTCTTAAACCACTGCAAAAAGTGATGCACAAATTTCTAGGTCATCCTAAGGTCACTGGATTAAATATTTAGTTATTTGAGTTTGGGCATTTAAATTATATAAAATATTTCAAATGCTCAAATAACCCCAAACTAAAATGTTCCATGCTGGATATTTTCCAAGCAGTGGCCATGTGCAGTTTGGTGATTTTTGGAGTTGCCTAAGTATTTTAAATAAAGCCAAACACAGTTGCAGAAAAATAGAAAACAGTAAATTAAATAGAAAACAGAGATGGAGGGAGTACCTGTTACTTACCTGGCCCAGGAGAGAAGCCAGCCCACCAGGCCCACGCGCCAGTCATCCTCAACCTCGTGCCAGTGGGCATGAGGGCGTGTGGCCGCCGCGCGCAGGCACGCGCCCTGGCCACCTCCTCTCTGCCTGCTTGCCCGGACACCTCTGGGAGATGCCACGCGCCAGCCCCGACTCCCTCTCGCTCTCTCTCGTCCCCATCCCCTCCCCTGGCTCTCTTCCCCGAGCGCCACCGAACACACCCGTCGCCGCCGACGAGCTCCCCCATGGCCACAGCCATCTCCGAGCCCCTCCGACACGCCCCGAGCTCCGCCTCGACCCCCTCTTCCTCTCCACCGAGCCATGAGGTCCCGGACGCGCTGCAACGCCGCCACTGCTGTTGTTTCCCTCGTCGGCCACCGGAGATTGTCGCCGTCGATTCGCCGCCTCCCGAGCGTCCCCGAGCCTGCTAACCATCCCTACGGATCCGCTGTGAGCTCCTGCTGCTTCTCCTTTGCTCGCCCCCTCCGATTCCGTCCCCTGGCTCCATTTTCCGTCACGGCCGAAAGCTTCTCGCCGCCGGCCATGGCGTAGCCGTGGCCATAGCCGCGCACGCTCACAACCGAGCACACAGCCGTGCTCAGTGCGCTCCCAGGAGGTCGTAGCATCCCTCTTTGCCTCCTGCCGTGCTTCCTAACCCCGAAACCCAGTTCGCCCGAGCTCCGGCGACCGCCAAGGTCGACGCCGGCAACGACTCCGGCCACCCCAGGCCCAGCCACGGCCACCAACGGACGCGCCGTTGCGCCAACTATCCGTAGAGCCCAAGAACAGCCTCGCCCGTGCCCTGTAGCGCGTTTCCGACGCTCTCCGGTGTCTCTGGCCTCGCCGGCGACGAGCCGCCGGCGGGTTTGACCCGTCTGACCCGGGGTTTGACCTCCCTGGGGTCAACACACGAGGGCCCCACCTCTGACTAAATTAGATTAGGACTAATGACCCGTTATTTCACTGACATGTGGGGCCACCCCGCTAATTAACTAGGATTAGTACTAACTGAAATTAGTTAGTCTAATGACACTGACACGGGGGCCCCACCGTCCAGGTTTGACCTGGACCGTGCCCCGTTGACCTGCTGACGTCATGATGATGTCAGGCTGACGCAGTAATCCTTTTCTGGAATTTAAATAAATCTCAAATGATTTGTTTAATTCAGAAAATATCCAAAACTTTGAAAAATCATAGAAAATAATCTATAGCTCAGAATGAAATAATTTATATATGAAAAATTATCAGAAAAATTCAAGGAATCCATCTATACCATTTTCATGCATGTTAGAACAACTTATAGTTGCTGTTTAGCACAAATCTTATAATGGCATTTAAATATCCACATATGGAGTTTGAATTTGAATCTTGGATTCAAATCAACCTCATTTAATCTGGTTGCTAGTTGCATTAGCTCAAACCACATCATATTGCCATGTCATGATCATGCATCATATTGTCGCATTGCATTGATTGTTTTCTTTCTCTGTTGCCGGTGATTGTCCCCGCTCGATAGACGTGGTTTCGACGATGAGATCGATGACACCGATGAAGAACTATAATATCTTCAGAAGTGCCAGGCAAGCAAAAAACCCCTTGTTCATTCCGATACAATCCCACTCTCTCGCTCCTGCTCTCTTTTATTGCATTAGGACAACAACGATTCATGTGTTACTTGCTGCGGTAGCTGAACCCCTTTATCCTTTGCATGACCTGTCATTCCACAGTAAATAGATGAAACCCACTAGCATGAGTAGGAGTTGTTTGAGCCCTGTTGTGCCTACTCATTCATGCTTGTTTGCCATGCCTGCTACTTCTTAGAGTTGAGTCAGGTCTGATTCATCGGGAATGAATTGGAATGTGCTGAACATGTCCTACTGTTGAGAGCTAAGTGTGTGAACACGATTTGGTAAAGGTAGCGGTGAGAGGCCATGTAGGAGTACATGGTGGGTTGTCTCATTGCAGCTGTCCTCAGGAACTGAGTTCTGTGTTTGTGATCCATGAACAGTTACTACCACACATTGGGCTCCGGGCGCTCCAAGCTCTCTCGACTTATTAATCCACTTGATCTCTGTCCAGGAGTTGCAACTAGTTTCTGGTGTTTGTAGGTAGTGTTAGTAGTCTACCAAGTGGTACCCTGTACAGGTGGGCTTGGGACAGACTAGGCACCGTGGCACGGTGTACCAAGCGTAGATCCACCCATCGAGGTGGGCTTGGGAACCCTGCACACATCGTTTGGGGCCGTGAGCGACACCCCGGCCGGATCTCCTTGCGGATGGAACCCGAATAGGCGATAAACCTGGACTAGAGACTTGTGTGGTTAGTCAGGTCGTGGCCGACTCCCTCGCCCGGCTTTCGCTTGAAGGTTGCCGAGGTACATGACGTGTACAGGGCGATAAGTGGCGAAAGCGTGTGTGAAGAAGTACACCCCTGCAGGGTTATCATTATCTATTCGAATAGCCGGATTCCTCGGATATGGAAACTTGGACCCCTTGCATAGTTCATAGACAAGTGAAAGTGGATACTCTAAAATGCGCAAGATAAGCGTGAGTGCTATGGATGGCGTTCTCGTAGGGAGACGGGAGCGGATCCATAGTGGTGTATTGATATGGTGAATATGTGGACTCATGTGCGCCATTTCAAAAGAGTTACTTGCAGTCGTAGTTCAGGATAGCCACCGAGTCAAAGCTGGCTTGCTGCAGTCAAACTCCACCACCCCCTTTTGATACTGATGCATATGTAGTTAGATCTGATGTAAGTCTTGCTGGGTACATTTGTACTCACGTTTGCCTATTTTATGTTTTTTGCAGAGAGACGTCAGTCTCGCTAGTAGTTCCGTGTGGACTTCGACGTTTAGCTTGTTACCTCAGCTACGATCTTGTGCCCTCGGCAGGATCTGGTAGATAGTCAGGCTTCTCAGCCTTTTTCATTTGTAGATGTCTGTACTCAGACGTGTTAAGCTTCCGCTTGTGCTTTGACTTGTATGCTCTGAGTGTTGGGTCATGAGACCCATGTTTGTAATATCTCGCTCCTCGGAGCCTAATGAATAAATACTTTGAGTCGTAGAGTCTTGTTGTGATGCCATGTTGTATTTACACATATCGAGCATATTGTGTGTATGATTGAAATGCTTGGTATGTGTGGGATCCGACTATCTAGTTGTTTATCCTTGGCAGCCTATCATATGGGGAAATGTAGTCTAGTGCTTCTGAGCGATAGTAGTCCGCTACAGCCCGGTTCACCGGAGTCCTGCTAGCCCAGCACTACTGCTCAGGACACTTGCCTGGCCGGCATGTGTTTCACTTCGTTCCTGTGTCTGTCCCTTCGGGGAAATGTCACGCGGTGACATCCGGAGTCCTGCCTAGCCTGCTACAGCCCGGGTTACCGGAGTCCTGTTAGCCCAGTGCTACAGCCCGGATTCACACGCTGATGACCGACATGCTCGATGTGATTCATGTATGCCTGTCCTCATGGGTTAGCGCCGCTTTGGGTTCACGACTAGCCATGTCGGCCCGGGTTCTTTGTCATATGGATGCTAGCGACACTATCATATACGTGAGCCAAAAGGCACAAACGGTCCCGGGCCAGGTAAGGTGGCACCCGTAGGAATACCGTGCGTGAGGCTGCAAAGTGATATGATGTGTTACATGCTAGATCGGTGTGACTTAGGATCGGGGTCCTGACAGCGTTGGTATCAGAGCCTGACTGCCTGTAGGATTACCAAGCCAAACTGGTTGAAGTTGTGTCTAGAAATGCTTTAGTTATATAAGGGAATTGATTGTGGAAGGGAACGTAAGGCTCTTTTACTCCTTATACCTCATGGCCTTCTGATCTGAGTCAGCCTCTTCTTTTCTACGGGGATTAAGAACTAGGCTTCTCTTCTATCTCTCAGGATGACGTGTTACTAAACCGTAGTTGCCTAGGATTGTTGAGTTCAAGCCCCAGTTCTCTTTCTACTACTTCCATGTGTTCTTAGTTGATCTCAGAACAGTGATATTATGATGTTGAGTGGCTATGCCACCATTTTTGCAGGATGTCTCAAATCATTTTGAGCACTTACAGTCGTTATGCTGTCCGAGTCATCCCAGGTCTCTAAAGAGTCCGATGCATTTGCAAGATACTTCTTCCCGTTTCTGATGTCCTTTTGGGCCAGTTTAACCACACTAACCGGTCAGTTGAGGTACTCTGTTGCCTCGACATATATGTCAGAGCTATTATTTTGACCCTAGGTATTTTAGGGAGTCACCTAGTAATCTAGCAATGCTTTGTATCACCAGTGTGATGATTCTGGCCACCATTCTCGATAGCATCCCGTGATGCCATTAGTAGTAGGTATTCTACTCCTGGGTTTTCGAACCCGTGATTCACCCTACTTACTTCATGTTGATAGTGCTTGCTAGTTCCTTTAGGACATTAGTAACCTTTGCGATAGTCATCGAGGTCCGTGGTATTTCATTCTTCCAAATACCATGAACTGCTTATGGCAGAAGTTCTGTTGAACCAAAAGATCACAACTAGAGTACTCTTGAGGAGTTCTCCATCCATAATTGTGAATCTGCCGTCCTACCTCTCCGCATGGATTATCAGGAAGAAATTCGTTGAACTCGTTTGACATACTAATCCATGCATCCACAACTCAGAAAATCATATGTTCCTTGAGTTGTCCCCTTTTAGTTGTGTTCTGACCCTCGTCTATCAATTGATAGTCAAGAGTATGTGTGCATTCGTGTCCATCGATGCCTATTATTCTTGTGGTCCGTCAAGCCATTCTATTCCAGAATGATTAGGAGAAACAAACTCCAGGTACCTCATCCATATCTAGGATTGGGTCAAAGCAGTTGTATTCCGCAGGTCAAAATGCCAATCCAGCTTTTGCTCTGTTCTACCCTGGAGTGTTACCATCTTTATGTCAAGAATGTCATGAGAATTGCACCACCTCTTATGAATTCTTGACGCAGTAATACTTCTCGCTATCATTATTCATTCCTCGGTTCCGTGTTGTTGTAACCGGAATGCCGACAAGTGAATTGTGATGTGTGAAATCAATACTCCGGGCAACTCGTTGCTTGGTAGTAAATGGACAATATTCTCATTCTTAGCGTGTTGGTTATTAAATCATCATCCTAAGATTGATCGTGCTACCTAGTCCTTATTTCTGGTACACTCTTTGATCAATGAGTTAGGATTGTGTCAAGTCCTCACTCTTTTGATCATATCATCTTGCCCTGAAAAGCAAGGTTGTTCTCGAGCTTAGTAACATATCGGTGGTTCGTGATTTTCCGAATATCTTCTCGGAAGTATTACCAGGTTGTCCCCTGACTGTTATGTTGAGCTCGTGATCAAGTTGGTTTCTTGTGAACAACTTTTCTCCAAGAATCTGTGTTGGATACCCTTGAGCTAGTTGGTTGAGCTAAACAATAACTTGGAGAGTTGGAAGATAAAAGCTTAATCCACTTAGTTCATCACTAAGGGATATCCTTGTGTGTGTGTGTGTGTGTGTGTGTGTGTGTGTTGAAGAAAGATGATATCTCCACCGATTGGTCCTCGTGATCAGTTGTTGGATCTATTAACTTGTCAAAACTTTGACTTGAGTGTGGGCTATCGTCAAGTCAAATCAGAACCAACGATGTTCGTAATGTTGTCTTACCGTGGTTGATCCCTTGAGCATACACCATTATATCTTTTGGTCTGACCAATTGCTATTGCCGTGTTCACATGATGGTGGAAGTCCAGTGATATGGAAATTCCGATGAGTTGCTATTGAGCCCATCAGCAGCATTTTGTCTCCCCCATGATTCATGTTGAACATCAACCTAGTGTTGTAAACTTTGTAAGCAATGCCTTCATGTTCCATTCATGAAGCTTATGCTTGGATGGAAGAAGTGACTTCCTCGAATTCATGTGCATTTGGTGTAAGTTGCCGCCATGAATTTGAGAAAGGTTTGTTTTGCTTCCTCTGGAACCATCCCAATGTCAGTCATGCATACGTGCAAAGTACTCTGTAGTCTGGAGACTTGCAACCTTCATTCTATATGTGTCCCTAGCACACCAAGCCACTGAATGACTTGTTCGAGGAGAAGAACTTCCTTCTTAAGAAGCATGCCTTATGCAAGGACTTTGTTGTCCGCAATGATGGTTCCCCACCTGAACTCGGTAGTGTTTTATTATAAGACTACTACGTGATCATGATTGTCTGGGACAGTGTGTTCACATGTATGTAGCAGAACCAGCTCATGTTTTGGAGCTTGCTATCCTAGTTCATTTCCCGAGAATCTCGCAACGTCATCTCGTCGGTTTGTGTTGCAAACTTTCTTTTCCAGACATGCTGTCTGAAATATCCTGTTTCCAACCAGATCGGAATCTCAGGCAGATATGATGGTTGGAACTTTTCCAAGATCTATGATGTAGGTCCCGACAAGGTTGATGTCCGGCCGACACACCTAGCCGGAAGATCTACCATTATAGTATCTTGATTGAACTATTTGACCATCTTTTCCATGAGGATTTCGTGTGGCTTATTCTAGAAGTTGCTCCCTAGGGATCCTTGTGCTCTCAGTTTTCTCGATTATACCATAACCATTCAAGCAGTGGAATCACTCTAGTCTGTTGAGTTTTCTCCCCAGTTACTAGAATCATTCCCAGAAGTTGCATTTTGTTCCCAGCTTGCACCCGTCATTGTGTCAGTCTGTCATGGTCCCATCCATTTCCGGTGATAAGCAAGAGTCATCCATTGCGTTGTTTTCAACAAGGTAGTCCACATCATCCATTCTGGTATGGGTATGCCATCCCTTCAAGCTCTTTCAAGCGGTCGTTGTGATTGCCTTAGGCTGGTATAAAGAATTTCAATGATCTTTGTATCAAAAGTAATTCTTTTTGCCACTTAAGGGAAAAGTTCTACAAGTCACCTCCCCCAAGGTGCCCCGTTTCGTAATCATGGAAAATTCCCTCGCTACTTTGAACCTTCGTCATCTGTTTCTTTTCCATCATCTCTGATGTGTGTTTTCTGTCTCAACTCAAGAGATGTTCTTACGTCTCACTTCATGAACTGATCTTGAGTTGCTCGATCTTCAAGGATCAAATCCTGTAGGGTTTCCCTCTCTTTCTGTTGTCGTGTCGAGTGAAGATCTCGAAGGCAAAGTTGTCAAGACCAAGATGATGGAATGGATCAACATCTTCGAGAAGGGCAATTGGATCGAGAAGATTGTGTTAGCTTGTGTCCCTCTGTCTTCTTGCCTCACGACTTGAATCTCGGGACGAGATTCTTGTTTAGTAGGGGTGAGTTGTCACAGCCCTAGCCTTGGCCTTGCTTGTCATTACATCATCTTCTTGCATCATGTTTAAATTTCTCAGAAATTTGAAATGGGGATGACAAACCCTAGCACCAAATGAAATGCAAATAGGATCAATATAAAAATATTCTCAATGAACCTGAAATGCTCTTCTAAAATGTTCATCACCTCTGCCTTGGTCTTAAACCACTGCAAAAAGTGATGCACAAATTTCTAGGTCATCCTAAGGTCACTGGATTAAATCTTTAGTTATTTGAGTTTGGGCATTTAAATTATATAAAATATTTCAAATGCTCAAATAACCCCAAACTAAAATGTTCCATGCTGGATATTTTCCAAGCAGTGGCCATGTGCAGTTTGGTGATTTTTGGAGTTGCCTAAGTATTTTAAATAAAGCCAAACACAGTTGCAGAAAAATAGAAAACAGTAAATTAAATAGAAAACAGAGATGGAGGGAGTACCTGTTACTTACCTGGCCCAGGAGAGAAGCCAGCCCACCAGGCCCACGCGCCAGTCATCCTCAACCTCGTGCCAGTGGGCACGAGGGCGTGTGGCCGCCGCGCGCAGGCACGCGCCCTGGCCACCTCCTCTCTGCCTGCTTGCCCGGACACCTCTGGGAGATGCCACGCGCCAGCCCCGACTCCCTCTCGCTCTCTCTCGTCCCCATCCCCTCCCCTGGCTCTCTTCCCCGAGCGCCACCGAACACACCCGTCGCCGCCGACGAGCTCCCCCATGGCCACAGCCATCTCCGAGCCCCTCCGACACGCCCCGAGCTCCGCCTCGACCCCCTCTTCCTCTCCACCGAGCCATGAGGTCCCGGACGCGCTGCAACGCCGCCACTGCTATCGTTTCCCTCGTCGGCCACCGGAGATTGTCGCCGTCGATTCGCCGCCTCCCGAGCGTCCCCGAGCCTGCTAACCATCCCTACGGATCCGCTGTGAGCTCCTGCTGCTTCTCCTTTGCTCGCCCCCTCCGATTCCGTCCCCTGGCTCCATTTTCCGTCACGGCCGAAAGCTTCTCGCCGCCGGCCATGGCGTAGCCGTGGCCATAGCCGCGCACGCTCACAACCGAGCACACAGCCGTGCTCAGTGCGCTCCCAGGAGGTCGTAGCATCCCTCTTTGCCTCCTGCCGTGCTTCCTAACCCCGAAACCCAGTTCGCCCGAGCTCCGGCGACCGCCAAGGTCGACGCCGGCAACGACTCCGGCCACCCCAGGCCCAGCCACGGCCACCAACGGACGCGCCGTTGCGCCAACTATCCGTAGAGCCCAAGAACAGCCTCGCCCGTGCCCTGTAGCGCGTTTCCGACGCTCTCCGGTGTCTCTGGCCTCGCCGGCGACGAGCCGCCGGCGGGTTTGACCCGTCTGACCCGGGGTTTGACCTCCCTGGGGTCAACACACGAGGGCCCCACCTCTGACTAAATTAGATTAGGACTAATGACCCGTTATTTCACTGACATGTGGGGCCACCCCGCTAATTAACTAGGATTAGTACTAACTGAAATTAGTTAGTCTAATGACACTGACACGGGGGCCCCACCGTCCAGGTTTGACCTGGACCGTGCCCCGTTGACCTGCTGATGTCATGATGATGTCAGGCTGACGCAGTAATCCTTTTCTGGAATTTAAATAAATCTCAAATGATTTGTTTAATTCAGAAAATATCCAAAACTTTGAAAAATCATAGAAAATAATCTATAGCTCAGAATGAAATAATTTATATATGAAAAATTATCAGAAAAATTCAAGGAATCCATCTATACCATTTTCATGCATGTTAGAACAACTTATAGTTGCTGTTTAGCACAAATCTTATAATGGCATTTAAATATCCACATATGGAGTTTGAATTTGAATCTTGGATTCAAATCAACCTCATTTAATCTGGTTGCTAGTTGCATTAGCTCAAACCACATCATATTGCCATGTCATGATCATGCATCATATTGTCGCATTGCATTGATTGTTTTCTTTCTCTGTTGCCGGTGATTGTCCCCGCTCGATAGACGTGGTTTCGACGATGAGATCGATGACACCGATGAAGAACTATAATATCTTCAGAAGTGCCAGGCAAGCAAAAAACCCCTTGTTCATTCCGATACAATCCCACTCTCTCGCTCCTGCTCTCTTTTATTGCATTAGGACAACAACGATTCATGTGTTACTTGCTGCGGTAGCTGAACCCCTTTATCCTTTGCATGACCTGTCATTCCACAGTAAATAGATGAAACCCACTAGCATGAGTAGGAGTTGTTTGAGCCCTGTTGTGCCTACTCATTCATGCTTGTTTGCCATGCCTGCTACTGCTTAGAGTTGAGTCAGGTCTGATTCATCGGGAATGAATTGGAATGTGCTGAACATGTCCTACTGTTGAGAGCTAAGTGTGTGAACACGATTTGGTAAAGGTAGCGGTGAGAGGCCATGTAGGAGTACATGGTGGGTTGTCTCATTGCAGCCGTCCTCAGGAACTGAGTTCTGTGTTTGTGATCCATGAACAGTTACTACCACACATTGGGCTCCGGGCGCTCCAAGCTCTCTCGACTTATTAATCCACTTGATCTCTGTCCAGGAGTTGCAACTAGTTTCTGGTGTTTGTAGGTAGTGTTAGTAGTCTACCAAGTGGTACCCTGTACAGGTGGGCTTGGGACAGACTAGGCACCGTGGCACGGTGTACCAAGCGTAGATCCACCCATCGAGGTGGGCTTGGGAACCCTGCACACATCGTTTGGGGCCGTGAGCGACACCCCGGCCGGATCTCCTTGCGGATGGAACCCGAATAGGCGATAAACCTGGACTAGAGACTTGTGTGGTTAGTCAGGTCGTGGCCGACTCCCTCGCCCGGCTTTCGCTTGAAGGTTGCCGAGGTACATGACGTGTACAGGGCGATAAGTGGCGAAAGCGTGTGTGAAGAAGTACACCCCTGCAGGGTTATCATTATCTATTCGAATAGCCGGATTCCTCGGATATGGAAACTTGGACCCCTTGCATAGTTCATAGACAAGTGAAAGTGGATACTCTAAAATGCGCAAGATAAGCGTGAGTGCTATGGATGGCGTTCTCGTAGGGAGACGGGAGCGGATCCATAGTGGTGTATTGATATGGTGAATATGTGGACTCATGTGCGCCATTTCAAAAGAGTTACTTGTAGTCGTAGTTCAGGATAGCCACCGAGTCAAAGCTGGCTTGCTGCAGTCAAACTCCACCACCCCCTTTTGATACTGATGCATATGTAGTTAGATCTGATGTAAGTCTTGCTGGGTACATTTGTACTCACGTTTGCCTATTTTATGTTTTTTGCAGAGAGACGTCAGTCTCGCTAGTAGTTCCGTGTGGACTTCGACGTTTAGCTTGTTACCTCAGCTACGATCTTGTGCCCTCGGCAGGATCTGGTAGATAGTCAGGCTTCTCAGCCTTTTTCATTTGTAGATGTCTGTACTCAGACGTGTTAAGCTTCCGCTTGTGCTTTGACTTGTATGCTCTGAGTGTTGGGTCATGAGACCCATGTTTGTAATATCTCGCTCCTCGGAGCCTAATGAATAAATACTTTGAGTCGTAGAGTCTTGTTGTGATGCCATGTTGTATTTACACATATCGAGCATATTGTGTGTATGATTGAAATGCTTGGTATGTGTGGGATCCGACTATCTAGTTGTTTATCCTTGGCAGCCTATCATATGGGGAAATGTAGTCTAGTGCTTCTGAGCGATAGTAGTCCGCTACAGCCCGGTTCACCGGAGTCCTGCTAGCCCAGCACTACTGCTCAGGACACTTGACTGGCCGGCATGTGTTTCACTTCGTTCCTGTGTCTGTCCCTTCGGGGAAATGTCACGCGGTGACATCCGGAGTCCTGCCTAGCCTGCTACAGCCCGGGTTACCGGAGTCCTGTTAGCCCAGTGCTACAGCCCGGATTCACACGCTGATGACCGACATGCTCGATGTGATTCATGTATGCCTGTCCTCATGGGTTAGCGCCGCTTTGGGTTCACGACTAGCCATGTCGGCCCGGGTTCTTTGTCATATGGATGCTAGCGACACTATCATATACGTGAGCCAAAAGGCGCAAACGGTCCCGGGCCAGGTAAGGTGGCACCCGTAGGAATACCGTGCGTGGGGCTGCAAAGTGATATGATGTGTTACATGCTAGATCGGTGTGACTTAGGATCGGGGTCCTGACACCAAAAGACCTCAAACAAATACAAAAATTGACCGGATGTGTGGCGGCTCTAAGCCGCTTTATCTCCCGCTTAGGAGAAAAGGCACTACCCCTTTATCGCCTCCTCCGGCGCACCGAACACTTCAAGTGGACAGATGCCGCCACGGCCGGACTCGACGAAATAAAGGCCATATTGGCAACAAATCCGGTCCTGGCCGCGCCAAACATTGGCGAACCAATGCTATTGTACGTTGCGGCCACTCACCAAGTTGTGAGCGTAGTACTCGTCGTCGAACGAGAAACGGATGGACACAAATTCCCCCTTCAAAAGCCGGTTTACTATGTGTCCACGGTCCTCACTCCATGCAAGTCACGGTACCGGCATTATCAAAAGATAGCGTACGCGGTATTCATGGCGTACCAGAAGCTGCGACACTACTTTCAAGAGTGTTCGATAACA
Source organism: Aegilops umbellulata (assembly GCA_032464435.1). Lineage (NCBI taxonomy): Eukaryota > Viridiplantae > Streptophyta > Magnoliopsida > Poales > Poaceae > Aegilops > Aegilops umbellulata. The sequence continues at coordinate 362,997,078 of CP136057.1, forward strand.
GTAGCCTCGGAAGTGCCACTTAACGATATTATAAACAACCGCGATGCGACGGGCCGGATTGCCAAATGGGCCATTGAGCTCCTCCCGCTCGACATAACATACAAGCCACGGCGAGCTATTAGGTCGCAAGTTTTGGCCGACTTCGTCGCCGAATGGACTAAAGCCGAACTCCCTAAAGAGTACGACACATATTCCAACTGGATCATGCACTTCGACGGCTCCAAAATGTTGGCTGGTCTGGGGGCTGGCGTCGTTCTGACATCCCCAACAGGAGATATAGTTCAATACGTACTCCAGATAATATATATGGACTCCAACAACGCAGCCGAATACAAGGCCCTTTTACATGGTCTCCGGATGGCAGTATCCATGGGCATTCAACGCCTAGAGGTGCGCGGGGATTCGAACCTCGTGATATCCCAAATAAATGGAGACTTTGATGCCAAGGATCTGAAAATGGCAGCTTATTGCAACGCCGTCCTAAAAATGTCAGCTCGGTTCGAGGGGCTCGAGTTTAACCATATAGCCCGGGAAAACAACCAGGCAGGAGACGTCCTGGCACGCATTGGCGCAAAGCGCGATGCCGTCCCCCCAAAATCTTCTTGGAAAGGCTGTTCAAGCCATCCGTAGTATGGGAAGGGGAACCCGGAAATAACAGCGCGGACCCAACCGCACTGCCCGACACCGAACACTCTGACACAATTGGAGGCTCTGCCAACGAAGTAACATCCTCAGTCCACGTACTAATGGCAGTCATTGCCCCGTGGACAGAACCATTTCTAGCCTACCTAACCAGGCAGGAACTTCCCGAGGACCAAAACGAGGCACGCTGCATAGTGCGGCGATCTAAAGACTATAAAGTCCATGAGGGAGAGCTTTATAAGAAAAGCACCACCGGAGTCCTTCAAAGGTGTATCTCCGAAGAGGAAGGGCGGAATCTTCTGGCCGAAATTCACGCCGGACTCGGTGGGCACCACGCTGCAGCCCGGGCCCTTGGAAGCAAGGCCTTCCGTACAAGATTTTATTGGCCGACGGCCCGGGCAGATGCCCAGGACTTAGTCCAACGATGCGTTGTTTGCCAGCTCTTTGCTAATCAAAGCCATATGCCACCCACCGCCCTCCAAACTATACCCATCACCTGGCCCTTCGCGGTCTGGGGGCTTGACATGGTTGGACCCCTTAAAGGAGGAACCCACAAGCAAAAATACCTACTGGTCATGGTGGACAAGTTCACCAAATGGATAGAGGCCAAGCCTGTTAAAACGGCCGAATCCGGACCGGTGATAGACTTCATATCCGGGGTCGTACACCGTTACGGCGTCCCCCACAGCATCATCACTGATAACGGCACAAACTTCACTGCCGACGAGGTCAAACTCTGGTGCAAAAACATGGGCATCAAGCTCGACTATGCTTCAGTATATCACCCACAAACTAACGGTCAAGTCGAACGAGCAAATGGTCTAATCATGAGCGCATCAAACCCATATTAGTGCGGTCCCTCAAGGAATCTAACACGCACTGGGTAGAGGAGCTTGACTCCGTACTCTGGGGGCTGCGGACCACGCCGAATCGCACCACCGGATATACACCATTCTTTATGGTATATGGCGCAGAGGCGGTTCTGCCCTGCGACATAATTCATGACTCACCTCGCGTGCGCATGTATGAAGAAAGAGAAGCCGAACTCGATCGGTAGGACAGTTTGGACGCCTTGGAGGAAGAGCGTGACGTGGCAAAAGCCCGTTCCGCATTCTATCAATAACAGGCTCGAAGATACCAAAGCAGAGAAGTACGGGCCAAAACTTACAATGTTGGAGAATTAGTTCTACGCCTACCGAACAAGAAAAAGGACAAACTGAAGCCCAAATGGGAAGGTCCCTTTATTATTGACCAAGCCATGACTGGTGGAGCTTACCGTCTGCGAGATGCATCGGATAACCGACTCGAGCCGAACCCATGGAACGCAGCCCGTCTCCGAAGATTCTACGCCTAACACCAGACTCTGTGTTCGTCTCCTTCCTCTGTCCATTTTTTATACACTAGTTGTCTTATATTTCCCTCCTTCTCCCCTCTTTTTTCTCTTATAGCCTTTAAGGGCTCATTCGTGCCTTATTCGCACACAACTGACGCGCTATTCGCGCTTATTATACCTGGGGGCTTCTTTAACAGAAGCTTATTTATCCGGGCTTCATGCCCAAAACATGTGTCACACTTCCGCATGTACCTTTTATTCACCATTATATGCATCGGTATGACTTAAGTTTTGGCCAAGCTGGGTTGCCTGGCTCCTGTGCTTACCCCTACGTTCCCGATTGTTCGACTAGGAGGTAAAGGGAGCACCTCTGTGATTGTTACTACCGGGTCAGCCGGATGTGTACCTCAGACTGGGTGAAGTCGAAAGCTAGCGTTCTTAAGGGAATACTCGGTCGGTGAACTAAAAGACGATTTTCCACTTGTTTATTTATAGGCCCCCAGATGCTTTTCTGCTTTTTTCGCAGTCCGGACATGCACTTTAGGGCATGCCTCCCAGGGAAAGGAACCCTTAACGGAACTATTCTCCCTGGAAGATGTTTCTTACTAACCATGTAATATAACATAACTAGTTGGGCACTTGTCTATTCAAGCACTAATGACCCCTACGCCTGGTCTCCATGCATGCCCCGGTTCTTACATAACCGAGAGGGTATTCGGACACACTCCGGACTATTGGGTCCCGAGGTTGAAGCGAAAAGGTCCGCCATGACAAACGATCTACAATCCGGCTAGAGGGCATTTTACATGTCATCTTAAATTACATAGTCAATTTGACTGGGTAAATTCTCTTCAATACCATCCAACAGGCTGTCTAGTTTACAGTCCCGTTGGGAATATTTGGCGGCCACCTCTACCTGGCCGTACACTAAGCTAACAGGAATCTCCTTCCCATCAGGCCCCACAGGTCCGACCTCGGCCATGTGGTTTGGGTCAGCCTTCGTGTACCGCGTCTTCACCATGGCCCAGGCCTCCCTGGCACCTTGACGGCACACTGATATCTTCCATAATCGAAAGCGCCGCCGCGCTCCCTTCAGCTTCTCTGCAAGCTCTCCAAGGCCTTCGGGCATGGAGACGGAGGGCCACAAGGCCTGGGCGACGCCGTGCATCACCTGCCGAACTCTTTCGTGTAATTGCGAGAGCTCGGGAAGAAGATCACCCGTAGAACTGGGCATTTCCTACATAGGACGACTTGTTAGCATACCTACAAACATAATTCTGTCAGTCAACTTCCTCGCCGTACTCTTTTTCATAGTTCGTTCAAGCACTTACTAAATATGCCGTGTCGAAGCCGCCGATTCTCCTTAACGGAGTCCGACAGTTGGGCACGAACATCCTTCAGTTCCACGCCCAGTTGGGTGTTGGCATCCTGGAGATCATTCTTCTCCTGCCTCACCTTCGTAAGCACGCTCTCACCAGCCTTTAGCTGGCGCAGGAGTTGCTGCTTATCCGGATCTACTCCGGCGCCATCTGCAATTTTATTGTCAGACTTGTATAAACGCCGCACTCTACATGATACTTATCAATTGAGGCGTATAATACTAGAGGGGGTCTTCTTGGGCTCCCCAGCTGCGGCTAGTGCAGCCTGAAGTTGGGCCTTGCACTCTTCCAGCTCCTGGGACAGTAGGGTATTCTTCTCTGTAAGAACCTGCATAACAAATGATCCTTAAATCAGTTATTCTAACCGTTTCAAGTCTCGGGGGCTACTGGTATATATATAATCACCAAAATTTTCTTACCCGTATGTCCTTTACATACTGCTCCGCGGCTCTGGTTAGTCCATCTTGAGCAGCACGGAGATACGCGTCTCCCGAGTTAAAGGCCTCCAATGCCTCACGGGATAGACAAGCGTCGCGAAGAACTGTTCGGCGACGCCTGTGGTTCATGGCACTCTCCACCTCGGAATTGGTGGCACACAACCTGTCCGCATCCTCTATCGGAGGAACATCTGATGCGCGCCCCATGTTCGCCTCCGCTTCTGGACCTGGCTTTGGAGCCTGGCTAGTGGAGGCGCGATTGGCAACCTCTCCAGATATAGTCCGGCGAGCCCTGTTTTTCCTAAAAAGAACACGGGCGTTAACATGCATCGTAAGGACAATACATTGGTATAAAAATGGCGCGCCTTACTGCTGTGCCGATGTCTCGATCCGGACTGCGGGTCTTTTCAGCCTGCCTGTCCTCGCGGTCCCTTGTTGGCTAGTCGCCGCAGGCTCGGCGTTCTGCCTTGGGATCCTCCCCTGCGAAACACCATTGGTATACGATGGTCAAAAATAAGCGCGGACGGATCATTTTCGAGATATTGGGACTTCGGTCTCAATTACCTGTGAGGCGAGGATCAGTCCAGGATAATCGGCCATAATGGCCACCAAGGCATTGTCGATGCTTAGTTGGTAAAATACCCCGTCGATCAGCTCCACAGATATGTCCGGATCCTCTTGGGAGGCCGGGTCGAGGTACCGTTCTGGATCCTCGGGTTGTGGAGGAGGGCTGTTTATCTCCTCTACGGCCTGGCACAGTTCCTGCATCGAAATCACAGAATGAGATACTTAACTATGGGAATATGGAACGGATGGTCAAAAAAGAAGTGTCCGCTTACCCAGTTTGGAGGATTGTACATGGAGAATCTGCCCTGTGGATTGATGCGGAGAAATTCCTCTTCTTCTCCCTTGTACAATGCGGACAAGATCTTCGTCAAAGCGATAGCCGATTCCGGCCCCTTACGGCCGCAGCGGGTGGCATCGTCCTCCCCGTTGAAATCCCACATGGGGTGGCCCCTATACTAAAGCGGCTGCACCCCCCGCATAATGCATGTGGCCATGACCTCGATCATGGTCAGTCCAGAATGAGCCAATAACCTTATCCGGCCCATCAGGTAAATGACATCCTTATCATTCTCCTTCTAAGGGCTCCGTGGACGCCAACTTAGGCGCTTCTTTAAGGGAGCATTATCGAACACAGGGAGGCCGATCCGAATAGGATCCGGCAGGGGGACATCTTCTATATAAAACCATTATGAAGGCCAGTCTTCGGACGCCTTCTTTGGGGTTCCGGATAGATATCCGGTCCCAGCGATGCGCCATACTTCGGCTCTGTCCACTTGATAAATCGACCCCTCCTAAGAACGGGGCACGAGGCAGAACAGCTTCTTCCACAAAGCGAAATGAGCTTCACAGCCCAAAAATAGCTCGCAAAGGGCTACGAAGCCCGCGATATGCAATATGGAGGCTGGCGTAAGGTTGTGCAGCTGGAGGCCATAGAACTCCAGCAGCCCCCGGAGAAACAGATGAATTGGAAATCCGAGCCCTCTTATCAAGTAAGAGACAAGGCATACCCGCTCTCATTTGGAGGGATTGGGGACGCTCTCCGCTTGCTTTCCGCCATTATAGGTGGCAAGCCCGACTCGAACCGGGACCATATAGGCCGGGGGAAGGAACCCTTTGGTTTGAAGCGTCACCAGCTCGCTGTGCGGGATGGAACATCTCTCCCAATCTCCAGGTTGAGAACTGGGAGGGCGAGAGGAGGAGCTGCAGCGACCAACCATGATGAATGGATCTCTGTCGAATACGCTCTGATGAATGCTCGTGGAGGGAAGATGGTGTGATTTGGATCTAAATCCTCGCCTCTTTAATAGGCGGCTCATTTACGCAGCTAGGGGGGTAAGTGTAAAAACACCTTGGCTTTTCGCATTCATTTGACACGTGGAAGAAGGCCATTATTGGGCGTGGAAGCCAAGAAGCGCAATATTCACAAGAAGCCGAACACTATTCAACAAGTACACGGAATTTGGAGAAGAACCCGCCTTGCAATGCCGAAGACAACTTGGCGCCGGACTCGTCGTCATTGAAGCCTGGTTCGGGGGCTACTGAGGGAGTCCTGGATTAGGGGGTGTTCGGATAGCCGGACTATGAGCCTTGGCCGGACTCCTGGACTATGAAGATACAAGATTGAAGACTTCGTCCCGTGTCCGGATGGGACTTCCCTTGGTGTGGAAGGCAAGCTTGGTGATACGGATATGTAGATCTCCTTCTGTTGTAACCGACTCTATGTAACCCTAACCCTCTCCGGTGTCTATATAAACCGGAGGGTTTTAGTCCCTCGGACGAACAACAATCATACCATAGGCTAGCTTCTAGGGTTTAGCCTCTCTGATCTCGCGGTAGATTGACGGTGTCCTGGACTAGGCGGTACTCACCACATCATATCCCGATCTGTTAGATTGGGCCGAGGACCCCCATGGCCGTATACTCATGGACCAGTTCGGACAGCTGCCGCACACAAGGAAGATTCCACAAGACTTGGCAATCAAGACAAGGACTCCTCCCCACCGGCGTATTCGGCTAGGACTCTTGTTATCCTAGGCCTCTGGTGCATTATATAAACCGAGGCCAGGCTAGTCGATAGAACATACGACAATCATACCATAGGCTAGCTTCTAGGGTTTAGCCTCCTTGATCTCGTGGTAGATCAACTCTTGTACTACCCATATCATCAATATTAATCAAGCAGGACATACGGTTTTACCTCCATCGAGAGGGCCCGAACCTGGGTAAAACTTCGTGTCCCTTGTCTCCTGTTACCATCCGCCTAGACGCACAGTTCGGGACCCCCTATCCGAGATCCGCCGGTTTTGACACCGACATTGGTGCTTTCATTGAGAGTTCCGCTATGTGATCGACCAAAGGATCGATGGCTTGCCTGGAGATCAACTGCGACTTCGGCATCTTCGTCACCAGCTTGACTGGTCACCTTGGTTCGACCAAAAATTGCGCCCCGTGTTCGGATCACCATGTTCGGACGAGGGCCTTCATCAAACATCAACTCCGATCTCTATCAAGATCACGGAGGAATCATCCATGGAGCTCGGGGGCTCAATGTCAACATTACCCTCAAGTGACCGTGCTGTTTTTCTGGACAGCGAACTCGTATCTGCTGCCACCACCTCCTCGAGTATCGCTTTGACGATCGCTTCGGTGGAATTGTGCGGAATTGAGTCTACAACAACCCTGGAAAATTTCGTCGAGTTCCGATGGAGGAATCTCTGGCAATCCACGATATACCGGAGCCCTATCAAATCTGGACGGGAATTTGGATGTGTTTAGGGCGTGGTGTCCAGCTTCTTGCTCGGACGTCCTTTGGAAGGTCCAACCGTTGATCGGCTGCGGAATTCCTGTATCTACCACCTCTCAAAATTTCAGCTCGATCCGACCGTCCAAACTCCGGGAACCTTCCGATTAGTGCATCACTTTTGGATCTGTTTTCTGCGCGAAAACGAATCCGACCCGAGTTCATCTTTTCTATGAACGGGATTTCGGATATCCCTTTTGAAGGACGATTTGCATGGGGTATTGTGTTTTGTTCCCGAACACATCCCACTAACTTTAAGATCTTTTGAACATGATCTTCAACATCATGCTGGTGTCAAACCAGTCCGGCAATATTACTTCACGGCTGCCGACTTGCGCTAAGACACGGCGTCACTTTGTTGAGGCGAGCTCAACTTCTTCGGATCATTATCTCGGCAAGCCGAACAAGAGTTCAGCATCGCGAAGGGTAAAACATCACCAACATTGCCGCCCCACGGATTACACGGAGCAGGCATACCGACATCGCTGCTCGGTTGCTTCATCAAGCCGGCATCGACCACGTCACGACCTGCATCGACAGGGCCGCACTATCGCTTCTTCAAGTTGGTGTCCATCACGCCGACCTACTTCGACTCATCGGCTGAAATTGGGGCTTCGACATCTCGGCTGGACCGGGGGCGTCGCCATCTCTTCATCAACCTACTCCGGACACTTCGGCGTCACTAGCCGACCAGCTCCGTCACGTTAGCTGGGCCGAGGGCTTTGCCTCAGCAAGCCAACCTTTACCAGCATTGCCATGCCGTCGTTTTATCGCCCATCAGGCAATGGGTGTGCGGAGCGAGTCCCAATTTTGGGAATCACCTTCCTTCGGATTGCTACAACAAATAAACCAGGTGCTATCAATCCCTAATATTTTTTGCTTGTTTGGTTCATTTTTCCCAAGGAATTATTACTCTGGTTTGTCCATCATATGTACACAGGTCTATCAAATGGTGGCCGCATTCACGACAGTCGCATGGTGGTTCGGTCAGTTTCCGTACATAGTCCGGCGAACGCCGCATCCAGAGCTCGGACCGACCTGCGAATTCAGGCTTCGCCACGCCTTTATCGCATCACGCCGACGCCCTGCATCAACATTGACTTCGGCGCCAGGCCATATTTCTTCTATTACTTACTTTGCATAAATTATTCATTATGCAACGGTTTTTTTAATTATCATTATTACTATTATCTCCCATTTGCACTATTTTTGTGCACAGGAAAATGATCCGGGGACTTCGGCGTCACTCTGCCGGTCTGCATCGACCGTCCTATGTCACCACTTTGGCGTGTCGAGCTCTCCGCTCCGCCACCTCGGGACTGGCTTGGGGGATAGAACCTTGTCCCGTATCAAGCTCGGACTGCGAACACATTAACCAGCTAAGTCGCTTTCATGCTCAAAGCGTTAATTTCTAACTTGTGTTCGGTTCGACCAAGCGTTATACTTTTTTGGAAAAAAAAATGCTTGTAAATTTTTTTCCTTGTCCAACCTTTGTTTGTGACGCATAAATTCAAATACCCCGTTTACTTGGGGGCTTCCTTTATGAAGCTTTTCCTGTTGCATATGATTATACTTGTACGGCTTCGTTCCTTGTTCATGTATTACGCCACAATATGCACCATATTGACTTAAGCGATTTGCAAGCTGGGTTGCCTCGCTCCTGTGTTTACCCCTACGTTCCCGATTGTTCGGCTAGGGAGTAAAGGGAGCACCTCTGCGATTGTCACGATCGGGTCGCCTGAGCCGGACCTCAGACTGGGTGAAGCCGAGAGCTAGCGCTCTTATAGTTTTCAATGATGGTCGGCACACAACGGAACTCATGAGTACAAAAAATCTATTGCACAAGTCTCATAATAACAATGAGCACCGAAGAAAGGTATCGGTGGGGGTACTATTTTCTTCGAAGATGCTTCTTACACTTCGCAGTAATATAGCATAAGTTCCCTAAGCGCGCTTTGTCTGTTACAGCCTTATGGTCTGATTGCCTGGTTATTGGAAACACCGTCAATATTCTCGACAGATGGAGTACATAACACTTTTCGGTCCTTGACCGAAGAGGGAGAAGCCGACGGTCGGTTAAGACGCGTTTAAAGTTCGGTTGAACATAGATATGATATAAGTACTTCGGTACATGCAATCATTCTTTTACCCAAGTCACTTGGGGGCTCTTAAATTTACATGAGCCATTTTATGATAAGTGTTCTTTTTCTTAGTCGTTGCAAAGTTTTATTATCATTATTATTATCTATCACTCCTTTTTTCGACACGAGTGTGCGGTCACTAGCCGGGGAGCCTAATTTCGCTCTCAAAGTCGCTAGAGTTTAGTTTGCTAAACTGGCCTGATGAGAAGTACTCCGCCCTTGGGATATGAGGTTGAAGCCGTAGGCTGACCCTCTCGAAGTCTCGAGATAGGATGTATCATGTTAAAGCACGATAGAAGCACTTCTTTTTTCTAAGACCAATTTTTGGATTGGCACCGAACACTTGATATTGTTTGGACGTCATGTTTTTACTGACGTTTCTTGGTTTTCCAAGCTTTTTGGCACTTTTAAACTATTTGTGCTTTTCCAGCATTAGTCTCGCAGTGCAACGCTGGACACCTTTTAGGGATTCGGCAAAAACATTCTCTGATATTGCTATATATGCATCGGTTTCAAATTGTGTCTTTGGTCAATAGTTGGGTTGCCCGACTCCTGCACTTGCTTCCTACGTTCTGTTTTGTTCGGCTAGGCGTGCAAAGGGAGAACCACTGCGATTGTGCTTCCAGCTCACATGGTTAAGCACCTCAGTGGAGAAAGCCGAAAACTGACTGTCACAATAAGCGTAAACTGGTTAGCGATCCGATGACTATGTTAAATAACAGGCCGTTCATAACATTGGCCAAAGTGTTTACGGCTTGACCTCGACTGTCGCCGAACACTACCGGGGGCTATTAACTAGCCTCCCAAATTAAATCCTCGATATTTTGCTCTTACATTGGAGCTGAGGTTTTATGATCATGCTTAGCATGACAACCCAAAGAAAGGAACCGATAGCGGGACTATTTTCTTTGGAAGACATTTCTTCTGTTAAACAGTAATATAACATATCTCTCCCCGTACCTTTGTTTATAAAACCATATGGCCAGATTGCCTTGTTTGTCGTCCTCATAAAGGCTTTATAAAGTAAGACAAACACTCCTCGGCTACTGGCCGAGGAGGTGGAGGCCGATGGTAGGTCAACAAAGTTTTGTACAATGCGGATCCGAGCATTAAATGACGTAAAGTACTTGGATACATAGAGTCATTACACACAATTTGTGATTTTACTATGGATATCGATCCTTAATTCGGCCACCCGTGCCCGCATTAAGGCTCGGGGGCTACTGGGCTTCGGGCTTATTATTTAAACATATTAAAGGGGCACATCGGTCCCCTGATCTGGTGTTGCCACCCGACCAGTGTCTCGGGGGCTACTGCATTGCTTGTCCAATGCAGAAAATTTTATGTGCAATATAGTTTCCGAGAAGATTTTGATCCTCGGGTTGGTCGGCCGCACCCAACCTGAGTCTCAAGGACTGAGCGCGCCGCTTTTTGTGTCCCGAAGTATTCTGCCAAGCTAGGACTTGATCCTCAGGCCGATTTTGCAAATCAACCTGAGTCTCAGCGGCTACTGGGTTCAGCGGTCTTATGCCATCCTTCATGTGCATCTCGAGTTTTAGACCGATACCCACTGCCGGGGGAATCTGGCTCCTCCAGCACCTATGGGGATGGAGCCCCTTCTCGGTTCGGCGGGGGGCGGAGGTCGCGCGAAGAGCGGATCGAGGGGAAGCACGCGGGGGTTTTTACCCAGCTTCGGAGCTCTCCGGAGAGATAACACTCCTACTGCTGCTTTGTGGATTGTATTGAGTTCTTGCTCGGGAGCGCTGAGTGCTACAGTACACTCAAGCTGCTAACGAGACCAAGCGTTCTTCTGTTTGTCCTCTGAGAGATCGCTCTCCGGGGGCCGATCCCCTTCTACGTTGTGCATGGGCCTCCTTTTATATGTTCAAGGGGTCTCCAACAGGTGGCAACGTAGGTAAGGGCAAAAATGGAAAGATGCGGTGGTAGGTACAACTACCTACACAGTGTATCATACCTAACCCTGATGGCAGGGGACAAAGGAATTAAATGCCTATCTACCTCGCCCTGACGGTGCAGAAAAGGGACCGTCAGGGGCGCCACCGCTCACCACGATGGCGATCTTGTCAGCGCCGCATGCCACAGTGTACCCCTGGCTGCACAGCCTCTCGCCACGTACGCCAGGAAGGGTCCCGGAGCGACACGTAGGTGGGTGAGCTGGAGCGCAGGTACAGAGTGGTTGCCCGCCGCGGCAAGTGCCTTGCCGCGGCTGTTGTCTTGCCGCGTCCGGGAGCTTGTCGCTCGCCGAGTCCTGTCGGGACGCGTGGCGTGTCGCGGCAAGTTCTTTGAGATGCTCTGGTTGGCCTTCCCGGCAAGCTCCTCTTGCCGGGGTCTTGTGCCTCGAGTGGCCTTCCCGGCAAGCTCCTCTTGCCGGGGACTTGTCTCCTTGGCTTAAATACTTTGTTCTTGAATGGCTCCAAAGGAACCATAGAGGGCCTTGGTGATCACCTGGCAGGCCTTGCCGCGGGGTGCTGTGGTTGCCCGTGCACAAGTTCGGGATACTAGGGTACCCCTACTCTAGTACACCGACAGGGGCCCCCGGTCCTGGGCCACACACGGTGCCGAGCGCTGTTGGGCCAGGCCCAAAACAGGGCACGAGCACGCACGGCCTGGGTCACGTCGCACCTTGTTCCGTATCCACCACGCCCTCCCCGAACGGCACGCGTCGATTGCGGCGTCGTGGGAGAGGTCGTGGGTGGTCCCTTTATTCGAAAAAATGAAACGCCCGCCTCCTGGCGGTTCGTATCTTCCTCATAAACGGAGGGATGCATGGAGGCGTGGTCTTCGAGGCGTCCACTCCCACGATCACGGGGTGGGGAGAGGTCGCCTCATCCGTCGCCTCAACTCTGCACTTCTCCCACGCGGCCTCCATGCGCTTGGAGTGGCGAACGGTGGAGGCGGGAAACCGGGCCGTCACGGGACGAGGCGGCGGGTCGGGCCCAGTTCCCTGTGCCTTCTGTGTCTTGATTGGCTGAGCAGGGCGGCCGAGTCCCCACCCCGCTCCTTTATAAGGAGCGGGATAGGGGGGACGGAAACCCGCATTCTCTCATCTCCTCCTTTCTTCAGCTTCTGCTCCCCTCTCTCTCATTCGCCATGGAGAAAGGGAACCTTGGTCCTTCGACGGTGGCGACGAGGGTTGCCGCTAGGCAACACATCCCTCCTCCCCCCGCACCCGTGGTGGCAGAGCCAGCTGCAAGGGGAATAGGGAGGGGACGAGGCCGCGGGCGAGGTCGAGGGCGAGGCCGAGGCGGTCGGGGAAGAGGTGAGCGAGGCAGTCCGCCGGCCTCGCCTCCGCCAGTAGATCCTCTCCCCGTGGCGGATCATATCGGGGACGACCCTTGCGAGTTCTTCATCAGGCTGCGTCGGCCGCCTCGCCGTCGCCTTCGTCTCCCGACTCCGTTTGCGAGCGAGATGGAGTTGGATCCGCCCGAGACACTGAGGTTGCACATGAGGGGTTGTGGAATCAGCGGTACGCGAGTCCGCGTTGATTTTCCGGCCCCTAATGTGATGTATCTTGGTCGAGGGTGGAAGACGTTCACCCGCATCCACAGCTTGACGGCGGGGCTCACCCTCCATTTTAAGTTGATGCAGGGCGGTCTCCTCTCCGTCAAGGTCTTCGGGTGCTTCGGGACTCGGGCACGATGCTGCGTGGAGAGCTCCTCCGATAGCGAAGGCTCCTCCTCGTGCGGGAGTGACGAGGAGGACAGCGACAGCGGCGACGAGGGTGGCGGGCGGCGGGATGACGGGTCCGACTAGGTGTCGGTGCCGCTCCGCGTGGCACCGGCGACCCCATCATCCGCGTTGCTGGCTCCTGGAGCTTCTCGGGGCCGTCTCCTTGGGCGGCTGGCGTAGGGAGGCTGCGGAAGAGGAAGAGGGCAGGCGGCAAGGCCGTCAACTCGGAGTACGAGGGCACGACGCCCTCGACAGCGTGCTGACGTCCTGCCGCCTCGTCTTCGAGCTCTGCCTCCGGCGCCGCCATCACCATGCTGCCGAGACATTCTCTTGGTGTCTTCTGCCACCCGTAGCTCGTCTAGGCGCCCCTTTTGCCCTTTTCGCCTCCTTGACCTGCCTCCTAAAGAGAGGGACAAGAGAGGGATTACGGGCACCTTATCTCTTTTTAATTTGTAAGCCCTCGGGCCTTAGTTGCATTTAAAGCTTGTAATCCCATTATCCATGTTTTTCATCCTCTCATGAACTGTACCTGAGTGGAATGCTCTTTAATGAAAAGGAGATGCTTGCCGGGTCACTTGTCTTGTGGGTGGAACCCACGTCAAGGAGCGAATCCTTTATATCTTTTAAGATAGACACGCCCTTTCCCAGCAGCAGGCCCTGCCTTCTCCCCGCGCCGCTCGACCTTTCTCACGCTTTTGGCGGAGGCAGGGAGGGGGCGGGTTCAGGCTCCTCGCTTCGTCCCTTTGCTGCCGCGACTATGACCAAATCTGGCCCCGGGAACGAGCCCGAGGGCCTAGAGTTAAGGGAGCACGATAGCTTTTAGGAAGAAACGAGGTTTCGCATACCCCAGCCCATAAGAGAATACATGATAAGGGATGAAGAACTTATCTGAGATCGCAGCCCCCGGCAACTTCGGTTCGCCGTGGGCTAATCTTTGCACTTGCAGCCCCCGGCAACACTGGCTTGCCGGGGTTTTGCAGCCCCCGGCAACACTGGCTTGCCGGGTTCCCTATGTTTGTCCGCCCTTCTTCTCCTTTTCGTCCATAAGTGGTCCGGTCAGGATATGCGAGTCCTGCGAACCAAAGGAAACAAAAGAATGGCAAAGGGACGCAAACTCGACCTCTAAGTTAGGGGTTAGCCTCAACTAAGCACTGTCAACCCTAACCAAGGACGAGACTCGACTCAGCATGCATGCTAAAACTCAGGGCGCCAGCGCTTATTCTTCGCTCAGGGTCTGCGCCTGGCTTTGTACAAAGGATTACATGCAACTGCGGCAAGACTTGTACAAAATGGTGGTTGCCAGATAGGGTCCGACAACCGCGCCTTACGGGTAAAACTTACGAAGATGCTCGATGTTCCAGGAGTTGCTCACCGAAAAGCCATCTTTGGTCTCAAGGCGGACAGCGCCAGGCCTAGTGACTCGTTTCACCCGGTAAGGGCCTTCCCACTTCGGTGTCAACTTGTTGGAATTCTTGGCGGAATGAACGCGCCAAAGAACAAGGTCGCCTTCCTCGAGACTTCTGGCTTTAACTTTGCGGCTATGGTAGCGGCGCAAAGCTTGCTGGTATCGAGCAGCTCGTACAGCAGCCTGAAGACGGTCTTCCTCAAGGAGCAATGCGTCATCTTGTCGCAGCTGCTCTTGCTCAAGCTCATCATAAGCGAGCACACGAGGTGACCTGTATACGAGTTCCGTGGGGATAACTGCCTCTGCTCCATAGACTAGAGCGAAAGGTGTCTGGCCGGTGGCTCGATTTGGCGTCGTCCTGATCGACCAAAGAACCATCGGCAGCTCCTCGATCCAGTTTCTTCCGCACTTGTGCAGCCTGTCGAAAGTCCTGGTCTTGAGCCCACGCAGCACTTCAGCATTTGCCCTCTCCGCTTGACCGTTGCTCCTGGGGTGAGCAACAGAAGCGAAGCAGACCCTGGCGCCAAGATCTTGGACGTACTGCATGAAGGTGCGACTCGTGAATTGTGTACCGTTGTCGGTGAGGATCCTGTTAGGGATCCCGAAGCGGCAAACAATCGACCTGAAGAACTTGACTGCTGACTATGCTGTCACCTTCCTCACTGGCTCCACTTCCGGCCACTTTGTGAACTTGTCAATTGCGACGTACAAGTACTCAAAGCCCCCGACTGCTCGGGGGAAGGGGCTGAGGATGTCGAGCCCCCAGACCGAAAATGGCCAGGGTAAAGGGATCGTCTGGAGAGCTTGTGCTGGCTGGTGTATCTGCTTGGAATGGAACTGGCACGCTTCACACTTGGTTACTTGTGCAGTTGCATCTTGGAGGGCTGTCGGCCAAAAGAAGCCCTGCCGGAAAGCTTTGCCGGCAAGCGCTCTTGCGCCAATGTGGTGACCACAAATGCCTCCATGTATCTCTGCCAACAGACTCTGTCCATCTTCCCGGGGAATACACTTCAATTTCACACCGTTGAGTCTTCTTCTGTACAGTGCGTTGTCGACGAACTGGTACATACTCGACTGCCGGGCTACTCTTTCTGCTTCTTCTGGCTCTTCGGGAAGTTCTCCTGACTGGAGGAAATGGACGATCTGCTGTGCCCATGCTGGAGCGTGTGGCTCGACAACAAGGACTAAAGGCATATCTGCTGCTGCGGGAACATCCGCTTCTACGGCGAGAACCTGCGGTTCAGCCGGAGCTTGATGATCCCCGGCAAGCTTGCCGGAGCGAAACTTGTCGGGAGCGTCTACTACAACGAAACAAACCTCGAGGCTTGTCGGAGCAGGCTGCTCCTCAGCACTCTTGGCGTTGATCTTGGGGACCTTCTTGGCGGCAGCTTCGGGAAGCTCTGCCAGAAGATAGTTACCAGAAATCAACTTCCTCTTCTTGCTCTGTCCAGTTGATGGCGTCACGAATGGTTGAGTCAGCTTGAGCACAAAGATCCCTGGTTCCACAGGTAACTTAAGTGCCGCGCATTTTGACAGGCCGTCGGCGATGTCGTTCTGAGCTCTTGGAACATGTTCCATTTGTAGGCCGATAAAGTGCTCTTCCAGCTTCCTCACTTCATCAACGTAAGCTTCCATCAACGGACTCTGATAATTCTTGTTCACTTGGCGGACGACAAGCTGCGAGTCCCCCCTGACAATGAGCTGCTTGATCCCAAGGTCTGCCGCGATCTTGAGACCGGCGAGCAATCCTTCATACTCTGCAGTATTGTTTGTTGCTTGCTCCTTGGGAAAGTGCATCTGGACCACGTACTTGAGGTGCTCTCCGGTGGGTGCGACAAGCAGCACGCCAGCACCGGCGCCTTGCAACGAGAAAGCACCATCAAAGTACATCAGCCACTCTTTGCTTGCTTCCTTGATGGGGATGCTCGTCTCTGGGATTTCTTCGTCTGGTGTTGGCGTCCACTCTGCTATGAATTCTGCCAATGCCCTGCTCTGGATAGTTGAAGTGCTCTCAAACTTGAGGCCAAAGCTTGACAGTTCTAGTGCCCACTCAACAATCCTGCCTGTTGCTTCTGGATTCTGCAGTATCCTCTTCAGCGGAAAGCGAGTGACAACTGTGATCTCGTGTGCTTGGAAGTAATGGCGCAGCTTTCTCGAGGCCATGAGAAGGCCGAAAAGCAATTTCTGCACGCCAGAGTACCTTGACCTAGCCCCCTGCAGAAGGGAACTGACGAAGTAAACTGGGCGCTGCATCATTTTCTTCTGCTGTATCTCTTTGCACATCTGCGCAGATCCATCTTTGTCGGGACCAGAGCTTGTCGGGGAAGCCCCCTGCTTGTCGCTGGATGTGCTTGCCGCGATCGCTGGCTCATCATCTGCCTCTCTCTCCGCCACTAACGCAACACTAACCACTTGATTGGTTGCCGCCAGATATAGTAGCAACTTCTCTTGTGGTTTAGGTGCGACAAGTATTGGAGTGGAGGACAGGTACCTCTTCAAGTCCTGCAGCGCAGCCTCCGCTTCCGGAGTCCATTTCATTGGACCTGCCCTTTTCAAGATTTTGAAAAACGGCAGGGCGCGCTCAACGGACTTAGAGATAAACCTGCTGAGAGCCGCTACGCAGCCGGCGAGTTTCCGCACATCCTTGACGCGCTTCGGTGCTTCGATCTGCTCAATGACCTTGATCTTGTCGGGATTGGCTTCAATCCCCCGCTGAGACACGAAGAACCCGAGAAGCTTGCCGGAGGGGACTCCAAACACGCACTTCTCGGGGTTGAGCTTGAGGTTGATCTTGCGCAGATTTGCAAAAGTCTCTTCTAGATCTTGAATCAGAGTTGACTTGTCCCTGCTCTTGACCACTATATCATCCATGTAGGCTTCCACATTTTTGTGTATTTGTGGTTCAAAAGCAGCATGGACTACCCTTGCAAATGTTGAACCCGCATTCTTCAAACCGAAAGGCATCCGTACGAAACAGTACGTGCCACATGGAGTGATGAATGCGGTTTTCTCCTCATCCTCTTCTGCCATGAAGATCTGATGGTATCCTGAGTATGTGTCAAGAAATGAAAGCAAGTCACATCCGGCCGTGGACTCAACAATCTGGTCAATGCGCGGCAAGGGAAATGGATCTTTGGGACAAGCTTTGTTAACATCGGTGAAGTCGATGCAAAGCCTCCACTTCCCGTTTGCCTTGCGCACGACTACAGGATTGGCCAACCACGTCGGATGGAGCACTCCTCTGACAAGGCCTGCTGCTTCCAACTTCTTGATCTCTTCTATGATGAATTCTTGGTGCTCCACTGCTTGTTTCCTGACTTTCTTCTTGACGGGCCGCGCATGAGGACAGACAACAAGGTGGTGCTCAATTACTTTCCTGGGAACGCCGGGGATGTCAGATGGTTTCCACGCAAACACATCGACATTCGCCCGCAGGAAAGCAACGAGCGCGCTTTCCTATTTAGGGTCGAGAGTGGCACTGATGGTGAAAGTTCCACCAGTGCCGTCCTCCTTGGCGGGCACCTTCTTGGTCGCTGGCGGAGCTGCCATCGTCTTCTTACACTTGCAGGTGGAGCTCGATGGTTCGTCCTCGATAGTAGCGCAGCACTCCGAAGAGGTGCGCTTGCCGGAGTGGGCATCAGAGCTCTTGCCGGACTTGGTCTTCTTCTTCCTCCCGGGAGCTTCAGCGGCAAGTGTCTCGCGATCTGTGGCGGCTGCTGCTTCCCGGTAGATCTTGTCGGCACAAATAAGAGCATCTTTCTTGTCGCCAGGGACAGTAATGACGCTTATCGGGCCTGGCATCTTCAGCATGTTGTATGCATAGTGAGAGGCTGCCATGAACTTGGCGAGCGCTGGACGGCCAAGAATTCCATTGTAAGGCAATGGAAAATCGGCAACGTCGAAAGTGATCCTCTCAGTCCTGAAGTTCAGCTCGCTGCCAAATGTCACCGGCAGCGTGATCTTCCCCTTCGGCTTGCTCCTTCCCAGGTTGATTCCTTGGAACGTGCCGGTCTCTTCGAGCTCGCTGTTAGGGACTTGGAGTCTCCGGAGCACAGCGGAGGAGATCAGGTTCAAGCCGGCCCCGCCATCAACTAGAATCTTAGTGACCTTGAGGTTGCGGATAGTTGGTGAGACCAACATCGGCAAACACCCGACAACAGTTGTGCGATCGGGGTGGTCCTCAATATCAAAGATGATAGGCGTGCTGGACCATTTCAGAAGCTTGCGTGACTCAATGGGTGGTTCTGCTGCATTGACTTCCCGCACCCACTGCTTGAGTTGGCGGTGTGAAGTATGCAAAGAAGCACCGCCGTCTACGCACAAAACTTCTGTGGCTTTCTGGAACTCCTGCTCGCTGGTCTCGGCGTCATCCATGTCTTCGTCGTCGTCGTCGTCATCTTCATCCTTGTCGCGGCCGCGGGGAGGCCTGTCGCATTGCCGTTGCTTGGCGTTGCCGCGGCGTCCCCCCAGGCCGGTGCGCTTCGTACCGGATCCTCCAGCACCTCCTTGGGCCTTCTCCTTGTCGCATCGCTCGTATTCGGCCTTTTGCAGCTCAACGAGCTGCTCGACCTTCTTGCAGCTCTGGAGGTCATGGCCCTTGGTGCGGTGAATCTTGCAGTACTGCTTGTTGGTGCCGTCCTGCTTGTCGGCGGCCGCCACAGCCTGGCAGTTGGCGCATGCGGCAACCTCCTTGCCGGAGCTACCGGTCTTGGCTGTCTTGGCGCCACCTTCGTTGCCGGACTGCTCGACAACTAGCACATCTTTGCATTTCCTCTTCCTGTTGTTCCGCCGCCGGTTTTTGCTTGCCGGGGCGGCATCATCGCTGTCAGATCCTCCTGTTCCTGTATTTTCTCCGGGGAGTTTCCTCCCTTCCTCAGCACATGCACATCTGTCGGCCAGGGCATACAGCTCACCGACGTCTTTGATCTTGCACATCGCCATCTCCTCCCGCATCCTGCGGTTACGCACGTTCTGGTGGAACGCACTGATGACCGCGGCAGGGTGAACGTCTGGGATGTTGCGTTGCACTTGGCTGAATCTCTGGATGTACTTGCGCAGAGGCTCCGCTTCCTTCTGGGCAAGCAGGTGAAGATCACTCTCCTGGCCATGAGGTTTGTGGCCGCCTGTAAAGGCGCCGACAAACTGATGGCATAGGTCTGCCCAGGAAGATATGGAGTTTTCCGGCAAGTGCATGAGCCAGGACCTGACGTTGGGCTTGAGCACCAGAGGGAAGTAGTTGGCAAGGATTTTGTCGTCTCGCCCCCCGGCAGCCTGCACCGCGATGGTGTAAATGCTGAGGAACTCCGACGGATGCAGCCTGCCGTCATACTTCTCTGGTACGTTTGGCTTGAAATTCTTCGTGCTGGGCCACTGAACTTGCCGCAGCTCACGAGTAAACGCAGGGCAACCTACCGCGTACGGCAGGTCGCCTGGTTCCCCTGGCGCTTGCATGTCGATAGCGGGGCCAGTGCGTCGGTCTGATTGACGCCGCGTTTCTCTTCGGCGCTCGATGCGGGTACAAGCGTCTTCTTGCTGCCGTTCGTGAAGAACGTGGCGCTGATCGCGACGAGTTCGCGGATCTGATGAAGCGGTGGAGTCGCTGTCACGGTGGACCCGGCGAGTCGGCCATCTTAGCCTTCGGGGCGGGGAGTGCACGGTGGTCGCACCCCCACCGGTCTTGTCGCCATCGGCTCGCACTTGGCTGGCCTGCCGCGGCTGCGATGTGGTTAGCTGCCGCGGAGTGTCGCCGTTGGCGAAGCCGATAAGGCTCTGAATGGTGGCCCTCGAGTTGTCGATCTTGTCCGACGTTGGAGGGAAGTCTAGGAGCAGTTGAGCTCGTGCCAAAGCTTCTGCTGGAGTGGTGGGTAGCGGTGGCGAACGGTGCGAGGAGCGGGATATGCTCGGACTTCCAACGACGTTAGAAGGAGCAGTATTCCGTCCAGGCGACCGTGCCTCGCTTGCGCCAGCACGTTGGCGTGCATGCTGGCCTTGAGCATCTCGAGATCCGCCAGCTCGATTTGGGTCCAGCGAACGTATGGTACCGTGAGTACCACGAAGCTGCCGGTCCCGCGCTTCCTGAGATGGGCGCGGAGCATCCACGGATGCCCGGTCGTCGTGGGAGCCTTCTACGCTGCCGACGGGCAGCGCAGTCTTGTCCTTGGACCTGGCGGCATCGTGGGCTACCTCGTCGACGCCCGTTCTTCCGCCGGCGTCCTCCCCGCCAGCCGTTTGCTCCGGCGGCGGTGGGTTCGACGCGGACGGAACAGCCGCCTCCAAAGCCTTCTTCTTTGGCGGCATGTCGATGAAGATTTAGCTCGCCTGAACGCCGGATCAGGTTCACACAACCTCGACGCCCCCTACCTGGCGCGCCAAAGATGCCAGGGGAATCTGGCTCCTCGAGCACCTATGGGGACGAAGCCCCTTCTCGGTTCGGCGGGGGGCGGAGGTCGCGCAAAGAGCGGATCGAGGTGAAGCACGCGGGGTTTTTTACCTAGCTTCGGAGCTCTCCGGAGAGATAACACTCCTACTGCTGCTTTGTGGATTGTATTGAGTTCTTGCTCGGGAGCGCTGAGTGCTACAGTACACTCAACCAGCTAACGAGACCGAGCGTTCTTCTGTTTGTCCTCTGAGAGATCGCTCTCCGGGGGCCGATCCCCTTCTACGTTGTGCATGGGCCTCCTTTTATATGTTCAAGGGGTCTCCAACAGGTGGCAATGTAGGTAAGGGCAAAAATGGAAAGATGCGGTGGTAGGTACAGCTACCTACACAGTGTATCGTACCTAACCCTGACGGCAGGGGACAAAGGCATTAAATGCCTATATACGTCGCCCTGACGGTGCAGAAAAGGGACCGTTAGGGGCGCCACCGCTCGCCACGATGACGATCTTGTCAGCGCCGCATGCCACAGTGTACCCCAGGCTGCACAGCCTCCCGCCACGTATGCCAGGAAGGGTCCCAGAGCGACACGTAGGTGGGTGAGCTGGAGCGCAGGTACAGAGTGGTTGCCCGCCGCGGCAAGTGCCTTGCCGCAGCCGTTGTCTTGCCGCGTCCGGGAGCTTGTCGCTCGCCGAGTCCTGCCGGGACGCGTGGCGTGTCGCGGCAAGTTCTTTGAGATGCTCTGGTTGGCCTTCCCGGCAAGCTCCTCTTGCCGGGGTCTTGTGCCTCGAGTGGCCTTCCCGGCAAGCTCCTCTTGCCGGGGGACTTGTCTCCTTGGCTTAAATACTTTGTTCTTGAATGGCTCCAAAGGAACCATAGAGGGCCTTGGTGATCACCTGGCAGGCCTTGCCGCGGGGTGTTGTGGTTGCCCGTGCACAAGTTCGGGATACTAGGGTACCCCTACTCTAGTACACCGACACCCACCATGAGGGCTACTGGCTGTATATCTCGGCAGAGAATAAATTGCACCAATCAAAAATATTGACAATAAATCGGCCCATCGTCGGGGTGGTGCACCACCTCGGAAGCAGTCCGGCATAAAGTTCGGGCGCTAGTGGCTGGCTCCATAGAGGGCATTTCCGGCATTAAGCTCGGCTAAACTCCTTCAAACTTCTTTGAACCAAGGTGATTTACGACACCTCGGATATAGTCCGGCGTTGGAGCTTGGACACAGTCGCGCGTTGGAGCTTGGATACATAGTCCGACATTGGAGCTCGGATACATTCCGGCGTTAGAGCTGGGAAGCGGTCCGGCGTTGGTGCTCGACTGCAAAAGATACCTCGAATGCAGTCCGGCGTTGGAGCTCGGACGCAAGAGGACGCTGCCGCCCGGGAACAACTTCAAACCCGAGGTGTGGCGTAAAAATAACAAGGCATTGATAAAGGTCAGAAACTTAAAGGGGCTCCTCGGATACCCAACGTGTAATCTTGTAGAATGCATTTCGGCAATCCTCAAGATCGAAGATGAGAAGATTTGTTGAACCAGTTTTCAAGACCGACGATCAAAGATGAAGAACAGTTCGGAAGAATCGAGGAGCGTCCATAACTTGAAGACTGGTTCAGGGGGCTACTGACGGTGTCCTGGACTAGGGGGTACTCACCACGTCATTTCCCGATCTGTTAGATTGGGCCGAGGCCCCCATGGCCGTATACTCATGGGCCAGTTCGGACAGCTGCCGCATACAAGGAGGATTCCACAAGAGTTGGCAATCAAGACAAGGACTTCTCCCCACCGGCGTATTCGGCTAGGACTCTTGTTATCCTAGGCCTCTGGTGCATTATATAAACCGAGGCCAGGCTAGTCGATAGAACATACAACAATCATACCATAGGCTAGCTTCTAGGGTTTAGCCTCCTTGATCTCGTGGTAGATCTACTCTTGTACCACCCATATCATCAATATTAATCAAGCATGACGTAGGGTTTTACCTCCATCGAGAGGGCCCGAACCTGGGTAAAACTTCGTGTCCCTTGTCTCCTGTTACCATCCGCCTAGACGCACAGTTCGGGACCCCCTACCCGAGACCCGCCGGTTTTGACACCGAAATAGATCTACTCTTGTACTACCCATATCATCAATATTAATCCAGCAGGAGTAGGGTTTTACCTCCATCGAGAGGGCCCGAACCTGGGTAAAAACATCGTGTCCCTTGTGTCCTGTTACCATCCGCCTAGACGCACAGTTCGGGATCCCCTACCCGAGATCCGCCGGTTTTGACACCGACACCGGGTTTCTTTATGCATGAGCGAGGCCCATGCCAAGGGATGAATCCTTTTTATTTTGAAAATAAACATTGTCGCCCGACAACAGGCCTTGTCGTCCCCCCACTTCAATCGACCATTTTCACGCTTTTGGCGGATGCAGGGGTGAAGTAGAGTTAGGCCCCTCGTTCATTTTCTTGCCACCGTGACTACGACCAAGTTCCAACCCAGGGGATAGCTCTTGGGTACAGGAAAAGGGGAGCACGGTGGTTTAAGAATATAAACGCGGCTTCACATGTCCCAGTTCTATATGGAAATGCATAACAGGGGATGAAAGACTTATCTGAATCCGCAGCCCCCGGCAATCTTGGCTTGCCGGGGTTGGATCCTCGTGTCTTCAGCCCCCCAGCAGTCTTGGCTTGCTGGGGCCGGGCCGCCGGTTCGTCCTCTTTCTCCCAAGCGGCTCAGTAGAAGTGTCCATGTGCCCTGCGAACCAAAGAGGATAGAAAGACGCGAACTCGACCTCTAGGCTAGGAGTTAGTCTCCTCTAAGCAATATCAACCCTAACCGAGGGAGAGACTTAACCAAGCATGCATGCTATAACTTAGGGCGCCATCGCTTCGTTTATTTATGCTCAGGGTTTGCGCCTGGCGTTGTACAGAGGGTTACATGCCTTGCCGGCAAAGCTTTTACAAAAGGTGGCTTGCCGGGAGGCCCGACAGCCGCGCCTTACGGGTAAAACTTGCGAAGATGTTCGATGTTCTAGGAGTTGCTCACTGGGATAGCATCTTCGGTCTCCAGGCGGACTGCACCGGGCCTGGTGACTCGTATTACCCGATAAGGGCCTTCCCATTTCGGCGTCAACTTGTTGGAATTCTTGGCCGACTGAACGCGCCGAAGTACAAGGTCGCCTTCGTCAAAGCTTCGGGCATGAACCTTGCGGCTATGGTAGCGGCGCAAGGCTTGCTGGTAGTGCGCTGCTCTCACAGCCGCCCGAAGACGATCTTCCTCAAGGAGCGTTGCATCATCTTGCCGCAATTGCTCTTGCTCAAGCTTGTCGTAAGCGAGCACTCGAGGTGACCCGTATGTGAGTTCCGTGGGGAGAACTGCTTCTGCCCCGTATACTAGGGCAAAAGGTGTCTGGCCGGTGGCTCGATTTGGCGTCGTTCTCTGATCGACCAAAGAACTGCCGGCAACTCATCAATCTAGCACCTTCCGCTCTTGTGCAGCCTGTCAAAATTCTTTGTCCTCAGGCCTTGCAATACTTCAGCATTTGCCCTCTCCGCCTGGCCATTGCTCCGTGGATGTGCCACGGAAGCGAAACAGACCTTGCTGCCGAGGTCTTGGATGTATTGCATGAAGGTGTGGCTTGTGAACTGCGTGCCGTTGTCGATGATGACTCTGTTTGGCACACCAAAACAGCAGACTAGCCCTTTGAAGAACTTGACAGCTAACTGTGCAGTAACCTTCCTCACTGCCTCCACCTCCGGCCACTTTGTGAACTTGTCGATTGAAATGTACAAGTACTCAAAGCCCCCGACAACGCGAGGGAAAGGGCCCAGTATGTCGAGCCCCCAAACCAAAAATGGCCAGGAGAGAGGAATTGTTTGAAGGGCTTGAGCTGGTTTATGAAGCTTCTTTGAATGGAACTGGCACGCTTCACAACTGGTTACTAGTGCCGTCGCATCCTGGAGGGCGGTGGGCCAGAAGAAGCCTTGCCGGAATGCCTTGCCGGCAAGGACCCTCGACCCTATGCGGGAGCTACATATGCCTCCATGTATCTCTGCCAACAGCTCCAGTCCTTCCTCCCGGGGGATGCACTTTAATCTCACACCGTTCGGCCTCTTCCTGTACAGGACGTCGTTGATGAACTGGTACAAGGTAGACCGACGGGCTACTTTTTCCGCTTCTTCCCGCTCCTCAGGAAGTTCCTCTGTCTAGAGGAAACAGACGGTATGCTGTACCCATGCCGGAGCCTGGGGCTCGACGGCAAGGACCAAAGGCATCTCTTCCGCCATGGGGGCGGCCCTCTCTATGGCCAGGGCTTGGCGCCCTGCCGGAGCCAGCTGCCCCTCGGCAAGCTTAGAATCTGCAGCAACACCCTTGCCGGCGGCCCCTGGGGGCTCAGCGGGAAAGTACTTGCCGGGGCCTGATTTCCTCCGCTTGTTCTGTCCTGTTGATGGTTCGACGGATAGTTGAGTTAACGAAGCAGAAAGGTACCTGGTTCCATAGGTAGCTTGAATGCATCACGCTTTGACAGGTAATCAGCAACGTCGTTCTCGGCTCGGAGAACGTGCTCCGCTTGTATACTGTCGAAGCGCTCCTCCAGCTTCCTCACCTCATCTACGTAGGCCTCCATCAACGGGCTCTGATAATCTTTGTTGACTTGTCTGACGACAAGCTGTGAATCACCCCTGACGATGAGCTTCTTAACCCCGAGGTCTGCTGCGATCCTGAGACCGGCAAGCAGCCCCTCATACTCAGCAGTGTTGTTTGTGGACATCTCCCTAGGAAAGTGCATCTGGATCACATACTTGAGGTGCTCTCTGGTGGGTGCGACATGAAGCACACCGACACCGGTGCCTTGCAGCGAGAAAGCCCCATCAAAGTACATGATCCAGTCGCGACTTGCTTCCTTGCTGGGGAAAGCGATCTCCTGGATTTCTTCGTCAGGCGTTGAGGTCCACTCTACAATGTACTCTGCCAAGACTCTGCTCTGGATTGTCGAAGTACTTTCAAACTTCAACACAAAGCTTGACAACTCCAAGGCCAACTCCACAATCCTTTCGGTTGCGTCTGGGTTATGCAACATCTGTTGCAACGGGAGGCGGGTGACGACAGTGATCTCGTGGGCTTGGAAGTAATGATGCAGCTTCCTCGAGGCCATACGGAGGCCGGAGAGCAATTTCTGCACACCGGAGTACCTTGACCTAGCCCCCTGCAAGAGGGAGCTGACAAAGTAAACCGGGTGCTGCATCATCTTCTTCTTCTACACCACTTCATTTGGCTGCGCGGGCCCTGTCCCGATGGTGTCAGACTCTGCCAGGGGCCTTGCCTTGCCGACACCAGGCCCTGCCGGGGAAATTTCTGACGTGCCATCCGCCGGTCCTGCCGTTGCCACTGCCTCTTTGTCGACCTCCCTCTGCACCACCAGCGTGGCGCTGACCACTTGATTCGTCGCCGCCAGATATAGCAGCAACGACGCTTGCGGTTTAGGCGCCACCAGTACTGGTGTAGAAGAGAGGTATTTCTTCAGATCCTGCAGTGCTACTTCGGCCTCCGGGGTCCACTCCATAGGGCCCGCCTTTTTCAAAATCTTGAAAAAGGGAAGGGCACGCTCGGCAGACTTGGAGATGAATCGGCTCATGGCGGCAACGCAGCCAGTGAGCCGACACACATCCTTGGTCCGCTTGGGCGCCTCAATCTGCTCGATAGCCTTGATCTTGTGTGGGTTTGCCTCGATCTCGTGCTGCGACACAAAGAACCCGAGAAGTTTGCCGGACGGAACGCCGAAGACACACTTCTCAGGGTTCAGCTTGAGGTTGATCTTGCGCAGGTTGGCAAATGTCTCTTCTAAGTCTTGTACAAGAGTTGCCTTGTCCTTGGTTTTGACCACTATGTCATCCATGTATACTTCCATATTTCTATGTAGCTGGGGTTCAAAACCAATTTGGACCGCTCTTGCAAATGTTGAGCCAGCACTCTTCAACCCGAAAGGCATCCATAAAAAGCAATACATACCACATGGGGTGATGAATGCTATCTTCTCTTCGTCTTCTCTTGTCATGAAGATCTGGTGGTAGCCCGAGTAGGCATCGAGGAATGATAACAGATCACACCCAACCGTGGAGTCAACAATCTGGTCGATGCGCGGCAACAGGAAGGGGTCCTTAGGACAAGCCTTATTGATATCTATGTAGTCAATACACAACCTCCACTTCCGTTCGCCTTGCGCACCACCACCGGATTGGCCAACCACGTCGGATGGCGCACTCCCCTCACCAAGCCTACTACTTCCAACTTCCTGATCTCTTCTGTGATAAACTCTTGCCTCTCCAGAGCCTGCTTCCTGACCTTCTTCTTGACGGGCCGCGCATGAGGACAGACAGCTAGGTGGTGCTCAATCACCTCCTTGGGAACACCGGGGATGTCGGATGCTTGCCATGCAAACACATAGACATTCCCCGCAGGAAGGTGACGAGCGCGCCTTCCTATTTGCTGTCGAGGGTGGAGCTTATGGTGAAAGCCCCTCCCGTGCCATACTCCCTAACGGACACCTTCTTGGTCTGTGGTGGCGCGGCTCTGGATTTCTTGCTCTTGCCGGTGGAGCTCTCTGGCACGTCCTCGACGGTAGCACAACACTCCGAAGAGGTGCACTTGCCAGAGTGGGTGCGAGAGGTCTTGTTGGGCTTGTTCTTCCCTCCCGAGGCTTCAGCGGCAGGAGCAAATGCCTTGGCGGCAGCTGCTGCAACTGCTTCCCGGTAGAGTAGGTCGGCGCAGGTCAGCGCATCCTTCTTGTCGCAGGGGACGGTGATGATGGTCATCAGCCCAGGCATCTTCAACATGTTGTAGGCGTAATGCACCGCCGCCATGAACTTGGCTAGTGCCGGGCGGCCGAGGATCCCGTTGTAGGGCAAGGGGATCTCGGCTACATCAAAGACAATCCTCTCTGTCCTGTAGTTCAACTCGCCTCCAAACGTCACAGGCAATGTGACCTTCCCCTTCGGCTGACTTCTTCCCGGGTTGACCCCTTGAAACGTGCCCGTCTCCTCGAGGTCTCCGTCGGGAATTTGCAGCCTCTTGAGCACAACGGGCGAGATTAAGTTCAGACCGGCCCCGCCGTCAACCAACATCTTGTTCACCTTGAGGTTGCATATCGTTGGTGAGACCAACAATGGCAAACACCCGACCGCAGTGGTGCGATCAGGGTGGTCCTCGGCGTCAAAGGTGATGGGTGTGCTGGACCACTTCAGCGGCTTCTGAGCGTCGAACGATGGCTCCGCTGCTGTGATCTCACGTGCCCACTGCTTGAGCTGGCGGTGGGAAGTGTGGAGGGAGGCGCCACCATCGACGCACATGGCCTCCATAGCCTTCTGAAACTCTTGCTCGCCAGACTCATCGTCCTCGTCATGATCATCGTTTTCTTGCTTCTTGTCACGGCCCCGAGCGGGCCTCTCTTGCTGGCTATCCTTGCCGCGGCGGCCTCCTTGGCCGCCACGCTTCTTGCCGGATCCTTCGGCACTGTCTTGACCCTTCTCCTTGGCAGCTGCCAAGGCCCGACAGGTGGCGCACCCGGCAATGTCCTTGCCGGGGTCGTCTGCCTTGACCATTTGGCAGCACCAGTGTCGTCGGATCCCTCGATGGCAAGCATGGCCTTGCCCTTGTGTTTCCTGTTGCGACGCCGACCCTTCTTCGTCGGGGCGGCGGTGTCTTCATCGGTAGAGCCGGTTTCCATGCCGGCATCCTCGTCGTGGTACTTCCTTCCCTCTTTAGCCCGGGCGCACCTATCGGCCAGAATATAAAGTTTGGCCACATCCTTAACCTTGTTCATCGCCACCTCTTCGTGCATCTTGCGATTGTGCATGTTCTGATGGAACGCGCTGATCACGGCGGCAGGATGAACATTGGGGATGTTGTACTGCACCCGGCTGAACCTCTGTATGTACTGGCGTAGGGTTTCCCCTTCCTTCTGGGGAATGATATGTAAATCACTCGCCTGACCATGAGCTTGGTGGCCTCCGGTGAAGGCGCCCACGAACTCATGGCACATATCCGACCAAGAAGAAATGGAATCCGCCGACAAGTGCATCAACCAAGACATGACATTGGGCTTCAGTCCCAACGGGAACTAATTGGCAAGCACCTTGTCGTCGCGAGCTCCGGCAGCTTGCATCGCGATGGTGTAGATGTTGAGGAACTCTAACGGATGGGTCTTGCCGTTATACTTCTCACCGACGTCGGGCTTGAATGTGTGGTGGGACGGCCACTAGAACTATCGTAGATCACGGGTAAAGGCTGGGCAACCCACCTCGTAAGGTAGGCTGCCAGAGCCCCCCGGTGCTGGGTGGTCCATAGTGGGTCCTGCCCTCTTATCCAACTGGTGGCGTGTATTGCGCCGGCGCTCGATGGTGGTTCGAGCGTCTTCATAGGCTCGTTCTCGAAGAACTTGGTGCCGGTCGCGGTGGGTCCGTGGGTAGGACGATGCTATGGAAATGTTATCACATGCATCGTCACAACGGACCGGCACCGGCGGCAACTGGCGTGGGGGAGGAGAGTGTACTGTGGCTGCAGCTCCCCCGGTCCTCCCACCGCTGGCATGTGGTGGCTCGACGGAGCACCGGCCCGAGGGCCTCGCCGGTCGCGTATCATCTTTATTGGCGATAGCGACGAGGCTCCAGATGGTGGCTCTCCACTCGTCGAGCTTCTCCGTAGCAGGAGGAAAGTCGAGGAGCAGCTGCGCACGCGCCAAAGCTTCTGCTGGCGTGGGTGGTGGCGAAAGTTGTGTGGACCGTCGCGCGCTTCGACTTCTAACCACGTTAGAAGGAGCTCTATCGTGGCCCAGCGGCTGCGTGCCATTTTCGCCAGCACTTTGGTGGGCATGCTGGCCTCCTTCGTCCCGCAGATGATGCACAGGGCTCTTCCCACGGCGGTGTCCAGGGTCACCGGCGTGTTGACGCTGCTCGTGGCGCACACCATGGGAAGAGCGCGCTATAGGCGCCGGGGTGGGCGTCTTGGAGGTCGCCGCGCCACCCGTGGGTAGTATGGCGGCGACCCCGGAGGGCCCCGCGCCGCCTGCGGGGGCCCAGCTCTGTCTATCAATTTTGCGACGTGCGACCCATCGTCTTGCGCGCGAACGACGCCGCTCGCCAGGCTCTAACTGCCAGAGCGATGTTGGTGCTCGCGGGCTGCGCCTCGGGTCCTTTCCGCGACCGGCCCGCTACTCGCCCGCACCGGTACGGGCCGTCTGGCTCCCGACGAACTGACCGCCGTGGCAGCCTTTTTCTTGGGAGCCATGGCGATGAAGAACTGCTAGGCTAACTGCTAGACCGGATTCTCACAACTGCGCCCCCTACGTGGCGCGCCAAAGATGTCGGTGAGAACGACACCTATGGGATCACTGGAATCCCTTCTACGGTCGGCGGGCGCGAGGTTGTTAGAAGAGCAGGTCCAGGAGCTAGCACAAAGATCATTTACCCAGGTTCAGGCCGCGAGGGTGCGTAATACCCTAGTCCTGCTTTAGTGGATGTATTGAGTGTTCTTGAGCTTTCGAACTAGCTATGGTGGCTGCGTAGCTGCAAAAAGCCGAATCCCCCTCCAGTATGCCTCGGGCCTCCTTTTATAGGCAAAAAGGGGTTGCCACAATGGCACACAGGAGGTGGAAAGGCCTACAGTGCGCGAGCTTATCGCCCGGCATTACGGGACAATACGCATTAAATGCGCTACTTAGGTGTCCATTAGCTTTATCGGGGATGGGAACGAGGATCGTCCCGTCCGTCGCCGCTCCGCCTCGCTTCGACACATGCCCAGGTCAGCGATGCGTGCAACGCCATGTAGGCAGGCAGGCTGCTGAGGTGGCGCGGTGGTAGGGTCTTCACAAAGATCTACATGCCACCACGCAGGTTCTTGCTGAGTTGGTCTGGAGGCCGCCCGTCGCCACGCAGGTGCCTGCCCAGCT
Source organism: Aegilops umbellulata (assembly GCA_032464435.1). Classification (NCBI taxonomy): domain Eukaryota; kingdom Viridiplantae; phylum Streptophyta; class Magnoliopsida; order Poales; family Poaceae; genus Aegilops; species Aegilops umbellulata. The sequence continues at coordinate 363,027,783 of CP136057.1, forward strand.
AGTTGAGCTAGCAGCTGCTTGGGGACGGTGGTGGAGTCTTGGCTGGTGCGGGCCTGGCTGTGGCCCCACTGATGCCCTCGGCAAGGGTCTTGCCGGGGGCCTGACAAGGGTCTTGCCACGGTGTCGTAGTCATCCCCGGCAAGGCGCTTACCCGGGGTCTTGTGGATCTCCTCGGCTAGGATCTCGCCGAGGGTCGCGTCTTCTGGTCCTCATCTGATCTTGCGTGTTTATGATATTGACAAAGATCTGCATGCCACCACAGAGGTGCCTCCCGAGCCCTGGTTCCAATGTAGTTTTTGGCGGCGTTCGGAACCCTTGGGCTCAAGGGTGGCTCGCTCCGCTGGCATCGGGCAGGCTGCCCCGGCAAGGCTCTTGCCGGGGCTGCGGAGGCTGCCTCGGCAAGGATCTTGCCGAGGGAGTCTACCTCGCCCCCTTGCCCTCTTGTGTTCCTGGTCTTGGCGTTGTCTTGGTTGTCTTGTGCTTCGGCTTCTCTCCGGCTTCCCTCCCCTGCCCTGCTAAGTGTGGCCGCGGCGCGTGGCTCTGACTGCCCGTGCACAAGTAAAGGGGTCAAAAGGAGAGCCCCTACTTTTGTACACCGACAAAGACCACTAGTTTCAAGAAAAGGGCAAAGGGAAGAAGGGGAACTTCAAGAAGAACGGCAAGCAAGTTGCTGCTCAAGTGAAGAAGCCCAATTCTAGACCTAAGCCTGAGACTAAGTGCTTCTACTACAAAGGGACTGGTCACTGGAAGCAGAACTGCCCCAAGTATTTGGTGGATAAGATGGATTGAAAAGTGAACAAAGGTATATTTGATATACATGATATTGATGTGTACTTTACTAGTGTTTATAGCAGCCCCACTGTATTTGATACTAGTTCAGTTGTTAAGATTAGTAACTCAAAACGGGAATTGCAGAATGAACACAGACTAGTTAAGGGTGAAGTGACGATGTGTGTTGGAAGTGGTTCGAAGATTGATATGATCATCATCGCACACTCCCTATACTTTCAGGATTAGTGTTGAACCTAAATAAATGTTATTTGGTGTTTGTGTTGAGCATAAATATGATTTGATCATGTTTATTGCAATATGGTTATTCATTTAAAGTCAAAGAATAATTGTTGTTCTATTTACATGAATAAAACCTTCGATGGTCATACACCCAATGAAAATAGTTTGTTGGATCTCGATCGTAGTGATACACATGTTCATAATATTGAAGCCAAAAGATGCAAAGTCAATAATGATAGTGCAACTTATTTGTGGCACTGCCGTTTGGGTCATATTGGTGTAAAGCGCATGAAGAAACTCCATTCTGATGGACTTTTGGGATCACTTGATTATGAATCACTTGATTATTGCGAACCATGCCTCATGGGCAAGATGACTAAGACTCTGTTCTCCGAAACAATGGAGCGAGCAACTGACTTACTAGAAATAATGCATACTGATGTATGCGATCCGATGAGTGTTGAGGCTCGCGGCAGGTATGGTTATTTTCTGACCTTCACAGATGATTTGAGCAGATATGGGTAATGAAACATAAATCTGACGCATTTGAAAAGTTCAAAAAAATTTAGAGTGAAGTGGAAAATCATCATAACAAGAAAATAAAGTTTCTACGATCTGATTGTGGAGGAGAATATTTGAGTGACGAGTTTGGCCTTCATTTATGTGGAATTGTTTCACAAATTCATGCCACCTGGAACACCACAACATAATGGTGTGTCCGAACGTCATAACCGTACTTTATTGGATATAGTGCAATCTATGATGTCTCTTATCGATTTACCACTATCGTTTTGGGGTTATGCATTAGAGACAGCTACATTCACGTTAAATAGGGCACCATCTGATCCGTTGAGATGACATCGTATGAACTATGGTTTGGCTAGAAACCTAAGCTGTCGTTTCTTAAGGTTTGGGGTTGCGATGCTTATGTGAAAAATTTCATCCTGATAAGCTCAAACCTAAATCGGAGAAATGTGTCTTCATACGATACCCAAAAGGATACAGTTGGGTACACCTTCTATCACAGATCCGAAGGCAAGATCTTTGTTGCTAAGAATGGATCCTTTCTAGAGAAGGAGTTTCTCTCGAAAGAAGTGAGTGGGAGGAAAGTAGAACTTGATGAGGTAATTGTACCTTCTCCCGAATTGTGGAAGTGCAACTATCCCTGGGTGGTTTTGGTAATTCCTAACAACATATAGCTCATTGAGCTAACATTATTCCAAGATTAATATTTTAGGAAAAGCTCAATGAATGGCATGGCATGGATGAGGAAAGTGGATCCCTCAAAATTCTAAGGACAAAAAGTTTGGCTCAAGCTTGAAGCTCAAGACTCTACATTTTATATTTTAGTGATCCAAGATCACATTGAGTTTATAGGAAAAGCCAATACTATCAAGGAGGGATGAGGTGTTGCTTAATGGCTTGCTTGCTCAAAATGCTTAGTGATATGCTCCAAAACCCTCAACTACCTTCCCACATCCACATATGACCTAAACCAAAATTCAAACTCGGCCCCACCGATTCTTTCTATCCGGCGCCACCGAGTTTCAGATGTCATAGCCACTGCCACAAACCCTAGGAAAATCGGTCTCACCGATAGGGATCTCGGTCTCACCGAGATGGGATTGTAATCTCTTTGTTTCCCTTCGTAACGTTTTGGTCTTACCGAGATGAGCGATCGGTCCCACCGAGATTGCAATGTAATATCTTTGTTCCCTTTTGTAACATTTCGGTCTCACCGGGATGAGCGAATCGGTCCCACCGAGTTTACCTGACCAACTCTCTGGTTAGCTTATTACCAAAATCGGTCCCACCGAGTTTGTGTAATCGGTCACACCAAGATTACGTTATGCCCTAACCCTAACCATATCGGTCCTACCGAGTTGAATCTCAGTCCCACCGAAAATCCTAACAGTCACTAGGTTTGCTGAATCGGTCCGACCGAGTTTAACTATTCGGTCTCACCGAGTTTGGCTAATCGTGTGTAACGGTTAGATTTTATGTGGAGGCTATATATACCCCTCCACCCACTCTTCATTCGTGGAGAGAGCCATCAGAACATACCTACACTTCCAATACACATTTTCTGAGAGAGAACCACCTACACTTGTGTTGAGCTCAAGATATTCCATTCCAACCATATGAATCTTGATCTCTAGCCTGCCCCAAGTTGCTTTCCACTCAAATCTTCTTTCCACCAAATCCAAATCCTGTGAGAGAGAGTTGAGTGTTGGGGAGACTATCATTTGAAGCACAAGAGAAAGGAGTTCATCATCAACACACCATTTGTTACTTCTTGGAGAGTGGTGTCTCCTAGATTGGCTAGGTGTCACTTGGGAGCCTCCGACAAGATTGTGGAGGTGAACCAAGGAGTTTGTAAGGGCAAGGAGATCACCTACTTCGTGAAGATCTACAGCTAGTGAGGCAAGTCCTTCATGGGCGACGGCCATGATGGAATAGACAAGGTTGCTTCTTCGTGGACCCTTCGTGGGTGGAGCCCTCCGTGGACTCGCGCAACCGTTACCCTCCGTGGGTTGAAGTCTCCATCAACGTGGAAGTACGATAACACCACCTATCGGAACCACGACAAAAACATCCGTGTCTCCAATTGTGTTTGAATCCTCCAAACCCTTCCCTTTACATTCTTGCAAGTTGCATGCTTTACTTTCCGCTGCTCATATACTCTTTTGCATGCTTGCTTGAATTGTGTGGAGATTGCTTGACTTGTGCTAAGATAGCTAAAATCTGCCAAGAACTAAAATTGGGAAAAGGCTAGATTTTTATTTGGTCAAGTAGTCTAATCACCCCCCTCTAGGCATACTTTCGATCCTACAAGTGGTATCAGAGCTTTGGTCTCAATTTGCTTTGATTTCCATAGCTTTTGGCGGTCATAGCCTTGGTTTCACAACCTAGAAGAGTATGGCGTCTAGCGAGGGAAATTATCACCGTAGAGGTCCTTACTTTGATGGTACTAATTTTGCTAGTTGGAAGCATAAGATGAAAATGTATATTCTTGGACATAACCCCGCCGTTTGGGCTATTGTGTGTATTGGCTTGCAAGGTGAATTCTTTGATGGGAAAGAACCGAACCGTGAAGCCACCGTGGAAGAGTTGAAAATGCTGCAATACAATGCTCAAGCTTGTGATAACCTCTTCAATAGATTGTGCCCCGAAGAATTCAACAAAATCAGCCATGTCGAGAATGCAAAGGAAATTTGGGATACTTTGATTGATATGCACGAAGGTACCGACTCCGTCAAGGAATCCAAATTGGATGTGCTTCAAAGTCAACTTGACAAGTTCAAAATGAAGGATGGTGAAGGTGTCGCTGAAATGCACTCTAGGCTTGCTCTTATCACAAATGAGATTGCCGGCTTAGGGAGTGAAGAGATGACCGATAGATTCATCATCAAGAAGATCCTAAGAGCCTTGGATGGAAAATATGATACCATGTGCACATTAATCCAAATGATGCCAAATTACAAAGATCTCAAGCCAACGGAAGTCATCGAAAGAATTGTTGCTCATGAGATGTCACTCAAGGATAAAGAGGAACTTCACAACAAATCAAGTGGTGCTTACAAAGCCTCATGTGAAGCCCCCACATCATCGAGTGAGAAACAAACCTTCAATGAAGACTTGAGCTTAATGGTGAAGAACTTCAACAAGTTCTACAAGACTAGAAGCAAAGAGAGAAGCTCCAAGTCAAGGTCCTATAATGACAAAAGATCTTCTAGTCGAGAGCGAAACTACTACAATTGTGGAAGGCCCGGACACTATTCCAATGAGTGCACGACCCCCTACAAGAGAAGAGAAGATTCTCCCAAGAGAAGAAGTAGAAGAGAAGAATCACCATCTAGAGAAAGAAGGAGTAGAGATGATCGTTATGAACGAAGACCCTCACGGAGAAGCAAGGATTTGGAAAGAAAGGACAAGTCATCAAGGAGCTACACAAAACGAAGACATCAAGCTCATGTTGGTGAATGGGTATCTGGCTCCGACTCCGACAACCACTCCGAGAGAAGCTATCACTCCGACTCCGAATATACTGAAGATGAAGGTGTTGCCGGTCTAGCACTTGTGACAACCAACTCCTACGGCATATTTGACTCACCAAATGAAGGAGTTGGAACATGCTTCATGGCTAAAGGCCCAAAGGTATCACACCCCGAGTATGTTAGGTGATGATGATTTACTTATTGACAACTCTAGTGATGAATACTATGATGAAACGTCAATTAATCATGCTAATCAAGATAAAACGAATGAAAATGATAAGGAGAAGATTGAGTCTCTAACTAAAGAACTAAACACTCTTAAGTAAGCTCATGAAACTATCTTAGGAGATCATCGAGAACTTTTAAGGAATCATGAGAAATTACACTTTGAAAAGCTCAACCTTGAGCAAGAGCATGAGTTCTTAAAAGCAATCAATGATGATCTCGTAAGAAAAGTTCTTCTTACATTACCAAGCGTTTACTCTTATCCACTTACATGCCTCAAGTCAAGTCTAGTAACAAGAACAAGAAAGATTCTTCCTCTAGTAGTAACATTAATCATGCTATATCCAGTATTATTGCTTCTAGTAGTTCTCTTGATTCCACTAATGATTCTATTAGCCAAGTTACACTTGAGCAAGAAAATAGCTTATTGAAGGGAATTATAGAGAAAGGTGTGTACAAGAGCCTTGCCGGAAGTAAGCAATTCAAGGAAATTGTACGCAAGCAAGGAAGGCACCGGAAGAATCAAGGTGTTGGTTTTGAACGAAAGTTCAATGCCAATGGAGTTGAGTGTGAAGAATATCAATACCCCAAGACAAAGTTTGTTCCTCAACAAGAGAAGTATGATCCTACTTCTTTCAAAGGGACACAAGCTCAAGATGATCTTCCACCACAAGACCACAAGCAAAAAGGCAAGGACAAGCTTCAAGAGGAAATTGATGCATTTGAAGAAGCTCCTAAGGCCTTAGTCAAGTGGGTTCCCAAGACTACATCAAGTTCCACTTCATCAAGTGCAACTACAACTCCGAGGATTCCCATCAAGATGGTGTGGATCCCGAAGAAGAAGAACTAGAGAGTTTTTGATGGTGACTCCGCCAACATACTTCACTCTTATCATCTTGGCAAGAACGAGTGCAATCAACTTCCACATCTTGCACTAGTTCAAGGAGTCACAAACCCTCTTGTTGGTAAGACAAGGGACAAGGCAACCCAAAAACTTTCATAGACATCATCTTGTGTGTGCATCACTCTATGTCTATGGATATTCTTGTTTGTTCCTTGTGGGACTAACCCGTGTAGGTATTGAAAGTGCAACTCACTCCAATGGATAGCTCCAAATGATCTACATCAACATTGAGCATCCACATCTTCAACATCTACATGAAGTCATCATCGACAAAACCCAAGGTTAGTTCATCCCTCTTAAGGGTGGATCTCACATCTAGGGGGAGCTTTACTCTAAGAATTGAGCTAAAGCAACTCTAGTGGTGTGAACACAACAATGCTTTATGTAAAAGTGGTAACCCCACTTGTGCTTAAACGATGAGTATGACCTATGATCAAATGTTCTCATTTGACTCCTAAGTCAATATACTCATATATAGATGACCTAGTCATCGCCAATTGTTTGATAGATGCTAGAATTGGTTGTGCATGCTTTGCCACATATTTATGTTGCCATTTTATTGTGTGAGCATGTTGATTGCATATTTTACTCATTCGAGGACATCCACTTGTTGTATTGATTGATTGGTTTTCTTTTCTTTTGCCAAGTGGATGGACAAGAATGCCTAAGAACCCTCTCAAGCTATCTATGCTTTTCTCGACTCAAACTCTATTCATGCTACATCACAAAATTTGATCAAGTCAGATTCGAACCACTCTGTGTGTGGAGCACTCGCAGTCCCCGATTTGTCATAGACTTAAACTTCCAAAACTTCTTTGTGCGTTTCGGTCTGACCGATTCATCCATTTCGGTCATACCGAGATCACTAAGTCGATGTAGGTTTTCAATCTCGGTGCAACCGATTTGAACCTTTCGGTCACACCGAGTTTCAGTAACTGCTTGCAGTTATGAATCTCGGTGCCACCGAGTTGTTCCACTCGGTCACACCGACAGGGTCGGACTATATATATCCACGGGCAAAATTTTGGAAATTTCTCCGAAGTCTTTTCGCCCGCACTTAGCCCGCTCTGCCTCCAGGGTCTCCGGATCGTCCTCCTCGTCGCCAGTTGCCTCCTACCGCTGGTCTCTGCCACCGTCAACGAAAATCATTCCCGCCGTTGCCGTCGTAGCAAGTTCATCGCCGAACTAAGGTATGAACTTGATCACTGTGCTATCCTCAATCCGATTCCTAGCACATTGTGTTTGCCATGAATCTTGCCACGATTGAAACGATCTTATCCAGTCAAAACACTCCGTAGATTAGAGTTGAATTGAAAATTTAGGGTTAGGTTTCCGCCGAAACCATCTCGGACCATCCGAGTTGTGGAACTCGGTACCACTGATTCGGCTCAGGCCATTGCACATGAGATTCTCGGTCTGACCGAGAATTGAAAGTCGGTGTGATCGAGTTCAGGACTTTGTGAAACCCTAGTAGTCTTGGTGCCACCAAACTGTGACTCAGTCTGACCGAGTTCACTAGTTTTGGTTCCAACAGCTGCTTCGGTATCACCGAGTTTACAAATCGGTTGATCCGAAATGCTTTCTGAGGAAAACTAAAACTGATTTTTTGATTCATTCTTTTGCAAAAGCCATTGTATTTTGTGATGCTTATCCACTCTACCTCATCTATAATCTATTCACAGGGTCAGCTGTTAGTGTTTGCATCATGTCTGATCAGAGTGACAGTCAGAACAAGTCAGAGGAGCAGGTTCACATGAGTGAGGGCACTAGTCCCTCTAGCAGCTCAGATGATGGAAGCAGGAGCACTCCCAGCAACTTGCCCAAAGCTGCCACCGGAACAAGGAAGAAGAAAACTTCAGAGTCAGAGGATGAAGACTATGTGGCCATTGAGGATGATGCCACATCAAAGAAGAAAGTGCTGAAAAAGGAATATGGCTCAGCTGCAGCCACAAAGCCAGGTATGCAGAAGAAGGCACCTGCAAGGAGAATTCCCACTTCCAAACCTAGGAAGGTTGCCACTGGAGAAACCATAAAGTTTACCATTGAGTCAGTAGAGGAAGCTATTGGCCAAGATAAAAAGAAAAAGAGAGTCAGAACCACTATTGCCAGAGTTCTTGGCAAACCCTCAATGAGGAGAGATTCAGAAGAAGAAGAAGAAGAAGAAGAAGAAGAAGAAGAAGAAGAAGAAGAAGAAGAAGAAGAAGAAGAAGAAGAAGAAGAGGTTGCTGCACCAGCACCTAAGGCCCATAAGCTTATGGGTGATGCTATCAGGACAGGGGCTGCATCATCAAAGCCCAAAGAAGCACCCAAAGCTGCCTCCAAGCCCAATACTGCACCATAGAGGAATACAAGAAACATATCTGTTGCTGAGAAGAACAAGGCCCCAGTGCCTGAGACTGTTGATGAAGAAGAAGATGAAGAGCATGTTCCGAGAAAATTGAAGCCAAAAATTCCAGACCACTGTCGGATTTCGGGTTCCGGCAGACCCTTGAGGTTCGAACTCTGGGGTGCACGTGGGGATTACGCTTCTTACCTACCTGTGCCCCTCCGCCTTGCAAGGATCTAAGCTACCAGAAGAACAACACAAGAGACACAGAGTTTATACTGGTTCGGGCCACCGATGTGGTGTAATACCCTACTCCAGTGTGGTGGTGTGGTGGATTGCCTCTTGGGCTGATGATGAACAATACAAGGAAGAACAGCCTCGCGAGGGTCTGTTCTTGGCGGGGCGATGAACTGCTAGGGGGGTTCAGTAGCCCTTCTCTCTCTCTCCGATTCTCGATCTCTAGCCAGATAGATTGATCCCTCTACCCCGGGGTTGGCTAGTCCTATTTATAGGCAAAGGCCCTGGGCCTCCTCCCAAATATCGAGCGGGAAGGGCGCCAACAATTGTCCATTTTGAAGGGGAACATCTGGTACACTTATCCTGACTAAAGTTGGTCCTCGCCTGCCAAAGGCTCTGGTGATGACGCTGGCTTGGGCTCCACAAAGACTTCCTCCTTGTCGCGGAGCTGGTCTTGGTCTCGTTGCACCGAAATGGGTGCCTCTGCTTGGATCTCTCGCCTGCGCTTGCCCCCTTTGCACCAAAGAGGAAAGGAAGGACACTGCACGGGCTGGCGCCCGCCTGGCGCCCTTGGTCGTCATGGCTTGCGTCATGGGCACCTCGTGAGGTACCCTGCCTTGATCTCTTCGCCTCCTCGCGAGCTAGCCTGATGAGGCCGCGCCTGAGGAAGCTCCGCATCTTTTGCCCCGCGAGGTTTGGCCCCTCACGAGGGTCTTGAGTCTGTGTTGATGGAGGTGGGCCGTGCTGGGCCCCCTTTGAGCCACGCCGCAGGCCGCAGGCAGGCAAGTCTGGGGACCCCCGTTCCCAGAACGCCGACAGTAGCCCCCGGGCCCAAGGCGCGCCTGGGCTTGGCCGTGCAGGGAGGCGAAAGGGAAAGGGCGAAGCGCCGCGGGCCCTAACAGCCTGCGGCCTTGGGTGCCGCGTGGCGGTTGATTGGACATGGGCGTCTCCGCTTTCCCATGACGCCTCGGCGTCTGCACGGATTGGACAAGTCCCTGCATGCAAAACGGGTCATGATTACCTGAGATCGTGGAGGCCGACGGTTGGCCTTCGCCGGCTATAAGTACGGGACAGCACGCGCCCTTCCGGTCCATCCCCATTGCCTCTCCTTCTTCTTCATGGCGCCACCGAGGAGGTTCTCAGCCGTGGAGAAAGGGAAGGCTCGCCAGGTTGAGCCTGCCTCTCCACCGCCCAAGCGCGGCCGGGGGCGTCCTCGCAAACATCCCGCAGCCACGACGACAGCCCTGCACAGCCGCGGGGGCGATTTCCAGCTCGGTGACGGGTGGGCAGTGGCGACCGGGGGGCATTCCTCGGTCGCGCCCCCCCTAGGCCGTGTTCCCGCGCGGCAGAGGTGCTGCTAGAGTTCGTTGTGTGGTCGGCGGAGCCGACTAGCACCCAGCTTCATATTCCTCGCTTCCTCCTCGGCAAGCTCCCAGCCGGTGCCCGGTTGGCAGACTTTTGCCCGCGCGCGGGGCCTGAGCTATCGGTGCACCCTGCACTTCAAGTTTGACGGCGATGCCACCCTCTTCTTGAGGGTGTTCGGGGAAGATGGTCGCCGCGCAGGGTGCTGCCCTGAGGACGACGACCGCGGCCGGGAACCCAGCCCCAGCGACGATGGAGAGGGCAGCGCTCGCGTGGTCGGCGGTGCTCAGGGATCCCCAAGCTTCACCGGTTCTTCCTCGGGCGGCGACTCTTCCAGCGGTGGCCGCAGTCAGCCTCCACGCCGCCGTACCTGCCTGGGAGGTGGTGATGCGGCTGCCCGCCGTCGCGCTTCGGTGAAGCGCGAGAGGGAGTCTGCCTGAGGCCTGGAGGCGTCTCGAGTCTTCCCAGTAGGTCGGTGTGAGGCGAGCTGCACCCGATTTGTTCTTTCTTTTCCTTTGTCCTGCATGAAAAGACAGTAGCGTGGGGCCCCGCGGGGGCGTGTTTGGGTTATCACTATTAATTATTGCTTTGCTTTTGCTATCGTGTCAATGTGTAGATAGTTTCCAACACCAGCCGTGAAGGGGGGCGACCGACCCAGGCCCTGTGTTCATGTCGCGGTGCCCGTGGGGCACGGACTGGATGGGTGCTCCTGCAATGGACTCAGGTCGCGAAACCTTTGAACAGCTAGGACAGAAATACTCGCGAGGGCGCTCGACTGCCCCTTCCCCTCGCGAGGCCTTGCATAAGAGAAATCGAGGCAGGAGAGTGAAAAATTCGAAGAACCACAAGTCAAAGGAGGCAACAACTCCAATAAAACTTCGAATGAGAATAAACATGCCAACTGCGGAAAGCAAATGAAAAAGCCGTGTCCGGCACCTAATGTAGTCTTCGACGTCTTCTCACCAGCGCGGAGCTAAGTGCTGCCACTGGGCGTGGGAGGGAGCCCCAGGGCCTGAGGCCGGCGCTCCTGAGACTCCGGGGCGTGTACAGCCCCACTCATTATTACGTGAGAATGTCACGGGCGGCAAGCTTCACAGGCGTTGGCCTTCTTCACAGGCTCCGGGCCTTTCTTAAGGGGAACGAGCTTCGCGGGCGTTTGACCTCTTCATAGGCTCTGGGCCTTTTCCCAAACGCGACAGCTTCACAGGCAGTTGCCTTCTTCACAGGCTCTAGGCCTTTTCCAAAAAGGATAATCTTCACAGGCGTTCGCCTTCTTCACAGGCTCTGGGCCTTTTCCAAAAAGGATAATCTTCACAGGCGTTCGCCTTCTTCATAGGCTCCGGGCCTTTTGCAAAAAGGATAATCTTCATAGGTGTTCGCCTTCTTCACAGGCTCCAGGCCTTTTCCAAAAAGGATAATCTTCACAGGCGTTCGCCTTCTTCACAGGCTCCGGGCCTTTTCCAAAAAGGATAATCTTCACAGGCGTTCGCCTTCTTCACAGGCTCTAGGCCTTTTCAGGGGTAGAACCTCCGGAGGTGCTGGATGTTCCACGCGTTCTGGATCGGCACCCCCTCCTGAGTCTCCAAGCGCGCGGAGCCAGGCCTGGAAACATGAACAACCTTGAACGGGCCCTCCCACATGGGAGAGAGCTTGTGCAGTCCCTCCCTGGAGAGGATCCGCCTGAGCACGAGGTCTCCTACCTTGAGGGTTTTGGGGCGGATGTGGCGGCAGTGATATCGTCGCAGTGCTTGTTGGTACCTCGCCGCCCGCAGTGCGGCTCCCCTGCGGTGTTCCTCCCCCAACACGAGGTCTAACCCCCGCAGGGCGTCCTGCTGCGCCTCGTCGAACACCAGGACCCGTGCGGAGCGGCGTCTGACCTCGTGAGGGAGGACCGCCTCGGCTCCATAGACCAAGAAGAACGGGGTCTCTCCCGTCAGCTTGGTCGCGGTCATGCGGATGGACCACAACACGGATGGAAGCTCGTCATACCAACCTCTTCCGCAGGCCTCCAGCTTATTCTTGAACGTCCTGGTCTTGAGGCCCCTTAGGACCTCTGTGTTGGCTCGCTCCGCCTGGCCGTTGCTTCGGGGGTGTGCCACCGAAGCGTAGCATATCTGCGTCCCAAGGTTAGCACAATATGTTTTAAAGAGGTTACTGGTGAACTGCGAACCATTGTTTGTGATGATGCGGTTTGGCACCCCGAATCGGCTCACGATGCCCCTGATGAACTTGACCGCGGAACCCGCGGGGATGGTGCGGACGGCCTCTACTTCAGCCCACTTGGTGAACTTGTGCACGGCGACGTAGAGGTAGCGATAGCCCCCTGGCACCCGAGGAAACGGGCCCAGGATGTTCAGCCCCCAGACTGCGAATGGCCACGAAAGGGGTATAGTCTGCAGGCGTCCCGCCGGCTGATGGATCTGCTTGGCGTGGAACTGGCAGGCCTCACAAGCCTTCACCAGTTCGGCGGCGTCATTGAGTGCGGTAGGCCAATAAAACCCGCTGCGAAACGCCTTGCCAACAAGGGTCCGTGATGACGAATGGTGTCCACAGTCTCCGCCGTGTATGTCTTCCAGCAGTTCCTTCCCTTGATCCCTAGAGATGCAGCGTAGGGATACGTCGTTTGGTCGCTTCCGGTAGAGCTCTCCATCCTTGATGCAATATGCCGTGGCCTGTCGTGCCACACGCTCCGCCTCCTCCTCCTTCTCCGGCAGGATCCCCTGTGTTAAGTAACTCCGGAGCTCCGTGACCCAGCACCCCTCCCGAGGTTCCATCGTCAGGAGCAGGCGCGCTCCTAAGGCCGGGCCACAGACCGGGGCTCCTGAGGCAGGTGGCTGGGGGAGCTCTTCTCGAGGCTGAGCCGTGTTTGATAGTGACGGCAGGGCTGAGGGATTGAAGAGCCGCTCCTCGAAGACGCCAGGCTCTTGAGGTAGCCGCCTGGACGCCCGTCTGGCGATGCTGTCGGCCTCCTGATTGGTGCCACGGGGTACATGCTTCAACGCCAGCCCCCAGAACTGCTTCTCCATCTTGCGGACCTCTGCAAGGTAGGCCTCCATGTGCTCATCCTTCGGCTCGTACACCTTATTGGAGAAATTGACGAGGAGCTTGTCGGCGTTCTGGGAACGGGGGTCCCCAGACTTGCCTGCTAGCGGCCTGCGGCATGGCTCGAATGGAGGCCCAGTACGGCCCACCTTCATCAACACGAGACTCAAGACCCTCGCGAGGGGCCAAGCCTCGCGGGGAGGACGACACAGCGCTTCCTCAGGCGCGGCCTCCTCAGGCTGGCTCATGAGGAGGTGGAGAGATCAAGGCAGGGTACCTCACGAGGTGCCCATTACGTAAGCCATGACGACCAAGGGTGCCAGGCGGGCGCCAGACCGCACAGTGTCCTCCCCTTTCCTCTTTGGTGCAAAGGGGGCAAGCGCAGGTGAGAGGATCAAGCAAAGGCATCCATTTCGGTGCAACGAGACCAAGACCAGTCCAACGGTGGGAATGAGCTCATCGTGGAGCCCAGAACGGCGTCACCACAGGGCCTTTGGCAGGCGAGGACCAACTTTGGTCAGGATAAGTGTACCAGATGTTCCCCTTCAAATTGGCCAATTGTTGGCGCCCTTCCCGCTCAATATTTGGGAAGAGGCCCAGGGCCTTTTCCTATAAATAGGACTAGCCACCCCCAGGGTAGAGGGGGCATGATGGAGAGAGAGAGAGAGAAATCATAGAGCAAGTAGAGAGAAAGAGAGAGAGAAGGGCGGCTGAACTTCCCTAGCAGTTCATCGTCCTAGCCCAGAACAGGCCCTCGCGAGGCCGTTCTCCTTTGTACTGATCATCATCATCATCAGCCCGAGAGGCAATCCACCCACCACACTGGAGTAGGGTATTACACCACATCGGTGGCCCGAACCAGTATAAACTCTGTGTTCTTTGTGTTGCTCCTTTGGTAGTTTAGATCCTTGCGAGACGGAGAGGTAGAGGGCAGAATCTCCGCGCGCACCCCAGAGTTCGAACCTTAAGGGTCTGCCGGAACCCCGGAATCTGACATTTTGGCGCGCCAGGTAGGGGTGTGCCGGAATCTGTCTTCCACCGCTCCGTTCTCCTCCGACCGTCGCATCCATGTCTGACGCTCGTCGGGCCCGCGCCGAGCGCCGGGCCGCCATCGCTTCCCGCGTCGCTCAGACAGCTCCCGTCGGCGGGCGTCCTCGTCGTTCCCCGTCGCCCGCCGTCAACGCCGCCACTGGCCCGGCGGGGAACGAGCAACAAGCGTCGTCTCAGCACCCGTCCGTGCGGCAAGACGGCCGCACCGCTACTCCGTCGCTCACGCCAGCTGGCTCTTCGTCCCACGCGCTCCGCGCGCCCTTTGAGGCTCGAGCTGCACTCATCGCGGCAAACGAGCTCCTGTGCTACCGTCCCGTCAACGACGTCTACGAAGAGTGGCTCGACCGCGTCGCCGAGCTCGTCCGCGCCGCAGGGGGCTCTCCTGCGCCGTCCGCTCCGCTGTGCCGCACCCCGCCCCGCGCGGGCAATGAAGCTCCGGGGGCGTACCCGCCACCTCCACTCCAAGAAGACGCCATGGCTCCAAGGCGCATGGCCCCTGGGCGGAATCCGCTCCATCAGGCGCCAGCCCAGCAAGAGCGGAGCTGCCAAGAAGTCCCTCGACCGCAAGAGGCTGCCCGAGCGCTCCCTGCTCCGGCTCGCCACGACCCTGCTCCAGCTCCGGCACATCAAGACCCCGCGCTCCTCCCAGCTGCAGCGCAAGGGGGCCCACAAGGCCAAGCTCTCCCTCAACCGAAACCTCCCGTGGCCACCGCAGGCTGCCGCGCCTACACCACCGAGCTGCGTAGCGTCGCGTGGCCCGGCAAGTTCAAGCCAGACCTGCCTCCTCGCTACGACGGCATGACTGATCCGGCAGAGTTCCTCCAGCTCTACGAGCTAGGCATCGGAGCTGCCAGCGGGGATGAAAAGGTCATGGCGAACTGGTTCCCCATGGCGCTGAAGGAAGGAGCCCGCACCTGGCTCCTGAATCTGGCTCCAGGCACGATCTCCTCCTGGAACCAGATGTGCACCCGCTTCATCGCCAACTTCCAAGGTACTCGCGACCGGCCGCCCGCCGTGAGCGACATGCGCCGCGTCAAGCAGCAACTTGGGGAGACCCTGCAAAAGTACATCCAGCGCTTCAACAGTGCACGCCTCAAGATCCCCAAGGTGTCCGAGGAAGCCATCATCTCGGCCTTCTCCGATGGCGTACGCGACGTCAAGATGAAGGAGGAGTTGGCGATGCATGAAGACCTCTGCACCTCCCTGGAGCTGTTCAACTTGGCGACCAAGTGTGCCAGGGCTGAGGAGGGACGTCTCTCCCTCCTCGAGCTGCCCGCCGCAGATCCAGAAGAGAAGAAGCCCAAGGCCAAGGACGTGAAGCGCAAGGGGGCTGCCGTACTCGCAGCAGAACCAGACACCAAGCGGGGAAAGGATCTGCCCGAATCCTCCAGAGGCAGCCGGTACTGTGTGTACCACGACCTCCACACCCACAACACCAACGAATGTCAAGAACTCCGCGCCGTGCGAGAAGGAAGGATCAGTTGTCGCCCTGACCGCGTCGACCGGGGCTACGGCTGAGGAGGAGGAAGAAACCCAGGACGCTGGGAAGATCGCGGCCCACGCCAGGGGTGGCGCGACCAACCTCGCGAGGATCGCTGGCGGGACCTGCCTCGCAAGGGGCGCTGGAGGGACCAGCCTCGTGAGGACCGCCCTCATGGCAACACAAGCCTTCCTCCGCTGCCGCCTCCGCCAAGGAGGAACGAAGACCGCCATCAAGACGAGGGGGCTGGGGGCTTCCAAGAGCCGCGCGCAATCGCCTGCATCCTAGGCGGAGCTCAAGCCCCAGCCTCCCAACGCATCCTCAAGCAGTTTGCCCGTGAAGTCAATGCAGTCCTCCCCAAGCTCGAAGCAACGCGCCCCCTCAAGTGGTCGGCGTGCGCCATCATGTTCAGCTCAGCAGATCAGCTCAAGTGCGCGGCCACGGCCGGGGTCCTCCTGATGCTTTGCTCCCCAGTCATCAGCAACGTACTGGTCACCAGGACCCTCATCGATGGTGGAGCAGGGCTCAACGTCCTGTCCGTGGAAACATTCGACAACCTCCAAGTACCTTATGACCAGCTTCAGCCAACCAAGCCTTTCTCCGGAGTCACCGACTGTCGGCCTTCTGGGAATGGGGGTCCCCAGACTTGCCTTCATGCGGCCTGCGGCGTGGCTCGAGTGGGGGCCCAACGTGGCCCATCTTCATCAACACAAGTCTCAAGACCCTCACGAGGGGCCAAGCCTCGCGAGGGGGACGACATGGAGCTTCCTCCAGCACGACCTCCTTAGGCTGGCTCGCGAGGAGGCGGAGAGATCAAGGTGGGGTACCTCACAAGGTGCCCATGACGAAAGCCATGACGACCAAAGGTGCCAGGCGGGTGCCAGCCCGCGCAGTGTCCTCCTTTTCCTCTTTGGTGCAAAGGGGGCAAGCGCAGGCGAGAAGATCAAGCAAAGGCATCCATTTCGGTGCAACGAGACCAAGACCAACTCCATGACAAGGAGGAAGTCACTATGGAGCCCAAGCCGGCGTCATCACCAGAACCTTTGGCAGGGGAAGACCAACTTTAGTCAGGATAAGTGTACCTGATGTTCCCCTTCAAATCGGCCAATTGTTGGCGCCCTTCCCGCTCAAATATTTGGGAAGAGGCCCAGGGCCTTTGCCTATAAATAGGACTAGCCACCCCCAGGGTAGAGGCAGCTAGAGATCCAGGAGAAGACCTAGAGCAAGTAGAGAGAGAGAGAAGGGCGATCGAACTCCCCCCAGCAGTTCATCCCCTAGCCAAGAACAAACCCTTGTGAGGTTGTTCCCCTTTGTACTGTTCTTCCTCATCAGCCCTAGAGGCAATCCACCACACCACACTGGAGTAGGGTATTACACCACAATGGTGGCCCGAACCAGTATAAACCCTGTGTCTCTTGTGTTGTTCTTGCAGTAGTTTAGATCCCAGCGAGACGGAGAGGTAGAGGGCACGATCTCCGCGCGCACCCCAGAGTTCGAACCTTAAGGGTCTGCCGGAACCCGTGATCTGACATTTGGCGCGCCAGGTAGGGGTGCGCCGGAATCCGCCTTCACATCACTCCGTCTCCCGTTACGTCGTCGTCACCATGTCCGGCGACCAGGCGGGCAACCAAGGCCCATGGGCGGCGTGGCCCATCTGCGCGGAGCCTCCCGCTCCGGGCAGCCCCGCGCCACAGGCAGCTCGCGGTCCGCAGGGCGCTGCGGGCCGCGGGCGACGCGGGCAAGCTTCTGCGATCCTCACACCACGACAGGCGCGGTTGGCGGCGAGGGCCTCCAACCACGCCGTGGCTACGACACCGTACACCCGCCGAGAACAGGCAAACTCAAGGGCCGCGCTCACGGTAGCGCGGGAGCTATTATAGTGCAGGCTACTGGAAGGCGGCCGCGACGTGCTGCTGGAGCGGGTCGCCGAGCTCCTGGGCTTCGCCGCTTCGGGGGCTCACCCCTTCTGCGTCCAGCTTCCACCCCAAGTTCAGGGCGGCGCATGAGGGAGCCCCGCGCACCCGCGCGGACCTCAAGACTACCCCAACACCGGCGAATCCGCCGGCACCAGACTAGCGGTGGCGCTACCCCCGCCCTCGGCGCATGAAGGAGAGGGGCTCAGCGCGGCCCACGGCGCCAGTGGCCAGCCGCGCTACCACCACGTGGTGGGCACGACAAGCAACGCTGCATGGCGCATGGAGCACTACAACACAACATTCGGGGTGGCGGCGCCAGAGGAGTACGTGCCCCACATGATGGACCAAGGACACGCTCACGAGGGCGAACAGGGCTCGCTCTTCAGCCCCAGCTGGGAGGACGAGACGCCAGAGGCCGAGCCCCTCCAGGAACCCCGGGATGGCTCCGTCGGTCACACTGGAGGCAACAACTATCGGGTACCATTAATTCCTCAAGAGCAGGCATACGCTAATCATGGGTCACAGGAGGTGCAGGTCGCCGCGACGAGCAGCTGCCCCGCCCCTGCGGTCTCCTACCCCTCAGGAGGAGGACGCAGGGGGCTGCAGGAAAGGGGCAGAGATCCTACCTCACCACCGCGGCGTTCGGAGCAAGGCGTTCTTAGAAGATAGGCCCTCCGCTGGGGAGGTGCCCGAGGGCTGCCCCTGGCGGAGGACACGTGGTTGTCGGGGGAACCGCCGGCGACCGCTCTACCCCACCGGCGGCGTCCTGGTTTCCGGTCGTCGTTGGTGGCACTAGAGTGTGGCGCAAGGCGGGGCCCTCGTCTGGCGATATGAAGCAAGGTCGGTTCCTGTGAAGAAGGCCCAGTGCCTGTGAAGCTCGCCTCCCCGTGACACTCTCACGTAATAATGAGTGGGGCTGTACACGCCCCGGAGTCTCAGGGGTGCCGGCCTCAGGCCCTGGGGCTCCCTCCCACGCCCAGTGGATAGCACTTAGCTCCGCGCTGGTGAGAAGACGTCGAAGACTAGATTAGGTGCCGGACGCGGCCCTTTTGTTTGCTTTCATTGCCTTCTTCCTTTGGTTGTAACCCTTTTCCCCGCTGGATTTAAGTTGGATTCGAGTTTGAGCTTTGCGTGTGCTCGGGGAAGGGGTGCTTGGTCTTGTTTGAATCGTTTCCCGAGTTCTGGTCACCATCTCATGACAGCTGCCTCCCCTCGCGAGCCCCTTGCGAGCCGGGCCGGGCCTAGCTTGAGCACGGCCCAGATTGCCGCTGCCGCTCCCTCGCGAGGTGACCATTGGAGCCTACGGAGATCATTTTCTCGTGAAGGCCCGGAGCCTGTGAAGAAGGCGAACGCCTGTGAAGCCATCCCCCTCGGGAGAAGGCCCGGAGCCTGTGAAGAAGGCGAACGCCTGTGAAGCCATCCCCCTCGGGAGAAGGCCCGGAGCCTGTGAAGAAGGCGAACGCCTGTGAAGCCATCCCCCTCGGGAGAAGGCCCGGAGCCTGTGAAGAAGGCGAACGCCTGTGAAGCCATCCCCCTCGGGAGAAGGCCCGGAGCCTGTGAAGAAGGCGAACGCCTGTGAAACCATCCCCCTCGGGAGAAGGCCCGGAGCCTGTGAAGAAGGCGAACGCCTGTGAAGCCATCCCCCTCGGGAGAAGGCCCGGAGCCTGTGAAGAAGGCGAACACCTGTGAAGCCATCCCCCTCGGGAGAAGGCCCGGAGCCTGTGAAGAAGGCGAACGCCTGTGAAGCCATCCCCCTCGGGAGAAGGCCCGGAGCCTGTGAAGAAGGCGAACGCCTATGAAGACGTCTCGCTCGATAAAGGGCACGGAGCCTGCGAGGATGGCCCAAGTCTGCGGGGTTTCCTGCCGGCAACGACCCTGCTTCCCGAGGTTTCAACTACCCAGCGCCCGGGACGTGACGCCCTCCAGAAGGCAGCTCCGGAGCCAGCAAGGAACAAGGGCGAACCAGCCTACCGTTGGACACGCGTACGATTTAATCACTGCAGATGCATTATATACAAGTTCATACATGAGGGGCTCCCCCTCCCAAAATGCTCTCACAACCGTCGGGCCAAAAGCCTGAGTTCTATCTATGCAGGGTAAAAAGGCGAGGATAACGCATGGTCAATCTGATAAATCCCCCAATGCATCCTCGGAGGCACCTCCCGAGCTGTCGCTGGCGTCGCTGAACTCACCTTCGTTGCCTGCGCCCCCGTCAGCGGCATTGGGGTCTTCCACCACGCCACCTTCGTCAACACCCACGATCACGCCGTCATCGTCCGAAGTGAAGGCCCGGACGAGCGCATCTACGTTGCTCTCCACCCATTCAGCCAGGTCTCCTTGAACAGCTTGGGGAACTGGGGCGATGGCGGCGTCGAAGTCGAAGTGGGGATCCATGTTTCGAAGATGGCTGAAGGCGCGCCGAGCAGGGCGCGGCTCCTCTCCTCCACCAACCTATCGGCTCTGGCCGACCGTGCCTCCAGCTGTGTCACCACGGTGGTGAAGAACTGCAGGTTGCCGCCGTAGTTAATCGTGTGCGGCTCGCCCACGGCAGCCTCACAGATGTTGCCCAGGGCAATGTTGGCCCTATCACGGAGCTTGGTGAGCATGGGGCCGTGCTGGTGCTCTAGGACTTGCCGCTGGCGTATCTCGTCGGCATTCTGGCGCTCGATGGCCACGACCTCTTCCACACGCTGGCGTAGGCGGAGCACCTCGGCCTGGGAGGAGGCCAGCTCCTTCTGCGCTGCCTCAAGGGCGACCCGGGAGGCGTCCGCTCGTCGCGTCGCCTCATCCCGCTGGACCCTTAGGGCGGCGGTTCTGCCCTCGACTTCGACTCGGATCATCCCCAGCTTCCCCTCGAACTCACGCTCGAGGCCTTGGCGTGCTATCGCCACCCGACGGCAAACCTCCTCCAGGACGCGCGTCTCTCGTGCGGCGACATCGTTTTCCGCCTGCGTCACCAGGCGCTCCCCCGTCTCCAGCTGCTCGAGCTCGCGAGCGCGCTCGGCGGCCTCCAGCACCAACGCTTCCTCGCGCTTCCGAAGCTCAGCCGGGTCGCCAGAAGCCACCTCCATCGATGCAAGGGCTGCCTCGCGCAGCTCTGCTTGCTCCTCCAACGAGCGACACCAGGCCAAGAGCTCCTGAGCCTGTTCTTCTGCTGCCCTTCGCCGTCGGTCTACTCCCCGGGCCTCCTCAACGGCCCGAGACCGAGCCGCCAGAGAAGCCTTCAGCGATTCGCCTCTTCGTCATCAAGGACGCGCTGACGACGCGCGAGGGCGGCGGCTGCCTCCAGCTCGCGCTGCTCGACAGCCAGGCGCAAGCCCTCAGCTTCCAGGCGCGCGTCTTCCTCAGCAAGCTCCTGCCCAAGCAGGTCTACGGCACCACTCACCCTCCGGAGGAATTCGTGGCGACGGGCGCGACGCTCCCGAGCGCGCTCAAGCACGTCTGCCGCACCACCATCCGCCCCAGGCAGGCGTCGAGGACCTCGGATCATCGCTCCGGCCTCGGGCAAGGGGCTGGGGGCTGGCGCCTTCCCGACGGACGGCCGCGCCACATCAGAAGACCGACTTGAGTCCCACCCGACCTCAGGAGAAGGGCCCTGGAGGAGCCTCAGCCAGTCGCAGCCCGTGACCAAATGGGGAGCCCATGGCAGGCTGTCTATGTCGAGGGAAGGCCCGCGGAAGGAGATCGCAGGGGCGGGGGAGTCGCCGCGCGCTACGCGGTGGTCCGCGCCGTCACCTGCCCAAACCACAAGGGCAGTGCCGCTCGAGACACTCAAGGGTGGTGGAGGAGACGGAGTCAAGGAGGGCGCCGGCCCGACGACTTCATCGAGCTCAGTAGGCAGAGGCCTGCAGGGCAAGGATCAGCGGATGCGGCAAGCAAGATAAGAAGCAGAAAGGGGGAAAACTTACTCGTCAACGGCAAAGTACTTCCGGCGCTTCCGCAAGCGGCAGGGGAAGTCGTCGCCCAAGGCCTCCCTTTTTCTCCGGAGGGCCTCAAAGTCCACATGGAAACGACCCAGGAGAGGCGCGCAAGAGCTAGCCTGCGAAGAGGACGGAGCGCCAGGGTCACTCGCGTCAAGGGCGCATGCCTAGAACGCACGGGCAGTTGCCTCGTCAGGAGCCTCGGCCTCAAGCACCAGAGGCGGCGGCACCTCGCCCGTGGCCTCGGGAGCATGGACCTCGTGAGTCGCCCCGTCAAGAGCATCGCCAGGTGCGGTCACATCGTCTGCGGCTCCCTCGACCCCCGCTGTCTCCTGCCTCCCTGCGCCACCACTCGAGGAGGATTCAACCAGGCCGACCGGAAGGGAAATCACCACCACGGGGTTCTCGCGAGGACCCTGGAGCCCGACAGGGCGTAGCCCCCACTCGTCGAAAGAGGGCATCTGCCTCACGAAGTCGTCCCTATTGTGGAAGAGGTACAACAAGGCTCCCCCCTGCCGGACACCCCCGGGGTTGGGATCGCCTGTCAAGACCAAGAGCACCCTCCTCAGCACCTCGGGCGCTAGGTCTTCTCCCTGAAGCCTCATGCGATCACCATGCCCGCTGAAGGCCCACATTCTACGAGAATGGCGTTGGAGGGGGGCGATGCGGCGCGATAGGAACTCCTTCACCACTTTGGGCGCCGTTACGCCAAGCTTCTTCAAAGACATGAAGCGATGCCAGACGAAGGCGAGCCGGGGACTTGCGAGCGTCTCCTGGCCCCAGCCCGAATTAGGCACAGCAGACGATGTCGGCTTCGCAAGCCGGGGGCTGGGCACCCCGGCATCAATGTACAACCACCGCTCACGGAACTCGGCAGAAGGTGGAGGAAGGTTGAAGTCGATACAAGAGGCTGCGGTCTCGGACGAAGCTACGAAGCTCACACATGCCGATCATTGCGTGGGGTCGACCAGATGCAAGGAGAAGAAGTGGCGCAGCAGGGCAACAGAAGGGGGGATGCCCACCATCGCCTCGCAAACAAAAGCAAAGACAGAAAGAAGAGCTATGGACTCAGGACCCATGTGCATCATGTGGATCTGATAATGATCAAGGACGGCGTTGAAGAAATCGGAGAAGGGAGGCACCAAGCCCGCCCACAAGGCGTCGGCAAAGTGAGGGACCTCGGTGATTATCCTATCAGTGGGGAGGTGACACGTAGGCCACGCCGTCGTCCTCCCGCACTCGTTGAAGGCGGTGGCCAGAGCCGGATTGAGCTTGTCCAGGCACTCCAGGTTGAGTATGATCGAGTGGCCGACGGCAGGCGCCACCGGCGGTAGCGGGCGAGATGGAGCCGCGGGCTTCTTCCCCTTCCCTTTCTTTGGAGCCATGGCGGCGGGCAGAAGAGAGAGGATGTGAGATGGGACTAGAAGCAAGGGTCTGAGTTCGAAGGGAGGAAGAACAGGAGACGGCCAGGCAACAGGGAGAGGGGCAGCTGTGTACAACGGCTGGGCAACCTAGCACGGCGCAGAATAAGGGAGCGTGGGCAAACGGTGCCAACCACGTCCAATCAACCGCCATGCGGCACCCGAGGCCGCAGGCTGTTAGGGCCCGCGGCGCTTCGCCCTTGCCCTTTCGCCTCTCGGCACGACCAAGTCCATGCGCGCCTTGGGCCCGGGGGCTACTGTCAGCGTTTTGGGAACGGGGGTCCCCAGACTTGCCTGCCTGCGGCCTGTGGCGTGGCTCGAGTGGGGGCCCAACGTGGCCCATCTTCATCAACACAAGTCTCAAGACCCTCGTGAGGGGGACGACATGGAGCTTCCTCCAGCACGGCCTCCTTAGGCTGGCTCGCGAGGAGGCGGAGAGATCAAGGTGGGGTACCTCACGAGGTGCCCATGACGCAAGCCATGACGGCCAAAGGTGCCAGGCGGGCGCCAGCCCGCGTAGTGTCCTCCCTTTCCTCTTTGGTGCAAAGGTGGCAAGCGCAGGCGAGAAGATCAAGCAAAGGCATCCATTTCGGTGCAACGAGACCAAGACCAACTCCACGACAAGGAGGAAGTCACTATGGAGCCCAAGCCGGCGTCATCACCAAAACCTTTGGCAGGGGAAGACCAACTTTAGTCAGGATAAGTGTACCCGATGTTCCCCTTCAAATCGGCCAAGTTGGCGCCCTTCCCGCTCAAATATTTGGGAAGAGGCCCAGGGCCTTTGCCTATAAATAGGACTAGCCACCCCCAGGGTAGAGGCAGCTAGAGATCCAGGAGAAGACCTAGAGCAAGTAGAGAGAAAGAGAGAGAAGGGCGATCGAACTCCCCCCAGCAGTTCATCCCCTAGCCAAGAACAGACCCTCGCGAGGTCGTTCCCCTTTGTACTGTTCTTCCTCATCAGCCCTAGAGGCAATCCACTACACCACACTGGAGTAGGGTATTGCACCACAATGGTGGCCCGAACCAGTATAAACCCTGTGTCTCTTGTGTTGTTCTTGCAGTAGTTTAGATCCCAGCGAGACGGAGAGGTAGAGAGCACGATCTCCGCGCGCACCCCAGAGTTCGAACCTTAAGGGTCTGCCGGAACCCGTGATCCGACACCGACGGTTCCACAATCCCGATCGGGCAGGTCCGCCTCCCTGTCACCTTCGGGGCCCGCAGCAACTACCGCACCGAGCTCATCGACTTTGACGTTGCTCACATCCTCCTGCCGTACAACGCCATCCTCGGGTACCCAGCGCTGGCCAAGCTCATGCCCGTAACTCACCACGGCTACAATGTCCTCAAGATGCCAGGGAGTGGCGGCGTCATCACGGTGCCATGTGAAGAGAGGGATGTAGTGTGTTCCCTGGAGCGAGCCTTTCAGGCCGCGTCGCTGGAAGACCCAGATCGCGGAAGCAGGAGGCTTCCCGAGACCACACCCAAGAAGAAGAAGACGTCGCCAGGCTCCGCCCCTCAGGAGGCAGGCCCCTCAAGGCCCGTGCCGGCCCAGGGGGACCCTCCTTCCATCGCATAGGGAAGCGCGCCCAGCGCCCTCCTCAGGCAGGGCTCGGGGGCTCTCACCTTGAGGGCCACCGACCTAGCCAGGGTCACGAGGGAGGCGCTTGGGCACCACGTGGAGGCGTGCTTCGAAGCACGTTTCCTTCAAGAAGGAGCGAAGCAAGCAGAGTCAGACCAGCAGGAATTCGTTAACCAGGCCATTCAAGAACTACAGGAGTCGAGAATCATGAGAGGTTGCCGCCGCTTGCCGGCTGTGGCTCCCCATCCAGGCGAGGATGGTGGGCTGCGTGTCTGCATCGATGTACCAGGGCTCAATCGAGTCGCCGCGACGGAGTGCCTCTGGCCCTCACAAGTGGGGCGTTGCGGAGGTCCACCCCACAGCTATGTTCGCATGCCTTACGGCTTGCCGAGCATGGCTGCTGCGTACCAGCGCCTCATGAGGGGCATCATGGAGACTCAGAAAGACAGGCGTTCCGCAGTCCTGGCGGAGATGGAGATGATCCGGGAGGAGCCACCAGTGCCTCCGGAGCCTCCCAAGGCCCCAGGGCCTGGGGGCTCGTGAGGATCGGCTCCGCAGCCCATCGAGTCTGCCGCACCAACGCCATTTCGTCTAGACATCTTCAGGTGACATCTTTCAAGCTCCATTCCCAGCTGGGAGCGCCCTCCTAGGGTTGCATTACTCCCAGGCCGCGTGGGTCCGTCCCTGCGGCGTGTATCCCTTTTTAGTTTTCGATCGTTAGCTTGCTTCGATTGGGGGCGCCCCTCGGGCTGCATCATCCCCAAGCCGCTCGGGCTAGGCCCAGCGGCGTGTATCTCCCTCGCGTTTATTTCCAACTATGCATTCGCCTATCATGCTTGATCACTTGATGCCTGTCCACTACAACTCTTCTTCTCCATGTCGACCACTTGCACGTTAAAGGGGGGGTGCCTGAGCATCACGACTCAGGGCTCTTACCGGCTCTCCAGCCCTCACCCTTTGGCCTTGTCCACGACATCGCGACCTGGCATACCAGCGAGGGCTGAGACAAGCTCGAGGGCCGGGACCCGAGGACGTAGAGTGCCGGCATATAACCGAATTTTGCAGGAACACATCTCAAGATACGGCCCAGTGCCAGGCGCAACCCGCCTAGAGGTAGGACCTCATGAGTCCCGCGCTGGCTCACGGGCGCCCAGATACACCTCACCTACCCCAACCAGCGAGCTCTTAAGCGACTAACGGTCGACTAATGACTTTCATGGCAGCCCCTTTTTCTTTCTGTGATGAGTCTGCAGGATCCTTGGAGGGAATTGCGCTAACCGATGCCCTCACGGAGTCCTCTTCACCCTCGCCCGCGCAAACCGCTTGCGCGTTAAAGGGGGGTGCCTGAGCATCACGACTCAGGGCTCTTACCAGTTCTCCAGCCCTCACCCTCTGGCCTTGTCCATGGCATCGCGACCTGACATACTAGCGACGGCTGAGACAAGCTCGAGGGCCGGGACCCGAGGACCTAGAGCAGAAAGGGGAGCAGAGGCGAGGGAGAAGGGGCGCGCGAGGACCACGCCGAGCAACTCTGTTCTAACTACCCCACGGACCCGACGATGCGCTGGGGACGACCCTCGATCCTCCAGATAAGTCACCATCCAAAGCACTGGCTACCATGGCGCTACCCCCGCACCCAATGCAATTCCGTACCAGCGACGTCGTTTCCCTTTCTCATCAAGCGACGGCTGCTTGGGCGCCAAAGGGGACCTCCTGAGCATCGCGACTCACGGCTCTTACCGGACCCCAGGTCGCTCACCTCCTGGCCTTTACCACGGCATCGCGACCTAGCATACCAGTGACGGCTGACGCCGCCTAGGGACTGGGACCTGTCGACGCAGAGCGCCAAGCCCTCGCGAGGTTCGAAAGGGAAGACTAAGCTACGACGGAATTAGCGACCCGCACAGTTCCATAGCAAAAGTCACACATTAACATAAAGGATCACAGACACCTTACAAGCCCCCACGGGGTGCAGTATGATTCCTTGCAGGAAACGGATCCTAAGGGATGCTATCTACACGCGCCCCAGCAGACGACGCCATCATCAACAGTGGGCCGTTAGGCACCGGCGCCAACCCCATCCAGATCAGAGTCGGCGACGGCCGAGCGAGCCGCCCTGCTCCGGGAGCGGCGCTGGCTCGCGGGCTCCTAGCTGTCATCGCTCGTCTCCGGAGTCGCGAAGACCTCGCTGGGGTCGCTGGATCCTCCGGCGCTCCCGTCGCTTGTGGAGCTGTCCAGGGGGCGGTCGGTGGGCCCAGCCGTCGCCATCGCGAGGTCCTGGCCACCTCTCCTGGGGCAGCACTCAAGCCGGCGCCCGCTCGCGTCGAAGACCTTGAAGAACATCACCGAAGCGCCATCGTACTCCAGGTGGATCGTGAGGGCGCCCCTTGCTCTGCAGCCCCGAGCGATCTCGCCCCGGCCACGAGTCATGAAGACCTCGCCCGAGGCGAGCATCGCGACCTCCGCCTCGGTCGTGGGGGTGCTGCAGTCGGCGTGCTGCAGCCACAACTCCAGGAGTCTTCCCTGTGGGAAGACGGAGGCGAAGAAGGAAGGAAAGCGAATCGAAGTTCGCGGAGGCATGGTGGCGTGGAGCACGAGCTCGCGGGAGGAGCCCTCGGCATGGACTCCAGGCGGAACGACCAACACCTTCGTGACCCGGCGGCGACGGCGCCTGCCGCTGGGATCGACGTCACCCCCCCCCCCCCCGAGGCCCTCGGCGTGGGCAAACAAGGGAAGCGGAAACCCCGGCGGAGGCCGCTCGTACCAAGGCCTTGATACCACCTGGTTGTCTCCTTCGTCTCGGCTGCGAGGGGCAAGTCGCTTCTTCGGCAGGAGCGGGTATGGCACTTCTTGGTGAGCTTTTCCCTTCTCCGCCGCAGAGAACCGGCGAATCGGGGCCATCACGTCAAGAGGGAGCAAGAATCAAGGCGAAGGAGAAAACAAGAAGAGATGGACTGGAAGGGCACGCGCGGTGCCGTACTTATAGCAAGCGGAGGCCAACCGTCGGCCTCCACGATCACAGGTAATCATGACACGATTTTCATGTAGGGACTTGTCCAATCCGCGCGATCGTCGAGGCGTCGTGGGGAAGCGGAGACGCCCGCGCCCAATCAACCGCCACGCGGCACCCAAGGCCGCAGGCTGTTAGGGCCCGCGGCGCTTCGACGTTGCCCTTTCGCCTCTCGGCACGGCCAAGTCCGGGCGCGCCTTGGGCCCGGGGGCTACTGTCGGCGTTCTGGGAACGGGGGTCCCCAGACTTGCCTGCCTGCGGCCTGCGGCGTGGCTCGAATGGAGGCCCAGTACGGCCCAACTTCATCAACACGAGACTCAAGACCCTCGCGAGGGGCCAAGCCTCGCGGGGAGGACGACACATCACTTCCTCAGGCGCGGCCTCCTCAGGCTGGCTCATGAGGAGGAGGAGAGATCAAGGCAGGGTACCTCACGAGGTGCCCATGACGTAAGCCATGACGACCAAGAGCGCCAGGCGGGCGCCAGACCGCACAGTGTCCTCCCCTTTCCTCTTTGGTGCAAAGGGGGCAAGCGCAGACGAGAGGATCAAGCAAAGGCATCCATTTCGGTGCAACGAGACCAAGACCAGTCCAACGGTGGGAATGAGCTCATCGTGGAGCCCAGAACGGCGTCACCACAGGGCCTTTGGCAGGTGAGGACCAACTTTGTTCAGGGTAAGTGTAGCAGATGTTCCCCTTCAAATTGGCCAATTGTTGGCGCCCTTCCCTCTCAATATTTTGGAAGAGGCCCAGGGCCTTTGCCCATAAATAGGACTAGCCAAACCCAGGGTAGAGGGGGCATGATGGAGAGAGAGAGAGCAATCATAAAGCAAGTAGAGAGAAAGAGAGAGAGAGAAGGGCGGCTGAACTTCCCTAGCAGGTCATCGTCCTAGCCCAGAACAGGCCCTCGCGAGGCCGTTCTCCTTTGTACTGATCATCATCATCATCAGCCCGAGAGGCAATCCACCCACCACACTGGAGTAGGGTATTACACCACATCGGTGGCCCGAACCAGTATAAACTCTGTGTTCTTTGTGTTGTTCCTTTGGTAGTTTAGATCCTTGTGAGACGGAGAGGTTGAGGGCAGAATCTCCGCGCGTACCCCAGAGTTTGAACCTTAAGGGTCTGCCGGAACCCCCGAATCCGACAGAGCTGCGAATTGCCCTTGATGGTGAGGCGTTTCACCCCCAGGGCAACTGCGGCCTTCAAGCCTGCTATTAGACCTTCATACTCTGCTATGTTGTTGGAGACCTTTTCGCCCTGCTGGAAACAGAGCTGTAATGCGTAGTAGAGCTTGTCCTAATTGGGTGATATAAGCACCGCCCCAGCCCCAGCACCATGCCTGGAGAACGCCCCATCGAAGTACATGACCCAGCCTTCCGGCGCCTCGCTTCCCAGGAAGAGGGACCGATCCTCCTCGGCCTTGAGGCCTGGTGCCTCTGTCCATTCTGCCACAAAATCTGCTAATGCTGCTCCCTTGATGACCCTGGTCATGCTGAATTCGAGCTGGAACACTTGCAGTTCTATGTTCCACTCGGCGACCCTTCCGGCCGAGTTAGGGCTCCTGAGTACCCTCTCCAAGGGGTATGACGAGACGACCTTGATGGGATGACCCTGAAAGTAGTGCCGCAACTTACGTGAGGCCACCAGTAGTGCGAGGAGGAGCTTCTGAGGCATGGGGTACCATGCTCTCGCGTCCCGCAATACCGTGCTGACGAAGTACACTGGGTGCTCAACGAGGCTGGGTGTGTCAATGCTTGTGGCGCCCTCCGGAGATGATTGCGCCTCCGAAGGCGATGAGGCCTCAGGAGGCCGACTATCCGGGTGAGGAGCCCCTTCCACCTCCAGTGCGCTTCTCTGCGGCGGCTGATTCTCCTCAACTGTCGTGGCGGTTTCTGTGGGCCTTCTTTGTTCTTGTTCTGTCTTATCCCGGGCTGCAGCTGCGGTTTTGATTCGACGCTCCTCCCTAACCGCCACTAGGGCTGCACTGGCGGAGTAAGGAGTGGCGGCGAGGTAGAGCACCAGGGGATCCTCAGGGCGCAGGGCCACCATGACCGGAGGGCTGGTCAGGTATCTCTTGAGATCTTGGAATGCCTTGTCGGCCTCTTCAGTCCATTCAAAGGGCCCCTTTTTCTTCATTAGCTGGAAGAAAGGCAGCGCTCGCTCCCCCAGCCTGGAGATGAAGTGCCCTAGCGCGGTCACGCGCCCAGTGAGCTTCTGCATTTCTCTGAGGGTCTTTGGCGGGCTCATGTCCTCGACCGCCTTGACCTTCTCCGGGTTGGCCTCAATGCCTCGGTGGGACACGAGGAAACCCAAGAGCTTGCCTGAGGGGACCCCGAACACACACTTCTCTGGGTTGAGCTGCAGGTTCACCACGTCGAGGCTCGCGAAGGTTTCCTCCAAGTCTTGTACCAGGGTCTTGGCCTCCCGAGACTTTACCACAATGTCATCGACGTAAGCCTCGACATTCTTCCCGAGCTGCCGACGCAGCGTGATGTGCATCAGCCGCTGAAAGGTCGCCCCCGCGTTTCGTAGCCCGGATGGCATGCACGTGTAGCAGTACACCCCACATGGGGTTAGGAAGGCTGTCTTTTCGACGTCTTCTACCGCCATCTTGATCTGGTGGTACCCAGAGAAGGCATCCACGAAGCATAGCAGGTCGCATTCCACGGTGGAATCGACGATCTGTTCGATGCGGGGGAGCGGGAACGGATCCTGTGGACATGCCTTGTTGAGGTTGGTGAAGTCGACACACATGCGTTCCTTGCCTCCCTTCTTTGGCAAAACGACAGGGTTGGCCAACCAATTCGGGTATCAGACCTCGCGAATGACCCCCGCGGCTTCTAGTTTCCGGGTCTCTTGGACGATGAAGGCCTGCTTCTCTGTGGACTGCCGCCACGTTGGGGCACACGTTGAAGTGATGCCCGATTACACTCCTAGGGATCCCCGCCAACTGGTCCGGCTCCCAAGTGAATACCTTCTTGTTTGCACGCAGGAACCTGACCAGGGCTTCCTCCTGCTCGGGCTCGAGGTTGGTGCCTATGGTAAAAGTGGCACTGGTGGACTCGTCCTCGTCGACGGGTATCTGCTTGGTTTCTGCTTTGTCTTGGGTGAACAACTGCTTCTTCTTGGCGGGTGCAGCCCCCTTGGGCTCGGGAGCCTCCGAGTCGGCGGGCTGTGCTGACGCCGCCGTATTGAAGGCGAGCTTGAGCACTCACAGCGTGTCTCCGGTGTCCCTGTGCACAGTGAGGATACCGCTGCTCCCGGGCATCTTCATGAGGTTGTACGCCAGGTGTGTCGCGGCCATGAACTGGGCCAGCGATGGGTAGCCGAGGATGGCGTTGTAGGGGAGTCCGATGGGGGTGATGTCGAAGTCGACCATCTCCGTGCGGAAGTTGTCGTAGGTGCCAAAGGTTACTGGGAGCCGGATCTGTCCCAAGGAGCTGGATGATCCGCCCCTGACGCCCGAGAAGGGCCGGCTGGGTTGCAGTCATTCCAGGGGTATGCGGAGGAGGTTGAAGGCCTCGACCGAGAGCACGCTCAGGCCTGCACCGCCATCGATGAGAGTTCTGGTGACGGCCACCTGTCAGATGGTGGGGGTGCACAGCATGGGGAGCGCGCCCGAGCAGGCCGAGTTGGAGGGGTGGTTCTCCGAGCTGAAGGTCAGGCCGGCCTTGGGAGCCGCCCGGTCCGGGAGAGCCCCCTGCCGCGCGGAAGCAGCGCTGACCCGGCGGACGAACGACTTGACGTGGTGACTTGTAGGCGGTGCCCGCGAGCCGCCCAGGAGGGCCGCGACGACCGGGGGTGTTGGTGTAGCGGTGCGGCCGTCTTGCCGCACGGACGGATGCTGAGACGATACTTGCTGCCCGTTCCCCGCCAGGCCGGTGGCGGTGTTGACGGCGGGTGCCGGGGAACGGCGAGGAGGCCCGCCGACGGGAGCCGTCTGGGCGACGAGGGCAGCCTGGCGCTCGGCGCTAGCCCGTCGTGCGTCAGACATGGACGCGATGGTCGGAGGAGAACGGAGCGGTGGAAGGCGAATTCCGGCGCACCCCTACCTGGTGCGCCAAATGTTGGATTTTGGGTTCCGGTAGACCCTTGAGGTTCGAACTCTGGGGTGCGCGCGGGGATTACGCTTCCTGCCTACCTGTGCCCCTCCGCCTTGGAAGGATCTAAGCTACAAGAAGAAGAACACAAGAGACACATAGTTTATACTGGTTCGGGCCACCGATGTGGTGTAATACCCTAGTCCAGTGTGGTGGTGTGGTGGATTGCCTCTTGGGCTGATGATGAACAATACAAGGAAGAACAGCCTCACGAGGGTCTGTTCTTGGCGGGGGCGATGAACTGCTAGGGGGGTTCAGTCGCCTTTCTCTCTCTCTCTCCGATTCTCGATCCCTCTACCCCGGGGTTGGCTAGTCCTATTTATAGGCAAAGGCCCTGGGCCTCCTCCCAAATATCGAGCGGGAAAGGCGCCAACAATTGGCCATTTTGAAGGGGAACATCTGGTACACTTATCCTGACTAAGTTGGTCCTCGCCTGCCAAAGGCTCTGGTGATGACGCTGGCTTGGGCTCCACAATGACTTCCTCCTTGTCGCGGAGCTGGTCTTGGTCTCGTTGCACCGAAATGGGTGCCTTTGCTTGGCTCTCTCGCCTGCGCTTGCCCCCTTTGCACCAAAGAGGAAAGGGAGGACACTGCGCGGGCTGGCGCCCGCCTGGCGCCCTTGGTCGTCATGGCTTGCGTCATGGGCACCTCGTGAGGTACCCTGCCTTGATCTCTCCACCTCCTCGCGAGCCAGCCTGATGAGGCCGCGCCTGAGGAAGCTCCGCGTCGTTCGCCCCGCGAGGCTTGGCCCCTCGCGAGGGTCTTGAGTCTGTGTTGATGGAGGTGGGCCGTCCTGGGGCCCCTTTGAGCCACGCGGCAAGCCGCAGGCAGGCAAGTCTGGGGACCCCCGTTCCCAGAACGCCGACAACCACAATGATGCCCATCCTGTGGCTGAGAACATGAAGATCAGGAGAGACTCAGGACTGAGGGAATGGAGAGAGACAGATCCATATGCTACAAGAAGAAGAACGGCTATGGATTACAGGTTCCACACCAAGGAACAACAAGATTTGTATGAGACAGTGCTGCTTGACAAGAAACCTATAGTGTGTGACATGAGGTGGGTCGACTGGACCTACATGAAGGAGAATGAGGAACACTATCCTGGTGTGTATGATAGTTTCAAGGCTTGTGGAGTGGATGAGTTTGTGGCTCAAAAGCTCACTAAATGGAATGATGAGCTTATCATGCAGTTCTACTCCACAACTCACTTCTACCCAGATGGAAGAATTGTCTGGATGCTTGAAGGCACTAGATGCCACTCTACAGTTGCAGAATGGGCTCGGTTGATAAATGCCCCAGAAGAGCAAGAAGATGACTTGGATGTCTATGCCAAGAAGAAGAAGAAGAAGGATCACAACTCCATGGCCAGCATGTACAAGGAAATTCCAGATGCAGACCTTGAGACACACCAGTTTGGGTCAGTGAAACATTTGCTGTCAGGACTGCCTACTATCAATTGGATACTAAGGCATACTCTTCTGCCCAAGTCTGGAGATCACAGGATGATCAGAGGCCACTCCATAAATCTGCTACATATATTTGATGTGCCACAAAAGTTCAAGGTTATGAGTCTCATTGTTGAAACTATCAAGAGGACTGCTGCAGACCAAAAGAGAAGCTGTGGGTATGCCCCACAGATCCAGGAGTTGATTAACTCAAAGATGGGTACTGGCACATACTTGTTGGACAAGGAACACTTGGCCATCTATCCAGATTTCGAGGACAACCAAGTGGTTATGAATGAAGATGAGCCATCCTCAGTACAAGAACAAGCCAAGAGAGAGAAGGCAAAGACAGAAAAAGCTGCAAAGATGCCAACCCAGGAGGAGGCATCTTAGTATCTTCTAAAAAGCAAGCAAGATCAGCTTGGCTACTTGATTGCATCCACTCTAAGGATAGAGAAAGGACTGGCTACCCTGACTCGAAACCAGGAGAGCTTGGAAAGAATCATGGAGTAGAAGTTCTATGACATGGATGTGAAGGTAACTGAGATCCAGTCTATTGTGGAGCAACTTCAGGATGACATGCAGGAGAGGAAGGGCAAGACAACACCTGAGGCATTTGAAAGAGTGCCTAGAGCTCAGAGGTCAACTGCAGTACCAGTACCAGACACTAGAGCCACTTCATCTGCACCAGCTACAGCTTCAGTGCCACCAGCTCCAGCACCTACCCCAGCAGCTCCATCTACTTCAACTGAAGCCTTCGTTCTTGGAGTTATCCGGACACCACCACCTGAAGACCAAGCTTGAGAGACGTTTTAGTGCTATGCATTTTCTATGAACTTTTTGGTAACTTGTTGCCAAAGGGGGAGAAAAATGTATAGATCATAGGCTTCGAGAGAGAGCGTTGCTTTTTATTCTCTTGCTTTAGTGGTTGAACTTTATTTGCTTGTTTGTGATACTTGGATGATCATGTGTGTTTGATCATATGCTACATTAATGCTTGTTGGATGATACTATTATTTTATCCCTATTTGATCATTCACTTTGCTTGGTGATGAGTGCATGTATTTAATTCTTATCATTTTGAGCGCTCCACCAAGATGTCTGTGTCATGGAAGAGTAACCCATGATCCTAACTCATTGTGCATTTGCAGTCCAAAGCAAATCTTAAGATATGCACAAATTTAGGGGGAGCTCTTGCTTTTCACATACTTCTCAAAGCGACAATATATTTCACTCTTATTATCATTTGTCTAAGCTTTGATCTATATGTTGTCATCAATTACCAAAAAGGGGGAGACTGAAAGTGCAACTATCCCTGGGTGGTTTTGGTAATTCCTAATAACATATAGCTCATTGAGCTAACATTATTCCAAGATTAATATTTCAGGAAAAGCTCAATGAATGGCATGGCATGGATGAGGAAAGTGGATCCCTCAAAATGCTAAGGACAAAAAGTTTTGGCTCAAGCTTGAAGCTCAAGAATCTAGATTTTATATTTTAGTGATCCAAGATCACATTGAGTCTATAGGAAAAGCCAATACTATCAAGGAGGGATGAGGTGTTGCTTAATGGCTTGCTTGCTCAAAATGCTTAGTGATATGCTCCAAACCCCTCAACTACCTTCCCACATCCACATATGACCTAAACCGAAAGTCAAACTCAGCCCCACCGATTCTTTCTATCCGGCGCCACTGAGTTTCAGATGTCATAGCCACTGCCACAAACCTTAGGCAAATCGGTCTCACCAATAGGGATCTCGGTCTCACCAAGATGGGATTGTAATCTCTCTGTTTCCCTTCATAACGTTTCGGTCTTACCGAGATGAGCGATCGGTCCCACCAAGATTGCAATGTAAACTCTCTGTTTCCCTTTTGTAACATTTCGGTCTCACCGAGATGAGCGAATCGGTCCCACCGAGTTTACATGACCAACTCTCTGGTTAGCTTATTACCAAAATCGGTCCCACCGAGTTTGTGTAATCGGTCACACCGAGATTACGTTATGCCCTAACCCTAACCATATCGGTCCTACAGAGTTGCATCTCAGTCCCACCGAAAATCCTAACGGTCACTAGGTTTGCTGAATCGGTCCGACCGAGTTTAACTATTCGGTCCCACCGAGTTTGGATAATCGTGTGTAACGGTTAGATTTTGTGTGGAGGCTATATATACCCCTCCACCCACTCTTCACTCGTGGAGAGAGGCATCAGAACATACCTACACTTCCAATACACATTTTCTGAGAGAGAACCACCTGCACTTGTGTTGAGCTCAAGATATTCCATTCCAACCATATGAATCTTGATCTCTAGCCTTCCCCAAGTTGCTTTCCACTCAAATCTTCTTTCCACCAAATCCAAATCCTGTGAGAGAGAGTTGAGTGTTGGGGAGACTATCATTTGAAGCACAAGAGCAAGGAGTTCATCATCAACACACCATTTGTTACTTCTTGGAGAGTGGTGTCTCCTAGATTGGCTAGGTGTCACTTGGGAGCCTCCGACAAGATTGTGGAGTTGAACCAAGGAGTTTGTACGGGCAAGGAGACCGCCTACTTCGTGAAGATCTACCGCTAGTGAGGCAAGTCCTTCGTGGGCGACGGCCATGATGGATAGACAAGGTTGCTTCTTCGTGGACCCTTTGTGGGTGGAGCCCTCCGTGGACTTGCACAACCGTTACCCTCCATGGGTTGAAGTCTCCATCAACATGGAAGTACGATAGCACCACCTATCGGAACCACGACAAAAACATCCGTGTCTCCAATTGCATTTGAATCCTCCAAACCCTTCCATTTACATTCTTGCAAGTTGCATGCTTTACTTTCCGCTGCTCATATTCTCTTTTGCATGCTTGCTTGAATTGTGTGGAGATTGCTTGACTTGTGCTAAGATAGCTAAAATCTGCCAAGAACTAAAATTGGGAAAAGGCTAGATTTTTATTTGGTGAAGTAGTCTAATCACCCCCCCTCTAGACATACTTTCGATCCTACAAATTGGAAAATAGTTCATTACAAAAATCAATTCCAGTGATGCCTACACCAATTAGTGAGGAAGTTAATGATGATGATCATGAAACTTCAGATCAAGTCACTGTCGAACCTCGTAGGTCAACCAGAATACGTTCCGCACCAAAGTGGTATGGTAAACCTGTTCTGGAATTCATGTTACTTGACCATGACGAACGTACGAACTATGAGGAAGCGATGATGAGCCCAGATTCCACGAAATGGCTTGAGGCCATGAAATCTGAGATGGGATCCATGTATGAGAACAAAGTATAGACTTTGATTAACTTGCCCGATGATCGGTGAGCCATAGAAAATAAATGGATCTTCAAGAGGAAGACGGACGCTGATAGTAGTGTTACTATCTACAAAGCTAGACTTGTCGAAAAAAGGTTTTTGACAAAGTTCGAGGTGTTAACTACGATGAGATTTTCTCACTCGTAGCGATGCTTAAGTCTGTCCGAATCATGTTAACAAATTGCCACATTTTATGAAATCTGGCAAATGGATGTAAAAACTACATTCCTTAACGGATATCTTAAAGAAGAATTGTATATGATACAACAAGAAGGTTTTGTCGATCCAAAAGGTGCTAACAAAGTGTGCCAGCTCCAGCAATCCATTTATGGACTGGTGCAAGCCTCTCAGAGTTGGAATATACGCTTTGATAGTGTGATCAAAGCATATGGTTTTATACAGACTTTTGGAGAAGTCTGTATTTACAAGGAAATGAGTGGGAGCACTGATGACCCACAAGTATAGGGGATCTATCGTAGTCCTTTTGATAAGTAAGAGTTGTCGAACCCAACGAGGAGCAGAAGGAAATGATAAGAGGTTTTCAGCAAGGTATTCTCTGCAAGCACTGAAATTATAGGTATCAGATAGTTTTGTGATAAGATAATTTGTAACAAGCAACAAGTAATAAAAGTAAACAAAGTGCAGCAAGGTGGCCCAATCCTTTTTGTAGCAAAGGACAAGCCTGGACAAACTCTTATATAGAGGAAAGCGCTCCCGAGGACACGTGGGAATTATCGTCAAGCTAGTTTTCATCACGTTCATATGATTCGCATTAGGTACTTTGATAATTTGATATGTGGGTGGACCGGTGCTTGGGTGCTGCCCTTACTTGGACAAGCATCCCACTTATGATTAACCCCTATTGCAAGCATCCACAACTACAAAAGAAGTATTAAGGTAAACCTAACCATAGCATGAAACATATGGATCCAAATCAGCCCCTTACGAAGCAACGCATAAACTAGGGTTTAAGCTTCTGTCACTCTAGCAACCCATCATCTACTTATTACTTCCCAATGCCTTCCTCTAGGCCCAAACAATGGTGAAGTGTCATGTAGTCGACGTTCACATAACACCACTAGACGAGAGATAACATACATCTCATCAAAATATCGAACGAATACCAAATTCATAGGACTACTAATAGCAAGACTTCTCCCATGTTCGCAGGAACAAATGTAACTACTCACAAAGCATATTCTTGTTCATAATCAGAGGAGTATTAATATGCATATAGGATCTGAACATATGATCTTCCACCAAATAAACCAACTAGCATCAACTACAAGGAGTAATCAACACTACTAGCAACCTACATGTACCAATCCCAGACTTAGAGACAAGAATTGGATACAAGAGATGAACTAGGGTTTGAGAGGAGATGGTGCTGGTGAAGATGTTGATGGAGATTGCCCTCTCCCGATGAGAGGAGCGTTGGTGATGACGATGGCGATGATTTCCCCCTCCGGAGGGAAGTGTCCCGGGTAGAACAGCTCTGCTGGAGCCCTAGATTGGTTCCGCCAAGGTTCCGCCTCGTGGCGGCAGAGTCTTGTCCCGAAAGCTTGCTTCTGATTTTTCTTCGGATGAAAGACGTCATATAGCAGAAGATGGGCATCGGAGGGCCAACAAGGGGCCCATGAGGCAGGGGGTGCGCCCAGAGGATAGGGCGCGCCCCCACCGTCGTGGCCAGGGTGTGGGCCCCCTCTAGTATTTCTTCCGCTCAGTATTTTTTATTATTTCCAAAAATAACTTTCGTGGAGTTTCAGGACTTTTGGAGTTATGCAGAATAGGTCTCCAATATTTACTCCTTTTCCAGCCCAGAATTCCAGCTGTCGGCATTATCCCTCCTTATGTAAACCTTGTAAAATAAGAGAGAATAGGCATAAGTATTGTGACATAATGTGTAATGATAGCCCATAATGCAATAAATATCGATATAAAAGCATGATGCAAAATGGACGTATCAACTCCCCCAAGCTTAGACCTCGCTTGTCCTCAAGAGAAAGCCGATAACGATAAATATGTCCACATGTTTAGAGATAGAGGTGTCAATAAAATAAAATACGGACATGAGGGCATCATGATCATTCTAATAAGAGCAACATATATGGGTATTGTCATATGATTTCTTATGCTCAAGTAATAATCTATTCACAATGCAAAGTATGAATCAGAAACTTTATTGAGAACTAACAAACTATAATCTCAGTCATTGAAGCAATTGCAATTTATCATAACATCAGAAAGAGTCTATGTCAGAGCTTTTTAGCAAGTCCACATACTCAACTATCATTTAATCTTTCACAATTGCTAACACTCACGCAATACTTGTGGTTACGGAGTTTTAACCGGACACAGAGAAAGATAGGGGCTTATAGTTTTGCCTCCCAACCTTTTACCTCAAGGGTACTGTCAACAATAATAGCTCATGCTAACTTACATCCAATTAGATATATGTATCAGGATCTTTCCAACACATTATGCTTGCCAAAGGATAAAATGTAAAAAGGAAAGGTGAAGATCACCATGACTCTTGTATAAGGTAGAAGATAACAATAAAAGATAGGCCCTTCACAGAGGGAAGCAGAGGTTGCCATGCGCTTTCAGGGTTGGATGCACAAAATCTTAATGCGAAAGAACATCACTTTATATTCCCACTTGTGATATGAACCTTTATTATGCAGTCTGTCGCTTTTATTTCTTCCACATCACAAGGTCGTATAAAGCATATTTCCTCCACACCAATCAATCATACAGAACTAGAGAGAAAATTTTTTAATTGCTTGCACCGATGACAACTTACTTGAAGGATCTTACTCAATCCATAGGTAGATATGGTGGACGATCATGGCAAAACTGGGTTTAAGGGTTTTTGGAAGCACAAGTAGTATCTCTACTTGGTGCAAAAAATTGGTTAGCATGAGGGGGAAAGGCAAGCTCAACATGTTGGATGATCCATGACAATATACTTTATCTCAGATATAAGAAAACATAACCCATTACGTTGTCTTCCTTGTCCAACGTCAACTCTTTAGCATGTCATATTTTAATGAGTGCTCACAATCATAAAAGATGTCCAAGATAGTATATTTATATGTGAAACCTCTCTTTCTTTATTACTTCCTATTAATTGCAACGATGACCAAAGCTATGTTTGTCAACTCTCAACAATTTTTAAGCATCATACTCTTTCTATGTGAAGTCATTACTCTCCATAAGATCAATATGATCTCTATGTTTCTTTTTATTCCTTTTCTTTTCTTTTATTCCCTCAAGATCATGGAAAAATAATCAAGCCCTTGACTCAACACTAATCTTTATTATATAGCTCACGGACTTGATTACATAAAGGGATCATAAAGCCAAACTCAAAACTAGATCATACCAAAACTTTATTCTACTAGATCAAGATGCTACTAAAAGGATCGAACTAAGAAAAAACGGTAAATATAGGAGTGGTGGTGAGACGATACCGGGGCACCTTCCCCAAGCTTGGCAGTTGCCAAGGGGAGTGCCCATACCCATGTGATTATGTTTCCTTCTTCGGAGGTGATGGCGTGATATTCTTGGCAATGATACTCCTCAGGATACGATTCTCTTCTTCGAGCTTATTGAGTTGCTGCTTCAGATCCATTATCTCCTTATGAAGCTTTCATGTAACGGCCAAAGCTCCTTGCACCCAAGGGTGTTGCATAGCTGCGGGAGAACAAGTGCACTCTTCTTCATATTTTCATAAGAAAGAAATGTAACATTGGAAGGGATAACCGAGTTTGGAATAGCCGAGCTCTGTAGTTCTCCCATTGTGAATCCAGCTCGGAAGCGAGAAGTGACTTCTTTATCCTCCTCCATGGCGTCTACCCCCTTCAAATCAGCCTCCATCTCTTCCTACGTTACTGACCCAAAGTGGTCAGCGTCGCTGTTTGTCCTTGATCTCGGTGCTGGATGAGACACCCAGCTCTCGCCGACTGACTCTTGAGAAGACATCTTGCTCTAATCTACAGCAGCAACAACTCAAAACGAAAACAGAGGATATTTGCGTGATACAGGAGTCATAACCTTCGGGAGATTATATAATGAATTTTTACCGACCAAAATATGTATTGTGCAAGAAAACGGAGTCCGGAGAGCACACGAGGTGCCCACGAGGTGCACACGAGCGCCCTACCCCCCTGGGCGCGCCCTCCACCCTCGTGGAGGCCTCGTGTCCTTCCCGGACTGCTTCTTATTTTTCTATTTTTCTAAATATTCCAAAACAGAGAAAAATTGCCTTTAGAACTGTTTTGGAGTCGGTTTACTTACCGTACCACATACCTATTCCTTTTCGGAGTCTGAAACATTCCAGAAAGTGTCCCTTATGTATTCCTCCGGGGTTACGGTTTCAGTAACATTGGTTTCAACATTTATGGGATTACCTGAGATATAATGTTTGATTCTTTGACCATTCACCACTTTTGGGTTTGTGCCTTCGAAGTTGTTGATTTTTATGGCACCGGATTGATAGACCTCCTCGATAACGTAAGGGCCTTCCCATTTAGAGAGAAGTTTTCCTGCAAAAAAGTCTTAAACGAGAGTTTTATAGCAATACGTAATCACCTACATTAAGCTCATGCTTTTGTATTCTTTTGTCATGCCATCTTTTAACTTTTTGTTTAAACAACTTGGCATTTTCATAGGCTTGGGTTCTCCATTCATCAAGTGAGCTAATGTCAAATAACCTCTTCTCACCGGCAAGTTTGAAATCATAATTGAGTTCTTTAATAGCCCAATAAGCCTTATGTTCTAGTTCGAGAGGTAAGTACATGCTTTTTCATAAACCATTTTATAGGGATACATACCCATAGGATTTTTATATGCAGTTCTATAGGCCCATAATGCGTCATCAAGATTCTTGGACCAATTCTTCCTGGATCTATTAACAGTCTTTTGCAAAATTAGTTTGAGTTCTCTATTACTCAATTCTACTTGACCACTAGACTGTGGGTGATAAGGAGATGCAATTCTATTATTAACATCATACTTAGCAAGCATTTTACGAAAGGCACCATGAATAAAATGTGAACCACCATCAGTCATTAAATATCTAGGGACTCCAAACCTCAGAAAAATAACTTCTTTAAGCATTTTAATAGATGTATTATGATCAGCACTACTAGTTGGAATAGCTTCTACCCACTTAGTAACGTAATCAATAGCAACTAATATATGTGTGTATCCATTAGAGGCAGGAAAAGGTCCCATATAATCAAAGCCCAAACATCAAATGGTTCAATAACAAGTGAATAGTTCATAGGCATTTCTTGACGTCTACTGATATTACCAATTCTTTGACATTCATCACAAGATAAGACAAACTTACGGGCGTCCTTGAAGAGAGTAGGCCAATAAAAACCGGATTGCAATACCTTATGTGCAGTTCTATCTCCAGCGTGGTGTCCTCCATAAGCTTCGGAGTGACACTTGCGTAGGATCTGTTCCTGTTCATGCTCAGGTACACAACGTCTAATAACACCATCTACTCCTTTATAAAGATGTGGGTCATCCCAAAAGTAATGTCTCAAATCATAGAAAAACTTTTTCTTTTGCTGGTATGTGAAACTAGGTGGTATAAATTTAGCAACAATGTAATTAGCATAATCAGCATACCATGGAGTACTACGAGCAGCATTTATGGCATTTAATTGTTCATCAGGAAAGCTATCATCAATAGGTAGTGGGTCATCAAGAACATTTTCTAACCCAGACAAGTTGTCTGCAACGGGGTTCTCAGCTCCCTTTCTATCAATAAGATGCAAATCAAATTCTTGTAACAAGAGAACCCAACTAATAAGTCTAGGTTTAGCAGCATGATCAGTGTGAATAGTTACTTTAGAATCAACAATATAAGGTCTGAACTTATCACAAGGAAATACAACTGCTAAGAATTCTTTTTCAGTAGTAGCATAATTTCTCTGAGCATTGTCTAGAGTTTTACTAGCATATTGAATAACATTTAATTTCTTATCAACTCTTTGCCCTAGAACAGCACCTACAACATAATCACTAGCATCACACAAAATTTCAAAGGGTAAATTCCAATCAGGTGGCCGAACAATAGG
This sequence comes from Aegilops umbellulata, assembly GCA_032464435.1. Taxonomy (NCBI): domain Eukaryota; kingdom Viridiplantae; phylum Streptophyta; class Magnoliopsida; order Poales; family Poaceae; genus Aegilops; species Aegilops umbellulata. The sequence continues at coordinate 363,070,205 of CP136057.1, forward strand.
TGTAGAGCTCAATGCTTTCTTAAGTATTTCAAATGCTTGTACACAATCATCATCAAAGACAAATGGTATATCTTTTTGTCGGGGGAAATCTGCCTCCACGAACACCTATGGGGACCGAGCCCCTTCCTTGGTTCGGCGGGGGGCGGAGGTCGCGCGAAGAGCGGATCGAGGCGATGCACACAAGGGGTTTACCCAGCTTCGGGCCGCACGGATGCGTAAAACCCTACTGTTGCTTTGTGGTTTTGTATTGTGTTCTTGCTCGGGAGCGTGTGGTGCTACAGTACACGCGAGCTGCTGGCGAGACCGAGCGTGAGTGGTCTCCTCCCTCCTCCTTTTTCTCCCTCCCCCTGTTGCGCATGGGGCCTCCTTTTATATGTGCAAGGGGTTACCCACAGGTGGCAACATAGGCGGGGGCAAAACTGGAAAACGCTGTGTTGGGTACAACTGTTTGCACAGTGCTATCATACCTAACTCTGACGGCAGGGGACAAGAGCATTAAATGCCCGTCCGCATCGCCCAGACGGTGTAGGAAAGGGACCGTCAGGAGCGCCACCGTTTGCCACGACGGCTACTCTGTCAGCGTTGCCTTGCCACCGCATGCTCCTGGCTGCGCAGCCTCTCGCCACGTACGCCTGGAATGGCCCCAGAGCGACGCGTGGGTGGATGAGCTGGAGCACAGGCGCGGGGTGGTGACTTGCCGCGGCAAGCGCCTTGCCGCGGTTGATGCCTTGTCGCGCCCGGGAGCTTGTCGCTCACCGGTCCTTGCCGGGACGCGCAGCGCGTCGCAGCAAGTCTCTTGTCGTGCCTCGGTCGGCCTTCCCGGCAAGCTCCTCTTGCCAGGGCCTTGTGCTTCGAGCGGTCGTCCCGGCAAGCTCCTCTTGTCGGGGCCTTGCTCTCTTCGGGTGGCCTTCCCGGCAGGCTCCTCCTGCCGGGGCCTTGGCTCGAATACTCTGTTCTTGGATGGCCCAAAAAAAGGGGTCATGGAGAGTCTTGGCGATCACCTGGCAAGCCTTGCCGCGGGGTGCTATGACTGCCCGTGCACAAGTTCAGGGTACTAAGGTACCCCTACTTTAGTACACCGACAGGAGCCCCCGGGCCTGGCCATACATGGTGCCGAGCGCTGTTGGGCCAGGCCCAAAACAGTGCACGGGCACGCGCGGCCTGGGTCATGCTGCATCTGCTTCTGCGTCCACCACGCCCTCCCCGAACGGCATGCGTCGAATGCGGCATCGTGGGGAGAGGCGTGCGTGACGTGGGCGGCGTGCGTGGGGCTGAGCCCTGCAGGCACGCGTCACGTCGCAGGTGATTTGTTTATTCGGAAAGGCGAAACGCCCCCCTCCTCCCCTTATAAGCAGGGGAAACAGGGGCAGTCCGCCCACCCGCCAGTTGTGATTCCTCGAAAAATCTCCGCCACTTCCCAAGAGAAGCAGCGTTCCGCCCCTTCCGTCGCCACCAGTGCCACCGACGCCGCCGGCCTCCTCCCCGCTTCTGCCATGGCCCTGAAGGGCGACAAGGGAAAAGGGAAGGCCGTGAAGCCGGCCAAGGTGCAGCGACTTGAGGCGCAGCGAAAGGAGCAGGCAACCTTCCCCCCTGAGCTCAAGGTGTTGGACCTGAGGGAGGAATTCTACCTCTTCTGGTCGACGGGGACGCGAGCACATCCGCGCACGAGGGTTCTTCCCGCCGTCGCCCAGAAGGAGTATCCGACCGGGTATCCCTTCTTTCCTCCGTTCTTCTTTTGCGGGCTCTGCCCACCCTTCTCTGAATTTTTCTGCGACATCATGAACACCTACGGGTTCCACCTCCTTGATTTCACCCCCAATGCTGTCCTGACCATGGCAATTTTCGCACATCTTTGCGAAAATTTTGTCGGAGTCTTTCCAAATGTAGCTCTGTTCCGCCACTTCTTCACGCCTCGAGTAGAGAGAGGGGAGCCCCTCTCCGGCGGAATCGCCTGGATCTCGAAGCCCGGCAAGAAGGACGCTTATCTGGAGGGAGAACTCCGCATCAAATGGGAGGAGTGGAGAGCAGACTGGTGTCTGATCGTCGAGGAGAACCCGCAGCCATTCACTGCCGTGCGCCAAACTCCTGTGGTGCGCGGCAGGGATTGGAGCGTCGTGGCTCCGGACGACGACAAGCTGCAGATTGCCGTTACCCGAATCCCGCGGCTTAGGCGTGCCGGGCTCACAGTTGGCACCGTTGGCGCAGATTTCCTCCGCCGCCGCATCGCTCCCCTGCAGGAGAAAAAGAGACCCGCCTGGGAGTTCCATAATGCGGCGGACATCATGAGGCTGCGCCCTGGCCTCAACTTCAATTTCACCGTCTTGGAGCTTGACGGGACGCTCAGGGAGCTGTTCAAGCACGACCCCGACCACCCCGAATGGTTCAAGCTGCCGCGAGGCGTCGTCCCGTTGTGCAACAATTCGTCGCTCAGCCGCATCCTTGCAATGATGCCGCTGTGCGACTCGCACGGGATCGACCCTACTTGGCAGGAGCCCGCCGGCGATGTCGTGCGAGCGTTCTTCGACGACTTGGTGGAGGTGGCGGTCGACCCCGACGAGCAGAAGGGCCTCACCTGGGACACCACCGACGAGGAGTTGGGGCGCATCGCCTCCAGGATGGAAGAGGCGGCGGCAGCCGCGTCCGCGGGCCAATTTGGCTTCACATTGGCGGAGGCGGACGCAGCGGAGGCGGAAAGCCTTGCCGATCGAGCGGAGTTTGTCGGCGAGGAAGAGCTTGCCGGGCACGGCGTCGAGGCGGACGAGTCCACCGAGGGCACGAGCGGCTTGACGGAGGTTGGCGCCTCTTCCTCCCGACCTTCGGGCAGCTCGTCGCGAGCAGAGCCCCCGGCTCAACCATGGAGGCGCCTCCGCAAGGCTGGGGAGGTGGTACGGCAAGCGAGCCAACAACCGCAGCGCAGCGTGACACGCTCCGCTGTGGCAGCAGGAGCGGGGTCCTCGCGGGCCGCGGCCTCTGCTCCTCCCGCCCCTCGCACCACGGCGGCAGCCGGGGCAAGGTCGTCTCAGGCTAGCGCCACCACTGCCTCCGCCAAGCAGCCGAGGGAGCCTACTCCCCCGCCTCCTCGCGCCAGAAGTGGGCCAGTCTTCGACTTCTCCGCGCTTAGCTCCGACGAGGAAGAGGGAGAGGAGTAAGATCTCCGCCGTACTTGTGTTTCTTCAATTCTTGTAGTTGTGTCTCGCATCTCATTTGCTTTCCTCCGAATTTGCTCCCTTTCAGGACTCTGGCTCAGAGGGCGGCAAAGAGAGCCAAGGTCCCGGTGGTCATCCTCGACGACGTGCCCACCGTGACAGCAGGGGGTGCGCCCGAGATGACCTTGCCGGACCCACCAAGTAATCCTCAGAGCAGCCCCCAGCGCAGCCCCCAGCGTAAGCATACGATTTGCTTCCTGCCGTTGGGCGCGCCCGGGTACTCTTCGTTTCTTCTTGACATCTGGCTGACGATTTGTGTAGGAGCAGAGCAGCCCCACCAGGAGCGTCCGGAGGCCGCCCCCGATGCGCCACCCGCTGCAACTACACTGCCAAGGGGGGGTTCCCCGGCAAGGGAGGAGTCTCCGGCGAGGGAGCAGTCCCCGGCAAGGGAGCAGTCTCCGGCGAGGGAGCAGTCCCCGGCAAGGGACAGCACCGGCAACCCCTCGGCGACGGAGATCGTGACTGCAGACCCTGGCGCAGGTAACCTTCTTGCCTCGAAACTCCCCTGGGGTTCTTCTTTTTTGGATAGTTGCTTGATTTCTCCCCTTCTTTTGGCCCTCAGATCCGTCCGCCACGGACCCGATGGAGACCGAGGCGTCGAGGAGGAGGCGCGCGGCCATACTGACGACGTGGCCGCCACCGGAGAGACGGGTGGTGCTGAAGATCCGGCCGGCGAAGAGGCCGCCAAGGCAGCCGCAGCAGCCGCGAGCGAGGGGGTCGGCGATCGTACTGACGGCCCTGGGGCCGCAGGAACGCCAGGCGCTGCGCCGGCCGCCGATCCCGCCTCCGCAGCAGCGTCGGGCCCCGAGGAGCCCCAGCCAGGTGTCTACCTGAAGGCCGGTGATGATATCTTCATCAAGCTCCCCTGGGAGTCGACTTCCAGGGCGCCGGTCGAGGGGGAGGCCTTGGATGGAGAGGTGCTCGCCTCCGCCGGGCTGACGCTGGTTGATGCGCCAGGCAGCAGCGGCGGCGAGCCTGAGGAGGAGCGGCTGCCCCGGAAGCTGGTGTCACTCTACCGCGCCCGACAAGCCCAGGTGGAACGCCGGGAAGCGCTTGTCGCGAAGGCGAGAGTGGACATGGAGAAGCGCGCCGGGGAGCTCCGGGAGCTCAACCAGGAGGCCCTCCGATCCTTGGCGGAGGAGCGAAGGCAGCTCGACGAGGCGCGGACGGCCTTCATCCTCGAGAAGGCAGAAGCCGAAGAGCAGCAAAGGCTTGCCGCCGCGGGGCTATCTGCGCGGGAAGGCGAGCTGGTGCAGCAGAAAGCCAGCCTCGCCAGCCACGAGGAGGAGGTCGCCGTGCGCGAGCAAGCGCTTGGCGGGGCCCTCAAGGAAGCGCAAGATGCTGCCGCGGCCGCCGAGGCCGCCAAGAAGGAGCTGGAGGCGAGTGTGGCGCAGCTCGACACTGATCTCAAGGCGAGTGGTGAGGAGCTCGCCGCGCTCAAACAGGAGCGCAAGAAGGGTGCCCACACCCTCGGCGAGCTGCAGGGCCGCTTCGCCGAGAAGATCAAGGAGCTCGACGCCGCCAAGGACTCCAACGCCGATCTCGAGATGAAGCTGGCCACCTTGACCAAGGCGCTGGAGAGCGCCAAGGAGCGGGAGACGACCTTGCGGAAGGAGGTCGCGGACAACGAGGCGCTGCTGAAAAGCACCACAGTTACCCAGAACAACTTCAGGGCGACGGTAGAGCAGTGGACTGAGGGTCTCGTGGACATCGCCGCCGCCATCGACAAGGAGCTGACGCTGCTGGAGATGGAGGGTCACGAGTATCCCTCTGGCGGAAACGTCCCACCCAGCGCCAAGCTCACTTTGTTCTTCAAAGGCGTGGTGGCGGCCCTTCAGCATCTCCGAAACGCGATCCCAGAGCAGCTGGCCGGCGAGACGCACGATGCCATCGCCGGAGCCCTCGAGAAGGTGTTGGTGAAGATCGCCTTCCGCAACCCCGGCATCAGGCTCACCAACGTCCTCAAATCCCTGCCGGCAGACGCTGACCTCGAGGAGATCAGGGCCCTCGTCGCGCCCATTGTGGAGAAGGTGGCCGGGATCAAGAGGATCGAGGGCGACCGCCTGGATTAGGCCGCCTGCCCTTTTCTTTTCTTGGCGCCGCTGGCCGAGTTATGAAAACAATCCATTAGGGCTGCGACAAGCTATCTTTGTAATATAACTTTATCTTAGGTAGTGATTGCACTGTTATCTCCTCTACTTGATTCCGTGCTTTGTATGTTTTTGCCCTACGCTTTTGGGGACTTGCCGGCGTAGGCCTCCGCCTTGCCGCGGGCTCTGAGTGCGGGACATCAGCAGCCCGCCAGCGGCGCTATTACCGGCAAGAAACCTTGTCGCGGCTAGCTGCAGCTCACTTAAATTGTTGAGCAGGCTCAAAACAAAGTAAGTGTTGCGACTGCAGTCGCAGCACAATTAAGCTGCCGAGCGAGCTCGAAACAAAGTAAGGATGCCACTCTGGTTGTAGCACACTTAAGTCGTTGAGCAGACTCGAAACGAAGTAAGGGCGCAACTAGCCACGAGCCGGTCCCTCCGCGCACAGGTTTTCCATACAAAGCACGGTCGTTCGAGGAAGATAACCTCAAAATTTTAAAAACTCGATTGCTCAAACTTTGGCAACTTAGCTTTTCCGTGGCTCGCTGCCCGGCAAGGTCGCTTTTCGGCAAGGTGAAACATGGGGCTCGCCGTCGCTTACCGGGGGTCAGTGCTGCACAGAGTGTTAGATAATGCATGCAAAGGATAAAGAGCATGAGATCGACAAGATGCGCGGAGCACATGAACTCAATCTGCGCACAGGGTCTGCGCCTGACTCTGTACAAAGGATCACATGCAACAGCGGCAAGACTTTGTACAGAAGGGTGCTTGCCGGATGGGGTCCGACAGCGCCTTACGGGTGAAACTTACGAAGATGCCCAACGTTCCAGGAGTTGCTCACCGGAGTGGTATCTTCGGTCTCAAGGCGGACAGCGCCAGTCCTAGCGACTGTTTTCACCCAGTAAGGGCCTTCCCACTTCCTCGAAACTTCTGGCACTAACCTTGCGGCTATAAAAGCAGCGCAAAGCTTGCTAGTAGTGAGCAGCTCGCACAGCGGCCTGAAGACGGTCCTCCTCGAGGAGCAGCGCGTCATCTCGTCGCAGCCGCTCTCGCTCGAGCTCAGGGTGAGCGAACACTCGAGGTGGCCCGTATACGAGATCCGTGGGGCTGACTGCCTCCGCTCCATGGAATAGAGCGAAAGGTTGCCTGGTCATACCAGGGCTTACCTGCGCCGAGAGGTGTCGGCGTATGTTCGGACGCCGAGGCACCATGAGCTCGGTGCATGTTCGGACGTCGTGGCGCCATGAGCTGGCTCGCCGACGCCCGTTCCGCCGCCGGTGCCGTCCCCACCACCCGTCCGCTCCAGGGGCGGTGGGTTCGACGCGGACGGACCAGCCACCTCCGGAGCCTTCTCCTTCGGTGGCATGTCGATGAAGATGATGGAGATCTAGCCCGCGCAGACGCCGGATCAGGTTCACACAACCTCGACGCCCCCTACCTGGCGCGCCAAAGATGTCGGGGGAAATCTGCCTCCACGAACACCTATGGGGACCGAGCCCCTTCCTTGGTTCGGCGGGGGGCGGAGGTCGCGCGAAGAGCGGATTGAGGCGATGCACACAAGGGGTTTACCCAGCTTCGGGCCGCACGGATGCGTAAAACCCTACTGTTGCTTTGTGGTTTTGTATTGTGTTCTTGCTCGGGAGCGTGTGGTGCTACAGTACACGCGAGCCGCTGGCGAGACCGAGTGTGAGTGGTCTCCTCCCTCCTCCTTTTTCTCCCTCCCCCTGTTGCGCATGGGGCCTCCTTTTATATGTGCAAGGGGTTACCCACAGGTGGCAACGTAGGCGGGGGCAAAACTGGAAAATGCTGTGTTGGGTACAGCTGTTTGCACAGTGCTATCATACCTAACTCTGACGGCATGGGACAAGAGCATTAAATGCCTGTCCGCATCGCCCAGACGGTGCAGGAAAGGGACCGTCAAGAGCGCCACCGTTTGCCACGACGGCTACTCTGTCAGCGTTGCCTTGCCACCGCATGCTCCTGGCTGCGCAGCCTCTCGCCACGTACGCCTGGAATGGCCCCAGAGCGACGCGTGGGTGGATGAGCTGGAGCGCAGGCGCGGGGTGGTGACTTGCCGCGGCAAGCGCCTTGCCGCGGTTGATGCCTTGTCGCGCCCGGGAGCTTGTCGCTCACCGGTCCTTGCCGGGACGCGGAGCGCGTCGCAGCAAGTCTCTTGTCGTGCCTAGGTCGGCCTTCCCGGCAAGCTCCTCTTGCCAGGGCCTTGTGCTTCGAGCGGTCGTCCCGGCAAGCTCCTCTTGCCTGGGCCTTGCTCTCTTCGGGTGGCCTTCCCGGCAGGCTCCTCCTGCCGGGGCCTTGGCTCGAATACTTTGTTCTTGGATGGCCAAAAAAAAGGGGCCATGGAGAGTCTTGGCGATCACCTGGCAAGCCTTGCCACGGGGTGCTACGACTGCCCATGCACAAGTTCGGGGTACTAAGGTACCCCTACTTTAGTACACCGACACTTTTTGTAATAAATTAGTCAGAGGCCGAGAAATTTTTGAGAAGTCCTTAATGAACCTCCTATAAAAACCGGCATGACCAAGGAAACTTCTTATACCTTTGATGTCATTGGGACATGGCATCTTTTCAATAGCATCAACCTTGGCTTTATCAACTTCAATACCTCTTTCAGAAATTTTATGCCCCAAGACAATACCTTCATTAACCATAAAGTGGCACTTTTCCCAATTCAAGACAAGATTAGTTTCTTCACATCTCTGCAAAACTCGATCAAGGTTGCTCAAGCAATCATCAAAATAGGATCCATATATGGAGAAATCATCCATGAAAACCTCACATATCTTTTCACAAAAGTCGGAGAATATAGCCATCATGCATCTTTGAAAGGTAGTAGGTGCATTACATAAACCAAAAGGCATACGTCTATAAGCAAAAGTATCGAAAGGGCAAGTAAAAAGTGGTTTTTGATTGATCATCGGCTGACACAGGTATTTGAGAGAAACCAGAATAACCATCTAGAAAGCAAAAATGTGTATGTTTGGACAATCTTTCTAGCATTTGATCGATAAAAGGTAAGGGGTAATGATCTTTTTTAGTAGCCTTATTTAATTTGTGGAAATCAATTACCATCCTATAACCTGTAATAATTCTTTGCGGAATCAATTCATCTTTATCATTAGGAACGACAGTAATACCTCCCTTCTTAGGGACACAATGGACATGACTTACCCACTGACTATCTACAACGGGATAAATTATACCTGCCTCAAGGAGCTTTAGTATTTCCTTTCTTACTACCACTTTCATTTTAGGATTAAGCCGTCGTTGGTGATCATGAACTGGTTTGGCATCTTTCTCCAAATTTATTTTGTGCGGGCATAGAGTGGGACTAATGCCCTTAAGATCATCAAGAGTATATCCAATAGCAGCGCGGTGCTTCTTCAGAGTTTTCAATAATCTTTCTTCTTCATGCTTTGAAAGGTTAGTACTAATAATAACATGATATATATTTTTCTCATCAAGATAAGCATATTTAAGAGTATTAGGTAACGGTTTAAGCTCAAACACGGGATCACCCTTGGGTGGAGGAGGATCCCCTAGGATTTCAACAGGCAAATTGTGTTTTAGGATGGGTTCCTATTTGAAGAATACTTCATCTATTTCCCTTCTTTCATTCATAAACATACCATTTTCATGATCTAGCAAATATTGTTCTAAAGGATCACTAGGAGGTACGACAATTGAAGCAAGACCAATAATTTCATCTTTACTGGGCAATTCCTCTTCATGGTGTTGTCTACGAAATTTAGAAAAGTTAAACTCATGAGACATATCACCTAGACCAATAGTGAGAACATCCTTTTCGCAGTCTTCTTAGCATTAACAGTGTTCAAGAAGGGCCTGCCAAATATAATGGGACAAAAGCTATCTTGTGGGGAACCAAGAACATTAAAATCAGCAGGATATTTAGTTTTCCCACACAAGACTTCAACATCTCTAACAATTCCGATGGGTGATATGGTATCTCTATTGGCAAGCTTAATGGTAACATCAATATCTTCTATCTCAGCAGGTGCAATATCATGCATAATTTCTTTGTATAAGTCATGAGGTATAGCACTAGCACTGGCACCCATATCACATAAGCCATGATAACAATGATCTCCTATTTTAATAGAAATAACATGCATGCCTACCACATGTCTATGTTTATCTTTAGCACAAGGTTTGGCAATTCTAGCAGTTTCATTACAGAAATGAATAACATGCCCATCAATATTATCAGACAAGAGATCTTTAATGATAGCAATATTAGGTTCAACTTTAATTTTCTCAGGAGGTGTATAGGTTCAAATATTGCTTTTACGAACCACAGTTGAAGCTTTAGCATGATCTTTTATCCTAACAGGAAAAGGTGGTTTCTCAACATAAGCAGTAGGAACAATAGGATCATTATAAGTGATAGTCTTTTCTTCAACTTTAATAGGTGCAGCTACTTTTACTTCTACGGGAGGATGATATTTAAACCACTTCTCCTTAGGGAGATCAACATGAGTAGCAAAGGATTCACAGAAAGAAGCTACTATTTCAGAGTTAAGTCCATATTTAGTGCTAAATTTACGGAAAACATCGGTATCCATAAAAGATTTAACACAATCAAACTTAGGTGTCATACCTGACTCCTTACCTTCGTCGAGATCCCAATCTTCAGAGTTGCATTTAATTCTTTCCAATAAATCCATCTGAATTCAATAGTCTTCATCATAAAAGAGCCAACACAAGAAGTATCGAGCATGGTGCGATTGTTATGAGAAAGCCGAGCATAAATTTTTTGAATAATTATTTCTCTTGGGAGCTCATGATTGGGGCATGAATATAACATTGATTTAAGCCTCCCCCAAGCTTGAGCGATGCTTTCTCCCTCGCGAGGCCAAAAATTGTATATATAATTGCGATCACGATGAACAAGATGCATAGGATAAAACTTCTGATGAAATTCCAATTTCAATCGTTTGTAGTTCCATGATCCCATATCATCACATAGACTATATCATGTCAATGCATCTCCCTTCAAAGATAAAGGGAAGACCTTCTTCTTAATAACATCATCGGGCACACCTGCAAGCTTAAATAATCCACAAACTTCATCCACATATATTAGGCGCTCATCAGGATGCATTGTTCCGTCTCCTGCAAAAGGATTAGCTAGCAGTTTTTCTATCATACCCGAAGGAATCTCAAAGTAGACATTTTAATTTTCAGTAGGTTCAGTAGGTTGAGGAGCAACTCTTTGCTCTACTGGTCGAGGTGAAGATACCCCGAACAAGCCCCTCAGAGGATTACTTTCCATAGTAACAAGTGACAATAAATTTCAGCACACTATATAAAATTTTCCTTACCAAATTCCACCTACCAAAGGCGCTTCACTCCCCGGCAACGGCACCAGAAAAGATTCTTGATGACCCACAAGTATAGGGTATCTATCATAGTCCTTTAGATAAGTAAGAGTGTCGAACCCAACGAGGAGCAGAAGGAAATGATAAGCGGTTTGCAGCAAGGTATTATCTACAAGCACTGAAATTATAGGTAACAGGTAGTTTTGTGATAAGATAATTTGTAACGAGAAACAAGTAATAAAAGTAAATAAAGTGCAGCAAGGTGGACCAATCCTTTTTGTAGAAAAGGACAAGCCTGGACAAACTCTTATATAGAGGAAAGCGCTCCCGAGGACACATGGGAATTATCGTCAAGCTAGTTTTCATCACGTTCATACGATTCGCATTCGGTACTTTGATAATTTGATATGTGGGTGGACCGGTGCTTGGGTGCTGCCCTTACTTGGACAAGCATCCCACTTATTATTAAACCCTATTGAAAGCATCCGCAACTACAAAAGAAGTATTAAGGTAAACCTAACCATAGCATGAAACTTATGGATCCAAATCAGCCCTTACGAAGCAACGCATAAACTAGGGTTTAAGCTTCTGTCACTCTAGCAACCCATCATCTACTTATTACTTCCCAATGCCTTCCTCTAGGCCCAAAAAATGGTGAAGTGTCATGTAGTCGACGTTCACATAACACCACTAGAGGAGAGACAACATACATCTCATCAAAATATCGAACGAATACCAAATTCACAGGACTACTAATAGCAAGACTTCTCCCATGTCCGCAGGAACAAACGTAACTACTCACAAAGCATATTCTTGTTCATAATCAGAGGAGTATTAATATGCATATAGGATCTGAACATATGATCTTCCACCAAATAAACCAACTAGCATCAACTACAAGGAGTAATCAACACTACTAGCAACCTACATGTACCAATCCCAGACTTAGAGACAAGAATTGGATACAAGAGATGAACTAGGGTTTGAGAGGAGATGGTGCTGGTGAAGATGTTGATGGAGATTGCCCTCTCCCGATGAGAGGAGCGTTGGTGATGACGATGGCGATGATTTCCCCCTCCGGAGGGAAGTGTCCCGGGTAGAACAGCTCTGCTGGAGCCCTAGATTGGTTCCGCCAAGGTTCCGCCTCGTGGCGGCAGAGTCTTGTCCCAAAAGCTTGCTTCTGATTTTTCTTCGGATGAAAGACGTCATATAGCAGAAGATGGGCATCGGAGGGCCAACAGGGGGCCCACGAGGCAGGGGGTGCGCCCAGAGGATAGGGCGCGCCCCCACCGTCGTGGCCAGGGTGTGGGCCCCCTCTAGTATTTCTTCCGCTCAGTATTTTTTATTATTTCCAAAAATAACTTTCGTGGAGTTTCAGGACTTTTGGAGTTGTGCAGAATAGGTCTCCAATATTTACTCCTTTTCCAGCCCAGAATTCCAGCTGCCGGCATTCTCCCTCCTTATGTAAATCTTGTAAAATAAGAGAGAATAGGCATAAGTATTGTGACATAATGTGTAATGACAGCCCATAATGCAATAAATATCGATATAGAAGCATGATGCAAAATGGCCATATCAAGCACTACAACCTTTCTGATAAGTATATGTAAATGACATATTGTCAATCGGAAATGATGTAGAATTTTTTGGAAAGCATAAAGGAGTGTTTGAAAGGAGTTTTTCGAAGAAAGACCTCGGTGAAGCTGCTTACATATTGAGCATCAAGATCTATAGAAATAGATCAAGACGCTTGATAAGTTTTTTCAATGAGTACATACCTTGACAAGGTTTTGAAGTAGTTCAAAATGGAACAGTCAAAGAAAGAGTTCTTGCCTGTGTTGCAAGGTGTGAAGTTGAGTAGGACTCAAAGCCCGACCACGGCAGAAAATAGAAAGAGAATGAAAGTCATTCCCTATGCCTCAACCATAGGTTCTATAAAGTATGCCATGTTGTGTACCAGACCTATTGTATACCCTGCCCTGAGTTTTGCAAGGAAGTACAATTTTGATCTAGGAGTAGATCACTGGACAACGGTCAAAAAATATCCTTAGAGGACTAAGGAAATATTTCTCGGTTATGGAGGTGATAAGGAGTTCGTCGTAAAGAGTTTCGTTGATGCAAGCTTTGACACCCATCTGGATGACTCTAAGTCACAATCCAAATACATATTGAAAGTGGGAGCAATTAGCAAAAGTAGCTCCATGCAGAGCATTGTAGACATAGAAATTTGCAAAATACATACGGATCTGAATTTGACAGACTCATTGACTAAACTTCTCTCACAAGCAAAACATGATCACACCTTAGAACCCTTTGAGTGTTGGTCACATGGCAATGTCAACTATGGGTGTTAATCACATGGTGATGTGAACTATTGGTGTTAAATCACATGATGATGTGAACTAGATTATTGACTCTAGTGCAAGTGGGATACTGAAGGAAATATGCCCTAGAGGCAATAATAAAGTTATTATTTATTTCCTTATTTCATGATAAATGTTTATTATTCATGCTAGAATTGTATTAACCGGAAACTTAGTACATGTGTGGATACATAGACAAAGAGAGTGTCACTAGTATGCCTCTACTTGACTAGCTTGCTGAATCAAAGATGGTTAAGTTTCCTAGCCATAGACATGAGTTGTCATTTGATTAATGGGATCACTTCATTAGAGAATGATGTGATTGACTTGACCCATTCTGTTAGCTTAGCATTTAATCGTTTAGTATATTGCTATTGCTTTCTTCATGACTTATACATGTTCCTATGACTATGAGATTATGCAACTCCCAAATACCGGAGGAAAACTTTGTGTGCTACCAAACGTCACAACATAACTGGGTGATTATAAAGGTGCTCTACAGGTGTCTCCGATGGTACTTGTTGAGTTGGCATAGATCAAGATTATGATTTGTCACTCCGATTGTCAGAGAGGTATCTCTGGGCCCTCTCGGTAATGCACATCACTATAAGCCTTGCAAGCAATGCGACTAATGAGTTAGTTGCGGAATGATGTATTATGAAACGAGTAAAGAGACTTGCCGGTAACGAGAATGAACTAGGTATTGAGATACCGATGATCGAATCTCGGGCAAGTAACATACCGATGACAAAGGGGACAACATATGTTGTTATGCGGTTTGACCGATAAAGATCTTCGTAGAATATGTAGGAGTCAATATGAGCATCCAGGTTCCGCTATTGGTTATTGATCGGAGACGTGTCTCAGTCATGTCTACATAGTTCTCGAACCCGTAGGGTCCGCACGCTTAACGTTCAGTGACGATCGGTATTATGAGTTTATGTGATTTGATGTACCGAATGTTGTTCGGAGTCCCGGATGAGATCACGGACATGACGAGGAGTCTCGAAATGATCGATCCGTAAAGATCGATATATTGGAGGGCTATATTCGGACATCGGAAAGGTTCCGAGTGATCCGGGTATTTTTCGGAGTACCGGGGGAGTTACGGGAATACGGGAGTACAAATGGGCCTTAGTGGGCTCTAGGGGAAAAAGAGGAGAAGCCACGAGGGCTGGCTGCGCGCCCCCATGGGCCTAGTCCGAATTGGACTAGGGGAGGGGCTGCGCCCCCTCTTTCCTTCTCCTCCCCCTCTCCTTCCTTCCCCCTCCTAGTAGGATTAGGAAAGGAGGAATCCTACTCCTACTAGGAGGAGGATTCCTCCCCCCTTTGGTGCGCCTAGAGAGGTCGGCCGACCTCCCCTCCTTCCTTTATATACGTGGGGAAGGGGGCACCCTAGAACACACAAGTTGATCATTGATCTTTTAGCCGTGTGCGGTGCCCCCCTCCACCATAATCCACCTCGGTCATATCGTAGCGGTGCTTAGGCGAAGCCCTGTGTCGGTAGCATCATCATCACCGTCATCACGCCATTGTGCTGACGGAACTCTCCCCGAAGCTCTGCTGGATCGTGAGTTCATGGGACGTCACCGATCTGAACATGTGCTGAAACTCGGAGGTTGCAACCTCTTGAGCACTGCGTTGGATTTCCCCAAAGAGGAGAGGATGATGCAGCAAAGTAGCGTAAGTATTTCCCTCAGTTTTTGAGAACTAAGGTATCAATCCAGTAGGAGGCTACACACGAGTCCCTTGTACCTACACAAAACAATAGCTCAACGCAACCAATGCGATTAGGGGTTGTCAATCCCTTCACGGTCACTTACGGGAGTGAGATCTGATAGAGATGATAGATAATATTTTTGGTATTTTTGGTATAGAGATGCAAAGTGAAAAGTAAAACGCAAAGTAAAAAAGCAAAGCAATAATAAAGTGATGGAGATTGATATGATGAGAATAGACCCGGGGGCCATAGGTTTCACTAGTGGCTTCTCTCGAGAGCATAAGTATTCTACGATGGGTGAACAAATTACTGTTGAGCAATTGACAGAATTGAGCATAGTTATGAGAATATCTAGGTATGATCATGTATATAGGCATCACGTCCGAGACAAGTAGACCGACTCCTGCCTGCATCTACTACTATTAGTCCACTCATCGACCGCTATCCAGCATGCATCTAGAGTATTAAGTTAAAAACAGAGTAACGCCTTAAGCAAGATGACATGATGTAGAGGGATAGTTTCATTCAATATGATAAAAACCCCATCTTGTTATCCTCGATGGCAACAATACAATACGTGCCTTGCTGCCCCTTCTGTCACTGGGAAAGGACACCGCAAGATTGAACCCAAAGCTAAGCACTTCTCCCATGGCAAGAAAAACCAATCTAGTAGGCCAAACCAAACTGATAATTCAAAGATACTTGCAAAGGTAAACAATCATACATAAAAGAATTCAGAGAAGATTCAAATATTATTCATAGATAGACTTGATCATAAACCCACAATTCATCGGTCTCAATAAACACACCGCAAAAAGAAGATTAAATCGAATAGATCTCCATGAGAGAGGGGGAGAACATTGTAATGAGATCCAAAAAGAGAGAAGAAGCCATCTAGCTACTAACTATGGACCCAAAGGTTTGAGGTAAACTACTCACACTTCATCAAAGAGACTATGATGATGTAGAAGCCCTCCGTGATGACGCCCCCCTCCGGCGGAGCTCCAGAACAGGCCCCAAGATGGGGTCTCGTGGGTACAGAAGGTTGCGGCGGTGGAATTAGGTTTTTGGCTCCGTATCTGATCGTTTGGGGGTACGTAGGTATATATAGGAGGAAGGAGTATGTCGGTGGAGCTCCGAGGGGCCCACGAGGCAGGGGGCGCGCCCTGGGGGGCGCTCCCCCGACCCTCGTGACCACCTCTTTTGTTCCTTGGAGTAGGGTCCAAGTCTCCTGGATCACGTTTGGTGAGAAAATCACGTTCTTGAAGATTTCATTCCGTTTGGACTCCGTTTGATATTCTGTTTCTCCGAAACACTGAAATAGGCAAAAAAACAACAATTCTGGGCTGGGCCTCCGGTTAATAGGTTAGTCCCAAAAATAATATAAAAGTGGAAAATAAAGCCCAATATAGTCCAAAACAGCAGATAATATAGCATGGAGCAATCAAAAATTATAGATACGTTGGAGACGTATCAGGCATCCCCAAGCTTAATTCATGCCCGTCCTCGAGTATGTAAATGATAAAAAGAGAATTTTTTATGCGGAGTGCTACTTGGCATAATTTCAGTGTAAATCTTCTTAATTGTGGTATGAATATTCAGATCCAAAAGATTCAAGACAAAAGTTCATATTGACATAAAAATAATAATACTTCAAGCATACTAACAAAGCAATTATGTCTTCTCAAAATAACATGGCCAAAGAAGGTTATCCCTACAAAATCACATAGTCTGGCTATGCTCTATCTTCACCACACAAAGTATTTAAATCATGCACAACCTCGATGACAAGCCAAGAAATTGTTTCATACTTTAACATTTTCAAAACTTTTTCGATCTTCACGCAATACATGAGCGTGAGCCATGGATATAGCACTATATTTGGAATAGAATGGTGGTTGTGGAGAAGACAAAAAGAGGGGAAGATAGTCTCACATCAACTAGGCGTATCAATGGGATATGAAGATGCCCATCAATAGATATCAATGTGAGTGAGTAGGGATTGCCATGCAACGGATGCACTAGAGCTATAAGTATGTGAAAGCTCAACAAAAGAAACTAAGTGGGTGTGCATCCAACTAGCTTGCTCACGAAGACCTAGGGCATTTGAGGAAGCCCATCATTGGAATATACAAGCCAAGTTCTCTAATGAAATATTCCCACTAGTATATGAAAGTGACAAAATGAGAGACTCTCTATCATGAAGATCATGGTGCTACTTTTAAGCACAAGTGTGGTAAAAGGATAGTAACATTGTCCCTTCTCTCTTTTTCTCTCATTTTTTTTATTTGGGCCTTTTCTCTTTTTTTATGGCCTCTTTTTTTCTTTCTTTTTTAATTATTTTTCGTTCGGAGTCTCATTCCGACTTGTGGGGGAATCATAGTCTCCATCATCCTTTCCTCACTTGGGATAATGCTCTAAAAATGATGATCATCACACTTTTTAATTTTTTTTACAACTCAACAATTACAACTCAATACTTAGAACAAAATATGACTCTATATGAATGCCTCCGGCGGTGTACGGGGATATGCAATGAATCAAGAGTGACATGTATGAAAGAATTATGAATGGTAGCTTTGCCACAAATACGATGTCAACTACATGATCATGCTAGCAATATGACAATGATGGAGCGTGTCATAATAAACGGAACGGTGGAAAGTTACATGGCAATATATCTCGGAATGGCTATGGAAATGCCATGATAGGTAGGTATGGTGGATGTTTTGAGGAAGGTATATGGTGGGTGTATGATACCGGTGAAAGGTGCGCGGTATTAGAGAGGCTAGCAATGGTGGAAGGATGGGAAAAAGTGCGTATAATCCATGGACTCAACATTAGTCATAAAGAACTCATATACTTATTGCAAAAATCTAGAAGTTATCAAAGCAAAGTATTACGCGCATGCTCCTAGGGGGACAGATTGGTAGGAAAAGACCATCGCTCGTCCCCGGCCGCCACTCATAAGGAAGACAATAAATAAATAAATCATGCTCCGATTTCATCACATAACGGTTCACCATACGTGCATGCTACGGGAATCACAAACTTTAACACAAGTATTTCTCAAATTCAGAACTACTCAACTAGCATGACTATAATATCACCATTTTCATATCGCAAAATAATTATCAAGCATCAAACGTTTCTTAGTATTCAACACACTCAAAAGAAAATTTTACAAATCTTGAATACCAAGTTTATTATTATTAAGCAAATTACCATGCTATTTAAGACTCTCAAAATAATCTAAGTGAAGCATGAGAGATCAATAGTTTCTTTAAAACAAATCCACCACCGTGCTCTAAAAGATATAAGTGAAGCACAAGAGCAAAACTATAAAGCTCAAAAGATATAAGTGAAGCACATAGAGCAAAACTATAAAGCTCAAACGATATAAGTGAAGCACATAGAGTATTCTATCAATTTCCAATTTATGTATGGCTCTCTCAAAAGGTGTGTACAGCAAGGATGATTGTGGAACACTAACAAAAAAAGACACAAATAATACAAGACGCTCCAAGCAAAACACATATCATGTGGTGAATAAAAATATAGCTCCAAGTAAAATTACCGATGGAGGTAGACGAAAGAGGGGATGCCTTCCAGGGCATCCCCAAGATTTGACTTTTTGGTGTCCTTGGATTATCTTGGGGGTGCCATGGGCATCCCCAAGCTTAGGCTCTTGCCACTCCTTGTTCCATAATCCATCAAAAGATTTCACCCAAAACTTGAAAACTTCACAACACAAAACTCAATAGAAATCTCATGAGCTCCGTTAGAGAAAGAAAACAAAAAAACCACTTCAAGGTACTGTAATGAACTCATTATTTATTTATATTGGTGTTAAACCTACTGTATTCCAACTTCTCTATGGATTATAAACTATTTTACTAGCCACAGATTCATCAAAATAAGAAACAACACACGAAAAACAGAATCTGTCAAAAACAGAACAGTCTGTACTAATCTGTAACTAACACAAACTTCTGGAACTCCAAAAAATCTACCAAAATAGGACGACCTAGACAATTTCTTTCTTGATCAGAAGCAATTGGAATCAGTATTTTATCACATCCTGGTGATTTTTAACAATTGTTTTCGTGAACAGAAATTTTCTGGAAATTACAGCAAGATCAAATAACTATCATCCAAGAAGATCCTATAAGTCTAACTTGCCACAAACACTAATTAAAACACAAAACCACATCTAAACAGAAGGTATATGGATTATTTATTCCTAACTAGAAGAAAAAACAAAAAACAAAAAATAAAACTGGGTTGCCTCCCAACAAGCGCTATCGTTTAACGCCCCTAGCTAGGCATTGAGATTTCAATGATGCTCACAAGAAAGACAAGAATTGAAGCACAAAGAGAGCATCATAAAACACATGACAAACACATCTAAGTCTAACATACTTCCTATGCATAGGCATCTTATAGGCAAACAAATAAAGGCAAGCAAAAACTAGCATATGCAAGGAAGCGGAAAGAAACAATAGCAATCTCAACATAACGAGAGGTAATATAGTAACATGAAAATTTCTATAACTATATTTTCCTCTCTCATAATAATTACATGTAGGATCATAAGCAAATTCAACAAAATAGCTATCACGTAAAATATTTTCAACACGATCCACATGCATGAGAAGTTGACACTCTTTCGAAATAGTGGGATTAACATTAACTAAAGTCATGACCTCTCCAAACCCACTTTTAATATTATTGCAAACAATATTATCAATCTCATATTCATCGTGGGGATTAAATAAATTTTCAATATCATAAAAAGAATCACCCCAATCATGATCATTGCAACATGTAGTAGACATAGGAAAACTAGCATCCCCAAGCTTAGGGTTTTGCATATTACTAGCACAACTGACATCAAGAGAATTTATAGTAAAATCATTGAAATCATGTTTTTCATCGAGGGAACTATCAAGCATGGGTGCAATAGCAACGATCTCATTTTTAACATAAGGAACTATAACAAATTCGTCTTCATAAATATTGGCATCATGGCCACAAGAATAGCAAGCATCATATTCATCAAGGGATATTTCAACCAAATCATCGGAATCATCATTATCTATAGATTCATGCATATCATTATTTTCTTCCAAAGCAACAGTCATTCTTTCAATAAATTCTTGGACATAGACATTATGAGCAAGGTTTTCATTGCAATATTTAAGTATGACGGAATTTTCAGATTCGTTGAGAGTAAAATCATACTTTTCAATCAAAGAAGCAACTTCATGAGCACCCTTAAAAACGACAAATTCTTCAATTTGTTTGATATCATAGTAACTATAAACACCCCTTGCATAAGAAGATAAGATTTCATTATCATTGAACTCACATAGGTAGGGAAGGTGTTTTTTAGGGTTCTTAGAGCAACAAGTAAAATCACACATTTCACAAAGATTCCAAGCATAGCATAGCAAACTATTTATATGATACCGTAAGAGTCTCCCTTTTTCAGACAAACGATGACGCAATAAATGAGCATGCTCATCTAAAGATTTCCCATCAACTAGGCTAGTTGGGGTTTCAGCACGAGCGCATAAGGATCGAAGATGATCCAAGTAGAACACTTTAAGTGGATCCATATCAGTAGATTTTTAGCAAGCAAAGATGCAAGCAAATAGAAGGTACGTGGAAACACAACAAAGATACATACGGGAAGAAGGCGAACGGAAAAGAGAGGGCGAATAAAACGGCAAGGGTGAAGTGGGGGAGAGGAAAACGAGAGGCAAATGTCAACTAATGTAATGCGGGAGATAGGGATTGTGATGGGTACTTGGTATGTTGACTTTTGCGCAGACTCCCCAGCAACGGCGCCAGAAATGGCTCGTTGTCGGGAGAGCAAATCTTGACTTGACTTGGCGTAAGCCTCCCCGGGAACGGCGCCAGAAATTCTTCTTGCTACCTCTTGAGCACGGATACGTCTCCAACGTATCTATAATTTTTGATTGCTCCATGCTATGTTATCTACTGTTCTGGGCAATATTGGGCTTTATTTTCCACTTTTATATTACTTTTGGGACTAACCTATTAACCGGAGGCCCAGCCCAGATTTGATGCTTTATGCCTATTTCAGTGTTTCGAGGAAAAGGAATATCAGGCGGAATCAAAACGGAACGAAATCAACTGGAGAAGTTATTTTTGGAAGGAAAGCCACCGGATGGACTTGGACTCTACGTCAGAAGATACGGGAGCTAGCCACAAGGGTGGGGGGTGCGCCCACCCCCCTAGGGCGCCCCCCTGCCTCGTGGGCCCCCCGAAGCTCCACCGATGTACCCCTTGCACCCATATATACCTACGTATCGTAAAACTTCCAGAACAGAGATTAGACCGGGAGTTCCACCGCCGCAAGCCTCTGTATCCACCAAAAACCTCTCTGGACCCTGTTCCGGCACCCTGCTAGAGGGGGGATCCCTCACCGGTGGCCATCTTCATCATCCCGGCGCTCTCCATGACGAGGAGGGAGTAGTTCACCCTCGGGGCTGAGGGTATGTACCGGTAGCTATGTGTTTGATCTCTCTCTCTCTCTCGTGTTCTTGATTTGGCACGATCTTGATGTATCGCGAGCTTTGCTATTATAGTTGGATCTTATGTTTATTCTCCCCCTCTTCTCTCTTGTAATGGATTGAGTTTCCCCTTTGAAGTAATCTTATCGGATTGAGTCTTTTAAGATTTGAGAACACTTGATGTATGTCTTGCATGGGATAACCGTGGTGACAATGGGTTATTCTATTGATCCACTTGATGTATGTTTTGGTGATCAACTTGCGGGTTTCGTGACATTGGGAACCTATGCATAGGGGTTGGCACACGTTTTCGTCGTGATTCTCTGGTAGAAACTTTGGGCACTCTTTGAGGTTCTATGTGTTGGTTGAATAGATGAATCTGTGATTGTGTGATGCATATGGTATAATCATACCCATGGATACTTGAGGTGACATTGGAGTATCTAGGTGACATTAGGGTTTTGGTTGATTTGTGTCTTAAGGTGTTATTCTAGTACGAACTCTAGGGCTGTTTGTGACACTTATAGGAATAGCCCAATGAATTGATTGGAAAGAATAACTTTGAGGTGGTTTCGTACCCTACCATAATCTCTTCGTTTGTTCTCCACTATTAGTGACTTTGGAGTGACTCTTTGTTGCATGTTGAGGGATAGTTATATGATCCAATTATGTTATTATTGTTGAGAGAACTTGCACTAGTGAAAGTATGGACCCTAGGCCTTGTTTCCTATCATGGCAACACCGTTTATGCTCGCTTTTACCGCTTGTTACCTTGCTGTTTTTATATTTTCAGTTTACAAAAACCTATATCTACCATCCATATTGCACTTGTATCACCATCTCTTCACCGAGCTAGTGCACCTATACAATTTACCATTGTATTGGGTGTGTTGGGGACACAAGAGACTCTTTGTTATTTGGTTGCAGGGTTGCTTGAGAGAGACCATCTTCATCCTACGCCTCCCACGGATTGATAAACCTTAGGTCATCCACTTGAGGGAAATTTGCTACTGTCCTACAAACATCTGCACTTGGAGACCCAATAACGTCTACAAGAAGAAGGTTGTGTAGTAGACATCAAGCTCTTTTCTAGCGCCGTTGCCGGGGAGGCTAGGTAAGTGAAGGTATATCTTTAGATATTGCAATTGAATCTTTTTGTTTCTTGTTTTAGCACTAGTCTAGTTTATAAAAGAAAACTACAAAAAAATGGAATTGAGTTTGCATCATACGCTTCATCTTTTTAATATCTTTCGTGAGTATGATGGAAAGGAAAATTGTGCCAAAGTGTTAGAAGAAGAAATCTATAAAATGTTTGGCACTAAATATTTGAATGATGAGCATGATTGCAATGTTGTTAGTATGAATTCCTTGAATATCCATGATGCTAATGATATGCAAAGCCACAAGCTTGGGGAAGCTATGTTTAATGAAGATGATATTTTTTGTCCCCCAAGCTTTGATGAGCAAATTTACTATGATAAAAGCATGCCTACTATCTATGATGATTATTGTGATGACACGTATTCTATAAAGAATAATTATAACCATGAAACTTGTTATCTTGATCTTAATTTTCAATCACATGATAGTTATTTTGTTGAGTTTGCTCCCACTACTATTCATGAGAAGAATTTTGCTTATGTGGAGAGTAATAAAATTTCTATGCAAGTAGATCATGAAAGAATGCTTTAGGTGCTGGTTATATTGTTGAATTCATTCATGATGCTACTGAAAATTATTATGAGGGAGGAATATATGTGTCGGGGGGAATCGGCCTCCACGAGGACCTATGGGGACGGAGCCCCTTGTCGGTTCGGCGGGGGGCGGAGGTTGCACAAAGAGCAGATCGAGGCGACACAAACACACAATGATTTTACCCAGCTTCAGGCCGCACGGATGCGTAAAACCCTACTGCTGCTTGTCTGGTTGATTCGAGTTCTTGCTCTGGAGCGCAAGAGGCTACAGTAAGTTGGAGCTGGACGTAGACGAGGGTCTACTGGGTGTCCTCCTTCGGGTCGTCTCTCCCTCTGTCCCTCCTCCCAACGTGCGCATGGGCCTCCTTTTATATGCTAAGGGGTTTCCCACAGGTAGCGACGCAGGTGAGGGTAAAAATGGCAAGGAACTGTGCGAACAGTGGCCGCACAGTGCTATCGCACCTAACTCTGATGGCGGGGGACAAAGGCATTAAATGCCCGTCTGGATCGCCCGAACAGTGCCGAGGCGGACCGTTAGGGGCGCCTCCGCTTGCCATGGGGGCGACTCTGCCAACGTCACATGCCACCGCGCGCCCCAGGTTGCGCGGCGCCCCGCCACGTGCCTCCGGGGAAGCTCCAGTGTGACGCGTGGGCAGGTGAGCTGGAGCGCAGGCCTAAGGTGGTGGTTTGCCGCGGCAAGTGGCTTGCCGCGGTGGTTGTCTTGCCGCACCTGAAAGCTTGCCGCTCGTCAGGCCTTGCCGGGGCGCGCGGCGCGCCGCGGCGGGCTTTTCTTGGGGTGCCTTGGTTTGGCCGTCCCGGCGAGCTCCTCCCGCCGGGGCCTTGGTGCTTCGGCTTAGTCGTCCCGGCAAGCTCCTCTTGCCGGGGCCTTGTTGCCTTGGCCCGGCAAGTTCCTCTTGCCGGACCTCGCCTTCTTGGCCCGGCAAGCTCCTCTTGCCGGGGCTTGGTCTTCTAGGCTCGATCACTTGGCCTTCGTCCGGCCCAGAGAGGGCCGTGGAGACTCTTGTCGCTCCCCTGGCAAGCCTTGCCGCGGGACGCTACTACTGCCCGTGCACAAGTTCGGGGTACTAAGGTACCCCTACTTTAGTACACCGACAGGAGCCCCCGGGTCTGGGCCATACACGGTGCCGAGCGTTGTTGGGCCAGGCCCTAACAGTGCACGGGCACGCGTGGCCTGGGTTGCGCTGCTCCTTAACTCTGTGCCCGTCGTGCCCTCCCCAAGTGGCGCGCGCTTATCGCGGCGTCGTGGGGGGGCGAGGCGTGCGAGGCGTGCGTGACGTGGGTGGTGTGCGCGGGGCCTGAGGCCCGCAGGCATGCGTCACGTCGGGCACGATTCCTTCATCTGGAAAGGCGAAACGCCCCCCCCCTTTATAAGCGGAGGGAACAGGGGCAGCTCGCCATTCCGCCGGTTGCTGTTCCTCGAAAATCTCCGCCACTTCCTCCTTACTAGAGAAAGCGGTGATTCGCCGTCGCAGCCCCCGGCGCCGCCAACGCCGACAACTCCTCCTCCCCGTATCTGCCATGGCCCCGAAGAGCGACAAGGCGAAGGGGAAGGCCGTGAAGTCGGCCGAGGCGCTGCGGCTGGAAGCGCTTCGGAAGGAGACGGCGACGTTCCCCCCTCAGCTCGATGCGCTGAGGCTGAAGAACGGATACCGCCTCTTTTGGTCGACGGCGACGCGAGCGCATCCGCGCACGCGAGTTCTTCCCGCCATCGCCCAGAAGCTGTACCCGACCGGGTACCCTTTGTTCGCCGTGTTCTTCTATTGCGGGCTCTGCCCGCCTTTTTCCGAGTTCTTCTGCGACATCATGCACACCTACAACCTCCACCTCCTTGATTTCACCCCCAACGCCGTTCTGACAATGGCGGTTTTCGCACACCTTTGCGAGAACTTTGTCGGGGTCCGCCCCAACGTAGCCCTCTTCCGCCACTTCTTTACTCCTCGGGTGGAGAAAGGAGAGCCGCTGTTCGGCGGAGTCGCCTGGGTCTCCAGGACCGGCAAGAAAGAGGTCTACTTG
The DNA here is from genome assembly GCA_032464435.1 of Aegilops umbellulata. Lineage (NCBI taxonomy): Eukaryota > Viridiplantae > Streptophyta > Magnoliopsida > Poales > Poaceae > Aegilops > Aegilops umbellulata. The sequence goes on from CP136057.1 coordinate 363,095,211, forward strand.
GAGGGGGAACTCCGTGGCAGATGGGAGGAGTGGAGGGCCGAGTGGTGCCTGATCGTCGAGGAAAATCCACCGCCGTTCACCGCCGTGCGCCGAACTCCAGTGGTGCGCGGCCGTGACTGGAGCGACCTAGCCCCGGACGACGCCAAGCTGAAGATTGCCGTCACCCGAATCCTGCGCCTCAGGTGTGCCGGGCTCACCGTCGGCGCTGTCGGCGCGGATTTCCTTCGCCGGCGTATCGCCCCCCTGCAGGAGAGGGGGAAGCCGGCTTGGGAATTCCAAAACGCGGCGGACATCATGAGGCTGCTCCCGGGCCTTAACTACAACTTCACTGTTCTGGAGCTCGTCGGAGTGTTGAAGGAGATGTTCAGGTACGACTCCGAGCACCCAGAATGGTTCAGGTTGCCGCCGGGCGTCGTCCCCCTGTGTAACAACTCGGCGCTCAGCCGCATCCTCGCGATGATGCCGCTGTGCGACTCGCACGGGATCGACGCGACCTGGCAGGAGCCGGCGGACGACGTCGTGCAGGCCTTCTTCGACAACTTGGAGGAGGTGCCGGTCGACCCCGACGAGAAGAGGGGCCTCACGCGGGACACCACCCCCGAGGAGCTGGCTTACATCGCCTCCAGGATGGAGGAGGCGGCGGCCGCCACGGCCGCGGGCGAGTCTGGCTTCACCCTGGCCGAAGCAGACGCGGCGGAGGCGAAGAGCCTCGCCGACCAAATGGAGCTCGCCGGCGCGGAGGAACCAGCCGGGCACGGTGGCGCGGGCGAGCCCGCCCAGGACGCGAGCGGCTTGCCGGAGGTTGACGCGCCCTCCTCGCAGCTCCCGGGCAGCTCGTCGCAGGCGGAGCCCCCTGCCCAGCCGAGGAGGCATCTCCGCAGGGCCGGAGAGGTGGTGCGGCAGGCCGACCAGCAACTGCAGCCCCGCGTGACACGCGCCTCCGAAGCCGTGGGAGCGGGGTCCTCACGGGCCACGGCTTCTGCTCCTGCCGCTCCCCGTACCGCGGCGGCAACGGGGGCGGGGTCGTCCACCGTCCCCGCCAAGCGGTCCCGGGAACCCACTCCCCTGTCTCCTCGCACCTGGAGCAAGCCGGTTTTTGACTATTCCGCGCTTAGCTCCGACGACGAAGAGGAGGACGAAGAGTAAGTTCCTGGTAGAGCTTGTATCTTCTTGATTTCTGTTGCTTCGTCTTGTTTCGCAGCCCACTCACCCTCCCCCGAAACCGTTCCCATTCAGGAGCCTGGCCCAGAGGAGGGCGAAGAGGGCCAAGATCCCGCTGGTCGTCCTTGAGGGCGGATCTCCCCCGGCAACTGGGGAGGTGCCGGAGACGACCTTGCCGGACTTGGCAGCGGGTCCCCAGGGCAGCCCACAGCGCAGCCTCCAGGGTGAGTGCACGGCTAGTTCTTGCTGTTTGGCGCGCGCGTGAGCTCCCCTTCTCTTTGTGGTTGACATGTGGCTGTTGTTGTTGAGTAGGAGCAGAGCAGCCCCAACAGGCGACCCCGGGGGGCACTCCTGCCGTGCCGTCTGCGTCGACCACCCCGCCTAGGGAGAAATCTCCGGCAGGGGAGACCTCCCCGGCAAGGGAGGATCCCCCGGCAAGGAAGACCTCTCCGGCAAGGGAGGGATCTCCGGCGAGGGACGCGGCCAGCGATCCCCCGGCAGCGGAGGCCGCGGCCACGGACCCTGCCACCGGTAAGCCCCCCTGCGCGGAAAACTTCCCCTGGTTATCTTTCCTTATGAGCTTTTTTGTCGGCTGTTCGGTTGACTCTTCTCCCCTCTTCCGGCCATCAGAACCGCCCACCGCGGACCCGATGGAGACCGAGGTCGTCGTCGGGGACGGCGCACGTGGCGACGCCGACGACGTCGTCGTCATCGAGGAGGCGGACGGCACCGACGACCCCGCAGGCGGCGGGGAGGCCGAAGCCGCCAAGGCCGCTGCGGCGGCAGACGGCGAGGGGACCGGCGACCGTGCCGACGGCCCTGGGGAGGCAGGGGCGTCAAGCACTCCACCGTCCGGCGATCCCGCTGCTGCCGCCGCGTCGGGCCCCGAGGAGTCCCCGGCGGGTGCCTACCTGAAGGCCGGCGATGGCGTCTTCATCAGGCTCCCCTGGGAGCCTAGCTCCAGGGCGCCGGTCGAGGGGGAGGCCTTGGACGGAGAAGTGCTCACCTCCGTCGGGCTGACAGTGGTCGACACGTCAAGCACCAGCAGCGGCGAGCCCGAGGAGGAGCGGCTGCTCCGGAAGCTTGTGTCGCTCTACCGCGCCCGGCAGGCTAAGGTGGAGCACCAGGAGGCACTCGTCGCGAGGGCCGGTGCGGACATGGAGAAGCGTGCCGAGGAGCTCCGGGAGCTCAACCAGGAGGCTCTCCGGTCTTTGGCGGAGGAGCGGAGGCTGCTCGACGAGGCACAGACAGCCTTTCTCCTCGAGAAGGCAGAGGCCGAAGAGCAGCAGAGGCTTGCCGCTGCGGGGCTATCCGCGCGGGAAAGCGAACTGGTGCAGCAGAAGGCCAGCCTCGCCAGCCACGAGGAGGAGGTTGCCGCGCGCGAGCAGGCGCTTGGCAGGGCCCTGCAGAAAGCGCAGGACGCTGCCGCGGCCGCTGAGGTCGTCAAGGGGGAGCTAGAGACGAGGGTGGCGCAGCTCGTCAGCGACCTCAAGGCGAGCGGCGAAGAGCTTGCCGCGCTCAAACAGGAGCGCGAGAAGGGCGCTCACACCCTTGGCGAGCTGCAGGGCCGCTTCGCCGAGAAGATCCGGGAGCTCGACGCCGCCAAGGATTCCAAGGCCGACCTCGAGCTGAAGCTGGACACCCTGGCCAAGGCGCTGGAGAGCGCCAAGGGGAAGGAAGCGGCCTTGCGGAAGGAGGTTGCTGGCAACGAGGAGCTATTGAAGCGCGCCGCCGTTACCCAGAACGCCTTCCAGGAGACGGTGGAGCGGTGGACCGAAGGCCTCGTCGACATCGCCACCACCATCGACAAGGAGCTGAAGCTGCTGGGGATGGAGGGCCACGAGTACCCCTCCGGCGAGAACGTCCCGCCGAGCGTCAAGCTCACTTCCTTCTTCAAGGGCTTGGTGGGGATGCTCCAGCATCTCCGGGAAACGATCCCAGAGCAGCTGGCCGAGGAGACGCGGGAAGCCGTCTCCGGGGCCCTCGAGAGGGTGCTGGTGAAGATCGTCTTCCGCAACCCCACCATCAGGCTTACCAACGTCCTCAGGCACCTGCCGAAAGACGCCGACCTGACGGAGATCAGGGCCCTTGTCACCCCCATTGTGGAAAGGGTGGCCGGGATCAGGAGGGTCGAGGGCGACCGCGTGGATTAGGCCGCCCACCTCTTTCTTTTCTTCCCTTGTCGCTGCTGAGCATGTCATAGAAATAGCTGATTAGAGCAGCGGCAAGTCGTTTTGGAATATAACTTTTATCTTAGGCAATTCATTGCGCTGTTATCTCCCTCGTTCGACTTTGTGCTTTGTACGTTCGCGCCCTACGCTCCCAGGAACTTGTCGGCGCAAGCCTCCGCCTTGCCACGGGTGCCGAGTGCGGGACATCAGCAACCCGCTGGCGGTGCCTCCACCGGCAAGAAACCTTGCCGCGGCTGGCGCAACTCACTTAAAATGTTGAGCAGGCTCAGGGCGAGGTAAGCGTTGCGACTGCAGTCGCAGCACACTTAAGCTGCCGAGCAAGCTCGAAACAAAGTAAGGACGCCACTCTGGATGTAGCACACTTAAGTCGTTGAGCGGACTCGAAACGAAATAAGGGCGCAACCAGCCACGAGCCGGCCCCTCCGCGCACAGGTTTCCCATACGAAGCTCGGCCGTTCGAGGAAGATAACTTAAGGGTAAAAAGGAGCTTAATTGCTCAGATTTTGGCAACTTAGCTTTTCTGTTGTTTGCAGTCCGGCAAGGCGCAGCTTCCTCGGGCGACGCCCAGCCTATCCTGTCATCCCCCCTTCTCGAGGTAAGGGAATAACGAGGGCTCGGGGCTTCACGGCCTGCCATCGCTTGCCGGAGCCGAGTGCTGCACAATCGTGTCAAATAATGCATGCGCAAAGCGGAGAGGCGCGAAATCGACAAGATGTGCGGGGCACATAAGCTATGCTTGGGATCTGCGCTTGTCTCTGTACCAAGGATTACATGCAACTGCGGCAAGACTTGGACAGAGAGGATGGCCGACGGAACGGGTTCCGACTGCCGCGCTGGCAAGGTCCCTCCCACGGTCGGCGTCGACTCGTTTGGATCTTGGTGGCCTGGGCGCGCCGAAGAACGAGGTCGCCTTTCCCGCAACTTCTGGCGCTAACTTCTGCGGCTACGGGAGCGGCGCAGAGTTTGCTAGAGGCGAGAAACTCGCTCAGCGGCCGGAAGGCGGTCCTCCTCAAGGAGCAGCTGCTCTTGCCCGGGCTCTGCGTGAGTGGGTACTCGAGGAGGGCCGTGCACGAGTCCGTGAGGAGGAATGCCTCCGCTCCGCGGGTTGGAGTGGAAAGGTACCTGGCCATACCTGAGCTTACCTGTGGTCGCCAAATCTGGTTCACACAACCTCGACGCACCCCCTACCTGGCGCGCCAAAGATGTCTGGGGGAATCGGCCTCCACGAGCACCTATGGGGACGGAGCCCCTTGTCGGTTCGGCGGGGGGCGGAGGTTTCACAAAGAGCAGATCGAGGCGACACACACACACAACGATTTTACCTAGCTTCGGGCCGCACGGATGCGTAAAACCCTACTGCTGCTTGTCTGGTTGATTCGAGTTCTTGCTCTGGAGCGCAAGAGGCTACAGTAAGTTGGAGCTGGACGTAGACGAGGGTCTACTGGGTGTCCTCCTTCGGGTCCTCTCTCCCTCTGTCCCTCCTCCCTACGTGCGCATGGGCCTCCTTTTATATGCTAAGGGGTTTCCCACAGGTAGCGACGCAGGTGAGGGTAAAAATGGCAAGGAACTGTGCGAACAGTGGCCGCACAGTGCTATCGCACCTAACTCTGACGGCGGGGGCAAAGGCATTAAATGCCCGTCTGGATCGCCCGAACAGTGCCGAGGCGGACCGTTAGGGGCGCCTCCGCTTGCCACGGGGGCGACTCTGCCAACGTCGCATGCCACCGCGCGCCCCAGGTTGCGCGGCGCCCCGCCACGTGCCTCCGGGGAAGCTCCAGTGTGACGCATGGGCAGGTGAGCTGGAGCGCAGGCCTGAGGTGGTGGTTTGCCGCGGCAAGTGGCTTGCCGCGGTGGTTGTCTTGCCGCACCTGAAAGCTTGCCGCTCGTCAGGCCTTGCCGGGGCGCGCGGCGCGCCGCGGCGGGCTTTTCTTGGGGTGCCTTGGTTTGGCCGTCCCGGCGAGCTCCTCCCGCCGGGGCCTTGGTGCTTCGGCTTAGTCGTCCCGGCAAGCTCCTCTTGCCGGGGCCTTGTTGCCTTGGCCCGGCAAGCTCCTCTTGCCGGACCTCGCCTTCTTGGCCCGGCAAGCTCCTCTTGCCGGGGCTTGGTCTTCTAGGCTCGATCACTTGGCCTTCGTCCGGCCCAGAGAGGGCCGTGGAGACTCTTGTCGCTCCCCTGGCAAGCCTTGCCGCGGGACGCTACTACTGCCCGTGCACAAGTTCGGGGTACTAAGGTACCCCTACTTTAGTACACCGACAATATGCTTGTAGGAATTGAAATAATATCAAGTTTCCTCTCTATGTACTTAAAGTTTTGAAGTTATGCTTGTTTTGCCATCCTATGATAGTTGATTATTGTTCCCATAAGTTGTTTGCTCACAAAATCCCTATGCATAGTAAGTGGGTTAGACTTAAATGTGCTAGTCATATTCTTCATGATGCTCTTTTATGTTTCAATTCTTATCTTTTATGTGAGCATCATTACAATCGTCATGCCTAGCTAGGGGCGTTAAACGATAGCGCATGTTGGGAGGCAACCCAATTTTATTTTTAGTTTTTTTGTTTATTCTTCTGTTTAGATATAAATAATCCATCTAGCTTCTGTTTAGATGTGGTTTTATGTTTTAATTAGTGTTTGTGCCAAGTAGAACCTTTGGGAAGACTTGGGTGAAGTCTTTATGATCATGCTGTAAAAAACAGAAACCTTAGCGCTCACGAGATTAGCTAGAACTTTTTACTGGAGAGTGATATTTAGTTGATTTTTTTTGAAGATGATTACTAGACAAATTCCTCAGGTCCACCAATTTATTTTAGAATTTTTGGAGTTCCAGAAGTTTGCGTTAGTTACATATTACTACAGACTGTTCTGTTTTTGACAGATTCTATTTTTCGCGTGTTGTTTGCTTATTTTGTTGAATCTATGGCTAGTAAAATAGTTTACAAACCATAGAGAAGTCAGAATACAGTAGGTTTAACACCAATATAAATAAAGAATTAGTTCATTACAGTACCTTGAAGTGGTGTTTTGTTTTCTTTCGCTAACGGAGCTTACAAGTTTTCTGTTAAGTTTTGTGTTGTGAAGTTTTCAAGTTTTGGGTAAAGATTCGATGGATTATGGAACAAGGAGTGGCAAGAGCCTAAGCTTGGGGATGCCCAAGGAACCCCAAGGTAATATTCAAGGACAACCAAGAGCCTAAGCTTGGGGATGCCCCGGAAGGCATCCCCTCTTTCGTCTTCGTTCATCGGTAACTTTACTTGGAGCTATATTTTTATTCACCACATGATATGTGTTTTGCTTGGAGAGTCATTTTATTTTATTTAGCCTTGCTAGATGTTTGAATAAAGTATCGATATCTGAAATACTTAAATGGGAGAGTCTTCATATAGTTGCATAATTATCCGACTACTCATTGATCTTCACTTATATCTTTCGGAGTAGTTTGTCATTTGCTCTAGTACTTCACTTATATCTTTTAGAGCACGGTGGTGGATTTGTTTTATAGAAATAGATTGTCGGTGTACTAAAGTAGGGGTACCTTAGAACCCCGAACTTGTGCACGGGCAGTCGTAGCACCCCGCGGCAAGGCTTGCCAGGCGATCGCCAAGACTCTCCATGGTCCCTTTTTGGGCCATCCAAGAACAAAGTATTTGAGCCAAGGCCCCGGCAGGAGGAGCTTGCCGGGAAGGCCACCCGAAGAGAGCAAGGCCCCGGCAAGAGGAGCTTGCCGGGACGCCCGCTCGAAGCACAAGGCCCCGGCAAGAGGAGCTTGCTGGGAAGGCCGACCGAGGCACGACAAAATACTTGTTGCGACCCGCCCCGCGTCCCGGCAAGGACCGGTGAGCGACAAGCTCCCGGGCGCGACAAGGCACCAACCGCGGCAAGGCATTTGCCGCGGCAAGTCACCACCCCGCGCCTGCGCTCCAGCTCATCCACCCACGCGTCGCTCTGGGGCCATTCCAGGCGTACGTGGTGAGAGGCTGCGCAGCCAGGAGCATGCGGTGGCGAAGCAACGCTGACAGAGTAGCCATCGTGGCAAACGGTGGCGCTCCAGACGGCCCCTTTCCTGCACCGTCTGGGTGACGCGGATGGGCATTTAATTCCCTTGTCCCCTGCCGTCAGAGTTAGGTATGTTAGCACTGTGCAAACAGCTGTACCCAACACAGCGTTTTCCAGTTTTGCCCCCGCCTACGTTGCCACCTGTGGGTAACCCCTTGCACATATAAAAGGAGGACCCATGCGCAACGGAAAGGGGGAAGGAGGAGAAAGAGGAAGTAGGCCATTCACGCTCGGTCTCGCCAGCAGCTCGCGTGTACTGTAGCACCACACGCTCTCGAGCAAGAACACAATACCAAACCACAAAGCAGCAGTAGGGTTTTACGCATCCGTGCGGCCCGAAGCTGGGTAAACCCCTCGTGTGCACCGCCTCGATCCGCTCTTCGTGCGACCTCCGCCCCCCGCCGAACCAAGAAAGGGGCTCGGTCCCCATAGGTGTTGGTGGAGGCAGATTTCCCACCGACATCTTTGGCGCGCCAGGTAGGGGGCGTCGAGGTTGTGTGAACCTGATCCGGCGTCTGCGCAGGCTAGATCTCCACCATCTTCGTCGACATGCCACCGAAGAAGAAAGCTCCGGAGGTGGCCGGTCCGTCCGCGTCGAACCCACCACCCTTGGAGCAAACGGGTGGTGGGGACGGCACCGACGACGGAACGGGCGTCGTCGAGCCAGCTCATGGCGCCACGGCGTCCGAACATGCGCCGCGCCCCTCTCAGGAGGCCCGGGACCAGCAGCGTCTTGGCACCCACGGCACCATACGCTTGCTGGACCCAGATCGAGCCAGCGGATCCCAGGGCGCTCAAGGCCAGCACTCACACCAACGCGCTGGCGCGAGCATGGCGCGGCTGCCTGGTCCGGGTATTGCTCCTTCTAACGTAGTTAGAAGTTCGAGCACATCCCGCTCCACGCGCCGTTCGCCACAACTGCCCGCCACTCCCGCAGAAGCTCTGGCGCAAGCTCAACTGCTCCTAGACTACCCTCCAACGGCGGACAAGCTCGACGACTGGAGGGCCACGATACAGAGCCTCATCGGTTTCGCTAACGGCAACACCCCGCGGCAGCACAGCGCGTCGCAGCCGCGGCAGGACGGCCAGGCGAGAACCGATGGCGCCAAGACCGGCGGTGGTGCGACCACCGTGCACTCCCCGCCCCAGAGGCCAAGATCGCCGACTCGCCGGAACCATCACGACAACGACTCCACCGCGTCGTCGAATCCGCGAACTCGTCGCGATCAACGCCAAGTTCTTCACGAGCGAGAGCAAGAGGACACTCGTACACGCATCGAGCGTCGGAGAGAAGCGCGGCGTCAATCAGACCAGCGCGCTGGGCCCTCTGTCGACATGCATGCACCGGGGGAACCAGGCGACCTGCCGTACGCGGTGGGCTGCCCTGCGTTCACCCGTGAGCTGCGGCAAGTCCAGTGGCCCAGCACGAAGAATTTCAAGCCAGATATACCAGAGAAGTACGACGGCAAGTCGCATCCGTCGGAGTTCCTCAGCATCTACACCATCGTGGTGCAGGCTGCTGGAGGGCGAGACGACAAGATCCTTGCCAACTACTTCCCGCTGGTACTCAAATCCAACGTCAGATCCTGGCTCATGCACTTGCCGGACAACTCCATAACCTCCTGGACAGACTTGTGCCATCAGTTTGTTGGCGCCTTTACGGGCGGCCACAAACCCCATGGCCAAGCGAGCGACCTTCATCTGCTCGTCCAGAAGGAAGGGGAACCCTTGCGCAAGTTCATCCAGAGATTCAGCCGTGTACACTACAACATCCCATACATCCACCCCGCCGCGGTCATCAGCGCGTTCCATCAGAACGTGCGTAACCGCAGGATGCGGGAGGAGATGGCGATGTGCAAGATCAAAGACGTCAGCGAGCTATATGCCCTGGCCGACAAGTGTGCCCGTGCTGAGGAAGGGAGGAAACTCCCCGGAGAGAACACTAGAGCAGGAGAATCTGATAGTGAGGATACCGCCCCGGCAAGGAAGAGCCGGCGGCGGAGCAACAGGAAGAAGAAGAGCCAAGAAGTACTGGTTGTTGAGCAGTCCGGCGATGAAGGCGCCGCCAAGAAGGCCCAGGCTGGTAGCTCTGGCAAGGAGGTTGCTGGATGCGCCAACTGCCAGGCTGTGGCGGTCGCCGACAAGCGGGACGGCACCAACAAACAGTACTGCAAGATCCACCGCACCAAGGGCCATGACCTCCAGAGCTGCAAGCAGGTCGAGCGGCTCATCGAGCTGCAAAAGGCCGAGTACGAGCAGCGCGACAAGGAGAGAGCCCAGGGAGGTGGCGGAGGATCAGGCACGAAGCGCCCCGCCCAGGGAGGACGCCGCGACAAGGACAAGCAGCGGCAAGCGGACAGACCTCCCCGCGGCCGCGACAAGAACGAAGACGACGACGAAGACGAACACATGGATGACGTCGAGACCAGTGAGCAGGAGTTTCAGAAAGCCATAGAGGTCTTGTGCATAGACGGCGGTGCTTCCCTGCATACTTCTCACCGCCAGCTCAAGCAGTGGGCGCGGGAAGTCAATGCAGCGGAACCACCCGTCGAGTCGTGCAAGCCTCTGAAATGGTCCAGCACACCTATCATCTTTGATATTGAGGACCACCCTGATCGCACAACTGCGATCGGGTGCTTGCCGATGTTGGTCTCACCAACATTCCGCAACCTCAAGGTCACTAAGATGCTAGTTGACGGCGGGGCCGGCTTGAACCTGATCTCCTCCGCTGTGCTCCGGAAACTCCAAGTCCCCGATAGCGAGCTCGAAGAGACCGGCACGTTCCAAGGAATCAACCCGGGAAGGAGCAAGCCGAAGGGGAAGATAACGTTGCCAGTGACATTTGGCAGCAAGCTGAACTTCAGGACAGAGAGGATCACTTTTGACGTTGCCGATTTTCCGTTGCCCTACAACGGAATTCTCGGCCGTCCAGCGCTCGCCAAGTTTATGGCGGCCTCTCACTACACATACAACATGCTCAAGATGCCAGGCCCGATAAGCGTCATCTCTGTCCCCGGCGACAAGAAGGATGCCCTTATCTGTGCCGACAAGATCTACCGGGAAGCAGCTGTAACGCCCTCGATGCGGCTATATCTCCCACGTGTCGAAGCACGACTTAGAGGCATAACCGCATTGAAAGCAATGTCGCAAGTGAGGTAATCTTCACACATCCCATGTAATACATAAGGGGAAAAGATACATAGTTGGCTTACAATCGCCACTTCACACAAATACATGAATAAAACATTACATCATACAGCTACAATCAGGGCCCGACTACGGAGCCAAAATAAAAGAAGAAACCCCAAAAGCGACAAAGGACCAAGATCGACCCCAACTGGGCTCCACTACTGATCGACTAGAACGAAACAACACAAAACACAAGATCTCCATCGAACTCCTCCTTGAGCTCGGGTGCGTCACCTGCACGGTCTCAGCGGCACCTGCAAACTGGTTTTGGAAGTATCTGGTGAGTCACGAGGACTCAGCAATCTCACACCCGCGAGATCAAGACTATTTAAGCTTATAGGAAGGGTAAAAGGTATGAGGTGGAGCTGCAGCAAGCGACTAGCATATATGGTGGCTACATACGCACAAGAGAGCGAGAAGAGAAGGCAAAGCACGGTCGAACAACTATGATCAATAAGTGATCCTGAACTACTTACGTCAAACATAACTCCAACAACCGTGTTCACCTCCCGGACCCCGCCGAGAAGAGACCATCACGGTTACACACGTGGTTGGTGTATTTTAATTAAGATCAACTTCGGGTTTTCTACAACCGGACATTAACAAATTCCCATCTGCCACATAACCGCGGGCACGGCTTTCGAAAGTTCAAACCCTGCAGGGGTGTCCCAACTTAGCCCATTATAAGCTCTCGCGATCAGCGAAGGATATTCCTTCTCCCCGGGAAGACCCGATCAGTCTCGGAATCCCGGCTACAAGACATTTCGACAGCAATAAAACAATTCCAGCAAAGCCGCCCGATGCGCCGACATCCTGATAGGAGCTGCACATATCTCGTTCTCAGGGCAACACCGGATGAGCAGTCCGTACAACTAAAACCAGCCCTCAAGTTTCCTTGAGGTGGCGCTGCAAAGGGCTCTAGTTCGGACCAACACTTAGACAAGCATTGGCCCGGGGGGGCTGAATAAAGATGACCCTTGGGTTAATTACTCCCAAGGGAAAATAGGTGGTGGTGAGGCAAATGGTAAAACCAAGGTTGGGCCTCGCTGGAAAAGTCTTATTCAAAGCGAACTGTCAAGGGGGTCCCATAAATCACCCGACCGTGTTAGGGACGCAAAATCCGGGAACATAACACCGATATGACGGAAACTAAGGCGGCAAGAGTGGAACAAAACACCAGGCATAAGGCCGAGCCTTCCACCCTTTACCAAGTATATAGATGCATTAATTAAATAAGATATATTGTGATATCCCAACAAGTAAACATGTTCCAACAAGGAACAACATCTCCATGTTCCAACAAGGAGCAAACTTCATCTTCACCTGCAACTAACAACGCTATAAGAGGGGCTGAGCAAAAGCGGTAACATAGCCAAACAACGGTTTGCTAGGACAAGGTGGGTTAGAGGCTGACATGGCAATATGGGTGGCATGATATAGCAAGTGGTAGGTATCGCAGCATAGGCATAGCAAAAGAGCGAGCAATCTAGCGAGCAAAGATAGAAGTGATTTCGAGGGTATGGTCATCTTGCATGAAATCCCGAAAGGAAGAAGAACGAGTCCATGAAGAAGACACACGGACATAGTCGAACGAAACCTCACAACTCCGGAACGAAACCGAAGCTAACGAGAGAAGCAACCCGGAAAGAAACAAACAACATAGTAAACAACCATCACATAAACATGGCATGATGCACAAACAGGAATGATGCATGTCCGGTTTAAATATGCAGGGCATGGCAAAGTGCACAAACAACACTACAAGTTAAGTGGAGCTCAATATGCAACGAGTTGCATATTGACGGAACTTCACAACAATTATTTAGTTCTCTCTTGTTTATGTACCCAACAATATTAAATGTTGATTAACATGGCAAGAGGGTGAAGCAAAGTAAAACTACCTATCTAGTCAAGTTTAAATGAGGCCGGAACAACAAACAACAAGTCCGGAAACTCCTCATATGCACATTTCAAATTTGGTACTGTTCTGCCTAAAACATATTTCAATATTGTTAAACAGAAAAATAAAGTGCAACATGTTAAACTAGGCATTTTTCTACCCCATTTACATATAAAGTTTATTAAATTCTGAGCTACGGTTAATTAGTTATGAATTAAATCATTTTAACATGGCATTTAGCGAAATAAATGCAAACAACAATTTTAATCATTTTAAATGTTGTTATCATGATGCGGATGACAATTTCAAGATTTATGCAATTATTATGAAAATGTTGATAAGATCATATTATGAAGCATTTGGTCGCCATGGCGGAACGAAAAGGGTGCCATGGCAACAAATCCGAAAATGGTGCCACGGCAACATATCGGTTTCCGGTACTCGATTGAGATGCCGGTGCAAAAGGGAAATTGACGAGAGCGTGACATGCAAGATGGTGGGGTGATCCCGGATACCGGGTTCCCACGTGTTAGAGGCATGGAAACGAGTGACAATCCGGACACGGTGCAAACGGTACATCTCATACAACTCATGCATTCGGTCCATGGCGGTCGTTCTCGGCGGTATACCTTTGAAGCGTGCATTCGGGACGGTTCAAGGGGAAGTAGAGGAAGTAGTCGTTCTCGGGCGTCGAGGGAAGTAGGGCTTCACGGCGACGGTAATGGAAGTAGTGGTACTCGCGGACTTCGGCGACGGTAGGCGTACACGTTTCATAGACGTTTCGAGCCATCGGTAGCGGTACTTGACGAATCCCGAAACGGACTTGGCGTCTTCATGCGTAGGGGTACTTGGCGTTACCCGGTTCGGTGACCGTTTTCGGCATCGGACGTCGAGGTACTTGGCGGATCCGTAGAGCTCGCGGTCCGTCATGGAACTTGACGGTCTCGCACGGGGCAGCAACATGGCAGTCTTCGAGGGACTTGGTGCGGCTCAACAGGAGCTAGGCAGGGGCGCGCGGAGCAGGCGCTGGCGGCGGCGTCTTGCGGGACCTTGGGCGCTCGAGCAGAGGAGGCAGCGGGGCCTCGGGGCGACGTCGAGGAGGAGGTGGTGAAGGAGATCCGGTGGAAGGAGCGATGGTGGCGTGGCGGCCGGACGCAGCAACGAGGCGCGATGGAGGTCGATGGAGGCGGAGCAGCGGGGATGGAGCTGAGGAGGAGGCCGGCTGGCCGCGGAAGATGGAGGCGCATGGGACTGCGGCTGCGGACGTCGGCGCCCTGGACAGAGAGGCGACGGGGACGGCTGGATCCGAGCGAGGTGCGTCGAGGCGCGCAGGTCGCCGGACGGAGCGGGGCTTGCCTTGGGAGGAGCTCATCTCCCTGAACTCCGGCGAGGTCAGAAGAGGCCAGGCCTCGGGCGCACGACGCTGTGGGTGCGGGACGCAGTGGCTTCGGCGCATCTGGATCGAGGCGAGGCGGGTGGCTCTGCTCTCTCTCTGCGACGGCGCATCGAGGGAGGAGGGGTTCGAGCGAGGTGGATCGGGAGGAGCGGGGCTCTGGCGGCGCGAGCGGGGAAAGGAGGGAGAGACCAGGGGGATCGGGCAGGGGGGTTTTCGGGTTAGGGTTAGGTGAGCTAGGTGGGCCTGCGCGGGAGCAAATGGGCCTGCTGGCGCGCGGGGCTAGCTGGGCCAGCCTGGGAGGCCGAGGCCCAGGTAGGTGGCTGCTGCTGGGTTGTACTGCTGCTGCTGCTTTCTTTTCTTTTCCATTTCTTCAGGCAGAAATACAAAAAGGAAAGAGCAGGGGGAAAAGAAGAGGAGCTAGAGAAATATAAAAATATTCTCATGATCCTGAGCATGCTCACTATTTAATAAAAATAGTTTGGAGATTTATAAAGGAAGTAAAATAATTCAAGTTTGAATTAAATTCGAACTTGAACCATTTTAAACCCTAACCAAAACTATTCCGATTGGGATGAAGTTTGGCAAAGAGGCTAGGTACATGGTGTTAGAATTTTTGGGGAAAAGATGAGCATTTTTTGGTGGAGGCAAAATGGCACTGCAAGAATGGAAGAAAAGGAAAAGAAGGAGAAGGGAAGGAGCAAAGGTTTGAAGAGGTGACAAGGGTACGCACAAGATGCTCATGGAAACAACATGAATGACAAAATGCAACATGGCAAGCACGAAGCTATACTTGATATGACCAAGATGCAACATAAGATGGCATGATGACATGATGCAATGCAAAATAAAAATAAAAGAGCAAGCACAAAAGAAACACACGGAGATCACGAAAAAAACATGGAAGTCTTCTGAAGCGTCGGTCTCGGGGCGTTACAACACTCCACCACTACGAGAGGATCTCGTCCCGAGATCTAGAATGGCACCGGAGGGGAAAACGGAAGAGAACGTGAAGAGGTAAAGCTAAGTTGCTTATTTGACAAAAGAGTGAAACCAAAGAACCTTGATAGGTTGAACAATTTCGAGAAAAGAATTCAACGAAGATTTAACAAAGTTGAAAACACTTCGTTAGAAAAAGGAACAAGGAACATTCGAGAACCTTGTAGGTTGAAAGCCATGAAACAAGGGCTTAACGAACCAAAAGAATATGACCACACCGGTATAATGAGATAGTGAAGGAATAAGAATGACAGAATTTGGATAGCACTGCGGTAGAAAAGAAGAGGAAAACTTGATAAGATGGAAATAACTTGAAAAGAGAACACCACACTCCGGTTGGAAATGGAAGGACTAGAATATGAACTTGACAAGATGAGAGGGTACTTGCTGGAATTAACAACACATTTCTTCCAGAACTAATGAAAGAATGGCACAATAGGTAAGAAGGATTTCAGACATCACTCAGGTTGAAAAGTGATACGAAACTTGAAAAAATGAAAAGAACTTGAGCAGAGGGCACAACACTCCGGTTAAATGGATAAGCATGAAAAGAACATGGTCCTGGCAATCTGAGATAAAGAGTGAAGAAAGCAACATCACAATGCCTCCGGAACAAAAGAATGGAAAACTAGATGGTTGGAAAGAAAAGAACGGAGAAGATGAATGACAACTCTCGCAAATAAAATTGAAAGAGAAAGCTTGCAAAGAAAAGGTTGAACGGAGTTGTTGGATTATCAACAACGAAAGCTTAAGCTTGATGTGGACTTATGGGAGACATCCCAAAATTATGAGGTGACAACCTGCCACTAACGAAAAACCAAAGATTGGATTGATATCACCAAGGAGACGAGAGACTTATTTCACCGGGAGGATAAAATGAAGAACTTGGATCATTTATAAGCACCATAATTAGCAACATTCCCAATGGAAGGCTTTAGGTGAAATATAACCCAAGATAACTCCATGGAAGAAATTGATGGATTTAATATACCTCATTCTTGACAACATGTGAATCATGAAACACGAAGGGAAATTGTCAAGAACGACATAACACCACCTCAAAAGATAAGGTAGAAAGAATGGCGCTTCGGAATGCAAGATGAAGAATGCTTGAACTCCTCCAAACAAAACATGTGTTGAACACCATGTTTATTTTAGAGTATGGCTTGACGGATCTTAACTCCGAGAGAAATCTTGATGAACAATTGAAGAATGAAAAGAATCCTCAATGAACCATCCTGTAGAGCCTCCATGAATAACTCCGGTAATAAAAGGATGATAAAAGGAAAAGAAGTTGAAAACACAAGGTGAAACCTTGCGATGATTTAGATGGAGCTTCGCGACAAGATAATGCAGAAAACTTGGAACTCCGAAAAAGAGAAGATGAAACACATGAAACCGAGAAAAAATGAGATGACGAACCACTCTGGAAAGAAGAAACTAAATCACTTGGATGAAACAAGAATAAGAATTATGTTATGCGTGTCCTTCACCAATTTAAATTGATGACAAACAATGGACTTGGCATACCACTTATTCTCATAGAAAGAATCAAGAGATAAAGCACAAACTTGAGAAAAGCTTGAACAAACCACCGGTAGGATTGAAAAGAATGAATGAATTGGTATGATAACAACGGAAGAAGGATCTTGAACGAACCACCGTAAGAATTGAAAATGAACGAACAAAAGATACAGAAACACCGGGAAGAATTAGAAAAAGACGTTGATACTTGAGGGAATTTAGATAAAAATGAACGAATAGATCACGAGCTGAATAGAGAATACTTGAATGATGCACCGGTAAGATTTGGAGAACGAGAGCTGAAAGCTAAGGGTGAATAATTCTGAGATGAAAGGCTCCGGAGAATCAAACTGAAAAGACTCCTGAAATGCTCCGGATGGGTGAAAATTATTTTCACAATCAAAAACAGTTATGAGAGGATGGCATCAAGCTAGAACCACGCATCTTCAAGAGAATGGATAAGATTTAAGGAAAACACTTCTTCGGTCTTCAGATGTTGAAAATGACGACGAAAAACACCACCATGAATTTGTTGAGGCACTCCGGAATGAAAAATTAGAAAGGTTGAACCAACGATGAAAGAATTGAAGGATCTTGGAGAAAGACATATGGCTGATGACAATTCATTCTTACGTCAAACTTTTAAATGAATTTGAGAATAGCTCCGGGAAAATTAGAAAAGTCAGGTAAGATCCTGGAAAAAGACCTGTGGGTTAGGGCCCACTCAAAAGAAACACCGTTGAACGATTACTGGAAAGGAGAGATTGCACCGGTTGAATTAAATGGCTTGAATGAGATAGCATCCTCAAAAGAACTTAAGTGAATTGAGAATGGAAACTTGAATCTTCTGATATATCTTCGTCACTCTAGAACAAAAGAATAGCAAGAGGTGAATGATTAAGAGGTGCACCGGCATAACAAAGCATTTGAAACGAGGAAAAGAATACGATCAACACTGAAAGCTTGAATTGAATCCACCGGAGAAGAAAAGAATGACAAACGACGGACTTGAGACTCTTGACCATCTTCATGATAATCACCGGATAAGAACAATGAAGGAAAGAATGGAGAGGCTTCACAAGAATAAAATGGATACTTGATTAAGAAATCTGCTTCCTTGAAGAAATAAGGGTGGGAGGGCGGGAAAACAAAGACAACTTGGGACGAATGAAACAAACACCGTTTAGAATACTTAGAGTTGATCTTGCGGATGTTGAAAATGATCGGATTTACTTGGAGAAAAACGCACCGGTTGGAAAGGATTGAAAAGACAACCTTGATGATCAAGAAGGATTAGCATCCACATAGGAATATGAGAACACCGCTTAGAATAAGGTATGGAATCAACACTTGACATTGAAGCAACTCGAATACCACAAAACAAAAACCAAAACAAAAGATTGGCTTGCGGAGTAAGCTGGAAACAAACATATGATAGATCCCATATCGTATCATGTGTCTGTTGGAAAGAATTCCTACGTGATACTTGAATTCCCACTTATAAACTCCCGAAACTTTCTGGTTATGCAATCAGGTGTTGGGGATACAGGGGAAGCATAATATCTCACCCAAACTAGCAAATCCTACAACCAGCTGTATCCATCCTTCAACACATAACCAAGAAACCTTCGGAAATCGTCTACCTCAACCTTCGAAAACACATCCGTTATACAAGTCATGGCAATACTCCTGCACTCGCCTCAGTACTGGGCTATCAGGGTTATCTCACCAACAACTGTACAAAAGAGATTTTCGATGTCGGCGTACTAAACTCAGGTATTCCAAAACCGCAACGATAAAATTATGACAACAACACCTCGGAGCTCAACTCCCCGGGACACTACCACAACCCCTAAATGTCAGGAGGCAACCAAGACAATGTTGTCATCATAAAACCATCGGAACGATTGTAATATACCCGCGTGATCCTAAAAATTTAGTGAAATTTGAGAAGAGAAGAGTCAAAACTCTACGTCAGGATACCTCACCAGAAGGTCGAAGGGACTGGGGGTAAAAAGAATTCCTAAACTCTCCGATATATAATTCCTAAATGACTCAAAACATTTTTTTTCTAGACACAACTCGGCCGCTAAAAACGATCAATCAGTGGGGGCTCCTAAGGTCGGGGAAGGCTCTGATACCAACTTGTAACGCCCTCGATGCGGCTATATCTCCCACGTGTCGAAGCACGACTTAGAGGCATAACCGCATTGAAAGCAATGTCGCAAGTGAGGTAATCTTCACACATCCCATGTAATACATAAGGGGAAAAGATACATAGTTGGCTTACAATCGCCACTTCACACAAATACATGAATAAAACATTACATCATACAGCTACAATCAGGGCCCGACTACGGAGCCAAAATAAAAGAAGAAACCCCAAAAGCGACAAAGGACCAAGATCGACCCCAACTGGGCTCCACTACTGATCGACTAGAACGAAACAACACAAAACACAAGATCTCCATCGAACTCCTCCTTGAGCTCGGGTGCGTCACCTGCACGGTCTCAGCGGCACCTGCAAACTGGTTTTGGAAGTATCTGGTGAGTCACGAGGACTCAGCAATCTCACACCCGCGAGATCAAGACTATTTAAGCTTATAGGAAGGGTAAAAGGTATGAGGTGGAGCTGCAGCAAGCGACTAGCATATATGGTGGCTACATACGCACAAGAGAGCGAGAAGAGAAGGCAAAGCACGGTCGAACAACTATGATCAATAAGTGATCCTGAACTACTTACGTCAAACATAACTCCAACAACCGTGTTCACCTCCCGGACCCCGCCGAGAAGAGACCATCACGGTTACACACGTGGTTGGTGTATTTTAATTAAGATCAACTTCGGGTTTTCTACAACCGGACATTAACAAATTCCCATCTGCCACATAACCGCGGGCACGGCTTTCGAAAGTTCAAACCCTGCAGGGGTGTCCCAACTTAGCCCATTATAAGCTCTCGCGATCAGCGAAGGATATTCCTTCTCCCCGGGAAGACCCGATCAGTCTCGGAATCCCGGCTACAAGACATTTCGACAGCAATAAAACAATTCCAGCAAAGCCGCCCGATGCGCCGACATCCTGATAGGAGCTGCACATATCTCGTTCTCAGGGCAACACCGGATGAGCAGTCCGTACAACTAAAACCAGCCCTCAAGTTTCCTTGAGGTGGCGCTGCAAAGGGCTCTAGTTCGGACCAACACTTAGACAAGCATTGGCCCGGGGGGGCTGAATAAAGATGACCCTTGGGTTAATTACTCCCAAGGGAAAATAGGTGGTGGTGAGGAAAATGGTAAAACCAAGGTTGGGCCTCGCTGGAAAAGTCTTATTCAAAGCGAACTGTCAAGGGGGTCCCATAAATCACCCGACCGCGTTAGGGACGCAAAATCCGGGAACATAACACCGATATGACGGAAACTAAGGCGGCAAGAGTGGAACAAAACACCAGGCATAAGGCCGAGCCTTCCACCCTTTACCAAGTATATAGATGCATTAATTAAATAAGATATATTGTGATATCCCAACAAGTAAACATGTTCCAACAAGGAACAACATCTCCATGTTCCAACAAGGAACAAACTTCATCTTCACCTGCAACTAACAACGCTATAAGAGGGGCTGAGCAAAAGCGGTAACATAGCCAAACAACGGTTTGCTAGGACAAGGTGGGTTAGAGGCTGACATGGCAATATGGGTGGCATGATATAGCAAGTGGTAGGTATCGCAGCATAGGCATAGCAAAAGAGCGAGCAATCTAGCGAGCAAAGATAGAAGTGATTTCGAGGGTATGGTCATCTTGCCTGAAATCCCGCAAGGAAGAAGAACGAGTTCATGAAGAAGACACATGGACGTAGTCGAACGAAACCTCACAACTCCGGAACGAAACCGAAGCTAACGAGAGAAGCAACCCGGAAAGAAACAAACAACATAGTAAACAACCATCACATAAACATGGCATGATGCACAAACAGGAATGATGCATGTCCGGTTTAAATATGCAGGGCATGGCAAAGTGCACAAACAACACTACAAGTTAAGTGGAGCTCAATATGCAACGAGTTGCATATTGACGGAACTTCACAACAATTATTTAGTTCTCTCTTGTTTATGTACCCAACAATATTAAATGTTGATTAACATGGCAAGAGGGTGAAGCAAAGTAAAACTACCTATCTAGTCAAGTTTAAATGAGGCCGGAACAACAAACAACAAGTCCGGAAACTCCTCATATGCACATTTCAAATTTGGTACTGTTCTGCCTAAAACATATTTCAATATTGTTAAACAGAAAAATAAAGTGCAACATGTTAAACTAGGCATTTTTCTACCCCATTTACATATAAAGTTTATTAAATTCTGAGCTATGGTTAATTAGTTATGAATTAAATCATTTTAACATGGCATTTAGCGAAATAAATGCAAACAACAATTTTAATCATTTTAAATGTTGTTATCATGATGCGGATGACAATTTCAAGATTTATGCAATTATTATGAAAATGTTGATAAGATCATATTATGAAGCATTTGGTCGCCATGGCGGAACGAAAAGGGTGCCACGGCAACAAATCCGAAAATGGTGCCACGGCAACATATCGGTTTCCGGTACTCGATTGAGATGCCGGTGCAAAAGGGAAATTGACGAGAGCGTGACATGCAAGATGGTGGGGTGATCCCGGATACCGGGTTCCCACGTGTTAGAGGCATGGAAACGAGTGACAATCCGGACACGGTGCAAACGGTACATCTCATACAACTCATGCATTCGGTCCATGGCGGTCGTTCTCGGCGGTATACCTTTGAAGCGTGCATTCGGGACGGTTCAAGGGGAAGTAGAGGAAGTAGTCGTTCTCGGGCGTCGAGGGAAGTAGGGCTACACGGCGACGGTAATGGAAGTAGTGGTACTCGCGGACTTCGGCGACGGTAGGCGTACACGTTTCATAGACGTTTCGAGCCATCGGTAGCGGTACTTGACGAATCCCGAAACGGACTTGGCGTCTTCATGCGTAGGGGTACTTGGCGTTACCCGGTTCGGTGACCGTTTTCGGCATCGGACGTCGAGGTACTTGGCGGATCCGTAGAGCTCGCGGTCCGTCGTGGAACTTGACGGTCTCGCACGGGGCAGCAACATGGCAGTCTTCGAGGGACTTGGTGCGGCTCAACAGGAGCTAGGCAGGGGCGCGCGGAGCAGGCGCTGGCGGCGGCGTCTTGCGGGACCTTGGGCGCTCGAGCAGAGGAGGCAGCGGGGCCTTGGGGCGACGTCGAGGAGGAGGTGGTGAAGGAGATCCGGTGGAAGGAGCGATGGTGGCGTGGCGGCCGGACGCAGCAACGAGGCGCGATGGAGGTCGATGGAGGCGGAGCAGCGGGGATGGAGCTGAGGAGGAGGCCGGCTGGCTGCGGAAGATGGAGGCGCATGGGACTGCGGCTGCGGACGTCGGCGCCCTTGACAGAGAGGCGACGGGGACGGCTGGATCCGAGCGAGGTGCGTCGAGGCGCGCAGGTCGCCGGACGGAGCGGGGCTTGCCTTGGGAGGAGCTCATCTCCCTGAACTCCGGCGAGGTCAGAAGAGGCCAGGCCTCGGGCGCACGACGCTGTGGGTGCGGGACGCAGTGGCTTCGGCGCATCTGGATCGAGGCGAGGCGGGTGGCTCTGCTCTCTCTCTGCGACGGCGCATCGAGGGAGGAGGGGTTCGAGCGAGGTGGATCGGGAGGAGCGGGGCTCTGGCGGCGCGAGCGGGGAAAGGAGGGAGAGACCAGGGGGATCGGGCAGGGGGTTTTCGGGTTAGGGTTAGGTGAGCTAGGTGGGCCTGCGCGGGAGCAAATGGGCCTGCTGGCGCGCGGGGCTAGCTGGGCCAGCCTGGGAGGCCGAGGCCCAGGTAGGTGGCTGCTGCTGGGTTGTACTGCTGCTGCTGCTTTCTTTTCTTTTCCATTTCTTCAGGCAGAAATACAAAAAGGAAAGAGTAGGGGGAAAAGAAGAGGAGCTAGAGAAATATAAAAATATTCTCATGATCCTGAGCATGCTCACTATTTAATAAAAATAGTTTGGAGATTTATAAAGGAAGTAAAATAATTCAAGTTTGAATTAAATTCGAACTTGAACCATTTTAAACCCTAACCAAAACTATTCCGATTGGGATGAAGTTTGGCAGAGAGGCTAGGTACATGGTGTTAGAATTTTTGGGGAAAAGATGAGCATTTTTTGGTGGAGGCAAAATGGCACTGCAAGAATGGAAGAAAAGGAAAAGAAGGAGAAGGGAAGGAGCAAAGGTTTGAAGAGGTGACAAGGGTACGCACAAGATGCTCATGGAAACAACATGAATGACAAAATGCAACATGGCAAGCACGAAGCTATACTTGATATGACCAAGATGCAACATAAGATGGCATGATGACATGATGCAATGCAAAATAAAAATAAAAGAGCAAGCACAAAAGAAACACACGGAGATCACGAAAAAAACATGGAAGTCTTCTGAAGCGTCGGTCTCGGGGCGTTACAGCAGCAGCCGCAGCGGATCACAAGCCACTTGCCGCTGAAGCTCCCGGAGGGAAGAAGAGGACCAAGCCCGGCAAGTGCTCTGGTGCCCACTCCAGTGAGCGCACCTCTTCGGAGTGCTGCGCCACCGTCGAGGACGCGCCATCGAGCTCCACCGGCAAGAGTAAGAAGACAATGGCAGCTCCGCCAACAACCAAGAAGGTGCCCGCCAAGGAGGACGGCACTGGTGGTACCTTCACCATCAGTGCCACTCTCGATCCCAAATAGGAAAGCGCGCTCGTTGCTTTCCTGCGGGCGAATGTCGATGTGTTTGCCTGGCAACCATCTGACATCCCCGGTGTTCCCAGGAAAGTGATTGAGCACCACCTCGCCGTCTGTCCTCACGCGCGGCCCGTCAAGCAGAGAGTCAGGAAGCAAGCGGTGGAGCGCCAAGAGTTCATCGCAGAAGAGATCAAGAAGTTGGAAGCGGCAGGCCTCGTCAGAGGTGTGCTCCATCCGACGTGGTTGGCCAATCCTGTTGTCGTGCGCAAAGCAAATGGGAAATGGAGGCTTTGCATCGACTTCACTAATGTTAACAAAGCTTGTCCCCAAGATCCCTTTCCCTTGCCGCGCATTGACCAGATTTTTGACTCCACGGCCGGATGTGACCTGCTTTCATTTCTTGACGCCTACTCAGGATACCATCAGATCTTCATGGCTGAAGAAGATGAAGAAAAGACCGCATTCATCACTCCATGTGGCACGTACTGCTTCGTGCAGATGCCTTTCGGACTGAAGAATGCTGGTTCAACGTTTGCAAGGGTTGTCCACACCGCTTTTGAGCTACAAATCCACAGAAATGTGGAGGCCTATGTGGATGACATAGTGGTCAAGAGCAGAGACAGGGCAACCCTGATTCTAGACTTAGAAGAGACCTTTGCGAACCTGCGCAGGATCAGCCTCAAGCTCAACCCCGAGAAGTGCGTGTTCGGAGTCCCTTCCGGCAAGCTTCTCGGGTTCTTCGTGTCTCAACGAGGAATCGAAGCCAACCCAGACAAGATCAGGGCCATCGAGCAGATTGAAGCACCAGCACGTGTCAAGGACGTACGAAGGCTTGCCGACTGCGTCGCGGCTCTCAGCAGGTTTATTTCCAAGTCTGCAGAACGCGCCCTGCCGTTTTTCAAATTTTTGAAAAAGGCGGGTCCAGTAAAATGGACTCCGGAAGCGGAGGCTGCGCTGCAGGACTTGAAGAAATACCTATCCTCCGCTCCAATACTTGTCGCGCCTAAACCACAAGAGAAGTTGCTGCTATACCTGGCGGCAACCAATCAAGTGGTTAGTGCTGCGTTAGTAGCGGAGAGGGAGGCAGAAGATGAGCCAGCAACCGCGGCAAGCATGTCCAGCGACAAGCAGGGGGCTTCCCCGACAAGCTCTGGCCCCGACAAGGATGAATCTGCGCAGGAGCAAGTGGAGATGCTGAAGAAGAAAATGGTGTAGCGCCCAGTTTACTTTGTCAGCTCCCTCCTGCAGGGGGGCTAGGTGAAGGTACTCTGGTGTGCAGAAATTGCTTTTCGGCCTCCTTATGGCCTCGAGAAAGCTGCGCCATTACTTCCAAGCACACGAGATTATAGTTGTCACCCGCTTTCCGCTGAAGAGGATACTGCAGAATCCAGAAGCAACAGGCAAGATTGTCGAGTGAGCACTAGAACTGTCGAGCTTCGGTCTCCAATTCGAGAGCACCTCGACTATCCAAAGCAGAGCATTGGCGGAGTTCATAGCAGAGTGGACGCCGACACCGGATGAAGATATCCCAGAGACGAGCATCCCCGCCAAAGAAGCAAGCAAAGAGTGGCTGATGTACTTTGATGGTGCTTTCTCGCTACATGGCGCCGGTGCTGGCGCGTTACTTATCGCGCCCACCGGAGAGCACCTCAAGTATGTAGTCCAGATGCACTTACCCAAGGAGCAAGCAACCAACAATACTGCAGAGTATGAAGGTTTGCTCGCCGGTCTCAGGATCGCGGCAGAACTTGGGATCAAGAAGCTCATTGTCAGGGGTGACTCGCAGCTTGTCGTCCGCCAAGTGAACAAAGATTACCAGAGTCCGTTGATGGAAGCGTATGTTGATGAAGTGAGGAAACTGGAAGAGCACTTTGACGGCCTGCAAATGGAACACATTCCAAGAGCTGAGAACGACATCGCTGATGGCCTGTCGAAGTGCGCAGCATTTAAGTTACCTGTGGAACCAGGAACCTTTTTTCTTAAGCTGACACAGCCATCCGTAACGCCATCAACCAGACAGAGCAAGAAGAGGAAGTTGGTCTCCGGCGACTATCTTCCGGCAGAGCTCCCCGGAGCCGCCGCTAAGAAGGTCCCCAAGATCGACGCCAAGAGCGCTGAGGATCCGTCTGCTCCGGAAAACCCCAAGGTTTGTTCCGTAGAAGCAGGCGTTCCCGACAAGTTTTGCTCCGGCAAGCTTGCCGGGGAACGTCAAGCTCCGGCTGAGCCCCATATCCTCGCCGTAGAAGCGGACGTTCCCGCAGCAGCAAATGTGCCTTCAGTCCCTGTTGTCGAGCCACAGGCTCCAGCATGGGCGCAGTAGACTGTCCATTTCCTCCAGCACGGAGAACTTCCCGAAGAACAAGAGGAAGCGGAAAGAGTAGCCCGACGCTCGAGTATGTACCAGTTTGTCGACAACACACTGTACAGAAGAGGGCGCAACGGTGTGAAATTGAAGTCTATTTCCCGGGAAGACGGACAGAAGCTGTTGGCAGAGATACATGGAGGCATATGTGGTCACCACATCGGCGCAAGAGCACTTGCCGGCAAAGCGTTCCGGCAAGGTTTCTTCTGGCCCACAGCCCTCCAGGATTCAACTGCACAAGTAACCAAGTGTGAAGCGTGCCAGTTCCATTCCAAGCAGATACACCAGCCACCTCAAGCTCTCCAGACGATCCCTTTATCCTGGCCATTTTCGGTCTGGGGGCTCGACATCCTCGGCCCCTTCCCCCGAGCTGTCGGGGGCTTTGAGTACTTGTACGTCGCAATCGACAAGTTCACAAAGTGGCCAGAAGTGGAACCAGTGAGGAAGGTGACAGCACAGTCAGCCATCAAGTTCTTCAGGTCGATTGTCTGCCGCTTCGGGATCCCCAACAGGATCATCACCGACAACGGTACACAATTCACGAGCCGCGCCTTCATGCAATACGTCCAAGATCTCGGCGCCAAGATCTGCTTCGCTTCTGTTGATCATCCCAGGAGCAACGGTCAAGCGAAAGGGCCAATGCCGAAGTACTGCGCGGGCTCAAGACCAGAACTTTCGACAGGCTGCACAAGTGCGGAAGAAACTGGATCGAGGAGCTGCCGGTGGCTCTTTGGTTGATCAGAACGACGCCAAATAGAGCCACTGGCCAGACACCATTTGCTCTAGTCTATGGAGCAGAAGCAGTTACCCCCACGGAACTCGTATACGGGTCACCTTGAGTGCTCGCTTATGATGAGCTTGAGCAAGAGCGGCTGCGTGAAGATGATGCGCTGCTCCTTGAGGAAGATCGTCTTCAGGCTGCTGTGCGAGCCTCTCGCTACCAGCAAGCTTTGCGTCGCTACCATAGCCGCAAAGTTAAAGCCAGAAGCTTCGAGGAAGGCGACCTTGTTCTTCAGTGCGCTTCGTCCACCAAGAATCATAACAAGTTGACGCCGAAGTGGGAAGGCCCTTACCGGGTGAGACGAGTCACGAGGCCCGGCGCTGTCCGCCTCGAGACCGAAGATGGCACTCCGGTGAGCAACTCCTGGAATATTGAGCATCTTCGTAAGTTTTACCCGTAAGGCGCGGTTGTCGGGCCCCGCACAGCAACCAACCTTTTGTACAAGTCTTGCCGCAGTTGCATGTAATCCTTTGTACAAAGCCAGGGGCAGACCCTGAGCAGCAGTAAATGAAGCGCTGGCGCCCTAAGTTTTAGCATGCATGCTGAGTCGAGTCTCGTCCTTGGTTAGGGTTGATAGTGCCTAACAGCTGCTAACCCCTAGCTTAGAGGTCGAGTCTGCGTCCTTTCTCCTGTTCCTTCGTTTCCTTTGGTTCGCAGGGTTTTGCACATCCTGGCCAGGCCGCTTAAGGACGAAGAAGAGAAGAAGGGCGGGCCAGCATCTGGTCCCCGGCAAGCCAATGTTGCCGGGGGCTGCAAGTACGAAGATTCGCCCGCGGCAAGCCAAAGTTGCCGGGGGCTGCAATCCCAGATAAGTTTTTGCATCCCTTGTCATGCATTCTCTTATGAACTGTGGAATACGAAAACCTTGTTTCCTCCTAAAAGCTACCGTGCTCCCTTAACGACAGGCCCCAGAGCGCGTTCCTGGGGCCCGTTTTGGTAGTAGTCGCGGCGGCAAAGGGGCGGAACGAGGGGCCCGAACCCGCTTCATCCCTTCCTCCGCCAAAGGCGTGAGAGAGGTCGAGTGGCGCGGGAAGACGACAGGGCCAGTTGTCGGGCAAAGAAGTGTCTATCTTAACGATATAAAGGATTCGCTCCTTGGCGTGGGTTTTACCCACGGGACAAATGGCCCAGCAAACATCCCCTTTTCATTAAAAACATTCCGCTCAGGTATAGTTCAGAGAGAATGAAAAACATGAAATATGGGATTACAAGTTTTAAACACAACTAAGGCCCGAGGGCTTACAGATTGAAAAAAGATAAGATGCCCGTAATCCCTTTCTTGTCTCTCTCCTCAGGAGGTAGGACAAGGAGGCGAAAAGGGCAAAAGGGGTGCCTAGGCGAGCTATGGGTGGCAGAAGACACCAATAGAACGCCCCGGGGGCCGTCCGGAGGCTCCGGAGGCTGGATGGTGACGGCGGCGCCGGAAGTGGAGCTCAAAGATGAGGCAGCTGGACTCAACACGTTGTCGAGGGCATCTAGCCCTCGTACTCTGAGTTGACGGCCTTGCCGCCCGCCCTATTCCTCTTCCGCAGCCTCCCTACGCCAGCCGCCAAGGAGACGACCCCGGGAAGCTCAAGAAGCCCGCGACGCGGATGATGGGGTCGCCGGTGCCACGCGGAGCCGCGACCGGCGCCTAGTCGGACCCGCCATCCCGACGACCGCTGCCCTCGTCGTCGCTGTCGCTCCCCTCCTCATCACTCTCGCTTGAGGAGGAGCTTTCGCTGTCGGAGGAGCTATCCACGCAGCACCGGGCCCGGGTCCCGAAGTCCCCGAAGTTCTTGACGGAGAGGAGATCGCCCTCCATCAACTTAAAATGGAGGGTGAACCCCTCCATCAAGCTGTGGATACGGGCGAATGTCTTCCACCCTCGGCCAAGATACACCACGCCGGGGGCTGGGGACTCGACGTGGACCCGCGTGCCGCTGATCCCGCAGCCCTTCATGCGCAGCCTTAGCGTCTCGGGTTGCTCCATCTCCATCACGCTTGCAAAGGGAGCCGGGAGGCGGAGGCGGCGGCGAGGCTCCCGGCGCAGCCTGACGAAGAACTCGCAAGGATCGTCCCCGAGGTGGACCGCCGTGGGAAGAGGAGCCGCTGGCGGAGGCGAGGCCGGCGCGTCGCCCCGCCCGCCTCTTCCCTGGGCGCCTCGGCCTCGTCCATGCCCTCGTCCACGACCTCGCCCCCTTCCCCTTCCCCTTACGGCTGGCTCCGCCACCGCGGGTGCAAGGGGAGGAGGGGCGCATTGCCTAGCGGCAACCCTCGCCGCCACCGATGAAGGACTAGGATTCCCTTTCTCCATGGCGAATGGAGGGAGGGGATCAGAAGCCGAAGGGAAGGAAAGACGAAGGAGTGCGGATTTCCGTCACCCCCTCTTGCTCTTTATAGAGAAGCAGGGTGGGGGCTCGGCCGCCCCGCTCAACCAATCAGGACGCAGGAAGGCCAGGCGACTGGGGCCGACCTGCTGCCCCGACCCGCGACGGCCCGGTTTCCTGCCTCCACCGTCCGCAACCCCGGGTGCATGGAAGCCGCGTGGCTGGCGCGCAGGAGCGAGGCGACGGATGAGGCGACCTCTCCCCACCCCGTGATCGTGGGGAGCGGACGCCTCGGAAACCATGCCTCGGCCCCGTCCAGCGAACGGGCCACGCCTCCACGCCTCCCTCCACTTATGGAGCTAGCGCGGACCGTCCCCCTTTATTGCGACGTGACGCATGCCTGCGGGGTTCAGCCCCGCGCTCGCCGCCCACGTCACGCACGCCTCTCCCCATGATGCCGCGTTCGACGCGTGCCGTTCGGGGAGAACGTGGTGGACGCAGAAGCAGATGCAGCGTGACCCAGGCCGCGCGTGCCCGTGCACTGTTTAGGGCCTGGCCCAACAGCGCTCGGCACCGTGCATGGCCCAGGCCCGGGGGCTCCTGTCGGTGTACTAAAGTAGGGGTACCTTAGAACCCCGAACTTGTGCATGGGCAGTCGTAGCACCCCGCGGCAAGGCTTGCCAGGCGATCGCCAAGACTCTCCATGGTCCCTTTTTGGGCCATCCAAGAACAAAGTATTTGAGCCAAGGCCCCGGCAGGAGGAGCTTGCCGGGAAGGCCACCCGAAGAGAGCAAGGCCCCGGCAAGAGGAGCTTGCTGGGACGCCCGCTCGAAGCACAAGGCCCCGGCAAGATGAGCTTGCTGGGAAGGCCGACCGAGGCACGACAAAATACTTGCTGCGACGCGCCCCGCGTCCCGGCAAGGACCGGTGAGCGACAAGCTCCCGGGCGCGACAAGGCACCAACCGCGGCAAGGCGTTTGCCGCGGCAAGTCACCACCCAGCGCCTGTGCTCCATCTCATCCACCCACGCGTCGCTCTGGGGCCATTCCAGGCGTACGTGGCGAGAGGCTGCGCAGCCAGGAGCATGCGGTGGCGAAGCAACGCTGACAGAGTAGCCATCGTGGCAAACAGTGGCGCTCCAGACGGCCCCTTTCCTGCACCGTCTGGGCGACGCGGACGGGCATTTAATGCCCTTGTCCCCTGCCTTCAGAGTTAGGTATGTTAGCACTGTGCAAACAGCTGTACCCAACACAGCGTTTTCCAGTTTTGCCCCCGCCTACGTTGCCACCTGTGGGTAACCCCTTGCACATATAAAAGGAGGCCCCATGCGCAACGGAAAGGGGGAAGGAGGAGAAAGAGGAAGGAGGCCATTCACGCTCGGTCTCGCCAGCAGCTCGCGTGTACTGTAGCACCACACGCTCTCGAGCAAGAACACAATACCAAACCACAAAGCAGCAGTAGGGTTTTACGCATCCGTGCGGCCCGAAGCTGGGTAAACCCCTCGTGTGCACCGCATCGATCCGCTCTTCGTGCGACCTCCGCCCCCCGCCGAACCAAGAAAGGGGCTCGGTCCCCATAGGTGTTGGTGGAGGCAGATTTCCCACCGACATAAATGAACTCTCATGCTTCACTTATATTATTTTGAGAGTCTTAAATAGCATGGTAATTTGCTTAAATAATCATAATATGCTAAGCATACAGGATTTGTAAGAATTCTTATGAGTGCGTTGAATACTAAGAAAAGTTTGATGATTGATAATTGTTTTGAGATATGGAGGTGATAATATCAAAGTCGTGCTAGTTGAGTTGTTGTGAATTTGAGAAATACTTGTGTTGAAGTTTGCAAGTCCCGTAGCATGCACGTATGGTAAACGTTATGTAACAAATTTGAAACATGAGGTGTTATTTGATTGTCTTCCTTATGAGTGGCGGTCAGGGACGAGCGATGGTATTTTCCTACCAATCTATCCCCCTAGGAGCATGCGCGTAGTATTTTGGTTTTGGATGGCTTGTAGATTTTTGCAATAAGTATGTGAGTTCTTTATGACTAATGTTGAGTCCATGGATTATATGCACTCTCACCCTTCCATCATTTCTAGCATAGTTGAGTAAGTTGCGTGAATCTCTTGAAGACGTAGACTAGCAGATGTAGTGGGTTGTAGGTGGTACTGTCTATCCATAGTAGAGAGTTACATGCTTCAGAAAGACTGTGTCTCGAATCTCTGATCATGGATGTATTCGAGTCTTGTGGGGAAAAGTCTGCAAACCTCTGTAGAGTGTACAAACTAATCATGGTTAGCCGTGTCCCCCGTTATGGGCATCTTGAGTATCTAGTTCTTGGATTATCATGTGGATCTCATCACTCTTAATTTAAATTGATTGGGTTAATGATGATGATTAATTGGGATTGAGTTGGAGGAACCTTCTCAATGTTTAACAACTACCATGATAGTTAAATAAAATGTATTCCTTTGTTGTAGGAAAAAATGGCTTTTTGCAAAACATATTAACCATACAGCCTCCACCAGCCAAATATGCATGTAGTGATAGCATTATTCTGTTCATTACTCTCTTGTGTTACATTGTCAGCATATTCCATGTGCTGACCTGTTTCAGGCTGCAACGTATCATGTTGCGGACTTTTCAGATGACGAGTAAGGAGCCATAGGTCGTGGTCTTTCACTCAGTGATGCCGTTGGAGTTGATGGACTCGCTTTATCTCCGAAGCCTTCCGCTGTTATCGATTTTAGATGGCCTTAAGCCATATTTATTGTAATAAGTTCTCTTTTGAGACATTCAATGTAATAAGTGTGTGATTGCTACTCTGTTATAAATCCTCAAGTACTGTGCGTGTCAGCATTACCGATCCAGGGATGACACTGATGCACAGAGATCAGACTGTTTGAGGTCTGGTCGCTATAGTTGCAATTCTTTACTTTTATGCGAGCATCATTGAAATCATCATGCCTAGCTAAAAAGGCATTAAAGAAAA
This sequence comes from Aegilops umbellulata, assembly GCA_032464435.1. Classification (NCBI taxonomy): domain Eukaryota; kingdom Viridiplantae; phylum Streptophyta; class Magnoliopsida; order Poales; family Poaceae; genus Aegilops; species Aegilops umbellulata. The sequence continues at coordinate 363,126,819 of CP136057.1, forward strand.
GCGCTTGTTGGAGACAACCCAACACCATTACCTACTGTTTTTGCATGTTCACATGATTAAGATACTATAGTACTCATGTTTAATAGTTTTTCTTTCAATAAAGTGCTAAGTAAAGCCTTTGGGATAGTGTGGATGATAGTTGATTCAATTCTGTCCAAAAATAGAAAATTTTGGGCCCAGTCATAGAATTGTTAAAAATCACAGGAGCGTCAAAAAATTCTGAATTTTTACAGTATATTGATATACAAATTTCCTACATTGTCCTAATTTTTCAGAATTTTTGGAGTTACATAAGTATGGATAGTTTCCAGATTACTATAGACTGTTCTGTTTTTGACAGATTTTGTTTTCATTGTGTTGTTTGCTTATTTTGATGAATCTATGGGTAGCATCGGAAGGTGTGAACCATGGAGAAGTTGGAATATAGTAGATTAACACCAATATAAAATTAGAATGAGTTCATAACAGTACCTAAGTGGTGATTTGCTTTGTTATACTAACATAGCTTACGAGTTTTCTGTTGAGTTTTGTGTTGTAAAGTTTTCAAGTTTTGGTTGAAGTTTCGATGGACTACGGAATAAGGAGTGGCAAGAGCCTAAGCTTGTTGATGCCCAAGGCACCCCAAGGTAATAATCAAGGATAACCAAGCATCTAAGCTTGGGGATGCCCTGGATGGCATCCCCTCTTTCGTCTTCGTTCATGGGTAACCTTACTTGGAGCTATATTTTTATTCACCACATGATATGTGTTTTGCTTGGAGCGTCATTTTATTTTATTAGGATTTTCTTGTTGTTTGAAATTCTTAAATGTTAGAGAGTCTTCACATAGTTACATAATTATTCAACTACTCATTGATCTTCACTTATATCTTTTGGAGTAGTTTGTCATTTGCTCTAGTGCTTAATTTATATCTTTTTAGAGCATGGCGGTGGTTTTATTTTATAGAAATTAAACTCTCATGATTCACTTATATTATTTTGAGAGACTTTAAACAACAGGTAATTTGCTTTGGTTATAAATTTATTCCTAATATGATAGTCATCCAAGAGGGATATAATAAAAACTTTCATATAAAGTGCATTGAATACTATGAGAAGTTTGATTCCTTATGATTGTTTTGAGATATGAAGATGGTGATATTAGAGTCATGCTAGTGAGTAGTTGTGAATTTGAGAAATACTTGTGTTAAGGTTTGTGAGTCTCGTAGCATGCACGTATGGTGAACCGTTATGTAACGAAGTCGGAGCATGAAATATTTTTTGATTGTCTTCCTTATGAGTGGCGGTCGAGGACAAGCGATGGTATTTTCCTACCAATCTATCCCCCTAGGAGCATGCACGTAGTACTTTGTTTCAATGACTAATTGATTTTTGCAATAAGTATGTGTGTTCTCTATGACTAATGTTGAGTCCATGGATTACACGCACTCTCACCCTTCCACCATTGCTAGCCTCTCTAGTACTGCGCAACTTTCGCTAGTACCATACACCCACCATATACCTTCCTCAAAACAGCCACCATACCTACCTATTATGTCATTTCCATAGCCATTCCGAGATATATTGCCATGCAACTTTCCACCGTTCCATTTATTATGGCAGGTTCCATTATTGTAGTATTGCTTTGCATGATCATGTAGTTGACATTGTATTTGTGGCAAAGCTACCATTCATAATTCTTTCATACATGTCACTCTTGATTCATTGCACATCCCGGTACACCGCCGGAGGCATTCATATAGAGTCATATTTTGTTCTAGTATCGAGTTGTAAGTAAATAAAAGTGTGATGATCTTCATTATTAGAGCATTGTCCCATGTGAGGAAATAAAAAGAGAGAGAAAATGCAAAAATAAAAAAGGCCCAAAAAAAGAAAAAAAGAGAGAAAAAGAGAGAAGGGGCAATGTTACTATCCTTTTACCACACTTGTGCTTCAAAGTAGCACCATGATCTTCATGATAGAGAGTCTCCTATGTTGTCACTTTCATATATTGGTGGGAATTTTTCATTATAGAACTTGGATTGGATATTCCAATGATGGGCTTCCTAGAATTGCCCTAGGTCTTCATGAGCAAGCAAGTAGGATGCACACCCACTTAGTTTCCTTTTGAGCTTTCATAAACTTATTGCTCTAGTGCATCCGTTGTATGGCAATCCCTACTCACTCACATTGATATCTATTGATGGGCATCTCCATAGTCCATTGATACGCCTAGTTGATGTGAGACTATCTCCTTCTTTTTGTCTTCTCCACAACCACCATATTCTATTCCACCTATAGTGCTATGTCCATGGCTCACGCTCATGTATTGCGTGAAAGTTGAAAAAGTTTGAGAACATCAAAGTATGAAACAATTGCTTGGCTTGTCATCGAGGTTGTGCATGATTTGAATATTTTGTGTGATGAATATGGAGCATAGCCAGACTATATGATTTTGTAGGTATAAGCTTTCTTTGGCCATGTTATTTTTCGAAGACATAATTGCTTTATTAGCATGCTTCAAGTATTATTTCGAGGGAAGATTATTATTGTTTTATGTCAAAATTAAACTTTTGTTTTGAATATTATGGATCTGAACATTCTTGCCACAATAGAGAAGATTACACGGATGAATATGTTAGGTAGCATTCCACATAAAAAATTATGTTTTTATGATTTACCTACTCGAGGATGAGCAGGAATTAAGCTTGGGGATGCATGATACGTTTCCAACGTATCTATAATCTTTTATTGCTCCATGATATTATATTATCCATCTTGGATGTTTTATATGCATTTATATGCTATTTTATATGATTTTTGGGACTAACCTATTAACCTAGAGCCCATTGCCAGTTTATGTTCTTCCCTTGTTTTTGAGTTTCACAGAAAAGGATTATCAAATGGAGTCCAAATGAGATGAAAATTTACGATGATTTTTTATGGACCAGAAGAAGCCCTTGAAGCAAAAGAGTTGGGCTAGAAGAGCCATGAGGCCTCCACAAGGGTGGACGCCCCCCTAGGGCGCGCCCCCTGTCTTGTTGTATCCTCGTGGACCTCCCTGACTTGTTCCCGACGCCAAAAGTTCCTATAAATACAGAACCCCCCCCCCAGAAATAAACCTAGATTGGGAGTTCCGCCGCTGCAAGCCTCTGTAGCCACCAAAAACCAATCGGGAGCCCATTCTGGCACCCTTCTGGAGGGGGAACCCATCACCGGTGACCATCTTGATCATCCCAGCGGTCTCCATGACGAGGAGGGAGTAGTTCATCCTCGGGGATGAGGGTATGTACCAGTAGCTATGTGTTTGATCTCTCTCTCTCTCTCTCTCTATCGTGTTCTTGTTTTGGCACAATCTTGATGTACCATGAGCTTTGTTACTATAATTGAATCATATGGTGTTTCTCCCCCTCTACCTTCTTGTGATGAATTGAGTTTTACCTTTGAGGTTTCGCTATTACCGGATTGAATACTATTATGGATTTGAGAACACTTGATGTATGTCTTGCTTGGGATACCCGTGGTGACAATGGGGTATTCTATTGATTCACTTGATGTATGTTTTGGCACTCAACTCACGGACTCCCGAGGTGACCACTGGTACAGCGAGGTACTATACAAACGGTTTTTAACCCCTTTCCGCGATGGTGTTCGGAACCGTCACCTAGTGAGTGACTGCGATAGGGGGGTCCTTCCCACACGACCTAGAAACCACCGGGGATATGCTCTCCTGGCACACACGCTCAGCAAAATGAGGCCGTGTGCGACCAGCGATCGACCAAATACAGTTATACGTACAATAGTGCTAAAAAGTACAATTATACACGCGGAATCGTTTCTGGTCGTAAGTACATCCCACACAGTCAGTCCCCGCTAAACATTTATGTTCGTATATACATACCACACATTCACTCCAAGGAAATTGTTTGCGCAAGGTGGCGTAACGCAAACAGTTTTCAAGAGAATGTCATGTGTGACTGTTCATTGATCCAACACGGTTTATTCCTAGAAACCGTGTGTGTTGCCTGAGATCATCGCCCATGGTGTTTTCTCAATAACCGTTTGCAATAGGAAAACCCAATTAGCAGGCTAATTGCCCTATTATTAATGATCCATTTATTAATCTAATTGACATTCATATCAAGCACATAATATATTTCATTTCCATATTAAGGAAGCAGGATTTCATAATTGAAATACATCCGAGTACAACATGATATAGCTTCAGCACTCAGCTACCCCATTACACAAACCAGCACCAAGTTTCACATGCAACATCTAGAACCTTTTGAAATTAGCATCATAGACAGTACATAGGCAGATGCATCTCATCTAGAAACTGCTGAAGCGGAATGCGAATATTGAGCCTTCATTCATGTTGATGGTCTTTGCAACTTTAGGCCAGTGCCTATGGATGATTGACCATCCATCCTTCATCCTCTTTAGGAACACTTCAATATTGAACCGTGGGTGTTGTATGAAAACTTTCCTCGCCTCCTGACCATAGAGGTGGTTTGAGAGGTAATCATCAGTGAACTGCTTTAGAAAGGCCTGGAAACAAGGATGTGCATAAATACCTTCTCTATATTGGAAATGGGGCAAAGGAATAAAAGAAGGCAAGGTATAATAGTTAGTACCATCTTGTAAGCCTCAGTGCTTCCCATTGTTTCCCTGCAACACATATATGGTAGTTAGTAATCAGGTTAAGTAAGGATTTGCATGCTATCAGTAAAATATGTTGATGAAAAATAAGCACATTGCAGATTCATCAGATTAATTCAAGCCACATGGAAAACCCATTTATCCAAACCAAGCATGATTAAGAACTAGGAAATATAGCACTTGTATATGTTTCTCATGTATTAAGTGCAGCCAAATTCAATTTATTCCTCACGTGATATACAATAACAGAATGTAGCCACAACAATTGAACATCACATTGCAGAATTGAACCAAGCAGTTAACTAAACACCACAACAAATGAACCAAATGTTAACTGAGCACCACATTGCACAATATGACATACTCCTGATAGAAGATCAGACAGTTAACCAAACCAAGCATGCTTAACAACTTGGAAGTATAGCAATTGTATTTGTTTCTCATGTATTTAGTACAGCCAAATTCGATTTATTTCTCACATGGTATACAATAACAGAATGCAGCCACAACAATTGAACATCACATTGCAGAGTTGAACCAAGTAGTTAAGTAAACACCGCAACAAATGAACTAAACGTTAACTGAGCACCACATTGGACAATATAACATACTCCTAATAGAAGATCAGACAGTTAACCAAACCAAGCATGCTTAACAACTTGGAAATATAGCAATTGTATTTGTTTCTCATGTATTTAGTACATCCAAATTCGATTTATTTCTCACATGGTATACAATAACAGAATGCACCCACAACAATTGAACATCGCATTGCAGAATTGAACCAAGCAGTTAACTAAACACCACAAAAAATGAACCAAATGTTAAATGAGTACCACATTGCACAATATAACATACTCCTAATAGAAGATCAGACAGTTAACCAAACCAAGCATGCTTGACAACTTGGAAAATTGCACCCTGAAGAATTGAACATCACATTTGCATAATTGAACCAAACAGTTAACTGAACACCACATTGCACGACATATAGAACATATACACTAGAGCAGAAGATTGCATGGTAAAAGTAGAAGCACAATTCACTAGAAGTTGTTAAGGAAATGCAGTAGCTAGCAAACTGAACATGGGTCCTTATAGTGAGCTAATAAGACAAGCTACTCCTGATTGTCAGAGATATCAATGACGGTTGGATCCTTGGACATGGAAGAGGGTGAGGCCTCCGCATTGTAGGTGCCCTCGTCATAGTGGTGAGTTGCCTGAGCCGCTCCGGGCACCAACCCGCTAGCTCTCGAGATGAGGTAAGCACATGCACGCTGAGAAAACACCCCGTAGTCTTCGTCGAAGGCACCGACGGTGGCCTCAAGAAAACGCCACGAACTATCCATTAAAGCAGCCAACCGCGTCGCGGTGTCGGTGCGCGAGGCGTCGACGGTGGCCTTGATGGCGAGGTGCTCCTCCAAGATCTGGGGTCGGCACTAATGTCAGCCATCGCGACCTCATCCGCGCGTGCGGTCACGATTTGCTTCTCCACTGCCAAATGCTCCTTGAGATCCTGGGTATACTGCGTGCACCATGGCTTAGGGCGGCGTTTTTTGGTGGAGGGGTAGGTGATTTGGGTGGAAGGTGTCGCGCTCGCGCCGGCGGTCGGGGCATGTGGAATGTGGAATGAGGATGAGGATGGGGGTCGGGTGTGGATTACATGCCTGTATAGACGAGGCCGAGCAGTGTGAAGGAGGGTCGCCGGCGAGGAGGCAGCGCTGCAAGCAAGGAGTGAAAGTTTTAACTTGGAAAGGAAGGCGGAAATATGGGAAATGTGGATTTTGGTTAGGCGGAGGGGCGGGAAGGTAGATATTTCCGTGGAAGCCGAAAATTTGGAATCGCTTCAGTGAAAAAACTGGTGCGCAAAGTGTCATCAGACACGGTCCCTTATTCAGAGCGGGTTGTGAACTATAGCCGTCACACCTTCTCGCGTAAGCCTTATGCATACTATACTCCGACGATGCTCCAAGATATTTTGTGTTGCATCTCACACGATTGGTAATAATAAACTGTGTGGGATCTACTTGATTTTTCTTCTTGATTTTAATTACATGATGGGGTCACAACGACAATGGATGGTGTTTGAATTGCTAGACCTTTTATCTGCAGTGAACATGCAACTGTATGTGTGCGTAAAAGAATTGTAATTATTCAGGGTTCGTTTGGACATTTTATACATTGAATTGGTTTTCTAGCCATTTCAGGTGCACAATTCAAAATTAAACTACATGCACATGCTCTGATGCACCAACATGGGTTGTAAAATCATATATGTGTCCATGGGTTTCTGCTTATGTCTCATGCAAGAAATGGGGATGAATTTCGAACACCACGGCACCGTGGCTCTCCGGCAAACGTCGACGTACTTGCTTTTGTAATTCTAGTAAATCCAAAAGTCATTCGAAATTCATGAAACTTGGCATGCTATCATGGAGCGGCATCAACATGCCGTGGTAAATTCTTTGTCCCATTTGGGGCAAGTTTGGGTGTAAGCTTCTCATAAAGCAGAGCTTCTCACAACAAGTGTGATGGTTTCGGTAGGGAACGTTTCACCTTTCTGGACGAAACGATATCCGTTGCCTCTTCTCGATTTCAAATTTTTTCCTAGTGTCAACATAGAACAACAGGAGTGGTGTGTCAAATTTTGGGATTTTGGGGGTTCTGTTGGACATTTTTGTACATTAACCGAGTTTTCTATGTTTTCATGTGCATAATTCAAATTTGAACTACATGCACATGCTCTAATGCAGATTAATTAGTTGAAAATTCAAATCGTGTCCTTGATTGCATGCTTAGGTCCCATGCAAGAAATGGGAATGAATGTCAAACACCCTGCCACCGTCACTCGGCCGCAAACATTGAGATACCTGGTTTTTCTAGTAAATCCAAAACTCGTCTAAAATTCATGAAACTTGGCATGCTATCATGGAGTGTGTCCCATTTGGGGCAGGTTTGGGTACATGCTTCTCACAAACCAGAGCTTCTCGCAACAAGCATGATAGTTTTGGTAGGGAACGTCCCACCTTTGGGGACAAAATGATATCCATTGCCTCTTATTGATTTCAAAAAATTTCTCGTGTCAACATAGAACAACAGGAGTGTTGTGTCAATTTTGGGGGTTCATTTGGACATTTTTATGCATTAATTGAGTTTTCAATGCATTTATGTGCATAATTCAAATTTGAACTACATGCACATGCTCCAGTGCATATAAATTGGTTGAAAAATCAAATCTTTGTCGTTGGGTGCATGCTTAGGTCCCATGCAAGAAATAGGAATGAATTTCAAACACCAGGGCACCATTGATTGCCGGCAAAATGTTGAGATACTTTGTTTTTAAATTCTAGTAAATCCAAAACACGTCTGAAATTCATGAAACTTGGCATGCTATCATGGTATGGCACCCGACATGTTGTGGTATTTTTCGTGTCCATTTTGAGAGAAGGCGCACTTGAATAACAGCTAACAAATGCATTTTGAAAAAAATAGCTGCCACTTTAATATCTCAAACGTTTGTATAATTCAAACCGTGTGTGTTCTATTAACCATTCACGTGATGCCACATGTCTTGGTTTTAATGGCTATAGGTTTTAATGGCTCTTGATTGCGAACATTTTAGATAGAACACCCGTATGCAAAGTGAGAGCAGGATTGTGCATCTCTTGAACACAAACCGTTCTTTTGGATGACCCGTGTGCAACCACTTACAAACAATTTGGTAAGATTTGCATATGTCATATTGGGTATGTTGCCATTTGTCAAACTGGAAAGGTTGACATTTGTTGATCGAGTAACATTGCCATTTGTCAACCTTGTAACACTGTGATTTGTCAAAATATGAAGCTAAAAATCACTAGCAGTATCTAATTTTTGCAACTAAAATTCAGTAATTAAGCATCGATGGAGGCGAGGAGGTGTGTTCAGCTGGGCGTGCAGCAGGCGGCGCAGTACTATTCGACTTGACAGCGAGCGACGCAGTTCTTGATACGGCTTTAATGCAGACAAGGGAGAGGGTAGCGGTTCCCGAAATGTTGAATGACCAATGATGCATCCTCCTTCAGTTAGCATCATGAATGCATGAGGGAAGTAATGGGAGGAGGATCGGGAAAAGAGGCAGCACGATGTGAATGCAATGCTGTTTGCACTCATATAAAGGCGCCCCTCCGTTCCAATGCATTACCACATTGTATGCACCTAAGAATTTGCCTAAGCACCTACACTAAGTGCAGAAGTGCTTACTCCAGACCCATGGCGGCGATGCACATGAGCGGCTGTGCCAGATGGTCCACGACGCCGGCCTGCGGCATGGCACCGAGGATCGTCTCTAGAAGGTGTTGGCGACCGGCTAGTGGATGGCCGCCGTCGACGCCAGCTAGACTCTCAGTTGGACCAGATGATCGTTGCCACCACCAACAAGTTCACCGTCGTCAAGAAGCTCGCGGACGACATCGCCGTACTCCTCCAGCCCGCACACCCAGTCTCCTCATTGCCTACCACCCTAATCGGCCTCCATGGTCAGAACCTCTTTCAAGCACCGGTGGCCATGCGACTGCCCGCCGACGCCACGGAGAATGTCCACCTGGAGGTCGCGCTCGCTGCGAGACGCCTCGCCCTGCAAGAATTCGTCGACCTACACATCCACATGTACGAGCAAATCATGTACATAGGTATCTACAAGGCCAGTGAGGACGCTACGACGTTGGCCTTCTTCAACCGGCTGGAAGCCTTGGATGCCTTTGCTGAGAAGCACCTTGAGCTCGCCACAAAATCCGCCGCTCCTTAGCCGCCGCTCGGTGGCCCGGCGCACTGAGTTGAGGAGGAGGAGGTCGTACGTTGATGGATGCATCTTTCTTATTGCCTCCTATAACCACCACTGCGATCGCATCATCATGGCCTTAATTCTTATTGTGCTATTGCATTCTCCTTCCAGTCAATACACACATGTGCGATCTCTTTGCTTAATTATATGCATCACTGTAACTAGTACTCCATCCATCAATTTATAAGTAGTGCTGCCAGTGTTTGGGGCTGGCGCACGACACAATAAGCACACCCACGATGACACATATAGAGAGGACATCCATCAGTTCCAATGGTGATCCCCGTGGCTCCAATGGCGCTCCCAGCGGCCGACGACGGCAACAGCGGGCAGTTCACCATGCATCACATAGTGGACACCCACGTGAGGGGGAAGGCCCTCTCGATGGTGTACACGAACGATCCGGTGTCGGTGGAGAGCTCCATCCAAACTATGGTGCATTTCCTTGCCGATGACAAGTACCAAGTGGCTGGCTTCGACCTCGAGTACACCATCGGTCGTGCCGGGCACATTCGCGGGGGACGTGGCATTGACCATTGGGCAGCAGCAGTTGGTCATCTGGGTGCCCAGTAAAGGATGCAAAGAGGGATCCTACAGCAGCAAGGACCACCTTGCCTACCGATAGCTCATCTAACAGAACTCCCAAGTTAACTGTGGTGAGGCTTGAGTAATCATCAGATGGGTGATCGGATGGGAAGTGGCCTCGATGTTAAATTAACTGATGTAATGGGTCACTATAAACATTTAATTGCGTTGAATGTATATAGTGCTCCATCATATTAGTTGATTTAACCTCGAGGTCCTTGTTTTTTAATTTTTGACATTTTTTGTTTTTTGTACACATGTTGATTGGCTTGAAGAAGGTCTATCTCGTTACTTTTTGATAATTTTGTTTTTTGAAGACATGTTGATTGGCTTGAATGAAGGTCTACCCCATTACTTTATGACATGTTTCCAAAACATGGACCTTGAGGTTAATTCAACTAACAAGACGGAGCACTATGTACAGTCAACGCAATTAAATGTTCTCCAAAAAAAGTGATATGATTTCTGTGAAACTTATAAGTCATGTATGTCAAATTAACCTCTATGTACTTGTTCTCGAATTAACTTCCGTGCCTTTTTGCCGCGTATCACACACATCTTGTTAAGTTGAACCGTTTATGTTCTCTTCCTTAATCAAAAACAGTTCATTCGACTGAACTGTATGCTGTATATCACACACACCTTGATCTGGTTGACCGTTTTTGTTGCTTTCCCTAATAGCAAACAGTTCATCGGAGCAAACTGTATGCCGTATATCGCACACACATGAATATGGCTGCCTGTTTCTGTTGTTCTGCCCTATCGCAAACAGTTCGTCTGGATCAACCGTAGGCCCTGCTTCGCACACACAACTAAAATCTGAACCGTGTTTGATGCATCCATCATCGCAAATGTTTTGCACCTTTTTTGATGATTTTTTACACCATCGTTTGCGATTATTGCATCGCACACATTTTCCTCGAAGGGTCTCTGATTGTAGTGTGGCGTTAGCAGCATCCTGCAGTAGTGGACATTTGGGTAATCTATGCATAGGGGTTGATGCACATTTTTGTCCTTGTTTCTTCGGTAGGAATGTTGGGGCACTCTTTGAGGTTCTTTATGTTGGATTTAATATTATGAATCTGAAATTGTTTGATGCATATCGTATAATTGACCCACGGATACTTGTGGTGACATTAGAGTATCTAGCTGACATTAGGGTTGATTGATGTGTGTCATATGGTGTTATTTTACTACGAACTCTAGGGCTGTTTGTGACACTTATAGGAATAGCTCAATGGATTGATCGGAAAGAATAACTTTGAGGTGGTTTCATACCCTACAAGCAATTTCATCTTATGTTCTCCGCGATAGGAACTTTGGAGTGACTTTTGTTGCATGTTGAGGGATTGCCATATGATCTAATTATGTTATCATTGTTGAGAGAACTTGCACTAGTGAAAGTATTTATCCTAGGCCTTGTTTCCAAGCATTGCAATGTCGTTTTGGCTCACTTTTGTTACTAGTTACCTTGCTATTTTTTATTTTCAGATTACAAAAACCTATATTTACTATCCGTATTACGCTTGTATCACCATCTCTTCGCCGAACTAGTGCACCTATACAATATACCATTGTATTGCGTGTGTTGGGGACACAAGAGACTCTTTGTTATTTGGTTGCAGGGTTGTTTGAGAGAGACCATCTTCATCCTATGCCTCCCACGGATTGATAAACCTTAGATCATCCACTTCAGGGAAATTTGCTATTGTCCTACAAAACTCCGCGCTTGGAGGTCCAACACGAGTCTACAAGAAGAAGGTTGCATAGTAGATATCCGCCAGCAGACTCAGCTTTCCACCGCTATCCTATTCCTTGGATGAGTAGGGATCCCTTCCGTCCGCTTAATGATGATGTGGTGGTGATACTCGTGTCCCACTACATGGTTATCAAGTACATCCTCACCTCCGAGCTAGTCGAGGTTGCTACCTGGCTAGGCCAACACTTGGTGTAGCTTTGTTTACACCAACCCCTCCACACGCCGATCCATCTTCATGCACATTGTCACCGCATGTTAGATCATAGTACCGAAGATCCCGCGAGATTTGTGTGCTTAAGTAGGCATGCATATTGAGTGAATAGCAGTAATATGTGATATTGCTTGTGTGTGCTCTAAATGCCCTTTTGTGTGCTTTAATTTAGTTGAGTTTTCTTTTGCTCCTTTCTTTTGGGTCCTCGGTGTTACCTTTTTTCCCCTTATGAAAGTTGCTCATCAACCGACGCCGGACTCGAAGACGCGATAAGGATTTCAAATATTTGGAAGAAGGCAATAAGCTCATCTAAACACATCAAGTCTACATCAGTACTTAATCCTCACACAGTAATGGTCAAGCCAGCAGGAAGACAAGTTAGGTACAAGATAAACGGTATATTTTCAGTCCAAGGTATGACTCATATACAAAGTTTTGGCTCAGCAAGGAATGATGCTTGAAATATGCTATACTCCGAAAGAAATCTAGAATGTGCTATGATCAAGGAGTATAACATCTGATGTAACATGTCATGTGAGCTGCCCCACATTGGTCTCTCTCTCCATCTCTTTAAAACGTGACAGCCGACCCCCACCTGTTAGCCCCTCACCGCCTCCCGAACCATTTTCTAAGTGAAGGCGTATTCTACCTTTACGCCTTCGACGTCACCCCTTTGGAGATTTTTTGAAATTCATATAAATTCAATTTAAATGCAGATTGCAGATTTGACCATAACTTTGATCATGAATAACTCCTAAACTACAAGTCCAAATGAACTGATTCTTTTTGCATTATTTTTATTTTGAGATCCTCTATTTTCTGGTGGAGTTTGGAATTTTTCTCTAATGTCTAGCTTTTCTGGACAGAGAAAAATGCATTATGTATTATTTACAAAAGCTTTCAAAAATGTTTTTCAGAGTGTTTTGTGTGCTTGATGAAGATCGGGAGCTTTCCCACCATTTCTTGGAGAACGACAAGCCACACCGTCCATTTGCATGATTGCAATGCAATATCATGGTTTTCCTTAATAAACTTATTTAAAACTTTGCATTAGTAATGTATGATTTATTCATGGCATTTCTTGGAGTTATCTTGATCTTGCTATTGCCATGATTCTGTTTGGATATCTAGGACTAATATTTTGCAGATTGAGGATGACATGTTGCCATTGGATTATTAGTGGCTATTATTATTATTTTCAATATGATAGGAGTTGATGTTAAGCTTTGGAGTATTATGTTGGATTTGATGTTATCATGTGGATCTTGGGTTAATATCTTGATAGTACTATTGGTTTAGTACCATGTTTATACTTGGATTCATCATGATATTAGTTAGATGCTACCCTCGGAGTATTATGATATGACCACATTATGCTTTGGATCATTTGTTGGATATTGCTTTAACTTGGATCATAGGTTGGTATGATATTAGAGCAAAAGTTATCACAAATCTATCATGGGGACAAATTCCGTCATTTCATTGGTCAGGTGCCACCGAACCGGTCTTTTCCAGTGAAACCACATTTGCCTTTATGGGAAGGCCTTAATGCGGTCTATTGTTATGCCTCTCGCCGGTGCCTCCAACTAGGGAAGGTTATGTGCGCGTGCTACCCTGATCAGGTAGGCGTCCATAAGCCTTGTGCCATAGTTTTATAGGGCCCTCTGTCCCTGTTTGGCTTGCTATGCCATGATGGTGGCCGTTGGATGTCACGAAGTGACATCGGGGCTACCCAGGATTGAGCCCAAAGGAGAGTTGGTCGGAGTGGCCGGGGGAGTGTCATGCAATAGATTGATTTTGTCAGAATGTCGTTGGTCCACCCGAACGGGAGCACGAGGTCATGGGTTATGTGGTGTGGGTACAGTGTGTGTATAAACTATCGATAGCCGCGTCCTCGGTCATGGACACATTTCCTACTAGGTTACACCGTTCGATCAACATTCACATGACGCAATGACTTCTTAGATGACTTATCTATTTATGTGAGTAGTAACAGTTTGGTAGGATGCCGACATTGGGATGATATCGAGGATGATCATTCAGTTGTGTTGTGTGTCGGCGTTCTCGGAACCGGGGTACCCAGACTTGCCTGCCTGCGTCCCACGGCATGGCTCCATCAGCGGCCTGGTACGGCCCATCCTCATCATCAACAACGCAAGACCCTTGCGAGGGGCCAAGCCTCGTGTGGCATACGACGCCAAGACCTGCAGAAGGAGTGGCCTCCCTAGGCTAGCTCCTGAGGAGCGGAGTTTCCTATGCAGGCGCCCACCTCATGAGGTTAAGGTGACACAAGCCATGACGACCAAGGCCATGCAGGCGCCAGCGGGCGCAGTATAGCAGGTTTCATCTTTGGTGCTGAAGAGACAAGCGCAGGCGTGGAGTCCCGAGGAATCAACCAAAGGTTTCCATTTCTGTGCTACAAGACCAAGCACTAGTAGAAAAACGGCCTAAAGTGAAGCACATTAGTACCGGTGTGTAACAAAATCGGCACTAATGTGTCCATTAGTGCTGGTTCGAACGGCTAGGTGGGCGGAGCTAATTAGTACCGGTTCATCGTGAACCTTTAGTACCAGTTCATGGCATGAACCGGTACTAAAGAGGCTGTGACACGCCGTGGTCCGGCTGGGGCCCCACCAGCGCCTTTAGTACCGGTTCATACCACAAACCGGTACTAGAGGTTTTTAGTTGCAACGGTTTTTTGGTCCCACCTCGCTCGGCTAACAGGGTTTTTACCACCTTAAATATGTTACTTCTCAAACTATCACAAGCACGTGGTCTTCATTGAACTCTATGTGTAGAATTTGTGGCTGCAATATGAGTCTTCACCGGTTTCTAAACCATTGAGGACTCATATTGACAATTCAGATTGTACACAAAAAGATCATTGATGATCAATGTATTTTTTATGTATATTTTTACATGTTTACACCCTCACTCTCTCCTCTCAAACTCCGGACTTTTTTGCGTTCAGCAGGCGCCATTCAAAGCCACGTCATCAACTTTCAACCCTTTCTGACATAATTTGCTATTTTTAATGCATTGACTGATTTGTTTTGAGCTAAATGGCCCTGAAATTGAAAAGCACTACAAATGAACTCTGAAAAGGTTGAAACTTGGCATGGTATCATCATTTCACCCGCATAGCATGTACAAAAAAGTAGAGAGGGTCACGGCAAAAACTGGATGCACTTCGTGTACAAACTGGACAATCTCTTTCGAAGAATCAGGGTTTCGGACGAAAACTCATCTGTTACACCGGCAATTCAAAATTTTAATAACTTATTACAACTCCGGACTTTTTTGCGTTCAGCAGGCGCCATTCAAAGCCACATCACCAAATTTCAACCCTTTCTGACATAATTTGCTATTTTTAATGCATTTGCTGATTTGTTTTGAGCTAAATGGCCCTGAAATTGAAAAGCACTACAAATGAACTCGGAAAAAGTTGAAACTTGGCATGGTATCATCATTTCACCCGTATAGCATGTGCAAAAAAGTAGAGAGGGTCACGGCAAAAACTGGATGCACTTCGTGTACAAACTGGACGATCTCTTTCGAAGTATCAGGGTTTCAGACGAAAACTCATCTATTGCAAAGGCACTTCAAAATTTTAATAACTTATTACAACTCCGGACTCTTTTTGCGTTCATCAGGCGCCATTCAAAGGCTCGTCATCAACTTTCAACCCTTTCTGACATAATTTGCTATTTTTAATGCATTTACTAATTTGTTTTGAGCTAAATGGCCCTGAAATTGAAAAGCGCTACAAATGAACTCTGAAAAGGTTGAAACTTGGCATGGTATCATCATTCACCCGCATAGCATGTGCAAAAAAGTAGGGAGGGTCACGGCAAAAATTGGATGCACTTCTTGTACTAACTGGACAATCTCTTTCGAAGTATCAGGGTTTCGGACGAAAACTCATCCGTTACACCGACAATTCAAAATTTTAACAACTTATTACAACTCAGGACTTTTTTTGCGTTCAGCAGGCGCCGTTCAAAGCCACGTCATCAACTTTCAACCCTTTTTGACATAATTTGCTATTTTTAATGCATTTACTGATTTGTTTTCAGCTAAATGGCCCTGAAATTGAAAAGCACTACAAATGAACTCTGAAAAGGTTAAAACTTGGCATGGTATCATCATTTCACCCGCATAGCATGTGCAAAAAAGTAGAGAGGGTCACGGCAAAAACTGGATGCACTTCATGTACAAACTGGACAATCTCTTTCGAAGTACAGGGTTTCGGATGAAAACTCATCTGTTACACCGACACTTCAAAATTTTAATAACTTATTACAACTCATGACTTTTTTTGCGTTCAGCAGGCGCCGTTCAAAGCCACGTCATCAACTTTCAACCCTTTCTGACATAATTTGCTATTTTTAATGCATTTACTAGTTTGTTTTGAGCTAAATGGCCCTGAAATTGAAAAGCGCTACAAATGAACTCTGAAAAGGTTGAAACTTGGCATGGTATCGTTATTTCACCCGCATAGAATGTGCAAAAAAGTAGAGAGGGTCATGGCAAAAATTGGATGCACTTCGTGTACAAATTGGACAATATCTTTCGAAGTATCAGGGTTTTGGACGAAAACTCATCTCTTACAAAGGTACTTCAAAATTTTAATAACTTATTACAACTCCGGACTTTTTTTTGCGTTTAGCAGGCGCCATTCAAAGCCACGTCATCAACTTTCAACCCTTTCTGACATAATTTGCTATTTTTAATGCATTTACTGATTTGTTTTGAGCTAAATGGCCCTGAAATTGAAAAGCGCTACAAATGAACTCTGAAAATGTTGAAACTTGGCATGGTATCATCATTTCACCCGCATAGCATGTGCAAAAAAGTAGAGAGGGTCACGGCAAAAACTGGATGCACTTCGTGTACAAACTGGACACTCTCTTTCGAAGTATCAGGGTTTCGGACGAAAACTCATCTGTTACAAAGGTACTTCAAAATTTTAAAGCAGAGGAAAATAAATAGAAAAAAATAAATAAAGCAAAAAACTATATAAAGGACTACTCAGAAATAAATAGAAGAAAATAAATAAAGCAAAAAAGAAAAAAACTATATAAAAAACTACTCATAAATAATTAGAAGAAAATAAATAAAGTAGAAAAGAAAAAAATATAAAAAACTACTCAGAAATAAATAGAAGAAAATAAATAATGCAGAGAAAAATATATAAAAAATTGTTGGGGCGCTGCCCAGTGGGCCTGCTAGGCCTCGGGCGTGGAAATTCAGGCCCACAAGGGCCAGCAGGCTCACAAGGCAGCGCGCCATAGTTAGGCCCAGAAGCCTGCTTTACAGAGGAGTTCGAAGGAGCAGTCGCGGCTGGGTTTATAAACCAGTGTGGCTGCCCTTCGCCCGGCGAGGTGGGACTAAACTTTCTGCGTCGTGGGATGGGAGCGCACCCACTTTAGTACCGGTTCGTGGCTCCAACCGGTACTAAAGGTTGGTCTTTAGTACCGGTTGATGCCACGGCCCGGTACTAAAGGTCTACTCTTCCTGCCGCTTGGCCTGGTCAAAATAGGCCTTTAGTACCGGTTGGTGGCTCCAACCGGTACTAATGGCCTCTCCTATATATACTGCACTTACGAAAATTTCGGTTGGTTTCGGTTCGTTTATTGTTCGCCCCCGTCGCCGAGCCCGTCGCCGCCTGCGTCACGCACCAGCCCATCCCCGTCGTCGTCGTCGCCGCCCCAGCCCGCCCCTGTCGTCGCGCGCCCTCCGCCATCGTCGCCGGCCGCCCCGCCGCGTCGTCGCCGGCCGCCCCGCCGCGCCGTCGTCGCTGCCCCCGCCCCCGTCGCCGCGCCCTAGCCCGTCCTCATCGTTGCCCCGCTGTAAGAGATCGATCGCGCCCTGGCACTGTCGCGCGTTGGTGGCCTCACACACACACGGTTATTCTTCTTCTGTTTGATTTTTTCTGTTTTTTGTTTTTTAGTTTTATATATATATACTTTTAGTTTATATAAATGTTTGATTAATGTCAAATGTTAGATGAATTAGATAGAAATATATGTTAGATATTAATGTCAAATGTTAGATGAATATTTGAATTAGCTAGATATTAATGTTAGATGAGTTAGTTTTTAATACTTTTATAGTTATAGATGAATCAGATATATTAATGTCAAATGTTAGATATATTAAATTTACTACATATAGAAATAGCTAATTTATTTTTAGTAAGAAAATTAATTGAACTAGTTTATTGTTAGTAAGTGCTTAGTTGAATTGAACTAGTTGAATTAATAGAATTGAACTAGTTTTTTTAGTAGGTGCTTAGTTGAATTAGTTGAATTGAACTAGTTGAATTAATAGAATTGAACTAGTTTATTTCTAGTAAGTGCTTAGTTGAATTAGTTGAATTAATAGAATTGAACTAGTTTATTTTTAGTAAGTGCTCAGTTGAATTAGTTGAATTGAACTAGTTGAAATAATAGAATTGAACTAGTTTATTTTTAGTAAGTGCTTTGTTGAATTAGTTGAATCGAACTAGTTTAATTAATAGAATTGAACTAATTTATTTTTAGTAAGTGCTTAGTTGAATTGAACTAGTTGAATTAATAGAACTAGCTAGTTGAATTAATTAGTTGAATTAATATAGAACTAGCTAGCTAGTAATATAAGTGTTTATCAATTAATGTTTCGACTATGAACATAGGAAATGTCGTCTGACGACGAAAACAATTTCATTATGTGCAAATACTACGAAGACCAGCACGGCCTGTGCGACAGAAATTTCCTAGTTGATGGTAGGCGCTTCAGCATTAAGCTGGACGAGACCTTCGAAGTGGATAATGTAAGTCACAACGACAAGTCTTCTTTCATAATTAAGCATGACTTATGCTTCATTTGCTTCAACTTATAATTTTAAATTTTCACTATTCTACTAGCATATCCCCTGCCATGCAAGAATTTTTGTATTGGATATGATAGGTTTCAGTCCTAACAAAACTATGGAGGTAAAGAGAGTTTACTTGAAGACCGAGCATGGTTATACCTTCAACGTCAAATTATACAATGCAGACACCAACACCTATTTTGAATGCAAAACTTGGCAAGCACTATGCAAGGCTTATGCATTTGAGCCTGATATGTTTATCACCTTTGATATTCATTCCGAAGATGATATTGAAGGTAATAGAGACATTTGGGTCAATGTGCAGACGCCTCCAGTTCTACCATTATGTGAGCTTATCAACCATATTTATGTCTTTGATATTGTTTATTCAAAAATAGTTGACAACTAATTTCTATTGACACCTTATTTCCTTTCAAGCAAACATGTCCGACGCTTGGTAGACATGACCGTCCACTGTCCCGGGGCTGAACTAAATTGCAAGGAGATACATCATTATGTTTCATGGCTTGAGGCTCTTGATGCTGTCAAGACAAATTATTTTCCTGAATTTGAAAATCTTAGTACTCAAAACGTGCGACCAATAGTGATCGTATTGAACTACGGTCACATCTATTTAGGAAAGATGGTAAGATTTTTACTATTTGTCCTCAGTGCATCTTTTTCATACATTATTTTTCAAGCTAAACTTCATTGCTAAGTAATGTTACTATACGATGTTCTTAAATAAGGATTCCCGATGACAGTTGTGCCTTAGTGGATCGGTACTAAAGGTCGCATGTCAATGGTTAGCTTACGGCCAAGACATCCTACAATGCACATGAGTGCATTCAGGATTTCTAAAAGCGAGGAATGCTTAATAGTGAAAGATTGGAGCAAAATTGTTAACGATCGTAGAGAAGTACTAGGGGGCAGCAAACATAAGCGCAGACCACGATTAGGAGACAGGTTCATCTGCATGCTCCAATATGATGAGTCAGGAGAGCTATACATGTTCTATGCTATTTTACCCGAGAGAGAGAGAGAGAGAGCAGTAGGAGTGATTATAAGCTAGTTCATGCTTTTAATTAATTAGTACTTGTCCTCTCATGTTTGTGTTCTTCGTCCTGAACTTAATCTCAAAGAGTGATTTGGCTTTTGTGGTCTTATGTACGCTTATAATCTCATGACCATGTTGAACTCGATGATATCTTTGCTTCTGGTACAAGTGAATGTTTCTTCTTTAAGCTAGTGTTGGTGGTGATTAGATAGCGGTAATGACTATATGATGATTAAATAGTGGTAATGACGACTATGATGATTTTTAGCTAGCTAGTATAATGTTGTGGGTGATGATATGATGCAAGAGTTTTATATTAATATGATGATGATGATGATGAGTTATTATATCATTTATGAAAGAAACCGCAGATTAGTTTCAATTGGATGGATCCTAGCTAAGTGATCAAGTGTATGCCATATTCATATTACTTGATCACTTAGGTGATCAAGTAATATGGATATGGCATATACTTGATCACTTAGCTAAGATCCATGCATCCAGTCAAAACTAATCTATGGTACTTTCACCTAATGATTTAACAACTCATTATAAGGTAAAAACAATCTCTAAATTAAACTGAAAACATAAAACTAAAGGAAAAAAATTAAAAATAAAACCAAACCCCCCCCCCCCCAAACATTTAGTACCGGTTGGTGTTACCAACCGGTACTAATGGTCTCCCCGCACCCGGGCCTGGCTCGTGCCACGTGGTGGCACTTTAGTGCCGATTGCAGAACTGGCACTAAAGGCCCTTACGAACCGGTGATACAGTCTGATTCTGCACTACTGAAGACTGCTAGGACAGCAGGACGGAGGTCATTGCCGAGCCCACCACGGCGTCAAAGCCAGAAGCTTTGCAGGCGAAGACCACCTTTCGTCAGGATAAGATGCACTAGTTGTCCCCTTCAAACTTGGCCGTTGTTGGATCCCTTCACGCCTTCACTTTGGGGGGAAGAGGACCAAGGCCACTATAAATATAGCCTAGCCACCACCATAGAGGGGGACAGATTGATTCAGACCATCCACACCCTCACCAGCTCACACAAGCACAAGAACACACCTCCTGAGGTTGTTCTTCCTCTGTACCAGTTCGTCCTCAGCCCACCTCGAGGCTAATCCACCACAGGGCAGGAGTAGGCTATTACACTGCAAGGTGGCCCGAACCTGGGTAAACTGTTGTTTCCCTTTCCATTCCAGTTCATCAAGCTAGGCCGTGAGATCGACGAGTTGGTAGACTAGGGAGGTTGAGTTCTTCACACGCACCCCTGAGTTCGGATCTATCTTGGGTCTGCAGAGCCTTGAATCCGACATTTGGCGTGAGGTAGGTGTGCGTCGGAGCCTCCCTTCCACCGGTCGATCTGCTACTGTTCCGCCGTCCTCATGGCCGACGCTCGTCGAGTTCATGCTGAGCGCTGGGCGCGTCGCCCAGACAGCGCCTGCAGGCAACGGCACTCCCCGTCGTTCCCCATCGCCTATGGCAAACGCCACTATGGGCCCCACGGCCCATCAGCAGCAAGCTTCGTCGTTGCAGCCTTCTGTGCAGCGTGATGGACGCACCGTCACCCCGTCGCTAACTCTGGCAGCTACTTCGTCCTCCCATGCTTGTCGCGGGACGGCGGACGCGTAGGCTGCGCTACTTATGGCGTGCGAGCTCCTGTGCTATCGCCCGACCGATGACCTCTACGAGGACTGGCTGGACTGCATCGCTAAGCTCGTCAGCATCGCTGGAGAGGCCCCTGCACCGTCTCGCTCACTGCCTTACCCACCACCTCTTGCGGGCGACATGGCCGACGGTGCACCTCCTCCACCTCCCAGGAAAGATGACATCCTCGAGCCAAGGCATGAGGCCCCCCCGGCATGGCCCGCCGTGCAGGGCGCCGACGCGTGACGAAGAAAGCTGCTAGGTGGTGTAGCGGCGCCAAGGAGAGGCACGTGCGCTCCCAGCACCGCCACGTCAAGACCGCATGCCCCCCAAGGCGGTGGTGAGCGAGCGCCAAGATCAGGCTCCATCTCCACGGCGGGCTTCGATGAGTGCGGTAGGCTGCCGTGCGTTCACCCCGAAGCTGCACCGCGTCGTGTGGCAAGGGAAATTCGAGCCAGACCTGCCTCCGCGTTATGACGGTGCCCCCGACCCTGCCTAGTTCCTCCAGCTCTACGAGCTGAGTATCGAGGCGGCCAACGGCGACGAGAAGGTCACGGAGAACTGGTTACCCATGGCTCTCAAGTATGAAGCGCACTCGTGGCTCCTATACCTCCCTGCGGGATCGATCTCCTCCTGGGATGAGATGCGAGAGTGCTTCATTGACAACTTCCAGTGCACTCATGAACACGCACCTGCCGCGGGTGACCTGCGACGCATCAAGCAGCAGCCAGGAGAGACCTTGCACAAATACATCCAGTGCTTCACCAATGTTCGCCTCAAGATTCCCAAGGTGTCGGACGAGGCCATCATTTCAGCGTTCACTGATGGCGTCCGGGATGTCAAGATGAAGGAAGAGCTCGCCATACACGAGGATATGTGCTCGGCTCTGGAGATGTTCAACATGGCAAACAGGTGCGCGAGGGCTGAGGAAGGTCGCCTCTCTCTCCTTGAGCTCCCGGAGGCCGACCTAGAGGATAAGAAGGCCAAGGCCAAGGACGTGAAGTGCAAGGGCCCAGCTGTGCTCGCGGCCGAACCTGAGATGAAGCACGGCTGCGACCACCTGGAGTCCTCCAAGGCAGCCGTCCATTCCGCGTCTTCGGCAACGTGCACAGCCACAACACCAACGACTGCCAAGAGCTCAGGGCCATCTTCGACGAGCACCTCGGTCGCCGCCCCGAGCGCAACGACCGTGGCTATGGCCGTGGAGGAGGCCGAGGTGGGGGATGCTGGGACAACCGCGGCCCCCTCCAGGACTGGCGCGATCAGCCTCGTGAGGAGCGCTGGCAGGGCCAGCCTCGCGAGGGCGCCTAGAGGGATTAGGCTCGTGAGAACCGTCCTCAGGGCAATGTTGGCCTTCCTCCACTTATCCACCACCAAGGAGGAATGACGACCACCACCAAGATGATGGGGCTCGGGGCTTCCAAGAGCCTCGTGCCATCGCTTGCATCCTAGGTCACAATCAGGCCCCTGCCTCCCATCGCATCTTCAAGCAGTTCGCTTGCGAGGTGAACGCGGCTCTGCCCAAGCTAGAGACAATGTGTTCGCTCAGGTGGTCCAAATATGCCATCATCTTCGACTCTACTAACTAGCTCAAGTGCGCGGCCACTGCCGACGCGCTTCCGATGCTCAGCTCACCTACCATCAGCAGCGTTCTCGTCACCAAGATACTCATCGATGGCGGCGCGGGACTCAATGTCCTCTCCGTCGAGACATTCGATAGGCTCCAGGTGTCGTACGACCAGCTCCAGCCTACCAAGCCTTTCTCAGGAGTGACCGATGGCTCCACCACCCCAATAGGGCAGATCTGCCTCCCTGTCACCTTCGACAAGCGCGACAACTACCACACTGAGCTCCTCGACTTCGGTGTCACCCACATTTGCCTCCAATACAACGCCATCCTTGGGTACCCGGCCCTGGCCAAGTTCATGGGAGGGACTCACCATGGCTACAACGTGGTCAAGATGCCGGGGAGCGGAGGCATCGTCACGGTTGCCTGCGACAAAAAAGATGCGGTGTGCTCCCTCGAGCGTGCCTACCAGGCTGCGGCAGTCGAGAACCCAGATGATGAGGGTGCCTCCTATTCTCCCGAGGTCATCCCCAAGAAGAAGAAGAAGCAGCAGCTTCGCCAAGGACCTCAGGAGGATGGGGCATCTGATGATCGTGCTTTAGGACTCGCGCCCACTGATGGGGTGCCTTCCCCTCTCGCATAGGAAGGCGCGCCCAGCGCCCCTCTCAGGATGGGCTTGGGGGCTCTCCTCTGAAGGGCCTCACACCTTACCAGCGTCACGAGTGAGGCGTTCGGGCACCATGTGGAAGCGTGCTTCAATGCATGCTTCCGCGAGGAGAGCGCAGGGCGCGAGGCGCTAAGCGCTCAGGAGTTCATCACCAAGGCAATCAAGGAGCTTCATGAGGCAAGAGCCATGCGAGGCGAGCATCGCCCTACACCCCCAAGCGCAGCTCCTGCCCCTGACAAGGGTAGCAAGCTGCGCATCTGCTTCAACATCCCAAGGCTCAACAGGGTCGCATCTCAGGAGTTCTTCTGGCCGTCCCATGTTGGCCGGTGCGAGGGCCCCTCTCACAGCTACGTTCGCATGCCTTTCGGTCTGCTGAACAGGGCTGCCACGCACCAGTGCTACACGCGGGGCGTCCTGGAGGTTCACGTGGCACTGTGCGAGGTGGTCCAGACAGAGGAGGTGACGAACCCTCGCGAGCCCCCCAG
Organism: Aegilops umbellulata; assembly: GCA_032464435.1. Lineage (NCBI taxonomy): Eukaryota > Viridiplantae > Streptophyta > Magnoliopsida > Poales > Poaceae > Aegilops > Aegilops umbellulata. Next base: position 363,151,113 of record CP136057.1, read on the forward strand.
GTCCCCGGAGCCTCACGAGGTTCGGGTGCTGGGCGGCTCATGAGGAATGGCTTCTGCGGCACGCACTTTCAGGTACTCCAACACTTCTTCAGCAATGGTGCCAGGTGACACTTTTTGGTTTGTTCAGTTCGGGGCACCCCTCGGGCCGCATCATCCCCGAGCCACCAGGGTCAGTCCCGTGGCTGCACCATTTCATTTTATGTATTTTGGACCAATATGTTTGCCATTGTTATCATGGTTATTGGCGTAATCTCTGCTGTCCCATTATATATGGAGTCGCCCTTCACGGCCTCCGCGTGTTGCTAACCCGCCTTTTGCTCATCCCGCAACGGGGGCTGCTGGCACGGCGCCTCTGCTCGGGTCCGTCCCTGCAGTGCTGATAAATCTGAGAGATCGAGCTCTGACTTGCAGCCTTCCCCGCGCACATCATCTCACCAGGCCCTCAATGCCTTCATCTTCTTGCGGAAAGATCAACGGCAGGATAGCAAGCGCAGCTATGTGCTATGTTCTCTCTCTCCGACTAACTCGCAGGGATCTCCGGAGTCAGGACCACGGGCGGCCTCATCAGCACCTCGAGTCGCGAACCATTCAAGCCATTCAAGGCCAGGCGCTCCTCTTTCAAGCAAATCACTTGCATGTTAAAGGGGGAGCCCCTGAGCATCGCGCCTCAGGGACGCCTACTGGCTCTCGAGCCCTCACCCCCTGGCCTTGACCACGGCATCGCGACCTGGCGTACCAGAGGCGGCCGAGCCTCGCTCGAGGGCTGGGACCCGAGGACGTAGAGCATTATATGAGCGGGGAAGAGGGGATCGGCGTGAGCCCTGCCTGAGAACACCACCACCAGTACGCGGTTGGGCATCGCGCCACAACTATCTTAGCAGCAAAGGAACCATCGCGGACTCACCAAGTTAGGTCACCACCGATGCGCTGGAATAAACCTCACGACTCAGTACTTCGGCTCTCGCGACCTCGCTCGGGCAAGGATGTTTCCCTTTCGGCCTTCAGGGAGCCGCTTGCGCGCTAAAGGGGACCACCTGAGCATCACACCTGACGGGATCTTATTGGACCTCGGGCCGCTCACCTCCTGGCCTTTACCACGGCAGCGTGACCTGGCATACCAGCGACGATAGAAGCCTTCCTGGGGACTGGGTCCTGTCGGTGTATAGCACTAAGCTACCGCGAGAGCGAAATAGAGCACCATGCCGAGGCTGGATACACAATCACAATACCGAACGAAGTACAATAGCATTAAGACAAAAGGCATTACAATTTTTTACATACCCCCACGGGGCTCGTCATGATTTCGTGCAGGAAAAGTAAAAGAAGTGACCCAGAAGAACCCCGACCTCGGCGACATCACCGACGGCGCCGGGTCGACGCTGCTGCCGTGCTCCGGGTGCGGCGAGAGCTTGGAGACTCATAGCTGTCGTCATTGCAGGACTCCGGAGAATCACTGGATTCCGGGGAGTCATCGCTGCTGCTGGAGGAGCTGCTGGCAAGGCCAAGGGCAAGTTCAGCACCCCTGGCCGGGCTGCGTTGGTCGCCTCTTCCGGAACAGCACTCGAGGCGCCGACCGTCCCCGCCAAAGACCTTGAAGAAGAGCGTCGAAGCCCCGTCGTATTCGAAGTGGATGGCGAGAGCCCCCTCAGGGCAGCAGGCACGGGCGATCTCGCCCCATCCACGGGTCATGAAGATGTCACCCGGGGGGACGACCTCGACCTCCGCCTCAGTAGCTTGGCTGCAGCACCCGGCGTGTTGCAGCCACAACTCGGCGGGCCCTCTCGGTAGTATCTCCTCTGTGAAGAACCACGGGAGCCGAATCCATGTGCGCGGCAGCATTGCCGCCCACACCACAAACTCGCGTGTTGTGCCTTCGGCATGGGTGCGCAAGCAGGGCGGCCGTGCAGCGACCGCTTGTCCTCCTCCGCGCCCCCGACCCTCATGGTGTTGGGCGTTTCCCCCGTGCCTAGGGCTTTGCACGTGGGCATACACAGGGAGCGGAAAGCTCGGCGAAGGCCGCTCGTACCAAGGCCGCGTCACCTTGCGCTCTTCACCAGCGTCGCGGGAACGGCCGAGCCTCTTCTTCGATGGAAGCGGCCTGGTTTCCTCTCGAGTGGCCTTCCCCATCTCCGCCGCGGAAAACCCCCTCACCTATGCCATGGATGCTTCGACAAGATGGCGAGACAAGAAGGAAGAAGAAAGGGCAAGCAGCGAGAAGATGGAAATGGGCAGGGGCTCCGCCCCCTGCATTTATAGCCAGAGCAAGGCCAAACGCCAGCCTCCGTGATCGCCAGTAATGATGATCTTTTTGCATGCAGCAGGCTCTTGTCAAGTTGAACGGTTGCCGAGGCAGCATGGGGAAGCAGAGACGCCCACGTCCCATCAAGCGCCAGGTGTCGACCAGGTCCGCAGGCGGTTGGGGCCCGTGGCGCTTCGCCCTTGCCCTTTGGCTTTGCTGCGAAGCCAAGTCCGAGCGCACCTTGGGCCTGGGAGCTACTGTCGGCGTTCTGGGAATCGGGGTACCCAGACTTGCCTGCCTGCGGCCCACGACGTGGCTCCATCGGCGGCCTAGTACGGACATGAGTTAGACAAGTTTTCCTTAAGAAGGCTAGCACAAAAGCAACATCGATCGAAAAGGCAAGGCCTCCTGCCTGGGAGCCTCCTAAACTACTCCTGGTCGTCGGCGGTCTCCACGTAGTAGTAGGCATCGACGGTGGCATCTGACTCCTGGGCTCCGACATCTGGTTGCACTAACCGGAAAGAAGAAGAAAGGGGGAAAAGGGGGAGCAAAGCAACCGTGAGTACTCATCCAAAGTACTCGCAAGCAAGGATCTACACTACATGTGCATCAGTATCAATGAAAAGGGTTGTATCTGTGGACTGAACTGCAGAATGCCAGAAGAACAAGGGGAAAGCCTAGCCTATCAAAGACTAGCATCTTCAGGAAACCACCATCTTGCAGCAACAGGAGGGAGTAGAGTAGCATAAAGTAAAGTAGTAGAAGTGTTATCAACCTCGGCCAGAGATCCTTTCTCGACTCCCTGCGAGAAAGCAAACCCAGAGCCATACTATCCAGTTATCATCACAATCCAATTCTCATCACCGTCCAATTCTCATCACAAGTATCCAGTTCTAGTTGTATCGATCAGGATACAACTCCAAGTGTCCGTTACCGTAGGACAGGCTATCGATAGATGTTTTCTTCCCTACAGGGATGCACCAACTTACCCACCACGCTTGATTAACTCCGGCCGGACACACTTTCCTGGGTCATGCCCGGCCTCGGCCAAACAATATGCCGCAACCCGACCTAGGCTTAATAGAGAGGCCAGCACGCCGGACTAAACCTATGCCTCCAGGGGGCATGGGCCATCTCCCCGGGAACTCCTGCACATTGCGTGGGCGGCCGGTGAGCAGACCTAGCTACCTCCTTCAACAAGGCAGGCGCTTACGCAGTCCAACCCGGCGCGCGCCGCTCAGTCGCTGACGTCTATTAAGCTTCGGCTCATGTATACGACGCAGAACGCCCATACTATGCCCACGTGATGGTTAGTGCTATCAGGCCAGAGGCCCCTCGGATCAAATATCCAAATCGTAGTGGATTAGGAATGCGCGGTAACAAGCAGAGACTCACGAAAGATGTGACCCCGTTGCCCCGTCTCGAGGACTTGCGACAAGGTCTAGTAATGCCCGGCCACGCCTCGTAATTATCTCGCGGGCACTCTCCAGGCCAACCCGTCTCCACATCACTCGCAATTAAGCTCGCGCGGGTACCCCTCAGGGTCGACCCGTCTTTCCAAGTAACAGTGGTAAAGTACAAGTATCCGTTTGTCCAAACATCAAGGGGAAAACCCGAGGAATCACCCCCGATGAATTCCACTAGATGTAATCATCAATGAGAACGTAAGAGGAATCACCCCGAGGTTCACACTTGAGGGGTTGCACGACAGAGTCGTATCGGAAGTGGTTAAGGAGGAAATCACCCTCGATGACCACGACCGAATGACTACACTACAGGGTTAACATCAGAAGTGCTGAAGAGGTTCACCCTCAGTACTCGATAGTAACCCAGTAGTGTCGAGCAACTAAGGGGAAGTGATGTGCGGTGTCGGGGCCTGGTCTTCGATCACGTAGATCGAGTCATCTAATGAAGCAGGGGCAACAAGGACAAGTGGGGGTCACTGATGGATCACTAACCAACCTATACTAAGCAGTTTAGGATAAGCAGATAAGGTACAACAACAGATACAAAAGCAGGCTATGCATCAGAATAGGAGCAAACAATAACAGTAGCAAAATCTAATGCAAGCATGAGAGAAAGGAATGGGCGATATCGGGATGATCAAAGGGGGGGCTTGCCTGGTTGCTCAGACGAGAAGAAGGGTCGTCGGTGACGTAGTCGATCACAGCGGCATCGGCAGCCGTCACGGGGTCTACCGAAGAGAAGAGGGGGAGAAACAGTAAATGCATAGCAAGCAAGTGCATAACAGGACAACAGGCAGAGCTAGACGTGTTCTAACGCGGTGCTACACGATACCGGCGAAGGGGGATAACATCCGGGAAAGTTTTCCCGGTTCCGGACCCGCGTCAAACAGATGACCGGAGGGGGAATGTTCTATGTTCTCTATGCTAGAGACGTGTGGCGGGCGAACGGACTACGTATTTGGATTCGTCTTGTCGTTCTGAGCAACTTTCATGTATACAACTTTTTCATCCGAAATACGAATTATTTTATATGATTTTTCAAAGTTTTAAACAATTTCTGGAATTGTTTAATATGATTTTGACTAAGTCAAAAAGACTGGTCAAATAGAGAAAGGGTGGCCCACATGTCATAGGCTATCCCTAAACAAATAAATAAATCTAACTTATTTAAAGGGGGCCTAAAAGTCATCTACTAATAATAGACTAACTTAGCACTAGTTTAATCCTAACTAGACTAAACAAGGGCCGACTCACACTCAACACACACACACAGCACGCACACACCACACACAGAGCACGCACACACCTGCTCTGCCATGGCCAGGGGCGGCCACATACTCAACACACACATGCACACACTCATCTAGCCGTGGCTAGCGCCGGAGCAGCGGCGGCAGTGAGCGGTAGCAGCGACAGACAACAGCCAAGCGCAGCACCAAGCAGCAGCTAAGAGTAGCAACAACACTTGGCGGTAGCAGCTAGCAGTGGCACTAGGCAGCGGCTGCACTTGGCAGTAGCGGTTGGAGCAGCAGTAAGGCAGAGGCATAGCAGCAATAGCAAATCAACAGCCGCAGAAGCAAGCAGCTAGTAACGACACTAGCAGAGCCGCAGCAGTATGCGAGCAGCAAGGCGAGCGCGGGAGCAAGGGCACGCCGCGGCGTGGGCCTGCGTGGGCGCGCGCACGGAGGGCCGAGCAGGCCGCGCACGCAGGGGAGAGCAACAACAGCGCACGGGGTTGGCGCCCAGGAGCAACAGCAGAGCCGGCGAGCGAGACAGGCAGCGGCGGCGACGCACGGAACCAGCGGCTTCGGCGACCAAAAGGACGGCCGCGACCTCCTATCGGACGAGCAGGACGAGTCACATCGTCCGGTGCACGCAAAACAAGCGGGGATGGCCGGGGAGATGGGCTAAAACGACGGTGACGAACTAGACGGCGGCTACAGAGCGACGGCGGAGCTCGGAGGCGGCTAGCATCAGCTCCAAGTTGAATATGAGCTTCTACAGAAAGGAGAAGGGTGCGGATGCTCACAGCGGAGCTTCGGTAGGGCTCGGCGAGGCCGGGGGCTGTCGGAGATGCGCGGATCGACGCGTCGAACAGTGGCTAACAGAGGTTGAAGATGGGCTCGATCCCCACGGTGTAGAGGCGCCCGGCTCGAACCGATCCTCGTAGTGGAAGCAGCAGAGGCAGACGGAGCTTTTGGACAAGCTCCTTGCCGGCGAGGACGATGAGGAGCACGCCGGCAATGTTGGCCGTGGCGATGATGGCGTCGGGTTCGCGTTGGGGAGAAGAGAGCGAGAGAGAGAGAGAGGGGAAAGTGGGCGCTAGGGTTCGCCAGGGAGCCGACGACGTTCTTATACACCAGGAGGACCGCGGGATACCCGACACGACGACGGCAGCAACCATGGTGGGGGTGGATGCATGCCACGCCATGGCCCCTGTCTCCTCTCTATACAGAGGAACAGAGGAAGGGGAAAAGGTCGTGGTGGGCTGGGCGATGTGCACTGTGCACTTAGGCCCAGACCACGGTAGATGTTTAGGGACTTTTTCCTTTTTCTTTTTTGTTTTCCTTTTACAGAAGAATTTTGCAGATAAATGAGCTGCCAAATGTATTTTGTAAAATGTGAAACTTGGTCACACAGATATAATGCCTTATCCAGCACTGCCACAAAAAGTTTGGGGCCATCTGGAGTTGTCCAAGCATTTTTAGAAAATGAAAAGGACATCTTAAATAATGATGGACCAGATAATAAATTCCCAGGGGCAATTTGGGAGTCCCAAAAAATGTTGGTTTCAACATGACAATTATCTAGGGATTATTTACCATAGGATGAACTATTTTATTTGCATGACAAAAGAAGCAAATATTTGACTTGCAATTTAAATTTGAATTTGAAGCAGATTTTGGACAAGTAGCAAGCTGCATAGTAATCATGATGACATGGCCACCATTAGGGGGAGATTACTGTAGCTTGATTCTCGGGGTGTTACAAATCTCCTCCACTACAAGAAATCTCGTCCCGAGATTTAAGTGGGGAAGTAAAGAGTAACTTCGGGAGAAGTGGCCCTTATAGGGTTAATTATCTAGTGAACAATTCAGGGAATGAGGCAGAAGTATCTCTCGAGTTGAAACTTAATAAAACATTGAGAGGAAAGTATGAAGGTACAATAGGAAGTTTCAAGCGAATGGACAAACGATTGATACCTGAACAGAGTGTGAGAAAGGGTTCAGAGCATCAAGAATAGATCATCTCTCGGAGGGTGGCTCGTGATAACACACAAAGCCAAGAGCATAAGATACTTCGGCATAAAGAATATACAGGAGAGTCAGGTTTCGATCCTGTGGAACTGTGGGTTATGAGCCCACCATGTGGGTTAAAAGTAGAAATGGGGCCGATATCAAGGCGTGTCAGATGATAGACTGTCAGTTATGTTGTTAACAACGTTAGTACGAAGAGCGAGGGACGGAGAGAACTATTTTCCTGCTCGTGGAACAAGGCGGACCAATAGGCAAAGTTCTCGTCCATCGGTGGTTACCAGAATGTCAACAGCAATAATAACAAGGTCTTACTGACAAATTGTACACCAAGGTGTTTTCATAAGCAGGGAACTATTACTGCTTAGATCTCATAAACCACAAGAAAGGTTAAACAAAACAATGGAAAAGAAAAAGGTGATCATTAGATTAATCAGAACATTGGAAAGGAAAATGTGTTTACACACAAGAATTGGGAGTATATCCTTCCCAAGGAGAAGCGGAGAAGGATATACATGATGAGACAGCAAGTTCAAAAGCATTTAGGTAAAGGGGGCAAGGGAAGAATCATGATATTACCCATACAACGGTGTTTGGATAATAGATCAAGAAACATTCGAAAATGTGCTTCCAATGTTCTTGTTGATATTCGGAATACCTCAGTCATGCTTCGAGGTAGCATTAACATGGTGTTACAAGTAGGGATTGGAGTTGAAGATCACAATAAATACTCAAGGAACAATTGCAGGAATAGCAAGGAGCCAAAGGTATAACCAAGACATGATCAAACATGTGTTGGAAAGAAGACAAGGGGGTTGTCGATGACAACTCAAATCATCGAAGGTCAAGGATCGTATTTCTCACCATGAATTCAATTGTCATCTCAACAGAAGTTAAAATGTTGATGCTGGTCATGACACGATTGTCGAGAGGCTCTACGAAGATGCCATCAAGCAGCGATGACATCAAGCAACATGAAGGATGAAGCGAAAGGCTATTGGAACCACGGATACGACACAAGCTCGAAATCAAGCTTGTTGTTCGAGGTGAAATGATAAGGTGAAGAAGATCGACGTAAGCTTCGCTCGTCATCGCAAGTTGCTTCGGGCATAAAGACCAGGTAGCACAGTTAAAAGTTGGCATGATAAAAATATAGCCGATCAGGCTAGGAATGATGTGATGGGGTATAAAACTTCCCAATATCATATACTAGGTGTAATGCCGGAAGGTAAATCGGAGTAGAGGTTGGATGGGGGAATGATTTGCAGAGGATAAGTATTTTAACTTATCCGGTAAATGGAATCAAGGAGGAAATAAAGGCGGAACCACAATTGCAAAGGATCAATTCATATATACAAGATGAGCTTGTACCAAAAATAATTATTTTTATGAGTAGCTTCCATGATAAGTTCTACATCGGGTCCATGGGCATGAACACAAGGGTTCAAGGTCGGCTCCCACTTCTTCAATGCATAACCTTTCATTCACTCCTCGTTTTTCGATGAAATTGTAATGCAGAGGATTTAGCTGGCGAAGTACTAGAAGAGTAAGACTCGTGAGAACTCTCGGGTTCACACAGATTATGGAAGGCATAATTTCAACCCATAGGGGCATTTTTACGAATCTATACAACCATCAACCAAGCAAAAGATACGAGTTCGAAAGCAGAGTATCAAAGTCAAAGACGATGATACAATTTACCGAAGGTATTATGTATCAGAAAAAACTCACAATATTTTGGATGAGAAGGACATTGTCGGATAATAATCCAACCAAGGATATGGCGGTCCTTAACGGATCTGATGTGAGTATTGATACTCACCCAGAAAAAGAAAGAATGCAAAGGCATCGGGTTATAGAAACATCTGAATAATTCGATGCTTGAGTACAAAGGAGTTTATGATTTCAAGTCGAAGGATCAGAAGTAGAGGTCTGATCAAAAGATGAGTAAGTTGAATAGACTTAAAGTTGCACCCGATCAAATCTTGATTGGGCAAGAACCAGCTCATAACCGAAGCGATGTCGAAGCCAGAAAGAAAATTTCCAAGGATTAATTGATGATTGCGAGTATTCGCTCACACGTTGAATCCACAGGAACAGAATGACAACCACAAAGAATTTTAAAAATATTGCTAGACATATGGAATTGATCCTAATGCAAGCAGGCAAGGAGAATCAAGAGCAATAGGTTGCAGAGGATTTTCGGAAGATCACATAATATTTCCAAGTATTTTGGAAAGCATATGAACAACTGGGATGAACGGGTTCAGCGAATTATCCGTAGTGCAAAAAGAGGCCGCAAAGCAAAAGGCACAAAGGATTCTCGAAACAAAGGAGAGTACATCTTGTAATAATAGGAGCAACTGGGTATGAAGGTACAAGCAGCAAGGATGTTATTCACGGGGATTATCTGTGGTCAGGAACTGCAAGGAAGTGGGCACAGGGTCTCGAGAAACGTCGAGGAGTATCTGCAGAATCTTCTGGCGAAGCAAGCTTCAACGGTAATGTCGGGGCTCTCCGGGAGGAAGTGGGTACGAGAACCTAATGTCAGAGTTAGTAAAATGTTTAACATGAATAGAAGAGAGATCAGAATCCCAGAGTATAGATGAGGAGTAAAAGATCCTAATACCACCCAATGGCGATGTGGGCCCGTAAGACACACAGCCAATGTTAGTAAAAGTTTTTCAATGACTAGACTCAACTTCGATCAAGGAGTTGGAAAGGGGGCTACCTACAGGCAGTCGGCTCTGATACCAACTTGTGACGCCCTCGATTCAATCGTACACTAATCATACACACAAATGTGTACGATCAAGATCAAAGACTCACGGGAAGATATCACAACATAACTCTAGACACAAATTAAAATAATACAAGCTTTATATTACAAGTCAGGGGCCTCGAGGGCTCGAATACATAGCTCGAAAACACAAGAGTCAGCGGAAGCAACAATATCTGAGTACAGACATGAGTTAGACAAGTTTGCCTTAAGAAGGCTAGCACAAAAGCAACATCGATCGAAAAGGCAAGGCCTCCTGCCTGGGAGCCTCCTAAACTACTCCTAGTCGTCGGCGGTCTCCACGTAGTAGTAGGCATCGACGGTGGCATCTGACTCCTGGGCCCCGACATCTGGTTGCATCAACCGGAAAGAAGAAGAAAGGGGGAAAAGGGGGAGCAAAGCAACCGTGAGTACTCATCCAAAGTACTCGCAAGCAAGGATCTACACTACATATGCATTAGTATCAATGAAAAGGGTTGTATCTGTGGACTGAACTGCAAAATGCCAGAAGAACAAGGGGAAAGCCTAGCCTATCGAAGACTAGCATCTTCTGGAAACCACCATCTTGCAGCAACAGGAGGGAGTAGAGTAGCATAAAGTAAAGTAGTAGAAGTGCTATCAATCTCGGCCAGAGATCCTTTCTCGACTCCCTGCGAGAAAGCAAACCCAGAGCCATACTATCCAGTTATCATCACAATCCAATTCTCATCACCATCCAATTCTCATCACAAGTATCCAGTTCTAATTGTATCGATTGGGATACAACTCCAAGTGTCCGTTATTGTAGGACAGGCTATCGATAGATGTTTTCTTCCCTGCAGGGGTGCACCAACTTACCCACCATGCTTGATTAACTCCGGCCGGACACACTTTCCTGGGTCATGCCCGGCCTCGGCCAAACAATATGCCGCAACCCGACCTCGGCTTAATAGAGAGGCCAGCACGCGGGACTAAACCTATGCCCCCAGGGGTCATGGTCCATCTCCCGAGAACTCTTGCATGTTGCGTGGGCGACCGGTGAGCAGACCTAGCTACCTCCTTCAACAAGGCAGGCGCTTACGCAGTCCAACCCGGCGCGCGCCGCTCAGTCGCTGACGTCTATTAAGCTTCGGCTGATGTATACGACGCAGAACGCCCATACTATGCCCACGTGATGGTTAGTGCTATCAGGCCAGAGGCCCCTCGGATCAAATATCCAAATCGTAGTGGATTAGGAACGCACGGTAACAAGCAGACACTCACGAAAGATGTGACCCCGTTGCCCCGTCTCAAGGACTTAGGACAAGGGCTAGGAATGCCCGGCCATGCCTCGTAATTATCTCGCGGGCACCCTCCAGGCCAACCCGTCTCCAAATCACTCGCAATTAAGCTCGCGCGGGTACCCCCTCAGGGTCGACCCGTCTTTCCAAGTAACAGTGGTAAGGTACAAGTATCCGTGTGTCCAAACATCAAGGGGAAAACCCGAGGAATCACCCCCGATGAATTCCACTAGATGTAATCATCAAGGTGAGCGTAAGAGGAATCACCCCGAGGTTCACACTTGAGGGGTTGCACGACAGAGTCGCATTGGAAGTGGTTAAGGAGGAAAGCACCCTCGATGACCACGACCGAATGACTACACTACAGGGTTAACATCAGAAGTGCTGAAGAGGTTCACCCTCGGTACTCGATAGTAACCCAGTAGTGTCGAGCAACTAAGGGGAAGTGATGTGCGGTGTCGGGGCCTGGTCTTCGATCACGTAGATCGAGTCATCGATGATGAAGCAGGGGCAACAAGGACAAGTGGGGGGTCACTGATGGATCACTAACCAACCTATACTAAGCAGTTTAGAATAAGCAGATAAGGTACAACAACAGATACAAAAGCAGGCTATGCATCAGAATAGGAGCAAACAATAACAGTAGCAAAATCTAATGCAAGCATGAGAGAAATGAATGGGCGATATCGGGATGATCAAAGGGGGGGCTTGCCTGGTTGCTCAGACGAGAAGAAGGGTCGTCGGTGACGTAGTCGATCACAGCGGCATCGGCAGCCGTCACGGGGTCTACCGAAGAGAAGAGGGGGAGAAACAATAAATGCATAACAGGACAACTGGCAGAGCTAGACGTGTTCTAACGCGGTGCTACACGATACCGACGAAGGGGGATAACATCCGGGAAAGTTTTCCCGGTTCCGGACCTGCGTCAGACAGATGACCGGAGGGGGAATGTTCTATGTTCGCTATGCTAGAGACGTGTGGCGGGCGAACGGACTACATATTTGGATTCGTCTTGTCGTTCTGAGCAACTTTCATGTATACAATTTTTTCATCCGAAATATGGATTATTTTATATGATTTTTCAAAGTTTTAAACAATTTCTGAAATTGTTTAATACATTTTGACTAAGTCAAAAAGACTGGTCAAATAGAGAAAGGGTAGCCCACATGTCATAGGCTATCCCTAAACAAATAAATAAATCTAACTTACTTAAAGGGGGCCTACAAGTCATCTACTAATAATAGACTAACTTAGCACTAGTTTAATCCTAACAAGACTAAACAAGGGCCGACTCACACTCAACACACACACAGAGCACGCACACACCACACACAGAGCACGCACACACCTGCTCTGCCATGGCCAGGGGCGGCCACATACTCAACACACACAGGCACACACTCATCTAGCCGTGGCTAGCGCCGGAGCAGCGGTGGCAGTGAGCGGTAGCAGCGACGGACAACAGCCAAGCGCAGCACCAAGCAGCAGCTAAGAGTAGCAACAGCACTTGGCGGTAGCAGCTAGCAGTGGTACTAGGCAGCGGCTGCACTTGGCAGTAGCGGTTGGAGCAGCAGTAAGGCAGAGGCATAGCAGCAGTAGCACATCAACAGCCGCAGAAGCAAGCAGCTAGTAACGACACTAGCAGAGCCGCAGCAGTATGCGAGCAGCAAGGCGACCGCGGGAGCAAGGGCATGCCGCGGCGTGGGCCTGCGTGGGCGCGCGCACGGAGGGCCGAGCAGGCTGCGCGCGCAGGGGAGAGCAACAACAGCGCACGGGGTTGGCGCCCAGGAGCAGCAGCAGAGCCGGCGAGCGAGACAGGCAGCGGCGGCGACGCACGGAACCGGCGGCTTTGGCGACCAAAAGGACGGCCGCGACCTCCTATCGGACGAGCAGGACGAGTCACATCGTCCGGTGCACGCAAAACAAGTGGGGATGGCCGGGGAGATGGGCTAAAACGACGGTGACGAACTAGACGGCGGCTACAGAGCGACGGCGGAGCTCGGAGGCGGCTAGCGTCAGCTCCAACTTGAATATGAGCTTCTACAGAAAGGAGAAGGGTGCGGATGCTCACAGCGGAGCTTCGGGAGGGCTCGGCGAGGCCGGGGGCTGTCGGAGATGCGCGGATCGACGCGTCGAACGGTGGCTAACAGAGGTTGAAGATGGGCTCGATCCCCACGATGTAGAGGCGCCCGACTCGAACCGATCATCGTAGTGGAAGCAGCAGAGGAAGACGGAGCTTTTGGACAAGCTCCTTGCCGGCGAGGACGACGAGGAGCACGCCGTCAAGGTCGGCCGTGGCGATGATGGCATCGGGTTCGCGTTGGGGAGAAGAGAGCGAGCGAGAGAGAGGGGAAAGTGGGCGCTAGGGTTCGCCAGGGAGCCGACGACGTTCTTATTCACCAGGAGGACCGCGGGATGCCTGACACGACGACGGCAGCAACCATGGTGGGGGTGGATGCATGCCACGCCATGGCCCCTGTCTCCTTTTTTTTTTAAAACAACCTCGTGAAGATTTATTAAATCGTCACAATGTTTACACGGACGGAGGATAAATTCCCGGGGTGTCCCAACCACACGTGTCGGCCACCACCGAGAGATAAAGCATGCTTAGCTAAGTTGTGAGCTTCATAATTTGAGCTCCTAAACTCATGACTAAAAGTGCAAAAATCAAAAAACGAGGAGTGATCTATTATTTCATGTATAATGGCACTATAGCTCGACGAGTTGTCCATCTTCAGATCTTGTACCACCACCTTACAGTCCGAAGCCACTTGAATCCTTCGCTCGTACAGGTCATCTGCTAATGCTAGGGCTTCTCTGATGGCAAGAGCTTCCAAAGTCACCGGATCAACAATGTGGTTGAAACAAAGTGTTGAGGCACCCAAGAACATGCCGCCCCCATCTCTACAAATAGCACCTACAGTCCCGAATCCATTGCTAGACACAACAACATCCACGTTTATCTTTGCATTGCCAACCGTAGGAGCCACCCAAGTCTGAGATCGCGTTACAACCGGCACACGAACCCTCGGAGATCTCTTGTTGACAGTTTGCAGGTCGGCCAAATATTTTGTGGTGAACATATGAACTGAATGAGGTGTTTGGAAGATGTTTTCATGAATAGCCTTCCTCCGTACCCCCCAGATGGTCCATAGCGTGACCACCAGTTGATCAAACAGTTCTCTTGGCAACAGTTCATACATGGAAAACAGCCACTCCCTCGGATTATCCTCTCCCCGATCAATCATGTGAGCTACGAGTTCTTCCGGTGCCAGTGCCCAAACACTAGCCGCCATCGGGCAAGAGATGAGAGCATGTTTCCATGTATCGACAGCCCCGTAGATCGGACAAGCATCTTCTGTTGACATATGCCGATGCTTCAAGACAGTGCCGGTTGGCATGGACTTCTGAGCGAGACGCCACACAAAAAACTTCAGTTTCGAGGGAACCTGCAGGTGCCATATCATAGTCCACTTCTTGGTTTCACTAGGATCAGAAGAGGTCTCGCCATGCTCATCATACACAGCCTCATGGGCGCATTTTAAACGCATAATCATCCTGTAGGCCGACCGAACACTGAAGCCCCCTCGGGTCTCTTCATGCCATGCCCAAAAGTCCTCGACTTGACGTGTGCATAACGGGATCCGCAAGATAGCTTCCGCATCTCCCTGAGTGAATACGGATCGAACCAGATTCTCGTTCCAAGTAGCAGTTGTATTATCAATAAGTTGTGCCACTTTAACAGGAGCATTTGGAACAAGCGATGGTACTGGGCACTTGAAGTTGTCTCTAGGAATCCAATTATCACTCCAAATGTTCGTTGTTTCGCCATCACCTATCCTTCGAATAATCCCATGTGCCATAACATCTCGCCCGTCTAGAATGGCCCGCCATATCTGTGAGGGATGCGAGCCAAGTTCAGCTTGTAGCAGAGAGCATTCGGGGAAATAAACTGCCTTGAGAATTCTAGCACTAAGAGATGTGCTGTCCGTAAAGGTTCGCCATGCCTGTCTCGCCAGAAGAGCAAGATTGAAAATCTCCATGTCACGAAATCCCAAGCCCCCCAGATGTTTTGGCAACGTTATAGTGTCCCAAGCAACCCAGCATGGTTTCCTCTTCCCTTGCTTTGAACCCCACCAAAATTGACGGATGATGGAGGTGATATTCTCACAAAGGCCTCGTGGAAGTCGGAAGCATGCCATGGAGTAGACAGGAATTGCTTGAACTACGGACTTGATCAGTACCTCCTTGCCACCAGAAGATAGCAGTTTTGCCATCCATCCTTTAATCTTTTCCCACACTCGATCCCTGAGGTACTTGAAAGTACCGTTCTTCGAATGGCCAACATCCGTTGGCATGCCAAGGTACCGTTCGCTCAAGGACTCGTTCTGGACATGCAGGTTCTGCTTTATCGCCTCTTTCAACTGAACCGGGCAGCCTTTGCTGAAAAAGATTGATGATTTCTCATTATTGATCCTTTGTCCCGAGGCCATACAATATGTATCAAGTAGGTTTGACACCGCATTTGATCCCTCCACACTTGCCTTGAAAAGCAACAGGCTATCATCTGCAAAAAGAAGGTGGTTTACAGTTGGAGCTGTAGGGGCCACCTTTATACCTGGCACCGATGATTCAGAACTTGATTTAAGGAGGCACGAAAGGCCCTCTGCTGCAATCAAAAATAAGTAGGGGGAAATTGGGTCTCCCTGTCGGATACCTCTAGTTGGCTTAAAGGGTTCTAGCTTCTCACCGTTGAAACATACTGAAAACGAGATTGAGGATACCATGCCCATCACCACATTTATATGTTGATCAAAACCCAACTTGGTCATAATCGCTCTCAGATAGTCCCACTCCACGCGGTCATAAGCTTTCATCATGTCCAACTTCAAAGCACAAAAGTTGTTTGTTTTTGCCCTTGATTGCTTCATAAAATGAAGACACTCGTAGGCGCAAATAATATTGTCAGTGATCAACCTTCCAGGGACAAAAGCAGACTGCTCTTCAGAGATTATATCAGGCAAGATCACTTTTAACCTGTTTGCAATGACCTTAGAGGCTATCTTGTACAAGACATTACACAAACTAATTGGCCGGAATTGGGCAAGCCCATTTGGGTTTGTTACCTTTGGGATTAAGACCAGGACTGTGTCATTAATAGATTCTGCACTTTCTTCACCTTTCACAATCTTGAGAACTATATCTGTTACTTCATCCCCACACACATCCCAGTGGCGCTGATAGAAGTGGGCTGGAAAGCCATCTGGCCCCGGAGCTTTGGTCGGGAACATTTGGAAAAGTGCAGCCTTGACCTCCTCCCTCGTATATGGCGCACAAATTTTTGTGTTCATCACGGCTGTCACTCTCCTGGGAACGTGATCCAACACCGCTTCCATGTTCTGCACACCCTCGGATTGGTACAGATTCTCATAGAAGTTCTTGGCTAGGGCTTTAAGCTCATCCGGATCAGAGATCTCCACTCCCAGCGAGTTTTGTAAAGCCTTGATCATATTATTCTTTCTCCGGATACTAGCTCTTAGATGAAAAAATTTAGTGTTCTTGTCCCCTTCCGTAAGCCACACAATCCGAGATCTCTGTCGCCACATGATCTCCTCCCTGTGGTACATTTCTATCAAACGCTCATTGATCTTTAGCTCTGCATGGGATGGGCCTAGTCTCAAAGGGTCACCTTGTAGTTCGGCCAGCGTCTCCTTTAGCCTTTTTATCTCCTTTCTAACGCTTCCAAAAGTGTCCCTACTCCACCTCCCGACATCCTGCGCAAGGTCTTATAGCTTGCGTCGTAGATCAACCACTGTTGTGCATGGTGGCCCATGCCCCCAGCCAGATTGTATGCAACCCTTGAACTCCGCATGCGTTTCCCACATGAGCTCATACCTGAAAGGGCGATGAGTCTGATCCTCTTATCCCTCCTCTCGACGAAGCAAGAGGGGAGAATGATCCGTCGTGACCCCCGTAAGATGCGTAACAGATGCCAGTGGGTATCTCACTAGCCATGTTGCGGTAGCCAAAGCGCGGTCAAGTCTGCACCTTGTAAAACTGCCTCCTGTCACTTTTTTCTCAAAAGTACACTGGTTTCCTCGGTAGCCCAAATCTAGCAACATGCAAACATCAAGCACCTCTCGAAAAGCTTGTATCTGAGCATTACTCCGCTGTCCAATGCCTTGATGTTCTTCCGGACGTAGAACCTCGTTAAAATCACCAATGCATAGCCAAGGAAGGTCGCTCATAGTGCTAATGTTTTTTAAAATCATCCATGTTTGATGCCTCAGGTGTGTTTGTGCCTCTCCGTACCAATTCCTGAGCCTCTTCCTAAACCAACTCCGAAGAAGAGAGGTGTTCTGTTTCTCAGTCCTGAAGATATGCAAGAGGCAAAGAAATCTATGAAAGTGTTGACACACGAACACGTCATATGTACCCTTGACGCCGGGGGTGATGCACCACAGCTCACGTCGAAGGAGACCCGACCGACAGCGCGATACGCAAGACAGTCGACGGGCGCTTTTTGCAGACCCAAAAACCCCACACCCCCGGGAGGGACCCCATCAGGGAGTGCGGCGGCTATGGGCTACTCTAGGTCGATTCGCTCGCCCCTAGAGCCTCGGGATTCGCAGCTCTCAAACATGAAGAACAGCGAAGAACGAGAGAGAAAAACGGTGGAGAGATAAAACGTAGATGAAAAAGTAGTATATTGATTTGTTCGATTGTGTGTTGTTCAATCGGCCATCACCCCCAACATATATAAGAGGCGGATGGACTTCCCGTACAAGTAAAGGATTCATCTAGGCTTTCCTTACAAGAAAAATTACATCAATTCACGTCCTAGAGTCCTAATTCTATTCCAACTCGGATTAAGGCTGAATCCGGCCCAAACTCTGTCTTCCTTCTTGCGCGGGCCACCGGGCTTGCATATGATCTCCGATCAAGACGGCCCAAATATCAAACTCGTGCGCCTCGACGATACGAACAACTCTCATGTTGATCACTTTTTCAAATAAGACCATCTAGAATACTTTTCGAGGTCATCTTTATCTTCCAGTCGGACTTGGTCTTGCGGTAGACTGGATTATCCGAGTCTCGTAGTGAATTTGTAGGCTATATACTATCTCTGATGATGACGACTCCAAAATCAAAGTTTACCATCTTGATAATACGCACAACTTGTGTATTGAACACTTCTTCATCCGAGGTCATCTTGATAAACTTTCAGGCATATGTTCAATTTCACTTGGATCCGAGCTCATCCATTCGGATTAGAGTCATTCACTTGGATCGTCCGACTGGATTTTTCACTCGGATGTTTAGAGTTTTTCACTCGGAATACAATTTTCACTCGGAATATTTTCACCTGGAGGACAATTTCACTCGGATGACCATAATTCCACTCGGATGATTATATTTTCACTCGACCGTAAACTCTCACTCGGACGGTAAACTTTTCACTCGGATTTTCCGACTGAAAACATACCTTGATCTTGATTTGTCTCTCCAGACCTCATACGACCACGCATTGAGATGAATTATATACGAAAATCAATCGGCTCGATGAGACGAAACTTTTCCGTGTTGAAGGTTTTCCGATTCAAGGCCGTCTTGATGGCCGAATTACTCGCGCAACCTATCAGACAAGTGTCTGGCACCTCGCGCCATATTTTCGTTGAGGTTCGGTCTGCAGTGTATTGCCTCTAACTTTTGCATATGAACTCGGATTGAGATGATTTATATATCAAAATCGATTGCCTCGACGAGACGAAGACAATTCCTTAAGTGTGCTCCTTCATCTGAGGTCATATTGAGGGCGTAATCGGCCAAAAAGCACTCAGAACATTAAATTTTGGCACTCGGAGTACAGCTTCGGCCACTGAGATGAGGTCGAATGGCGATAGCCTAAACATCAAAGTTGTTCCACTCGACGATATGAAACTTCCTCATGCTGAAAACCCTTTCACTATGTATCTTGCCAAAATCAGGTGTCAACACATGCCCCCCTGTTTTTCGGCAAAGCTTGCACGCCGAAAAATAATATGCATGGTGTTCGTTCTAAGGACGATGTCAACACTCCATCGGCCATTTATTTTTCTCAGGGAGATAATTATGTATCGACCATGTTTGTGCTAAGGGCGATAATTGTATATCGGCCATTGCCTACTTAGGCTTCCTGCCACACACTCGGGTGGTACTTCTTCAAATATTTGCCATTGAGAGCTCGAGGTAACAATGCCCCTTGTATTGATTCCACCAAATATGAATTTCCGGGAACAACTCTTGTAATCCTAAAAGGACCTTCCCAACTTGGAGACCACTTCCCGAATTTTCTATCTCTTGAACCAATCGGCAGAATCACTTTCCAGACGAGATCACCAACTTGAAAATTCTTCAACTTGACTTTCTTATTGTAAGCTCCTGCCACCCTTAACTTATCTCTCTCTATGGCCTTTAAAGCAGCCAAACGTTTATCAGCAACCTCATCAATGTTGTCCATCATCAAGTTATAGAAGTCTATTGTCGATAAATCATGTTGTTTGGCTATTCTCAAAGCATTCAAATTTACTTCCACCGGTAAAACAGCCTCCCGACCATATACTAGCTCATATGGAGTCACTTTCGTAGCACCATGCCTTGAGATTCTATGTGCCCATAATGCCTCAGACAACAAGTCATGCCATCTCCTTGGATTATCCTCAATCTTCTTCTTGATGAGCTTGATTAAAATTTTATTGCTAGACTCAGCTTGTCCATTAGCTTGGGCATAATATGGGGAGGAATTGAGCAACTTTATGTTATAAGATTCGGCAAACTCTTTGACTTGGTGTGACATAAAAGATGAACCTTGATCTATAGTTAACGTTTGAGGAATACCGAATCTATGAATAATGTGCTCGGTTATGAATTGAATTACCTCCGTATGCGTCATGTTCTTGAGAGGTACTGCTTCAGACCACTCAGTGAAATAATCAGTTGCCACCAATACGAACCGATGCCCTTTTGAAGAAGACGGATGGATTTGCCCAATAAAGTCTAAACCCCATCCTCTGAAAGGCCACGGCTTGATAATAGGATGCAACATAGCAGCAGGAGCCAATTGAATATCACCAAATTTTTGACAAGCTTCGCACCCTTTATAATATCTGAAGCAATCATTAATCATGGTCGGCCAATAAAACCCAGCACGTCGTAATAACCATTTCATCTTGGGAGCCGACTGGTGAGTACCACAAATGCCTTCATGTACCTCTCCCATAGCAACTCTTGCTTGGTCCTCATCCAAGCACTTTAAAAGAGCATCATCAACTGCTCGGCGATAAAGATCATCATCCCTTATAGTATATTTAAAAGCCATACGCCGAACAGCCCTGTCCACCCTTTCACTCGGATTACGCAAGTAAGCAACAATGGGCTTCCTCCAGTCGGAATTGTCATCTGCACTAGATTTTCTGTTAATGACCGAATCAGTGGGTTCTGGTTCGGCCTCTTCTATACTGGTAAGACAAGACATCGGACTTTGAGAAATATGAAACATGCCATGATCAACATGATATCCAGATGCTTGTTGTGCCAACTCATTTGCTTTCCAATTGTCATGTCTAGATATATGTGCAATGCTAAAACAATCCAAAGTAGAGATTATATCTAGACATTTATCAAGATAAACATTAAGTGATTCGTCCAAACACTGAAAGACTTTAGATATTTGCTGCAATACTAGTAACGAATCATCGTAAGCCTCAATATGTGTAACACCTATAGCAACTAACATCTCTAGGCCGAATAACAATGCTTCATATTCGGCTTGATTGTTTGTGCAAAAATATTCTAAGCGACATGAGGCTTCAAAAACAGCACCATGAGGAGATATATAAACAATACCAACACCTTGGCCATTGCTACAAACTGAACCATCAAAGTATAGTCTCCATGGTACTAATGAAACAAGGTTCATATCAACATCATTCTTGTCATTAATCCGATGTTCAACAATGAAATTAGCAATAGTTTGGCCTTTCATGGATTTTAGAGATTCATAAGCCAAATCATATTCAATCAAAGCACAAGCCCACTTGCCAATTCTACCACTAAGAATTGGCCTATGCAACATGTATTTAATGACATCGGTTTGACAAGCTACTACACAAGCAGTCAGCACTAGATAATGTCTCAGTTTTGTGCAAGCATAATATAAGCATAGACATAATTTTTCAATAAATGTATAACTTGTCTCGGCGTCCAATAAACGTTTGCTCAAATATGTAATAGCATGTTCTTTTCCCTCTGTTTCTTGATTCAAAACAGCACCAATAACTCCTTCCTCTGCTGCAATGTAAAGCTTGAAGGGTTCTCTATGCTTGGGTGCTTTCATCACCGGAGGAGTGCACAAATAGTTTTTGATCATATCAAATGCTTCTTGCTGATTTGCCCCCAAGTGAAATCAGCATCATTCTTCAACCGAAGGATAGGAGTAAATGCATCAACTTTCCCTGATAGATTAGCTATGAACCTTCTCAAATAATTGACCTTGCCAAGGAACTTTTGCATATCTCTCTTGCATGTTGGAGCTTCCACTTTCTGTATAGCCTCTATCTTTTTGGGATCGATCTCTATGCCATCTTCATGAATAATGAAACCCAAAAACTTGCCAGCTGACACGCCAAAAGCACACTTCAAAGGATTCATCTTCAGTCCATAATTTTTCATTCTTTCAAAAGCTAAACGCAAATCGGCCAAGTGAGATTCGAAAGCATCCGATTTGACAACAATATCATCAATATAAACTTCAAGTATGACACCGAGTAAATCATGAAAAATCAAATTCATAGCCCTTTGATATGTGGCGCCAGCATTTTTTAATCCGAATGTCATCACTGTCCACTCAAATAAACCAAGGAAACCAGGGCATCGAAAAGCAGTCTTGTACATGTCCTCTTCGGCCATAAAAATTTGATTGTATCCAGCATTACCATCTAGAAAACTAATAACCTTATGTCCAGAAGCATCATTAATAAGCATATCGGCTATTGGCATGGGATACTCATCTTTGGGTGTAGCCCTATTCAAATCTCTGAATTCAATGCACACCCTCAACTTGCCGGATCCCTTCTTCTCCACTAGGACAATGTTAGAAATCCACTCGGCATACCTGCAAGGTCGAATGAAATTAGCTTCAAGCAGTCGACCGATCTCTTCCTTGATCCAGTCATATGTTTTCGGATTAAACTTTCTGGCCGATTGTTTATATTGTCTAAAACCGGCCTCTATAGGTAACCGATGCTCCACTAGCTCTCGGCTTAAACCTGGCATCTCATGATATTCCCACGCAAAGCAACAAACATATTCTTTTAATAGCTCGATTAACTTAGCTTTACAATCGGCTTTCAAATTTTTGTTTACAAACGTCGGTCGAGTGCCTGAACCATCTCCAATATCTACCTCTTCTAATGGATCGGCCGACGTAAAACCTTGTCCAAGTTTATCCATGTCATCCAACTCCTCTATAGACTCATACATATCGTTCTCGCTGGACCGATATTTCACAAGACGTTTTTGTAACCACTCGGAGCTAGAATCCATTTAAACATATCATGCCTTGGAGCCGATTGCATTCAGTCGGCTTTAAAGAGATGGGCACAAAACCATTCTTGGTCGCGCTGAGAAAATCAAACTCTGATAAGTCACGTCCCGTCAAGCAAGTAGCATTGGGATGTTGCCAATCCACCGATGCATCGGCCAAAGCAACACATGCCGAGTTATCCTCATGAATGACTTCCACTTCATCATCAACCCACTGAATAAAAAACTGGTGCATAGTGGATGGCACGCACTGGTTTGCATGAACCCAACCACGGCCTAGTATGACGTTGTAGTTACCTTGCACCTCAGCGACAAAGAATGCAGTAGCCAAAGTTTTGCTTCCGACTGTAAGCTCCACATACATCACACCTTTGGCTTCAGTTTTCTCTTTGCCTTCAAATCCGTTGAGCACCATATTGGTCTTGATCAATTCTTCATCAGGCAAACCCAATTTCTTGAAGACCGAATAGGGCATAAGATTTACCACAGCACCACCATCAACAAGCATCCGAGTGAGCGGCGACCCATTGATATGACCTCTGAGCTATAATGGTTTCAGATGCGTTACTGGTTCTTTTGGCTTCTCGAATATTGCGTTTTTAGGGCCAAAATCCATCTGAGCCACCTCCCCTTCCTCATCTACAGCACGAAACTCAGCAGGTAAGTAATACACCATATTAATATCCATACCTTCATGAACCGGCGTAGGCTCATGGTCCCACATATCAGCCTCCTCCTCGAGTGCATCCACCGATTCTGAAATTTGTCCGAGTGAAGGAGAAGTCAGAAGTGTCACAGACGATGTGATATCTGTTGCATCGTCCTCCTTTGGTGACGTAGGTGTTGTTGTGATAGATGTAGAAGCTATTGTATCTTGTATTTGTTTAGGCCTCCACACTTGTTTTGCTAGAACCATGGGTCGAGTGTCATTGAACAACTTATCCCTTTGTTTCTCGGCCTCCTTTTCTGCCATCTCTTGACTCCTTAACCTCTGTAGTTTCCTCTTTTGTGTCTTTGTTAGCCCTGGAGGACACCACTTTGGCTGGGTGTATTTAGGATCTCTCGTTTTGCTCTGGCTGGTGCTTGCTTCATGGTCATTGGCCGAGTGCTTTGGCGCGATAGCAAGTATCGGCTCAGTCGGATTGCTATGCACAATTGGCTGTCGTATGGCAAATGTTTCGGTGCCCAAGATAAGTGAGTCGGCATCCATTTTCTCCTTGCCTTTTGCCGATTCAATTGCTGCAACACTTGGTGATTTAACACGCCATTCTTTTCGACTTTCCAGATGCATGTAATTTCCACTCGAGCGCACCTTTTTACTCGAATGGAATCCACTCGGATGGAATTCACTCGGACGACTTCCACCTGGGTGCATTCTTACACTCGGATAATTTCCACTCGGTCGCATATTTTGACCAGCCGACTGATAGTTACCGATGTTGAGTCAGCCATTATATGAGTAGTCAAGTCGATCCCAAACAGATTGCGCATACTCTTCTGGAAATTGCGCCCTTGGTCCACTTGGTTTTGTATACCGACTGAACATATCAGCTGATGGTGACCTTGGTCGTTTCAGATGAGTCGGTCGATTGAAACAAAACCGGCCGAGTGATTAGCATACTTGGACAGCAACATATCAACAGTTGGCTTGATCCGCTTGCGCTGCACTTTAGCTTCATTCTTCTTCCACTTGCCAATTTCTGTACTCTTGGGCTTGACAAATTTAACACGAGCATTTTCTCGCACTTGCGGTTGCCCCCCGAGTGTAGGATTCTTGATGGTGATTTTGATCACTTCCTTGCCATCGGGTTGCTTATCAAGCACAACCTGTCTCCCCAAGACCCTGTTGTCCTCCTTGTCTTTCCTGGGCTCACCAACAATGACATTAGCTTTATTAGCAGATTCGGCTACCTCCGGCCGAATGAGTAGCTTCTTCCCCTCCAAATCCATGGTATTCATTGGAAAAGGTTGTTTATCAACTTGCATCTCAGAAAAGTTCAATCGTCCGTCATTAATGGCCGATTGTATCTGTCGTCGAAAAACATTGCAATCGTTAGTAGCATGAGAAAAAGAATTATGATACTTGCAATAAGCACGCCGTTTTAGCTCTTCAAACGGCGGTAAAGTATGAGATATTCTAATAATCTTAGCCTGCAGCAAAGCATCAAATATTCTATCACACTTAGCAATGTTAAATGTAAACTTCATCTCTTCATCATGATTCTTATGAATCAGTTTTAGATCATTGCAAGTAAAGGGTTTGGCCTTAGATGGCCAAACAAATTCAGTAGCAAAAACATCACCCTCATCGTCCGAGTGATCACTGTCATATTCCACCATATTCATCTTTGGACGATCGGCTTTGTATCTATGCACTTCTTTGAGGTCTTTGCTTCGGCTTTCCTGAGCCAAAGCCCTTTGTAAGACTTGGTTGATATTTAAGAACTCGTAGCCTTCTAGCTTTTCTCTAATGGGAGTTCTCAAACCACTCAGCACTAGGTCTGCCAAGTCCCTCTCTGTTATCACCAAACTAAAACACCGGTTTTTTGTTTCTCTGAATCTCTTGACGTAATCGGAGACCGATTCATCATGCTTCTGTTTAACCGATGTTAGATGTGACAACTTGAGTTCATTGTCGCTGCTATAAAAGTGATCATGAAACTTCTGCTCTAGCTGCGACCAAACCCGAATGGAACCATGGGGTAAAGAAGAAAACCATGAAAATGCAGTACCAGTTAATGATAAAGGAAATAAACACACTTTCAATTCATTCAATGAGCCTGCCTCACCCAATTGTGCTAAATATTGACTAACATGCTCCCATGTGGTTTTTGTGCCTTCTCCATTAAATTTAACAAAATCTGGAATTTTATATCCTGGAGGGCACTGGATGGCATCAAAGTACTCGGGGTATGACTTTTGGTAAATCCGATTCCGAGGTAACTCAACTCCAAAATTTTCACGAAGCATCTTAGCCATCTCCTCTCTAAGATTAGCTAGACCATCATCCATAGTGGACGATGAAGCTTGTGGTAGTGGCATAGGAAGAGTAGGGTTACTAGCTGTAGGTAAGAATTGTGGCATGTATGTCGACCCATAATTTGGTAGTGGTCGAGTGGTTGTAGCTGTAGGTAGGGTTTGGTTCAGCGTTACCACCGAACCTGGCATGCTCATGATAGGACTAATGGGTGCAGCCACAATCTGATTTGTATGGGTAGGGTAATAAGCCATCGGCATGGAAGGCGCCGATGCAACAGGTAAAGCCAGATTAGGGTTTTGCACACTAGCAGCTACACCATCATTACCACTAGTCGATTGAGATATATTCTTCTGAGCATTAGTATTTTCTATGAAAGTTTGATAGACTAGATTGTTACCATCAGCAATACGACTTTCAATCTCAGCCCACTGCTCAGGAGAAAAGGCGATACTTATAGAGGGTTTAACCTGTTCAGTTTGAAGAGGAGGGAACTTGATTTCTTCAATCGGAGTGATGTTGCCTTGGCGATCTTTCTTGAATTTTGCAAGGAACTCCTGCAGGTCCTTCTCCTCGCGCGCTTTCTTGTACTCCTCATAAACTTGGCGATGATCGGCCGATATCTCATCAAGACTAGGCTTAATGATGTTATCGGCATCTACCTCAGATGGCTTGGGAAGATCAGACATGGTGGATGATAACGATTGATCTTCGTTCCCCAGTGGAGTCGCCAAAAAGTGTGTTGACACACGAACACGTCACGTGTACCCTCGACGCCGGGGGTGATGCACCGCAGCTCACGTCGAAGGAGACCCGACCGACAGCGCGATACGCAAGACAGTCGACGGGCGCTTTTTGCAGACCCGAAAACCCCACACCCCTGGGAGGGACCCCGTCAGGGAGTGCGGCGGCTATGGGCTGCTCTAGGTCGATTCGCTCGCCCCTAGATCCTCGGGATTCGCAGCTCTCAAATACAAAGAACATCGAAGAACGAGAGAGAAAAACGGTGGAGAGATAAAACGTAGATGAAAAAGTAGTATATTGATTTGTTCGATTGTGTATTGTTCAATCGGCCATCACCCCCAACATATATAATAGGCGGCTGGACTTCCCGTACAAGTAAAGGATTCATCTAGGCTTTCCTTACAAGAAAAATTACATCAATTCACGTCTTAGAGTCCTAATTCTATTCCAACTCGGATTAAGGCTGAATCCGGCCCAAACTCTGTCTTCCTTCTTGCGCGGGCCACCAGGCTTGCATATGATCTCCGATCAAGACGGACCAAATATCAAACTCGTGCGCCTCGACGATACGAACAACTCTCATGTTGATCACTTTTTCAAATAAGGCCATCTTGAATACTTTTCGAGGTCATCTTTATCTTCCAGTCGGACTTGGTCTTGCGGTAGACTGGATTATCCGAGTCTCGTAGTGAATTTGTAGGCTATATACTATCTCTTATGATGACTACTCCAAAATCAAAGTTTACCATATTGATGATACGCACAACTTGTGTATTGAACACTTCTTCATCCGAGGTCATCTTGATAAACTTTCAGGCATATGTTCAATTTCACTCGGATCCGAGCTCATCCACTCGGATTAGAGTCATTCACTTGGATCGTTCGACTGTATTTTTCACTCGGATGTTTAGAGTTTTTCACTCGGAATACAATTTTCACTCGGAATATTTTCACCTAGAGGACAATTTCACTCGGATGACCATAATTCCACTCGGATGACTATATTTTCACTCGACCGTAAACTCTCACTCGGACGGTAAACTTTTCACTCGGATTTTCCGACTGAAAACATACCTTGATCTTGATTTGTCTCTCCAGGCCTCATACGACCTCGCATTGAGATGAATTATATACGAAAATCGATCTGCTCGACGAGACGAAACTTTTCCGTGTTGAAGGTTTTCCGATTCAAGGCCGTCTTGATGGCCGAATTACTCGCGCAACCTATCAGACAAGTGTCTGGCACCTCGCGCCATATTTCCGTTGAGGTTCGGTCTGCAGTGTATTGCCTCTAACTTTTGCATATGAACTCGGATTGAGATGATTTATATATCAAAATCGATTGCCTCGACGAGACGAAGACAATTCCTTAAGTGTGCTCCTTCATCTGAGGTCATATTGTGGGCGTAATCGGCCGAAAAGCACTCAGAACATTAAATTTTGGCACTCGGAGTACAGCTTCGGCCACTGAGATGAGGTCGAATGGCGATAGCCTAAACATCAAAGTTGTTCCACTCGACGATATGAAACTTCCTCTGTATCTTGCCAAAATTAGGTGTTAACAGAAAGAAAAAGGTATTAAAGCTGAAGATGTTAAGAATTTACCTCCTATTAAAGAAATACATGGTCTTAATCCATTACCTATTGAACAACCTCCTGGTCTTGATAACTCGACACAGGTAGTAAAGGTAAATTCTCTCCATAGATATGATAGAGCTGAAATCCCTCTTACTAAGTTTGCTAGCTAATGCTTAGATGAGTTTGATAATTTTATGGTTAAGCAAGAAGATTTTAATGCTTATTTTGGTAGACAATTGAAATACAATTCCAATATACTTAAACACTTGGGTAATTACATGGCTGATGTTAGAGGTGAACTCAAACTCGTTACTAAACATGCTTCTATGGTTACCACTCAAGTAGAACAAGTACTTAAAGCTCAAAATGATTTGCTCAATGAAATGAATAGTAAGAAAAATGATTATGCTGTTAGAGTGGCTACTAGAACTGGTAGAATGACTCAGGAACCTTTGTGTCCTGAAGGCCACCCTAAGAGAGTTGAGCAAGGTTCTCAGAGAAATAATATTGATGTACCTAGTTCTTCTAAAAGGAACAAAAAGAAAAATGATAGGACTTTGCAAACTTCTAGTGAGCCTATTGCTGAACCACCTGAGTATCCCAATGATATCTCTATGTCAGATGCTGAAACACAATCTGGTAATGAGCATGAACCTAGTCGAAATGTTAATGATGATGTTCATGATGATGCTCAACCTAGTGATGATAATGATGTAGAAATTGAACCTGCTGTTGATCTTGATAACCCACAATCAATGAATCAACGTTATGATAAGAGAGACTTTGTTGCTAGGAAACATGGTAAAGAAAGGGAACCATGGGTTCAGAAACCCATGCCTTTTCCTCCCAAACCATCCAAGAAAAAAGATGATGAGGATTTTGAACGCTTTACTAAATGATTAGACCTATCTTTTTGCGTATGCGATTAACTGATATGCTCAAAACGAATCCTTATTCTAAGTATATGAAAGATATTGTCACTAATAAAAGAAATATACCGGAAGCCAAAATTTCCACCAAGCTTGCTAATTATACTTTTAAGGGTGGAATACCAAAGAAACTTGGAGATCCAGGATTACCTACTATACCATGCTCCATTAAAAAAAATTATGTTAAAACTGCTTTATGTGATCTTGGAGCCGGTGTTAGTGTTATGCCCCTCTCTTTATATCGTAGACTTGACTTGAATAAGTTGACACCTACTGAAATATCTTTGCAAATGGCTGATAAATCAACTGCTATACCTGTCGGTATTTGTGAGGATGTGCCTATTGTGGTTGCAAACGTTACTATTTTAATAGACTTTGTTATTCTTGATATTCCCGCGGACGATAGTATGTCTATTATTCATGGAAGACCTTTTTTGAACACTGCAGGCACTGTTATTGATTGCAACAAAGGCAATGTCACTTTTCATGTTAATGGTAATGAGCATACGTATTTTCCGAGGAAACAACCTCAAGTTCATAGTATCAACTCTATTGGAAAAATTCCATCGATTATGTTAGGAGCTTTTGAATTTCCTCTTCCTACTGTCAAGAAGAAATATGATATTCTTATTATTGGGGATGTGCATATCCTCGTTGAGGTAACATAGTGTCATTCAAAATTTCTCCGGTTCCATGTTATTCGGAATGAGTTTGTTAACAAGACTTGATCAACCTTGTTACTGGATTCCTTTTGATGAGCATGAGTTGGATGAAACTAGAAGGCACAACCTTCTGTACAATCTTTCTACTTTCTGTTATTTAGTTGAAATAAAGTAAAAATAGTATTTTATGTCTGTTTTCTGATTTATCCGTGCAATATAAAAATACCCCGAAAATATAAGTTCTCCAAATGCCCTGAAAATGGAATATGTTTTTTTCTAGAATATTTGAGGATTTTTGGAACTAAGAACACAGTAGGGGGGTGAACCACCTAGCCACGAGGGTGGAGGGCGCGCCCTACCCCCCAGGGCGCGCCCCCTGCCTCGTGGGCCCACGGTGGCCCTCCTCCACTTATTCCTGCACCCATACACTCCTTCTTCCTCCCATAAACACGAATATCTAGCTCAAGCACGAGTTCTAGCTCACTTTGCTGCGATTTTCGATCTCCTTGCTCAAAGCACCTCTCACAAAACGGCTTGGAGAGATTGTTCCTTGGTATGTGACTCCTCCATTGGACCAATTAGTTTTTGCTCTAGTGCTTTATTCATTGCAAAGTTGTGCTGCCGAGGTGACCATGTTCTTGACCTTGCATGTCAAATTTATATGGTTCCAAGTAGTTCTAATGCTTGATATAGGCTCTAGGCACTTGTAGGAGTAGTTGTTATCACTTTTGTTGAGCTTGGTTCACCTTTGTTTGAAGTTACTAAAAAATTTAGAATATTTCAGAAAATGATGAAGAGATTTTTGAGGGGCTCATCGAGCCGAAGCTCGAAGGAAAAGCAAAATGAAGAAGCACAGAGGCCCAAATTTAATTTGCCTACACTGCGAAGGTCCGGCCCTGTGAATGGCCTTCCTATGATTTCTTGAGAGCAGCCGAGATTTATGATGATTTATATTCCTTGGCTGAGAATGCTGACCTCACCGACTTCCTCCGCGACCAACGTCATCAGTATCTCTTACTCACTAATACTTTTGTGCAAAACTTCTACTATTTTCTTAAGGAATCACCTCCTTCACTAGAGTTTCATTTATATGATGTTGTTAAGAAGATGCCATTAGCTGAATTTTGCAAGGTTTGCAAAATACCCTTTGAGGGTACCTTAGATGAACCACACCGTAAAGATGTGGAAGAATTTATTGACACCATCACTGTGGGAGAAACTAGGAAGGTTTCCGATGCAAGAATCACTAGCATACATTTTCCTGTTTTACGCTACTTTGCCATATTTGCTACTCCTTGCTTGATTGGTCGCGGAAACTGTGGAAACCTTAGTGTTCCTGATATTATCATTTTGTTCCATGGTTTATTCCGCGATAACACTGTTAGTATGGGCGGAACTATTGCTAAACGGTTAAGTTTGAACCGTACAAAGGGCCCCATCTTTGGAAGTATTTATGCTTCACGCCTTGTTGCACATTTTAATATACCAATTAGGCTCTATGAGAAACAAGAAAAATTGCTGCCTAGTGCTTACTTAGATTATAAGAGTATGCTAGCGCATGACTTTATTGTTAAGAATAGGGAAGGGGAGCTTAAATACAAATTGTTCTTTAATAAACATCACCCTGAGACTATTACCTTGCCTGCTCCTTCCTTGTTTAATTTATCTGAAGGTCCATATCTCGTTTCGTGGGTCGCCGTTCAAGCCTACCGGAACCCTACATCAGCCCCGGAGCGGGAACCACAATTTGAGCCTCCACGAAAGTCTAATTACCAGTGGGATCCAAAGATGATTGCCAGCCAGTGGCAGTCAGAGTCCTCTTCATCGCAGTACGACCCCAGCTACACCTACGGGTATCCGCTAGACCATCCCTGGCAATGAACCAACTTAGACCAAAAGTCTAAGCTTGGGGGAGTACGTATTTCCCATCGACATTACATTTATGTTTACACACACTCATTGCTAGATGTCGGTGCTCATACTTTTTCACTGTAATATCCATGCTAGTTTATTTTATTTTTCTTGCTTTCTTCTTGTGTGTTTGTTAAACCTTAAGAAAAACAAAAAAAAATAGTAGTAGCTTTCAGCTACTTTACTTTTCTTGCTGTAGTAGTAATAATTAAAAAGAAAAACTGAAAAATATTTCCCGTTCTTCTTTTGCTTGTTGGGAGCTTTCCCATGTAAATAATTTTATTTCTTTTCTTCTCTTTGGGGGTCGATAGGAGGAGACCATGATTAAATTGTTGAAGTGTCTCTATTATGCATTATTGTTGATTTAACCAAGAGCCCGTATTGCCTTGTCTTCTCCTGTTTATTGAATGCCCGCTGATTCCAGCTTGTCCAATGCACGTGCACTCTTATTATTATTCACTTCGTTCGGTCGTGCAAGTGAAAGGCAATTATGATGATATATGATGGACTGACTGAGATGAGAAAAACTGGTATGAACTCGACCTCTATTTTTTTGTAAATATGATGAGTTCATCGTTCCTGATTCAGCTTATTATGAATAAACATGCTTGCAATGACAATTAGAGATCATAGTTGCTCGTGCCATGCTTGATTAGCTATGAGTTATAATGGTTTGCCTTGCGTGCCAACATGCTATTAAAATGGTTGTGATGTGGTATGATGGGGTGGTATCCTCCTTTGAATGATTTAAGTGACTTGACTTGGCACATGTTCACACATGTAGTTGAAACAAAATCAACATAACCTTCACGATATTTATGTTCATGGTGGATTATATCCTACTCATGCTTGCATCCAATGTTTATTAATTTTAATGCATGTTCATGATTGTTGTCACTCTCTAGTTGGTCGCTTCCCAGTCTTTTGCTAGCATTCACTTGTACTAAGTGGGAATACTGCTTGTGCATTCAATCCTTTAAACCCCAAAGTTATTCCATATGAGTCCACCATACCTTCCTATGTACGGTATCTACCTGCCGTTCCAAGTAAATTTGTATGTGCCAAACTCTAAACCTTCAAATAAACATTCTGTTTTGTATGCTCGAATAGCTCATGTATGAACTAGGGCTGCCCTTATCTTCCATGTTAGGCGGGTTATTCTCAAGAGGAGTGGACTCCGCTCCTCACTCACGACAAAATGGCTGGTCTCCGGGATGCCCAGTCCCATGCTTTATGCAAACTAAATCAAAATAATTGCAAACAAAACTCCCCCTGGGACTGTTGCTAGTTGGAGACACTCGTTGTTTTGAGCAAGTCATGGATTGATGCTTGTTGGTGGAGGGGGAGTATAAACTTTACCATTCTGTCTGGGAACAACCTATAATGTGTGTAGCATGGAAGATATCGCCATCTCTTAGTTGTTATGTTGGCAATGAAAGCATGCCGCTCAAAATATTATTTATCTCTATTTCAAAACCGAGCTCTGGCACCTCTACAAATCCTTGCTTCCCTCTGCGAAGGGCCTATCTATTTACTTTTATGTTGAGTCATCACCCTCTTATTAAAAGCACTAGCTAGAGAGCGCAGCTATCATTTGCATTCATTACTATTAATTTATATTGGGTATGACTATGATTGAATCTCTTTTACCATGAATTACAATGTCTAGTCAGTCCTTGATCTTTAAAGGTGCCCTGCATTTATGTTTTGCGGTCTCAGAAAGGTCTAGCGAGATACCATCTTGTTATATCATATTATGATTTTTTTGAGAAAGTGTTGTCATTCGAGATTTATTATTATGACTCGCTAGTTGATTATGCTATTGATGTGAGTAAACATGAGACCTAAGAGTTATTGCAAATGTGGTTAGTCATAATCTTTGCTGAAAACTTGAATGCTGGCTTTACATATTTACAACAACAAGAGCAAACAGAGTTTGTAAAAGTTTTTCTTTATCACTTTCAGTTTGTCAACTGAATTGCTTGATGACAAGCAAAGGTTTAAGCTTGGGGAAGTTGATACATCTCCGTCGTATCTACTTTTCCAAACACTTTTGCCCTTGTTTTGGACTCTAACTTGCATGATTTGAATGGAACTAACCCGGAATGACGTTGTTGTCAGCAGACTTTCCATGGTGTTATTTATGTGCAGAAACAAAAGTTTTCGGAATGACCTGAAACTCCACGGAACGTCTTTTCAGAAATAATAAAAAATCCTTGCCAAAGATGAAGACCAGGGGGCCCACACCCTGTCCAGGAGGGTGGGGGCGCGCCCTCCCCCCTAGGGCGCGCCCCCTACCTCGTGGGCCCCTTGGAGCTCCTCCGACGCCAACTCCAACTATATATATTTGCTTTCGGGGAGAAAAAATCAAGGGGAAGAAATCATCACGTTTTACGATACGAAGCCACCACCAAGCCCTAAAACCTCCCGGGAGGGCTGATCTGGAGTCCATTCGGGGCTCCGGAGAGGGGGATTCGTCGTCGTCGTCATCATCAACCATCCTCCATCACCAATTTCATGATGCTCACCGCCGTGCATGAGTAATTCCATCGTAGGCTTGTTTGACGGTGATGGGTTGGATGAGATCTATCATGTAATCGAGTTAGTTTTGTTAGGGTTTGATCCCTAGTATCCACTATGTTCTGAGATTGATGTTGCTATGACTTTGCTATGCTTAATGCTTGTCACTAGGGCCCGAGTGCCATGATTTCAGATTTGAACCTATTATGTTTTCATGAATATATGTGTGTTCTTGATCCTATCTTGCAAGTCTATAGTCACCTACTATGTGTTATGATCCGACAACCCCGAAGTGACAATAATCGGGACCACTCCCGGTGATGACTATAGTTTGAGGAGTTCATGTATTCACTATGTGCTAATGCTTTGTTCCAGTTCTCTATTAAAAGGAGGCCTTAATATCCCTTAGTTTCCATTAGGACCCCGCTGCCACGGGAGGGTAGGACAAAAGACCTCATGCAAGTTCTTTTCCATAAGCACGTATGACTATATTCGGAATACATGCCTATATTACATTGATGAATTGGAGCTAGTTCTGTGTCACCCTATGTTATGACTGTTACATGATGAACCGCATCCGGCATAATTATCCATCACCGATCCAATGCCTATGAGCTTTTCCTATATTGGTTCTCGCTTATTTACTTTCCAGTTGCTACTGTTACAATCACTACAAAACACCAAAAATATTACTTTTGCTTCTGTTACCTTTGTTACCGTTACCACTACTATCATATTATTTTGCTACTAAACACTTTGCTGCAGATATTAAGTTATCCAGGTGTGGTTGGATTGACAACTCAAATGCTAATACTTGAGAATATTCTTTGGCTCCCCTTGTGTCGAATCAATAAATTTGGGTTGAATACTCTATCCTCGAAAACTGTTGTGATCCCCTATACTTGTGGGTTATCACCCACCATGGCGTCACAGCTAGAAGCTTTGCAGGCAAAGACCACCTTTCGTCAGGATAAGATGCACTAGTTGTCCCCCTTCAAACTAGGTCGTTGTGGGATGCCTTCCCGCCTTCATTTTGGGGGGAAGAGGACCAAGGCCACTATAAATATAGCCTAGCCACCACCATAGAGGGAGACGGATCGGTTCAGACCATCCACACCCTCACCAGCTCACACAAGCACAAGAACACACCTCCTGATGTTGTTCTTCCTCTGTACCTGTTCATCCTCATCCCAGCTCGATGCTAATCCACCACAAAGCAGGAGTAGGGTATTACACCGCAAGGTGGCCCGAACCTGGGTAAACTGCTGTGTCCCTTTCCATTCCAGTTCATCGAGCTAGGCCGTGAGATCGACGAGTTGGCAGATTGGGGAGGTTGAGTTCTTCGCACGCACCCTAGAGTTTGGATCTATCTTGGGTCTGTGGAGCCCTGAATCCGATAATGTGATCATGTGGTGATCACGAGGAGGTATTGATCACGAGGTGATCGACGTGATATATTGTTTGGCCGGATAGCCCAAAGTGAGATGGTTCTTGAGATGGTGGTTCAACAGTAATTCTAGTAGTAACGTATCATGCTTAATAATGATTTCCACATCATAGTAGTTGTTAATAACTTAACCTGTTGATGTTATGTTGTTGTTTTGCCTTGATGCTTTTGGTTGTTGTGAGCTTGCAAGTACATTCAATGCAGTGACCTGGCATGTCATGCAAGATTGCAGGTGATGCTGTGATTGATTGCTTGCCAAGGTTACCGATTGTGCGAGCTAGACTGTGTCCCAGCCAGAGTCCCTGCGGAGTGGAGTTCACCACCGTCGTCGTTGTTCCACTGCTAGAATTTTCCGCTGCTAGCATAGAGCTACCTTAGCAGGCATAGTGTCGTTGTACCGATGTGATCCTTTGTTACATAAGATCTTTGTACCATTATCCTTTGTAATAAGAGCTGATTTGTTCTATATCAAGCAGTGCCGTATTCTAGAAGATTTGATCTCTGAAATGGAATACGGGGTGTTCCGGTTCCACTGAGCCGGGGTGCACACAAATCATACCAAATAGACATATTGTAGGGATTGTCAAAGTGGCAAACGATCATGCCAAAAATCCACAAACAATGTCAATGTTAATTGCAGTGCATTGGAAGGTTACACTGCAATTTATACTAAGCCAAAAAGGCCTAAATGCAAGCAGCATAATGCGTGAGGATAAACCTCTAAACAACAGAATTGGAAGGATCGCAAACATCCAAAGGGATGAGGTCCTCCATGTTTCCTCTTTCTCGTGTGGATTTCATCAGGAATATTCCTCAAATAGATTAAGCCGCAGAAGTGAGGCATGCCGGAGCACGTACCGCGATGCGCGCCGGTCGCTGGTCACTGGCTTGCGTCTCCATCGCTGCCGACCGCTTGAGTTGGGGCCGAGCGCTGGTCGCTGGCTTGCGTCTCCACCGCAGCCGGCCACTCCGCCGAGAGGACCCGGGCCAGGTGCGGATGCGGTCAAGGCCGTGCAGGAGGGAGCCGCGAGCAGCCAGGTTGCCACGGTACCCTTAGGCGGCGAGCCGTCACATCGCAAGGATGTGGACCAGGAGTATGTCATCCGTCGTCGCCTTGGGGGCTGTGGTCCAAGGCTGCGTTAGGGGGGCACATGATGTAGCCGCTGGTGCTGCCGCTCCACGAGGAGTCGTGCCGAGGGCTACGGGCACCGCCACGCTATGCTGAAGCAAGCCAAGGGTGTTGGCCCACTTCCCCTTCCAGTAAGTCATGAGAGGACGCTGATGCGTCTCGCTCCGGGCCGAGGACCATAGCAGGTTGCGCGCCCCCTACCGTGTGCGCCGCCATTGTCGGATGCACTCCGGAGGGCGCTGCCTCACTATGGAGCAGGAAGCGCCTCGTCGTGGGTATCTTTGCATGTCGGTTGCCGTAGCGCCGCGGCAAACGCCTCTGCACGCGCTTCGGAGGGAGGCATCGCATCGGATGGCGTTGCCTCATCTTGAAGAGCTGAGCCAGGGCCGCGAGCGCCACCAGGCTATGAGGTGTGCTCTGGCGTTGGTTCGAAGTGAAATATTAGTGATGGGTTGATGGTGTCCTCCTTCCAAGCCAAAGCAACGACGACGACCACCAGAAGCGTAGAAGGCTTCATCACGCATGAGATACTGGAGGACCTCGGTCGTTCCATGCCTTGTACTTACCGATTCTATTTGCTTTTCTTCTCTCCCATGATTTCTTCGCGTGTTAGAGCGTGCTCGCCCACCCGCCGGAGGGAGTGGCCTGCCTAGTTACATGTGTTTCTGTAGAGGCATCCTTCCATTGATGTATAATTGGAATAGTTATTGTGTTCATAGTTCTTTTGGCCGATGGCAGCTATGTATAGAGATTTTCTCAAAAGAAATATGCTAAGAGCTGTATCTCAACTGGTTGTTCTTGCACGTACATCTGACATAGCATTTTTGGCCGGTGGCGGCCATGTACAGAGCCGGATCAAACCAACCCATGAAGCTGACATAGTATTTTTGGTCGGTGGCAGCCATGTACAGAGTCGGCTCAAACCAACCAATGAAACTAATCGATCTGGACACACATGTGTAGCAAGCAGGTGGATTGATCTTTTAACATTGGTTGCAAACGCACGTACCTAGGAATTGAATTGACAGAACCAATCTGTAGCTAACCATGGCGACGGCTCCGCTGAAGCGCTTGTGAGAGAAATCATTAAACATGTATATATGGGGTGGCCGGCGGCTGCCGTGGCTGCTTCCGATCCAAACAGGAGCTTTTAGATTGGACATAGCATGGACGTGTAGGGAATATTAGGTTGCAGGCTATATTTTGTGGCATTGGTGGGTAATTTCTTTAGCTTTAAAATTAATCCAATGGTTTTGGTTTTCTAATCTAATAAAACTAGATGATACCCCGCGCGTTGTTGCGAAAATTTGTTGCATCGTATTGGAGAAGGATTTATTAAGTGAGAAAATAGTAAACTGTGAAAAAAATCATTAAAAAAGTTATGAGAGGCTTCAAAAATTTCATTGATAAAGAAGGTTAGCTTGTCGGTTTCATAAAGTTTTCATAGTACTGAAGAAGTGAACTTTTTGTCAGATTATCAGTGAAGATTGAACCAATGAATCATAATGCATATAAATTTTTTTAGTTGAACATGCTGGAGCAGAGAGACCTATATGAAGAAAAAATAAGTCAATTAGCTATTTTTAGGAGGCGCGATTGATTTCCGACCACAGGAATCGGACAGCAAAACGACAAGTTTAGCGATCAGGCTCCCACCTCCTATTCCCTTTCTCGACCGATCCCGGCCTGGAGCGTTCCTTTTTCGTGAGTT
Source organism: Aegilops umbellulata (assembly GCA_032464435.1). Classification (NCBI taxonomy): domain Eukaryota; kingdom Viridiplantae; phylum Streptophyta; class Magnoliopsida; order Poales; family Poaceae; genus Aegilops; species Aegilops umbellulata. The sequence goes on from CP136057.1 coordinate 363,189,301, forward strand.
GGGCCCAGCCTCGGCCCAGTACCTACCTATGTTCTATTCCCTTTCCACGTTTTTTTAGTTTGGGCCTGTTTTTTCCTATTCCGCTAATTCCCTTTCTGGGCCAGCGGTTTTTCAGGGATAGTAATGGGCGGGAAATCTCACTTTCAATTGAAATGAACTAGCACTTTCAACTAAAATGAATTGCTACTTCTTAACAGAAAATCATTAGCTTATCCCTCTATTCCCTTTCAATTAATTTTTCCTAGAAAAATATTTTAATCACCAAGAAATAGAATACTCAACTAAAGTTGATCTACAACTTTTTGATTGAATCAGGAATATTCATTCAATTGATTTACTATAAACAACTTTTCCAATTAATGATAACATATATTATTAAAATATAAACAACTTTGTCCATGAAAAATATTTTTATTAAGAAAAAATAGCATGCTCAATTGAATTGATCTACAACTTTTTGGTTGACTCGGGAATGTTCAAAATAGCAGGATCAAATTAATTGATCAACTACAAACAACATTTCGAATTAATGAAAAAATTTACAAAGCAATAACATATATAAAAAATTCTAACAATTTTTGAATTTGTGATTTTCCTCGAAATCATTAGTAATGTCTGAAATTCCTAACAACTTCTGAAAAACAAAAATAATTGTTATGTAAATTTGGTGTCACGTGCACGTCTCGGCGTTTTGTGACGACGTCCACCTCGACTCGCGTCATTAAGATATACAGCGTAGCAGTGGTGTCACGTGCTCGCCTCGGCGTCCGTCGTCGCTCGTTGCTACCGCGACGACGTCCGCCTTGACTCGCGTTACCCTAAGATAGACAGGGTGGCAGTTGTGTCACGTGCTCGTCTCGGCGTCGTAGTCGCTACCGCGACGACGTCCGCCTCGACTCGCATTACGCTAAGACAGGATGGCAGTGGTGTCACGTGCTCGTCTCGGCGTCCGTCATCGCTACCACGACGACGTCCGCCTCGACTCGCGTGACCCTAACATAGATAGGGTGGAAGTGGTGTCACGTGCTCGTCTCGGCGTCTATCGTCGCTACCGCGACGACGTCCGCCTCGACTCGCGTTTCACTAAGACAGGGTGACAGTGGTCTCACGTGCTTGTCTCGGCGTCCGTCGTCGCTACCGCGACGACGTCCGCCTCGACTCGCGTTTCGCTAAGACAGGGTGGCAGTGGTGTCACGTGCTCGTCTCGGCGTCCATCGTCGCTATCGCGACGATGTCCGCCTCGACTCGCGTTTCGCTAAGACAGAGTGGCAGTGGTGTCACATGCTTGTCTCGGCGTCCGTCGTTGCTACCGCGACGACGTCCGCCTCGACTCGTGTTTCGCTAAGACAGGGTGGCAGTGGTGTCACGTGCTCGTCTCAGCGTCCGCGTTACGCTAAGACAGGGTGGCAGTGGTGTCACGTGCTCGTCTCGGCGTCCATCGTCGCTACCGCGACGACGTCCGCCTCGACTCGCGTTTCGCTAAGACAGGGTGGCAGTGGTGTCACGTGCTCGTCTCGGCGTCCGTCGTCGCTATCGCGACGACGTCCGCCTCAACTCGCGTTACGCTAAGATAGGGTGGCAGTGGTGTCAGGTGCTTGTCTCGGTGTCCGTCATCGCTACCGCGATGACGTCCGCCTCGACTCGCGTTTTGCTAAGACAGGGTGGCATTGGTGTCACGTGCTCGTCTCGGCGTCCGTCGCCGCTACCGCGACGACGTCCGCCTCGACTCACGTTACCCTAAGATAGACAGGGTGGCAGTTGTGTCACGTGCTCGTCTCGGCGTCGTATTCGCTACCGTGACGATGTCCGCCTCGACTCGCATTACGCTAAGACAGGATGGCAGTGGTGTCACGTGCTCGTCTCGGCGTCCGTCGTCGCTATCACGACGACGTCCGCCTCGACTCGCGTTTCGCTAAGACAGGGTGGCAGTGGTGTCACGTGCTCGTCTCGGCGTCGTAGTCGCTACCGCGGCGACGTCCGCCTCGACTCGCATTACGGTAAGACAGGATGGCAGTGGTGTCACGTGCTCGTCTCGGCGTCCGTCGTCGCTATCGCGACGACGTCCGGCTCGACTCGCGTTTCGCTAAGACAGGGTGGCAGTGGTGTCACGTGCTCGTCTCGGCGTCCGTCATCGCTACCGCGACGATGTCCGCCTCGCCTCGTGTTTCGCTAAGACAGGGTGGCAGTGGTGTCACGTGCTCGTCTCGGTGTCCGTCGTCGCTACCGCGACGACGTCCGCCTCGACTCGCGTTACGCTAAGACAGACAGGGTGGCAGTTGTGTCACGTGCTCGTCTCGGCGTCGTAGTCGCTACCGCGACGACGTCCGCCTCGACTCGCATTACGCTAAGACAGGATGGCAGTGGTGTCACGTGCTCGTCTCGGCGTCCGTCATCGCTACCACGACGACGTCCGCCTCGACTCGCGTGACCCTAACATAGATAGGGTGGAAGTGGTGTCACGTGCTCGTCTCGGCGTCTATCGTCGCTACCGCGACGACGTCCGCCTCGACTCGCGTTTCGCTAAGACAGGGTGACAGTGGTCTCACGTGCTTGTCTCGGCGTCCGTCGTCGCTACCGCGACGACGTCCGCCTCGACTCGCGTTTCGCTAAGACAGGGTGGCAGTGGTGTCACGTGCTCGTCTCGGCGTCCATCGTCGCTATCGCGACGATGTCCGCCTTGACTCGTGTTTCGCTAAGACAGAGTGGCAGTGGTGTCACATGCTTGTCTCGGCGTCCGTCGTTGCTACCGCGACGACGTCCGCCTCGACTCGTGTTTCGCTAAGACAGGGTGGCAGTGGTGTCACGTGCTCGTCTCAGCGTCCGCGTTACGCTAAGACAGGGTGGCAGTGGTGTCACGTGCTCGTCTCGGCGTCCATCGTCGCTACCGCGACGACGTCCGCCTCGACTCGCGTTTCGCTAAGACAGGGTGGCAGTGGTGTCACGTGCTCGTCTCGGCGTCCGTCGTCGCTATCGCGACGACGTCCGCCTCAACTCGCGTTACGCTAAGATAGGGTGGCAGTGGTGTCAGGTGCTTGTCTCGGTGTCCGTCATCGCTACCGCGATGACGTCCGCCTCGACTCGCGTTTTGCTAAGACAGGGTGGCATTGGTGTCACGTGCTCGTCTCGGCGTCCGTCGCCGCTACCGCGACGACGTCCGCCTCGACTCGCGTTACCCTAAGATAGACAGGGTGGCAGTTGTGTCACGTGCTCGTCTCGGCGTCGTATTCGCTACCGTGACGATGTCCGCCTCGACTCGCATTACGCTAAGACAGGATGGCAGTGGTGTCACGTGCTCGTCTCGGCGTCCGTCGTCGCTATCACGACGACGTCCGCCTCGACTCGCGTTTCGCTAAGACAGGGTGGCAGTGGTGTCACGTGCTCGTCTCGGCGTCGTAGTCGCTACCGCGGCGACGTCCGCCTCGACTCGCATTACGGTAAGACAGGATGGCAGTGGTGTCACGTGCTCGTCTCGGCGTTCGTCGTCGCTATCGCGACGACGTCCGGCTCGACTCGCGTTTCGCTAAGACAGGGTGGCAGTGGTGTCACGTGCTCGTCTCGGCGTCCGTCATCGCTACCGCGACGATGTCCGCCTCGCCTCGTGTTTCGCTAAGACAGGGTGGCAGTGGTGTCACGTGCTCGTCTCGGTGTCCGTCGTCGCTACCGCGACGACGTCCGCCTCGACTCGCGTTACGCTAAGACAGACAGGGTGGCAGTTGTGTCACGTGCTCGTCTCGGCGTCGTAGTCGCTACCGCGACGACGTCCGCCTCGACTCGCATTACGCTAAGACAGGATGGCAGTGGTGTCACGTGCTCTTCTCGGCGTCCGTCGTCGCTATCGCGACGATGTCCGCCTCGACTCGCGTTTCGCTAAGACAGGGTGGCAGTGGTGTCACGTGCTCGTCTCGGCGTCCGTCATCGCTACCGCGACGGCGTCCTCCTCGACTCGCGTGACCCTAACATAGATAGGTTGGCAGTGGTGTCACGTGCTCGTCTCGGCGTCCATCGTCGCTACCGCGATGACGTCCGCCTCGACTCGCGTTTCGCTAAGACAGGGTGGCAGTGGTGTCACGTGCTCGTCTCGGCGTCCATCGTCGCTATCGCGACGATGTCCGCCTCGACTCGCGTTTCGCTAAGACAGAGTGGCAGTGGTGTCACATGCTTGTCTCGGCGTCCGTCGTTGCTACCGCGACGACGTCCGCCTCGACTCGTGTTTCGCTAAGACAGGGTGGCAGTGGTGTCACGTGCTCGTCTCAGCGTCCGCGTTACGCTAAGACAGGGTGGCAGTGGTGTCACGTGCTCGTCTCGGCGTCCATCGTCGCTACCGCGACGACGTCCGCCTCGACTCGCGTTTCGCTAAGACAGGGTGGCAGTGGTGTCACGTGCTCGTCTCGGCGTCCGTCGTCGCTATCGCGACGACGTCCGCCTCAACTCGCGTTACGCTAAGATAGGGTGGCAGTGGTGTCAGGTGCTTGTCTCGGTGTCCGTCATCGCTACCGCGATGACGTCCGCCTCGACTCGCGTTTTGCTAAGACAGGGTGGCATTGGTGTCACGTGCTCGTCTCGGCGTCCGTCGCCGCTACCGCGACGACGTCCGCCTCGACTCGCGTTACCCTAAGATAGACAGGGTGGCAGTTGTGTCACGTGCTCGTCTCGGCGTCGTATTCGCTACCGTGACGATGTCCGCCTCGACTCGCATTACGCTAAGACAGGATGGCAGTGGTGTCACGTGCTCGTCTCGGCGTCCGTCGTCGCTATCACGACGACGTCCGCCTCGACTCGCGTTTCGCTAAGACAGGGTGGCAGTGGTGTCACGTGCTCGTCTCGGCGTCGTAGTCGCTACCGCGGCGACGTCCGCCTCGACTCGCATTACGGTAAGACAGGATGGCAGTGGTGTCACGTGCTCGTCTCGGCGTCCGTCGTCGCTATCGCGACGACGTCCGGCTCGACTCGCGTTTCGCTAAGACAGGGTGGCAGTGGTGTCACGTGCTCGTCTCGGCGTCCGTCATCGCTACCGCGACGATGTCCGCCTCGCCTCGTGTTTCGCTAAGACAGGGTGGCAGTGGTGTCACGTGCTCGTCTCGGTGTCCGTCGTCGCTACCGCGACGACGTCCGCCTCGACTCGCGTTACGCTAAGACAGACAGGGTGGCAGTTGTGTCACGTGCTCGTCTCGGCGTCGTAGTCGCTACCGCGACGACGTCCGCCTCGACTCGCATTACGCTAAGACAGGATGGCAGTGGTGTCACGTGCTCTTCTCGGCGTCCGTCGTCGCTATCGCGACGATGTCCGCCTCGACTCGCGTTTCGCTAAGACAGGGTGGCAGTGGTGTCACGTGCTCGTCTCGGCGTCCGTCATCGCTACCGCGACGGCGTCCTCCTCGACTCGCGTGACCCTAACATAGATAGGTTGGCAGTGGTGTCACGTGCTCGTCTCGGCGTCCATCGTCGCTACCGCGATGACGTCCGCCTCGACTCGCGTTTCGCTAAGACAGGGTGACAGTGGTCTCACGTGCTTGTCTCGGCGTCCGTCGTCGCTACCGCGACGACGTACGCCTCGACTCGCGTTTCGCTAAGACAGGGTGGCAGTGGTGTCACGTGCCTGTCTCGGCGTCCGTCATCGCTACCGCGACGACGTCCGCCTCGACTCGCGTTTTGCTAAGACAGGGTGGCAGTGGTGTCACATGCTCGTCTCGGCTTCCGTCGTCGCTACCGCGACGACGTCCGCCTCGACTCGTGTTACCCTAAGATAGACAGGGTGGCAGTTGTGTCACGTGCTCGTCTCAGCGTCGTAGTCGCTACCGCGACGACGTCTGCCTCGACTCGCATTACGCTAAGACAGGATGGCAGTGGTGTCATATGCTCGTCTCGGCGTCCGTCCTCGCTACCGCGACGACGTCCGCCTCGACTCGCGTGACCGTAACATAGATAGGGTGGCAGTGGTGTCACGTGCTCGTCTCGGCGTCCATCGTCGCTACCGCGACGACGTCTGCCTCGACTCGCGTTTCGCTAAGACAGGGTGACAGTGGTCTCACGTGCTTGTCTCGGCGTCCGTCGTCGCTACCACGACGACGTCCGCCTCGACTCGCGTTTCGCCAAGACAGGGTGGAAGTGGTGTCACGTGCTCGTCTCGGCGTCCATGGTCGCTATCGCGACGATGTCCGCCTCGACTCGCGTTACGCTAAGACAGAGTGGCAGTGGTGACACATGCTTGTCTCGGCGTCCGTCGTCGCTACCGCGACGACGTCCGCCTCGACTCGTGTTTCGCTAAGACAGGGTGGCAGTGGTGTCACGTGCTCGTCTCGGCGTCCGTCGTCGCTACCGCGACGACGTCCGCCTCGACTCGCGTTACGCTAAGACAGGGTGGCAGTGGTGTCACGTGCTCGTCTCAGCGTCCATCGTCGCTACCGCGACGACGTCCGCCTCGACACGCGTTTCGCTAAGACAGGGTGGCAGTGGTGTCACGTGCTCGTCTCGGCGTCCGTCGTCGCTATCGCAACGACGTCCGCCTCGACTCGCGTTACGCTAAGACAGGGTGGCAGTGGTGTCACGTGCTTGTCTCGGCGTCCGTCGTCGCTACCGCGGCGACGTCCGCCTCGACTCGCATTTTGCTAAGACAGGGTGGCAGTGGTGTCACGTGCTCGTCTCGGCGTCCGTCGCCGCTACCGCGACGACGTCCGCCTCGACTCGCGTTACCCTAAAATAGACAGGGTGGCAGTTGTGTCGCGTGCTCGTCTCGGCGTCGTAGTCGCTACTGCGACGACGTCCGCCTCGACTCGCATTATGCTAAGACAGGATGGCAGTGGTGTCACGTGCTCGTCTCGGCGTCCGTCGTCGCTATCGCGACGATGTCCGCCTCGACTCACGTTTCACTAAGACAGGGTGGCAGTGGTGTCACGTGCTCGTCTCGGCGTCCGTCATCGCTACCGCGACGACGTCCGCCTCGACTCGCGTTTTGCTAAGACAGGGTGGCAGTGGTGTCACGTGCTCGTCTCGGCGTCCGTCGTCACTACCGCGACGACGTCCGCCTCGACTCGCGTTACCCTAAGATAGACAGGATGGCAGTTGTGTCACGTGCTCATCTCGGCGTCCGTCATCGCTATCGCGACGACGTCCGCCTCGACTCGCGTTTCGCTAAGACAGGGTGGCAGTGGTGTCACGTGCTCGTCTCGGCGTCCGTCATCGCTACCACGACGACGTCCGCCTCGACTCGCGTTTTGCTAAGGGCCTATCTATTTACTTTTATGTTGAGTCATCACCCTCTTATTAAAAGCACTAGCTAGAGAGCGCAGCTATCATTTGCATTCATTACTATTAATTTATATTGGGTATGACTATGATTGAATCTCTTTTACCATGAATTACAATGTCTAGTCAGTCCTTGATCTTTAAAGGTGCCCTGCATTTATGTTTTGCGGTCTCAGAAAGGTCTAGCGAGATACCATCTTGTTATATCATATTATGATTTTTTTGAGAAAGTGTTGTCATTCGAGATTTATTATTATGACTCGCTAGTTGATTATGCTATTGATGTGAGTAAACATGAGACCTAAGAGTTATTGCAAATGTGGTTAGTCATAATCTTTGCTGAAAACTTGAATGCTGGCTTTACATATTTACAACAACAAGAGCAAACAGAGTTTGTAAAAGTTTTTCTTTATCACTTTCAGTTTGTCAACTGAATTGCTTGATGACAAGCAAAGGTTTAAGCTTGGGGAAGTTGATACATCTCCGTCGTATCTACTTTTCCAAACACTTTTGCCCTTGTTTTAGACTCTAACTTGCATGATTTGAATGGAACTAACCCGGAATGAAGTTGTTGTCAGCAGACTTTCCATGGTGTTATTTATGTGCAGAAACAAAAGTTTTCGGAATGACCTGAAACTCCACGGAACGTCTTTTCAGAAATAATAAAAAATCCTTGCCAAAGATGAAGACCAGGGGGCCCACACCCTGTCCAGGAGGGTGGGGGCGCGCCCTCCCCCCTAGGGCGCGCCCCCTACCTCGTGGGCCCCTTGGAGCTCCTCCGACGCCAACTCCAACTATATATATTTGCTTTCGGGGAGAAAAAATCAAGGGGAAGAAATCATCACGTTTTACGATACGAAGCCACCACCAAGCCCTAAAACCTCCCGGGAGGGCTGATCTGGAGTCCATTCGGGGCTCCGGAGAGGGGGATTCGTCGCCGTCGTCATCATCAACCATCCTCCATCACCAATTTCATGATGCTCACCGCCGTGCGTGAGTAATTCCATCGTAGGCTTGTTTGACGGTGATGGGTTGGATGAGATCTATCATGTAATCGAGTTAGTTTTGTTAGGGTTTGATCCCTAGTATCCACTATGTTCTGAGATTGATGTTGCTATGACTTTGCTATGCTTAATGCTTGTCACTAGGGCCCGAGTGCCATGATTTCAGATTTGAACCTATTATGTTTTCATGAATATATGTGTGTTCTTGATCCTATCTTGCAAGTCTATAGTCACCTACTATGTGTTATGATCCGACAACCCCGAAGTGACAATAATCGGGACCACTCCCGGTGATGACTATAGTTTGAGGAGTTCATGTATTCACTATGTGCTAATGCTTTGTTCCGGTTCTCTATTAAAAGGAGGCCTTAATATCCCTTAGTTTCCATTAGGACCCCGCTGCCACGGGAGGGTAGGACAAAAGACCTCATGCAAGTTCTTTTCCATAAGCACGTATGACTATATTCGGAATACATGCCTATATTACATTGATGAATTGGAGCTAGTTCTGTGTCACCCTATGTTATGACTGTTACATGATGAACCGCATCCGGCATAATTATCCATCACCGATCCAATGCCTACGAGCTTTTCCTATATTGGTTCTCGCTTATTTACTTTCCAGTTGCTACTGTTACAATCACTACAAAACACCAAAAATATTACTTTTGCTTCTGTTACCTTTGTTACCGTTACCACTACTATCATATTATTTTGCTACTAAACACTTTGCTGCAGATATTAAGTTATCCAGGTGTGGTTGGATTGACAACACAAATGCTAATACTTGAGAATATTCTTTGGCTCCCCTTGTGTCGAATCAATAAATTTGGGTTGAATACTCTATCCTCGAAAACTGTTGCGATCCCCTATACTTGTGGGTTATCACCCACCATGGCGTCACAGCTAGAAGCTTTGCAGGCAAAGACCACCTTTCGTCAGGATAAGATGCACTAGTTGTCCCCCTTCAAACTAGGTCGTTGTGGGATGCCTTCCCGCCTTCATTTTGGGGGGAAGAGGACCAAGGCCACTATAAATATAGCCTAGCCACCACCATAGAGGGAGACGGATCGGTTCAGACCATCCACACCCTCACCAGCTCACACAAGCACAAGAACACACCTCCTGATGTTGTTCTTCCTCTGTACCTGTTCATCCTCATCCCAGCTCGATGCTAATCCACCACAAAGCAGGAGTAGGGTATTACACCGCAAGGTGGCCCGAACCTGGGTAAACTGCTGTGTCCCTTTCCATTCCAGTTCATCGAGCTAGGCCGTGAGATCGATGAGTTGGCAGATTGGGGAGGTTGAGTTCTTCGCACGCACCCTAGAGTTTGGATCTATCTTGGGTCTGTGGAGCCCTGAATCCGATAATGTGATCATGTGGTGATCACGAGGAGGTATTGATCACGAGGTGATCGACGTGATATATTGTTTGGCCGGATAGCCCAAAGTGAGATGGTTCTTGAGATGGTGGTTCAACAGTAATTCTAGTAGTAACGTATCATGCTTAATAATGATTTCCACATCATAGTAGTTGTTAATAACTTAACCTGTTGATGTTATGTTGTTGTTTTGCCTTGATGCTTTTGGTTGTTGTGAGCTTGCAAGTACATTCAATGCAGTGACCTGGCATGTCATGCAAGATTCCAGGTGATGCTGTGATTGATTGCTTGCCAAGGTTACCGATTGTGCGAGCTAGACTGTGTCCCAGCCAGAGTCCCTGCGGAGTGGAGTTCACCACCGTCGTCGTTGTTCCACTGCTAGAATTTTCCGCTGCTAGCATAGAGCTACCTTAGCAGGCATAGTGTCGTTGTACCGATGTGATCCTTTGTTACATAAGATCTTTGTACCATTATCCTTTGTAATAAGAGCTGATTTGTTCTATATCAAGCAGTGCCGTATTCTAGAAGATTTGATCTCTGAAATGGAATACGGGGTGTTCCGGTTCCACTGAGCCGGGGTGCACACAAATCATACCAAATAGACATATCGTAGGGATTGTCAAAGTGGCAAACGATCATGCCAAAAATCCACAAACAATGTCAATGTTAATTGCAGTGCATTGGAAGGTTACACTGCAATTTATACTAAGCCAAAAAGGCCTAAATGCAAGCAGCATAATGCGTGAGGATAAACCTCTAAACAACAGAATTGGAAGGACCGCAAACATCCCAAGGGATGAGGTCCTCCATGTTTCCTCTTTCTCGTGTGGATTTCATCAGGAATATTCCTCAAATAGATTAAGCCGCAGAAGTGAGACATGCCGGAGCACGTACCGCGATGCGCGCCGGTCGCTGGTCACTGGCTTGCGTCTCCATCGCTGCCGACCGCTTGAGTTGGGGCCGAGCGCTGGTCGCTGGTTTGCGTCTCCACCGCAGCCGGCCACTCCGCCGAGAGGACCCGGGCCAGGTGCGGATGCGGTCAAGGCCGTGCAGGAGGGAGCCGCGAGCAGCCAGGTTGCCACGGTACCCTTAGGCGACGAGCCGTCACATCGCAAGGATGTGGACCAGGAGTATGTCATCCGTCGTCGCCTTGGGGGCTGTGGTCCAAGGCTGCGTTAGGGGGGCACATGATGTAGCCGCTGGTGCTGCCGCTCCACGAGGAGTCGTGCCGAGGGCCACGGGCACCGCCACGCTATGCTGAAGCAAGCCAAGGGTGTTGGCCCACTTTCCCTTCCAGTAAGTCATGAGAGGACGCTGATGCGTCTCGCTCCGGGCCGAGGACCATAGCAGGTTGCGCGCCCCCTACCGTGTGCGCCGCCATTGTCGGATGCACTCCGGAGGGCGCTGCCTCACTATGGAGCAGGAAGCGCCTCGTCGTGGGTATCTTTGCATGTCGGTTGCCGTAGCGCCGCGGCAAACGCCTCTGCACGCGCTTCGGAGGGAGGCATCGCATCGGATGGCGTTGCCTCATCTTGAAGAGCTGAGCCAGGGCCGCGAGCGCCACCAGGCTATGAGGTGTGCTCTGGCGTTGGTTCGAAGTGAAATATTAGTGATGGGTTGATGGTGTCCTCCTTCCAAGCCAAAGCAACGACGACGACCACCAGAAGCGTAGAAGGCTTCATCACGCATGAGATACTGGAGGACCTCGGTCGTTCCATGCCTTGTACTTACCGATTCTATTTGCTTTTCTTCTCTCCCATGATTTCTTCGCGTGTTAGAGCGTGCTCGCCCACCCGCCGGAGGGAGTGGCCTGCCGCCTGTTTCAGCGTTGCGGACAAGTCTCACCATGAAATCGCTCCGCGAGAGAGCGTGTTGATAACGTGTTAGAGTGGAAATGAGAGGCAATCTGATAGTAATGAAAACTATGGGACAACGCTAATGCCCATACGTATTGGGAGCGAAACCCACCCACATGCCCTATAACACACGGACTTCACCACGTCACCGCATGCATGCATGTGGGAATCTTTTTGTATTTCAGTTTTTAAAATGTTGTACGGAGTATCTCTTAAATGAAAAATCCGACTGAAGATCTGTTTTCACCATTAAATCCCCCGCGATGAGATCTTCGAAACTAGATCTCATATCAATATATTTTGATGAATTTTTTTGGGTTAAAAGTTGTCATGTCTATTGCACATGAATTGCCATGGTGTTTACACTGAAGTTGCCATGATATATTTCAGCTTTTTTCTTCTACATTTAGAAGTAAATTTTGACTTTTATAAAACGGGGAATTAGGAAACTAGAGTTGCCATGAAATATAAACTAAAATTGCCATGACACTTGCACTTAAAATTGCCATGGTTCATACAAAAAATATATTTTTTATGATCAAAGTTCTGGAGTTGCCATCATCAAAATACTAAAATTGTCATGCTCTACAAACTGAAATTGCCACATGGCAACTTTAGTTTAAGCACTATGACAACTACAGTGTAAACATCATGGCAACTTTTGGGCAAATTTTTTTTCGTCAAAACATCTCAACATGGGGTCTAGTTTTGAAGATCTCGTTGAGACATATTTAATGGTGAAAATGGATTTTTAATTCGATTTTTAATTAGGAGATAAAACATTTTTAAGCCGAAAACCAAAAAGATTCCTGCTGATGTCATCTGTTCACATGTGGCAAAATGAGTGGTAAAGGAGACGTGTGGACGATGTGCAACATGCCACACATGTGGGTGTTAGTTTTTTCCAAACTGTGTCTATTGATGATGACAAGTTACACATTTATAGTCCACGAAGGGGCGCATCCGGAGGGACACGACAGTTACAAGAGCCGCATCTGTTTGTATGACTGTTTGGATAAGTGGAGATTTAACCCTTAATTAACTTGTGTTAAGTAAGTCTTAACACTAAACGCCTCCCAAACCACCCTATACGCCCAGGTGGACGGTCTGCCTTATATCGGCCCTAAACGCCTGGGCTGACCAACACACCTTATTGTAGGGCAACGCATTGTAAAACAATTTTTTCGCTTACCACTATGAAGTGCATGTAAGGTTTGATCTGATCGTTACCAACTCGTAGCGCAGTGAAAGGTGAGTTGGTGAAGATCGTTGGGGAAGATACCCGCAACTAGGATTCACAACCTCCCAACCGTGCGAATTTTCTCCCCCGAAAAGTCCTTCAAACAGAAGATTGAATGTACGATATTTCTACCGGATTGCACACATACGGTGGCACCTATCCAGCGGCACGTCGTCATCGAGAACTAATCGCTACCAGACACTAGGTAGTCTTTCGGCGCTATGAAACTATTACGTGGAGGGAAAGAGGGAGAGAGAGAGGTAGATCATTGCATATCATTTGTGTGAAAACTTGAGATGAGTTGGAGAGAACCTCCCCACCCCTATTTATAGTGGACATGGGTGGAGGATGACTGCCCAAAAAGCCGCCCCCCTCACAAACATCATCCCACCAAAGGTTGGAGGTTGCCCCATGAAGGGGTCCCTTGGCCCCTGAGGGAGTCCTGGATTATGGGGTGTTCAGATAGCCAGACTATACCTTCAGCCGGACTCCTGGACTATGAAGATACAAGATTGAAGACTTCGTCCCGTGTCCGGATGGGACTTTCCTTGGCGTAGAAGGCAAGCTAAGCGATGCGGATATTCAGATCTCCTACCATTGTAACCGACTTTGTGTAACCCTAACCCTCTCCGGTGTCTATATAAACCGGAGGGTTTTAGTCCGTAGAGGAACAACTCCAACATACAACAATCATACCATAGGCTAGCTTCTAGGGTTTAGCCTCCTTGATCTCGTGGTAGATCTACTCTTGTACTACCCATATCATCAATATTAATCTAGCAGGATGTAGGGTTTTACCTCCATAAAGAGGGCCCGAACCTGGGTAAAACATTGTGTTCCCTTGTCTCCTGTTACCATCTGCCTAGACGCACAGTTCGGGACCCCCTACCCAAGATCCACCGGTTTTGACACCGACATTGGTGCTTTCATTGAGAGTTCCTCTGTGTCGTCACTTTTAGGCCCGATGGCTCCTTCGATCATCAACAACGATGCAGTCCAGGGTGAGACTTTTCTCCCCGGACAGATCTTCGTCTTCGGTGGCTTCGCACTGCGGGCCAATTCGCTTGGCCATCTGGAGTAGATCGAAAGCTAGGCCCCTGGCCATCAGGTCAGGTTTGGAAGTTTGAACTATACGGCCGACATCCGCGGGGACTTGATCTTTGACGGATTCGAGCCACAGCCAAGCGCGCCGCACCGTCTCGATGGGCATGATCTAGCTCTGCCGCCAAACAGTGTTCTGGAGGTCGCACGCGCATCGGTTCTAACCCTTAATCCGGAGCCTGCTGCACTGATCGAGGATAAGCGGCTGGACGCTTCCTCGGGGGCTGCGATCTCAAAGGCGATCGAGCCGAACACCAGCCCCGCACTCTGCATGGCCCGTGACTCTGAGGAGCCGGATTCCGCTCCGGATTCCGAGCCCCCCGCGCCCCTGCCGATCGAATTCGGTTGGGCGCCGATAATGGAGTTCACCGCCGCGGACATCTTTCAGCACTCGCCCTTCAGCGACATCCTGAATTCGCTAAAGGCTCTCTCTTTATCAGGAGAGTCCTGGCCGGACTACGGTCAGCAAGGTTGGGGTACGGACAATGAAGAAATTCAAAGCCCACCCACCACTCACTTCGTGGCCACTGTCGATGATTTCACCGACATGCTCGACTTCGGCTCCGAAGACATCGACGGTATGGACGATGATGTAGGAGACGAACAGGAACCAGCACCTGTAGGGCGCTGGAAGGCCACCTCGTCATATGACATATATATGGTGGACACTTCAAAAGAGGGAGAAGGCGATGGAACAACGGGGGATGACACCTCTAAGAAACATCCCAAGCGCCGGCGTCAGCGGCGCCGCTCTAAATCCCGCCAAAGCAAAAACGGTGATTCCGGCACGGGAGATAATACTACTCTAGATAGCGCCGAAGAACACCCCCTCCAGCAAGATTCGGCACAGGAGGATGGAGAAGCCAGCCCTCATGAGAGAGCGGCAGACCGAGAGGTCGAGGATGACAATTATATGCCTCCCTCCGAAGACGAGGCAAGCCTTGACGACGACGAATTTGTCGTGCCATCAGATCCCGCCGAACAAGAGCGTTTTAAACGCAGGCTTTTAGCCACGGCAAGCAGCCTCAAGAAAAAGCAGCAACAGCTTAGAGCTGATCAAGATTTGCTAGCTGACAGATGGACTGAAGCCTTGCGGCCAAAGAGTATGAAATCAAACGCCCCTCCAAGCGTTACCCAAAACGCAGGGTGCTACCCCGATTAGAGGAGGAAGCACCTACATCACCAGCGCATGACATGGCCGACCGGCCACCTCGTGGCCGTGACAGAGAGGCCTCTAGGCCCTCCACTCAAGCCATGCCCCGATGCCGCTCAAAACACGCTAAGGCATGGGAAAACGCGCCAGACCTATGAGATATGCTGGAGGACAAGGCAAGGCAAACAAGATCGATCTACGGATCGCGCGGGCGCCCCACGACACGTGATGGTGATCGTCATTCCGGATGCAATAAATCCGGCCGGGCCGAACACAATAGACAAAACTCTTTTGAGCTGCGTCGTGATATAGCCCAGTACAGAGGCGCTGCACACCCACTATGCTTCACAGACGAAGTAATGGATCATAAAATCCCTGAGGGCTTCAAACCCGTAAACATTGAATCATACGATGGCACAACAGATCCTGCGGTATGGATCGAGGATTATCTCCTTCATATCCACATGGCCCGCAGCGATGATCTACAGGCCATCAAATACCTCCCGCTCAAACTTAAAGGACCGGCCCGACATTGGCTTAACAGCTTGCCAGCAGATTCAATCGGTTCTTGGGAGGACCTGGAAGCCGCATTCCTTGACAATTTCCAGGGCACCTATGTGTGACCACCGGACGCTAATGACCTAAGCCACATAATTCAGCAGCCAGAAGAATCGGCCAGGCAATTCTGGACACGGTTCCTAACAAAGAAAAACCAAATAGTCGACTGTCCGGACGCAGAGGCCCTAGCGGCCTTCAAGCATAATATCCGCGACGAGTGGCTCGCCCGGCACCTGGGACAGGAAAAGCCGAAATCTATGGCTGCCCTTACGACACTCATGACCCGCTTTTGCGTGGGAGAAGACAGCTGGCTAGCTCGCAGCAACAACTTAACCAAGAACCTTGGTAATTCGGATACCAAGGACAAAAGTGGCAGGTCGCGTCGGAACAAGCAGAAACGTCATGTTAACAGCAACGAGGATACGGCAGTCAATGCCGGATTCCGAGGCTACAAATCCGGTCAGCGGAAAAAGCCATTCAAAAGAAACACTCAGGGCCCGTCCAGTTTGGACCGAATACTCGACCGCTTGTGCCAGATACATAGCACCCCCGAAAGACCAGCCAATCACACCAACGGGGAATGTTGGGTGTTCAAGCAAGCAGGCAAGTTAAATGCCGAAAATAGAGACAAGGGGCTGCATAGAGATGACGAGGAAGAGCCCAGGCCGCCGAACAACAGTGGATAGAAGGGTTTTCCCCCACAAGTGTGGATGGTGAACATGATATACGCAACCCACATCCCCAAGAGGGAGCGGAAGTGTGCACTACGGGACGTATATGCGCTGGAGCCGGTCGCCCCAAAGTTCAACCCATGGTCCTCCTGCCCGATCACTTTTGATCGAAGGGACCACCCCACTAGCATCCGTCATGGCGGATTCGCCGCATTGGTTCTAGACCCAATTATCGACGGATTTCATCTCAAAAGAGTCCTTATGGACGGCGGCAGCAGCCTGAACCTGCTTTACCAGGATACAGTGCGGAAAATGGGCATAGATACCTCAAGGATCAAGCCCACCAAAATGACCTTTAAAGGCGTCATACCAGGTGTAGAGGCCAACTGTACAGGCTCAGTCACTCTTGAAGTGGTCTTCGAATCTCCGGATAACTTCCGAAGCGAGGAGTTAATCTTCGACATAGTACCGTTCTGCAGTGGTTATCACGCACTGTTCGGACCAACCGCGTTCGCAAAGTTCAATGCGGTACCACACTATGCATACCTCAAGCTCAAGATGCCAGGCCCTCGAGGAGTAATCACGGTCAACGGAAACACCGAACGCTCCCTCCGAATGGAGGAGCACACGGCGGCGCTCGCAGCAGAAGTACAAAGCAGCCTCTCTAGGCATCTCTCCAGTCCGGCCTTCAAGAAGCCATACACTGTCAAGCGCGCCCGGAGTAACCTACAACAAGACCGCCTGGCACGTTCCGAGCTAGCGTAGCAGTGCGACCCCAACCCTAGCCCTCGCAATGTAGCGAAACCAGTGCCTCGCGTACATAACTACGCTCTCGAAATACCATGGGCACAGGGGGAGGGGCACTATCACGGCACGCCCGAAATACGGCTTAAACCGCACCAGGGACTGCCGAATTTTCTTTTAGTTTTCTTTTACTTTCAGGACTTCATACTTCGGACAACCTGTTCGGCAATTCAACTGCCGCACAAACGATGCAAGATCTAGGAAGGCAGACAAGCCATGCCGCATTATGGAACTCCCAGGTGGTCTCTATTACGAGCAGTATACCTGTTTTAAATACAATTCCGCGGCTCACCCTTGGACAGGACATGTTAAATAGTCCAACTTCTTTTGCTTATCGCACTATTTGTATCGTTCTGCTTAGATAGCAGCCTTCTTATAAACAATGCATATCTTTTTGTCTATTTTTTTGCATTACTCTATTTTTATATATGTTCATCAATGACATGTGGCACCCGTACACTGTGGTATGGCAAATACGCCAGGGGCTTTAGTACCCCTTAATATGGTGTAAGAAGTCCGAACACTTCATAAGTGCGGCACCCCGAACTTATAGCACTATATGCATCGGCTCCGAATCATGATTTGGGTCAATAGTTGGGTTTGCCCGGCTCCTATGTTTTGGTGCCTTACGTTCCGCTATATCGGCTAAGGTAGCACTAGGAGAACTACTGCGATTGTGCCCCAGTTGAGCTGGGCCGAGAACCTCAGTAGAGAAAGCTAAAACTGAGTGTCATGATAAGGCGAGAGACTGGTCGCTGTTCGAGAGGTTTTTCGGGTCCTTAAAGACCTATGCCGCTTAGAGCAAGGAACCGGATTTTGTCTGGCCAAGGCGTGGATAGCGCCCCGAACTCGGTCTTCCGAAATTTAAAATTATAAAGTTATAAGGCTAAGTGAGAGTGTTCAAGCATTATAGTCTGATTACCTTGTTCGTTGTGCTGAGTGCCTCCCTTGAAGGACCCAAACATGGGAAAAAGAGCGCTCAGGTTTATCCCGAACACCCCAACACTAGTGGCATGGGGGCGGAAGCCGACGACTGGCCATCTCTCAATTTTTTGATAAACGGCCGCACAGAAAATAATATTTTAAATTCAACAAGCATTGCTTAGCGCAAATGAACAAGTTTTCAGCGCACAGGACAACACGAGCGAGTTCATTCAAAAATTACATCTTTGGTACATTCATCCGCCACAAGGCGGGCACCCTTCAGAACATCCTTGTAATAGTTCTCGGGCTTGCTATGCTCCTTCCCCGGCGGCGGCCCGTCCCTCACAAGCTTCTCACCCAGCTTACACCAGTGCACCTTTGCACGGGCAAGGGCCCTACGGGCACCTTCGATACAGACGGAGCGCTTGATGACCTCGAGCCGTGGACAGGCCTCCACCAGCCGCCGCACCATTCTGAAGTAGCTCCCAGGCAGGGCCTCTCCAGGCCACATCCAAACTATGAAGCCCTTCATGGCCTTTTCGGCCGCCTTGTGGAGCTCGACCAGCTGCTTTAGCTGGTCGCTCAAGGGCACAGGGTGTCCGGCCTCAGCGTACTGAGACCAGAACACCTTCTCTGTCGAGCTGCCCTCTTCGGCTCGGTAGAATGCGGCGGCATCGGATACGCTGCGGGGAAGATCTGCGAACGCCCCTGGAGAGCTCCGGATTCGGGTAAGTAACAAGTAGTTTACTTTTATATGTCTGCTTTGCATAAAAAATGCCTTACCTGCCGCTATCTTTTTCACCACATCCAATTCATCGAGGGCCTTCTGGGCTTCGACCTTAGCAGACTCGGCAGACTTGACGGTCGCGGCAAGCTCGGACGCTTGCATCTTCGAGTCAAGCTCCAAACTCTCATGTTTTTTTCATGAGAGCCTGAAGCTCTTGCTGCACCTCGCCGACCTGGGCCTTGAATTTTTCTCGCTCGGTGCGCTCCGTGGCCGCTCTCTTCTTGGCCTCGGACAGCGCCTACTTGAGTTTGCCACCTCAGTCGTGGCCCCTACAATAAGCAGTACAATCCTGTCATTTTTTGCAATTGCATCTTTTATATATATATTTTTCTATAAGGTATCTCTTACCTTCTTTCTCCTCGAGCTGCCGCTTGGCAAGGCCGAGCTCTTGCTCGGTCCGCTCGAGACCCTGCTTCAGGGTACCTACCTCCGCAGTCAGTGCGGCGGTAGCAAGCAGCAGAGCCTGCATACGCATATTGACTCATTTTTTAGACTCCTACGAAATTATTTGATCCTCTATTCGGCTTTTCTTTCCAAACGCCAAACAGAGCATCAGGGGCTACTGTCTATGCGGTAATATTTTTACTTACCTCGAAGCTTGTTAGAAGGCTAGCACAAGCTTCTGTCAGCCCGCTCTTAGCGGACTGAACCTTCTGGATCACCGTACTCATAATAGTACGGTGCTCCCCGTTGATGGAGGCGTCGTTAAGCACCTCCAGCAGATTGTCTGGCACCTCCGGTTGGACGGAGGCCGCCGGCTCAGAAGGCTTGCTCCTCTTAGAGGGAGTTCGCCTACCGCAGTCCGGAACCGTTGAAGATTCCGGCACGGTGTCCGGCTCAAAGCCGGACTTGGAGCCCTGGGGGGTCTTGTCCCCTTTACTCCTGGAGTCCGGGAGGTCGCCTCGCGGCCCCTCCAGGACCACCTCCTCTTGCCCCGGAGCTTTTCGCGACGCCACTTCGGCGTTGTCCGCAGTGCGGGGGGAGGCAGCGGGCGGAACTGAGTTCACGTCCGATGAATCCAGGGAGCCGCTCGACGACTCATCGAATCCGGCCCGGGGCGGCCTGCATGATTATGTTCGACATAAGGAAAGGTTGTCCAGCAAAGGAAAGCTATGAGTCACTCTAGTATCCGAATACTTACGATCCTGCTAGACGCCTGGCCCATTGCGTCCACTCCTCTTCGCCCTCGTCGGCGTCGAGGGAGTATGTCGGATCACGGGTTCCGGTAGACCCTTAAGGTTCGAGCTCTGGGGTGCGCGCGAAGATCGAACCCTCTACCTCTCCGTCTCGTTAGGATCTAGCTGCTGCAAGAACAACACAAGAGACACAGGGTTTATACTAGTTCGGGCCACCATTGTGGTGTAATACCCTACTCTAGTTTGTGGTGGGTGGATTGCCTCTTGGGCTGATGAGGAAGAACGGTACAAGGAAGAACGACCTCGCGAGGGTCTGTTCTTGGTTAGGGGATGAACTGCTAGGGGGAGTTCAATCGCCCTTCTCTCTCTATCTCTCCCTCTACCTGTTCTAGACACTGAATCAGATGCCCCTACTCTGGGGGCGGCTAGTCCTATTTATAGGCAAATGCCCTGGGCCTCTTCCCAAATATTGAGCGGGAAGGGCGCCAACAATTGGCCAATTTGAAGGGGAACATCGGGTACACTTATCCTAACTAAAGTCGGTCTTCCCCTGCCAAAGGTTCTGGTGATGACGCCGGCTTGGGATCCACAGTGACTTCCTCCTTGTCGTGGGGCGGGTCTTGGTCTCGTTGCACCGAAATGGGTGCCTTTGCTTGATCCTCTCGCCTGCGCTTGCCCCCTTTGCACCAAAGAGGAAAAGGGGGGGACACTGCGTGGGCTGGCGCCCGCCCGCCACCCTTGGTCGTCATGGCTTGCGTCATGGGCACCTCGTGAGGTACCCCACCTTGATCTCTCCGCCTACTCGCGAGCCAACCTAAGGAGGTCGTGCTGGAGGAAGCACCATGTCGTCCGCCTCGCGAGGCTTGGTCCCTCGCGAGGGTCTTGTGCCTTGTGTTGATGAAGATGGGCCACGTTGGGCCCCCACTCGAGCCATGCCGCAGGCCGCAGGCAGGCAAGTCTGGGGACCCCCGTTCCCAGAACACCGACAGTAGCCCCCGGGCCCAAGGTGCGCATGGACTTGGCCGTGCCGAGGGGAGAAAGGGCAAGGGCGAAGCGCCGCGGGCCCTAACAGCCTGCGGCCTTGGGTGTCGCGTGGCAGTTTGACAGGACGTGGGCGTCTCCACTTCCCCACGCCGCCTCGGCAACTGCGTGACTTGACTAGTCCCTGCATGCATAGATACGGGTCATTATTACCTGCGATCGTGGTGCTTGACGGTTGGCCTCTTCCGGCTATAAGTGCGAGGCCGCACAGGCTCCGCCGGTCCATCCCTTCCCGCTTCTCTTCTTCCTCCTCTCCTTCGCCGCCGCCGCTCGCATGGCCCCGAAGAGGTTCTCAATTGCGGAGAAGGGGAAGGCTAGTCGGGCGGGGCCCGACTCCCCTCCGGCCAAGCGCGGCCGGGGTCGTCCCCGCAAGCATCCCGTGGTCCCTGCTGTGGCTCCCCGCGGACACAGGGGTGGTTCTCCGCGCGGTGGTGAGCGCTCGGCCGCCATGGAGAGGCAGGCTGTGGTTGCGCGGCCTCCCAGGCCGCGCTTTCGCTCGACGGAGGTGCTACCGGAGTTCGTCGTGTGGTCGGCGGACCCGGCCAGCACCTGGCTCCAGCTCCCTTGCTTCTTCATCAGCGAGTTGCCGGCCGGCGCCCGGTGCGGCTTCTGGCTCCAGGCCGACGGCTGCTGCAGTAGGGCCTGTTGGGTCTCACTCGAGGTCTCCCCTTCTGGGAACGGGGCCCTGACCCGCGGCTGGCAGACGTTTGCCCGCGCGCGCGGCCTGGGCGAGCGGTGCACCCTGCACTTCAAGTTCGACGGCGACAGCACCCTCTACGTGAGGGTGTTTGGGGAAGATGGTCGCCGCGCAGGATGCTGCCCTAAGGACGACGACGAAGGAGACATCGCTCGCTCTGCTGGCAGCGCTCGAGGCTCCCCGAGCTTCGCCTACTCCCCTTCAGGCGGCTCCTCCAGCGGTGGCCGCAGCCAGCCCCCTCGTCTCGCGCCTGCTTGGGGGGTGGCTGTTCAGCCGTCCGTCATCGCGCTCCGGTGAAGCACGAGAGGGAGTCCGCCTGAGCTCCGGAGGCATCTGCTGTCGCCTCCGTAGACCGGTGCGGGGCGGGCCGCGCCGGGCTCACCCTTTTCCCTTTCCTTTTGCTTCCTGTGTAAGATAAGACAACTGCGTGGAGCCCCGTGGGGGCGTGTTTAAGAACTATTGCCGTTGTAGCCATTACCTTAATTTTGTTGTCGCGTTTCACAACTATTTGCCCTCACGTAGGTAGTTTGCGGCCCCAGCCGGGGGGCGACCGACCCAGGCCCTGTGTGTATGTCGCGGTGCCCGAGGGGCACGGACCAGAGGGGTGCTCCTGTAGAGAGCCCGGGCCGTGAAACCTTTAAATGGCTAGAGCAAAAACACTCGCGAGGGCGTTCGAGCCCCACCCCTCGCGAGGCCTTCATGAGAGAAAATCAAAACAAGGAGCGAAAATCAACAAACCACAAATCAACAACGGCGGTAGCTTCGATAAGACCTCAAATGCAAGTAAAACACACCAAATGCGGAAAGCAAATGAAAAAGCCGCGCCCGGCACCTAGTCTAGTATTCGACGTCTTCTCACCAGCGCGGAGCTAAGTGCTGCCACTGGGCGTGGGAGGGAGCCCCAGGGCCTGAGGCCGGCGCTCCTAAGACTCCGGGGCGTGTACAGCCCCACTCATTATTACGTGAGAGTGTCACGGGGCGGCGAGCTTCACAGGCATTGGCCTTCTTCACAGGCTCTGGGCCTTTCTCCTTAGAGGTGATGAGCTTCACAGGCATTGGCCTTCTTCACAGGCTCCGGGCCTTTCTCCTTAGAGGTGACGAGCTTCACAGGCATTCGCCTTCTTCACAGGCTCAGGGCCTTTTCAAAAAGAGAAGATCTTCACAGGCGTTCGCCTTCTTCACAGGCTCAGGGCCTTTTCCAAAAAGAGAAGATCTTCATAGGCGTTCGCCTTCTTCACAGGCTCAGGGCCTTTTCCAAAAAGAGAAGATCTTCACAGGCGTTCGCCTTCTTCACAGGCTCAGGGCCTTTTAGGGGTAGAACCTCCGGAGGTGCTGGATGTTCCACGCGTTCTGGATCGGCTCCCCCTCTTGAGTCTCCAAGCGCACGGAGCCGGGCCTAGAAACATGAACAACCTTGAACGGGCACTCCCACATGGGAGAGAGCTTGTGCAGCCCTTCCCTGGAGAGGACCCGCCTGAGTACGAGGTCTCCTACCTCGAGGGTCCTGGGGCGGATGTTGCGGCAGTGATATCATCGTAGCGCCTGTTGGTACCTTGCAGCTCGCAGCGTGGCCTCCCGACGGCGTTCCTCCCCCAGCACGAGGTCCATCCCCCGCATGGCGTCCTGCTGCGCCTCGTCGAACGCCAGGACCCGCGCGGAGCGACGCCTGGCCTCGTGAGGAAGGACTGCTTCGGCTCCGTAGACCAGGAAGAACGGAGTCTCCCCGGTTGGTTTGGTCGCGGTCGTGCGGATGGACCACAGCACGGATTGGAGCTCATCGTACCAACCCCTGCCGCAGGCCTCCAGCTTCTTCTTGAACGTCCTGGTCTTGAGGCCTCTCAGTACCTCCGCGTTGGCTCGTTCGGCTTGCCCATTGCTTCGCGGGTGTGCCACCGAAGCGTAGCATATCTGCGTTGCAAGGTTAGCACAGTATGTTTTGAAGAGGTTACTGGTGAACCGCGAACCATTGTCTGTGATGATGCGGTTCGGCACCCCGAACCGGCTCACGATGCCCCTGATGAACTTGACCGCGGAGCCTGCGGGGATGGTACGGACAGCCTCCACCTCTGCCCACTTGGTGAACTTGTCAATGGCGACATAGAGGTAACGGTAGCCCCCTGGCGCCCGAGGGAACGGGCCCAGAATATCCAACCCCCAAACTACGAATGGCCACGAGAGGGGTATAGTCTGCAGGCTCCCTGCAGGCTGATGGATCTGCTTGGAATGGAACTGGCAGGCCTCACAAGCCTTTAACAATTCGATCGCATCATTGAGCGCGGTGGGCCAATAGAACCCACTACGGAATGCTTTGCCGACGAGGGTTCGTGATGACGAGTGGTGTCCACAGTCTCCGCCGTGTATGTCCCCCAGTAGTTCCCTTCCTTGCTCCCTGGAGATGCAGCGCAGAGATACGTCGTTGGGTCGCTTCCGGTAGAGTTCTCCGTCTCTGATGCAGTATGCCGTGGCCTGCCGCGCTACACGTTCTGCTTCCTCTTCCTTCTCTGGCAGGGTCCCATGTATCAGGTAATTCTGGAGCTTGGTGATCCAGCGTTCCTCCTGAGGTTCCATCGTCAGGAGCAAACGTGCTCCTGAGGTCGGCCCGCAGGCCGGGGCTCCCAAGGCTGGCGGCTGAGGGAGCTCCTCCCGAGGCTGAACTGTGCTTGACAGCGTTGGCTGCGCTGAAGGCTTAAAGAGCCGCTCTTCGAAGACGCCGGGCTTCTGCGGCAGCCGCCTGGACGCCCGTCCGGCTATGTCGTTAGCTTCCTGGTTGGTGCCACGGGGCACGTGCTTCAGCTCCAGCCCCCAGAACTGCTTTTCCATCCTGCGGACCTCTGCTAGGTAGGCCTCCATATGCTCATCCTTCGGCTCGTACACCTTGTTGGAGAAGTTGACTAGGAGCTGCGAGTCGCCTTTGACGATGAAGCGCTTCACTCCCAAGGCCGCTGCGGCCTTCAACCCTGCTATCAGTCCCTCATACTCTGCTATGTTGTTGGAGACCTTTTCTCCTTGCTGGAACAAAGTTGTACTGCATAGCAAAGCTTATCCTGAGTGGGTGATATCAACACAGCACCAGCCCCCGCGCCGTGCCTGGAGAATGCCCCGTCGAAGTACATGACCCAGCCTTCCGGCGCTTCGCTCCCTGGGGAGAGGGAGCGATCCTTGTCATCCTTGAGGCCCGACGCCTCCATCCATTCCGCCACGAAATCCGCCAACGCGGCTCCTTTGATGACCCTAGTTGTGCTGAACTCGAGCTGAAACGCTTGCAACTCTATGTTCCACTCAGCGACCCTTCCGGCTGAGTTAGGGCTCCTGAGCACCCTCTCCAGGGGGTACGATGAGATGACCTTGATCGGGTGAGCTTGGAAGTAGTGCCGCAGCTTGCGCGAGGCCACCAGCAGCGCGAGGAGGAGCTTCTGGGGCATCGGATATCGGGCCCTCGCGTCCCGCAGCACCATACTAACGAAGTAGACCGGGTGCTCAACAAGGCTGTGGGCAGCTTGGGTCGTGGCGCCCTCGGGAGGTGAGGACACCTCACGAGATGTTGTGTCCTCGGGAGGTGGACCATCCGGGCATGCTGCTTCTCCTTTCTCTTGTGCGTCCCTCGGCGGTTGACTCTCTTCATCTGTAGCTTCGGCTTTCTCGAGCTTTCCCTGTTCCCGTCTCGTCTGACCTCGGGCTGCCGCTGTGGTCTTGGACGGGCGCTCCTCCCTAACCACCACCAGTGCTGCGCTGGCAGAGTAGGGAGTGGCGGCAAGGTAAAGCAGCAGAGGCTCCTGAGGGCGCGGAGCCACCATGACTGGGGGACTGGTTAGGTACCTCTTGAGATCTTGAAACGCCTTATCTGCCTCTTCAGTCCATTCAAAGGGCCCCTTTTTCTTCATAAGCTGAAAGAAAGGCAGCGCTCGTTCTCCCAACTTGGAGATGAAGCGCCCTAGCGCGTTCACACGCCCAGAGAGCTTCTGCATTTCTCTGAGGGTCTTTGGCGGACTCATGTCCTCGACCGCCTTGACCTTCTCGGGGTTGGCCTCGATGCCACGGTGAGACACGAGGAATCCCAAAAGCTTGCCCGAGGGAACGCCAAACACGCATTTCTCCGGGTTGAGCCGCAGGTTCACTACGTCGAGGCTCGCGAAGGTCTCCTCCAGGTCTTGTATCAGGGTCCTGGCCTCTTGAGATTTCACCACAATGTCATCGACGTATGCTTCAACATTCTTCCCGAGCTGCGGGCCCAAGGTGATGTGCATCAGCCGCTGAAAGGTTGCCCCTGTGTTGCGTAGTCCAAATGGCATGCACGTATAGCAGTATACCCCCCACGGGGTCAAGAAGGCAGTCTTCTCAACGTCTTCTATCGCCATCTTGATCTGGTGATATCCTGAGAAGGCATCCAAAAAGCACAGCAGGTCGCATTCGGCGGTGGAATCGACGATCTGGTCGATGCGAGGGAGCGGGAATGGATCTTGCGGGCATGCCTTGTTGAGGTTGGTGAAGTCGACACACATGCGTTCCTTCCCCCCTTTCTTGGGTACAACGACAGGGTTGGCCAACCAATCTGGGTACCGGACCTCGCGAATAACTCCAGCGGCTTCCAACTTGCGGGTCTCTTGGACGATGAAGGCCTGCTTCTCTGCGGACTGCCGCCTGGCCTTCTGCTTCACGGGGCGCACATTTGGGCATGCGTTGAGGTGGTGTTCGATGACGTCCCTGGGGATCCCTGCCAACTAATCGGGCTCCCAAGCAAACACTTTCTTGTTTGCACGCAGGAACTTGACCAGGGACCCCTCCTGCTCAGGCCCCAGGTTGGCGCCAATGGTGAAAGTGGCGCTGGAGGACCCGTCCTCGTCAACGGGTATCTGCTTGGTTTCTGCCTTGTCCTGGGTGAACAACTGCTTCTTCTTGGTAGGCACAGCCCCCTTGGGCTCAGGGGTCCCCGCGTCGGCGGGCTGCGCCGATGCTGCTGTCTTGAAGGCGAGCTTGAGTACTCCCAGGGCATCCCCGGTGTCTCCGTGGACGGTGAGGGTACCG
Organism: Aegilops umbellulata; assembly: GCA_032464435.1. Lineage (NCBI taxonomy): Eukaryota > Viridiplantae > Streptophyta > Magnoliopsida > Poales > Poaceae > Aegilops > Aegilops umbellulata. Next base: position 363,215,921 of record CP136057.1, read on the forward strand.
TGGCTCCCGGGCATCTTCATGAGGTTGTACGCCGGGTGCGTGGCAGCCATGAACTGAGCCAGTGCCGGGTAGCCGAGGATGGCATTGTAAGGGAGGATGATGGGGGCGATGTCGAAGTCGACCATCTCCGTGCAGAAGTTGTCGTAGGTGCCGAAGGTCACCGGGAGCCGGATCTGTCCCAAGGAGTCGGACGACCCGCCCCCGACGCCTGAGAAGGATCGGCTGGGCTACAGCCGCTCCCGGGGTATGCGGAGGAGGTTGAAGGTCTCGACTGAAAGCACGCTGAGGCCCGCGCCGCCATCGACGAGGGTTCTGGTGATGGCCACCTGGCAGATGGTGGGGGTGCACAACAGGGGGAGCGCGCCCGAACCGGCCAAGTTAGCTGGGTGGTCTTCCGAGCTGAAGGTCAGGCCGACCTCGCGCGCCGCCCGGTCCGTGGGAGCCCCCTGCCGTGCGGAAACGACGCCGATCTGGCGGGCAAACGACTTGACGTGGCGGCTCGTTGGTGGCGCCTGCGAGCCGCCCAGGAGGGCCGCGACGACCGGGAGCGTCGACGTTGCTATGCGGCAGCCCGGTCGCATAAGCAGGCGCCGGGGTGGTGCTTGTTGCTCGCCTCCCGCCGGGCCGGTGGCGGTGTTGACGGCGAGCGGCGGGGAACGGCGAGGACGTCCTCCAGCGAGGGCTGCTGGCGTGGCGCGAGCTCGACGTGCGCCGTTCATGGATGCGGCGGTCGGAGGAGAGCGGAGCGATGGAAGGCAGATTCCGGCGCACCCCTACCCGGCGCGCCAAATGTCAGATCACGGGTTCCGGCAGACCCTTAAGGTTAGAGCTCTGGGGTGCGCGTGAAGATCGAACCCTCTACCTCTCCGTCTTGTCAGGATCTAGCTACTGCAAGAACAACACAAGAGACACAGGGTTATACTAGTTCGGGCCACCATTGTGGTGTAATACCCTACTCTAGTTTGTGGTGGGTGGATTGCCTCTTGGGCTGATGAGGAAGAACGGTACAAGGAAGAACGACCTCGCGAGGGTCTGTTCTTGGTTAGGGGATGGACTGCTAGGGGGAGTTCAATCGCCCTTCTCTCTCTCTCTTTCTCCCTCTACCTGTTCTAGACACTGAATTAGATGCCCCTACTCTGGGGGCGGCTAGTCCTATTTATAGGCAAAGGCCCTGGGCCTCTTCCCAAATATTGAGCGGGAAGGGCGCCAACAATTGGCCAATTTGAAGGGGAACATCGGGTACACTTATCCTGACTAAAGTCGGTCTTCCCCTGCCAAAGGTTCTGGTGATGACGCCGGCTTGGGCTCCACAGTGACTTCCTCCTTGTCGTGGGGTGGGTCTTGGTCTTGTTGCACCGAAATGGGTGCCTTTGCTTGATCCTCTCGCCTGCGCTGGCCCCCTTTGCACCAAAGAGGAAAAGGGGGGGACACTGCGTGGGCTGGCGCCCGCCCGCCACCCTTGGTCGTCATGGCTTGCGTCATGGGCACCTCATGAGGTACCCCACCTTGATCTCTCCACCTACTCGCGAGCCAACCTAAGGAGGTCGTGCTGGAGGAAGCACCGTGTCATCCGCCTCGCGAGGCTTGGTCCCTCGCGAGGGTCATGTGCCTTGTGTTGATGAAGATGGGCCAGGTTGGGCCCCCACTCGAGCCACGCCGCAGGCCGCAGGCAGGCAAGTCTGGGGACCCCCATTCCCAGAACGCCAACAGAGTAGTCCGGCGGAAGGGTCTTCCCCTTCTTGGACCCTTCGGCCTCCCCCGTTGGGGCGGCCTTCCTCTTCTTTCCTCCCCCCGCTGGAGGGGGAGAGGTTTCTTCTTCCTCCTCCTCGTCTTCATGGGAGGAGTGCGTCTCGGATTCGTCAGACGACGAGTCCGACACCACCATATGACGGGAACTCTTTCGAGTCCCCGTGGCCTTCTTCTTCTTGGCCTTCTTCTCCGGCACCACATAAGGCGCCGGAGCGAGCAGCTTCGATAAACGAGCATCTGCTAGGTCTTCGGGCAAAGGGGCCGGACAGTTGACCTATCCGGACTTCTCCTGCCACGCCTGTCAATGGTAGGGGAGTTTAGATCCCGCATAAAGTCAATCTATGAGAAACAAATTTCCTGTAAAAGGTAAGGATAACTCACCGCGCTAGCTGGACGCTGCGTGCTGAATCCGCGGACCTCGAACGCGGACGCGGGAGCTTCGGCGCCCTTGAACAGCACCTTCCAGGCATCTTCGTACGTCGTGTCAAAGAGCCTGCTCAAGGTTTGGTGCTGCGCCGGATCGAACTCCCACAGTGTGAAAGCCCGTTGTTGACACGGGAGGATCCGGCGGACGAGCATGACCTGGACTATATTGACAAGCTTGAGCTGCTTGTTCGCTAGGGATTGGATGCATGTTTGCAGTCCGGTCACTTCTTCCTCGTTGCCCCACGACATGCCCGTCTCTTTCCAGGACGTGAGCCGCGTGGGGGGTCCGGATTGGAACTCAGGGGCTGCGACCCATTCAGGGTCGCGCGGCTCGGTGATGTAAAACCACCCAGATTGCCACCCCTTCAAGGTCTCCACGAAGGAGCCCTCGAGCCATAGGACGTTGGCCATCTTGCCCGCCATGGCACCTCCATACTACGGTTGGCTGCCGCGCACCACCTTCGGCTTGACGTTGAAAGTCTTGAGCCAAAGGCCGAAATGGGGGCGGATGCGGAGGAAGGCCTCACACACGACGATAAACGCCGAGATGTTGAGGACGAAGTTCGGGGCCAGATTGTGGAAATCTAGGCCGTAGTAGAACATGAGCCCCTGGACAAATGGGTGGAGAGGAAAACCTAGTCCGCGGAGGAAGTGGGGAAGGAATACGACCCTCTCATGGGGCCTAGGGGCGGGGAGAAGCTGCCCCTCTTCGGGAAGCCGGTGCGCAATGTTGTCGGACAAGTATCCAGCCTTCCTTAGTTTTTTGACATGGCCCTCCGTAACGGAGGAGACCATCCACTTGCCTCCCGCTCCGGACATGTCTGGAGAAGGTCGAGGTGGGAAGTGCGAACTTGGGCGCTGGAGCTCGGGTGTGCAGGAGATGGATAGGCAAAGGAGGAAGAAGGCGTAGGTAAAAAGGTGGATCCTTATCCCCTTATATAGGCGGATGCAGCTATGCGTCCCCACCAGCCTAGTAAAACTCGCTTGCCTCCCAAGCGCCGTGATAAATGGCGCGGTTGGGTTACCCACGTCCGTATTGATGAGAATACCGTAAATAGGGGACACGTTCTCTGCTTTGACAAGACGTGCCAAGGAAACCGCCTCGCAAAATACGCTGAGGTGGGGAAGTGAAAACGATTCGAATAAGGGCTTGGCCGTAGTGTGACGTCGCGCTACGGAATACGTCAGCAGATTAGATTGGTGTTAATATTATTCTCTCTAGGGCAATATGTGGAAATTTATTTTGCAGAGCCGGACACTACTTTTAGTGTTTACCAACTTTTATAAAGAACTTGGAGGAGGAACCCGCCTTGCAATGCCGAAGACAATCTGCGCGCCGGACTCGTCGTCATTGAAGCCTGGTTCAGGGGCTACTGAGGGAGTCCTGGATTAGGGGGTGTTCGGATAGCCGGACTATACCTTCAGCCGGACTCCTGGACTATGAAGATACAAGATTGAAGACTTCGTCCTGTGTCCGGATGGGACTTTCCTTGGCGTGGAAGGCAAGCTAGGCGATGCGGATATTCAGATCTCCTACCATTGTAACCGACTTTATGTAACCCTAACCCTCTTTGGTGTCTATATAAACCGGAGGGTTTTAGTCCGTAGAGGAACAACTCCAACATACAACAATCATACCATAGGCTAGCTTCTAGGGTTTAGCCTCCTTGATCTCGTGGTAGATCTACTCTTGTACTACCCATATCATCAATATTAATCTAGCAGGACGTAGGGTTTTACCTCCATCAAGAGGGCCCGAACCTGGGTAAAACATTGTGTTTCCTTGTCTCCTGTTACCATCCGCCTAGATGCACAGTTCGGGACCCCCTACCCGATATCCGCCGGTTTTGACACCGACAGCCCCCTTCCAACATTGCTCCACGTAAGAGTGTGACCCCAAGAGAGGGCGCCACCCAACAGCCCTACAAAAAGGGCGATCTTGTCCCCCTTGCGTGAACATGGTGTTTTTCGCGTGCATTCTCTTTGAAAAAAACCCGAAAGGTTCCAGAACATTTCTTGCACTCTCCAAAATACTTAGGATGTGTTCCAAAACTTTTTCAGCTTGATGGTTTACTCTGAAACAATTTTTAGTTTCTCTGAAACGCTTTCGGTTTTCTCCTCAAAACATTTACAGTGTCTCTAAAACTTTTTCGGTAACATTTCTCTCAGACTCCTTTCCTGGTACTCAGCAGATAGATGAACCTTAAGAGTGTGACCCTACAGGTTCAGTGAAATATACAAATGATCGGAACTCTTTACGGTCAATGGTCAATAGAGAAACCGTGACATCCATATTGATCCCTATACCCACATGTCGGTGTGGAACGACACCTATGGGATCACAAGAATCCCTACTACGGTTGCGGGGCGTGGGGTCGTGAGAAGAGCGGATCAAACAGATAGCACACGGTTCCTTTACCTAGGTTCGGGCCGCGAGGATGCGTAAAACCCTACTCCTGCTTTGGTGGTTTGTTTATCTGTGTTCTTGAACTGGCAATGGGGCGTGAGGAGCTCCAAAAAGTTGAATCCTCTTCCTGGTCGCCTTGGGCCTCCTTTTATAGGGAAAGGGGCTGTCACAGTGGCACACAGGAGGTGGAAGAGTACAGTGATGCGAGGTTATCCCTCGCATTACATGACAAGGCGCATTTAATGCGTCTTGCTTAGGTGTCCTCGCTTTGTCGGGGACGGGGGAAAGCCCTGTCTCATCCGTCGCCGCTCCTTCTTGCGTCGACATGCGCCCTGGCCAGTGGTGCCCGCGGTGCCATGCAGGCAGGCGGGCAGCTGAGGTGGCGCACTGGTGGGTCTCCACGAAGATCTGCTTGCCGCCATGCAGGTGCTTGGCCAGCTGGTTGGGTCGGCAGCTGTATGCGAACGGTGGTGGAGGTTTCATTGGCGTGGGCCTGATGGTGGCCCTACGGGAGTTCATGGCAAGGGCCTTGCTGCGGCCCCGGAAATGGTCTTGCCGTGGCCCCGGCAAGGGTCTTGCCGGGGCCCCGGCAAGGGTTCTGCAGCGGCGCCTGCTGTCATCCCTGGCAAGGCTCTTGCCGGGGGCCTTGTGGTCCTCCTTGGCTGGGATCCCGCCAAGGATCATCATCTTCTAAAGGGTGTATCTGATCTTGAATGTCTTCACAAAGATCTGCATGCCACCACGGGGATGTCTCCCGAATCCTTGCCCCATGGGGGCAGTGGACTCAAGGGCGACTCGCTCCGTAGGTGTGGGTCGAGCTGCCACGGCAAGGGTCTTGCCGGGTTTGCTAGAACTGCCCCCCGGCAAGGATCTTGCCGGGGGAGTCCGCTTCGTCCCCTTCGCTCTTTGTGGTCTTGGTCTTGGCGTCGTTCTGCTTCTCTTGAGCTCCGGCCTTACCTTGGCTCACCTCCCTCGCCGTGCTCGGTGTGGCGGTGCACGTGGCTCAGACTGCCCGTGCACAGTTATAGGGGTACAAAAAGTGTACCCCCCCTTTTTGTACACCGACAGGAGGCCCCGGTCCTGGGCCACACATAAGCACAACGCGTTGTTGGGCAGGCGGGGCGGTTTTTACCGCGGTAAGTTCCTTCGCGCGCTGCGCTTCCCATGCGTCCCGCGCGTGGCGCGGCGTGGGGAGGCTTGTGTGACGTGGGCGACATGCATGGGGCTGAGCTCTGCACGCATGCGTCATGTCGTAGTAAAGGGGACGGTTTGTGCCTTCCCCATAAATAGAGGGAGGCATGGGAGCGCGGCCCATCTACTGAACGGGGCCGAGGCGTGGTCTTCAAGGCGTCCACTCCCCACGATCACGTGGTGGGGAGAGGTCGCCTCACCCGTCGCCTCGGTCCTGCACGCCTGCCACGTGGCTCTCATGCGCTTGGGGTGGCGAACGGTGGAGGCGGGAAACCGAGCCACCGCGGGCTGGGGCAGCGGGTCGGTCCCAGTTCCCTGCGCCTTCCACGTCTTGATTGGCGGAGCGGGGCCGCCGAGCCCCCACCCCGTTCCTTTATAAAGAGCGGGAGGGGGATGGCGTCCCGCATTCCTTCATCTCCTCCTTCCTTCAGCTTCTGCTCCCCCTCCGTCCGCCATGGAGAGAGGGAACCCTGGTCCTTCAACGGTGGCGGCGAGGGTCGCCGCTCGACAACGCGTACTTCCTTCTCCTGCGCCTGCGGTGGCAGAGCCAGCCGCGAGGGGAAGGGGGAGGGGGCGAGGCCGTGGGCGAGGCCAAGGCGCTCGAGGAAGAGGAGGACGGGGCGGTGCGCCGGCCTCGCCTCCGCCAGTAGGTCCTCCCCCCATGGAGGGCCACGTTGGGGACGACCCTTGCGAGTTCTTCGTCAGGCTGCGTCGGCCGCCTCGCCGTCGCCTTCGTCTCCCGACTCCATTCGCGCGGGAGATGGAGCTGGATCCGCCGGAGTCATTGCGGCTGCACATGAGGGGCTGTGGGATCAGCGGCACGCGGGTTCGCGTCGACTTTCCAGCCCCTCATGTGATGTATCTTCGTCGGGGATGGAAGACGTTCGCTCATATCCATCGCTTGACGGAGGGGCTTACTCTCCATTTCAAGCTGATGGAGGGCGGCCTCCTCTCCGTCAAGGTCTTCGGGCTCTTCGGGAGCCGTGCAAGATGCTGCGTGGAGAGCTCTTCTGATAGCGAAGTCTCCTCCTCAGGCAGAAGTGACGAGCAGGACAGCGGCAGCGACGACGTGGGCAGCAGGCGGCAAGATGACGGGTCCGACTAGGTGTCGAGCGCCGCCCCGTGCGGCAGCGGCGACCCCATCATCCGTGTCGCCGGCTCCCTGAACTTCTCGGGGTCGTTTCCTTGGGCGGCTGGCGTTGGGGGGGGGGGGGCTACGGAAGAGGAAGAGGGCAGTTGGCAAGGCCGTCAACTCGGAGTACGCGGGAACCGACGCCTTCGACGCGTGCTGACATCCTGCCGCCTCGTCTTCGAGCTCTGCTTCTGGCGCCGCCATCACCATCCAGCCTTCGGATAGCCACCGAGATGTTCTCTTGGTGTCTTCTGCCACCCGTAGCTCGCCTAGGCGCCCCTTTTGCCCTTTTCGCCTCCTTGACCTGCCTCCTGAGGAGAGAGACAAGAAAGGGATTACGGGCACCTTATCTCTTTTTACTTTGTAAGCCTTCGGGCCTTAGCTGAATTTAAAACTTGTAATCCCATCATTCATGTTTTTCATTCCCTATGGACTGTACCTGAGTGGAATGTTTTTAATGAAAAAGGGATGCCTGCTGGGTCATTTCTTTGCGAGTAGCCCACGACAAGGAGTAAATCCTTGATATCTCTAAGATAAACATTTCCTTGCCCGACAGCAGGCCTTGCCGTCTTCCCACGTCGCTCGACCTTTCTCATGCTTATGGCAGAGGCAGGGATGAGGTGGGTTCAGGCCCCTTGTTTCATCCTTTCACTACCGCGACTACGACCAAACCTGGCCCCGGGAACGAGCCCTAGGGCCTAGAGTTTAGGGGAGCACGGTAGCTTTAGGAAGGAACGAGGTTTCACATACCTCAGTCCATAAGGGAATGCATGATAAGGGATGAAGAACTTATCTGAAGCTGTAGCCCCCGGCAACTCTGGTTTTCCGTGGGTGAATCTTTGCACTTGCAGCCCCTGGCAACACTGGCTTGCCGGGGTCCAGATGCTGGTCTGCCCCTCTTCTCTTTTTCTTCCTCAAGTGATCCGGCAAGGATATCTGTGAGTCCTGCGAACCAAAGAAGACAAAAGAACGGCAAAGAGACGCACACTCGACCTCTAAGCTAGGGGTTAGCCGCCGCTAAGCACTATCAACCCTAGCCAAGGACGAGACTCGACCTAGCATGCATGCTATAACTTAGGGCGCCAGCGCTTCATTTATTTATGCTCAGGGTCTGCGCCTGGCTTTGTACGAAGGGTTACATGCATCATCGGCAATGCTTGTACAAAAGGTGGCTTGCCGGGGGGCCCGACAAGCCGCCTCACGGGTAAAACTTGCGAAGATGCTCAATGTTCCAAGAATTACTCACCGGAACGGCATCTTCGGTCTCTAGGCGGACTGCGCCGGGCCTGGTGACTCGTATTACTCGATAAGGGCCTTCCCACTTTGGCGTCAACTTGTTGGAATTCTTGGCCGATTGAACGCACCGAAGGACAAGGTCGCCTTCCTCAAGGCTTCGGGCATGAACCTTGCGACTATGGTAGCGGCGCAAGGCTTGCTAGTAGCGTGCTGCTCTCACAGCCGCCCGAAGACGATCTTCCTCAAGGAGCAGTGCATCATCTTGCCGCAGTTGCTCTTGCTCAAGCTCATCATAAGAGAGCACTCAAGGTGACCCGTATATGAGTTCAGTGGGGATAACTGCTTCTTCCCCGTATACTAGGGCAAAGGGTGTCTGGCCGGTGGCTCGATTTGGCGTCGTCCTGATCGACCAAAGAACCGTTGGCAACTCATCAATCCAGCGCCTTCCGCTCTTGTGCAACCTGTCAAAGGTCTTGGTCCTTAAGCCTCGCAGCACTTCAACATTTGCCCTCTCAGCTTGACCATTGCTTCGTGGGTGAGCAACGGAAGTGAAACAGACTTTGCTGCCGAGGTCTTGGGTATATTGCATGAAGGTGCGGCTTATGAACTGTGTGCCGTTGCCGGTGATGACCCTGTTGGGTACACCAAAGCAGCACACTAGTCCCTTGAAGAACTTGACGGCTGACTGAGTTGTGACCTTCCTCAATGCCTCCACCTCCGGCCACTTTGTGAACTTGTCGATTGCAACGTACAAGTACTCAAAGCCCCCGACAGCGCGGGGGAAAGGGCCCAGTATGTCGAGCCCCCAGACCGAGAAGGGCCAGGAGAGAGGAATGGTTTGAAGGGCTTGAGCTGGCTGATGAAGCTTCTTTGAATGGAACTGACACGCTTCACATCTGGTGACTAGTGTCGTCGCATCCTGGAGGGCGGTGGGCCAGAAGAAGCCTTGCCGAAATGCCTTGCCGGCAAGGGCCCTTGACCCGATGTGGGATCCACATATGCCTCCGTGTATCTCCGCCAACAGATCCAGTCCTTCCTCTCGAGGGATACACTTCAATTTCACACCGTTTGGTCTCTTCCTGTACAGGACGTCATCGACGAACTGGTACATGGTGGAGCGACGGGCTACTTTTTCCGCTTCTTCCTGCTCCTCAGGAAGTTCCCCTGTCTGGAGGAATCGGACGGTATGTTGTGCCCACGCCGGAGCCTGGGGCTCGACGGTGAGGACTAAAGGCATTTCCTCCGTCATAGGAGCGGCTGTCTCGACGGCAAGAGCTTGACACTCCGCTGGAGCTAGCCATCCCGTGGCGGGCTCAGTGTCCCCGGCAACATCCTTGCCGGCGGCTCCGGGGAGCTCGGCTGGAAAGTACTTGTCGGGCCCTGATTTCCTCCTCTTGTTCTGCTCTGTTGATGGATCAACGGATGGCTGAGTTAGCTGAAGCACAAAGGTACCTAGTTCCACAGGTAGCTTGAGGGCAGCGCATTTTGATAGGTAATCGGTGATATCGTTCTCCGCTCGGGCAACGTGTTCAGCCTGTATACCGTCGAAACGCTCTTCCAGCTTTCTCACTTCATCGACGTAGGCCTTCATCAACGGGCTCTGGTAATCCTTGTTGACTTGCTTGACGACAAGCTGTGAGTCACCCCTAACGATGAGTTTCTTGATTCCGAGGTCCGCCGCGATCCTGAGACCAGCAAGCAGCCCTTCGTACTCTGCCGTATTGTTGGTTGACGCCTCCCTGGGGATGTGCATCTGGATCACGTACTTGAGGTGCTCTCCGGTGGGCGCGACAAGCAGTACGCCAGCCCCGGCGCCCTGTAAGGAGAAAGCTCCGTCAAAGTACATGATCCAATCGCAACTTGCCTCCTTGCTGGGGAGAGCAGTCTCTTGGGCTTCTTCGTCAGGCGTTGTGGTCCATTCTGAAATGAACTCCGCCAGGACTCGGTTCTGAATCGTCGAAGTACTTTCAAACTTGAGGCCAACGCTGGACAGCTCCAGTGCCCATTCAACAATTCTTCCCGTTGCATCTGGATTGTGCAATATCCGTTGCAGAGGGAGGCGAGTGACGACAGTGATCTCGTGTGCCTGGAAGTAGTGACGCAACTTCCTCGAGGCCATAAGAAGGCTGAAGAGCAGTTTCTGCACGCCGGAGTACCTTGATCTAGCCCCCTGCAGGAGGGAACTAACAAAGTAGACCAGGTGCTGCATCATTTTCTTCGTCGGCGGCACTTCAACTGGCTGTGTCGTCTCTACATTGGTGGTGTCGGGCTTTGTCGCTGCCATTACCTCGTCGTCAACCTCCCTCTGCGCCACTAGTGCGGCGCTGACCACCTGGTTCGTTGCCGCCAGGTATAGCAGCAACGGCTCCTGTGGGCTAGGCGCAACTAGTATCGGCGCGGAGGAGAGGTACTTCTTCAAATCTTGCAATGCTGCTTCGGCTTCTGGTGTCCACTCCATCGGGCCCGCCTTTTTCAGGATTTTGAAAAAGGGAAGGGCGCACTCGGCAGACTTGGAAATGAATCTGCCCATGGCGGCGACGCAACCAGCAAGTCGACGCACATCCTTGATTCGCTTGGGTGCTTCAATCTGCTCTATAGCTTTGATCTTGTCCGGATTGGCCTCTATCCCATGCTGTGATACAAAGAACCCGAGAAGCTTGCCGGACGGGACGCCAAAGACGCACTTCTCAGGGTTCAGCTTGAGGTTGATCTTGCGCAGGTTTGCAAATGTTTCTTGCAAATCTGGTATGAGGGTTGCCCTGTCCTTGGTTTTGACCACTATGTCATCCATATAAGCTTCCATATTTCTATGGAGCTGGGGTTCAAAACCAATCTGGACCACCCTTGCAAACGTCGAACCAGCACTCTTCAACCCGAAAGGCATCCGCATGAAACAATACGTACCACATGGGGTGATGAATACTGTTTTCTCTTCGTCTTCTCTTGTCATGAAGATCTGGTGGTAGCCGGAGTAGACGTCGAGGAATGACAACAGATCACACCCAGCCATGGAGTCAACAATCTGGTCGATGCGCGGCAACGGGAAGGGGTCTTTAGGACAAGCCTTATTGATATCTGTGTAATCAATACACAGCCTCCACTTCCCATTTGCCTTGCGCACTACGACTGGATTGGCCAACCACATTGGATGGAGCACTCCTCTTACCATACCCGCTGCTTCCAGTTTCCGGATCTCTTCTGTGATGAACTCTTGCCGTTCCAAAGCTTGCTTTTTGACCTTCTGCTTGACGGGCCGCGCATGAGGACAGACAACAAGGTGGTGCTCAATCACCTCCCTGGGAACGCCGGGGATGTCGGAAGCTTGCCATGCAAACACATCGACATTCGCCCGCAGGAAGGTGATGAGCGCATCTTCCTATTTGTCGTCAAGGGTGGAGCTTATGGGGAAAGCTCCTCCCATGCCGTCCTCATTGACAGAAACTTTCTTGGTTCCCGGCGGTATGGACCTGGGCTTCTTGTTTCCGCCGGCGGAGCTCTCTGGCACGTCCTTGACGGCAGCGCTACACTCCGAAGAGGTGTGCTTGCCGGAGTGGGTGTCCGAGGTCTCACCGGTCTTCTTATTCTTCCCTCCTGGGGTCCCAGCGGCAGGAGCAAGTGCCCTAGTGGCGGTAGCCGTGCAACTGCTTGCTGGTATAGTTGGTCAGCGCAAATTAGCGCATCTTTCTTGTCGGAGGGGATGGTGATGATCTTCACAAGTCCTGGCATCTTCAGGGTGTTCTAGGCGTAGTGTGACGCCGCCATGAACTTGGCCAGCGCTGGGCGGCCAAGGATCCCGTTGTAGGGCAAGGGGATCTTGGCAACATCAAACACGACCCTCTTCGTCCTGTAGTTCAGGTCGCTTCCGAAAGTCATGGGCAGTGTGACCTTTCCCTTGGGTTGGCTTCTTCCCGGGTTGACCCCCTGAAACGTGCCCGTCTCTTCGAGGTCTCCATCAGGAATCTGCAGTTTCTCGATCACGGCAGGCGAGATCAAGTTCAGACCGGCCCCTCCATCGACTAGCATCTTTGTCACCTTCAGGTTGCGTATTGTTGGTGAAACCAACAATGGCAAGCACCCGACCGCAGTAGTGCGATCAGGGTGATCCTCAGTGTCAAAAATGATAGGTGTGCTGGACCACTTCAGCGGCCTTTGGGCATCAAACGACGGCTCTGCCGCTGTAATCTCTCGCGCCCACTGTTTAAGCCAGCCGTGAGAAGTATGCAGCGAGGCGCCGCCGTCGACACACATGGCCTCTGTAGCTTTCTGAAACTCTTGGTCACGGGATTCGTCGTCCTCTTCGTGATCGTCGTCTTCTGGCTTTTTGTCATGGCCCCGGGCGGGCCTCTCCTGTTGTTTATCCTTGCCGCGACGGCCCGCCTGGCCGTCACGCTTCTTGCCGGACCCCTCAGCACCGTCTTGGCCCTTCTCCTTGTCCCGCCTCTCATATTCAGCCCTCTGCTTCTCAGCGAGGAGCTCAACCTGTCCGCAGTCTTGGAGAGCATGGCATTTGGTGCGATGGATCTTGCAGTATCGCTTGTCGGAGTTTCCTGATTTCTCGGCAGCCGCCAAGGCCTAGCAGGCGACACATCCGGCAACTTCCTTGCCGGGGTCATCTGCCTTGGTTTTCTTGGCGGAGCCGGTGTCATCAGATCCCTCGACGGCAGGCTTTACCTTTGCGCTTCCTGTTGCGGTGCCGGCCCTTCTTCACCGGGGCGGCAGTATCCTCATCTGAGGAATCGGTTTCCACGCCGGGGTACTTCCTTCCCTCTTCAGCTCGGGCACATCTGTCAGCAAGAACATAGAGTTCCGCTACATCTTTCACCTTGTTCATTGCCAGCTCTTCACGCATCTTGCAGTTACGCACGTTCTGATGGAACGCGCTGATGATGGCGGCAGGGTGAACATCAGGGATATTGTACTGTATCCGGCTGAACCTTTGTATATACTTGCGGAGACTCTCGCCTCCCTTCTGGGGGATGACGTGCATGTCGCTCGCTTGGCCATGGGCTTGGTGGCCTCCAGTAAAGGCGCCCACAAACTCATGGCACAAATCCGACCAGGAGGAAATAGAGTCCACCGGCAAGTGCATCAACCATGACATGGCATTGGGTTTAAGAGCCAACGGAAAGTAATTCGCAAGCACCTTATCGTCACGGGCTCCGGCAGCTTGCATCGCGATGGTGTAGATGCTGAGGAACTCGGACGGATGGGTCTTGCCGCTGTACTTTTCGCCCACGTCAGGTTTGAAGGTGCGGTGAGTGGGCCACTGGAACTGCCGCAGCTCACGGGTAAAAGTCGGACAACCTACCTCGTAAGGTAGGCCTCCAGGGCTCTCCGGTGCCGGGTGGTCCGCAGCAGGCCCTGCTCGCCTATCCGATTGGTGGCGCGTTCCGCGCCGGCGCTCGATAGTGGTTCGAGCGTCTTCATGTTCTCGTTCCCGAAGAACTTGGCGTTGGTCACAGTGGGTCCGCGAGTCGGACGACGCTATGGAGATTTCGTCGCCCATAACGTCGTGACGGGCTGGCGCCCGCGACACCGGGCGAGGAGGAGGCGAGTGCACCATGGTCGCGGCGCCGCCGGCTTTCCCTCCACTGGTACGTGGGACTTCGTCGGAGCGTCGACCCGGGGGCTCCACCGGACTCGGTTCGTCTTTGTTGGCCACCGCAACAAGGCTTCGAATAGTGGCTCTCCATTCGTCGAGTTTCCCCGTAGTGGGAGGAAAATCAAGGAGCAACTGCGCGCGGCCAGGGCTTCTGCTGGCGTTGGTGGTAGCGATACCTGCACGGATCGCGGCGCGCTTCGACTTCTGACCATGTCAGAAGGAGCTCTATCACAACCCCGCGGTCGCATGCCATCTTCACCAGCGCCTCGGCGAGCGGGCAGGTCTTCTACATCCTGGGAGTGGCGCTCGGGGCTCTTCCCACGGCGACGCCCGGGGTCTTCGGCGTGGTTACGCTATTCGTCGCGCGCCGCTTGAGAGGAGCACGGCGTCGGCGCCGGCGTGGGAGTCTCGGAAGCCCTCGCGTCGCCTTCGGGTGGGGTGGCAGCAATCTTGGAAGGCCCCGCGCCACCCGCGGAGGGCCTGCCTCCGTCTTTGGATTTGGCGGCGTGCGGCCCGTTACCAGGCGCACGAACATCGCCGCCTCCCAAACTCCGGCTGCTGGGACCATGTTGGTGTTCGCGAACAGCGCCCCGGGTCCTTTCTGCGACCGGTCCGCTGCTCGCCCGCATCGGGACGGGATGTCCGGCCTCCGACGGGCCAACCGCCACCGTCGTCTTCTTCTTGGGCGCCATGACGATGAAGAAGCGTCGAACTAGCTGCTAAAACCGATTCTCGCAACTGCGCCCCCTACCTGGCGCGCCAAAGATGTCGGTGTGGAACGACACCTATGGGATCACAAGAATCCCTACTACGGTTGCGGGGCGCGGGGTCGTGAGAAGAGCGGATCAAACAGATAGCACATGGTTCCTTTACCCAGGTTCGGGCTGCGAGGATGCGTAAAACCCTACTCCTGCTTTGGTGGTTTGTCTATCTGTGTTTCTGAACTGGCAATGGGGCGTGAGGAGCTCCAAAAAGCCGAATCCTCTTCCTGGTCGCCTTGGGCCTCCTTTTATAGGGAAAGGGTTTGTCAGAGTGGCACACATGAGGTGGAAAGAGTACAGTGATGCGAGGTTATCCCTCGCATTACATGACAAGGCGCATTTAATGCGTCTTGCTTAGGTGTCCTCGGTTTGTCGGGGACGGGGGAGAGCCCTGTCTCGTCCGTCGCCGCTCCTTCTTGCGTCGACACGCGCCCTGGCCAGCGGTGCCCGCGGTGCCATGCAGGCAGGCGGGCAGCTGAGGTGGCACAGTGGTGGGTCTCCACGAAGATCTGCTTGCCGCCACGCAGGTGCCTGCCCAGCTGGTTGGGTCGGCAGCTGTAGGCGAATGGCGGTGGAGGTTTGATTGGCGTGGGCCTGATGGTGGCCCTACGGGCGTTCATGGCAAGGGCCTTGCTGCGGCCCCGGCAAGGGTCTTGCCGCGGCCCTGGCAAGGGTCTTGCCAGGGCCCCGGCAAGGATTCTGCCGCGGCGCCTGCTGACATCCCGGCAAGGCTCTTGCCGGGGGCCTTGTGGTCCTCCTTGGCTAGGATCCCGCCAAGGATCATCATCTTCTAAAGGGTGTATCTGATCTTGAATGTCTTCACAAAGATCTGCATGCCACCACGGGGATGTCTCCCGAATCCTTGCCCCATGGGGGCAGTGGACTCAAGGGCGACTCGCTCCGTAGGTGTGGGTCGAGCTGCCACGGCAAGGGTCTTGCCGGGTTTGCTAGAACTGCCCCCCGGCAAGGATCTTGCCGGGGGAGTCAGCTTCGTCCCCTTCGCTCTTTGTGGTCTTGGTCTTGGCGTCGTTCTGCTTCTCTTGAGCTCCGGCCTTACCTTGGCTCACCTCCCTCGCCGTGCTCGGTGTGGCAGTGCCCGTGGCTCAGACTGCCCGTGCACAGTTATAGGGGTACAAAAAGTGTACCCCCTTTTTGTACACCGACACCACATGAATGGATATTCGACTGAATCTTTAGTTATCGTGTGCCATTCCTGTTGCTTCGCTATGTTATAAAAACTTGAGGTTATATTTATCGGGATCCCCGTGAATCAACAACTTATTCACTATGCCAGTTTCCTCATTATCAATTTTTTTTCTTTTCTCGTCCCCGTGTTTTGCCATCCCCGTGATCAAATTACATCATGTCTGGCCAGACAATGATGGATATCGTAATACCGAGAGAGCCCAATAATATCTCTCCATCATTAGAGGCGCAAATCCCAATCTTGAGCTATCTAGTACATTGTCATACTTTTCCGTGAACCCGTAAGCTGCCGTAATAGCCACCCTGTTACAAATGACATATAACAAACCCCAAAGTTCATGAAGCAAGTATGAAGGAACTCGATACTCTCATGGTCTAAGGAATTATGCAAATGTTTAAATTTCTATATGTTATAAACCATTAAATTATGAGGAATGGATCTCATAGCATAATAACAATTGGGCCAGTTCAACAAGAGTGTTCTTCTAATATTGTGTCCTCAAAGTTGCCACCATACTCATGTCCATGATCAGGAAAAACAGAACCATCACACAACACTTGTGCTAGTCTTAGAGGCTAGACTAGGAATCTATTTTACTATTTATTATTCTACACATGCATATGAGTTTTCCTCCGAGCCTCGTGGTTATTGCAGACTCGAGGACCATAGCAGTTATAGCATATAATATAAACATAATTACAAACATGGAAATAAATAATAACATTTATTATTGCCTCTAGAGCATATTTCCTACAGACTCCCACTTGCACTAGAGTTAATAATCTAGTTAATACCAATGCACTTTACACCAATGGCATACTGGTGTAAAATGTGCTTCCCTTGCTATATAGCCTTCATACAATGGATCTGACAACTTTGGGCCCATGTGTATTTTTGCAGGTCCTCGCATTTTCATGCTTAAAATTCATAATTTGTGTGGTCTTGGCTTTGTATATATATTTGATTCAAGGACCTTGATTACTCAGACTGAGCTATGGATCCACTATCTACAATAGTGTTCCATTGAACTAAGTCATCTTGAACCATCCTAAGTTAATAAATGAATTATATGATCTAACACCCTCTTTTGTCGCTTCTTAAGTGGCAATATATTTTGCCTTTGTTATAGAATTCGTCACAGTAACCTGTTTGGAACAATTTCAACTTACCGCGCCACCATACCGTGTATAACAAAAAACTGTTAATTTAAATAAAAACTCGCTTGGAGCTTTGATGAAGACCATATTGATCTAACTACTTACAATGAGTCTGTATCGATGTAATTTCTTACAATGAATTCTTCATAATCTTTCCTTGCGAGAAAACATGTAATCAGTACTACTTTAGTACTCAACGACATATTTCATTAATGTCCTATGATCAACACTTTGATCACTTTGGTATCTGAATGCACATTTGCTCCCTTGGTGGTTTTGTTAATCAATGACAACATGCATATTGTTGGACTAATGGTTTTACCTAAAATATTTCAGATAACTCCAGCGGTGGAATGTCAAGGATAAGAGCATGTGGACCCTTCAAAATGCTAAGGACATGGATTGGCAGAAGCTAAAAACTCTACATTTTTGGTTAAGTGATCCAAGATCACACCGAGTCCATAGGGAAGCCAATACTATTAAAAGGGGATGAGGTTTTGATGATGAACTGGTTGCTCAAGTGCTTAGTGATATTGCTCCAAAACCCTAAGCCACTTTTCTATCCAAATATGTCCAAAACCCTTCAAGCCAACTTGGTCCCACTGAATCCTACGCATCCGAACCCACCAAGTTCATCTAGACACTGCCACAGCCAAACTCTAACAAATTGATCCACCGATATGGACCTCGGTCCCACCGAGATGGCCGTGCCAACTCTCTGTCGTCTATTGCAATTATTTCGGTCTAACCGAGTTTTCAATCGGTGCCACCGAGATGACTTGCCAACTTTCTGTTGTCTTATTGCTTTATTTGGGCCTTACTGAGATGATGCAATCGGTGCCACCGAAGCGAGGTTTGCCCTACCATTGCACATCATTTGCTCCAAGATGTTTCCATTCGGTCCCACCGAGACCTGCAACGTTCATATACTTTACACAGGTCGTCGATGCCACCAAGATTTCTGATAGGTGCCACCTAGTTGGGTCAAATGTGTGTAATGGTTGGATTTCGTTTGGAGGCTATATATACCACTCCACCCCCTCTTACTTAGTAAGAGAGTCATCACAACGTGACTACACTTCCACCATTTAGTTTCTGAGAGAGAACCACCTGCTCATGTGATGAGATCAAGAGATTCCATTCCTACCATTTGAATCTTGATTTCTAGCCTTCTCCAAGTTGCTTTCCACTCAAATCCTTCTTCCACTATAGCCAAATCTATGAGAGAGAGAGAGAGTTGAGTGTTGGGGAGACTATCATTTGAAGCACAAGAGCGAGGAGTTCATCATCTACACATCATCTATTCCTTTTGGAGAGTGGTGTCTCCTAGATTGGTTAGGTGTCGCTTGGGAGCCTCCGACATGGTGTGGAGTTGACCCAAGAAGTTCGTAAGGGCAAGGAGATCACCTACTTCGTGAAGATCTACCCGAGTGAGGCTAGTCCTTCGTGGACGGAAGCCATGGTGGATTAGACAAGGTTGCTTCTTCGTGGACCCTTCGTGGTGGAGCCCTCCGTAAACTCGCACAACCGTTACCCTCTGTGGATTTAAGCCTCCATAGCATGGACGTACGATAGCACCACCCATCGAAACCATGCCAAAAATCTGTGCGTCTCCATTACATTTGCTCATTCTAATTCCCATCCCTTTTAAATTCTTGCACTTGCATGCTTTACTCTTTCCGCGGCCTATACTCATGCCATGCTTGTGTAAAATGTATTGTGTGCCCTTTAACATGTGCTAAACTCAACCTTAACTTGAAGAATTGTAAAAACTGCTACTTTTACTTGTTAAGGGTCTAATCACCCTCCCTCTAGACCCCTATTCTCGATCTTTCAATTGGTATTAGAGCTTTGGTCTCCATTGCTTTGGTTTAATCACCATTGGAGGAAGATGGACGAGTCTATGTTCGGGAGTATTAGATATAGAGTTCCTATCCTTGATGGGGAGTTTTATGGCTCTTGGAGAACTGAAGTGCTTGAGATCTTCAATGAATATAATGTGAGCAAGTATATTCTTAGCCCATATGTGCCTCGTATTGATCCTTTGCATCCTATCCCCGATGAGTATCTTGACATGGTTTGTAATCTTAGGACGGTCAATCTTATCATTAGAGGATTACCTAGAAATGTGCTTGTTCACTTGCAAAACTTTGAATGCCCATACGTGATGTCTACTACACAACTTGTTCTTGTAGGCTCGTGTTGGGCCTCCAAGCGCAGAGTTTTGTAGGACAGTAGCAATTTTCCCTCAAGTGGGTGACCTAAGTTTATCAATCTGTGGGAGGCGTAGGATGAAGATGGTCTCTCTCAAACAACCCTGCAACTAAATAACAAAAAGTCTCTTGTGTCCCCAACACACCAAATAGAATGGTAATTTGTATATGTGCACTAGGTCGGCGAACAGATAGTGATACAAGCGTAGTAATGATAGTAGATATTGATTTTTGTAATAGGAACAATAAAAAAATGTCAAGTTAGCAATTGATAAAAAAGGAGCACAAACGGTATTGCAATGCTTGAAAACAAGGCCAAGGGTCCGTACATTCACTAGTGCAATCTCAACAATGCTAATTGTAGGATCGGAAGTATGTCTAGAGGGGGGGGGGTGATTAGACTACTTGACCAAATAAAAATCTATCCCTTTCCCAATTTTAGTTCTTGGCAGATTTTAGCTATCTTAGCACAAGTCAAGCAATCTCCACACAATTCAAGCAAGCATGCAAAAGAGTATATGAGCAGCGGAAAGTAAAGCATGCAACTTGCAAGAATGTAAAGGGAAGGGTTTGGAGAATTCAAACGCAATTGGAGACACGGATGTTTTTGGCATGCTTCCGATAGGTGGTGCTATCGTACATCCACGTTGATGGAGACTTCAACCCACAGAGGGTAACGGTTGCGCGAGTCCATGGAGGGCTCCACCCACGAAGGGTCCATGAAGAAGCAACCTTGTCTATTCCATCACGGCCGTCGCCCACGAAGGACTTGCCTCACTAGCAGTAGATCTTCACGAAGTAGGCGATCTCCTTGCCCTTACAAACTCCTTGGTTCAACTCCACAATCTTGTGAGAGGCTCCCAAGTGACACCTAGCCAATCTAGGAGACACCACTCTCCAAGAAGTAACAAATGGTGTGTTGATGATGAACTCCTTGCTCTTGTGCTTCAAATGATAGTCTCCCCAACACTCAACTCTCTCTCACAGGATTTGGATTTGGTGGAAACAAGATTTGAGTGGAAAGCAACTTGGGGAAGGCTAGAGATCAAGATTCATATGGTAGGAATGGAATATCTTGACCTGAACACAAGGGTAGGTGGTTCTCTCTCAGAAAATGTGTATTGGAAGTTAAGATCTGTTCTGATGGCTCTCTCTACGAATGAAGAGTGGGTGGAGGGGTATATATAGCCTCCACACAAAATCTAACCGTTACACACAATCTGCCAAACTCGGTGGGACCGAATCGTTAAACTCGGTCGGGCCGATTTAGCAAACCTAGTGACCATTAGGATTTTCGGTGGGACTGAGATGCAACTCGGTAGGACCGATATGGTTAGGGTTTGGGCATAACGTAATCTCGGTGTGACCGATTACACAAACTCGGTGGGACCGATTTTGGTAATAAGTTAACCAGAGAGTTGGTCAGGTAAACTCGGTGGGACCGATTCGCTCTTTTCGGTGAGACCGAAATGTTACGAAAGGGAAACAGAGAGTTTACATTGCAATCTCGTTGGGACCGATCGCTCACTTCGGTTAGACCGAAACGTTACGAAGGGAAACAAAGAAATCGCAATCCCATCTCGTTGAGACCAGATCCCTATCGGTGAAACCGATTTGCTAGTGTTTGAGGCAGTGGCTATGACAAATGAAACTCGGTGGCTCCATATAGAAAGAATCGGTGGGGCCGAGTTTGACTTTTGGTTTAGATCATATGTGGATATGGAAAGGTAGTTGAGGATTTTGGAGCATATCACTAAGCACATGAAGCAAGAGGCTCATTAAGCAACACCTCGTCCCTCCTTAATAGTATTGGCTTTTCCTATGGACTCAATGTGATCTTGGATCACTAAAACATAAAATGTAGAGTCTTGTCCTTGAGGTTTGAGCCAATCCTTCGTCCTTATAATTTTGAGGGATCCACTTTCCTCATCCATGCCATGCCATCCATTGAGCTTTTCCTGAAATATTCATCTTGGAATAATGTTAGCTCGATGAGCTATATGTTGTTAGGAA
Source organism: Aegilops umbellulata (assembly GCA_032464435.1). Lineage (NCBI taxonomy): Eukaryota > Viridiplantae > Streptophyta > Magnoliopsida > Poales > Poaceae > Aegilops > Aegilops umbellulata. The sequence continues at coordinate 363,237,015 of CP136057.1, forward strand.
TTACCAAAACCACCCACACTAATATAATTGGGTCATATAACCATCCCTCAACGTGCGATGAAGAATCACTCCAAAGTTCTTATCTAGCAGAGAACATACGATGGAATTGTTTGTAGGGTATGAAACCACCTCAAAGTTATCCCTTCCGATCAATCTATCCAAGAGTTCGTACTAAAATAACTCCAAGTTATCCTTTCCGATCGATCTTTCTAAGAGTTTGTACTAAAATAACACCATATGATACACATCAACCAACTCTAATGTCACCTAGATACTCCAATTTCACCACGAGTACCCGTGAGTTGATTATACGATATGCATCAAACAATTTCAGATTCATAATACTCAATCCAACACAAAGAAGCTCAAAGAGTGCCCCAAGATTTCTACCGGAGAAACAAAGACGAGAAAACGCATCAACCCCTATGCATAGATTACCCCAATGTCACCTCGGGAATCCGCGAGTTGAGTGCCAAAACACATATCAAGTGAATCAATATGATACCCCATTGTCACCACGGGTATTCATAACAATACATACATGAAGTGCTCTCAAATCCATAAAAGTATTCTATCCGATAACAACGAAATCTCAAAGGGAAAACTCTATTCATCACAACAAGATAGAGAGGGGAAAACACCATATGATCCAACTATATAAACAAAGCCCGCGATACATCAAGATCATGCCAAATCAAGAACACGAGAGAGAGAGAGAGAGAGAGAGAGAGAGAGAGAGATTAAACACATAGCTACTGGTACAAACCCTCAGCCCCGAGGGTGGATTATTCCCACCTCATCATGGTGGCCGCTGGGATGATGAAGATGGCCACCGGTGATGATTTCCCCCTCTGGCAGGGTGCCGGTACAAGGTCTAGATTGGTTTTTCATGGCTATAGAGGCTTACGGCAGAGGAATTTCTGATCTAGGGTTATTTCTGGGGGTTTCTGTATATATATAGGATTTTTCAGCGTTGGAATCACGCGAAGATGGACCTCATGGGGACCACCACCCACCAGGGCGCGCCAGGGAGAGCTGGCGCACCCTAGTGTCTTGTGGGCAGCAGCCCCCCTCTAGTGGTTCTTTGTTCCATTATTTCTCTTTTCTTCCAAAAAAATCATCAAAAGTTTCGCTGCATTTTGAGAACTTTGATTTCTGCACAAAAAACAACACCACAGTAGTTCCGCTGAAAATAGCGTCAGTCCGTGTTAGTTCCATTCACATCGTACCATAACCATATAAAATTGTTGTAAACATGGCATGAATACTTCATAAATTATAGATACGTTGGAGACGTATCAATACGCTATATGGAATTATCTTGAGGAGCGCTTTCCAAACTACTCGTTGAAAAATCTCAATGAAATTCTCATAAGTCCATTGCTTTTCATAAGATGAAGCCTAGTGATCCCTAGTTTGATGAATGTCTATTTGAGCTCCCTGATCTTATGTGTGCTAAGGGTGATGTTGGAACTATTAGAAACATTATCATGGAAACCATTAGAATTCATAAACTTGCACATTGTCATGGTCATAAATCTAACGAATCACATGAACTAGGTGATGATCATATGCATGATGATGATGAGCATGGCTATTATGATGAGTACGAAGAATTCAACATCGAATATGAGAAGACTACGAGAGATCTTAGTCTCATGGCAAATCTTCAAAATTACACAACCAGAGGAAAAGTGTTGATTCTCGATAACGGATGTACCGATCACATGACCGGAGATAGAGACATGTTTCGTGAACTTGCACAAAATGATGGTCCACGCAAGTATGTGAATTTGGAGATAACTCCAAGGGTAAGGTACTTGGCCTTGGTAAGGTGTCCATATCCAATGACAACTCTATTCAAAATTTTATGCTCGTTGATTCTCTTGGTTACAATCTTCTCTCCATATCTAGACTAGCCAACTTTGGTTTCAATGTTCTGTTTACCGAAGTAGATTGCCAAGTGTTTCATTGAGATAATAATAATATGGTATTTACTGGTATCCATAGAGGTGATATATACATTGTTGATTTTACTAAAAGAGCCCAACCTCACACTTGTCTTATTGCAAAATCTTCTAAAGGTTGGCTATGTCATAGAAGATTAAGACATGTTGGCATGCAAAATCTTGATAAACTTTTTAATGGAGATCGTATCCTTGGTGTTAAAGATGTTATATTTGACAAGGATAGACTTTGTAGTTCTTGCCAAGCAGGAAAACAACTTGGAGGAAGTCATCCTGTGAAGAACATCATGACCACGAGAAGACCAATTGAGCTACTTCATATGGATCTCTTCGGTGCCAATGCTTATAAGAGCCTTGGTTGTAACTATTTCGGTTTGGTCAATGTGGATGATTATTCAAGATTTACGTGGGTGATCTTTCTTGATGACAAGTCTCAGGTACAAAAGATCGTCAATAACTTCGGTAGGAAGGCCCAAAATCAGTTTGAAGTGTTGTAACGCCCCAGATGTAACTTGCCATATTCGTAATCCAACTCTTGCCATTTCCGGCTATGTGTTATGATATTTCCTCCGTGGTTGGGTTCTCCTCGTTTAGCATTTTGGTCATGTCATGCTTTTCATATCATGTCATCATGTGCATCGCATTCGCATACGCGTTCGTCTCATAAATCCGAGCATCTTTCCCGTTGTCCGTTTTGCAATCCGGCGCTCCTATGTCTCCCGGCGTCCCCTTTTACATTTCTTCGTGAGTGGGTATTAAGCATTCTCGGGATGGACCGAGGTTTGACATGTGGCCTTGGTATAGCACCGGTAGACCGCCTGTCAAGTTTCGAGTCAATCGGAGTTCGTTTGGTACCCCAACGGTTAACCGGGTAACCGTGAAGGCCTCGTGTGTGTTGCAGCCCAACACCCCTTCAAAACAGCCCAATAACCCAGCTAAGTCATTCCCATGTCCTCCGCCGTTCGATCACGATCGCGTGGGCGAAAACCGCACTCCGTTTGGAGCTCCCTAGCTCCTTCTGTCTATAAAAACGTCTTCCCCGTCTAAATCTGAGAGTCTCACCCCGAAACCCTAGCTTCGCCTCGGAATCCGCGCCGCCAGCCCCGCCGCCGCCGGCCACCTCACCGCCGCCACGTGGCGCCTTCCTATTCGCCCGCGCCCGCGCCCACATCCTCGCGCCGCCGCTCGCGCGCCGGCCCGCCGGGGCCCAGGCGGGGCCCCCGTGGCCCAGCCGCGCCACCCGCCGCGCCCGCGCCGGCCCGCGGCTCCGCCGCCTCCGCCCGGCCAGCGACCGCCGTCGCCCGCGCCGGCGCCGGAACCCGCACCGCCCGGATCCGCGTCCTCCCGCGCCGGCCGCCCCACCGGCGACCGCGCCGCCGCCGCCCGCGACCCCGCCTCCTCGCCCGCGGCCTCCCCTCGACGTCCTCCTCCCGGCCGAGCTCCAGCGAGCGCGCCGCGCCGGATCGAGATCCGCGGCGTGCCTCGGTTTCCGCGCCGGTGGTTGACTTCGCCCCCCCTCAAATATTTCTCTAAGTCCTTTAAATTTTTTCATTATCATCGCATCTTCATCATGCCATAACTTTGCATCCGTAGCTCCGTTTCGCGCGTATAATATGTCGTTTTGTTAGCCTCGAAGAGTACATCATTTTGTTCCATTGCATCATTTCCATTTGAGGTCATCTAGATGCCCTAAATGCTGTTAGAAGAGGGCTAGTTGATGTTAGTTGCTGGATCTTAGCTGATCATGCACTTTTGTCATTTTTGCCATGATTGATGTGTACCTCCTATGAAGTTGAGTCCTTCATGAGTTTTGTAATATGCCATGTTAACTATTCAGAGGATTTTGCCATGTATTTTTATGATCTATGTGGTGACTAGCACAAGCATGCAAACTAGGTGTCTTGATGTTGCTGATTTCAGAGACTGTGATTTCACTAAGTCCCTGACTGCTGTTATTTTTTATGCCATGTGTTCATGTTGTTTCGGAGAGATATATGCATAATTTGAGTATGGTCAGTAAGGGAGTTTTGAACTTGAGTTTTTGCTTAATCCATCCATGCCTTTGTTTGCCATTATGGAGTGCCATAGCTAGAGTCAATCGAGCTCTACTTTTGCTTCAAAATGTTGCTGGCAGATTGTTTACATGTTATTCGATTTTGCCAAGCTTGGTGTAGTTGATCCTTGCATGATATGATGTTATTCTTGCCATGTATAGTTACTATGCCATGTATTCTTGATGTATGTATGCTTAGTTTATCATGCAATGCTCTGTAGTGAGTGCATCGAGCTCACGAACATGCCTAGTCGTTAACAGTTTTCTGCCATGTCCAGTTTTCTGCTAAGTCTGAAACCTGTAACGAAACTTGCTCAATTGACATGGGTGTAATCATATTCTCTGATCCTTTTTGGCTTATGGCCAGTAAGAGTCTTTTGTCAAGTGCTTTGAGTAGATTCATTCTATGCCTTACTTTGCTATGTTCTGAACCTGTAGCATGTTGTTTCATTGCTCTGAACATGTCATCCTGTTGTTAGTTTCTGCTTGTTGATATTTTTCTCTAAGTCTGGGAACTTGTTATCGTTTGCACTTTTGCCCTGATTGTTTGGACCTGTTATGATGTGATTTAGCCGTAGCTCAGTGTTCATCTTTTGTCGTGCATCTTGAGTAGATTACTATCATATGCTTTGTTGCCATGTTTGGGTGCAGTAGCTTAATTATTTGTTGCTTGCTAAGTAGCATCATGCTGTTTATGGCAGTTTCGTGTCATTCTTGTATTGCTTGCCATTTGCAAACCGTGCATCCGATTCCGGTGAACTTTATATCGATTTCAACCGAAATCACCTCACCTATCCAGTGGCATGCTTGGTTTGCCAAGATTATGCCCTGTTCATTCTTGTCCTTCCGGAGCATGCATACGCATTGCATATCACCTCTCGCATATCATGCCATGTTTTGCATCATGTTGCTTGCGCATTGCATCGTGGTTGATATTGGTTCCCTTGCTTGTTCTCTTGTCTTGGGTAGAGCCGGGAGACGAGTACGTGAACGAGGAACCTGTTGAGAACGCTTACGAGGACCAAGCTTTCGACAACTCTGAGAACCTTGCAGGCAAGATGACCATACCCTCGAAATCACTTCTATCTTTGCTTGCTAGATTGCTCGCTCTTTTGCTATGCCATGCTGCGATACCTACCACTTGCTACATCATGCCTCCTATATTGCCATGTCAGCCCCTAACCATCCATGTCCTAGCAAACCGTTGTTTGGCTATGTTACTGCTTTTGCTCAGCCCCTCTTATAGCGTTGTTAGTTGCAGGTGAAGATGAAGTTTGTTCCTTGTTGGAACACGGACTTGTTGTTCCTTGTTTGGAACATGTTTACTTGTTGGGATATCACAATACCTCTTATTTAAGTAATGCATCCATACACTTGGTAAAGGGTGGAAGGCTCGGCCTTATGCCTGGTGTTTTGTTCCACTCTTGCCACCCTAGTTTCCGTCATACCGGTGTTGTGTTCCCGGAGTTTGCGTTCCTTACACGGTTGGGTGATTTATGGGACCCCCTTGACAGTTCGCTTTGAATAAGACTCTTCCAGCAAGGCCCAACATTGGTTTTACCATTCGCCACCTAGCCTTTTTCCCTTGGGTTCTGCAGACTCAAGGGTCATCTTTATTTTAAACCCCCGGGCCAGTTCTCCTTCGATTGCTGGTCCAAACTAGAGCCCTTTGCAGCGCCACCTCAGGGCAACTCGAGGGCTGGTTTTAGTTGTACGGACTGCTCATCCGGATGTGCCCTGAGACCGAGATATGTGCAGCTCCTATCAGGATTTGTCGGCACAATCGGGCGGCTTTGCTGGACTTGTTTTATTGCTGTTGAAATGTCTTGTAGTCCGGGATTCCGAGATTGATCGGGTCTTCCCGGTAGAAGGAATATCCTTCGTTGACCGTGAGAGCTTATCATGGGCTAAGTTGGGACACCCCTGCAGGGTATTATCTTTCGAAAGCCGTGCCCGCGGTTATGAGGCAGATGGGAATTTGTTGATGTCCGGTTGTAGAAAACCTGAAGTTGACCTTAACTAAAACACATCAACCGCGTGTGTAACCGTGATGGTCTCTTCTCGGCGGGGTCCGGGAAGTGAACACGGTTGTTGGAGTTATGCCTGACGTAGGTTGTTCAGGATCACTTCTTGATCATTTCTAGCTTCTTGACCGTGCTTTGCCTTCTCTTCTCGCTCTGTCTTGCGCTGTAGCCACCATATGCTAGTCGCTTGCTGCAGCTCCACCTCACTATCCTTTCCCACCTTTAAGCTTAAATAGTCTTGATCTCGCGGGTGTGAGATTGCTGAGTCCCCGTGGCTCACAGATATTATCACCTCAGTTGCAGGTACCAACGATGTCAGTGCTGATGACGCGACCGAGCTCACTTGGGAGTTCGATGAGGAACGTGGCCGTTACTATGTTTCTTTTCCAGATGATCAGTAGTGGAGCCCAGTTGGGTGATCCGGGGATCTGTTTAGCATTTGGGGTAGTCTTCTTTCATTTTGGTACCGTAGTCGGACCTTGAGTGGATCTGTATGATGGATGTTATTTATGTACCTGTGTGAAGTGGCGAGTGTAAGCCAACTATGTATCTTTCCCCTTTATTTATTACATGGATTGTGTGAAGATTACCTCACTTGCGACATTGCTTTCAATGCGGTTATGCCTCTAAGTCGTGCCTCGACACGTGGGAGATATAGCCGCATCGAGGGCGTTACAAGTTGGTAATCAGAGCCTTTCCCGACCTTAGGAGCCCCCACTGTTTGATCGTCTTTAGTGGCCGTGTTGTGTCTAGAAAAAATGTTTTGAGTCTTTTAGGAATTATATATCGGAGAGTTTAGGAATTCTTTTTACTCCCCAGTCCCTTCGACCTTCTGGTGAGGCATCCTGACATAGAGTTTTGACTCTTCTCTTCTCAAATTTCACTAAAAAAAAATTTTAGGATCACGCGGGTATATTACAATCGTTCCGATGGTTTTATGATGACAACATTGTCTTGGTTGCCTCCTGACATTTAGGGGTTGTGGCAGTGTCCCGGGGAGTTGAGCTCCGAGGTGTTGTCGTCATAATCTTATCGTTGCGGTTTTGGAATACCTGAGTTTAGTACGACCGACATCGAAAATCTCTTTTGTACAGTTGTTGGTGAGATAACCTGATAGCCCAGTACTGTGGCGAGTGCAGGAGTATTGCCATGACTTGTATAACGGATGTGTTTTCGAAGGTTGAGGTAGACGATTTCCGAAGGTTTCTTGGTTATGTGTTGAAGGATGGATACAGCTGGTTGTAGGATTTGCTAGTTTGGGTGAGATATTATGCTTCCCCTGTATCCCCAACACCTGATTGCATAACCAGAAAGTTTCGGGAGTTTATAAGTGGGAATTCTTGTAGCTTTAGTATTTCTTCCGCAGATATTTGGTTTGTGATTGGGTAATCCTTACCAAGTATTTGTTCACTTCCGTACCTTGTTGATTTATTTCTTACCATGTTCTAAGTGGCTTCTCAGCTTTGGAAGTGTGATGATTTACATTGAAATTCATTCGTTCATTCTCGTTCGAATGCTATTTGTGAAGACTAAATGTTGCAATGTCGTTCCTTTGATTCAACTTCAATATATCTCTGTCAAGATGCTAATGGATGTCACCCTCTTCAGGATGGCTCCACCAACGCGTCAGAATCCGGAACGCAATGACGGGAATCAGGCTAACCCTCCGCCACCACCGCCGCCTCCGGAAGCTTGGCAAGCCTTGATGACTGCCACAAATGCCAATGCTCAGATTCTGATTCAGCTCTTGCAAGATCGCAACCAAGGGCAAGCTAATCAAGAGAATCAAGGCCAAGGCAACAATCAGCCGCACTTCGCTTCACTGAACCAGTTCCTTGCTAATCAGCCAAAAACCTTCAGCTACTGTGTCGAGGCCACAGACGCAGATGATTGGCTCGTGGACATCAGCAAGCATTTCGAGTGCAGCAATGTCAGACCTGAGGACTTTGTCAAGTTCGCCTCTTTTCAACTCAAAGATCAAGCTGCTGAGTGGTTCCAGCAATACAAAGATTCCAGAGGAGGTCGTGTGATCACTTGGGATGATTTCCGTCGTGACTTCAAAGCGCACCACATTCCAGAAAGTGTTGTTGAGCTTAAGCGTGAGGAATTCCGCAATCTCAAGCAAGGCAACATGTCTGTGTATCAATACAACACTCAGTTCCAGAAACTCTCTCATTTTGCAAGGCAAGACATTCCTGATGAGAAGAGTATGATCTACCAGTTCAGGCGTGGTCTCAGAGAAGATCTGCAACTTGCTCTCGTGCTTTTCGAGCCATTAAAGTATGATGAATTCTACAACATGGCACTGAAACAAGAAGCTGCTCAGCTCAAGTGTGAGGCATCTAAGAAGAGAGTCAGAGACGCAGTTCAGTCTTCTTCTTCTTCACTTGTGGAAGCTAAGCAACAGAAGTTCTGGTTGCCTCCTCCTCCTCCGTTCCGTCAGCCTTATCAACAGAAGAACTCAAGTGGTCGTGGATCTTCCCACCCACCCAACCCTGGCTATCAGAACAAGTCTCAGAATCAAGCTCCAAGGCCAAGTGCTCCTTACCATCGTCCGCTCTCAGAAGTGACTTGTAACAAATGCCAGCAGAAGGGTCACTATGCGAACAAGTGCTTCAACCAGAGGCGCCTTCCGCCTCCTCCTCCTGTGAAATCTTCCAGCAATGCAGTGGTCAAGCATAATCCTAAGCACGTCAAGGTGAACATGTTGAATGCAGCTCAAGCAGAGGATTCTTCTGAAGTGATCATGGGTAATCTTCCTGTTAATGATATTCCTGCCAAGGTCTTATTTGATACTGGTGCATCACATTGTTTCATCTCAAGACCTTTTGCATCTAAGCATGAATTCGTTACTCAAGTTTTGCCGAGACCTTTGTCTATTGTGTCCCCGGGTAAGCAATTGACTTCTCGAGTTTCGACATGGGACCCCCTTGACAGTTCGCTTTGAATAAGACTCTTCCAGCAAGGCCCAACATTGGTTTTACCATTCGCCACCTAGCCTTTTTCCCTTGGGTTCTGCAGACTCAAGGGTCATCTTTATTTTAAACCCCCGGGCCAGTTCTCCTTCGATTGCTGGTGCAAACTAGAGCCCTTTGCAGCGCCACCTCGGGGCAACTCGAGGGCTGGTTTTAGTTGTACGGACTGCTCATCCGGATGTGCCCTGAGACCGAGATATGTGCAGCTCCTATCAGGATTTGTCGGCACAATCGGGCGGCTTTGCTGGACTTGTTTTATTGCTGTTGAAATGTCTTGTAGTCCGGGATTCCGAGATTGATCGGGTCTTCCCGGTAGAAGGAATATCCTTCGTTGACCGTGAGAGCTTATCATGGGCTAAGTTGGGACACCCCTGCAGGGTATTATCTTTCGAAAGCCGTGCCCGCGGTTATGAGGCAGATGGGAATTTGTTGATGTCCGGTTGTAGAAAACCTAAAGTTGACCTTAACTAAAACACATCAACCGCGTGTGTAACCGTGATGGTCTCTTCTCGGCGGGGTCCGGGAAGTGAACACGGTTGTTGGAGTTATGCCTGACGTAGGTTGTTCAGGATCACTTCTTGATCATTTCTAGCTTCTCGACCGTGCTTTGCCTTCTCTTCTCGCTCTGTCTTGCGCTGTAGCCACCATATGCTAGTCGCTTGCTGCAGCTCCACCTCACTATCCTTTCCCACCTTTAAGCTTAAATAGTCTTGATCTCGCGGGTGTGAGATTGCTGAGTCCCCGTGGCTCACAGATATTATCACCTCAGTTGCAGGTACCAACGATGTCAGTGCTGATGACGCGACCGAGCTCACTTGGGAGTTCGATGAGGAACGTGGCCGTTACTATGTTTCTTTTCCAGATGATCAGTAGTGGAGCCCAGTTGGGTGATCCGGGGATCTGTTTAGCATTTGGGGTAGTCTTCTTTCATTTTGGTACCGTAGTCGGACCTTGAGGGGATCTGTATGATGGATGTTATTTATGTACCTGTGTGAAGTGGCGAGTGTAAGCCAACTATGTATCTTTCCCCTTTATTTATTACATGGATTGTGTGAAGATTACCTAACTTGCGAGATTGCTTTCAATGCGGTTATGCCTCTAAGTCGTGCCTCGACACAACAAATTCCCATCTGCCTCATAACCGCGGGCACGGCTTTCAAAAGATAATACCCTGCAGGGGTGTCCCAACTTAGCCCATGATAAGCTCTCATGGTCAACGAAGGATATTCCTTCTACCGGGAAGACCCGATCAATCTCGGAATCCCGGACTACAAGACATTTCAACAGCAATAAAACAAGTCCAGCAAAGCCGCCCGATTGTGCCGACAAATCCTGATAGGAGCTGCACATATCTCGGTCTCAGGGCACATCCGGATGAGCAGTCCGCACAACTAAAACCAGCCCTCGAGTTGCCCCGAGGTGGCGCTGCAAAGGGCTCTAGTTTGGACCAGCAATCGAAGGAGAACTGGCCCGGGGGTTTAAAATAAAGATGACCCTTGAGTCTGCAGAACCCAAGGGAAAAAGGCTAGGTGGCGAATGGTAAAACCAATGTTGGGCCTTGCTGGAAGAGTCTTATTCAAAGCGAACTGTCAAGGGGGTCCCATAAATCACCCAACCGTGTAAGGAACGCAAACTCCGGGAACACAACACCGGTATGACGGAAACTAGGGTGGCAAGAGTGGAACAAAACACCAGGCATAAGGCCGAGCCTTCCACCCTTTACCAAGTGTATAGATGCATTACTTAAATAAGAGGTATTGTGATATCCCAACAAGTAAACATGTTCCAAACAAGGAACAACAAGTCCGTGTTCCAACAAGGAACAAACTTCATCTTCACCTGCAACTAACAACGCTATAAGAGGGGCTGAGCAAAAGCAGTAACATAGCCAAACAACGGTTTGCTAGGACATGGATGGTTAGGGGCTGACATGGCAATATAGGAGGCATGATGTAGCAAGTGGTAGGTATCGCAGCATGGCATAGCAAAAGAGCGAGCAATCTAGCAAGCAAAGATAGAAGTGATTTCGAGGGTATGGTCATCTTGCCTGCAAGGTTCTCAGAGTTGTCGAAAGCTTGGTCCTCGTAAGCGTTCTCAACAGGTTCCTCGTTCACGTACTCGTCTCCCGGCTCTACCCAAGACAAGAGAACAAGCAAGGGAACCAATATCAACCACGATGCAATGCGCAAGCAACATGATGCAAAACATGGCATGATATGCGAGAGGTGATATGCAATGCGTATGCATGCTCCGGAAGGACAAGAATGAACAGGGCATAATCTTGGCAAACCAAGCATGCCACTGGATAGGTGAGGTGATTTTGGTTGAAATCGATATAAAGTTCACCGGAATCGGATGCACGGTTTGCAAATGGCAAGCAATACAAGAATGACACGAAACTGCCATAAACAGCATGATGCTACTTAGCAAGCAACAAATAATTAAGCTACTGCACCCAAACATGGCAACAAAGCATATGACAGTAATCTACTCAAGATGCACGACAAAAGATGAACAATGAGCTACGGCTAAATCACATCATAACAGGTCCAAACAATCAGGGCAAAAGTGCAAACGATAACAAGTTCCCAGACTTAGAGAAAAATATCAACAAGCAGAAACTAACAACAGGATGACATGTTCAGAGCAATTAAACAACATGCTACAGGTTCAGAACATAGCAAAGTAAGGCATAGCATGAATCTAATCAAAGCACTTGACAGAAGACTCTTAATGGCCATAAGCCAAAAAGGATCAGAGAATATGATTACACCCATGTCAATTGAGCAAGTTTCGTTACAGGTTTCAGACTTAGCAGAAAACTGGACATGGCAGAAAACTGTTAACGACTAGGCATGTTCGTGAGCTCGATGCACTCACTACAGAGCATTGCATGATAAACTAAGCATACATACATCAAGAAGACATGGCATAGTAACTAGACATGGCAAGAATAACATCATATCATGCAAGGATCAACTACACCAAGCTTGGCAAAATCGAATAACATGTAAACAATCTGCCAGCAACATTTTGAAGCAAAAGTAGAGCTCGACTGACTCTAGCTATGGCACTCCATAATGGCAAACAAAGGCATGGATGGATTAAGCAAAAACTCAAGTTCAAAACTCCCTTACTGACCATACTCAAATTATGCATAGATCTCTCGGAAACAACATGAACACATGGCATAAAAAATAACAGCAGTCAGGGACTTAGTGAAATCACCAAGTCTCTGAAATCAGCAACATCAAGACACCTAGTTTGCATTCTTGTGCTAGTCACCACATAGATCATAAAAATACATGGAAAAATCCTCTGGATAGTTAACATGGCATATAACAAAACTCATGAAGGACTCAACTTCATAGGAGGTACACATCAATCATGGCAAAAATGACAAAAGTGCATGATCAGCTAAGATCCAGCAACTAACATCAACTAGCCCTTTTCTAACAGCATTTCGGGCATCGACATGACCTCAAATGGAAATGATGCAATGGAACAAAATGATGTACTCTTCGAGGCGAACAAAACGACATATTATACGCGCGAAACGGAGCTACGGATGCAAAGTTATGGCATGATGAAGATGCGATGATAATGAAAAAATTTAAAGGACTTAGAGAAATATTTGAGGGGGGGCGAAGTCAACCACCGGCGCGGAAACCGAGGCACGCCGCGGATCTCGATCCGGCGCGGCGCGCTCGCCGGAGCTCGGCCGGGAGGAGGACGTCGAGGGGAGGCCGCGGGCGAGGAGGCGGGGTCGCGGGCGGCGGCGGCGCGGTCGCCGGTGGGGCGGCCGGCGCGGGAGGACGCGGATCCGGGCGGTGCGGGTTCCGGCGCCGGCGCGGGCGACGGCGGTCGCCGGCCGGGCGGAGGCGGCGGAGCCGCGGGCCGGCACGGGCGCGGCGGGTGGCGCGGCTGGGCCGCGGGGGCCCCGCCTGGGCCCCGGCGGGCCGGCGCGCGGGCGGCGGCGCGAGGATGTGGGCGCGGGCGCGGGCGAATAAGAAGGCGCCACGTGGCAGCGGTGAGGTGGCCGGCGGCGGCGGGGCTGGCGGCGCGGATTCCGAGGCGAAGCTAGGGTTTCGGGGTGAGACTCTCAGATTTAGACGGGGAAGACGTTTTTATAGACAGAAGGAGCTAGGGAGCTCCAAACGGAGTGCGGTTTTCGCCCACGCGATCGTGATCGAACGGCGGAGGACATGGGAGTGACTTAGCTAGGTTATTGGGCTGTTTTGAAGGGGTGTTGGGCTGCAACACACACGAGGCCTTCACGGTTACCCGGTTAACCGTTGGGGTACCAAACGAACTCCGATTGACTCGAAACTTGACAGGCGGTCTACCGGTGCTATACCAAGGCCACATGTCAAACCTCGGTCCATCCCGAGAATGCTTAATACCCGCTCACGAAGAAATGTAAAAGGGGACGCCAGGAGACATAGGAGCGCCGGATTGCAAAACGGACAACGGGAAAGATGCTCGGATTTATGAGACGAACGCGTATGCGAATGCGATGCACATGATGACATGATATGAAAAGCATGACATGACCAAAATGCTAAACGAGGAGAACCCAACCACGGAGGAGATATCATAACACATAGCCGGAAATGGCAAGAGTTGGATTACGAATATGGCAAGTTACATCTGGGGCGTTACAGAAGATCAAGAAGGTATGAAGCGACAATGGAACGAAGTTCAAGAATGCCAATGTGGATACCTTTCTTGACGAAGAAGGCATCTCACATGAGTTCTCGGCTACGTACATACCTCAACAAATTGGAGTTGTTGAGAGGAAGAACCATACCCTTATCGAGATGGCGAGATAGATGCTAGGTAATACAAGACGCCAAAAAACTTTTGGGCGGAAGCTGCTGAGACAGCTTGTCATGCTACAAATCGACTTTACCTTCACAAGCTTCTCGATAAACGGCAAATGAGCTACTCACCGGTAACAAACCCCAAGTTGGAAACTTTCGAGTATTTGGCTCAAAGTGCTACATTCTTGATAAGCATCGTCATTCAAAAATTTCTCCTGAATCTCATGAAGGTTTTCTACCCAGTTATGGCTCATACTCTCACACTTACCGTGTATACAAAAATTTCACCCGAAAGGTGAAGAGATAGTAGATGAGAAGTTTGATGAATCTAACGGCTCACAAGTAGAGCAATTCCCAATTGATGTAGGAGATAAAGATCCCTCGGAAGCAATTCAAAATTTATCTATTGGAAAATTCATCCAACGGAGGTGAAGGAGAGCACTTCGTCTATTCAAGTGGAAGCTTCTACTTCACATTAGGGTGAACCACAAGTTGACATCACTACAAAAAAATACACTTCCGTGATGATACGTGTTTGTCACAGTAGGTCACGTTTTCTGTCATGCATGTACATACATGACAAATTTATGACAGAATCAAGATAGTCATACATGTGCTGTCGTAGAAGTGTTTCATGACATTACCAAAATTATCATCACGGAAATGTCCACTTCCATGACGATAAATCGCGCGTCATAGAAGTGCTTTCGTCAAGGGTGACCGACACGTGGCATCCACTGTAACGGAACGCCGTTAAGCAATCGGGTCCGGTTTTGGATCCGATAACCCATTAACAGCCCGGACCAATGGGGATTTTCCACATGTAAAATCATCATTGGCTGTAGGAAACACGTGTCACCTCCATGTTGGCACAGGTGTGACTCATCCAATGGGCGAGATGCGCCTATGATATGTTAACACGTGGACCGGCCCAAAAGTGGCCCATAACGTTTAAATGGGATGGCCCAACTAAAGGCCCACAAAATTTTGCGGACCATAATGGGTCGGCCCAGCTAAAGGCCCACAAGATTTTGTGGGCCATAATGGGCCGACCCAGGTAAATGCCCACAAGATTTTTGCGGGCCATAATGGGCCGTCCCAGGTGAAGGCCCATAAGATTTTTGTGGACCATAATGGGCTGGCCCAGCTAAAGGCCCACAAGATTTCGCCGACATTAATGGGCCGACCCAGTTGTAGGCCCACAAGATTTTGAGGACCCTAGTAGGCTGGCCCATTAACTGGCTTCCATGTTTTGGGCCAAATGCCGGCCCATATTTGATCCGGTCCATTAATGGTCTGCCACGTTCCAGGCCTAATAATGGCCCATATGAGATCCGGCCCGTTAAAAGCCTACCACGTTCTGGGCCAAGTTACGGCCCAGATCAGGTCCGGCCCTTTAAGAGGCTTTGGGCTAAATTATGGCCCATATCAGATTCGGCCCTTCAACTGGACGCTATGCTTTTGGGCCCACTTGCTAAAGGCCCATTTAGTAATTCGGCCTGATACTAGTTTTGGCCTGTTAAGGGCCCGTTTAACATTTCGGCCCTATATTAATTTGGGCCTGTTAAAAGCACGTCATATAGCTGGGCCTAACTACGACCCGGTTTGCATCCGGCCTGCTCGCAGCCGATAATCTGATTGGGCCAAACAAGGACCGAGACAATTTTGCCTGTTATAAGCCCATGATTTGAATGGCACATTCATGGGCCGGGGTCTATATTGGCCTGCTGCCGGCCCGTGAGCTGTTCGGCACGTTTCAAGCCCAACCTACTTTTCAGCCTCCTAAAGGCCCATTGAGTTTTCTTGGGAAAATAGGGCCGGCGGTTTACTCGGCCTATTAAAGGCCCGAATCTACTAGTGGGCCAGTTTACATTTAGGCCTGTTAACGGACCAAGATAACAGGGCCCATGATGCGGATCATACATGGTGATTTGCATGACGGCCCGATTATGTACCGTAATTTTACGGTTTGGTCGGTTTACTGCGAAGACAAGATATATATACAGTAAAATAACTGCAGTATCGTGAATAAGAAAAAAAACCTAGACTATACAATAAAGAAATTACGGCATATTACATCCACTGGGCATCAAAGTTCACCACTATGATAATAAAGCACAAGCAGATAGCAGATTACATACACTGGGCATCAAAGATTGCCACCAGTGCAACTAAACACGCCGACATAATAATATAAAAAACCAACAACACTTCAATAGAGTTCAATAAAGGTTAGCCCTGCTCGGGAGCTGCAGCGCAAGTAGGTGAGCAAGTTGGTGAGACTGCACTTGTTTGACACTTATATCCTCCTCACTCTAAAAGATAAACAAGTAGACAGATGACAGGTTTTGCACATATAAGTATCAGTGCTGACAATTCATCACATTTCTTACTGACGAATAAAGTGACACAGTTTAAAATAGCATTAACACAATATGGTATTGTTCAGGTCAAGACATGGCAGGAAATGACATTGTGAAGGAGTTGACAGCTTCACGACACCACTAGATTACAGATCAAGAACTCATAAGTATCAATGGTTAGTGTGCTGTCAATTTATCCCATTTCACATTGGCAAAATAAGATCACTTGCCCTGTATAGTTTAATTTACATGGTATGAAGAAGGAACTTGGTTGTACAAGTGAAAACTTAAATTGAGAAGGACAAGCTTTTGTTTATGAACTGGAGTACATAATAAACTTTAAACATGCAATTTGATGCAACCACCAAAAATAAACAGCTGTTGCAGTCATTCCTAACCAAATATACAGAACAAAGTTTGAAGGCTTGACAAGGACAAACTTACATTATTGGTGAAGGCAAGCTCTATAAAGCCCTTGTCTATGCTGATGGGGGGGGGCAATTCAAGAAGTTTACCACATAATCTTCTTCATAAGCATTGCCTTTATTCTACATTTTGGTAAGAGTAAATATAGATGTGACCATATAAGAAAAAATGGAGAATATTTAAGATAAGATGAAGAGTGATGATACATAACCAAGTAGCTATAAATGTAAGTACAGCGATACACGCAAAAGGTATAGTCAAGAGCAATGCAGAGCTAAACTTCTTCAGTACCATCGATGTTATCCAACCTTATGGTAAGAGTAAATATAGATCTTATGTGTAGAAAATGGAGGGCAATGGAAAATAAGCTGCA
This sequence comes from Aegilops umbellulata, assembly GCA_032464435.1. Lineage (NCBI taxonomy): Eukaryota > Viridiplantae > Streptophyta > Magnoliopsida > Poales > Poaceae > Aegilops > Aegilops umbellulata. The sequence goes on from CP136057.1 coordinate 363,254,019, forward strand.
GAGTGATGGTACATGAACAACTACCTGTCAATATAAGTACACTGATAAAGGACAACAGGTACTTACAAGAATAATGCAGAGCTAAAAAAATTCATTGCCATTGGATATATTCTACACTAATGTAACCATTCATACAGATCAGATAATTTGGAGCGAACAATTGATAAGCAAGCTATCATGCATACTGCTGTCACATAATGAACCAGGTATGTATGCAAGTACAGTGATACAGGACAACAGGTACTAACAAGAGCAAAGCAGCGGGCAGCATATTTGCAATATCCTGTCGTTCTTTTCAAATCGGAATTCTTTTTCGAGCAGATGTCCTGCAAAAAAGATCTGTAAGGCACCTGCGGAAAAGTAGTAGTTCAAATTTTCATGCGATATCATAGACAGTACCTCATCCTCGTAACGAGACCAGTGCATAACAAGGTTTTTCCATTGAATGTCTTCTAAATTTAGCACAGGAGACTTCACCAGAAATTCGTTTATAGACTTGCCATCAAAGTGTGATTTCCTCAAGTAACACCAATACTGCTGCAATGCTTCCTTTAAAAGCGCAAGCAAGCTTTGCTCATCATGACTATCCAGATTGACCCTCGCCTACTTACAACAATGTAATGTAAATCATTGATGTGTTCAATCAGCAGAAAACAAGAAAATAATCACCATGAATAATAGCACTTACATGTAAGTGGGACAGGAAGATGTGAAAATGGTGTTTGTCTTCACTATAATCTTCCAATGATGGGAATATATGCACGTAGTCCCTAACAACATTGAAAGCATTGTCTTTTAAACTGGGAATAACTGGAATGGGGTTCCAATCTGCAGGAATTGGCCGTCTCTGCCATTGGGATAGGTCTTCGGCCGGTGGACTTGCTGTACTTTTTGCTAGAGTGGGATTTTTCTGTGGTACGGCTGGTGCTATGGAAACTGAAATCGGCATACCTTTTGCTGGAGTGCAGGTCCTGTGTGGTGGGGCTAGTGGTGTGGCCAGTGAAGTATGGGTACAATCTGCTGGAGTCGGTCCTACGTTTTGTGTCACTGGTTGTACAACCAATATAAGTGGCGTGTTGTCTGATTTCTCCGGCACAACCATGTTTTTCAAGGACTTTGCTGGTGCTCCTTCAGGTTCGGCAATCACCCTCTTCCTTTTTGATGTCTGATGAACAAGAAAAACATTTGAGTGGAAAAACATGGTATGATGACAGATGAAATATGTATTGATAATGGATGGGCATGGCATCTTGAAATATATGATGAGTAAACTAATAAGCAGATGGCGGTGCAACAAAGTAGAAGAAATGCAAGACAACATATGCAAGATACGCGCAATCAATAAAACTTTGCCAAATTAGAGCAGGCACCTTGATGGGTGAACATGACAGGCCATCTGCCTTTGACTCCTCGAGGTTAGAATAGTCATTAGGATCATATTCTGAACAAGAATCTATAGGTGGGGAGCGTATGAGTTTCATTGCATCCAGAATGGCACTCAATGCCTTGGTGCCAATTTTGTAAGTCATTGCAGTGTTCCACAATATTCTTCTGATGCGCAGATTCTGATATTCACTATAATTACGTATAATATCTGAGAACCATGAAAACATAGATAGTTGTGAGATTATCTTTGTAATGCAGAGGATATTCTACTATAGGGGCGCCCCTGTAAACACTTGTGTGCTATCACTAGATTCTGATGAGAGAGCTCATGTGTGCTGTAATATGGTGTGTGCATTTATATAATCCGGCACAAGTACACAAAAAAATAGGCTCCAGAAGTAAGGATGGTTGGCAGATGATAGGTTCAAAATATACTGTATAGAGAGTTTATTGCCAAACCATGATAACAAGAGCACACAACAACTAGGCAGATCATAGTGTACATAAAAGGGGTACACCATAACCACGATATATAAATCGGGAAAGTGGAACTGGCTTGAAAATACGGTGTTGTATTGCCGCTAGTAATTGAAAGCCTATCGATCAAGTACATGCCGGCTCTATCAGCTGTTGACTACAGATGTCCCTGCTCCCCTTCCTGACAAGGAACATACTGTACGTACTAAATACAAAATAACAAAAGAGGAACATGTTAAAGAACAGAAGAGGAAGCATATTCTTGAGGTTTCGCTTAATTGCATACAAAGTTGGTTGCCCACTCATGATGCATCAAGTGCCCAAAGAAATGCAATTCCATGTTGTCTCTCTATATGTGGCAATTTTGAACAAGAGTCATTAGGATCATATTCTAAACAAGAGTCAACAGGTGGGGAGCGTATGAGTTTCATTGCATCCAGAATGGCACTCAATGCCTTGGTGCCAATTTTGTAGGTCATTGCAGTGTTTACCTTCAAGAGTGGACTGCTGCAAGTGCGACACAAAGCAGCTACACAGATCATAGTGTAGATATAACGGGAAAACTGTAAGCATCAGAGTAAAATCAGCAAAGTGGAAATTGCTGGAATATATGTGCTAGTGTTGCCTGTATGGCTAGAAAGGCTTCGGATACCAGCTCTCTTCAACTGAAGGTGCGGTACTGTTAATATCAGTGTAACTCTCAAAGGCGACACAGCTCCCCGCATTTCCTTTCTATTCTTATAGGATTCAAGTGGGCAGTCCACTACAAATCCTATTCCCATGTTTACAAAATCCTACTAATCAAAGAGGCCCGAAGAGTTCAAAGTGTCCATACCAACCGACCGTATAGACCTCTACACTGCAAATGTCCCTGCTCATCTTCACTACAAGGAACATACTGTACTACTATCATACTCCCTTCATTCCAAAATATAAGTCTTGGTAGAGATTTCCACTATGGATCACATACAGATGTATCCAGATACATTTTAGAGTGTAGATTCACTCATTTTGCTCCATATGTAGTCCATGGTGGAATCTATACAAAGACTTGTATTTAAGAACGGAGAGGGTACTTATTAAAGAAGAACGGAAGAGGAACATGCTAAAGAAGAGCAAGCATATTTTGGATAATAAAATGTTTGTTGCGCAGTGCCCACACATGATGAACCAGATCGCATTAAGAAAGCAACTCCCTGCTGTCTCTCTATATGTGGTGCACGTGCTTTTTCGAAAGTAAAGTAGGAACATTAGCTATCCAATTAAATGTTATCTATTTTAGTAATATCAGCATCATATCAGATTCGTACTTGAGCAACAAGTTTGGAATTATGAGTGGCACGTTGTTTAGCTTGATGGATTCAGGAGCAGTGCTAAGCAGGTACGATGATGGTACTAAATATAAAGGCATGTCTGCATGCAAGTTGCGTGACTTTTGTCATTTGGGTCAGTCGACCATTTCAGGCGGTTGGATGAAGATCCTACATCTCCTAACCATTCTTCTTCCTCATCTCTGATTCTTCCCATACAGAACACCGCACGGGCCGCCGACCGGACCACCGGCCCCCACCGCCTGTGTTCCTCCGCCACCCCCACCCCCACCCCCGCCCCCACCCGCGTCGAGTTTTCTTTGTTCGGCGAGGCCCCACCACCGCCCCCAACCAAAGTCCCCACCCGAGCCCCTTCGTTCACACCGGCGAATCCGACGAGCTCTAAAAAATCGACTAACCCAATTTTGAAATTTAGTCTGCTGTGATTTAACTAGTGTGGAATATAAAAGGGGAAAACCATAAGCATTGGGAGTATAGTGTTGAGCATGCCATGGCGGATCTGAAGGTGCAAACCGGACAAAGGCAACTTCGCAACCAATGTTTGCTCTCAACGCAAGTAAGGGATGGACAAGAAATCAGAGTAAAGCAATGGCGATCTATTTTCTTGCTGCGATAAATAAGTTGAGCAGATACGAAAGAGTACCGCCTCTGCTGCGTCGCCGTGTATGCATCTGCTGAGAATTTGACGGTGCCGCGGTAGCGATGGCTGTCAGCGGTGTGGAAGCAGATCTAGGAGGGTAGACGGTGGCGGCGGGGCGCGGTGGACGAGACGGTCGTAGGAGCGGCACCGACAAGGTGGACGGCGGGGATGAAGCGAGAGGACGTGATGCAAGGATCCCGGTCCAAAGCCGTGGATGAGAGAGGTCAATCTCTTGTAACGGACGGTGATAACCCACAAGTATAGGGGATCACAACAGTTTTTGAGGGTAGAATATTCAACCCAAATTTATTGATTCGACACAAGGGGAGCCAAAGAATATTCTCAAGTATTAGCAGTTGAGTTGTCAATTCAACCATACCTGGATAACTTAATATCTGCAGTAAAGTGTTTAGTAGCAAAGTAATATGATAATAGTTATAACGGTAACAAAAGTAACGGAAGCAAAAGTAATATTTTTGGTATTTTGTAGTGATTGTAATAGTAGCAACGAAAAAGTAAATAAGCGAGAACCAATATAGGAAAAGCTCGTAGGCATTGGATCAGTGATGGATAATTATGCCGGATGCGGTTCATCATCTAACAGTCATAACATAGGGTGACACAGAACTAGTTCCAATTCATCAATGTAATGTAGGCATGTATTCCGAATATAGTCATACGTGCTTATGGAAAAGAACTTGCATGACATCTTTTGTCCTACCCTCCCGTGGCAGCGGGGTCCTAATGGAAACTAAGGGATATTAAGGCCTCCTTTTAATAGAGAACCAGAACAAAGCATTAGCACATAGTGAATACATGAACTCCTCAAACTATGGTCATCACCGGGAGTGGTCCCGATTATTGTCACTTCGGGGTTGCCATATCGTAACACATAGTAGGTGACTATATACTTGCAAGATAGGATCAAGAACACACATATATTCATGAAAACATAATAGGTTCAGATCTGAAATCATGGCACTCGGGCCCTAGTGACAAGCATTAAGCATAGCAGAGTCATAGCAACATTAATCTCAGAACATAGTGGATACTAGGGATCAAACCCTAACAAAACTAGCTCGATTACATGATAGATATCATCCAACCCATCACCATCCAGCAAGCCTACGATGGAATTACTCACACACGGCGGTGAGCATCATGAAATTGGTGATGGAGGATGGTTGATGATGACGACGACGACGAGTCCCCCTCTCCGGAGCCCCGAACAGACTCCAGATCAGCCCTCCCAAGAAGTTTTAGGGCTTGGCGGCGGCTCCATATCATAAAACGCGATGACTTATTCTCCTTGATTTTTCTCTCCCTGAAAGCAAATATATAGAGTTGGAGTTGGCGTCGGAGGAGCTCCAGGGGGCCCACGAGGTAGGGGGGTGCCCCCACCCTCGTGGACAGGGTGTGGGCCCCCTGGTCGTCATCTTTGGCAAGGATTTTTTATTATTATTGAGAAGATGTTCCGTGGAGTTTCAGGTCATCCCGAGAACTTTTGTTTCTGCACATAAATAACACCATGGAAAGTCTGCTGAAAATAGCGTCAGTCTAGGTTAGTTCCATTCAAATCATGCAAGTTAGAGTCCAAAACAAGGGCAAAAGTGTTTGGAAAAGTAGATACGATGGCGACGTATCAAATCCCCCAAGCTTAAACCTTTGCTTGTCCTCAAGCAATTCAGTTGACAAAGTGAAACTGATAAAGAAAAACTTTTACAAACTCTGTTTGCTCTTGTTGTTGTAAATATGTAAAGCTAGCATTCAAGTTTTCAGCAAAGATTATGACTAACCACATTTGCAATAATTCTCAGGTCTCATTTTTACTCATATCAATAGCATAATCAACTAGAGAGCCATAATAATAAATCTCGGATGACAACACTTTCTCAAAACAATCATGATATGATATAACAAGATGGTATCTCGCTAGCCCTTTCTGAGACCGCAAAACATAAATGCAGAGCACCTTTAAAGATTTAGGACTGACTAGACATTGTAATTTATGGTAAAAGAGATCCAATCATAGTCATACCCAATATAAATTAGCAGTAATGGATGCAAATGACAGCTGCGCTCTCCAGCTAGTGCTTTTAATAAGAGGGTGATGACTCAACATAAAAGTAAATAGATAGGCCCTTCGCAGAGGGAAGCAGGGATTTGTAGAGGTGCCAGAGCTCGGTTTTGAAATAGAGATAAATAATATTTTGAGTGGTATACTTTCATTGTCAACATAACAACTAAGAGATGGCGATATCTTCCATGCTACACACATTATAGGCGGTTCCCAAACAGAATGGTAAACTTTATACTCCCCTCCACCAACAAGCATCAATCCATGACTTGCTCAAAGCAACGAGTGTCTCGAACTAGCAACAGTCCCAGGGGGAGTTTTGTTTGCAATTATTTTGATTTAGTTTGCATAAAGCATGGGACTGGGCATCCCGGAGACCAGCCATTTTCTCGTGAATGAGGAGCGGAGTCCACTCCTCTTGAGAATAACCCGCCTAACATGGAAGATAAGGGAAGCCCTAGTTGATACATGAGCTATTCGAGCATACAAAACAGAATGTTTATTTGAAGGTTTAGAGTTTGGCACATACAAGTTTACTTGGAACGGCAGGTAGATACCGTATATAGGAAGGTATAGTGGACTCATATGGAATAACTTTGGGGCTTAAGGGATTGGATGCACAAGCAGTATTCCCGCTTAGTACAAGTGAAGGCTAACAAAAGACTGGGAAGCGACCAACTAGAGAGAGACAACAGTCATGAACATGCATTAAAATTAATAAACATTGGATGCAAGCATGAGTAGGATATAATCCACCATGAACATAAATATCATGAAGGCTATGTTGATTTTGTTTCAACTACATATGTGAACATGTGCCAAGTCAAGTCACTCAAATCATTCAAAGGAGGGTACCACCCCACTATACCACGTCACAACCATTTTAATAGCATGTTGGCACGCAAGGTAAAACAATATAACTCATAGCTAATCAAGCATGGCACGAGCAACTATGATCTCTAATTGTCATTGCAAACATGTTTATTCATAATAAGCTGAATCAAGAACGATGAACTCATCATATTTACAAAAACAAGAGAGGTCGAGTTCATACCAGCTTTTCTCATCTCACTCAATTCATCATATTTCATCATAATTGCCTTTCACTTGCACGACCGAACGGAGTGAATAATAATAAGAGTGCATGTGCATTGGACTAAGATGGAATATGCGAGCATTCAATAAACAGGAGAAGACAAGGCAATATGGGCTCTTGGTTAAATCAACAATAAAGCATATAAGAGCCACTTCAACAATTTAATCATGGTTTTCTCCTATCGACCCCCAAAGAAAAGAAAAGAAATAAAACTATTTACACGGGAAAGCTCCCAACAAGCAAAAGAAGAACGGGAAATATTTTTGGGTTTTCCTTTTAATTATTACTGCCACAGCAAGAAAAGTAAACTAACTAAAAACTACTACTATTTTTTTTGTTTTCTTAAAGTTTAACAAACACACAAGAAGAAAGCAAGAAAAAGAAAATAAACTAGCATGGATATTATAGTGAAAAAGTATGAGCACCAACATCTAGCAATGAGTGTGTGTGAACATAATGTAATGTCGGGGGGAAATACGTACTCCCCCAAGCTTAGGCTTCTGGCCTAAGTTGGTTCATTGCCAGGGATGGCCTCGCGGATATCCGTAGGTGTAGCTGGGGTCCTACTGCAATGAAGAGGACTCTGACTGCCACTAGCTGGCAGCCATCTCCGGATCCCAAAAGTAATCAGACTGTCGTGCAGGCTCAAATTGTGGTTCCGGCTCCGGGGCTGGTGTAGGATTCCGGTAGGCTTGAATGGCCGCCCACGGAACGATATACGGACCTTCAGACAAATTAAACAAAGAAGGAGCAGGCAAAGTAATAGTCTCAGGGTGATGTTTATTAAAGAATAATTTGTATTTAAGCTCCCCTTCCCTGCCCTTAACAATAAAGTCATGCGCTAGCATACTCTTATAATCTAAATAAGCGTTGGGCAGCAATTTTTCTTCTTTCTCATAGAGCATAATAGGTATGTTAAAATGTGCAGGTAGGCGTGAAGCATAAATACCTCCAAAGATGGGACCCTTAGTACGGTTCAAACTTAACCGTCTAGCAATAATTCCGCCCATACTAACAGTGTTATCGCGGAATAAACCATGGAACAAAATGATAATATTAGGAACACTAAGGTTTCCACAGTTTCCACGGCCAGTCAAGCAACGACTAGCAAATATAGCAAAGTAGCGTAAAACAGGAAAATGTATGCTAGTGATTCTTGCATCGGAAACCTTCCTGGTTTCTCCCATAGTGATGGTGTCAATAAATTCTTCCACATCTTTACGGTGTGGTTCATCTAAGGTACCCTCAAAGGGTATTTTGCAAACCTTGCAAAATTCAGCTAATGGCATCTTCTTAACAACATCATATAAATGAAACTCTACTGAAGGAGGTGAGTCCTTAGGAAAATAGTAGAAGTTTTGCACAAAAGTATTAGTGAGTAAGAGATACTGATGACGTTGGTCGCGGAGGAAGTCGGTGAGGCCAGCATTCTCAGCAATGAATAGAAATCCTCATAAATCCTGGCTTGTCTCGAAAAGTCATCAGAAGGCCATTCACACGCCGGACCTCCGCGATACGAGGCAAATTAAATTTGGGCCTCTATGCTTCTTCATTTTGCTTTTCCTTCGAGCTTCAGCTCGATGAGCCCCTCAAAAGTCTCTTCATTATTCTCTGAAATATTCTGAAATTTTTAGTAACTTCAAACAAAAGTGAACCAAGCTCAAATATAATTGATAGCAACTACTCGTACAAGTGCCTAGAGGATATATCATGCATTAGAACTACTTGGAACCATATAAATTTGACATGCAAGCTCAAGAACATGGTCACCTATGCAGCACAAATTTGCAATGAATAAAGCACTAGAACAAAAACTAATTGGACCAATGGAGGAGTCACATACCAAGGAACAATCTCCCCAAGCAGTTTTGTGCGAGGTGCTTTGAGCAAGGAGATCGAAAATCACAGCAAAGTGAGCTAGAACTCGTGCTTGAGCCAGATATTCGTGTTTGTGGGAGGAAGAAGAACTGTATGGGTGCAGAAATAAGTGGAGGAGGGCCACCGTGGGCCCACGAGGCAGGGGGCGCGCCCTGGGCGCGCCCTCCACCCTCGTGGCCTGGTGGTTGACCCCCTGCTGTGTTCTCAGTTCCATAAATCCTCAAATACTCTAGAAAAAATCATATTCCTTTTTCAGGGCATTTGGAGAACTTTTATTTTTGGGGTATTTTTATATTGCACAGATAAATCAGAAAACAGACAAAAAAATACTATTTTTACTTTATTTCAACTAAATAACAGAAAATGGAAAGAGGGTACAGAAGGTTGTGCATTCTAGTTTCATCCATCTCATGCTCATCAAAAGGAATGCACTAACGAGGTTGATCAAGTCTTGTTAATAAACTCATTCCGAATAACATGAAACCGGAGAAATTTCGAATAACACTATGTTACCTCAATGGGGATATGCACATCCCCTATAATAAGAATATCATATTTCTTCTTGACGGTAGGAAGAGGAAATTCAAAACCTCCAGATATAATCGGTGGAATATTTCCAATAGAGTTGATACTATCAACTTGATGTTGTTTCCTCGAAAATTGTACCGTATGCTCATTACCATTAACATGAAAAGTGACATTGCCTTTGTTGCAAACAATAACAACACCTACAGTATTCAAAAAGGCTCTTCCAAGAATAATAGGCATACTATCGTCCTCGGGAATATCAAGAATAACAAAGTCTGTTAAAATAGTAACGTTTGCAACCACAACAGGCACATCCTCACAAATACCGAGAGGTGTAGCATTTGATTTATCAGCCATTTGCAAAGATATTTCAGTAGGTGTCAACTTATTCAAGTCAAGTCTACGATATAAAGAGAGAGGCATAACACTAACACCGGCCCCAAGATCACATAAAGCAGTTTTAACATAGTTTCTTTTAATGGAGCATGGTATGGTGGGTACTCCTGGATCTCCTAGTTTCTTTGGTATTCCACCCTTAAAAGTATAATTAGCAAGTATCTTTCTCTTATTTGTAACAATATCTTTCATGTACTTAGCATAAGGATTCATTTTGAGCATATCAGTTAATCGCATACGCAAAAACATAGGTCTAATCATTTCAGCAAAGTGCTCAAAATCCTCATCGTCCGTTTTCTTGGATGGTTTGGGAGGAAAAGGCACGGGTTTCTGAACCCATGGCTCCCTTTCTTTTCCATGTTTCCTAGCAACAAAGTCTCTCTTATCATAACGTTGATTCTTTGATTATGGGTTATCAAGATCAACAACAGGTTCAATTTCTACATCATTATCATTACTAGGTTGAGCATCATCATGAACATCATCATTAACATTTTCACTAGGTTCATGTTCATTACTAGATTGTGTTTCAGCATCAGACATAGAAATATCATTGGGATTCTTAGGTGGTACAACAATAGGTTCACTAGAAGTTTGCAAAGTCCTATCATTTTTCTTTTTCTTACTTTTAGAAGAACTAGGTGCAACAATATTATTTCTCTGAGAATCTTGCTCAATTCTGTTAGGGTGGCCTTCAAGATACAAGGGTTCCTGAGTCATTCTACCAGTTCTAGTAGCCACTTTAACAGCATAATCATTTTTCTTACTATTCATTTCATTGAGCAAATCATTTTGAGCTTTAAGTACTTGTTCTACTTGAGTGGTAACCATAGAAGCATGTTTGCTAACAAGTTTAAGTTCACCTCTAATATTAGCCATATAATCACCCAAGTGTTTAAGCATACCGGAATTGTATTTCAATTGTCTACCAAAATAAGCATTGAAATTTTCTTGCTTAACCATAAAGTTATCAAACTCATCCAAGCATTGGCTAGTAATTTTAGTAAGAGGGAGTTCAGCTCTATCATATCTATAGAGAGAATTTACCTTTACTACCTGTGTCGGGTTATCAAGACCAGGAGGTTCTTCAACAGGTAATGGATTAAGATCATATGTTTCTTCAATAGGCGGTAAATTAAGACCATGTATTTCTTCAATAGGAGGTAAATTCTTGACATCTTCAGCTTTAAGACCTTTTTCTTTCATAGATTTATTTGCCTCTTGCATATCTTCAGGACTGAGAAATAGAACACCTCTCTTCTTCAGAATAGGCTCATGAATTGGCTCAGGAGATGACTCAGAAGATGGCTCGGGAAGTGTCCAATTATTTTCATTTGTCAACATATTATTCAATAGAATTTTGGCTTCATCCGGTGTTCTTTCCTTGAAAACAGAACCAACACAACTATCCAGGTAATCTCTGGAAGCATCGGTTAGTCCATTATAAAATATATCAAGTATTTCATTTTTCTTAATAGGATGATCAGGCAAAGCATTAAGTAACTTGAGAAGCCTCCCCCAAGCTTGTGGGAGTCTCTCTTCTTCAATTTGCACAAAATTATAAATTTCCCTCAAAGCAGCTTGTTTCTTATGAGCAGGGAAATATTTAGCAGAGAAATAATAAATCATATCCTGGGGACTACGCACACAACCAGGATCAAGAGAATTAAACCATATCTTAGCATCACCCTTTAATGAGAACGGAAATATTTTAAGGATATAAAAGTAGCGAGATCTCTCATCATTAGTGAATAGGGTGGCTATATCATTTAGTTTAGTAAGATGTTCCACGACAGTTTCAGATTAATAGCCATGAAAAGGATCCGATTCAACCAAAGTAATTATATCAGGATCAACAGAGAATTCATAATCCTTATTGGCAACACAGATAGGTGAAGTAGCAAAAGCAGGGCCAGGTTTCATTCTATCTTTAAGAGATTGCTTATTCCAATAAGCTAATAACCTCTTGAGCTCATATCTATCTTTGCCAGCTAAATAGCTGCAGAAGATTCCATATCAAAAACATAACCTTTAGGAATAACATGCATATCTTCATCATCACTTTCATCAATATAATCAGTTTCAATAATTTCTTTCTCTCTAGCCCTAGCAATTTGTTCATCAAGAAATTCACCAAGGGGCACAGTAGTATCAAGCATAGAAGTAGTTTCATCATAAGTATCATGTATAGCAGAAGTGGCACCATCAATAACATGCGACATATCAGAACGAATAGCAGAAGCAGGTTTAGGTGTCGCAAGCTTACCCAAAACAGAAGGTGAATCAAGTGTAGAGCTAGATGGCAGGTCCTTATCTCCCCTCGTAGTTGAGGGATAAATTGTTGTCTTAGCGTCTTTCAAGTTCCCCATAGTGACCAGCAGATATAAATTCCAAGTGACTCAAAGAATAGAGCTATGCTCCCCAGCAACAGCGCCAGAAAATAGTCATGATAACCCACAAGTATAGGGGATCGCAACAGTTTTCGAGGGTAGAGTATTCAACCCAAATTTATTGATTAGACACAAGGGGAGCCAAAGAATATTCTCAAGTATTAGCAGTTGAGTTGTCAATTCAACCACACCTGGATAACTTAATATCTGCAGCGAAGTGTTTAGTAGCAAAATAATATGATAATAGTGATAACGGTAATAAAAGTAACGGAAATAAGCAGAGAAATTCTTCGAGGACTTATGAACATAGTAATTTGAAGAATAATGCTCATATTCATAGCCCTTGGCTCTTCCCTGCGAAACAGAGTTGTTAGCACGATGATGTTCATATGAGGACTTTGATCCATGTGAGGAATTTGATCCCCTTGAGGAGTTTGGTCCGTATGAGGACTTGGATCCATATGAAGAATTTGGTCCATATGAAGAATATGATCTGGGGTTCCTTTTCTTCACAGGTGGTGTCATGAGGACATTCACCTGAAGACTCTCAAGGCACCTTTTGGGAACCCAGATTTTCTTCATAGGAGAACCATTCCTGCAGTTAGTGCCAACATATCTAGCAAATACTTCACCATTCTGATTTTTGAACAGTTTATAGTTGGAGTCAAATGACTCATCATAAGAATGAGAAGATTCACATGTATAGCCAGATAAATTAGATGGATCAACTGGAGGTCCCTTTGCAGCAACCCATGATGTTTTGGGGTACTGCTCAGGTTTCCAATATGTACCACCAACATAGAGTTTCCTCTCAAAGGCAATACCCTCTTTCCTAGGGTTCCTGTTGAGGATCTGCTTTTTAAGCACGTCACAAAGAGTCTGATGCCCTTTGAGGCTTTTGTACACGCCTGTCATGTACATTTCCTTCAGCCCTGCATCGTCAGTGATACTAGCAATGTCCTCAGATGAGGAATTAATGATAGCAGAGACAGGTGAAGAATTTGTAACATTAGAAGCATTTGAACATTTAGGTGAGGAATTAGCATATTCTCGTTCAATGCATTTCAAACATGGAGGAATAAATTCTTCCTGAGCAGCGCTGATTTGTTGAGCAAGTAATGAATCGCGCTCCTTCTGAAGATCTTCATAACTCACTCTTAGCTTCTCAAGGTCTTGATTCTTTTGAAGATATTCATAAGAAAGATTCTCATGATCAGATAAGAGAGTGTTATGATAACCTTGAAGGTTATCAAACCTGGTCTGAAGTCTCTGAAGATTTTCAGTTAAGGCTTTAGTGCGATCCATTTCTTCACCCAACATATCAACACTTTTGTCTAGCATGTTTTGAACCTTTTCAAAAGCCTTTTGTTGTTGCACAACAATCTTAGCAAGTTTAGAGTAGCTAGGCTTAAGATTTTCATCAGATTCATCCTCACTAGATTCAGAAGAGGCGTATTTGAGTACCTTGGCACCCTTTGCCATGAAGCAATAGGTGGGAGCGTAGTCATCACTGCCTTCATCAGCCTTGTCAGTGGGATCACTTTCTTCATCGTTGAAGATGGATTTGCTGACAAATGCGGTAGCGAGGGCTAGGCTCGCCACACCAGACTCGGAGTCTTCAGATTGTTCCTCTTCCTCATTTTCTTCAGATTCAGCCTCAGAGTCCATTTCCTTGCCAATAAATGCCCGAGCCTTCTTGGAGCTGCTCTTCTTGTGAGACGAAGACTTCGAGGATTTTGATGATGAAGATTTTGAGGACTTCTTCTTTTTCTTCGCATCATCAGAACTATAATCCTTGTATTTCTTCTTCTTTGATTCCTTTTCCCACTGAGGACAATCTTGAATGTAATGTCCTGGTTTCTTGCACTTGTGACAAAGTCTCTTCTTATAGTCACTGGATGAGGAATCATTGCTCCTTGAGGGTTTTCCAAAGCGACCACGTCTTGAGAACTTCTGGAATTTCTTCACAAGCAGTGCTAGATCATGACTCAGTTCTTCAGGATCACCAAGGCTGCTACCAGAGTCTTCATCTTCAGACTCAGATACTACCTTGGCCTTCAGTGCACGTGATATGCCATAGCTCGAACCATAGAGATCTCTCTTCTCAGCAAGTTGGAACTCATGAGTGTTTAGCCTCTCGAGGATATCAGCGGGGTCAAGTGACTTGTAATCAGCACGCTTTGGTATCATCAGTGCCAGAGTATCAAATGAGGACTCAAGCGATCTCAGCAATTTCTTCACCACCTCATGGTCGGTGATGTCAGTGGCACCAAGTGCTTGCAGCTCATTTGAGATGTTAGTGAGGCGATCGAAGGTTTGCTGCACATTTTCATTGTTGAGTCTTTTGAAGCGGTTGAAGAGATTGCGAAGAACATCAACTCGTGAGTCACGCTGAGTTGAAACTCCTTCATTGACCTTGGACAGCCTATCCCAGATAAGCTTAGCAGTTTCCAAAGCACTCACTCTGCCATACTGTCCTTTACTCAGATGGCCACATATGATATTCTTCGCTTGGGAATCGAGTTGCTTGAATCTCTTCACATCGGTAGCGTTCAGTGAGGGTGAGACGGAGGGAACACCATTTTCCACAACGTACCAGAGATCGTTATCAATTGCCTCAAGATGCATTCGCATCTTATTCTTCCAGTAGGGGTAGTCCGTCCCATCGAAGGTAGGACACCCAGCAGAGACCTTGATCATACCTGCGGTCGACATAACTAAAACTCCAGGCAGTTAAACCAAAATCACACAGAACAAGGGAGTACCTTGCTCTGATACCAATTGAAAGTGCGTTATATCGACTAGAGGGGGTGAATAGGCAATTTTTATGAAATTCTTCACTTAGGAATTTGCTAGTGAGGAAATTCCTTAGCGAAGAACTACTAGTAGGGGAATAAGTACTCAGAAGTAAACATAACAGAATACACGCATGGTCATCATGATGAAGTGAAGACAAACACAAAGTACAAAAAGCGTAAACACAGGATAGCACAAGATGAAGACAAACAGACTGAAGAAATTTAACTGAGGAAATTGAGAAAGTCTTCAGTCAAAGTCTTCAAACACAGATATGATAAACAAACAGCACACTACTGAGCAAATGAAAGAGTTGAGGAAATAGAACCAGTAAGCTTGGTGAAGACAATGATTTGGTAGACCAGTTCCAACTGCTGTCTCAGTTGTACATGTGGTTGGAGCGGCTGAGTATTTAAACTCGAGGACACCCAGTCCCAGACACACAGTCCTCACCGTATTCTCCTTGAGCTAAGAACACACAGTCCTCGCCCAATTACTCGTGGTAAGTCTTCAGGTGACTTCCAAACCTTCACAGACTTGGTCACTCGGCGATCCACAATTCCTCTTGGATGCTCTAGACCTTGACGCCTAACCGTCTGGAAGAAGCACAGTCTCCAAAGGTAACAAGCGTCGGATCCACGCAGGATCAATCTCTTCAGTGATGCTCAATCACTTTGGGTTTGTAGGTGTTTGGGTTTGGGTTTGGATTTTCCTCACTTGATGATTTTCGCTCAAAGTCCTCGGAGGATGGGTTGCTCTCAAATGACAAGTGTCAAGTTTACGCGGAGCAGCCAACCAGCGAGTGGTTGTAGGGGGCGGCTATTTATAGCCTAGGGAGCAGTCCGACGTGATAAGACATAAATGCCCTTCAATGATATGACCGTTAGGTGGACAAGATATTTTGGGACAGCTGGCGCTTAGCACAACAACAGTCGGAAATTTGAGGTTCAAATTCCTCAGGGCTATCATGTTCCTCACTGTGTAGGCAATTCGCACTGGCGAATTCCTAACTCCTCAGTTAGAGCAAAGTCCTAAGTGACCAGAAGAACTGCGTCTCTGTCACTGAAGAATTTGACTGAACTGTATGAGATTTCTGAAAGTGCGTTATATCGACTAGAGGGAGGTGAATAGGCGATTTTTATGAAATTCTTCACTGAGGAATTTGCTAGTGAGGAAATTCCTTAATGAAGAACTACTCGCAGCGGAATAAGTACTCAGATGAAAATATAACAGAATTCAAGCATAGTCATCATGATGAAATGAAGACAAACACAGAGTACAGAAAGTGTAAACACAGGATAACACAAGATGAAGACAAACAGACTGAAGAAATTGAACTAACGAAATTGAGAAAGTCTTCAGTCAAAGTCTTCAAACACAGATATGATAAACAAACAGCACACTACTGAGGAAATGAAAGAGTTGAGGAAATAGAACCAGTAAGCTTGGTGAAGACAATGATTTGGTAGACCAGTTCCAACTGCTGTCTCAGTTGTACATGTGGTTGGAGCGGCTGAGTATTTAAACTCGAGGACACCCAGTCCCAGACACACAGTCCTCACCGTATTCTCCTTGAGCTAAGAACACACAGTCCTCGCCCAATCACTCATGGTAAGTCTTCAGGTGACTTCCAAACCTTCACAGACTTGGTCACTCGGCGATCCACAATTCCTCTTGGATGCTCTAGACCTTGACGCCTAACCGTCTGGAAGAAGCACAGTCTTCAAAGGTAACAAGCGTCGGATCCACGCAGGATCAATCTCTTCAGTGATGCTCAATCACTTTGGGTTTGTAGGTGTTTGGGTTTGGGTTTGGATTTTCCTCACTTGATGATTTTCGCTCAAAGTCCTCGGAGGATGGGTTTCTCTCAAATGACAAGTGTCAAGTTTACGCGGAGCAGCCAACCAGCGAGTGGTTGTAGGGGGCGGCTATTTATAGCCTAGGGAGCAGCCCGACGTGATAAGACATAAATGCCCTTCAATGATATGACCGTTAGGTGGACAAGATATTTTGGGACAGCTGGCGCTTAGCACAGCAACAGTCGGAAATTTGAGGTTCAAATTCCTCAGGGCTATCATGTTCCTCACTGTGTAGGCAATTCGCACTGGCGAATTCCTAACTCCTCAGTTAGAGCAAAGTCCTAAGTGACCAGAAGAACTGCGTCTCTGTCACTGAAGAATTTGACTGAACTGTATGAGATTTCTGAAAGTGCGTTATATCGACTAGAGGGAGGTGAATAGGCGATTTTTATGAAATTCTTCACTGAGGAATTTGCTAGTGAGGAAATTCCTTAATGAAGAACTACTCGCAGCGGAATAAGTACTCAGATGAAAATATAACAGAATTCAAGCATAGTCATCATGATGAAATGAAGACAAACACAGAGTACAGAAAGTGTAAACACAGGATAACACAAGATGAAGACAAACAGACTGAAGAAATTGAACTAACGAAATTGAGAAAGTCTTCAGTCAAAGTCTTCAAACACAGATATGATAAACAAACAGCACACTACCGAGGAAATGAAAGAGTTGAGGAAATAGAACCAGTAAGCTTGGTGAAGACAATGATTTGGTAGACCAGTTCCAACTGCTGTCTCAGTTGTACATGTGGTTGGAGCGACTGAGTATTTAAACTCGAGGACACCCAGTCCCAGACACACAGTCCTCACCGTATTCTCCTTGAGCTAAGAACACACAGTCCTCGCCCAATCACTCATGGTAAGTCTTCAGGTGACTTCCAAACCTTCACAGACTTGGTCACTCGGCGATCCACAATTCCTCTTGGATGCTCTAGACCTTGACGCCTAACCGTCTGGAAGAAGCACAGTCTTCAAAGGTAACAAGCGTCCGATCCACGCAGGATCAATCTCTTCAGTGATGCTCAATCACTTTGGGTTTATAGGTGTTTGGGTTTGGGTTTGGATTTTCCTCACTTGATGATTTTCGCTCAAAGTCCTCGGAGGATGGGTTTCTCTCAAATGACAAGTGTCAAGTTTACGCGGAGCAGCCAACCAGCGAGTGGTTGTAGGGGGCGGCTATTTATAGCCTAGGGAGCAGCCCGACGTGATAAGACATAAATGCCCTTCAATGATATGACCGTTAGGTGGACAAGATATTTTGGGACAGCTGGCGCTTAGCACAGCAACAGTCGGAAATTTGAGGTTCAAATTCCTCAGGGCTATCATGTTCCTCACTGTGTAGGCAATTCGCACTGGCGAATTCCTAACTCCTCAGTTAGAGCAAAGTCCTAAGTGACCAGAAGAACTGCGTCTCTGTCACTGAAGAAATTGACTGAACTGTATGAGATTTCTGAAAGTGCGTTATATCGACTAGAGGGAGGTGAATAGGCGATTTTTATGAAATTCTTCACTGAGGAATTTGCTAGTGAGGAAATTCCTTAATGAAGAACTACTCGCAGCGGAATAAGTACTCAGATGAAAATATAACAGAATTCAAGCATAGTCATCATGATGAAATGAAGACAAACACAGTGTACAGAAAGTGTAAACACAGGATAACACAAGATGAAGACAAACAGACTGAAGAAATTGAACTAACGAAATTGAGAAAGTCTTCAGTCAAAGTCTTCAAACACAGATATGATAAACAAACAGCACACTACTGAGGAAATGAAAGAGTTGAGGAAATAGAACCAGTAAGCTTGGTGAAGACAATGATTTGGTAGACCAGTTCCAACTGCTGTCTTAGTTGTACATGTGGTTGGAGCGGCTGAGTATTTAAACTCGAGGACACCCAGTCCCAGACACACAGTCCTCACCGTATTCTCCTTGAGCTAAGAACACACAGTCCTCGCCCAATCAATCATGGTAAGTCTTCAGGTGACTTCCAAACCTTCACAGACTTGGTCACTCGGCGATCCACAATTCCTCTTGGATGCTCTAGACCTTGACGCCTAACCGTCTGGAAGAAGCACAGTCTTCAAAGGTAACAAGCGTCGGATCCATGCAAGATCAATCTCTTCAGTGATGCTCAATCACTTTGGGTTTGTAGGTGTTTGGGTTTGGGTTTGGATTTTCCTCACTTGATGATTTTCGCTCAAAGTCCTCGGAGGATGGGTTTCTCTCAAATGACAAGTGTCAAGTTTACGCGGAGCAGCCAACCAGCGAGTGGTTGTAGGGGGCGGCTATTTATAGCCTAGGGAGCAGCCCGACGTGATAAGACATAAATGCCCTTCAATGATATGACCGTTAGGTGGACAAGATATTTTGGGACAGCTGGCGCTTAGCACAG
Organism: Aegilops umbellulata; assembly: GCA_032464435.1. Lineage (NCBI taxonomy): Eukaryota > Viridiplantae > Streptophyta > Magnoliopsida > Poales > Poaceae > Aegilops > Aegilops umbellulata. The sequence continues at coordinate 363,273,267 of CP136057.1, forward strand.
CAACAGTCGGAAATTTGAGGTTCAAATTCCTCAGGGCTATCATGTTCCTCACTGTGTAGGCAATTCGCACTGGCGAATTCCTAACTCCTCAGTTAGAGCAAAGTCCTAAGTGACCAGAAGAACTGCGTCTCTGTCACTGAAGAATTTGACTGAACTGTATGAGATTTCTGAAAGTGCGTTATATCGACTAGAGGGAGGTGAATAGGCGATTTTTATGAAATTCTTCACTGAGGAATTTGCTAGTGAGGAAATTCCTTAATGAAGAACTACTCGCAGCGGAATAAGTACTCAGATGAAAATATAACAGAATTCAAGCATAGTCATCATGATGAAATGAAGACAAACACAGAGTACAGAAAGTGTAAACACAGGATAACACAAGATGAAGACAAACAGACTGAAGAAATTGAACTAACGAAATTGAGAAAGTCTTCAGTCAAAGTCTTCAAACACAGATATGATAAACAAACAGCACACTACCGAGGAAATGAAAGAGTTGAGGAAATAGAACCAGTAAGCTTGGTGAAGACAATGATTTGGTAGACCAGTTCCAACTGCTGTCTCAGTTGTACATGTGGTTGGAGCGACTGAGTATTTAAACTCGAGGACACCCAGTCCCAGACACACAGTCCTCACCGTATTCTCCTTGAGCTAAGAACACACAGTCCTCGCCCAATCACTCATGGTAAGTCTTCAGGTGACTTCCAAACCTTCACAGACTTGGTCACTCGGCGATCCACAATTCCTCTTGGATGCTCTAGACCTTGACGCCTAACCGTCTGGAAGAAGCACAGTCTTCAAAGGTAACAAGCGTCGGATCCACGCAGGATCAATCTCTTCAGTGATGCTCAATCACTTTGGGTTTGTAGGTGTTTGGGTTTGGGTTTGGATTTTCCTCACTTGATGATTTTCGCTCAAAGTCCTCGGAGGATGGGTTTCTCTCAAATGACAAGTGTCAAGTTTACGCGGAGCAGCCAACCAGCGAGTGGTTGTAGGGGGCGGCTATTTATAGCCTAGGGAGCAGCCCGACGTGATAAGACATAAATGCCCTTCAATGATATGACCGTTAGGTGGACAAGATATTTTGGGACAGCTGGCGCTTAGCACAGCAACAGTCGGAAATTTGAGGTTCAAATTCCTCAGGGCTATCATGTTCCTCACTGTGTAGGCAATTCGCACTGGCGAATTCCTAACTCCTCAGTTAGAGCAAAGTCCTAAGTGACCAGAAGAACTGCGTCTCTGTCACTGAAGAAATTGACTGAACTGTATGAGATTTCTGAAAGTGCGTTATATCGACTAGAGGGAGGTGAATAGGCGATTTTTATGAAATTCTTCACTGAGGAATTTGCTAGTGAGGAAATTCCTTAATGAAGAACTACTCGCAGCGGAATAAGTACTCAGATGAAAATATAACAGAATTCAAGCATAGTCATCATGATGAAATGAAGACAAACACAGTGTACAGAAAGTGTAAACACAGGATAACACAAGATGAAGACAAACAGACTGAAGAAATTGAACTAACGAAATTGAGAAAGTCTTCAGTCAAAGTCTTCAAACACAGATATGATAAACAAACAGCACACTACTGAGGAAATGAAAGAGTTGAGGAAATAGAACCAGTAAGCTTGGTGAAGACAATGATTTGGTAGACCAGTTCCAACTGCTGTCTTAGTTGTACATGTGGTTGGAGCGGCTGAGTATTTAAACTCGAGGACACCCAGTCCCAGACACACAGTCCTCACCGTATTCTCCTTGAGCTAAGAACACACAGTCCTCGCCCAATCAATCATGGTAAGTCTTCAGGTGACTTCCAAACCTTCACAGACTTGGTCACTCGGCGATCCACAATTCCTCTTGGATGCTCTAGACCTTGACGCCTAACCGTCTGGAAGAAGCACAGTCTTCAAAGGTAACAAGCGTCGGATCCATGCAAGATCAATCTCTTCAGTGATGCTCAATCACTTTGGGTTTGTAGGTGTTTGGGTTTGGGTTTGGATTTTCCTCACTTGATGATTTTCGCTCAAAGTCCTCGGAGGATGGGTTTCTCTCAAATGACAAGTGTCAAGTTTACGCGGAGCAGCCAACCAGCGAGTGGTTGTAGGGGGCGGCTATTTATAGCCTAGGGAGCAGCCCGACGTGATAAGACATAAATGCCCTTCAATGATATGACCGTTAGGTGGACAAGATATTTTGGGACAGCTGGCGCTTAGCACAGCAACAGTCGGAAATTTGAGGTTCAAATTCCTCAGGGCTATCATGTTCCTCACTGTGTAGGCAATTCGCACTGGCGAATTCCTAACTCCTCAGTTAGAGCAAAGTCCTAAGTGACCAGAAGAACTGCGTCTCTGTCACTGAAGAATTTGACTGAACTGTATGAGATTTCTGAAAGTGCGTTATATCGACTAGAGGGAGGTGAATAGGCGATTTTTATGAAATTCTTCACTGAGGAATTTGCTAGTGAGGAAATTCCTTAATGAAGAACTACTCGCAGCGGAATAAGTACTCAGATGAAAATATAACAGAATTCAAGCATAGTCATCATGATGAAATGAAGACAAACACAGAGTACAGAAAGTGTAAACACAGGATAACACAAGATGAAGACAAACAGACTGAAGAAATTGAACTAACGAAATTGAGAAAGTCTTCAGTCAAAGTCTTCAAACACAGATATGATAAACAAACAGCACACTACCGAGGAAATGAAAGAGTTGAGGAAATAGAACCAGTAAGCTTGGTGAAGACAATGATTTGGTAGACCAGTTCCAACTGCTGTCTCAGTTGTACATGTGGTTGGAGCGACTGAGTATTTAAACTCGAGGACACCCAGTCCCAGACACACAGTCCTCACCGTATTCTCCTTGAGCTAAGAACACACAGTCCTCGCCCAATCACTCATGGTAAGTCTTCAGGTGACTTCCAAACCTTCACAGACTTGGTCACTCGGCGATCCACAATTCCTCTTGGATGCTCTAGACCTTGACGCCTAACCGTCTGGAAGAAGCACAGTCTTCAAAGGTAACAAGCGTCGGATCCACGCAGGATCAATCTCTTCAGTGATGCTCAATCACTTTGGGTTTGTAGGTGTTTGGGTTTGGGTTTGGATTTTCCTCACTTGATGATTTTCGCTCAAAGTCCTCGGAGGATGGGTTTCTCTCAAATGACAAGTGTCAAGTTTACGCGGAGCAGCCAACCAGCGAGTGGTTGTAGGGGGCGGCTATTTATAGCCTAGGGAGCAGCCCGACGTGATAAGACATAAATGCCCTTCAATGATATGACCGTTAGGTGGACAAGATATTTTGGGACAGCTGGCGCTTAGCACAGCAACAGTCGGAAATTTGAGGTTCAAATTCCTCAGGGCTATCATGTTCCTCACTGTGTAGGCAATTCGCACTGGCGAATTCCTAACTCCTCAGTTAGAGCAAAGTCCTAAGTGACCAGAAGAACTGCGTCTCTGTCACTGAAGAATTTGACTGAACTGTATGAGATTTCTGAAAGTGCGTTATATCGACTAGAGGGAGGTGAATAGGCGATTTTTATGAAATTCTTCACTGAGGAATTTGCTAGTGAGGAAATTCCTTAATGAAGAACTACTCGCAGCGGAATAAGTACTCAGATGAAAATATAACAGAATTCAAGCATAGTCATCATGATGAAATGAAGACAAACACAGAGTACAGAAAGTGTAAACACAGGATAACACAAGATGAAGACAAACAGACTGAAGAAATTGAACTAACGAAATTGAGAAAGTCTTCAGTCAAAGTCTTCAAACACAGATATGATAAACAAACAGCACACTACCGAGGAAATGAAAGAGTTGAGGAAATAGAACCAGTAAGCTTGGTGAAGACAATGATTTGGTAGACCAGTTCCAACTGCTGTCTCAGTTGTACATGTGGTTGGAGCGGCTGAGTATTTAAACTCGAGGACACCCAGTCCCAGACACACAGTCCTCGTCGTATTCTCCTTGAGCTAAGAACACACAGTCCTCGCCCAATCACTCATGGTAAGTCTTCAGGTGACTTCCAAACCTTCACAGACTTGGTCACTCGGCGATCCACAATTCCTCTTGGATGCTCTAGACCTTGACGCCTAACCGTCTGGAAGAAGCACAATCTTCAAAGGTAACAAGCGTCGGATCCACGCAGGATCAATCTCTTCAGTGATGCTCAATCACTTTGGGTTTGTAGGTGTTTGGGTTTGGGTTTGGATTTTCCTCACTTGATGATTTTCGCTCAAAGTCCTCGGAGGATGGGTTTCTCTCAAATGACAAGTGTCAAGTTTACGCGGAGCAGCCAACCAGCGAGTGGTTGTAGGGGGCGGCTATTTATAGCCTAGGGAGCAGCCCGACGTGATAAGACATAAATGCCCTTCAATGATATGACCGTTAGGTGGACAAGATATTTTGGGACAGCTGGCGCTTAGCACAGCAACAGTCGGAAATTTGAGGTTCAAATTCCTCAGGGCTATCATGTTCCTCACTGTGTAGGCAATTCGCACTGGCGAATTCCTAACTCCTCAGTTAGAGCAAAGTCCTAAGTGACCAGAAGAACTGCGTCTCTGTCACTGAAGAAATTGACTGAACTGTATGAGATTTCTGAAAGTGCGTTATATCGACTAGAGGGAGGTGAATAGGCGATTTTTATGAAATTCTTCACTGAGGAATTTGCTAGTGAGGAAATTCCTTAATGAAGAACTACTCGCAGCGGAATAAGTACTCAGATGAAAATATAACAGAATTCAAGCATAGTCATCATGATGAAATGAAGACAAACACAGAGTACAGAAAGTGTAAACACAGGATAACACAAGATGAAGACAAACAGACTGAAGAAATTGAACTAACGAAATTGAGAAAGTCTTCAGTCAAAGTCTTCAAACACAGATATGATAAACAAACAGCACACTACCGAGGAAATGAAAGAGTTGAGGAAATAGAACCAGTAAGCTTGGTGAAGACAATGATTTGGTAGACCAGTTCCAACTGCTGTCTCAGTTGTACATGTGGTTGGAGCGGCTGAGTATTTAAACTCGAGGACACCCAGTCCCAGACACACAGTCCTCGTCGTATTCTCCTTGAGCTAAGAACACACAGTCCTCGCCCAATCACTCATGGTAAGTCTTCAGGTGACTTCCAAACCTTCACAGACTTGGTCACTCGGCGATCCACAATTCCTCTTGGATGCTCTAGACCTTGACGCCTAACCGTCTGGAAGAAGCACAATCTTCAAAGGTAACAAGCGTCGGATCCACGCAGGATCAATCTCTTCAGTGATGCTCAATCACTTTGGGTTTGTAGGTGTTTGGGTTTGGGTTTGGATTTTCCTCACTTGATGATTTTCGCTCAAAGTCCTCGGAGGATGGGTTTCTCTCAAATGACAAGTGTCAAGTTTACGCGGAGCAGCCAACCAGCGAGTGGTTGTAGGGGGCGGCTATTTATAGCCTAGGGAGCAGCCCGACGTGATAAGACATAAATGCCCTTCAATGATATGACCGTTAGGTGGACAAGATATTTTGGGACAGCTGGCGCTTAGCACAGCAACAGTCGGAAATTTGAGGTTCAAATTCCTCAGGGCTATCATGTTCCTCACTGTGTAGGCAATTCGCACTGGCGAATTCCTAACTCCTCAGTCAGAGCAAAGTCCTCAGTGACCAGAAGAACTGCGTCTCTGTCACTGAAGAAATTGACTGAACTGTATGAGATTTCCAATGGCTTCACTCGAAGGGATTGGTAGGTGTAGGATTTGAGTTGAGCATCACATGGAAATTTTCTCCTTAGTATTTCCTCGACCCCCTTTAACAGTACGGTGTTTCCTATGACTCAAGAAAGAGAAAATGAAACTACGAAAACAAAAGTCTTCACGCTTCATGTTCCTCGAATGAATACCAAGTCTTCAAGGTCACACCAATTTCTTCACTTTCAAAGTCTTCAGAAAGTCTTCAGTATATCAAAGTCTTCAGTCGAAGAACTTCATTTTTAGGGGTCGACTTTCTCTGTAAATATCAAACTCCTCATAGACTTATAGATCTGTGTACACTCATAAACGCGTTAGATACTTAACCTATAAGTCTTCAATACACCAAAATCACTAAGGGGCACTAGATGCACTTACAATCTCCCCCTTTTTTGGTGATTGATGACAACATAGGTTAAGTTTTCAACGGGGATAAATATATGAAGTGTAAAAACTGATATTGAGGAGTTTGATTGCAAGATATAGAAGAACTCCCCCTGAAGATGTGCATAGTGAGGAATTTGCTTTTGAAGTAATGCACACTTGAAGAGTTGAATCATGGAGATCTCCCCCTATATCTTGTAATTCATACACGCATTTGATATATAATATGAAGAATTTGAAATGCATGATGAAATATGGTGCCTGATGTAATTCAGCATGCGTGCAATAATATTAACGAGGAATAATCATGCCGAATAGAGCATCAAAAGTATCAGAACCTAGTGCAGTAAAAGTATCAGCGCACCATCAGGTTTAAGATTACAACTCGATCCAATAAAAGTTTCGGAAGAACGAGAGTTGTAACTTAGCAAAAAAAACACCCTTTATAATAGACCCGCTTGAAGACTAACTCAGATTTCTCCCCCTTTGTCATCAAATGACCAAAAGGATCGAAACTGAGGACTAACGCCCCTGAAGATATTCAAGTTGATGAAGGAGCGCCAGCGTTGTTGGGGTCGGTCGTTGATGTAGGGCCTGCCGCAGTGTCGTCCAAGTCTTCATGTTCATCAGTGTCGCGCGATGAAGAATAGGAGCTAGCCACCAAAGAAGGAACTGGGACCTTCTTGTATTTCTTCGGAGGAGGTGCAGACTAGGCAAATTCTTCATTGAGACCCATTTTCTTCAGATCATCAGCGATGTAGACTTGAGATAGAACAACCCAGGTGCGGTTGAGGGTTTCATGAAGGTAGTAGTGGTTTTTCTTCACTGCATTATGTGTTGCAGTCATGTTGTGAAGAAATGAACCAAACTAACGCTTGACCCATTTGTGATTGTGATCAACCTTTTGATGAAGACTGAGGAGTAACTCACGATCAGTCATCACCCTGGGTGCTGTGGCTTGAGGATTTGGCTTGGCAGTATTGGCGGCAGTGTCATGTGTGGCAGAGTCATCATTGGTGGAGTAAGAGGCAGCCTTGCGAAATTGTCCATCCAATAGACGAATGCCTTCATCTATCACAGCAGTAGCCTTGCCCTTTTCTTCAGCGGAGGAAAATGTCCTTTTGAGGACTTCAATAGGAGGCAAGTAGCTGCAGTGGTTGAGAGTTTCAGCTTTGTAATTGAGTGAAGACCTTGTCCTGATGAATCTCATAATCCAAGGTGCATAAGGCTTCAGCTCAAATGGTGACATAGCAATGTTGGACAGAGTCCTCATGAAGAAATCATGGAAGTTGACGGGAACGCCATGAATGATGTTGAAAAGCATATTCTACATGATGCCAACGACGTCTTCATCACTTGAGTCGTGGCCTTTGATGGGACTCGTTGTCTTTGTCAGGATGCGATAGACAGTCCTAGGCACACACAACAGTTCCTTGACGAGGAATGTGGTTCGAGGGGCCTGCCCTGGTTTCAAAGGCTTCATCAACACTTGCATATAGTGATTTGAAAGCTCAGGTTCGTTGTAAACACAACGTGCATCTTCAGTGGGTGGACTCAGAGGAAGGGCACGAAGCAATTCAGATGTTGGGGCCTTATAATGCGTATTCTCGGTCATCCAGTCCAGAACCCATGAATTCACATCTTCAGAGTTGCCGGTGATGTGCAACGTTGCATAAAACTGAAGAATGAGTTCTTCATTCCAATCACATATGTCAGTGCAAAAGTTGAGCAGCCCTGCGTCGTGAAGAACACTGAGGACTGGCGTGAAGCACGACATGGACTCCATATCCACATGAGGAATATGTGCATGGTCGAAGACTTTGTCCTTGTTGATAAGCACTGAGGAATAGAAATTTGCTTGATTAGCTGTCCAGAAACGCCTCTTCCTTATGCGAACAGAGTCATAAGGGTTGTATTCAGTGAAGAAGACGTGCTCGCCACAGAAGTCTTCAACCTTGAACTTTTGTTTCCTTGAGAACGGATCCTTTGGCTTGGGCAGAGGAGTGTCAGTGAGTTGCATCACAACCTCAGGAATCACGATCTCAGGTTCTTCAGGCTGAGGGATTTCAGGTTCTTCCTCAGGTGCAGTCACCTTTTGAGTATCAGCAACAGTTTCTTCAGCACTAGTGGCTGGAATTTCTTCATTCACAGAAGCAGTGGGATGAGTTTCTTCAGAGCCCATCGGAACAGTTGGTGCAGGGGAGTGAGGAATTTGCTGCAGTGGAGTGAAGAGTGGAGAATTGGGATGCTGACTTTCCCAAAAGTCGTCATTCATCACTGGAGTTGTGCTTCCAATATCCACATCTTCATCATCAATTTCTTCAACACCAGCCTCTTCAGCATCAAACTGAGGCATTGGTGATGAGATCATTGGGGTTGAAGGGATTGAATCCACTTCAATTTCTTCATCAATCCGCTCTGAGGAAGCAGCAGATTGAGTTTCTTCATCTGATCCACTTGGGATCACATAGTCTTCTCCAAAAGGAACAAGGTCATTTGATGGCATAGATGAGATTGGAACATCATCAATTGGATTGGCAAACGAGCTGGTCATGGGCTTCATCTTCTTTGGGACTGAAGATTCTGAAGCTTGTGATGCTTTCCTCTTCTTCACTACAGCTCGCTCTGCAGCCTTTGTCTTCTTCACATCCAATGCAGATGGAAGGATTGTAGTTGGTGTAGGCGCAGGTGGAGCTGAGGAATCTGGTTGATTTTCCTCAGGCACAACTGATGCAGTTGCCCTGATATCTTCAGTTTCTTCAGGCGCACCATTAGTGGATGCCCTGGTAGTTTCTTCAGTAGCTGGAGTGGAGTCATCAGCCCTGGAACTAGCATTTTCTTCAGCAGCCTGAAAGTCATCAGCGGCGCTGGCATGTTCTTCAGTGGGCTTTGCTAAAGGTTCAGCTTGAGGAATTCCATGTTGCGATCGGGCTGCAACATTTGTGAATTTCTCAGTCAGTTGTACAAACCTGACTTTCGCTCCTTTCCAGTCAGCATAGTATGCATTAAAGTCATCGCTGAGGGCTTTGATGTCAGCCTGCATCTTGATGAGTTCTTCAGGCTTCATTGTGAGAACATTTTTCCTCAGCAGTTTCTCTTTCCTGTACTGCGATTTCTTGATCTGCCTGGCCCTATCATATTTCCACTTCTCCTCTTGGATGAAGTGATTCAGCATGTGACTTTGGCCAGGAGTCAGCTTGAAGTCAGGCATAGGTGTGTTGGGATCCTTATGCCAGATATTGATGTAATCGAGGATCACCCTAGGATCTAGCAGTAGGGGCACAGGTGTGCCTTTGGCTTTAGCAGCCCTTTCTTGGCGGTCCCTAATGATTTCAGCAAGTTCTTCTTCATCAGCTTCATCATCATCAGACGGAACAGTGAAGACGACCTGCTTATTTTTGGGACTTGGGCGAGTACCGCGTCCAGCAGTAGCCTTTTTCTTCAGCAGAGAGGGTCCAGCTGAGGAACTTGGTGCAGCTGAGGAACTAGCTGAGACACCAGAGGCAATAGATATGCCTGCAGTCCTTTGACACGTGGCAAGATGCACACGTGCTGAGGACTTTGTCGGAACAACTGAGAACTTTGGAGGAGCAGGGGCAGCTTGAGGAATTTGCTTTGAAGACTTTGACGTTTCTGGCCGTGAGGGCGCAGCAGAGGAACTTGGTCATGAGGGCATTGCTGGGGAAGCACTTGGCTTGCGAGCGGGCTTCTTGAGCATCGATTTCCTCGGCTTGACAGAGGCCTCAGTGGCAGCAGCAGCAGAGTCTTCATTAAATTTCCTCACTACTTCTCTGTCTTGTCTTGCCAATTTGGCTTGGCGCTTCGCCCATTCTTCAGGAAAATCCTCACCGCGTTTAATGCTAGTGGGATCAGCCACTTGGCCAGGTGCCAATGGGGCTTTCGGCATGGAGGGTTCAGTGCGAATTTCTTCATGTACTTTGGAGTGACGTATCTGTACTCCCTCCATTCACGTGCCCATCTCCGTTCAATCCTCTGAATGCGCACCTTGCGCTAATTTTTATCTTCTTTGCCAAACTTGGCTTCATCAGGCGTGCAGTAATCTTTATTAATATCCTTAGGGATTTCAAACGCAGTCATAACCTCAGGCTTCTTTCCTCCTTTCTGAGGCCTTTTACCTTCAGCCATTTTCTTCAGTTGAGGAATTTGAACAATTGAATTCTCTGAAGAAGTGTGCAACTTTTCTTCGAGGAATGCTGCAAATGAGTTAAGTTGATGAGAACCTAATGATTCAGCGGCGGACATGCGTACCTATGAATAGAGTATAGTTGCGAGGAATTTGAAGAGGTCATATGCGTTCTCATAGGGTTTTTCAAAAGGAACAAGTTTGAGGAATTTGACCAGATGCGTCTTGAAGAATTTCACTAAGCGCGCTTTATCTAAGGTTCCAGAGTTGTATAGATCGAAGATCCACACAATTGAGGAATCTTGAAGAATTTCACTAAGCGCTTTATATATGCTTAGGGAAATGAGTCAAGAACAAATAACTTGTGAGGTGTTTTGTGTGTGAGGATTTGAAGAATAAAACACCTTTGAAGATTTTGTAGAAAAGTTTCGAATCAAGGAGGGCAGTAAAAGTAGCTTTTAATTACCCTGAACGAAGAACACAACAAACTATGAGTTGAAACAGTGAAGTTCGTCGATGCAGATCTTCCACGCCCTAACTTGGCGGAGGAAGACGTCTACGGCGGCGGCGGAGGTGAAGATTTCCGCGGTCGGCGCGAGTACGATGGCGACAAGGTCGAGGTAGTGAAGCTCTTCCTCACCGGCGACGATGGAGTAGCGGCAGCACTAGGGTTCGGGAAGCTCGAGCGGGAGAGTGAGATCGAACAGAGTAAAATAAGCAGTGAAGGGGACAGGGGTATTTATAGCCACGGTGCAAAAATGCTCGCCCGAGGATTTGGGACGAACGTGCCCCTGCCCGTTCTCCTTCTCACGTCATGTGTCACCCACGTACTGTGTGGTGGAGATCGTGTAAGATTGTGGGTGAATAAACAAATGCATCGTGGGATGTGGAACGGTTTGAGCGGCAAAACCGCAAATTTGGATAAGATTAGTTTTAACGTTCCGTTCGCAATTTCTTCAGCTGACAAGGACACAGTGAAGAATTTGAACGAGTTTCAAATAGAACGCACATGAAGAATTTGTGAACAGATTGGATTGAGTATAGCATAGAGGGGAAGGGTCCAATCACATTCACTTAGCAGAAGATCCAACTTGAAGAAATAGCTATAAGTGAATGCTGTAGAGAACATAAACTCATATATAGCTATTTCTTCAAGCATAGTCAGAGTCATAGCTACCCACACGATCACCAGCATAGTCAGAGTCAGAATATCCAATGAGATCAAAATCCGAGCCCTTGGGATACCATAATCCTAGTGTTGGTGTGTGAGCTAGATATCGAAGAATATGCTTCACAGCCTTATGGTGTGATTCCTTCGGTGCAGCTTGAAATCGGGCACACATGCAAACACTAAGCATTATATCTGGCCTAGATGCACATAAGTACAATAAAGAGCCAATCATGGAGCGGTATACCTTATGATCGAAGTCAATACCATTTTCATCAGTGCATAACTGACCATTTGTGGGCATAGGAATGTTGATGCCTTTGCAATCTTGCATGCCGAATTTCTTCAGGACGTCCTTGAGGTATTTCTCCTGAGATATGAATATGCCATTGCGCTATTGACGAATTTGAAGACCTAAGAAGAATTTCAACTCTCCCATCATAGACATTTGATATTCTTCACTCATCATATAGGCAAATTCATCACTATAACGTTGGTCAGTACAGCCAAAGATGATATCATCAACATATATTTGGCACACAAACAGTTCACCATCATAAGATTTAGTAAAGAGAGTGGGATCGAGTGAACCGGGTGTGAAGCCTTTCTTCATGAAGAATTCCTTCAATGTATTATACCACGCCCGTGAGGCCTGCTTGAGGCCATGGAGGGCCTTATTAAGTCTGAAGACTTTGTCAGGATGCTTTGGATCTTCAAAACCTGGGGGTTGAGCAACATATACTTCTTCCTGAAGCTTACCATTGAGGAATGCACTTTTTACATCCATTTGATATAAGATGATATCATGATGGTTAGCATAAGCAAGTAATATGCGAATAGCCTCAAGTCTAGCAACAGGTGCAAAAGTTTCATCAAAATCAATTCCTTCAACCTGTGTGTAGCCTTGAGCTACTAGTCGTGCCTTATTCCTCACTACAACACCATTTTCATCTTGCTTGTTGCAGTAGATCCACTTTGTGCCAATGATGTTATGCTTGCGAGGATCGGGGCGATTCACTAGTTCCCAAACGTTGTTAAGCTTGAACTGATGTAATTCTTCTTGCATGGCCTAAATCCACTCAGGCTCCAGAAATGCTTCATCTACCTTAGTGGGCTCTGTGATAGAGACAAAAGCAAAGTTCCCACAAAAGTTAGATAGATGTGAAGCTTTTGAGCGTGTGAGAGGACCTGGTGCTCTGATGCCATCGATGATCTTCTCCACTTGCACTTCTTTTGCAACGCGAGGAGGAGCTGGTTGTCGTTGAGGAATTTGATCAGCATTTTCTTCAGCATCAATTTCCTCAGCATTTTCTTCAGGTGCATCAGCTCGACGATCTTCACGTTCTGGAATGAATTCTTCAGTAGATTCTTCAGTAGGAATGACATCTTCAGTAGCCTTGTGCTTGATAGAATCCTTAGGTGCAGGTTCATCTAACACAGAAGGTAGGTGCTCTCTTTGCGAGCCATTTGTTTCATCGAACCGCACATCTACAGTTTCAACAATCTTGTGAAGAACATTGTTGAAGACTCTGTAGGTGTACGAGTCCTTTCCGTAACCAAGCATAAAACCTTCATGTGCTTTCGGTGCAAATTTAGAGTTGTGATGAGGATCTATAATCCAGCATTTAGCACCGAAGACTTTGAAATAACTCACATTGGGTTTCTTGTCAGTGAGGAGTTCATAGGCAGTCTTCTTGAAGAATTTGTGAAGGTATACTCTGTTGATGATGTGGCACGCAATATCAATTGCATCAACCCAGAAACGACGAGGGGTTTTGTACTCATCGAGCATAGTGCAAGCCATCTCAGCAAGAGTCCTGTTCTTGCGCTCCACGACGCCATTCTGTTGAGGAGTATAAGGAGCAGATAACTCATGAGTAATACCAAGTTCATCAAGATATTCATTTAGACCCGAATTCTTGAATTCAGTGCCATTGTCACTTCTGATGTGCTTGATCTTCACACCAAAGTTGGTTGAAGCCCTCGAGGAAAATCGTTTGAAGACTTCCTGCACAGATCTTCCATGTGAAGCAATTCGAATGGACGAGTAGTTGTCATGATGGTCTTTGCTGGATGCTTGGCCTTGGTCATCTTTCCAGCTTCACAGGCACCGCGTAAGTGATCCTTGAGGAATTTGACATTCTCAATTCCAATGACATGCTTCTTCTTCGCAAGTGTGTGCAAATTCCTCATGCCTGCATGACCAAGTCGTCGATGCCATAGCCATCCTTCTGAAGCTTTTGCAAGTAGGAACACGGCGGGTTGTGAATCTGCAGAGAAATCAACAATATACAAATCTCCTCTCCTAAAGCCTTCGAAGACTTTGGAATTGTCAGCTTCCATAATCACAACACAACGATACTTTCCAAAGACAACAACCATATCAAGATCACAAAGCATTGAGACAGACATAAGGTTGTATCCTAAGGACTCAACAAGCATGACTTTGTCCATGTGTCGATCCTTTGTGATAGCAACTTTACCTAGACCCAATACCTGACTTTTGCTCTTATCAGCGAAGATGATATGCTTCATATGTGACGATGATAAGGGAGCATCCATCAAAACATTCTTGTCACCAGTCATGTGATTTGTACATCCACTATCAAGTACCCACTCAGTGGCTTTGGGTTGATCATCCTGCAGATGAATTAGTCCAACTTACGACCTCATATACTTCAGCATTGAAGAATATGATATCACAATTCATCAGATCAATTTCATCAATCAGTAGGGTAGATAAAACAGAGGGAGGACGTGTGAAATGAAAGTTCATTTCATCATGGTTAGCCTGCGCCCTTTCAGGCAATTTGTCAGGTCCCCAGCAAATTCTTCAGACGTTATAGTACGTCTGGAGACCTAACCCTGCATAAGAGATTAGTTCTTTTTCTTCACCACCCACATCTGAAGGGGTGGCAAAGAGTTCATCACTTTGCGAGCTCCATATGAGAATGGTGGCATAGCGGCCAAACCATTTCGTTTCACATAAGAGGGGTTAGGGTAAGCATATGAATAAGCAGAGAAATTCTTCGAGGACTTATGAACATAGTAATTTGAAGAATAATGCTCATATTCATAGCCCTTGACTCTTCCCTACGAAACAGAGTTGTTAGCACGATGATGTTCATATGAGGACTTTGATCCATGTGAGGAATTTGATCCCCTTGAGGAGTTTGGTCCGTATGAGGACTTGGATCCATATGAAGAATTTGGTCCATATGAAGAATATGATCTGGGGTTCCTTTTCTTCACAGGTGGTGTCATGAGGACATTCACCTGAAGACTCTCAAGGCACCTTTTGGGAACCCAGATTTTCTTCATAGGAGAACCATTCCTGCAGTTAGTGCCAACATATCTAGCAAATACTTCACCATTCTGATTTTTGAACAGTTTATAGTTGGAGTCAAATGACTCATCATAAGAATGAGAAGATTCACATGTATAGCCAGATAAATTAGATGGATCAACTGGAGGTCCCTTTGCAGCAACCCATGATGTTTTGGGGTACTGCTCAGGCTTCCAATATGTACCACCAACATAGAGTTTCCTCTCAAAGGCAATACCCTCTTTCCTAGGGTTCCTGTTGAGGATCTGCTTTTTAAGCACGTCACAAAGAGTCTGATGCCCTTTGAGGCTTTTGTACATGCCTGTCATGTACATTTCCTTCAGCCCTGCATCGTCAGTGATACTAGCAATGTCCTCAGATGAGGAATTAATGATAGCAGAGACAGGTGAAGAATTTGTAACATTAGAAGCATTTGAACATTTAGGTGAGGAATTAGCATATTCTCGTTCAATGCATTTCAAACATGGAGGAATAAATTCTTCCTGAGCAGCGCTGATTTGTTGAGCAAGTAATGAATCGCGCTCCTTCTGAAGATCTTCATAACTCACTCTTAGCTTCTCAAGGTCTTGCTTCTTTTGAAGATATTCATAAGAAAGATTCTCATGATCAGATAAGAGAGTGTTATGATAACCTTGAAGGTTATCAAACCTGGTCTGAAGTCTCTGAAGATTTTCAGTTAAGGCTTTAGTGCGATCCATTTCTTCACCCAACATATCAACACTTTTGTCTAGCATGTTTTGAACCTTTTCAAAAGCCTTTTGTTGTTGCACAACAATCTTAGCAAGTTTAGAGTAGCTAGGCTTAAGATTTTCATCAGATTCATCCTCACTAGATTCAGAAGAGGCGTATTTGAGTACCTTGGCACCCTTTGCCATGAAGCAATAGGTGGGAGCGTAGTCATCACTGCCTTCATCAGCCTTGTCAGCGGGATCACTTTCTTCATCGTTGAAGATGGATTTGCTGACAAATGCGGTAGCGAGGGCTAGGCTCGCCACACCAGACTCGGAGTCTTCAGATTGTTCCTCTTCCTCATTTTCTTCAGATTCAGCCTCAGAGTCCATTTCCTTGCCAATAAATGCCCGAGCCTTCTTGGAGCTGCTCTTCTTGTGAGACGAAGACTTCGAGGATTTTGATGATGAAGATTTTGAGGACTTCTTCTTTTTCTTCGCATCATCAGAACTGTAATCCTTGTATTTCTTCTTCTTTGATTCCTTTTCCCACTGAGGACAATCTTGAATGTAATGTCCTGGTTTCTTGCACTTGTGACAAAGCCCCTTCTTATAGTCACTGGATGAGGAATCATTGCTCCTTGAGGGTTTTCCAAAGCGACCACGTCTTGAGAACTTCTGGAATTTCTTCACAGGTAGTGCTAGATCATGACTCAGTTCTTCAGGATCACCAAGGCTGCTACCAGAGTCTTCATCTTCAGACTCAGATACTACCTTGGCCTTCAGTGCACGTGATCTGCCATAGCTCGAACCATAGAGATCTCTCTTCTCAGCAAGCTGGAACTCATGAGTGTTTAGCCTCTCGAGGATATCAGCGGGGTCAAGTGACTTGTAATCAGCACGCTTTGGTATCATCAGTGCCAGAGTATCAAATGAGGACTCAAGCGATCTCAGCAATTTCTTCACCACCTCATGGTCGGTGATGTCAGTGGCACCAAGTGCTTGCAGCTCATTTGAGATGTTAGTGAGGCGATCGAAGGTTTGCTGCACATTTTCATTGTTGAGTCTTTTGAAGCGGTTGAAGAGATCGCGAAGAACATCAACTCGTGAGTCACGCTGAGTTGAAACTCCTTCATTGACCTTGGACAGCCTATCCCAGATAAGCTTAGCAGTTTCCAAAGCACTCACTCTGCCATATTGTCCTTTACTCAGATGGCCACATATGATATTCTTCGCTTGGGAATCGAGTTGCTTGAATCTCTTCACATCGGTAGCGTTCAGTGAGGGTGAGACGGTGGGAACACCATTTTCCACAACATACCAGAGATCGTTATCAATTGCCTCAAGATGCATTCGCATCTTATTCTTCCAGTAGGGGTAGTCCGTCCCATCGAAGGTAGGACACCCAGCAGAGACCTTGATCATACCTGCGGTCGACATAACTAAAACTCCAGGCGATTAAACCAAAATCACACAGAACAAGGGAGTACCTTGCTCTGATACCAATTGAAAGTGCGTTATATCGACTAGAGGGGGGGTGAATAGGCAATTTTTATGAAATCTTCACTGAGGAATTTGCTAGTGAGGAAATTCCTTAGCGAAGAACTACTAGTAGGGGAATAAGTACTCAGAAGTAAACATAACAGAATACACGCATGGTCATCATGATGAAGTGAAGACAAACACAAAGTACAGAAAGCGTAAACACAGGATAGCACAAGATGAAGACAAACAGACTGAAGAAATTGAACTAAGGAAATTGAGAAAGTCTTCAATAAAAGTCTTCAAACACAGATATGATAAACAAACAACACACTACTGAGGAAATGAAAGAGTTGAGGAAATAGAACCAGTAAGCTTGGTGAAGACAATGATTTGGTAGACCAGTTCCAACTGCTGTCTCAGTTGTACATCTGGTTGGAGCAGCTGAGTATTTAAACTCGAGGACACCCAGTCCCAGACACACAGTCCTCACCGTGTTCTCCTTGAGCTAAGAACACACAGTCCTCGCCCAATCACTCATGGTAAGTCTTCAGGTGACTTCCAAACCTTCACAGACTTGGTCACTCGGCGATCCACAATTCCTCTTGGATGCTCTAGACCTTGACGCCTAACCGTCTGGAAGAAGCACAGTCTTCAAAGGTAACAAGCATTGGATCCACGCAGGATCAATCTCTTCAGTGATGCTCAATCACTTTGGGTTTGTAGGTGTTTGGGTTTGGGTTTGGATTTTCCTCACTTGATGATTTTCGCTCAAAGTCCTCGGAGGATGGGTTTCTCTCAAATGACAAGTGTCAAGTTTACGCGGAGCAGCCAACCAGCGAGTGGTTGTAGGGGGCGGCTATTTATAGCCTAGGGAGCAGCCCGACGTGATAAGACATAAATGCCCTTCAATGATATGACCGTTAGGTGGACAAGATATTTTGGGACAGCTGGCGCTTAGCACAGCAACAGTCGGAAATTTGAGGTTCAAATTCCTCAGGGCTATCATGTTCCTCACTGTGTAGGCAATTCGCACTGGCGAATTCCTAACTCCTCAGTTAGAGCAAAGTCCTAAGTGACCAGAAGAACTGCGTCTCTGTCACTGAAGAATTTGACTGAACTGTATGAGATTTCTGAAAGTGCGTTATATCGACTAGAGGGAGGTGAATAGGCGATTTTTATGAAATTCTTCACTAAGGAATTTGCTAGTGAGGAAATTCCTTAACGAAGAACTACTCGCAGCGGAATAAGTACTCAGATGAAAACATAACGGAATTCAAGCATAGTCATCATGATGAAATGAAGACAAACACAGAGTTCAGAAAGCGTAAACACAGGATAACACAAGATGAAGACAAACAGACTGAAGAAATTGAACTAAGGAAATTGAGAACGTCTTCAGTCAAAGTCTTCAAACACAGATGTGATAAAGAAATAGCACACTACTGAGGAAATGAAAGAGTTGAGGAAATACAACCACTTAGCTTGGTGAAGATAATGATTTGGTAGACCAGTTCCAACTGCTGTCTCAGTTGTACATCTGGTTGGAGCGGCTGAGTATTTAAACTCGAGGACACCCAGTCCCAGACACACAGTCATCACCGTATTCTCCTTGAGCTAAGAACACACAGTCCTCGCCCAATCACTTGTGGTAAGTCTTCAGGTGACTTCCAAACCTTCACAGACTTGGTCACTCGGCGATCCACAATTCCTCTTGGATGCTCTAGACCTTGACGCCTAACCGTCTGGAAGAAGCACAGTCTTCAAAGGTAACAAGCGTCGGATCCACGCAGGATCAATCTCTTCAGTGATGCTCAATCACTTTGGGTTTGTAGGTGTTCTGGGTTTGGGTTTGGATTTTCCTCACTTGATCATTTTCGCTCAAAGTCCTCGAAGGATGGGTTGCTCTCAAATGACAAGTGTCAAGTTCTCGCGGAGCAGCCTACCAGCTAGTGGTTGTAGGGGGCGGCTATTTATAGCTTAGGGAGCAGCCCGACATGATAAGACATAAATGCCCTTCAATGATATGACCGTTAGGTGGACAAGATATTTTAGGACAGCTGGCATGCAGCACAACAACGGTCGGAAATTTGAGGTACAAATTCCTCAGGGCTATCATGTTCCTCACTGTGTAGGCAATTCGCACTGGCGAATTCCTAACTCCTCAGTCAGAGCAAAGTCCTTAGTGACCAGAAGAACTGCGTCTCTGTCACTGAAGAAATTGACTGAACTGTATGAGATTTCCAATGGCTTCACTCGAAGGGATTGGTAGGTGTAGGATTTGAGTTGAGCATCACATGGAAATTTTCTCCTTAGTATTTCCTCGACCCCCTTTAACAGTACGGTGTTTCCTATGACTCAAGAAAGAGAAAATGAAACTACGAAAACAAAAGTCTTCACGCTTCATGTTCCTCGAATGAATACCAAGTCTTCAAGGTCACACCAATTTCTTCACTTTCAAAGTCTTCAGAAAGTCTTCAGTATATCAAAGTCTTCAGTCGAAGAACTTCATTTTTAGGGGTCAACTTTCTCTGTAAATATCAAACTCCTCATAGACTTATAGATCTGTGTACACTCATAAACGCATTAGATACTTAACCTATAAGTCTTCAATACACCAAAATCACTAAGGGGCACTAGATGCACTTACAATCTCCCCCTTTTTGGTGATTGATGACAACATAGGTTAAGTTTTCAACGGGGATAAATATATGAAGTGTAAATACTGATATTGAGGAATTTGATTGCAAGATATAGAAGAGCCCCCCCCCTGAAGATGTGCATAGTGAGGAATTTGCTTTTGAAGCAGTGCACACTTGAAGAGTTGAATCATGGAGATCTCCCCCTATATCTTGTAATTCATACACTCATTTGATGTATAATATGAAGAATTTGAAATGCATGATGAAATATGGTGCCTGATGTAATTCAGCATGCGTGCAATAATATTAACGAGGAATGAGCATGCAGAATAGCGCATCAAGGTATCAAATCAAAGTGCAACAAAAGTATCAGCGCACCATCGGACTTAAGATTACAACTCGATCCAATAAAAGTTTCGGAAGAACGAGAGTTGTAACTTAAAAAAACGAATAAGCCCTTATTATAGACCCGCTTGAAGACTAACTCAGATTTCTCCCCCTTTGTCATCAAATGACCAAAAGGATCGAAAATCTGAGGACTAACGCCCCTGAAGATTTTCAAGTTGATGAAGGAGCGCCAGCGTTGTTGGGGTCGGTCATTGAAGTAGGGCCTGCTGCAGTGTCGTGCAAGTCTTCATTTTCATCAGTCACACGCGATGAAGAATAAGAACTGGCCACCAAAGAAGGAACCTTGACCTTCTTGTATTTCTTCGGAGGAGGTGCAAACCAGTCAAAATCTTCTTTGAGACCCATTTTCTCCAAGTCTTCAGCACTGTACACTTGAGATAGAACAGCCCAGGTGCGGTTGAGGGTTTCATGAAGGTAGTAGTGGTTTTTCTTCACTGCATTGTGTGTGGAAGTCATGTTGTGAAGAATTGAACCAAACTGACGCTTGACCAATTTGTGATTGCGATCAACCTTTTGATGAAGACTGAGGAGTAACTCACGGTCAGTCATCACCCTGGGTGTTGTGGCTTGAGGATTTGGCTTGGCAGTGTTAGCAGCAGAGTCATGTGTGGCAGAGTCATCATTGGTGGAGTAAGATGCAGCTTTGCGAAATTGGCCATCCAATGGACGAATGCCTTCATCTATCACAGCAGTGGCCTTGCCTTTTTCTTCAGCCGAGGAAAATGTCCGTTTGAGGACTTCAATGGGAGGCCAGTAGCTGCAGTGGTTGAGCGTTTTAGCTTTGTAGTTGAGTGAAGACCTTATCCTGATGAATTTCATTATCCAAGGTGCATAAGGCTTCACCTCAAATGGTGACATAGCAATGTTGGCCAGAGTCCTCATGAAGAAATCATGGAAGTTGACGGGAACGCCATGGATGATGTTGAAAAGCAAATTCTTCATGATGCAAACGACTTCTTCATCAGACGAGTCATGGCCTTTGATGGGACTCATTGCCTTCGTCAGAATGTGATAGACAGTCCTTGGCACATACAGCAATTCCTTGACGAGGAAATTGGTTCTAGGAGCTTGCCCTGGCTTCAAAGGCTTCATCAGCACTTGCGTATAATGATTTGAAAGCTCAGGTTCATTGTACACACAGCGAGCATCTTCAGTGGGTGGACTCAGAGGAAGGACCCGAAGCAATTCAGATGCAGGGGCCTTATGGTGGGTGTTGTCAGTCATCCAGTCCAAAACCCATGAATTGATATCTTCAGAGTTGCCGGTGATGTGCAGCGTTGCATAGAATTGAAGAATAAGTTCTTCATTCCAATCGCATATATCTGTGCAGAAATTGAGCAGCCCAGCGTCGTGAAGAACACTGAGCACTGGCGTGAAGCACGGCAAAGACTCCATATTCACGTGAGGAATATGAGCATGGTCGAAGACTTTGTCTTTGTTGTAAAGCACTGAGGAATAGAAATTTGCTTGGCTGGCAGTCCAGAAACGCCTCTTCCTTATGCGAGCAGAGTCATATGGATTGTATTCAGTGAAGAACACGTGCTCGCAATAGAAGTCTCCAACCTTGAATTTCTGTTTTCGTGAGAACGGATCCTTTGGCCTTGGCAGAGGAGTGTCAGTGAGTTGCATCACGACCTCAGGAATCACGATCTCAGGTTCTTCAGGCTGAGGAATTTCAGGATTTTCCTCAGGTGCAGTCACCTTGTCTGTATCAGGAGCAGTTTCTTCAGCGTTAGTGGCTGGAATTTCTTCATTCACAGATGTAGTGGGATGAGTTTCTTCAGAGCCCAATTGTACTGTTGGTGAAGGAGAGTGAGGAATTTGCTGCAGGGGAGTGAAGAGTGGGGAATTGGGATGCTGACTTTCCCAAAAGTCGTCATTCATCACTGGAGTGGTGCTTCCAATATCCACATCTTCATCAATTTCTTCAACACCAGCCTCTTCAGCATCAAACTGAGGCATTGGTGATGAGATCATTGGGGTTGAAGGGATTGCATCCGCTTCAATTTCTTCATCAATCTGCTCTGACGAAGCAGCAGATTGAGTTTCTTTATCTGATCCACTAGGGATCTCATAATCTTTACCAAAAGGAACAAGGTCCTTTGATGGCACGGAGGAGATAGGAACATCATCAATGGGATTTGCAAAAGAGCTTGTCATCGGCTTCATCTTCTTGGGAGCTAAAGATTCTGAAGCATTGGATGCCTTCCTTTTCTTCACAGCAGCCCGTTCTGCAGCCTTTGTTTTCTTCACATCTAATGCAGATGGAAGAATTGGAGTTTGCGTAGGCGCAGGTGGAGCTGAGGAATCTGGTTGATTTTCCTCAGGCGCAACTGATGCAGTTGCCCTGGTTTCTTCAATTTCTTCAGGCGCACCACTAGTGGATGCCCTGGCAATTTCATCAACGGTTGGAGCAGAGTCATCAGCCTTGGAACTAGCATTTTCTTCAGCAGCCTGAACTTCATCAGCGGTGCTGGCATGTTCTTCAGTTTGCTGAACAGATGCTTCAGCTTGAGGAATTTGTGGCGTTGGGGCTACACCCTTGGTGAAGGTATCAGTCAGCCTCACAAATCTGACCTTGGCTCCTTTCGAATCAACATAGTAGGAGTCAAATTTGTCGCTGAGGGCTTTGATCTCAGCCTGCATCTTGACAAGTTCCTCAGGCTTCATTTTGAGAACATTTTTCTTCAGTAGCTTCTCTTTGCGGTACTGCGATTTCTTGATCTCTCTGGCCTTATCATATTTCCACTTCTTCTCTTGGATGAAGTGAGTCAACATGTGACTTTGACCAGGTGTCAACTTGAAATCAGGCATAGGTGTGTGAGGATCCTTATGCCAGAGATCAATATAATCTAGGATCGCCTTTGGATCCAATAGCAGGGGCACAGGTGTGCCTTTGGCTTTAGCAGCCCATTCTTGTCGGTCCCTGATGATTTCAGTAAGTTCTTCCTCATCAGCTTCATCATCATCAGATGGCACAGTGAAGACTACCTGCTTCTTCTGAGGACTTGTGCGAGTGACGCGTCCAGCAGTAGCCTTTTTCTTCAGCAGTGAGGGTCTTGCTGAGGAATTTGGTGCAGCTGAAGAACTAGCTGAGACACCAGAGGCAATAGAGATGCCAGTCATCCTTTGGCATGAGGCCAGATGCACAGGTGCTGAGGACTTTGGTGGAGCAGGAGCAGCATGAGGAATTTTCTTTGAAGATTTTGAAGATTCTGGCCGTGAGGGCATTGAAGATGAAGCACTCGGCTTGCGAGCGGGCTTCTTTAGCATCGCTTTCTTCGGCTTGACCGAGGCCTCAGTGGCAGTAGCAGCAGCAGAGTCTTCATTGAATTCCACTGCTTCTCTGGCTTGCCTTGCCAGTTTAGCTTGGCGCTTGGCTCATTCTTTAGGAAATTCCTCACCACACTTGATGCTGGTGGGATCAGCCACTTGGCCAGGTGCCAATGGAGGTCTTTGGCATGGAGGGTTTACAGCGAATTTCTTCATGTATTTTGGAGTAACATATCTGTACTCCCTCCATTCACGTGCCCATCTCCTTTCAATCCTCTGGATTCGCACCTTGTGCTGATTTTTATCTTCTTTGCCAAACTTGGCTTCATCAGGCGTGCAGTACTCATCATAGATGTCCTCAGGTATTTCAAAAGCTGTCATAACCTCAGGCTTCTTTCCTCCTTTCTGTGGCCTTTTACCTTCAGCCATTTTCTTCAGATGAGGAATTTGAACAATTGAATTCTCTGAAGAAGTATGCAGCTTTTCTTCGAGGAACGCTGCAAACGAGTTAAGTTGATGAGAACCTAAAGATTCAGCAGCGGACATGTGTACCTGTGAACAGAGTATAGTTGCGAGGAATTTGAAGAGGTCATATGCGTTCTCAGAGGGTTTTTCATAAAGAACAAGTTTGAGGAATTTGACCAGATTCGTCTTGAGGAATTTCACTAAGCGCTTTATATCTTAGGTTCCAGAGTTGTATAGATCGAAGATCCACACAATTGAGGAATCTTTGAAGAAATTGATGCTTAGGGAAATGAATCAAGAATAGATAACATGTGAGGTGTTTTGTGTGTGAGGATTTGAGGAATAAAACACCTTTGAAGATTTTGTAGAAAAATTTCAAATCAACGAGGGCAGTAAAATTAGCTTTTAATTATCCTGAATGAAGAACACGACGAACTGGGAGTTGGAACAGTGAAGTTCGTCGATGCAAATCTTCCACGCCCTAACTTGGCGGAGGAAGACGTCTACGGCGGCGGCGGAGGTGAAGATTTCCGCGGTCGGCGCGAGTACGACGGCGACGAGGTCGAGGCAGTGAAGCTCTTCCTCACCGGCGACGATGGAGTAGCGACGACGCTAGGGTTTGGAGAGCTCAAGCGAGGGAGTGAGATCGAGCGGGGTAAAAGAAGTGAGGATGGCGAAGGGGGTATTTATAGGCGCGGTGAAAAACGGTTTGTCCGAAGATTTAGGACGAACGTGCCCCTGGCCGTTCTCCTTCTTGCGACATGTGTCACCCACGTACTGTGTGGTGGAGATCATGTAAGATCGTGGGTGGATAAAATAATTCATCGTGGGATGCGGAACGGTTTGAGCGGCAAAATCGAAAGTTTGGATAAGATTAGTTTTAACTTTCCGTTCGCAATTTCTTCAGCTGACAAGGAGACAGTGAAGAATTTGAACGAGTTTCAAATAGAACGCACATGTAGAATTTGTGAATAGATTGGATTGAGTATAGCATAGAGGGGAAGGGTCCGATCACATTCACTTAGCAGAAAAGTTCCAACTTGAAGAAATAGCTATAAGTGAATGCTGTAGAGGACATAAACTCATATATATATATATATATATATATATATATATATATATATATATATAGCCAATGAAGAAAAACGACGGCACAAGTGAAGACTTTGTAAAGTTTGAAGAATTTGAGAAACTGAAGAATTTCAAAAGTTGAGGAAAAACTCAAATTGAAGATTTTCAACTTTTGTGGTGGCGTGACCCACCGTGTAAGAATGATGATTTCAGACACCGCGTACAATTGTCGTAGGGTTCTGAGAATCAAATTCTTCATTAATTTCTTCACACTTAGAGTGTTATTCTTCATTGATTGAAGAAAAACGTTTCTTCATGTGTTGCACATCTAAGTCATCAATTTTGCATAAGAGTTAGGATGAGTGCCTTTTCAAAGTACATTCGAAGATTCTAAGATATTTAGCTCACACCGCAACCTGCAAAATCTCTTCTCATCCAAGGGCTTATTGAAGATATCGGCTAGCTGTTCTTGAGTCTTCACATGCTCAATAGAAATGTCGCCCTTCAACACATGATCACGAAGAAAATGATGACGAATCTGAATGTGCTTTATCTTCGAGTGCTGAACTGGGTTGTGAGCAATCTTGATGGCACTCTCATTGTCACAGAGGAGAGGCACATTCTTCACGTTGATGCCATAGTCCTTGAGCGTTTGCTTCATCCATAGCAGTTGAGCACAGCAAGAACCAGCAGCAATGTACTCAGCTTCAGCAGTAGACAGTGATACGCAGTTCTGTTTCTTCGAGGACCAACAGACCAAGAATCATCCGAGGAAATGACAAGTACCAGATGTTGACTTGCGATCCACACGGTCACCAGCATAGTCAGAATCTGAATATCCAATGAGATCAAAATCCGAGCCCTTGGGATACCATAATCCTAGTGTTGGTGTGTGAGCTAGATATCGCAGAATATGCTTCACAGCCTTATGGTGTGATTCCTTCGGTGCAGCTTGAAATCGTGCACACATGCAAACACTAATCATTATATCTGGCCTAGATGCACATAAGTACAATAAAGAACCAATCATGGAGCGGTATACCTTATGGTCGAAGTCAGTACCATTTTCATCAGTGCATAGTTGACCATTTGTGGGCATAGGAATTCTGATGCCCTTGCAATCTTGCATGCCGAATTTCTTCAGGACATCCTTGAGGTATTTCTCCAGAGATATGAATATGCCGTTGCGCTGTTGACGAATTTGAAGACCTAAGAAAAATTTCAACTCTCCCGTCATAGACATTTGATATTCTTCTCTCATCATATAGGCAAATTCATCAATATAACGTTGGTCAGTACATCCAAAGATAATATCATCAACATATATTTGGCACACAAACAATTCACCATCATATGATTTAGTAAACAGAGTGGGATCGAGTGAACCGGGTGTGAAGCCTTTCTTCATGAAGAATTTCTTCAATGTATCATACCATGCCCGTGGGGCCTGCTTGAGTCCATTGAGGGCCTTGTTAAGTCTGAAGACTTTGTCAGGATGCTTTGGATCTTCAAAACCTGGTGGTTGAGCAACATATACTTCTTCCTCAAGCTTACCATTGAGGAATGCACTTTTCACATCTATTTGGTGTAAGATGATATCATGATGGTTAGCATAAGCAAGCAATATGCGGATAGCCTCAAGTCTAGCAACAGGTGCAAAAGTTTCATCGAAATCAATTTCTTCAACCTGTGTGTAGCCTTGAGCTACTAGTCGTGCCTTATTCCTCACCACAACACCATTTTCATCTTGCTTGTTGCGGTAGATCCACTTTGTGCCAATGATGTTGTGCTTGCGAGGATCGGGACGATTGACTAATTCCCATACGTTGTTGAGCTTGAACTGATGTAATTCTTCTTGCATGGCCTGAATCCACTCAGGCTCCAGAAATACTTCATCTACCTTAGTGGGCTCTGTGATAGAGACAAAAGCAAAGTGCCCACAAAAGTTAGATAGATGTGAAGCTTTTGAGCGTGTGAGAGGACCTGGTGCTCTAATGTCATCGATGATCTTCTCCACTTGCACTTCTTTTGCAACGCGAGGGTGAGCTGGTTGTGGTTGAGGAATTTGATCAGCATTTTCTTCACCATCAATTTCCTCAGCATTTTCTTCAGGTGCATCAGCTCGACGTTCTTCATGTTCCGGAATGAATTCTTCAGCAGATTCTTCAGTAGGAATGACATCTTCAGTAGCCTTGTGCTTGGTTGAATCCTCAGGTGCAGGTTCATCTAACATAGAAGGTAGGTGCTCTCTTTGCGAGCCATTAGTTTCATCGAACCGCACATCTACAGTTTCAACAATCTTGTGAAGAACATTGTTGAAGACTCTGTAGGTGTGCGAGTCCTTTCCGTAACCAAGCATAAAACCTTCATGTGCTTTTGGTGCAAATTTGGAGTTGTGATGAGGATCTCTAATCCAGCATTTAGCACCCAAGACTTTGAAATAACTTACATTAGGTTTCTTGTCAGTGAGGAGTTCATATGCAGTCTTCTTGAAGAATTTGTGAAGATATACTCTGTTGATGATATGGCACGCAGTATCAATTGCATCAACCCAGAAACGACGAGGGGTTTTGTACTCATCGAGCATAGTGCGAGCCACCTCAGCAAGAGTCCTGTTCTTGCGCTCCACAACGTCATTCTGTTGAGGAGTATAAGGAGCAGATAACTCATGAGTAATACCAAGTTCATCAAGGTAGTCATCGAGACCCGAATTCTTGAGCTCAGTGCCGTTGTCACTTCTGATGTGCTTAATCTTCACACCAAAGTTGGTTGAAGCCCTCGAGGAAAATCGTTTGAAGACTTCCTGCACTTCAGTTTTGTAAGAGACAAGGTGTACCCACGTGTAACGAGAGTAATCATCAACAATAACAAAGCCATATTGAGATGCTTCATTCGAAACAGAGGAATAATGGTTAGGACCGAAGAGATCCATGTGAAGCAATTCAAATGGACGAGTAGTGGTCATGATAGTCTTCGCTGGATGCTTGGCCTT
Source organism: Aegilops umbellulata (assembly GCA_032464435.1). Taxonomy (NCBI): domain Eukaryota; kingdom Viridiplantae; phylum Streptophyta; class Magnoliopsida; order Poales; family Poaceae; genus Aegilops; species Aegilops umbellulata. The sequence goes on from CP136057.1 coordinate 363,301,051, forward strand.
TGTCATCTTTCCAGCTTCACAGGCACCGCACAAGTGATCCTTGAGGAATTTGACATTCTCAATGCCAATGACATGCTTCTTCTTCGCAAGCGTGTTCAAATTCCTCATGCCTGCATGACCAAGTCGTCGATGCCATAGCCATCCTTCTGAAGCCTTTGCAAGTAGGCACACAACTGGTTGTGAATCTGTAGAGAAATCAACAATATACAAGTCTCCTCTCCTAAAGCCTTCGAAGACTTTGGAATTGTCAGCTTCCATAATCACAACACAACGATACTTGCCAAAGACAACAACCATATCAAGATCACAAAGCATTGAGACAAACATAAGATTATATCCTAAGGACTCAACAAGCATGACTTTGTCCATGTGTCGATCCTTTGTGATAGCAACCTTACCAAGACCCAATACCTGACTTTTGCTTTTATCAGCGAAGATGATATGCTTCATGTGTGACGCTGATAAGGGAGCATCCATTAACAGATTCTTGTCACCAGTCATGTGATTTGTACATCCACTATCAAGTACCCATTCAGTGGCTTTGGGTTGATCATCCTGCAGATGAATTAGTGCAACTTACGACCTCATATACTTCAGCAGTGAAGAATATGATATCACAATTCATCAGATCAATTTCATCAAGTAGTAGACAGATAAAACAGAGGGAGGACGTGTGAAATGAAAGTTCATTTTATCATGGTTAGCCTGCGTCCTTTCAGGCAATTTTTGTCAGGTCCCCAGCAAATTCTTCACACGTTATTTCACGTCTGGAGACCTGACCCTGCAGAAGGGATTAGTTCCTTTTCTTCACCACCCACATCTGAAGGGGTGGCAAAGAGTTCATCACTCTGCGAGCTCCATCTGAGAATGGTGGCAAAGCAGCCAAACCATTTCGTTTCACATAAGAGGGGTTAGGGTAAGCATATGCATAAGCAGAGAAATTCTTCGAGGACTTATGAACATAACAATTTGAAGAATAATGCTCATATTCATAGCCCTTGGCTCTTCCCTGCAAAACAGAGTTGTTAGCACGATGATGTTCATATGAGGACTTTGATCCATGTGAGGAATTTGATCCCCTTGAGGAATTTGGTCCGTATGAGGACTTGGATCCATATGAAGAATTTGGTCCATATGAAGAATTTGATCTGAGGTTCCTTTTCTTCACAGGTGGTGTCATGAGGACATTCACCTGAAGACTTTCAAGGTGCCTTTTGGGAACCCAGATTTTCTTCACATGAGAACCGTTCCTGCAGTTAGTGCCAACATATCTAGCAAATACTTCACCATTCTGAGTTTTGAACAGTTTATAGTTGGAGTCAAAAGACTCATCAGAAGAATGAGAAGATTCACACGTATAGCCAGATAAATTAGATGGATCAACTGGAGGTCCCTTTGCAGCAACCCATGAGGTTTTTGGGTACTGCTCAGGCTTCCAATATGTACCATCAGCATTGAGTTTCCTCTCAAAGGCAATACCCTCTTTCCTAGGGTTCCTATTGAGGATCTGCTTTTTAAGCACATCACAATGAGTCTGATGCCCTTTGAGGCTTTTGTACATGCCTGTTGTGTACAATTCCTTCAGTCCTGCATCGTCAGTAATACTAGCAATGTCCTCATATGAGGAATTAGTGATAGCAGAGGCAGGTGAAGAATTTGTAATATTTGAAGCAGTTGAACATTCAGGTGAGGAATTAGCAGATTCTCGTTCAATGAATTTTAAACATGGAGGAATAAATTCTTCCTGAGCAGCGCTGATTTGTTGAGCAAGTAATGAATCGCGCTCCTTCTGAAGATCTTCGTAACTCACCCTTATCTTCTCAAAATCAGACAAGAGAGAGTTATGCTGATCTTGAAGAGAGTCATACTTAGAATAAAGCCTCTGAAGACTTTCAGCCAAGGCTTGTGACTGATCCATTTCTTCACCCAACATATCATTGCTCTTACTAAGCATATCATTAGCCTTTTGCAAGGCTCTTTGTTGTTTAGCAGCAAGGGAAGCAAGTTTGACATAACTGGGTCCAAATTCATCACCAGATTCTTCATCACTAGACTCAGATAGGTAGCATTCAGTTACCTCAGCACTGTTTGCCATAAGGCATGGAGTAGAGGATGATGATTCTGGTTCGATTGTCATTGATTTGAGCGATTCCTTGAAATCCTCAAACCAAGGATCATGACAAGTTAGATGGCCTTCATAGACATCAGAGAGACGGTCCCAGACAAGCTTCGCCTGATCGAGATGCATGATATTTCTGAACTGGTTTCGAGACAGACTAGTGCAGATGACGGCCTTCGCTGTGAGGTTGAGTTGAGTGTACTTGCGAATGTCATCAGCTTCCGCCATCTTGCACAGATCGGTCAGACCGATCTCAGTGATGGTCCATAGCTCACTGTTCATCACCATGAGACGCTTCTTCATCATGGCCTTCCATTTGGGATACCCGTGACCGTCAAAGATGGGGCATGGTACTTTCTTCATATCTGCGGTCGACATAACTAAAAACTCCAGGCGGTTAAACCAAAATCACATAGAACAAGGGAGTACCTTGCTCTGATACCAATTGAAAGTGCGTTATATCGACTAGAGGGGGGGTGAATAGGCGATTTTTATGAAATTCTTCACTGAGGAATTTGCTAGTGAGGAAATTCCTTAACGAAGAACTACTCGTAGCGGAATAAGTACTCAGATGAAAACATAACAGAATTCAAGCATAGTCATCATGATGAAATGAAGACAAACACAGAGTACAGAAAGCGTAAACACAGGATAACACAAGATGAAGACAAACAGACTGAAGAAATTGAATTGAGGAAATTGAGAAAGTCTTCAGTCAAAGTCTTCAAACACAGATATGATAAACAAACAGCACACTACTGAGGAAATGAAAGAGTTGAGGAAATAGAACCAGTAAGCTTGGTGAAGACAATGATTTGGTAGACCAGTTCCAACTGCTGTCTCAGTTGTACATCTGGTTGGAGCGGCTAAGTATTTAAACTCGAGGACACCCAGTCCCGGACACACAGTCCTCACCGTATTCTCCTTGAGCTAAGAACACACAGTCCTCGCCCAATCACTCATGGTAAGTCTTCAGGTGACTTCCAAACCTTCACAGACTTGGTCACTCGGCGATCCACAATTCCTCTTAGATGCTCTAGACCTTGACGCCTAACCGTCTGGAAGAAGCACAGTCTTCAAAGGTAACAAGGGTCGGATCCACGCAGGATCAATATCTTCAGTGATGCTCAATCACTTTGGGTTTGTAGGTGTTTTGGGTTTGGGCTTGGATTTTCCTCACTTGATGATTTTCGCTCAAAGTCCTCGGAGGATGGGTTGCTCTCAAATGACAAGTGTCAAGTTCTCGCGGAGCAGCCAGCCAGCTAGTGTGTAACGCCCTCGATGCGGTTATATCTCCTACGTGTCGAAGCACGACTTAGAGGCATAACCGCATTGAAAGCAATGTCGCAAGTGAGGTAATCTTCACACAACCCATGTAATACATAAGGGAAAGAGATACATAGTTGGCTTACAATCGCCACTTCACACAATACATAAATAAACATCCATCATCCAGATTACACTCAAGGTCCGACTACGGAACCAAAATAAAATAAGACTACCCCAAATGCTACACAGATCCCCGATCGTCCCAACTAGGCTCCACTACTGATCATCAGGAAAAGACACATAGTAACGACCACGTTCCTCGTCGAACTCCCACGTGAGCTCAGATGCATCATCTCCACTAGCATCGTTGGCACCTGCAACTGTATTGGTAGAATCTGTGAGTCACGGGGACTCAGCAATCTCACACCCGCGAGATTAAGACTATTTAAGCTTAAAGGTAGGATAGGGTTGTGAGGTGGAGCTGCAGCAAGCGACTAGCATATATGGTGGCTAACAACGCAAAAGAGAGCGGGAAGAGAAGCAAAGCACGGTCATGAAGCTAGAAGTGATCACGAAGTGATCCCACAACAACCTATGTCAAACATAACTCCAACACCGTGTTCACTTCCCGGACTCCGCCGAGAAGAGACCATCACGGTTACACACGCGGTTGATGTGTTTTAATTGAGATCAACTTCGGGTTTTCTACAACCGGACATTAACAAATTCCCATCTGCCTCATAACCGCGGGCACGGCTTTCGAAAGATAATACCCTGCAGGCGTGTCCCAACTTAGCCCATTATAAGCTCTCACGGTCAACGAAGGATATTCCTTCTACCGGGAAGACCCGATCAGTCTCGGAATCCCGGACTACAAGACATTTCGACAGTAATAAAACAAGTCCAGCAAAGCCGCCCGATTGTGCCCACAAATCCTGATAGGAGCTGCACATATCTCGGTCTCAGGGCACATCCGGATGAGCTGTCCGTACAACTAAAACCAGACCCCAAGTTTCCTTGAGGTGGCGCTGCAAAGCGCTCTAGTTTGGACCAGCAATCGAAGGAGAACTGGCCCCGGGGGGGCGGGGGGGTTAAAATAAAGATGACCCTCGGGCTCGCGAAAACCCGGGGGGAAAAGGCTTAGGTGGCAAATGGTAAAACCAAGTTTGGGCCTTGCTGGAGGAGTCTTATTCAAAGTGAACTGTCAAGGGGGTCCCATAAATCACCCAACCGTGTAAGGAACGCAACATCAAGGAACATAACACCGGTATGACGGAAACTAGGGTGGCAAGAGTGGAACAAAACACCAGGCATAAGGCCGAGCCTTCCACCCTTTACCAAGTATATAGATGCATTAATTAAAATAAGAGATATTGTGATATCCCAACATAATCATGTTCCAACAAGGAACAAACTTCATCTTCACCTGCAACTATCAACGCTATAAGAGGGGTTGAGCAAAGCGGTAACATAGCCAATCAACGGCTTTCTAGGAAAGGAAGGTTAGAGGTTTGACATGGCAATATGGGTGGCATGATATAGCAAGTGGTAGGTATCGCAGCATAGGCATAGCAAAAGAGCGAGCATCTAGCAAGCAAAGATAGAAGTGATTTCGAGGGTATGGACATCTTGCCTGCAAGGTTCTCAGAGTTGTCGAAAGCTTGATCCTCGTAGGTGTTCTCAACAGGTTCCTCGGTCACGTACTCGTCTCCCGGATCTACCCAAAACAAGAACACAAGCAAAGATACAACTATCAACCACGATGCAATGCGCAATCAACATGATGCAAAACATGGCATGATATGCGAGATGTGGTATGCGATGCATATGCATGCTCCGGAAGGAAAAGATGAACAAGGCATAATCTTGGCAAACCAAGCATGCCACTGGAAAGGTGAGGTGATTTCGGTTGAAATCGATATAAAGATCACCGGAATCGGATGCACGGTTTGCAAATGACAAGCAAAACAAGAATGACATATTTCTGCGTTTAACAGCATGATGCCACATAGCAAGCAACAAGAAAATAAGCTACTGCATCCAAACATATCAGCAAAGCATATGGCAGTGATCTACTCAAGATGCTAGACAAGAGATGAACACTGAGCTACGGCTAAATCACTCCATAACAGGTTCAAACAGGCATGGCAAAAGTGCAAAAGATAACAGGTTCACAGACTTGGTGAAAATACTATCATGCCAGAAATTAACATCAGGATGACATGTTTAGAGCAAGGAAACAACCTTCTACAGGAACCCAATATAGCAAAACAAGGCATGGAATGAATATAAGCAAAACATAGAACAAAAGTCCTTTACTGACCATGAGCCAAAAAGGATCAGAAAATACAATAGCACCCATGTCAATTAAGAAAATTTCGTTACAGTTTTCAGACTTAGCAGAAAACTGGACATGTCAAAAACAGATAGCAAGTAGGCATGTTTACGAGCTCGATGCACTCACTACAGAGCTTTTCATGATAAACTAAGCATGCATACATCAAAAAGACATGCCATAGAAGCTAGTAATGGCAAGAACAACATCATATAATGCAAGGATCAACTACAACAAGCTTCGCAAAATCGAATAACATGTAAACAATCTGCCAGTAACATTTTATAGTAAAAGTAGAGCTCAATTGACTCAAGCTATGGCACTCCATAATTACAAACAAAGGCATGGATGGATAGAGAAAATCCATATGTTCAAAAAACCCTTAATGATCATGCTCAAAAGAGGCATAGATCTCTCTGAAACAACATCAACATTGGGCATAAAAATAACAGCAGGGAATAACTTAGTGAAATTACTAAGTCCCTGAAATCAGCAACAATATGATCCCTAGTTTGCATGCTTGTGCTAGTAACCACAAAGTTTACAAAAATACATGGCATACACCCCTGTAAAGATGGCATGGCATATTACAAAACACATGTGGGACTCCAATTCATAGGAGGCACACATCAATCATGGCAAAAATGACAAAAATGCATCTACTGAAACAGATCTGAAACTAACATCACATAGCCCTCTTCTAACAGCATTTCGGGCATCAAGATGAGCTCAAATGAAAATGATGCACTGAGATGAAATGATGTACTCATCGAGGCAAACAATTTGACATATTACACGCACGAAACGGAGCAGTATGCAGCAAGTTATGATGCGATGAACATGCGACAAAATATCTGCAGGGAAAATGACTTAGAGAAATTCGACCTAGGGTTCGTCGGCGCGGAGACCGAGGTGGCGGCGGATCTGGCCGGAGAACTCGCCGGGGACGCGCGGGGAGGCGGGAGACGGCGGCCGGCGAGGTTGGGGGCGCGGGATCCGGTCCGGCCCGACCGGATCCGCGGCGGCGGCGGCGAGCTCGGCGGGCGAAGGGGCGCGGGGAGGCGCGGGCCACCCGCGGTCGGTGGCGGCGGCAACTCGGGCCCCGTGGGCCGGATCTGGGCCGCGCGGGCCCGCGGCGGCGCGCGATGGAAACGGCGGCGGCGGGACACGTAGCACGCTGCCACTGGCTGCGGGCGGCGGCGCGGGAGTATCCGGCCCGGGCGGACACGTCCGGCGCGACGGAGGTGCGGGGAGCTAGGGTTAGGGTGCGAAATGATCCGGAATTTCGGGGAAGAGGGTATATTTATAGGTAGGAGGGGCTAGGAGGCTTCAAATTGAGCACGGTTTTCGCCCACACGATCGTGATCGAACGGCGATGGACACGGGAGTGACTTAGATGGGTTATCGGGCTGATTTGGAGGGGTTTTGGGCTGCAACACACACGAGGCCTTCACGGTTACCCGGTTAACCGTTGGAGTATCAAACGACCTCCGAATGACCCGAAACTTGACAGGCGGTCTACCCGTGCTATACCAAGGCTGCTTGGCAATCCTCGGTCCATTCCAAGAAAGTTTAATACCCGCTCATGGAAAAAGGTAAAAGGGGACGTCGGGGAACATAGGAGCGCCGGATTGCAAAACGGACAACGGGGAAAATGCTCGGATTCATGAGATGAACACGTATGCGAATGCGATGCACATGATGACATGATATGAAATGCATGACAAGGACAAAATGCAAAAAGACGGGAAACCCAACCACGGAGGGAATATCATATCACATTGCAGAAAATGGCAAGAGTTGGAGTTACAAATATGGCAAGTTACATCCGGGGTGTTACATAGTGGTTGTAGGGGTGGCTATTTATAGCCTAGGGGGCAGCCCGACATGATAAGACATAAATGCCCTTCAATGATATGACCGTTAGGTGGACAAGATATTTTAGGACAGCTGGCGCGTAGCACAGCAATGGTCGGAAATTTGAGGTACAAATTCCTCAGGGCTATCATGTTCCTCACTGTGTAGGCAATTCGCACTGGCGAATTCCTAACTCCTCAGTCAGAGCAAAGTCCTCAGTGACCAGAAGAACTGCGTCTCTGTCACAGAAGAAATTGACTGAACTGTATGAGATTTCCAATGGCTTCACTCGAAGGGATTGGTAGGTGTAGGATTTGAGTTGAGCATCACATGGAAATTTTCTCCTTAGTATTTCCTCGACCCCCTTTAACAGTACGGTGTTTCCTATGACTCAAGAAAGAGAAAATGAAACTACGAAAACAAAAGTCTTCACGCTTCATGTTCCTCGAATGAATACCAAGTCTTCAAGGTCACACTAATTTCTTCACTTTCAAAGTCTTCAGAAAGTCTTCAGTATATCAAAGTCTTCAGTCGAAGAACTTCATTTTTAGGGGTCGACTTTCTCTGTAAATATCAAACTCCTCATAGACTTATAGATCTGTGTACACTCATAAACGCATTAGATACTTAACCTATAAGTCTTCAATACACCAAAATCACTAAGGGGCACTAGATGCACTTACAATTTCCAATGGCTTCACTCGAAGGGATTGGTAGGTGTAGGATTTGAGATGAGCATCACATGGAAATTTTCTCCTTAGTATTTCCTCGACCCCCTTTAATAGTACGGTGTTTCCTATGACTCAAGAAAGAGAAAATGAAACTACAAAAACAAAAGTCTTCACGCTTCATGTTCCTCGAATGAATACCAAGTCTTCAAGGTCATACCAATTTCTTCACTTTCAAAGTCTTCAGAAAGTCTTCAGTATATCAAAGTCTTCAATCGAAGAACTTCATTTTTAGGGGTTGACTTTCACTGTAAATATCAAACTCCTCATAGACTTATAGACCTGTGTACACTCACAAACGCATTAGATACTTAACCTATAAGTCTTCAATACACCAAAATCACTAAGGGGCGCTAGATGCACTTACAAGAAAGTGTAACTGGAGTCAGCCAGAAATGCATAACACCAGAAGAAGGTCGAGTGATCCTCAATGACATCCACTCGGGGACCTGTGGTCATCATGCGTCCTCTCGGACCATTGTGGCCAAAGCATATCGAGTGGGATTTTATTGGCCACGAGCAAATGAGATGGCAAAAGAAATAGTCGACAAATGTGAAGGTTGCCAGTTTTACTCCAGCATGTCTCACAAGCGTGCATCAGCCCTGAAGACCATTCCACTCGTCTGGCCCTTTGATGTTTGGGGATTGGATATGGTTGGACCTCTGAGGACCGGTAGGTGCGGCTTCACTCATGTGCTCGTGGCACTCGACAAGTTCACCAAATGGATTGAAGCCAAGCCTATCAAAAATCTTGAAGCTAGTGCTGTTGTCAGCTTCATCAAAGAGTTAACATTCAGATACGATGTTCCGCACAACATCATCAATGACAATGGGTCGAACTTCGATTCTAATGAGTTCAGACCCTTCTGCGCTTCCCAAGGCACTCGAGTCGACTATGCTTCAGTCGCCCACCCCCAGTCAAATGGACAAGCTGAAAGAGCAAACATATTGATTCTCAAAGGACTCAAACCCTGATTGATGCGTGATCTCAAGCACGTAGCAGGCACCTGGGTCGATGAACTTCCATCAGTGCATTGGGGATTGAGGACAACTCCCAATCGGTCGACTCGCCGAACTCCATTCTTCTTGGTCTATGGAGCTGAGGCTATACTTCCGAGTGACTTGCTTCACAACGCACCCCGAGTCGAGCTTTTCTCAGAAGATGAAGCGGAACAGGCACGGCAAGATGCAGTTGACCTCCTGGAAGAGGAAAGAGAGATGGCCCTGATCCGGTCGACCTGCGTCGATTCCATGCCAGAAACGTCGATTCCATGCCAGAAACGTGAGGGGTCGAGCATTTCAAGAGGGAGACTTGATTCTTCGAGTGGATCAGCGAAAACCACACAAGCTTGCTCCTGCTTGGGAAGGCCCCTTCATTGTCACCAGAGTGCTCCACAACGGAGCGTACCACCTTTACAACGTCGAGCACAAGAAAGATGAGCCACGCGCTTGGAATGCGGAGCTGCTCCGCCCCTTTTACACTTAAGCATTCAGACTGTTGAGATGTAATAAGAAATACCTTCTAGTTTGATTATCAAAGACACAGTTTTACAGTCTCCTAAATGATTGTTGTTTCTTTTTCATATGTTTCAAATTCCCAAGTGGGTGCCTTAGATGCGAATCTGTTTCGCCTAAGTTTGAAAAAAATCACGTCGACTGAAGAGCAAGCCTCTCACTCGGAGGCTTAGCTGCGAACCCGTTTCGCCTAAGTTTTAAAAAATCCTACCAAGTGGTGAGCAAGCCTCTCACTCAGAGGCTTAGCCGCGAATCCGTTTCGCCTAAGTTTAAAAAAAATCCTACCGAGTGGTGAGCAAGCCTCTCACTCGGGGGCTTAGCTGCAGTCCAGTACTCGCCTAAGTTTAAAAAATCCTATCGAGTGGTGAGAAAGCCTCTCACTTGGGGGCTTAGCTGCAGTCCAGTACTCGCCTGATTTTAAAAAATCCTACCGAATGGTGAGCAACCCTCACACTCGGGGGCTTAGCTGCAGTCTAGTACTCGCCTAAGTTTAAAAAATCCTACCGGGTGGTGCGCAAGCCTCTCACTCGGAGGCTTAGCTGCGAATCCGTTTCGCCTAAGTTTAAAACAATCCTACCGAGTGGTGAGCAAGCCTCTCGCTCGGGGGCTTAGCTGCAGTCCAATACTCTCCTAAGTTTAAAAAATCCTATCGAGTGGTGAGCAAGCCTCTCACTCGGGGGCTTAGCTACAGTCCAGTACTCGCCTAAGTTTAAAAAATCCTACTGAGTGGTGAGCAACCCTCACACTCGGGGGCTTAGCTGCAGTCCAGTACTCGCCTAATTTTAAAAAACTCCTACCGAGTGGTGAGCAAGCCTCTCACTCGGAGGCTTAGCTACAGTCCAGTACTCGCCTAAGTTTAGAAAATCCTACCGAGTGGTGAGCAACCCTCTCACTCGGGGGCTTAGCTGCAGTGCCGTACTCGCCTAAGTTTAAAAAATCCTACCGAGTGGTGAGCAACCCTCTCACTCGGGGCTTAGCTGCAGTCCAGTACTCGCCTAAGTTTGAAAATTCCTACCGAGTGGTGAGCAACCCTCACACTCGGGGGCTTAGCTACAGTCCCGTACTCGCCTAAGTTTAAAAATCGTACCGAGTGGTGAGAAACTCTCACACTCGGGGGCTTAGTAGCAGTCCAGTACTCTCCTAAGTTTAAAAAATCCTACCGAGTGGTGAGCAACCCTCACACTCGGGGGTTTAGCTACAGTCCAGCACTCGCCTAAGTTTGAAGCACATCCCTATCCACAAGGACGACAAGGTATAGGTCGACTGCAAACTTCTCTTCGGAGCTGCGTCACAAATACAACGTGCGCTCCATCCTCATCCGCAAGGACGAGGAGGCGCAGGTCGACTGCAAGCTTCTCTTCGGAGCGGCGCCACAAATACAACGTGCGCTCCTGTCACGCCCAAGATGCGACCCTATCCTACAGGAACTCAAAGGTCCCACCAAGGATAGAAGCGCATCTTGAAGACGCTTTTGCAAGGTGGATATCATTGCATCAACATTACATAATAGTGGGGATACAACCAAGACATACAAATATCACATGAATACAACAACACATCATATACAACAAATACAAGATCAACATCCGACTACGGATGGAACATAAACAGAAACTCAAACAATATCCACCCTACTAGCCCAGGCTGCCGACCAGCAACCTATCCCTCAATTGAAGAAGAAGCAGAAGAAGAACTCCAACACAAATAAACATCGCTCTCACGTCATGATCATCGCATAACCTGTACCTACAGCAACTGGTGGTGTAGTAATCTGTGAGCCACGAGGACTCAGCAATCCCATTACCATGGGTATCAAGACTAGAAAAGCTTAATGGGTAAGGAAGGGGGTAAAGTGGTGACGTTGCAGCAGCGACAAAGCATGTATGGTGGCTAACTTACGCAAATAAGAGCGAGAAGAGAAGCAAAGCAAGCGGTCGTCAACTAGTAATGATGAAGAAGTGATCCTGAACTCCTACTTACGTCAGACATAACCCAGAAACCGTGTTCTCCTCTCGATCAACTCCGAAAAGAGACCATCACGGTTACGCACACGGTTGGTGTATTTTAGAAGAGTTTGCTTCAAGTTTACTACAACCGGACATTAACAAATTCCCATCTGCCACATAACCGCGGGCACGGCTTTCGAAAGTTCAAACCCTGCAGGGGTGTCCCAACTTAGCCCATGATAAGCTCTTGCGATCAACGAAGGATATTCCTTCTCCCCGGGAAGACCCGATCAGTCTCGGAATCCCGGCTACAAGACATTTCGACAGTAATAAAACAAGACCAGCAAAGCCGCCCGATGCGCCGACATCATGATAGGAGCTGCACATATCTCGTTCTCAGGGCAACACCGGATGAGCACTCCGTACAACTAAAACCAGACCTCAAGTTTCCCCGAGGTGGCGCTGCAAAGGACTCTAGTTCGGGCCAACACTTAGACAAGCATTGGCCCGGGGGGGCTAAAATAAAGATGACCCCTAGGTTAATTACTCCCAAGGGAAAATGGGTGGTGGTGAGGCAAATGGTAAAACCAAGGTTGGGCCTTGCTGGAGGAGTCTTATTCAAAGCGAACTGTCAAGGGGGTCCCATAAATCACCCAACCGCGTTAGGGACGCAAAATCCGGGAACATAATACCGATATGACGGAAACTAGGGCGGCAAGAGTGGAACAAAACACCAGGCATAAGGCCGAGCCTTCCACCCTTTACCAAGTATATAGATGCATTAATAATATAAGAGATATTGTGATATCCCAACATAAACAGAAGCATAATCCAACATGGAGCAATCTTCATCTTCACCTGCAACTAGCAATGCTATAAGAGGGGCTGAGCAAAAGCGGTAACATAGCCAAACAACGGTTTGCTAGGAACGGTAACAAAGGTTAGAGGTTCATGGCAATTTGGGAGGCTTGAGCAGCAAGTGGTAGCTAACGCAACATAGCAATAGATCGAAGCAACTAGCATAGCAATGATAGTAATGAGATCCAAGGTGACGGTCATCTTGCCTAAAATCCCGCAAGGAAGAAGAACGAGTCCATGAAGAAGATGAAGCCACGAAGACGAACCAAGCGTAGACGAACGAATCCTCACGGTCGCAACGAAACGGGAACTATCGAGAAGATGCACACAACAAAGTAAACACACCACACATGAACAAGGCATGATGCTCAACCAAGTATGATGCATGAAAAGGCTACATGAAGCTACTCATGGCAAGAGATGATGCATACAAGAACAACACATCAAAGCAAGTTTAAATGAGGCCGGAAACAACATATAACAATTCCGGTAAGTCCTCATATGCAAATTTCGAAATTGGTCCAGATCTGAATAACCTTATGTTCAAGTTTGTTAAACAGAAAGTTAAGATGCACCAACATGATCTACACGAAATTCTAGTCAAGTTACATATAAAGTTCATTAGATTCGGAGCTACGGCCTAGAAGATATGAGCAAAACAAGTTAAGCATGGCATATACAAAATGCATTCAAACATCAAGCAAACACATCAAAACAAGGATGCAACATGATAATATTAAGCTACATGCAATTCTAAGCAAGTTTCATATAGAGCACACTCAAAACGGAGCAACGGTTCAACACATACACACTATACAAGACATCACAACAATCTGTCCAAAACAGCAAGTAGGCATCTAGCAAGCACCAAAACAACAAGATACAGGATCTCCACATGAAAACAAAAGGCATGGACATGATGTACGGGTAAAGCATGACAAAACATGAACACTGAGCTATCTCCAGAAATCACTAGATCATACTCAAACAAGCATGGCAAGATTGCAAATAATAACAGGCTCACAGACTTGGCAGAATTCACAGGACATGGCAGAAATAACATCAGGTTGCAATGTTTAGAGTTATCAAACAACATGGTAAAGCAAGCTATCATGTCAAACTAAAGCATGGCATGAATCTACTCAAAGCACATAACAAGAGTCCCTTACTGACCATGAGCCAAAAGGGATCAGAAAATACAATTGCAAGCATGTGAACATAGCAAAAACATAAATAGATTCAGACTTAGTGAAAAACTGGAGCATGACAAAACAGATAACAAGTAGGCATGTTTACGAGCTCGATGCACTCACTACGAGGCATTGCATGACAAACTAAGCATACATCCAGCAACTAGACATGGCATAGAAGCTATACATGGCAAGAACAACAACATAGCATGCACGGATCAACCACAACAACCTTGGCAAAATTGAATAACATGTAAACAATCTGCCAGGAACATTTTATAGCAAAAGTAGAGCAAGATTAAGACATGATAGAGCACTCTAAAATTGCAACCAGAGGCATAAATTGATAGAGCATAACCATATCTACAAAACATCCTTACTGATCATCCTCAAAAGAGGCAGGGATATCACTGTAGCAACAAGAATACATGGCATATAAATAACAGCAGACAAAGACTTGATGAAATTCTAAGTCCTGAAATCAGCAACATCATGGAGGCTACTTTGCAAGCTTGAAATAAACAATACATGGCATATCATGAAGAATGAGTTGCACCACAGCAAATCTGGCATGTTGTAGCACATAACATATGTAGAATTCAAGCTCAAAAGAAAATCACACAAAAATATACAGAAATAACAAAAGAGCATGTTCTGATAAACTACAGCAGACAACATCACATAGCAGTTCTGCAACGATGATTAGGGCATCAAGATCACCTCAAACAAACATGGCACGATGGAACACAATGTAAAGCATCTCACTATGAACAATTCGACATATCATGCATGCAAAACGGAGCAGTATGCAGCAAGTTATTATGCGATGAACAAGGGACCAGAATGCGAATAATTTCGGGACTTAGTGGAAATTGCACCTCGGGAAAAAAGTCAACGAGCACGGGAACCAAGGCTCGCCGGAACGGGGTCGCCGGAGCTGTGGTCGGGGAAGACGAGGGAGGGCCGGAGATGGCGGATCCGGGCCGGATCTCGCTGGATCCGGCCGGATCCCAGCACGGGGAGGCGGAGGAGGTCGCCGGCGGGCGCGGGGAGCTCCGCGGCGGCGGCGGGCGCGGTTACCGGCGCGCGGGGGCGGTGGCCGGCGAAGAAGAGGCGGAGGGCGGCGGCCTCAGGCGAGCAGGCGGGCGCGCGGTGCGGGCCGGGAGGGCCCCGCCTGGGCCCCGGCGGGCCTGGCACGCGGCGGCGCGGGGAAGTGGGCGCGGGTGCCACGCGGCGGCGTCCCATTGGGCGAGGAGACGGCGGCGATGACGTGTCGGCCCCGGATTGGTCCGGGCGACGTGGCTGCGGGGCGGCGGACGTGTCCGGCGCGGCATGGACGCGTCCGGCTGCGCGGGGAGGAGTTTGCTAGGGTTTCAACTGCGATTTGGACGGGGGAGGCACATATTTATAGGCAGAGGGAGCTAGGAAGCTCCAAATGGAGTGAGGTTTTCGGCCACGCGATCGTGATCGAACGGCCGCGAGGATGGAGGGGGTTAGGATGGGTTTTGGGCCACTTTGAAGGGGTTGTTGGGATGCACACAAAAGAGGCCTTGCGGTTACCCGGTTAACCGTTGGAGCATCAAACGACCTCCGATTGACCCGAAACTTGACAGGCGGTCTACCGGTGCTATACCAAGGCCACTTGACAAACCTCGGTCCATTCCGAGACCGTTTAACACCCGCACACGAAAAGAGGCAAAAGGGGGCGCCGGGTGACATAGGAGTGCTGGATTGCAAAACGGACAACGGGGAAAATGTTCAGATACAAGAGACGAACACGTATGCAAATGCGATGCACATGATGACATGATATGAAATGCAGATGATGACATGGCAAAGTGCAAACACGCAAGCACATGACATGGCAATGACGGCGAATAACAAGCAGACACCTGGCGCATCAGATCCGGGGCGTTACAGCTCCATCCTCATCCGCAAGGATGGTGAGGTGCGGGTCGACTGCAACCTTCTCTTTGGAGTTGCGCCACAAATACAACGTGCGCTCCATCCTCATCCGCAAGGACGACGAGGTGCAGGTCTATTGCGACCTTCTCCTCAGAGCTGCCTCTCAAGTACAAAGATTATACCGAGTGAAGAACAGGTTTGCGACCTTCTCCTCAGAGCTGCATCTCAAGTACAAAGATTATTCCGAGTGAAGAACAGGTTTTCACTCAAAGGCAAACACAAGCATATTCAGAGATAAACCAAGCTCAGATAAATCCTTAGGTTTCGGACCACAGATTAAAGTACTCGGGCATCCAGCCCAAAAGGAGTTTAACGGTTACAAAATCACTCGGCATTCCGAGGCAAATTTAAGGTGAGGCATAAAAGTTTGTTCACTCCGCAGGAGGAGGGCTAGCAGGCTCGACGAACTCGTCCAGGTCGATTCTGTCAGCAATCCGAGTGGCAGCAGTGATAAAGGTTTCCATGAAAGACTGGAAGTCATGCCTCTTGGTGTTGGCAACCTTGATCGCCGCCAACTTCTCTTCTCGCGCTTCCTTACAGTGGACACGAACCAAGGACAGAGCCACATCAGCGCCGCGCCGAGCAAAAGACTTCTTCCATTCTTGCACTCGACCGGGAATCTCATTAAGTCGAGTCATCATAGACTCGAGGTCATTCTGGAGCGTCGCCCTTGGCCAAAGTGTTGTGTCGATCCATGACATCGCGACTTTCAGTCGAGCAAGATAGTGGACAACACCAGCAACGCGAGATTCCAGTCGGAGTACGTTCATGGCAGCTTCGTCCTTCACTTGAGAGAGGATGGGGTCCAAGCTTGTCTCGACTCGCCCAGTCTCTTCCTCAAAGTTCTGGCAAAATTCTGCACACACAATTCAAAGATGAGTCAGGGGTTGTATGACGAGTCAACGGTAACAAGTCAGTTGGGCCGAAGAAAATACCTTCAAGCATGACGAACAGCTTCTTGGCCAGACCTCCCAGATAGTTCTCCAGATCGTCCCTCTTGTGAGCAATGCCTTCCATCTTTTCGGTCAGATTATTCTTGTCCTTCTTCAGACGAGTCGCCTCCTTGTTGGCCTCATCAAGAGAAGTTTTCAGCTTAGCATTCTCTTCCTCCAACTTGCCGACTGAAGGCAGCTTCTGTTCAGCAAGGGCGGTTTTCTCATCAGCTGTTTTCTGTGCGGCTGCAAGGTCTTGATCCTTCTTGGCCAGAGTTTGGTTTAGAGTTTCTGGAAGAAAAAAAATACTCGGTTTAGAAAAGGCAAATAACATCCAGATTCAGAAACAAATCAGTCGACAAGTTTCTTCTTACCAGTGGCCTCATCCTTGGCCTTATGCATATTTGTTTTGGCCAGCTCTAGATCAAGGTTGAGCTGAATCTGCTTCTTCTCCAGATTGGCGAAACAAGCTCCAAGTTCACAAGATTTCTATAATCAAAATATGGTCAATCGACGGATGGAGGGATTGGGTACTTCAGAACAATAGTCTGATAAATTCAACAAGTTCTGAGACTATTGCCGAATCAAACATCCAACAGTAGTCTCGGGGACTACACCCAGTGGGTGCACTTAGCGTGCCCTCACTGGTCCAATTTCCACTCGACATGGTCTGTCCAGCCTGAGTGCAAAAAAAATTTCCTCAGACCATAGTCGACTACCCGCAGTCGCCCACGGTCTCGGGGACTACACCAAGTAGGTGCACTTAGCGTGCCCCCACTGGTTCAGGTTCCACTCGACAGGATCCGTCCAAGCCGAGTGAGAAAATTCAGATTCTCAAACCACAGTCGACTGCCCGCAGTCAACAATGGTATTGGGGACTACACCCAGTGGGTGCACTCAGCGTGCCCCCACTAGTTCAAAGACTCAATCGACACAACCTAGTCGACTGAAGATACAAATTTGCTCAATGACAAGTCAAAACACCCAGTGGGTGTACAAATGTGAAATGCGAAAGTTTTCAGGTAGCATATCCTAACAGAACAATCAACAAGCTAAAAGTGTCAGTTGACAATCTGCTAACCTGGACGTTGCTCTGGAGAGCGGAGCTGGCGTCATAAGCAGCTTGGCTGGCTTCCCGGACCATCTTCATCTGCTCCATCATAATGCCCGCCTGGCGTATAGCCTCTTTGGCAGCACCCACCTGGTCCTCCGGGACGTGATGTGCAGCAAAAGGTGAAGGTGGATCTGCTAGAGTCTGCGCGGTTGACGCTGAAGGCTGAGCACTCGACAGTGGTATGGCGATGGTGACAGAAGTCCGATTGTCATCGCCGGCCTCCTGGATTACCGGTTCCGTCTCTGGCGTCGACTGAGGCGTCTTACCAGTGGATGTTTTCCTGCTTCTTCTTCCCAAGGGCCTCGGTGGCACATCCTCGTCGTCGTCTGGGAGATCAATGACGTTGGGAGGAGCTGCAAAAAGATCAGTCGCCAGAATTCAGTCGACCACAGTTCAATCGACAAAACAAAGACAAGATTACAAAGGTTATACCTGGGTTGGAAGTGACCGCATCTTCCATGTCCCCATCCTCGTTTTTGTAAGAAGAAGTCCCAGAGGTAGCGGCACTGCTGGTTTCAAGATTCATCCGGTCAAACCAAGGAAAAAGTATACAAGAAAGAACCTCGGGAAAAAATGAAGGCAGAACACTCACGCAGAAGCAACAGGGATGTCGATTTTAGTTTCGAGCAGAGCCTTCCGAGTCTTCGGTGCTACAACTTTGGACTGCTTCGGGGCCTTTTCAGTCGGCGCCGGAGAAGGCGTCCGAGGACTCTTTGACGACTTCCCGGTCTGAACAGTCGCTTTGTCACGGATGCTTGCCGGATCATGAGTGTGCTTGGATCACCTTTCCCTACGGGGAGGTGAGTCGACCTCTTCCTCATCACTTGGCTCGTCGCTCTCCTCGTCCTCTTCGCCATCAGAGTGCCACTCGCCGCTCTCGCTTCCGCTCTCCTCCCCCTCCGGATCCTGCTCCTGCTCCCCGTTGGGCATCGAATACATCTCAGTAAGGGCCTGAAAGACAACAAGCAAGTAAAAAGTCAGTCGGTTGACAACAAGCAGTTACATGATAAATCAAGAAAACACTCGGCAATTCAGAGTTGGACCTTGTCTGTTTCGTACTAGTTGTCGATTGAAGGGACTCTCCTAGACCCCCTGGGATTATCTTTGTTGCCAGTGATGCCCCTCAACCACTTCTCCACCGTATCCTCGTCGACCTCTTCTGGGTGGATCCGAGTGTAATCATCAATGCCCGAATACATCCACATCGGATGGTCACGAGCTTGAAGCGGCTGAATGCAGCGTGTGAGGAAGACCTCCAACAGATCCATGCCAGTCACGCCATCACGGACTAGCTGGACCACTCGCTCGACTAGCACCTTCACCTCCGCTTTCTCCTCCGGGGTCACTTTCAAGGCGGAGGGCTTCTCTACTCGAGCCATGGAAAAGGGAGGAAGTCCAGTCGACTGACCTGGAGTCGGCTGGTCTTTGCAGTAGAACCAGGTCGACTGCCACCCTCGGACTGACTTGGGAAGGATCATGGCTGGGAAAGAGCTTTTACCCCTCATCTGAATCCCAAGACCCCCACACATCTGTATCACTTGCGTCTTTTCATCACTCGGGTTGGCCTTCTTGACCGACTGAGAGCGATACGTGAAAATGTGCTTGAGGAGGCCCTAGTGTGGTCGACAACCCAAGAAATTCTCGCACATAGACACGAAGGCAGCAAGGTACACGATGGTGTTGAGGGAAAAGTGGTGGAGTTGTGCTCCAAAGAAGTTCAAGAAAGCTCGGAAGAAAGGATGAGGAGGCAAAGAAAACCCGCGGTCGACGTGAGTGGCGAGGAGAACGCACTCACCCTCCTGCGGCCGCGGCTCGGTCTCGCCCTCCAGGAGCCGCGCGGATCCGTGGGGGATCAATCCCCCCTCGGCCAGATCGTCGATGTCGTCCTGACGAATCGTCGACTGGATCCAATCGCCCTGGATCCAGCCGCGCGGCAGGCCGGACCTCGACGAAGATCCGCCCCGACTGGACTTCTTCCACTTTGCCTTCGTCGTCGCCCTCTTAGCGCGCTCCAAGGCCACCGTCTTCTCCTTCCCCATTGCGGCGGGCGGAGCTCGAACAAAGCGCCGTCGCCGGGAGCAGAAGTGGATGCGGTGGAGATAACGGAGAAGAAAGAGGGAGAATGGGAACACATTGTGCAAAAACCCCAGTCCAACCCTTATATGAGGTCGTTCCCAAGTGGCTGGCCCGTGGGCCCAGACGATCCTATCGATCCCGCAACAGCCGCGCGCGCGATACATGGCGAAAAAGGTGGCGTGGAAATCGAGGTGGCCCTGCCTAATCCAACCCGATTACTGCGGCCACCTCCGCCCCACGCGCTTCCCAAAATTTGAATCCCGCGAGATCCGCGAGAAGCAGAGCAACCTGTCAGGCGGAAGATTTTTTCCATGTCAACACTCGAGGCTTAGGGATAAAAGTTAACTCGACAAAATCAAGAATAAATCAAGGCGACTGAAAAAGAAGTTGGAGTCATTGTTTTGATTCATTAGACCAGGCAAGACACTTCCGAAGCGCAAAAATTGAGTCGGAAGTATTCACAACTCCTTCTCCACTCGAACCCTGAACAATTCGGGGGCTAATGATGAGGCTATGTACCTAGGGTAGGGTCATAGGCCTGACCTAGACACCCTCCCCTAGGACATCCCTCTAAAGTCAGAAGTATTCAAAGGATATCAGCATCCACTTGACCAGAAGCATTCCACTCGGAAGATTCGATGTCACTCGACCGTAACAGAAACCACTCAATAGACAGAAGATCCAAAGTCACTCTGCACAACAACGGTCGGGTGTTACTCATAGACTTAATGATCATTTATATCACTTTATTATGGACGTTACCTGTAACGCTCCCTCTTTATGTACATTGAACTCCTTGTGACGTGGGCTGGCTGGGGTCTTGGCGCACTCTATATAAGCCACCCCCTCCACTGGCACAAGGGTTTGCACCCCCTGTAACACACACGCGCATAATCCAGTCGACCGCCTCCGGGCACCGAGACGTAGGGCTATTACTTCCTCCGCGAAGGGCCTGAACTCGTAAAACTCGTGTGTACAACTTCGCCATAGCTAGGATCTTGCCTCCTCATACCTACCCCCCATTCTACTGTTAGTCTTAGATCCACGACAGTGGGCCTCTCTTTTCTTGAGTGCTTTCTGACTTTTCCGCTCCCTCTGTGAGGCTTTGGACGCCTCATGCTCTACCGCCCATTCGGCCTTGGCAGCTTCAAATTCCGCCCACATAGGTGTGAGGTCGCGAGCGGCGATGAACTCGGCACGACGGGATGCCACCGCTTGCCTACCATTCTGTGTGCGGTCGTGGGCAGCGAGGAACTCGGCGCGGCGGGATGCCATCGCTTCCTTCCCGGTTAGTGTGCAGCGCGGTGACATGAACGGTGCTTGGTGATAGCTCTGGGGTGGAGTGGCCGGACAACCGTAAAGTGCATTGGTTTGTCAAGAGCTCAAGGACAGAAGACGAAGGAAATTTGTATTCCCCTTCAATCCTAGTCATTTATTACCGAGTAAAATGCATTGGCGGTCATTGAACTTGTCTTGATATCTCACTTTGATCATTGTATACGAGATATGGTGATTATACGATCACTAGCTCAGCGCATAGCTCCGTATTTGTCTGGTTGACCAGTCAAACAGTCCGCATGCGCCTCATCAGCTCGTGTTCTTTATCTATCTATCTATGCGGGCCTACCTGTCAGTGGAGAAAGAAATAAAAACCAAAATTATGCATATCTGACATTACTGTTTAGACGTTTGCTGGAGGCCTCCGCGAACACCGAGCATGTATTCACCTGGCTCAACACCAACGGTCATACTCGTGACTTGGCGCCTTGCTCATGTATATCATCCATCACAACGACAATCTATACAATAGCCTAGCTAGAGAGGGTACTATGGTGCGGAGTATGTACTATCTTGAGCAACCAATCATAGTGCCACTGCACACGAGTGTGTGTCTGATCGATTCGTCCATTATTCGTAAGTTATGTATGGTTGTGTGGTATCTAATGGTGGTCGTCGAATTCTAGCTGGCGACAACAGCGGTTGCTTGGATGCCTGGTTGTCAATACGTGTCGCATACGCTTCAAAGGCTCGCCATCCATGAGTTCAAATTTTACCACCACGCCAGCGTCTGACCGCCCTGGCCTACTGAAACCCCTTCCATCGCTAGCGCGCGCTTCCCACCTAAACCAATCACCGTCTCTCCAGAACGTCAATGCCACATTCACCGGCCTTAACTGCAGGTGCAGTTGGTATGTCACTGACATGCGGGCCTGATGCCCGTTGGGCCCACATGTCAGTGAGACAACACACCTGCGGTTAAGTCACCGAAGCAGCATCTGTATTCATGCCCGACGCAACCTCTCACTAGCGCTGGCATTGCAGCAACGCGACGGCCGAGAGAGCAAAACCTGCGCGGCATCCCGGTGCAAGCGACTGATTCGCGTTAATGACACCACGGCTGCCGACGAACCTACTCCGGAGCCAGCCGTCCAGCCGTCTGCCGCGGCTCATTGCCATTCGCCCATTATATTAACTTCAGCCCCAGCTCCCAGCCATAGCCAAAGACCCGCACTCATTCTCCTCCGGTCCCTTCCTTCTGTTGGCACCACTCCAACCATGGCCCCCGGGCACTCCAAAGCTCTCTTGAATGTACTGTCGCAGGAGCAGATGAAGGACATCGGTGGCTCTGCTCTGGGCGCGCTCCAAAGCTCTCTTGGACGTACTCTCGCAGGAGCTGACGAAGGAGATCGCCGGCTCCCCCCGACCACCCTCCGCCTCCACGACCATGAAGCCGGTGCGCGTGCGTGGGCGCAACCAGTAGCGAGGATGAGTGGCACACGGTAGGTCACCACCGCTCTAGTCCCAGGAAGGCCACCGCTCCTCCACTCAGTCGACGCCAAGCTTGGTGGGATAAAAATCGGCGGCCGATTAGCCGCTTGACGGCGACGTGGAGGCGGAAATCTTCATAACCTTGTGCTATGGAGGAGGAGGTTATCGAGGAGGATAAGGAGGAGGCAAAGGCAATGGCCGGCTTTCTCGGGTTCATGGCCGGACATGGTGGTCGGGGCCCGGCGATCATTTAGATTAGGTTTACAGTAGGTTTTAGTACAGTTTATGCGAAATATGTAATGAATTTCGTCCAGTTTATAGGAAAAGTTCTCTAAGTGTAATGAATTTCATCCGGTCAATTTGAAATTTGCTTTGTTTGCATGAATTTCATCCGGTTAGTTAATATATTTGTCGAAAGGTATGCAGGCAGCATTGGATGGCATCCATCAGTGTCCTCGGACAGATGCCGGTGTAAATTTGAGGGCCAGCGCTGGAGATGCCCTAACTATCATGCTATAATCGCTAACAGTGCTCCATTATTTCGCAGGGAACAGTTATCCCTCGATCAAAATCAGATCCGCGGTGTTTCGCACTCCTCCAACGTAAGAGTGTAGACTCTTGCTTACATAAAAATGGAGCAAGTGGACGGCACTGTAGCACGTCATAACACTCAAACTAGCCTGCCTAACGTGTGGGAAAGCACCGCCCTCGTCATTTTGTTCTGGATTCCTATCAATCGATCACATGAAAATGTTACGCTTTGCAAGTTCAAAAGGAAAAGACGGCACACTTACAACTTGTACGCGTCGTGTTCACGTCGCACCGCCGACAGTCTGGCTCGCACACCGCTCATCACAGAGGGGACACACGTTGTCTTGCATTTTCACTGACATGTGGGACTGCAATTGAATAAACCGTCGATAGCCGAAATCTAATCGCTCGGCGGGCGTCGACTGAGAGGAAAGAGACGGGGGAGGGAGAAGAGATCGCCCTCCCACCATGCACGGACTCCAAGAAATATGTGGTGATGAAAGTGCGTTATATCGACTAGAGGGGGGGTGAATAGGCGATTTTTATGAAATTCTTCACTAAGGAATTTGCCGGTGAGGAAATTCCTTAGCGAAGAACTACTTGCAGCGGAATAAGTACTCAGAAGTAAACATAACAGAATACACGCATGGTCATCATGATGAAATGAAGACAAACACAGAGTACAGAAAGTGTAATCACAAGATAGCTCTAGATGAAGACAAGCAGACTGAAGAAATTGAACTGAGGAAATTGAGAAAGTCTTCAGTCAAAGTCTTCAAACACAGATATGATAAACAAACAGCACAATACTGAGGAAATGAAAGAGTTGAGGAAACGGAACCAGTAAGCTTGGTGAAGACAATGATTTGGTAGACCAGTTCCAACTGCTGTCTCAGTTGTACATCTGGTTGGAGCGGCTGAGTAATTAAACTCGAGGACACACAGTCCCGGACACCCAGTCCTGAGCACGCACCTCGGGACACCCAGCCCTCACCGTATTCTCCTTGAACTAAGGACACACAGTCCTCGTCCAATCACTCGTGGTAAGTCTTCAGGTGACTTCCAAACCTTCACAGATTTGGTCACTCGGCGATCCACAATTCCTCTTGGATGCTCTAGACCTTGACGCCTAACCGTCTGGAAGAAGCACAGTCTTCAAAGGTAGCAAGTGTCGGATCCACGCAGGATCAATCTCTTCAGTGATGCTCAATCACTTTGGGTTTGTAGGTGTTTGGGTTTGGGTTTTGGATTTTCCTCACTTGATGATTTTCGCTCAAAGTCCTCGGAGGATGGGTTGCTCTTGAATGACAAGTGTCAGTTTCTCTCAGAGCAACCAACCAGCTAGTGGTTGTAGGGGGCGGCTAATTATAGCCTCGGGAGCAGCCCGACATGATAAGACATAAATGCCCTTCAATGATATGACCGTTGGATGGATAAGATATTTTGGGACAGCTGGCGCATAGCGCAGCAACAGTCGGAAATTTGAGGTTCAAATTCCTCAGGGCTATCATGTTCCTCACTGTGTAGGCAATTCGCACTGGCGAATTTCTAACTCCTCAGTCAGAGCAAAGTCCTCAGTGACTAGAAGAACTGCGTCTCTGTCACTGAAGAAATTGACTAAACTGTATGAGATTTCCAATGGCTTCACTCGAAGGGATTGGTAGGTGTAGGATTTGAGTTGAGCATCACATGGAAATTTTCTCCTTAGTATTTCCTCGACCCCCTTTAACAGTACGGTGTTTCCTAAGACTCAAGAAAGAGAAAATGAAACTACGAAAACAAAAGTCTTCACGCTACATGTTCCTCGAATGAATACCAAGTCTTCAAGGTCACACCAATTTCTTCACTTTCAAAGTCTTTAGAAAGTCTTCAGAGTATCAAAGTCTTCATTCGAAGAACTTCATTTTTAGGTGTCGACTTTCTCTGTAAATATTAAACTCCTCATAGACTTATAAACCTGTGCACTCAAAAACACAATAGATACTTAACTTATAAGTCTTCAATACACCAAAATCACTAAGGGGCACTAGATGCACTTACAATCTCCCCCATTTTGGTGATTGATGACAACATAGGTTAAGTTTTCAACGGGGATAAATATATGAAGTGTAAATACTGATATTGAGGAATTTAATTGCAAGATATAGAAGAACTCCCCCTGAAGTTGTGCATAGTGAGGAATTTTCTTTTGAAGCAATGCACACTTGAAGAGATGAATCATGGAGATCTCCCCCTATATCTTGTATTTCATACACGCATTTGATATATACTATGAAGAATTTGAAATGTATGATGAAATATGGTGCCTGATGTAGTTCAGCATGCGTACAATAATATTAGTGAGGAATAAGCATGCAGAATAGTGTATCAAATCGGAGCATAGTGCATAAAAAGTATCAGAGCACCATCGATTACAACTCGATCCAATAAAAGTTTCGGCAGAACGGGAGTTGTAACTTAGTAGAAAAAAATGCCCTTTATTATAGACCCGCTTGAAGACTAACTCAGATTTCTCCCCCTTTGTCATCAAATGACCAAAAGGATCGAAACTGAGGACTAACGCCCCTGAAGATAATCAAGTTGATGAAGGAGCGCCATCGTTGTTGGGGTCGGTCGTTGAAGTAGGGCCTGCCGCAGTGTCGTCCAAGTCTTCATGTTCATTAGTGTCGCGTGATGAAGAATAGGAGATGGCCACCAAAGAAGGAA
The DNA here is from genome assembly GCA_032464435.1 of Aegilops umbellulata. Taxonomy (NCBI): domain Eukaryota; kingdom Viridiplantae; phylum Streptophyta; class Magnoliopsida; order Poales; family Poaceae; genus Aegilops; species Aegilops umbellulata. The sequence continues at coordinate 363,326,961 of CP136057.1, forward strand.
CAGGGACCTTATTGTATTTCTTCGGAGGAGGTGCAGACCAGGCAAATTCTTCGTTGAGACCCATTTTCTTCAGATCATCAGCGTTGTAGACTTGAGATAGAACAACCCAGGTGCGGTTGAGGGTTTCATGAAGGTAGTAGTGGTTTTTCTTCACTGCATTGTGTGTTGTAGTCATGTTGTGAAGAATTGAACCAAACTGACGCTTGACCCATTTGTGATTGCGATCAACCTTCTGATGGAGACTGAGGATTAACTCAGGATCATTCATCACCCTGGGTGTTGTGGCTTGAGGATTCTACTTGGCATTGTTGGCGGCAGTGTCATGGGTGGCAGAGTCATCATTGGTGGAATAAGATGCAGCCTTGCGAAATTGACCATCCAATGGACGAATGCCTTCATCTATCACAGCAGTAGCCTTGCCTTTTTCTTCAAGTGAGGAAAATGTCCTTTTGAGGACTTCAATAGGAGGCAAGTAGCTGAAGTGGTTCAGAGTTTCAGCTTTGTAATTGAGTGAAGACCTTGTCCTGATGAATCTCATAATCCATGGCGCGTAAGGCTTTAGCTCAAATGGCGACATAGCAATGTGGGCCAGAGTCCTCATGAAGAAATCATGGAAGTTGACAGGAACACCATGAATGATATTGAAAAGCATGTTCTTCATGATGCCAACGACTTATTCATCATCAGAGTCGTGGCCTTTGATTGGACTCATTGTCTTTGTCAGAATGCGATAGACAGTCCGAGGCACATACAGCAATTCCTTGACAAGGAATTTGGTTCGAGGAGCCTGCCCTGGCTTCAAAGGCTTCATCAGCACTTGCATGTAGTGATTTGAAAGCTCAGGTTCATTGTAAACACAACGTGCATCTTCAAGGGGAGGACTAAGTGGGAGGGCACGAAGCAATTCAGATGCTGGTGCCTTGTAGTGAGTGTTCTCTGTCATCCAGTCCGGAACCCATGAATTCACATCTTCAGAGTTGCCAGTGATGTGCAGCATTGCATAGAACTAAAGAATGAGTTCTTCATTCCAATCGCATATGTCAGTGCAGAAATTGAGCAGCCCAGCGTCGTGAAGAACACTGAGGACTGGCGTGAAGCACGGCATGGACTCCATATCCACGTGAGGAATATGTGCATGGTTGAAGACTTTGTCTTTGTTGAAAAGCACTAAGGAATAGAAGTTGGCTTGACTTGCAGTCCAGAAACGCCTCTTGCTTATGCGAGCAGAGTCATATGGATTATACTCGGTGAAGAACACATGCTCGCCAAAGAAGTCTTCAGCCTTGAACTTTTGCTTCTGTGAGAACAGATCCTTTGGCTTGGGCAGAGGAGTGTCAGTGAGTTGCATCACTACCTCAGGAATCGCGATCTCAGGTTCTTCAGGCTGAGGAATTTCAGGTTCTTCCTCAGGTGCAGTCACCTTTTCATCAGCAGCAGCAGTTTCTTCAGCACTAGTGGCTGGAATTTCTTCATGCACAGATGTAGTGGGATGAGTTTCTTCAGAGCCCAATTGAACTGTTGGTGCAGGAGAGTGAGGGATTTGCTGCAGTGGGGTGAAGAGTGGAGAATTGGGATGCTGACTTTCCCAAAAGTCGTCATTCATCACTGGAGTTGTGCTTCCAATGTCCACATCTTCATCATCAATTTCTTCAACACCAGCCTCTTCAGCAGTAAACTGAGGCATTGGTGATGAGACAACTGGAGTTGAAGGGATTGCATCCACTTCAATTTCTTCATCAATCTGCTCTGACGAAGCAGCAGATTGAGTTTCTTCAGATCCGCTTGGGATCACATATTCTTCATCAAAAGGAACAAGGTCCTTTGACGGCATAGTTGAGATCGGAACAACATCAATAGGATTTTCAAATGAGCTGGTCATGGGCTTCATCTTCTTTGGAACTGAAGATTCTGAAGCTTTTGATGCTTTCCTTTTCTTCACTGCAGCTTGCTCTGCAGCCTTGGTCTTCTTCACATCTGATACAGATGGAAGGATAGGAGTTGGTGTAGGCGCACGTGGAGCTGAGGAGTCTGGTTGAATTTCCTCAGGCGCAACTGATGCAGTTGCCCTGACTTTGTCAGTTCCTTCAGGCGCACCACTAGTGGATGCCCAGGCAATTTCTTCAGTAGCTGGAATTGAGTCATCATCCCTGGAACTAGCATTTCCTTCAGTAGCCGGAAAGTCATCAGCGGTGCTAGCGTGTTCTTCAGTGGGTTGTGCTGAAGGTTGTGCTTGAGGAATTTCTTGTTGCAATGGGGCTGCAATATTGGTGAAATTTTCAGTCAGTTTCACAAATCTGACTTTGGCTCCCTTCCAATTAGCATAGTAGGAGTCAAATTTTTTGCTGAGGGCTTTGATTTCAGCCTGCATCTTGATAAGTTCTTCAGTTGTCA